>CM054381.1:47894408-49240658 GCA_028858755.1 Ara ararauna
GTCCACCTGTCAAAAAACAGAAGGTAGAGCATGAAAACTCTAAAGTCATTTACTTTGTTCCAAGGACAAGAAAGTCACCTCCAGCCTTGACTTTGAAAGCTAAAAGAAAATTATTTTCTTAACTTCTGCTCTGAATCCTCCAAGCAATTAATTTCACTAAACGAAACTGATGCTTCATCTCATAAAACTCTGCAGCTGATTGACTAACAAAAACAGATCAGGCAATTGAAAGTGAACCATCATAACGGTATATTCTGTTACTGACAAAGCTCCTGAATAGTTTTGGAAGCCCCCTAGATGGCAAAAACTGGATCACAGGAATAACGACCCATTTTCACAAATGCCCACACAAGTTTCCAGTTTCCTGCAATGACACTCCTTTTTTTTAGTAAAGGGCTAGATCAGAACATGCACACATCTTTGTACCTATAGCCAATGAACACTATCCAATGGGTCTCCTTTTACAGCCCCAGCCCAATTGTTACATTATTTGAAAGACTACGGGTTTGTTTTTATAGGCATATCTTTTGACCAGTAACACAACAAGGCTGGAAAAAGTTCCTGTCATATTTACGTTTTGTTGCTGCCACCTTTTAGTGCAGAATAAGAACTTCAAAAACAGCTGTTCACTATCTCAGCAATTCAGTTGTCCTGCAGACTTACTGAACAACTGCCACTTTATACAGCCATGAAATGGGGAAATTGGAGGCAAAATGAAGTGTCTAACCCCATGCACTGGATCAGCCAAGACGCCATATTTATTCCATCTGTTTACAGAATCTCAATAACAGCCCCTTCCAGCACATTTTCCAATGCATCGGTATTTCCTTTTCAAACAATTAAAGCCAAACTGGACTAGTAAAAGGCTGAAATTATGGGATGCCTTCTTCTAAGAGGGAAACTATTCTGTGGTGATGAAAGCAAAGCCCCACGTATAATCTTTGCTATTTCCAGCTACCCCTTCAACCCGTGCACTCTCCAGGATAACCCAAGAACTTGCTAATAACCACTGAGCACCCTTCCAATTCTCCAACATTCCTCCTGCTTTTCTTAAAGAACAAGGGTTACAGTGATACGGTCCTCTTGGCTCAGATCTCGAGCTTGTACTTGAACCCCAGCTCCCTGACTTAGGACTCAGCATGCAGTGCTTTGGTTTGGGTCTTGACTGAGACATCTAGCTCCCCAGGCATGGAAATAAAGGCAAAAGCAATAGCTGGCTTACACCAAAGTGGCTCCTACAGACACTATGCCCCATCTGTCTTGAAGTGTTTTGCTTTAAAGCATGATCCTGCACACAAATACTTAAGCCAGTAACATTCAGCTGCAGATCTGCAACGTATTTGCTCAGTGTGGGGCTGAGGGCCATCAAGAATTAAATGGAACAGCACAGCTGGCTAAGAATAAATAGAAAATGGGCATGCTGTGTAGCAGGCATTAACAAGTGTTTCCCTTCGAGTGAGAAAGAAGAAACAGGACTTTAAGGCAGTCAAGGAAAATGGAGGGCATGACTACACCTGTCATGTGAAGGACTGCCAGGAAGTTCATCATCCTGGCTTAAAATAAGCTGGGCTTGAGAGATCCAATTCTTCCTCATATGGGATAACCAATACAGGCTGATTTTTTTTTTCCCCTCCCCTGAAAAATGTATTTGTGTGGGTGTGATTCACTGCCAGGTGCTTGACATACCTTGCATTCTTTCAGGGCCATACTCAGGAACCAATTTAGATTTCTGCTGAAGGCCTTAAGGCCAAGGTGCTTAACCCCCAGGCCCAGCTGCCAAGGCAAAGGAGCCAGAGAGTCCACTTGTGTGTGAGGGCTGGGAGGCTGCAGATAGTCAGGGAGCCTGTATAAAGGTCTACTATTTGGCATACCTCCCTAAGGGTTCTTGAATAGAAATTTGAGTCTGAAATCACCGCTTGCAAGGGACGCTTTAGTTTATTTGAGATTTTCTGCAAATAGGTCAGCTCTTCCTCCACAACTCCTTTAGCATTTCGTAGCAGTTCTGTTCTTCTGTTTTCACATCTATGTATGGTATTTTGCACAAAACCCAACCACATTCTAACCCTATACAAACAATCCAAAATGACTACTTGCAAAGTAATCTCTCCAGCAGTATCTCAGCCATCTGCAATGATGAGCTGCAATTTTTAGGCTTCTCAAAAAATATAAGTTGGTTTTACTAACAAATGATATTTATTAGGATATAGCTCAGTTAAGAGATGCTTTGCAACATCAACTTCAAGACAGCTAGTGCTGCAGACTAAATTTAGCAGTAACCTCCAGTAAAGCAGGTCCCATATCCTGCCAACACCAGATGCGCTCACACCTACCCCTTCCTCTCATCTTGGAATATAGATGGCAACATGAACACCATACAATATTAATAACAACATCCATAGTAGTTTTCCTCTAAAGGAAATATGAAGTATGGATCAAAGTGAAAAGAGCAGCACTGTCAAAAAATGTCAATCCTCCTATCTTGGCTTCAGCCAATCGACTGCACAGAGTTAAAAATATGCAGCATCTCTTCTCCCTGCCTCATGACATCTTGAAATTTCTTTCACTGATCAAAGTGATTTCCAAACATGATTCACCTTCAGCATCTTTGAGAGATCAACATATTATCTTGTTATGTAACAAGAAAATAGAGACAGAGAAATTAAGTCTTTTTCCTCAGAGCTGGTTAATCACCACAAAATCCAAGACTACTTCTCTGACTGAGGCTAATGCTTAAACCAGTAGGCAACCTTACTAGTTTAATTTAACACCACACATAAAACCACAAAGGATTCTTAGGTTCTAATCAGAAATACCCTCGTAGATAAACTCTACCTTACTCCAAAATAGTCAAATGCAAAGCATAAGAGCTTGCACTCATGATAACAGTAATAATGCAATTTAACCATTAAAAGAAGTCTACTTACGTTTTCATTCTTCAAAATTAACTTCAAGATTGCTTCTCGTTGTTTCAGAGCCTTAAAAAAAAAGAGACTAATGTTACTAGAGTACAAAAATAAACGCATAACATCTATCTCAATTTTGCACTGTGTGGGCTTTCCATCACAGTTCAGTGACACAAGCTGATCTCTCAAACAGGAGACGCAATACACAATAAGGAAACCTATCTGATGGCAAATCACTCAGCAAAATGAGATCTAAGGTACTCTGACTCCAGGAGCACAAAGAATCATAGAATAGTTAGGGTTGGAAAGGACATTAAGATCATCTAGTTCCAACCCCCCTGCCATGGGCAGGGACACCTCCCACTAAACCATGCCACCCAAGGCTGTGTCCAACCTGGCCTTGAACACCGCCAGCGATGGAGCATTCACAGCTTCCCCGGGTAATCCATTCCAGTGCCTCACCACCCTTACAGTAAAGAACGTCATCCTCATATCCAGTCTAAGCTTCCCCTCTTTAAGTTTGAACCCATTACCCCTTGTCCTCTCACTACAGTTCCTCAGGAAGAGTCCCTCCCCAGCATCCCCATAGCCCCCCTTCAGATACTGGAAGGATGCTATGAGGTCTCCACGCAGCCTTCTCTTCTCCAGGCCGAACAGCCCCAACTTTCTCAGCCTATCTTCATATGGGAGGTGCCCCAGTCCCCTGAGCATCCTCGTGGTCCTCCTCTGGACTTGTTCCAACAGTTCCATGTCCTTTTTATGTTGAGGACGCCAGAACTGCACACAATACTCCAAGTAAGGTCTCACGAGAGCAGACTAAGACGGACAGGATCACCTCCCTCAACCTGCTGGCCACACTCCTTTTGATGCAGCCCAGGATACGGTTGGCTTTCTGGGCTGCGAGTGCACACTGGCGGCTCATGTTCATTTTCTCATCGAGCAGCACCCCTAAGTCCTTCTCCGCAGGGCTGCTCTGAATCTCTTCTCTGCCCAACCAGTAGCGGTGCCTGGGATTGCTCTGACCCAGGTGTAGGACCTTGCACTTGGCATGGTTAAACTTCATCAGGTTGGCATCAGCCCACCTCACAAGCATGTCAAGGTCCCTCTGGATGGCATTCCTTCCCTCCAGCATAGCAACCAAACCACACAGCTTGGTGTGATCGGCAAACTTGCTGAGGGCGCACTCAATCCCACTGTCCATGTCACGGACAAAGATGTTGAACAAGACCCGTTCCAATACCGATCCCTGAGGGACACCACTCGTTACTGGTCTCCAGCTGGATATTGAGCCATTGAGCACAACTCTTTGCGTGCGGCCATCCAGCCAGTTCTTTATCCACCAAGTGGTCCACCTATCAAACTGATGTCTCTCCAACTTAGAGACAAGGATGTCATGTGAGACAGTGTCAAATGCTTTGCACAAGTCCAGGTAGATGACATCAACTGCTCTACCCCTGTCCATCAGTTCCGTAGCGCCATCATAGAAGGCCACCAGATTGGTCAGGCAGGATTTCCCCTTAGTGAAGCCATGCTGGCTGTCACCAACCACCTTGTTGTTTTTCATGTGCCTCAGCATGCCTTCCAGGAGAATCTGCTCCAAGATTTTGCCAGGCACAGAGGTGAGACTGACTGGTCTGTAGTTCCCCGGCTCATCCATTTTCCTCTTCTTGAAAATGGGGGCTATATTTCCCTTTTTCCATGAAACTAAACATTTGAGCATGTACATTTACACTAACTACAGGGAAAGGGAAATGCACTAACATTTAGTCTTACATTGCCCTAACTGAAAGCAGCTGTCTCCAAAAGATTTCATACGATCTCTAATGGAAGGCAGACTCCACTTTCAGGCTGGGTGCGAGGAAAAAATTATTTACACTGAGGGTGGTAAAATACTGGCACAGGTTGCCCAGAAAGGTGGTAGCTGTGCCATCCCTGGAGACATTCAAGGCCAGGCTGGATGTGGTTCTGGGCAACCTGATATAGTTGAAGGCGTCCCTGCCCATTGCAGGGGGGTTGGACTGGATGACCTTTGAAGGTCCCTTCCAACCCAAACTATTCTATGATTCTACGACTCTGTAGACCTAGTGGACGCTTTCAATACTTTGCTAAATCAAATGAACAGGACAAACTGCTTCACTTTAAAAAAAAAATAGAAAAAATACAGATACTGCTTGGGAAATTTTAAGCAATATAAATAACATACTGTAATGAGGTTATGAGGTTACTGAAAGAAACAGCTGAGTTCTGAGTATATCCTTGCTAGCAACAGGCAGTGAAGAGACTGGGTTTTGTGTCTCCCAAAACCAAACTTGTCTTAAATTCATTCTCATTGTTAAAAAAGGGAAAAAAAACTATACCATAACTACTTTGGTAGCTGAACAGTTGATATTCTATCTCAAAAAATACTTCTTCTATTTCCCTCTGCCTTGAAGATAACTTCTTATGAGTAGTTCTGGGCCTTTCCATCTCAAACTTAGTTATAAGATCTGCAAGGCTTTAAGCTACTCTGCAGTAATACTACTTGTGCACACTTCCAATTCACAGCATATAAATTATCTTGGCCCTCAATAAACCAGTTGTAACCAATCTTAGTTGCATCACAAATTACCATAGACAAGAACAAGAGACAAACAGTAAGTTCATAATATGGCTGTAGTGGGGTATGGAAAATTACATGCCTGTGCCCTACATTATACTTCCTGTTTTAATTCTAATCCTGGGAGAAGGAGCCAGCCTCTGTAGTATCTTGAAGCACTGTTAACTGCAGATAATTCATCCTGCTAACAACAGTGCTGTATAGAAAGACATGACACAGTACTAAAATATACATTCTTGCCCTTTACTAATTCAAGGAAAACTTGAAGATGAGTAAGGTATATGAAACCCTATGAGCAGCCATCATAGAAAAGTAGTTACAAGATTATAAATGCTTTGTTTCAAAAAGTATCTGCCCACAAGAAATGAAAGCCAGCTCAAACAAGATGGGATTGGCAACATGACTACTTTCTTGCACAATCAGTAAGAGTTTTACTCCTCCAATTTTGTCTCTAAGTTTCTCCAAAAAATGAATAATGAATGTTATTTCTGTAGCCAGAAGGGAATACTGACAAACATGACTGAATTTTTTATAACACTGACACAAAAATGCCTTGTGATATTGCTAAGAGTTGGAAGGCGATTAAAATTCCTTGAAAAAGATGGCAATAGCAAAATTGACAGTAAGGGTAACCTTGTGACAGCTGACCTAACTGATAGCTTACTTAATCACTACCTATTTGGCATAAATCATACGCACAATTAAACCAGTTTTCCAGATTGCCTGACTAGAAAGGCTTCCACGGGATGAAGACTTTGATATGCGGAATTTGTTTCCTCTTGTCTTCTTCAGAACTAAATATTGTATATCCAGAAGGTATAAGTATGAGTTAACATGCACCTCCTCCTTCTTGACACTATCCGGCCCGGGTGCCACCCAGCCCATAGACAAGTGTGTACAGCCACTTCTGTGTTTTTCAAATTAAAACTAAGCTCTTTCCCAAGTGCGGCGCCTAAGCCACTCCATTCTTACAGAGCAAGAAAATGGGTGGGAAGCTCTCAAAAGTGCATGGCGTTGTTTCAGATAAAAACCCTAAATAATCAAGCTTTCTGTGAGAAACTTCACCTTAAAAAGCCAAGTTATATATATGCTTCTAAAAAACTAAAACCAGATCAAAAGAACACAGTATTTCTTCGAAAGAAAAAAACCCCAACCAAACAAAAACCAACCAACCAACCAAACAAACAAATACCCCAAACCAACCCAAAACCCCAACAACAAAAAAATACCAAACAAAAAATACTAAGGAAAGAAACAAAACCCACCACCACCAAGATAACACAACAACAAAACCCAGGACACCTTCCTGTAGCTCAGCCACTAGGCACAATGTTCAGGCAAACCTGGCATAACTTACAGGTTGGTTGATGTGAAATCGGGTCGGCATTCTTCTCATGATTGCAGAGTCAAGATCCTGAGGACGGTTGGTGGCTCCCATCACTATCACCTGTATACACCAACAGGAAAAAACTAGTCAGCCTGAAACCAGCTTTTGAAAACATTGCCATACTGCAGTTTCAAAACCAAACATGTGACTCTTCCACACTTTATCAAGAACATCAACATTTAAAGAAGTTACATAAGTTTTCTTGGTACAGATTTGAGCAACTGGATTAAACAGTCAGCTTGAGAGAGCATTGGTACCACAGAGTATCATCTGGGTGGAGATTTTTACATTAATCTGAATCCTTCTGAGACCAATTTGCAAGTTCAAACTCTAAGCAATAACCCAAAACATCTGCTTGTAAGTCTTGGCAATGACTCTTTAGTTCCTGTGGGTCTGGAAGGAACTCGAAAGGAGATGCTCTGACAAGGTTTAAAAAATGTGGCATTTCTGTGCTGTGTTGAAAACAGAGAGGCAATCAGTTCACCAGGACAACGAACCTGGCAGCTTTCACATGCACTAAAATGTTGGGGGTTTTTTTAATGCTTTAAAAAAGTAATAAACAAGGCCACATAAGTCAGTAAGAACCTATATGCACTGACACACTGTAACAGCAGCATATTAGATATGTACAAGCTAAGCTCAACACAAGGAAAGTATTTACTTCATTTGACTGCATTTCAGTTATTAGTTTAAGAACAAATTTACTTCCTATTCACATCAGCCTTGCTTTCTCATTTGCTATTCCAAGTTATGTACATTGCAAATATCCAGTCACAAAAGTGAAAAATGTCAGGGAAATTAATCTCCTATCAGTACAGTTTCCTGACATGCCTCTCTCTTTTCTCTGGGGTCACTGCTTGGCAAACAGCCCTGGCAGCTCCAGCAGCTCCAGGCCAAGGTGGGTGGTGCGTCCCGGAGCAGAGTCACCCTGCCACCTAGAGGCTTAATTATACAGTGGCAAATTGCTACACACAGAGAAAGCCAAAAGGCATGTTTTTCACCAGGGCTCCAGAAGTCTTCATCTTCTAGAAAGCATTATGCATGCAAGCGCTTTGTGCTTGCCGGCATGCTAAACACAAGCTCAGCTAACGGCTGAGCTGCCTCTTGCAAAGATGTCACTGTATGAAGCACCTATGCTATGCTCCACTGAGGTCTGCATCAAGGCCCAAAGTGTTGCCCCCTCTGTGCTAGCAGAGCTGAACAGCCTTCTCAAAACCAGCTTTGTATGCACCTTTTGCAAATGTGAAATGTGGCTGTACAGGGCTGCCAGACGAACTGTCCCTTCAAGTAGCACAGCTGTTTCCCAGGCACTGTGCCCCAAGTTTCTGTCAGACTGGAGACTGTATCCTTGTATGACCATAACACCATGTTTCAGTATTTAAAGAGTGGCTACAAAGAAGTTGGAGACGCCTTCTATGAGTCTGCTCTTCCTTTTACAAGGAGTCACATGGCAAAGACAAGGGGTAAGGGGTACAGGTTACTCCTGAGGAGATTCCAACTGGACATGAGGAAAATTTTTTGCAATGAGAACAACCAGCCACTGGAATTATTTCCCCACGGAAGTCGTGGACTCCTCAATGCTTGACACTTTGAAAATTCAGCTGGACAGGGTGCTGGGCCATCTAGTCTAGGTCATGCTTTGATAGAAAAGGTTGGACCGGATGATCCTTGAGGTCCCTTCCAACCTGGTATTTTACAATTCTAGGATCACCTAGGCAGGTTTACCCCAAAGCTGAACACACTTCTCAGGGGAAATCAAGAGAGGAACAAGTAACATTCATGACAACACTTACTTACAATTTTGTCCTAGCATTTGGAATTTTTGTTACCATGCCAATTGCCAAATTTAATCCTTATTCAAAATAAATTTATTTGGCAGCAATCAGACAAACAACCCAAAACTCCCTAGTAAACATTTGTAATTAACAAAAGAACCCAGCAAGCTGGCTGTCAAACCCTGAGACAATGCAAATGTCAAAACTATCACTTAAAGAACACTTCCTGAATTGCAATGACATCACAGTAAGGAGCCTGGGATACAGCATTGAAACAAAACACCCTACTGAAAAACTCACCAGAAATCAACCTGAGCTAATGCCTGCAGCGTCACCAGCCAATTGCTTGTATTGCAATTTACTTGGTAGCTCCCTACCCTGCAGAGACATGTAAGTTAAAGGAAAAGAGTGACTTGTTCAGGCTCTGCATGCTGAACTTGAGAGATGGCAAGACCACATATTGTCTTACTGCAGGGAATGAACAATGTGACCTGCTCCAAAACGTTCTCAGTATATTGTGGGAAAAGATAATACAAACACTGAAAGAAACGTGTGCTAGCCCGATCATGGTAACTTCCAGTTAAGTGTTCATACCATTGGCTTCTTAATACTAGTAAGCAAACACTTCACTTGAAAGCTCCTTAGCATAAACATTCACTGTGTTCTCATCAGTTTTTTAAAAAATCAACTCAAAAGAATCTTTAGTACAACCTTTAGAGAGAAGGAAAAGCAGATTTTACAAAGAACTAATGGACTTCAGAGCATCAGAACCCATGCACCAAAAAACACAGATTACAAGGGCTGAAAATTTTAAAACTGAAGAATAAATATCCTTTCTAAGCCTTAGAAAGACTGCTCCAAGTGACAGTTCAGAAACATACCAAGTGAGCTCTCATCTATGCAACACTTAAGTAATTTATTCCATAAATGGTTTTTGTTTGTCAGTATCAACAGCTTTCGTAATGTTTTTTTCCTTTCCAAAACACAATACTTCTGTCCAGATCATGGGAGGAAGCATACAGGGCTAACAAGATAGAAGCATGGCTCCATTTAACAGAATTTGTCCTCTGATAAGCTCAACTTCTTTACCCTTTCAGGTTACCTCCAGAGCCTACTGCTTGTCTAATGCTTTTAATGGTTTGGGAAACAAACCAACCAACCTGCAACTCAGATGAATATCAGATCTTTCAACACCTTTCCCAAAATCAAAGATTAACCTCACCTGAAGAAAATATTGTTGACAATAATGTTTTTCATAACAGTTTAAAGTTTAAGCAGTTCCCAATTTGGCAGCTCAAACTATACAGCTTTTATACTATTGAGACTTAAGACACTTTCAAAAATAATGCCTCTTGATTAAAGCCAAAATACCTATAAAACCTGTCTTCTAAATTAAAAAAATAATCTAGTAGTATAACTCACCTCATTCCCATAATATACTGGGAATCACTACCACTATCAGGTAAAGAAACTCTTTTGGCAATTATTACTACATGCAATCTGCTATTCTTCCCAAATGGTTCAATGCACAATGTCCGAGAGGGAAGAATCTCATTACTTTTCTCGTTATCCTTTGTACTTACTTGGCAGTTATAATCTGTGTCCAGTCCATCCCACAGACTCATGAACTGGGCTTTCATCATAGCTGTAGCTTCATGGTCAGAACTCGATCGACTTCGCAAGAAGGAATCTGTATTAAATGATTCAGTAAAACTGTTTATTTTCAACCCCGCATAGAAACCGCTTTTTCAATCTTACTGCAGGATTTTCAATCCTGCCACAGAAACTTCAATTTCTCGTGCAGACTTGTGCTATTCTCCATCTTGTAAATACTTTTAATAAACATTGTCAACAAATGACAAATATTTCTTACAATGAAGAATAGGAAAGCAGAATTTCACCACATTTTTAAGCACATCTTTAAATTACATTACCTGAGTATGTACCTATCTATCATATGAGATTGTCCCAAACCTTGTTTTCCAAATTTTCACTTTCCTTAATTCATGAAAAGTCCATGTGAACTTGGTTAAAATTGCTCGTTGTCTTGTAGCACTGTCATGCATTAGTTTCTCCTGTAGAGATGTAAGCAGAGTCTGGCAAACTAGAAGACACCAAAGCACGGGAGAACAGCAAGCTGCAGGACTGATGTCAAGCAGGCTACATGCTTTGTAATGTGGAGTTTCAATTCTGCTAATAGTTGCCTTAATAATTCCCAACAGCTAGAAAAACACCAGGTTTTCCACACCTATACAAAAGTATAAAAAGCATCTTAAGTACATAGCTCTTTCATAAACCTGAACTATGGAAAGGGTAAAAGCTTTATCAGGCTCTGTTTCTGCAAACTGTACAACTTGTTCTAAGAAGTGACAGTGCTACAAGACAACGAGCAATTTTAACCAAGTTTACATGGACTTAAACACACATGTGACAGGTCCAAACGCACGGAACTGGCAGCTTTGCTGTCTTCCTAGCTGAACTTCCCCTCCTACTTCTTCAGCCTTATTACACTATTATTCCTGAGCTCTCCTAAATCTGTATCTTATTTTCCACTATGTGCCCTTATGGCAGAAGTGTTGAAGTGTATTTGGTGATAGGTTTCCTGAATAAGTAGCTCCCTTGACAGAAGAAAAGCTTTCCTCATCAGCCACCTTAGTCCAACCGAAAATAAGCAGCAACTTGCTCTACTTGCAATTTTCCTCCACTAACATGAAGAAGAAATATGTTGTTTTTCCCTCATTTGCCACCACTACTTTACAATACCCTTTATATTATTAAACCTTGTTGCATTATCACTCTTTTTAAGGAAAGATGGCAGTAGATCAATATGCCCATCAACTTGAACCTGTAGTTTAATGTCACTCTGCTATAGTTACTTACAAAAAAAAAAAAGATTTTTACCTATTTCGTCAATAAAAATTATGGATGGCTGGAGCTTTATAGCAAGGGAGAAGACAGCAGCAGCCAGTTTTTGAGACTCTCCATACCATTTGTCTGTCAGCGTTGAAGGCTGGAGATTAATAAATCGACAACCTGCTTCTTTTGCTGTAGCTTTGGCAATCAGTGTTTTGCCACAGCCAGGAGGGCCATAGAGAAGTACTCCTGAAAAAGCAACAGTATTAATGCTCTCTGCTTGCAGTACAGAAAACATGCTTTGGAAAGACAGACCTGATCGTGTCCAGGCTTGTATTTTATCCAAGTGTTAAAAGATAAGAAACCAAGTTACGCAGTGCTCCATCAAATACAGTTATTTAAAGACATTCTTATTATAAAATTAAAGTTAAGAATATCTAGAAACAGATATGGTGAAACTGACAGGAGTTACCTGTCTGAAAGATGACAGCTTTATTTCTGTGACTGTAAAGGTTACACTGACAGCCACTGCTTACAGCCAGCTTCAGCCTGGCTAATAAAACTTAGCACAGAGCACGGAGGGGAGAAAAACAGATAACCCTCAATCAAATGACATCTCATATTTTTTAAACTTGTCATAGTGAAAGAATCCACAGCAGTGTTTTTCTAACATAGCTGTAAAGAAAACAATTTAAAGAAAAAATATAATTAAGTCTAACAGGCCTGAAACATAGAGAACTACTAGGGGTTTTTTTTCTGTTTATGTGACTCACGACCAGAGATCACTCTGAAGCAATGACTTCCCACTGAGACCCAGTGCAAGCCACTGAGAAAACTGGGGAGCTTGCCCTGTATGGAAAGTCTTCTTTAAAAAGATAAATAAAAAATAATTTTTTCCTTCAGCTTATTAGATCATGACATGAAAGTAATTTTCCAGTTTCAATTTGTGACACAAGCAGAAAGCAGCCTGGAAAAACTTAACCAGTTATAAAACTGCTTCATTTCCCGTCACTTAGAACATAAAACTACGACGGTCATAGATACAGGCAGTAATTAATAGTTTTCAGAGAATTTTCAGAAGACAACATTCCAGGCATTAGAGCAGTAAATATAAACTTTGCCAGTTTGTCCAACATTTCAGGTTCAAACTCCACTTGTTTGCAGTCAGACAGAGCAAATATGGCTGTAAGCATTCCAGCAGAGTGAATCCAACTTTTGGTTTACTGTCAGAAAGTTAATTTGTCACCCACCAGTTTCCTTACTGCCTCAATAATGTGCAACTCAACTCCAAAGAAAATCAATGCATATCCAGAATAAAAATGGGATCTCTATCTTTTTGAATGACTGGAATTTCTACGGCCAGAAGAGAGAGATGTCTGCAAGATTAGCTTATAGTGATGTCTAATGTTTGTGACTTAGGACTTTACGACACCACAGAAATATTAACCAAGTGTACAGCTGTACAGAGTTATAGCTCACCTTCAAAAGGACAAGATGGGGTATAAGAAAAATATCAACAATTTAGGCAGCTAAAAATGCAGGCTACATAGATTAGTGCACCAAAATGTAACATTAAAAACTGAAAAGCAATCATCCCTTCGTTATTAAAATGAAACTTACACACTAGAGCTTGATTTCATGGCAAGAGAAGGGGAAGAATCTGCATGTTTTCCCTTGGCATCAGTCATAATGGTTGCACTTTGGACTGGCAACCCACTTCCTCCCACCTTTCTTGATTATTGTAACCTTCTAACTTTTTTTTTTTTTTTCCTTTTTGAAACACCAACATACAAATCCATAGCATTTCTTTCCTACCTTTTGGTGGCTGTAAGAGCCTGGAATTCTCAAACAAATATTTCTTCTTGATGGGCAAAATGACAGTGTCTTTCAAATCTGTAATAACATCATCTAAGCCAGCAATGTCACTCCAGGTTACCTAATACAGAAGAACAGTATTAGAAATGATCACCAGCTACTAAGGAGAAAAAATGACTGCTACTGCTGAACTCAGGACACCCAGCCAACAAAAAAACCCCCACAAGCTTAAAAGTAGTACAAGGCCTAAAAAACAAAAAAGACAAGCGATTAAAAAACCCTCTGTTCTTAACAATGCAATTTTAGTTTTAAATTACAGAAGTTTTCTGTGCATTTTCAAAAAAAAATATGCAACAAATCATGTAATCCAAAGTCAGAATCAGTATCTTCCCTGTCTGAAGAGCGTTCAGCAGAGTAACAATGAAAGCAATTTCTTACATGCATGCTAAGTGGGTCTACGAGATGTGCAGCAATACTCATTTCATATTCACTAAGCTTGACATTTTTCACTCCAATTTGCTTCATTAGTTTTTCAGCCTGGGGGAAATAAAACACCAAGAAAGACAGAGAAAGAAATTGAGCTGCTATTTGGAGTTTGAAAAGCTTTTCTAGAAGTCACATCTAAAAAGAGGTTAAATCTTTCAGAAGCAGAAGGCTCTGCTATTTTCTAATGCCTTCCTGTCACTTGAGTGAAACTAAGTCATAAGTCTCAGTTCCCATCAAATAAGTGTCACACCAGCCCTCCCACTTCCAAGCCTGAAAAGCAAATAAAATAAACATTAAGACATGGAGTTTCCTGTTCAGAACACAGGTAACCTCAGTACAAAATAATTTCCATAATCTCTCACTCCAGGAGTTTCCAAAGCTGACCCAGGCATGTTACATTTAAAAAAATCCCCTTAGTCTTTACAAACTTTGTAAGGGATTCAGAAGAAAAGCTTGAAACTTCTTATTAAATAGAACTCTAGAGTTTTTTTCACACGTGTATCTTCATTCAGAACTCTGCAAATAACACACACACATTTCAATGGAAGACATACTTGTGTTATTATGAAAAGCATGCCCCCCAACCTCCACGGCATTGTATCAGGGAGAGTTTAGTGGGTTTTTAAGTAAAAAGAAAATTCACAGAAGCCAGTAAGGTTTTTTTTTAAATATGTATTCAATGATTTCTTTTTCCCAGTTTTAAAGGAAAAGTCATTTGTTGTGTCAACATATTTCCACAATTCAGTTTCTCTTTATACTCTAACTTGCGCTTAAGTCTGACATGCTTTGGGGATATTGCAACCTCTTATATAATAGCAGGCACTAGCACAGATTGTGAAGTAGGCCTAATTTTTTAACTTATGTTTTCATTAAAAAAGAAAAAAACACCCCAAACAGAATTAGGTTACTCAAAACTGCTGCTTGAATCTATGAAATTTGTGTCAGCCACAAAACAAAAAGCAGTTGCCACATTTCCTTCAATACTTTCCAAAGGAAACATTTAATTTTTGGTTCTGCACCTAAATCTTTTTCCAGAGCATTAACCCCCATGAATCATCCTAGCTCAAGGTGAGAAATGAGACTTTTTACTTCTCCCCTTTCCAGGGCATTTTGACTGCTACTGGAGGTGGGAGCAGAACAGAGGGAGAGGGATAAAGCGCAAGCTATTCTTAAAAAGGCATTTGGATAGCAGTATTCCTCTTTGTCATGAGTAACTACAGCCCTTGCCTTTGCCATTAAGTTGCCAAAAAGCAGCAGAGAACCAAGTTATTTCTGCTCAAGGTTTTAAAAAGCAACCAAAAGACTGACGACAGCATTGTTTAACTCAACTGCTGCTTAGCAAAGTTGTCGGAAGCAGAAACAACTCTGGAACCACACACTTGCAGATAATTAGAGACATCATACTCCAGTTCAACAGTTTTTCCACCATTTCAAGTTAGAAAATTTGTCATGAAATGTGAGTACTAACACACTACAGCCTAGATGCTGAGGTTTACTAAGATAATTCTAGAGTCTGATTATTCCACATGATTTTGTCAATTATTTTGCTAGTTGTTTTAAGCCCACTTTGCACATTTCTCTGTATGAATGGTAATGAATAAGACAGCATTTCACAGAAATATTTATGAATAAAATCCTACCTGTTTCTGAGCTTCTACTTTTTGCTTTCTGGTTGGATCAATGGCGTCAACCATCCACTTAATGGTAAAATATGTTACAGCACCAAATATGGTTAAACGAAAAATTAACCCAACCACTTCATTCCGGCTCAGGGGACGTGAAAATGCTTCAGCATGGACCATTTTGCTTCTCAACACTAAGTGTAAAAAAAGCACAGGGAGGGACAGAAAGAAAGAAAACTAAAACTAAACACCATTCTATAAAAACTTTCCCACACACAGTGGGCATAGTTATAATGAAGTATCTCAACAGTAGCACCATCCCAACATACAAAACCGCGTAAGACTAAAGCACAGAGAGCTGAGTATAATGAAGGTCCTTTCCAACCCTAACTATTCTATGATTCTATGGTTTCATTTCCAGTTTCAGTAAGCAGGGAAGAATTCAGAGGCAGCAACAATTTGAGGCCTTACTTCTGGACAGACTATATGCAAAAAGGTTCTTTTTACACTCTTCCTTCAAGAAATCTAATTTCCTTTCAGCTTTACAATACCCTGATAAACTAATAAAGATTATATCAGTGCCAAGTTTACATTCCCATTAAGACTGACATTTTGTGACTGTCATTGACCCAAGAATACTAAGTCACAGAGACAAAGACAACTGCATTATTTAAACAGGGAGTTCTTTCCCCTAAGAGGAAGTTTAAAGGAAAGGCACCCAATGGCCAGATTCAGAAGTGATCAACGACTTGTATTTAAATAAAATGAGGTTAAGAGCTGAAGTCTGCTGCACCTAGCAGAACATATTTTGAGTTATTAATAACCCTGGAAAACTGAAAATGCTGGATGTGGCACACAGCTACCAAGGAAAAAGGCGGGCTGCTGTAAGAGACAAACCCAGAAAGTACAGCACCTTCAAGTTACAGAAGCGTGCTGTAGAGAGGAAAAACTCTTCCTAAAAACACTGAAAAATTACTTATAAAATTGAGGTCCTCTTTCCTCAACCCACTCTCTCCTCAACTGGTGAGGTTTTCACTTGAGAATCCCCAAAGCTCCCCTTGTTCACTGCCCTATTTTCCTGCTGCAAGGGCAAAATCAGTGGCAACTCCTTTGGCAGCTTCTAATGCTCCTTGGCTGGTCTCCAAACTAAGCTGTCAGCCAGCGAAAAGCTAGACTACCTACAGCCAAGATATCCTTGAATTCCCCTCACTTGCCTAGCGGTTGCTTTACATCGACCCCGTATTCAACTCAAGGCAATGCCATACCATAGATTCAGTTTACAAGGACTGGGCAGATGGGAGAAGCATTGTAACACAAATACCAAAATCTTTCAGTGCAGATCACTAAAAAACAGTTTCATTTTTTTAAACTATTAGGAGACTGAAAAAAATCAAGACTGTTGCTGTGCATACCTGCTTGGAAATCAAGTAAAATTTGCCTGCTTAGGCATCAAAGCAAGCAATACTGAACTAGCATATTCTGCATACTCTCTTAAGTCTGATTTATTAAAATAAAAGGGCTATATATATTCAGTGAACAAGAAAAAAAGCATCCAAAAAAGCCCCCAAGCCCAAAGATAAAACAACCCACTTCTTATGCAACCCTTGCCCTGAATACACCTTGTAAGAGAAAGCTTTAACAGGAGGGATATTTCAGCATAAACAAAGTTCTGCTTATCCCGTATGAATTTCAGCATTGACTTTCTAAACAAATTGCCGAGATAACGAGGACAGTTAACTGCACAGCAAACTCTAGGTCCGTAATGCCGCCACCGCCTTTTCCTTTAGCTCGCTGTCTGCATGCCAACGTTTCAAATACAAAAAAGAAACCAAAAGGGGAAGCGCTGCTGGTTTCTGTTCTCCCACAACACGGCGAGGGGAAAACTTCAGTCCCTCGTAGGAAACCCTTGCCTCCCCCAGGCCCTCAGGCGAGAGCGACCGCCTCCCTTCCCAGGGCTCGGCTTTACCGGCACGCAACACATCGACTGGCGGGGCAGCCCAGAAGAAGGGCTGGTTCCCGGCCAGGCCACCAAGACCGACCGCCTCACCGCCGGCGCCAAAGCCGACAGGACGAAAAGGGCAGCATCGCCCCGCCTGGCCTCCCGGCCCGTCCGCTAGGCCTGAGCGAGGGCAGAAGCAGGCCTCGAGGAGTCCCAAGCCCTGCCGAGGACGCGGTGGCAGCCGTCTGGAGCCCTGCCATTGCGGCGTGGCGCGGCGAAGCGAAGGCGGCACCGGTGAGAGGCGGGCCGGACCTGCCGCCTGTGACCTTCCCGCCGCCCGACAGGTGCCGGCACAGGGGCGGGAAGCGGCGGCGGATGGCCGGTCGCTCTCCCGCTGGGTCACTCACCCCTCGGGCTGGCCCCTCGGACACGCAGCCAGCGGGTCGCGGTGCAGCGGCAGCCGCACGGGCGACCGAAAGCGGCGGCGGCGGCAGCAGCAGCAGCGCGGGGCCTGCCTCAGCGGCGGTGCGTCCTTCGCTTCCCCCCTCCGGCCGACTCCCGCCGCCCCGCACGAAGGTTCCGCCCGCCGACATAGCCCAGCCCAGCACGGCCCGGCCTTACCCAGCCTAGTATCAGCCCAGCCCTCAGCCCCTGGCTCTGCAGGCCGCTCCCAGCCGGCAGAGAGCCTGGCCCTGCAGGGCATCAAGCATGCCCCGTCACCTGCCTCCTGATAAACACGCTCTGTCCCCTCTCAGAAGCGGCGACGCAGAATCATAGCTCAAGATTGGAAAATGCATTACTTGGCAGATTTGGGATGCTACAGGGATCTGCCAGAATGAAACCGTCAAAATCTAAGAACTAATCATATTTCACCACACTAAGAGATATGAGGGAATAGTTTCCCTACTTCAACTTGTAATGAAAACAATTATTTCACTCTCTATATATAGTAACAGAAAAATGTCTAAGAAAAGGTTAAAATAAGGAGATCTCTGTAATAACTATAATTAATCCAAGGTTTCAGCAACTTGTCTTCAACCCTTCAGCTCTTGTGCGAATGCCTTTCAGACCTAGCTTTGCCTGTGGCGTAAAGCTTTATCAGTGAGTTTTATTCTTACCTGTAATTCATACATTGTCCAGGGGCTTCCTAACAAAATTCAGCCTGCTCACTGGGATCATGATTTCTTTGTCAAAAGCGGTTAGCTTTTTTTACAACAATAATTTTATTATGGGTCATTTTTAAATGTCATCCCTTGTACACAAATGCAGATGTTTCACCCACCAGGGAGTCTACAGAAAGTATTGGTGGCTATGGCAGACAAGAACCTGTGGAGATCTGCTGCTTCTGCTCTGTGTTTTCTCCACAGAATCTGCTTCACCAGCACCACCTCAGGTAGAGAGCGTGACACCTTATTTCCTTCCTTCAGCTGATCTGGCTAATGCCAAACCCCATGCATAGCCTCCAGTGATCAGGTGATCAGTGATCTACCCTCCCCATGTGTATCCATGTATCAGCACATCGGTGGTGCATAGTGTTTCCACCATTAAACCCAAATGCAAAAACATACATTCTTAAAGTGACTGTGATTTTACCAAAGTACCATTCCAACAGTTATGGTTTGGTTCCATTTATTATATTAATATACACCATATCCCCCCAAATAATAAAGTTCTGAAACAACTTTACCTTCATCAGTATTTCTGTTTGTTTTATGCACTATAGCTCTTCCAAATGAAAAGTGTATTTAACCAGAAAATAAATGTATCAATGTCAGTATTGATTTACACAAGGCCTTCCTTTTCCACTCCTCCTCCAGTCTTTGATGGTAAATAAGATTATAATCTTTTACAGATTTTTTTTTCAATCTACATAGAAAAATTGAGCAATTTCCCTTTGATGTTTTAAAAATGAACTGGATATAACCAGTGATACTGACAGCCTTTGCTATTAATTTGAGGCTTATACTCATTTTTGCAATCACCACTATTGAATAAGAAAAGGATTATCAATCATCTCACGGTCTGCATTTCATGCACTAGGAAAATGCTATCATGTTCAAATCACCATTACTGTAGGAAAATATTTAGGACCCTTCTGGTTTTTCTCCCATTCTGAAAAAAAGTGACATCTGTTTTGCTGCAATTAAGGAGAAATGCAAACACATATGCAAGTAATAAAAGCTCAAAACTATATTTTGTCACTGCTATTTGAGAGCTGTGGCAGTAACCTTTGAAATAAATCCTCTGCTGAAAAATACTTTAAAAAATTTGAGAGATTTTTCAGAAGCCGACCAGGCTCTTGAAGGTGAGGTTGATGCAGAATGCAGAAACTGGACTGTGTCCTAATTTCTCAAGATATTGAGAGATTACAATTTCTTGAAAAGGTATTTCTTAAAAACGCTGAGAAACGCCAAATTCATCTGCTTTCCTAAGTACAGAGTCTCAGAACCCTTACACTGCTGAAGGCTCGACACAGGACTTAACTCGTTCTGGAAGCTGATCCTACAGAGGTCTCCATGAAGTCTGCATTCCTCTTGCACCACTTTCACTGTTTGCACAGAACTGGCCACAGTGAGATGTTGCTTTGCTTCCTTCTTAAGGACAGATCTAGAAAGTAGTAACAAAAGTTGAAACTCATTCAGCATAATCTTTTATCAAATTCAGTTTTGCATCTGTGGAAAAAGAGAACATTTTTGGTCAGCTTTTGTTTTGTTTTGTGTTTGTTTGTTTTTTAATTGGTATTGAAAAATAAGATTGCACATTTCCCCCCAAATTGAAAAATTTCAAATCAAATGTATGGATGACTTGGTTGGACTCTAGGAGATTGTAGCTCTTGAATACAGGTTTACAAGGTCACAGAAGGGACCTAGTGTAGTTGGAAAACTCATCAGAGAAGGAAGAATGAAGGCCACACAGTGCATGCACTGTTTTGTTTTGACTGCTGGGTTCTTTGCTATGAAATATGTTTTTGGTGAACTTAATTCCCCAGTTAGTGCAGGATGACCTGAGCTTTGCCAGTGACCTGGACAAGAGCAAGATGGGAAAGAAGTGGTATATGAACATCAGAAGGGTCTATGGTGGTTGGAGGTAGGAAGGGGATTTGCAAGACACAAGGAAGAAAACACAAAGAGAGGGAATAGGCATGAAATGAGATAAATAGAAAGCAAGGCAAAGCAGAAAGAACAAAATGAGAGATGGAGAAAGTAGCAAATAAGCTGGAGAAATGGGGAAGCCTAGAAACAGCTTTATAACTGGGAAAAAGCATGTAGTTGTTTATCCCCAGAAGACTTCCGAGTTTCAGCAACCTACAGATCAAAGACTTCCCAAGTCAGAGAATGTGCTATATTTTATAGCCATTTTTTTTCATTAATTTGTCTACTCTGTCCTTAAAAACTTTAGGCATCTGTGGGATTTTGTAGCCAAGTCCCATAATTTAACTTTACATGACACTACCTATTTCTCTTTATTGTTTTGAACCTGTCACCAGTTGGTTCATCTGGAACCCCTACATTTTATATTGAAGAAATGGCAAAGCAAGCAGTTCCTGTCCAACTTCTTCAGTAACTTAAGATTTTATAGGCCTCTAGTTAACTTTTTTAAGTAGGCCATCAACTGCACACAGAGTTGAAGATGGAGGCACAGCACAAATATTAACGGTGACATAATTATGTTCTCCTTCTCTGTCCTACCAGTTGCTGGCAAAGTTCTACAGGTTGGATCATGAGATTCACCAGTGGCTGCTGTTACGAAGATCATCACTCTATGTTGTGATGGAGTATCTGTCCTACGCCTTGCTGACACAATGGGTCACTGATAGCTATCTATTGCTCAGAATGCTTTTCAGCCTTGGTCTGACTTGGAATTGGGAATCTACCAAAAGGACTGTCAACAATTCAGCCATAGCAACTTCCTAGTAACATGTATGTAGTTGGATGTTAGAAAGAGGAGGTCAGTCTTAGGACTTGAAGACTTTCAGAAATGTTTTCAAAGATGGTCTTGATTTGCTAGCTATAGCTGTATTTGTCTATGGATAACCTCTGGGTTCAGGACCCAAAAGTAGGTTTAATGGGTTCATTCCATACATTTGAAGTTTGAGAAAAGAACAGTACAATCTCACTGCACACACACAAGTTGATCCCAAAATAACTATGACCTGCCAATGCAATCACAAGAAGGCACTGAGAGGCCTTGGGAGCAATGTTCCTAGCAGAGTTTGGAAGGGATTAATAAAATTGTCCTTGGTGCTGGCAAGATACCCTCCAGAACACTGCATGCCATTCTGGTCATCTCTGTTGAAGAGAAATAAATAATGAAACTGGAGGAGAAAGTAATTGCTGAGATGAGGGAGAGAGCAAAGTCAGGGGAGCTCATCTAGCTTAGCATAGCCAAACAACTGCTAAGGGGGACATTTTTGCCTGTAAATGCACAAAGAGTAAAAAGGGTAAATGCTATGGAGTGGGAGCTATTTAAGGCCAATGCTGGCACAAGAATAAATGGATTTAAACCAGTCATAAATATATATTTAGCAAGAAAATCAGAAGAAGGTTCTGGGAACAGCTTCCCAGTGGGAATAATGGTGGCAAAAGGGCTTAAGATGAAACCTGATACATTTATGAAAGGATATATATAAAATATATCATTTGCAAAGGCTGAATGGCTGCAGCAACCCAGGAAAATCACTCCACCTTATGCTCCAGTTTATTTTGAGCCCTTACAGGCAAAGAGTAGCATTTCACCCTCCCATTCCTCTTCCTGCTCCAGCCATCTGCAGTTGGTCTTCAGCACCTCTCTTAAAGGCTGTTTAAAGATTGGACACCGAACTTATCTTGCACTTCTGAATTCTGTTTTGCTGTTCCTCAGAAAGGAAAAGGAAAGTTTAGTAAAGCATTGCCTAATTTATATGTGCATAAATTTGTATTTAATAAGTCTTCTTATACACATAAAGAACTATATTCCATCCAAATTTTCTTACTTCCAGACTTGCTTATTAACCAACTTGCCACAGCATCCAACTAATATGCAAGAGCTTTTTTTTCTGCAGGTTGCCCTGCTGAAACGTATTTGATAGCCATTCTCTGGGTAATGCAATTACTAAGCAAACCATGGGAGATATCCCACTCGTATTCCTGCAAGAGATGCCTTCGTTGTGGTCCAATGGGTCTAGCAAGTTAAAAAGTGCCTTCAGCAAGGTGTCTTTCCCTGCCAGCCTCAAAAATATTTGAGGTGGACTTATGAATTAAACCCAGAATCTATCATTTAGGGAGATACCAGCCTGGTTACATCATCTAATTTTCACAGGGAAAAAGAAAAAAGGGACGTATGGGTCCTCCTTTTCCTGTCAGGATGGTCCTTTCCATGATGTCTCCTTTCTAGCAGTATAAGAAATTGTTTAATTTAGCTTTTGGTTTTGTTCCTTGCAGATTTTTGGAGATGCTCAGCACCCCTCCATATAACAAACAAATGCCTTTTCACTCGCTTGAAATAGGCTTCTTTCAAAGGTATGTTATCTTTTGACCTCACATTACTTGCTGTCCAATATGAAAATGACATGAAGCTTTTTCATTAATACTTTTTTGAGGAAGGCAAATTTATAAATGTATTTGCCTAGTAACCATGTTTCTTCAAATGTAATGTCTGGCTAGCTCTTTCCTGATCCCTTAGCAGTTGGGGCAGATGCTAATCTCCGGCAGGTTTAATTCCTGATGCTTTACAGAAGTCATACATATCAAACTGCCTTAAAATTTTGTTTTGTGTTACCTCCGTAGGCTAACATTTCACCTGTCTGCACACAAAAGGAAAACAATCACAAAAACCCGCACAATCTGCCGTACCAAATAACGAGAAAGATGGAAACTGGCAACTGAGATTGCAGCCAGCGTTCATAGTCAGCTCAGGCTGCCACAGGCTACCTGATGGTCTTTTTCCTGCAAATCATTAACACCAGCCATGTCCAAAGGCTTAAAGAAGTTTTCTGCATAGAGTGCGAAGAACTCTGTACAATGGGATCGATTTGCTAAAGTTCTGACGGAATTTAAAGATTGATTTTGAGATTTAGAGACAGTGTTTTTTCCCATCTGGGTAACTGTCATTTGTGGGGCTAAAAGGGGGGACAGAAAGCTCCACGAAAACAGCATGATCACGACCGGTGAGCCAGCCGCCGTGACCCAGCGGGGCACTTCGTCTACCCACCCCCGTGCTCGGCCGCGGGCAGAACGTGCTGGCAGCCGAACAGCAGATGGCCCCCCCCCCGGCCCTCTTCCTGCCCCAGGGCCTGGGCGACTGCAGGGGGCAGTAGGTGCTCACGATCGGAGGGAGGGCACCGGCTCCGCGCCAGCCGAGGTCGCTGAGCTTTACGCAAAGCCCCACAACGGCGGCCCGGGGGGCGGGGAGAGAGAACGAGGCCCCTGGCGATGACCAGACCTTTCCCTCCCCACATCTCCCCGCGGGCCTCGGGGTCGCACCGTGCGCGTTCCACTTCCCAGCAGCCAGTTACATAAGTCAGCTACACCCTGCTCGGGCACCCCACGGGGGGGAGCAGCCGCTGTGGCACCTACCCTCCCTGCGGGGCCACCTGACTGGGGAAAGGGTAGGAAGGGAGAAACCCCCGTCCTCTCGCCCGCCGCAGGCCCCGAGCGCCGGGAGGCCACGGGAGCGCAAAGAGCACGAAGCCGTGCAGCCGCAGCCCCCGCGGGCCGAGCCGGGGTCGCCGCAGAGCGCAGGCGGGCAGAGGCGCGCTCCAGCCCCGCGCCTCACCTCATAGCCCGGCCCGGCCACTTCCGCCCGCGGGGGGAGGGGCCGCCGCGAGCGCAGCGCAGCGCAGCGCACCACCCACGTGACCTGTCGCAGCACAGCCGCTTGGCGCGGTGACCGTGGCTTCTCCTCCCGGTGGCCGTATCCCTCCGCCCGCCGGCCCCGCGCTCCCGCAGGGAAGAGGGAGCAGAGGGTGCGGCGAGGTGAGGGGCGGCAGGAGCGGTGGGTGGCACCGAAGGAGGCGGAAAGGTGGCGGGGTAGGGTGGCGGCTGGCCTGTTCATGGGGGACTACTTTCTCGGTACGGCGGAGGCGGCATAGGGGGCGGGGCGCGGCTGACTCCTCTCTCGGAAGCTGCAGCCATGATGGGAGTCTAACGCTGGCGCGGCGCTGCTGGGCGCGGAGCAGGCCGGGGGGGATGAGCCAGGCCGCGCTGCTGGCCCGCACGCCCTGAGGAGCCGCCGCCGCTGCCGCCGCCGGCCCGCCGCGGAGCGCCCACCCGGCGGCGCGGCCCCACCGCGCGGCTCCGGGCCCGCGGCCGCTACCGCCGCCCCGGGCGGGGAGCGGAGCGGGGCGGAGCGGGGCCGGGCCGGGGGGGCGCCCCGCGCCGCTGTCACCATTGCTGGGGCCCGGAGCGCCGGAGAGCTGCTCTCTCCGCCTCCGCCTCGCTCCCCTCAAAGACGGCGGCGGCGGCGGCACCCTCAGGGACTTGGCCCGGCTCCGGACCTTCTCTGCTCGCCCGCCGCCGCTGCTGCTCCCGCCCCGCTCGGCGCAGCGGCGGCAGGAGGAGGAGGAGGAGGGGGCAGCCGCCGGGAGCCGCCGCCGCCGCCGCCGCCGGGGAGGGAGGCGGTCCCGCCTGGGGCTGAGCCGCCGGCGCAGCAGGCCACACGCCTGAGGCCGCGCGGCGGCCGCCGGCCCACCGCAGCCTCCCGGTCCCGCGCCCCGCCGCCGCTCGGCCCCTGCACGCAGTCCCGGAGCGGCCCCCGGCTGCCAGACATGACCGCCATCATCAAAGAGATCGTCAGCAGGAACAAAAGGCGATACCAGGAGGATGGCTTCGACCTGGATCTGACCTGTATCCTCCCGCCGGGGACGGTGCACCGCACCGGGCGCTGCACGTACAGCTATTGCATCAGACCTGCGCGGTGGTTACCTAACGCGCTTCCCGGTGCCGCTTCGCCGGGAGGCCGGCGGTTGCTGCCGGGGCTCGCCCGGGCCGCCGCGCCCTCCCCCGCCACCGCGCCGCTTCGGCCTCCTATTGTCAGGGCGGCCGCCGAGCCGGGGCCCGGCAGCCGGGCAGATTAACGGGAGTTCCGTGCTGGCGAGGACTAACGTTAGCGCTCCTTGGCGGTTGCAGTCGGCCAACCTGCCTGCTGGCTTGCCTGCTGTCACCCCCCCCCCCCCCCCCGTCGCGGAGGTGCTGTCCTCCCCCCGGCCTGGGGAGCCCCTGCCTGCTCTGGAGCAATGCGGGTCTGCTGCTTGCCTTTGATTGTGTTGGTTTTTCACAGCAAATGTGTCTGTCCTGTCGTGACTCATGTCTAGAGTACTTTTTTAAATTTTTTTTTTTTATTTAGTAACAGCTCTTGAACTGCAAATATCATGGCAGGTCTGTCACTTGGGTTGCTTCAGTCTTCACGGCAGGAGAGGTGAAGCTGGTGTCCTCTGCCCTGATTTTCGTATCTTTAGTAAGGCAGAGTTTGTGCTGTGTTGCCATATGATGCGGCAAGGTTCTCGATGACAAGAGGTGGCAATCACTTCTTCCAAATTAAAAAGTATGTCTTTTCCTAATGCGATGCATGAACGGCACTTTGGCATAATCTCAGATACAGTAAACACGAGGATGTGTTACAAATGAGAGCACATTGGGTCTCATTGAGGAGGACTGTTGAGGAGTGTAATTCTGAAATACGTAATTAGTGTGCAATTACGACTAATGAGTCAAACCATAGCGAAGCATTGCTAGTGTATAGCTTTGGTGGCCTTTCAAACAGATGTGCTGTAGCGGTGACAGATGTTTAGCTTTGAATGCCTTGCAGAATTATGTAGGGGCTGTGCTGTGGGCATGGTCCATCTGTGGTGGAGAAAGATCATCGCTGAGAAGCGAGGTTCTTGCTCCTCAGCCTAAAAGTTGAGACTGTCGTAGAAAAAATGAATATTGATAGTAGTAGTCAGAGCTAGACTTGCCCCATAGAAAGAGTGCTTCCTGTTCTGCAACAGGGTGAGGATAAAAATCTGTTGGGTTTTGGAGCAATTACACTTGTGTCATATCAAGTGCTACAAATGAATCCAAATCCTAGGCAGCACCAAAACCAGTAACAGCTGTAACTAGTGCAGAACTTACGCTGTTGCACTGAGCCTTTGCCTAAAATTTTAGTGGCTTTAAACTGACCTGGAACATTCTTGACTTTAGCAGGTAGCTGCTGAGCTTTTAGTGAGAAAGCTGCAGCTCTAGTACATAATTCCTGCATTCTGTTCATGGTACTGATAAAATACAACTTTGGGCTTGCATTTTTAAATGGTTACATTTGATAGTTTTGTTGGCCTACAACTGGGACTGCTAGAACACTGCGATAGGCCAGCACAGCACTTACTGCTTGACTTAATGACAGAAGTCTTGAGTTGGATTTTTTTTTTGATTCTCTGAAAAATGGGTTTGCCAGGAACTTTGAGGTTGTGAGAAGAGTTAAGTGGTGGCAAAACGATGAGGTTTTGGCTTCACAGTTGAAAAGATTGGTGTTTCAGTTATCTTTGCCCAGATGTGCCATTGCTAGGGAGAGATTTATTTTTTTTTTACCAAACCAGACCTTTTTAACTAGTTATTTGCTCCCAGCAACAAATTGGTGAATGTTGAACCTTGATTTTCTTGCTCAAGGTTGCTAATGATATACCAAATGGAGTTTATTCCTAATTTTGACTTTTTCACTTGATATCTTTATTCTTACACTTTTGCATTAGAAGTAGGCCACTGAACGCTGGGTTTAAGCTAGTTTTTTTTAGAAGGAGCAGCTAGCTGAAATTTTGTCATGAAATTTATGTAAGAGGTGTGGTTTTTTGTGATTGCAAAAATCTCTGGAAGAAGCTTATACTGAGTCTTTCTTTTTTTTTGTCTCGTAGCTGCACATTTTGAACAGATAATTAATGAATAAAGACTGCTGCCTGCATAGCATAATGGCTTTGCTTAAAGGCTGATGTTGCTGCAGAAGTGAAAGTGTACTCTTCTTTTTTTTTTTTTTTTTTTTTTTTGAATCACTTTGTGCAGGTTTTTTAGAGATGTTCTTTTTTGTAGGGCTTTGGTGGAATTGTTGTTCATTGTACCTGGTAGCTGGGAAGTAATCTCTTTACTTTACACATGTAGAAGGGAGGACCAAGCTGGGAGTTAGCTCTTCAACCATGCAACCTTAGATGAAGAAAGAGAAAGCTTGCTTGGGAAGGTATGTGGTGTGTGGTAAGAGGTTCAATAGTTTTAAGTTCTCAAAAGTACTTCTTAATGTGTGCTGGAGTTTAAAATTTGGAGACAAAACAAGCTACCATCTGCAATTCTGCTGCTGGTTAGCTTTGCTTCCATGTGCACCCATATCTGTAGGAGTGTCTTCTGTTAGAGATTACTGGTTATTTCAGGGTAGTTGGTTCTGTCAAGCTAAAAGAGAAAGCCTCACATGAGCTGGGTAGCCCAGTGATTGGGCTTTTAGCCAGGATATAGGAAATAGAGATGCGAATGCCTCCTGCAATAAATGTTTCTGTACAAGTAGTTCAGTGGTGGTGGCACCAAAATACTCAGTAGCTGGTGGCTGCTACTCTAGCTTTGAGATGAGGAATAAAATGAATCTACAGTGAGTCCAGGTGAGGTGGCTGGTGTCCAGCCTATATTCTATGCTCTTTTACACATATTTGAGGGAGGGTTTGTGTCTTGGTTTCTTAGGTAGGCAAAGAGTTGCAATCTTCATGTTTCGGTAATGGCAGATTCTCCCAAGGCATTGCAGGGAACACCTGAGTACCAAAAGGTGGGCTGGGTTAGGCACTGGAGTGCCAGAGTCCCCTTCGAGGACCTCTTCTTTTTTTTTTGTGGGGTTTTTTTTTGTGTTTTTTTTTCCTTATCTGCTTTGTTGGCTGTGCTAAATCCTTTAAACTGGTGCTGATGAATATATCCTACAGTACATCATGCTTAGGACTCTCGGTTCCTGATGAGTTGGTTAAGAATTTTTCCTGTGTGGATAATGTAGGATTTTAGGAAAGGGAAATAGTAACTTTTCAAAATCAGTAGCTTTATGTACACAATCTGAAAATAATCTTATGTGCTACTTATGAAATAACTGTGTTTAAAAAGCATTGACATTTCTTTCCATCTAGTCAAATGTTCTCATCTCCCTGAATAATCTTTTGACCCTGTTGGAAAAAGTATTTTGAAATTAGAAGAGGAAAGGGTTTTACAGATGGAGACATTAAATCAGCCTTATAATACCACAGATAATTGCGTTTACTCGTGATTGATTTGGGTTTCTGTTTATTTTCTGTAGTACTGGATACCTTTTGGAAAGTTTGGATTAATGGCTTTCTTATAGGATGCTTGCATTTGTTCATGATGCAATGACCAATGTGTTTTCTGACGCATGGTATTCTTTGGTATTTCCTAAATTGTGTGACTTGGCTGTTGACCGTTTTACTGTAGAGAACAGTGGAAAGAGAATGTTTGCATGCAAGTCTTGCACATTGCATTGATTGCCTGTGACTTAAGAGGCCCATGCATAACTGAGTTTAGCAAGTGCCTTAACTATTTAAGACTAAAGTGGAAAAAATCGTGTAACTGCTTCTTGTGCCCATGGTTAAACTGTCTTGTACTTCCAGGCCTTCCTTTACATGTGAAAATGGCCATCTAGCCTGAGCATAGGGTGGAGCATGCCAACCCTGATGCTTAATTGAAGCATATGTAGCTCATGACTGGCATAGTTGTGTAAACTGCAGCAGTATTCAGTAAAGACTGGATGTTGGGTGTAGTTTATTTACAAGATGTAGTTTGTCTCATAATAAAAGGCAGAGAATGCTAAAATTGCAGGTGGGAGCTTCTTAGGATATCCTACTGCTTTATGCTATTTGCAGTCCTGAAGCTGTTTGCATTTTTAATGAAATTTTAAATTACGTGACTTCACTCAAAATGGCTCAGCTTCCAGGAAAAAAATGAATTAGTGGCATGAGGTACATACCGTGTTTAAAAATAGAGCCCAAGTTGGAAATGCTATTAATTTAAAATATTTGGTCTCATTTTAAAATTGAAGTTTGTTAGATGCTTTGTAACAATTTTTTCATGCACACAAGTCCAGTAAGGGCTGGTAAGGTTTTAGAAGAAACGAACTGGCAATGCATTTTATTGGTGGAAAAGTATTTCTTTGTTCCAGACTAAACCATGTTACTTAGCAGTGTTAAGAGCCTGACAGACTCGTTTTGCCTCTGAAGCCTGGGATGATCTTGGGTTTTGGACAAGAAGATTCATGCCAGTTTTCCTCTGAATTCCTCTAAGTCTGTTTGAATAGGCAGCAGGAAAATGGTACTGGCTAGGGACTTCTCGGGGTTTGATTCAGTTACCTGCTTACATCCTGCAGGGGATGTATTTGGTCCTGGGAAAATTCATCTTTCTGCACTTAGCAAGGATAAAGATTTTTTGAATTGTCCAGATGGAGAAGGCAAGGTGGTGGTAGATGCAGTCGTGTTCATACATTATTCTCTTCTGGGGTTGGAGATGTGCTTACATTTCCTTACAACCTAAATGAAAAAAAAAATCCTCTTAATATATTGCCCTGGTATGTGCATACTTGTGAATAGTGGTGTTTGACAGCTGAAGCCTACGTGCAAAACCTCCACCATTTGAGCCAGCGTTGAGTTGTGCGACCCTGGCTGCATCCATTCAGAGTTACCCCAGCCCCTTTCTGCCCTGCTTTTTGACTGCCGTTGCTGAGAAGAGGACTTGAAAGATGCTTGACAAATTAGAGCTCATCTCTTTGTGATTGCTTAAATGTAGTGCAGGCTTCCTAATGAACTACTTGATCTTGCATCATCAGAAATTTTTAATCAATGTGCAGCATTGCTGGAGGCTGTTTGCACAAGCTGAACACAAAGTTAAAAAATAACTGCTTGTGCATACTTTTAAATTGACAAAAGCTGCACACTGATTCTTGGTTTCACATAGCTCTGCTTTTGAAGTGATAGCTATATGTTCTTTTCAAGATAGGGAAAGAAGTGAGTACAGCTAATGCAGACGTTTCACAAAATTATCTTGTACAGTGACTTTTAGGGAAAAAAAAACCCAACCATATGAAGCTAATCTTCATTGAAATCTGTTTGTAAGCTTAGTTGAATGTGTGTAACTTTCATAACATCCAAGGCTGAATAAAGTGTAAGCTTTACTAGGGCTGGTACTGGGTTTGGGCATTTCTTTTCCAAGAAGAAATCCAAGCTTCTCTTCATTCTCTCTTACAGTAAGACTGATGATGTGTTGACACTTGAGGTGTTTGCAAGATTACCTTTACTGAGGCTTGTCTGACTTTGGAGAGGACAGTTAGGTCAGTGTTGAGGGCTTCTGGAAATCCCACCTGTTCAGCTCTTTCAGTGTAATTGGTTGGCCATGCATCAACTCTGGGTCCAACTTGAGTCTTGATGAGTTGATGAATTTTGAAAGTACATCTTTCTAGGAACTTGTGCGAGTCAGGAAGGCCTTTCTCTTCTCAAGATAATTATATGTGACTTCCACTGACTTCATGAGACTGTTAGAGTGTATTTAGGGAAAGGATATAGCCTTGAGTGTGGAGCTTATGCAACACTTGAAATGGCTATTATTGCCGCAGTATAATACATGTAGAAGGATTAGTTGGCTCTTGATGGCTGCTAGGCTGGTGATCAGATTTCTTTAGGACAAAAATGTGTTTTTCCTGTGATATCCAGTGGCACACTTATATCTCATTTAAGAACTTTAATTACAAAAAGTGTTTTGAAGTGCAGTGATTGCTGTATTTGCTAAATGATGTCTTGAAACACTGTGTAGAGGGGTACAAAATTTTCTGATTTTCCTGCAGAAGAGGGGTGACTGTTTTCCGTTCTCTTCCTCGTAGGATGATTTTGACACCTAAGTCCTCTTTGTCATGGAAGCAATTGATAGAATTTGTTTGGTAATAACATTACTGAAAGAATGTGTTTTATTAACACATTATGTTAAAACTCCTGTGCTAAAGAAATATAAAACTATGTCAGAGCTACATTTCAGAATGTAATATCCACAAAGTTGAAATTTTATATGTAGTTTCTGTCTACCAAGTTGCTTTTGTCAGTTGTGGATCTTGGAGCAGTTTCTAAAATAAAATTATATTTTTAGTGGATTAATGTTTTTGCCACATTAATACAGCATAAGCTGGCAAATTATACCTCTGGTACTTTAGCCTAGAGTCTTCCCTCACAACATGTTTAAACAAGAAAATGGTTCTTGTATAATGATTTAAAGGACAACAGTTGCGTTCTGACAAACTGGAAGAAAAGGGAGGGAATAGGCAGCTGAGCTGTCAAATCCCTTAATTACATTACAGTCCAAAAGTTGCTGTCATTAGTCATAACTAACTCCCTTTTAAATCCCACCTCCTTTCTGGTTTGTGTACCCAGAGAGTAATCTGGAATTCAGAGTTACATGTGATTTGTAGTCATTTACTGTGCCTAATGTGAGGTGGATATTGAAGGCTAATTATTGTGTAGTTTTTTTCAGGGGGGTAAATGGGATATAGCCTGGAGTTGTGAGTAGTGATTGCTGGATCTGCCTGGTGCTTCATCTTAAAAAGTAGAGTAGTTGTGGGCTCCTTTGATTTGGCTCTTCTGTGGAGGCTTTGGGGATTAAAACTGTACACATTTGTGCATTTTGTGAGTTATTGGGATGATGATTTCCAGACTGTAAGAAGGGAATTTATTTGAAAATATGGAAACATTTGTAAGTGGCCTTGTAGAGCAGGATCTCTCGTGAAACATTAAAGGGTTTGTGGGTGTTTGACTCTACTTTGGGTTCAGAGATTTGATGTTAGTTTTTGAATGTATCTTAGTCTCAGATGGATATTTCAGATGTAAAAAAATCCTCATTCCGGTTTCTAATTCAGGCTGTCATCCTCTTTGCTCCTGTCGTCATCTGCCTCATTTGCTGTCTTGCCTGTGAGGCCCTCAAAAAAAGTTTTTCAGAATGGAGGTAAATAATCGTGCAGTTAGGCTGTGTATCATGCTGCATAAATCTCGGTTATCTTAATAACAATTTTTAGGCAGCATAGCTGAAGTAGTGGCTCTGTGATTCAAATGGTAATTGACTGTGCAGCTAAAAAATTAAACTCAGCTGTTCTGTGTTTGGTATGACGGCTAGTGCAAAAGCTGGCATTGTTCCCTTGAAAGATGAAGTCCCAACTTCACAGCACCAACGTGCGGCAGTGCATAAAAACTGCTTAATATCCTTTTTTTTTTTTTTTTTCCCTAGCAGTGTAGTGCTTAAGAAATGTCTTTACAATTCTGCCTTTGTGGAGCTGTAGTATAATAGCTCTTAATTGCATGATTAATTTTCATAGAGGCCTCTGCTTAATTCATTGCATTGCCTGGGTATATATCAGGCTAGAACTGAAGAAGTTGTGTATATTCTGTTTTTTATTTTGTTGTGTGGGTGAGTTAGAGAAGTAGTAGAAGTCCTTTTTTTTTTTTTTTTTTTTAATACTAACATTTAGAGCAGAAAAACACTAGCTCTCATTAGAATGAAATTAATATTATCTACTTGGGGCTTGGTTGAGAAATAGTTTATGTATTATGTCTTGTTTTGCTGCTTGCCTTTATCTTTTCTAGGATCTCCACCCCTAAATTATTGGTTGATAAATTCATGCAAATCATGGGTGTTTTGTAGCTTGTGTTTTATAAAGTCGTTTAGTGTGACATATTTGTCTTCCAGCCCAATAGCTATTTTAAATTCCCTTGTCTCTGAAAGTTTTGGATGTCCTTTCAGACTTGCAAAAACTTGAGACTGAGCCATTTTTCACTTCCTGTCAGTAAATATCAAAGTAGTGACTCCCTGTGCTGACTTCTTCTTACTGAATAAAATTCTTACATGTTTCTATGGGTTTCTGAGTTAGGATATGCTTTTGTACACATCGGTGCTTGTTAAAAGGAGCTTCTACAAAGTGTGGTGCTGTGCTGAGAATGTGTACCAGGAAGGTCCTGTACTCTGCCTTGAAAAAGGTTGTATTAAATTTGGTTTGTGGGTTCAGATAGGTCAACTTGTCACTACAGAAATCTTAAACTGAGATGCACCAGTCAAGCTTCTCATGTACATTGCTTCCTACTGAGAAGATCCACTCGGTAGAATTCTTACCTTGAAGACAGTTGCTTCACCTCACGTGCAGCTGGTTGCATGGTCTTGGTGCAGCTTTTGGTCTCGGGCTGTTTTGTGTTGCTGCTGCTAGTTGGGATGCCAGGGTAGGTATGATAAGATGGGATGTAGCTTCTTCCAAAGCGTGAGCAGAAACAAAAATACTTCTTAACTGGACCTGTGCATGGTTTTATGTCTAGAAACTTGCTAAGATTGTAGGGGTTTTGATCAGTGCTTGGACTTGAAGTTGAGTAAGGAACTGAGGCCAAATATTTGACTCCTCAGCTGAAGAGTTCTTTCTGTCATATTTTATATGAATAACAATAGTGTGCTGTTGCATGTTCCTGTTTCTCTTGGCTTTTTCTTAATGGTAAGGGTAGCGTTTTTTGTCCTGTAATATTGTTGACTATCTTGGAGGGATTTGCAGCTGTTCACAGGCTTGTGTTTCCTTTACTATCTGCATGCTTTTGTATTTATTCGTGATTCCAAACCATGTTGAAATGGAAGTTTAAGGCATCTTTTTCTCAGTCATTGTCAAGTAGACATCTTTCATGCTTTTTTCTCTTACCATTATTTATGCTATGAGGTTTATGAAGTTGATAACTGTGTTTTGAAGAAAAACAAAAGCATGGTGCCTGCTTTTTATGTAGATTGCGTGGAGTTTTTTTCCCAGTGGTCTTGACTGTATTAGTTGTTGACCAGAACCTCCATATGGCTGACAGTGCCAGGACACATCTCTTACTCCTCGCAGGAGAAGGGAGACTTTTTCTCTGGGAATACTTTGTAACTTGAATATAGTAAGCAGGTCCAAAAGCCTTGCTATGTGATGGGCATGAGTTGTGGATGCAGCTGATTCCTGAGACAACCTGGCAGCCGCATCTTCAGGTACCTCTGATTCACTTCTTTGCGCTGTGGGAACCTGAGTTTCCCTCCAGACCTGTTGTCAGCCCCACGACCTCATTTGGACAGGTTTACTTCCTGGATACAAAGGTGCTGCGGTGTTTTTTGTTTGTTGTCTAGGTTGCTGCATTTAAATTACAAGTGGAAAGATTTAGGGAAAAATAAAAGTGGGGGAGGAAAAAAGATTGTAGTTGAAATATTGAGCATTAAGGTGTTAAATGCATTTCTTCTAAATCATAAAACATTTCTCTTGGCTGCATTTGAGTTGGTCTCTGTTCTTGTTCCTGAAGGCACAGATGGTAAAGTTGGCAAGAGCATCTGACTGGCTACAAGGAATCCTCCATTGCTCTGAAGAACTTTCTTCCTGTTCATTTCCTCTATACTTCCTGATTATACAGGCTTACAGAAATATAGTAAACTTACTTTGTGTTTCATGTTGGCTGATGGAAATGCTGCCTATTTGAAAAAAAAATTAGTGTGCGCATGTACAGGCTAAGCAATATATGTGCTAGGGAGGGTTCTGGGTTTGGCTGGGTGTATTCTATATCTTTTGTAGGGATGCTGTCAAGAAAATGGCACTAATAAGAGCTTGGCCATTTGTCAGGACTCCTAAATCTGTTTGAGGATGGAGTGTGGACACTTCTTGTAACACTCCCCCTGTAGCTTCGGGCTGTCAAGCTGTTGAGCAGCAAGAACAGTTCTTTTTCTTTTTTTTCTTCCTTGCTGTTACTATATAGGCTTGTTTAAGCTGGAGTTAAAAGGCTTGAGGTTAGCGCACTAACATTTTATGGATGGTTGGGCCAGATGCACCCGCTAGACCATGTTGCATGGTTACTGAAGTCAGAGTTCAGAGAATTACAGACAAATTGAGACAACAGAGCAACTTTCAGAGGCTTCGGAGTCACATTGTTCCTGCGCTCATCAGTGTCGCTGTCAAATAAGACTTAGTAGTTGACAGCTTGGCCACCCCATGCTAGAGGCTGGTTTCCTTTGCACTGTGATTCTTTGCAGTCAGGAGGGTGATGGGTGATGGATAGCGGAGCAAAACTGACAGCAGCTTTTGTGTGAATGAGGAGTGGGCTGCTCAGAAGCAGATTAAAGGAAGTACATGCCTTGCTTACCTGAACTGGAAGTGAAAATTTGTATTCCTGGCAGTTGTGAAACATTTTTCAGGCCATAGATTCACCAATTTAAATCTGTTCTTTGTTAAATAAAATTTATATTTGGAAACTGAGGGTCAGGGAGAAAAGGACCTTTTATTTGCAAGTGTCAGGTTTGAGTTTTGCAATAAGTTTTTAGCTCCAGGGCATTGGACAGTGACTGTCATTCACAGCATCAGGAACACTGGGCTTGTTTTAAATTTCCTTTTGAAAGAAAGGTGAAGACAAATGCTTTGTAGGTCTTCATGAAGCCTTTGATTCTAAAGAGCTAATAGTTTTAAAGTTGTTTTTTATTTGTGTTTTAATTTATAATCCCTCATCAATGTTGGATTTAAAAAGTAAAGCTATATGTAGATTCTTAAGCACTGCATGCTCTAGCGTGCTTATAAAACAGGAAGATTAGGTAATTTGCTTTCTATTTTTCTGTTATAGCTGCCTTCATGCACAGGGTGAGGATAAGGGATTAAATGCATTGTTTGAAATAGGACTTCATAAAATTAATTAGAAATTCTAACAATGTTATAGATACTATTTGAGAATGTTGAGCATTGCAGGAAAGGCTATAACTGTCTATTTTTTACATCTTCTTGTGACTGTGAAAGAACTTAAGAATTGATAAATATTTTGGTATGCTTTTTTGGCCTCCTTCCAATATTAGGAAAAACACTGAATTTGTGATCACAGTCATTTATAGGACCAACCCAAGGAATTTGCTTTTATATCTATATGTATGTAAAATTTAAAGTGTATACTGCATATTCTTTAATTTGATCTTTGCATAATGTGAATATATAGACAGCTATTTTTAAAAGTGATTATAACTGCCAATTTGCATAATGGTACAGGATTTTTCTCATAGCAACTGGAAAGACTATCATCTTTAGCATGTGGGAATTACTTCAGGTTTCAAGAACAGTGTTTTGTTCAATCTGCAGACAGTATTAGACAGTATTAGAGCAAAGGCGTTTCTGAAGTGGTATATGGATTGTTTGCTTTAGTATGTCTTCAGTATTGATAAAGCATCACTTTTTTGTTTTGGCATTTGGTAACTCCAACAAATTATTGCGTTGCTTTCATTTTAAGGTTACTTGGGTATAACAAAGTGTTGTCTATGTTCATTTGAAAGCTGCAGTTTTGTAGTTGATAAGCAGCGTGAACTTGAGGATGGCGTTTTAATATTTGGCTGTTATGTAGCTTGTATCTGTCTCATGTGTTTAGCTACAGTCCCAGCCTCCATGTTTAAAAAATTGACAAAGGAATAAGTGCTTTAAAAATGGTGGAAACCATTTCTAGGAATGGGTTTACTAGGGAAGAGCTACTTTGGCAAAACGTGGCAGGACATATTTTATGTTTTTTAGAAAGTCCATTTCACATTTTGGTAATTAGCAACAGTTTGGTTAACTTCATTTTGCATGTGTTGTAGAACCACCTCAGTAAATGGCTGAGGCTTTTTCCATTTTTATTTCACTTGTCTTGAAGAAACAAAAAACCTAAAAAAAAAACCCCTCAACACCCCCCCCCAAAAAAAAACACAAGAAAACCCCCAAACCCCGAACCAAAAACCACCCCAAACAAACAAAACTCAACCAAGAAAACTCAACACACACACACCCCCTGCACCCCCTCCAGCTTGGAAGTGATAATGAACTTGTTGCATGTTTTAAATCATCAGTTCTTCCAGGTTTGTAAGATTATCAGTATCATTGCCAGTTTAATGATGACTCAGAGTTCTTGCTTTGAATTTAAGCCCAGCTTCAAAACTGCTTTGTAAGAAATTTTGTCTTGTTAGTGAATATCTTAATTTCAGCTTTGGAAATCAATGTTAAATTAACTGAGGTATGAAAAGTAATGTCTCCGAGCCACTGAGTGTGGCTGGAGACGAACGAACTTGATGAAGATGATGCCTGGTGGATGTCTTTGCTCTCATAACTGGTTCAGCTCTGTACTCTTCCCTGCAGTGATCGCTGGCTGTCCCTGGGGTGGACTGTTTCATTCCCAGCATCAGGAGTAAAGCAAGCTAGTACTGATGCAGTAACAACCATCCCCTTCACTTGCTCCAGATCTTGGAACATCTTTTTTCGGGAGAGGAAAGGGTGGAAGAGCTTGGGTTTTGTCAGCTTTTTCAATTAAGTGACGAAACTGCTATTTCTGCCCAGAGGTTTAGATCATCTGTGCAAACAGCAACAGCACTTCCACTCTGTTCTTCCATCTTGCTCCTTTAAAGCAAAAGGCATTCCTCAGTTGCTTGAGCCAACAGCAGAGTTTCAAAGCAGCATGCTTCTTTACCATGCTTCTTTAGCATGCTTGCCAGAGCATACATTAAGACATAAAATGATCTTCACCAGCAATGCAGATGCATTTGTCATAGTTGTTGCTTCCTTTTGTTCACTGTAGGTGAAGCCTGCAGCCTCACACTCCTGCCATGGAAAGGTACTGTTTGCTCACTGCGGCCAGTGTCCTTTAACGCCAGATCTGTTGCAGACAGAAGAGTGAGTCAGCAGTGGCCTGGGAATTACATTCCAGTCTAATACTTTGAGATAATAAGGAAGGTACTTCAGGATGCTTATATTTAGGTGGAGGAGAAATTAATTTAAAAAGCAATTATGTTTTACTAAGTCCAGCCCCTTGCCCCTTTGGATGCTTGTTTTTCAGCAGAACTTCAGTTTTTGTGCTGTCAGGTTGCAAAGCCCTAGAACATTACAACACTTACTGAATCAGCATCAGCAAATTGATTCATGCTTCTCCCCTACCCCGAGTGGTTTTCCATTTTCTTTTCTTACTGGCATATTGTGGAACATCTTTTGCAACACCAGCTCCTCTGGGTTTAAAAATTGCACCTGTAACAATGCACAGTTAAGCTTAGAGCATTTAATTCTTGCCAGCTTCCTATTTAAAAGAAATGCATGTGGGCTGTGCATGTACTGCTCATGCGTTGCCCCCGAGGAGTGAGGGAGGAGAGAGGGGTCACGTGAGATGTGGGAGCCAAAACGGGATCACTTTTTTCCAAGAGTGTGAGACTGCCCTGGTTATCTTGAAACTTTTAATCTGTCTCTTCTTGTGTGTTTTGAGGCTTTAGTGTTTGGACAAGTCTGTGAGGCTGCAAGCTGGAAGCGCTGCTGCTAAGATGTTCTGTTCCCTTCGCTTGGGGTGTCTGTCTGCTTTGCTTCCATTTTGCACCAGCTGGGAATCCTGGAAGGTATCTTGTGTCTTAGCCTCTTGCAGAGGAAAAACCAACAGCAGAAGAAAAGCATCTGAACATAAACTGCAGGCTGAAACACATGAAAAAAATGTGTAGTAAAGCTCAGGATTGTGAATGGAAATTTGAGCAAGTTCCATGGTATTTTGGTGAAGTTTGGGCATCTGTCTCATGGGTGATACTGTAGTTGAAACTGAGATTTGTTTTGATGCGTGTGTCAAAATGAATTTATTTTACTCTTGTTACTAGCATGAATGCTTGTCTTCTATGGAGAAGTGCTGTGGAAAGCAAGCTAATACACTGGATTATTTTGCTCTGGTAATTCATATAGCCTTGCTGCTTGGAGCAGGACACAACAGATGCTTTTGAGTGTAAACACTGGAACTGACAGTAGGTGGAAATCAGGTTAAAATTGGGGAATGAAGAGGGAGTGATGGGGTGTGCTACCTGAAAGGTAATTCACTGTTAGTAGGCACGGGGCAGGTGCACATGATTTATAACCGGTTTCTTCTGCTTATGCAAGTAGTAACTGATAAAGTATGTTGCTAATTATATAGTGTCTTTTGTTAATTTAACAAAGAGGTGTGGACTGTTTGCAGAGTACAATGTGTTCAGAGTAGTTTCAAAGTTTAAGATTTATGTGATTTGATAGTATCTGAAATTATCAAACGCTCTGAAAGTCAAGCAGCTGTGTTTTTTTTTTTTTTTTTCCTCCAAGATAAGCTTTTCTTAGGGTTTGGGGAAGTACAAAAAAACCAGGCAACCAGACGAGAACCCCTTTCAGTGTCAGTATTTAAGGCAGCTGTAGGTATCTGTTTGGATTTCTCAAAAGTTTTCACATTCTTCTCACTGCATAAATTGTATTTTGAGTACCCCAAGCAGACCGATATCTGTTAATACTTGGATTACAACATAGTAAATGCTAATTCTTTTTTTGAGAGTAGAAAACATTATTTCCGTGTATTCAGTTCATAATGTTTTCCTCAAGTCTTCTAGTTAACTGTGTAAATGCAGAACTTGGTCCATGCTGCTTCCCTATAAGTACTTAGGCTTTTGGGAATTCTGCAAGGATGGAGTAAAGTACTTTGTATCCTAGTTCAGACTTTTCTTTGTGTACAAGTAATTGGAATATTGATACCTTGGAAACTGCTGCAATATTTTCCATTCCGATGATTACTCTTGGAGCTTTGTTATGTTTTAACCATAAACATGATTCTTCGAGTTGTGGAATAATTTAGGTTGAAAAGGACCTGTGGAGGTCACCATTTCAGCCCCCTTGTTTAAAGCGGGGCCAACTTCAAGCATATCATGCTTTGTTCTTGCTCCTTCTAAAATTAGTTTGAGGAGGAGTATGTTAATGTGGTAGAGTATGGTCTGGTTTTGAGCTGCTGGTTTCATTTCTGTTTTGCTTTTCAGTGAAGCCTCTTCACTACATTATAATTTCTAATAATGTTTAAAACTTGAGAGTACTTTCTTTTCTTGAGTTCTGTTCTGACAGGTAGGTCAGAATATTTTTCCAGGAGTGGGGAGTTGTTTGTCTTTTAAATAAACAAGATACAGATTCCTTTTCAGATCTGTAGATTCCCATCTATTGTGGTTATCTTGCATTTAGGCTTTCACAGCCACCTTAGCAGCTGCTATATTGGTCTGTTATGTAGAAATCATGGAAAGCGATAAAAACAGTATAGCCTCACCAGAGCTTGCATGCCTGAAATGAGCTTTTTTTTTGTTAGTTTTGCCGTTTTGTGTGATATACCCATTTTGGGATCACCGGGATGTGAACGTGGGTTTTAATTTGGAACATCTTGCAGTTTAGTCACACAAGACTATTTTAATAGTTTCCCATTGGATTTAATATGCCACTCAAACTGTCGAAAAAGACCAGTATGCAGCATCTATTTGATTTATTACTTGACTCTGCTTTTCTAGTGGATTGCCTTCCTAATGGGTGTTAACTGTTAGCTGCACAATAGCATATGCTTTTAATAAGTTATCTGTTTGAGATGTAGGGAGATTTCTGTTATAGCGGCTGTGGTCAAAGTACTGTGTTACCCCCCTTATTCCCCCTCTCCACCCAACCTTTTCCTCAGCTTTTTTTTTTTTTTCCTTAAGATCCCTTACGTAGCTTTACATAGCACGTGTAAAGATGAATTGTTTGCATATGGGAGTTGGTTGGAGTTGTTGCTCTGACTTTGATACAGTTAAACATTTGATTAATGTCCATTTAATGCTGCTGTAGAAATTTCACGTGGTTTACAAATGTTTCCATAATTTGCATATCAGATATTTATCCAAACATAATTGCTATGGGTTTTCCTGCGGAGAGGCTTGAAGGAGTGTACAGGAACAACATTGACGATGTAGTAAGGTAAGATTTCATTTTTTTCATACTCTTGCAAATGTTAAATATCCTTTTCTGTACTCATTTATGTTCTACTGAGGAAAGGAGGGTGTGTGCTCTGACTCGTAAAAATGGCAAGATTTTTAGATCTCATAGATATTGCCATACTAGCTTTCCTGAAAATGTTAGAAACAAAATTATATTTTCAAGACTTCTAGGCCAGGCTGCTGTTACAGGTTGATCTCAAATGCATGTAATCTGCTTTATTGTGAAAAATTTACTTCAGTGAATTTTGTTGGAGTAAAACGAGGTTCTTTGCTTCTAGAAAGATGTCAGTCCATGCCTCTGTTCACAGTGTTGAGAGTTCCTCAGATAGCTGATAGCATTTCAGAGTATGTTTCCCATATCCTTGTTTCAATTGATAAATGGAGTGCTTGATAAGTAATTTTGATTTAAGGTAGTAAATGTAGGTGACTTTAGATAAAGACTTACATCTGGATGTGTTCAATAATTGTGGAAGAGGAGAAATTTCAGGTAAAAATTGTTATTGCTGGTGATGTTTTGTAGCATATTTTTTAAAAAAACCCAAACCTACAGGTTGTCATTTTTAATATCAAATAAAGTTACCTACTCTGAACTGCTGGTTACAGCTGTGGAAGGTGTACTTGGTGTGTTAGGAGCATCACTGTTTGTTTAGTCAACATGCTACCTGGAGAATGTAGTGCGAGAGGTTGCATTAAAAACTTAATGTTTGTCAGAAGCTGCAAAATGTTAGTGGTTTTAGGATCCCAAGGTCTGATTTTAAGTCATGCGTGATGCTTTTAAGATCTTTGGCATTTGAGGTCACAAGTTCAGTAGCTCTCCCAGAGGCTTGTTGTTTGGGGATGGGAGAATAATGCAGTAAGGGGCATGATTATGCAGTGAAGTTAGAATTAGTTGTATCTGGACCAGAAGGTGCTGCTCCCAGGTTTGAGATGCCACAGAAAGTTTCTCATAATTGTTGGTAGGCAGAATTAGTGCCGCTTGAATTCAGCGGTAATTGTTTGCATCCAGGTTTGTACAGAAATGAGCAGAGGTAGCTCCTCAGCTCCCACACTGGGAGGAATCATAGCCCTCAACTGAGGATCATTTATCTCGAGGCAGTGATTTCCCAGTGCAGCTGCAGTTAGCATCCAATGAGTTTGAGGGTGTTTGTTCTTGCATATTTAACCATCATGACGAAGCTCGCTCTCCATGAATAGTACTAAAAATGTCAGGGGCTGGATTTGACCAGGCTTGCAGAAGTGACCTTGTTCTGTCACATGGTAGTAAGGAGAAGTCACTTTTCCAGAGCTGGTCATATCAGTGAGGTTCAGCATAGCAATCTGTAAACGCTTTTGCAGAGTGTGTATGTTTCTGCTAGGACTGTTAAGAGGTGTGAAGTTTTGCAGTTGTCATTGCACACAGCTAGCACACAAGAAAAAGCTTTTGCTGTGCTTTCCGAATAGTTTGTTTGTGGACAGCCCTTAACTATCTAGTCATCTTTCTTTACCAGCAGTAAGAGCCATCTTTTCTTTAAGTTGATACTGGCATTGCATCTGCTGGGTCAAATAGTGGTCCCTGATGGACTCCGCCTTTGGAAATTGTAGGATAGGGGTAAAGGCTGGACTTGGAATAAATGGGATGGGAATAATCTAAAAAAATAATAGTAGGCAGTAGTCTTTGAAGGCCCTCTTCCATTCTTAGCATTGATTTCAGTTGCTTCTGTATGGAGAAAAATTTATTGGTTAAGTATGTAGATATGTGTCAATTAGACTTTTGAAAGGAAATGATTACATAATTATTAAGTTGTCTATAAACACTGATCAAAAGGAATAATGGTCACCTAAAAGTATAATCAGCCAAAATAAGATGGAGATTTAAATTAAGTGGCTGTAGGGAACTGGATGCTAAAGTAGTGTTATGTTTGTTGCCCCCTTTTTTTAAACGAGGGTAATGCACAAAATGTGAACGTGCGTTCTGCATGTTGCAGTCAGCAGGTCCTCATCTGCTCCTGTCATCTTTTTGTTGTATAATTTTTTTTCAAGAAGTTTTTTCATGCAGAAATTCAATGTGTTTGAGCTCTGGAGCAGTTGATATTGAGCCTCAATAAGCCAGTGGGCTTTTTCTGAGTAAGTTATCCTGGTGAATGTAATGCTAATACTGTATGATAAGTACGACTTGAACTGCTGGCTGTCTCCTGTGACTGACACTTTGAGACAGTTTGGATGGAATCTTGTCCTTAGGAAAATACTTGCATGAAAACTTGCACTCAGTTTTGTGGATATTACTAGCAGAAGTAGAGTCAACTCTCTTGCTCTCCAGTGTGTTTTGAACAAGTGGGTTCATCTCCTGAAACAAATTGCCATGTCCACCATCTTCCTGAATCTCTCCAAGGCTGCCAACAGGGGTGCCAGTGGAAGTCAGAAAATATTTTTGCAGATTAAATTGAAATCTCATACTTGGTGCTGCACAAGGAGCATTCACATCTGTTCATATTTTAACACATCGGTTTAGCCACAGAGGAGTTCTAGGTTCTTCTGGAATATTATGACTGATAACCAGAGCTTGTTTTTGCTTGAGCTTTCCAGGATTTTAGCAGCTAGTGTTTCTTTTCAATTTGAGCAGCATGTTCTGTCATGGCTAATTAAATTCCTTCTGGCTGATGTTGCAGATACACACTGTTGATAATGTTAAGTGTAAACATTTGTATGTTATTTCTTCTTGAACATTGCCAGGTGACATTATATATAATCATGGCATTTTTGATGAATCATGTTTGCAGTTTGGCTCTTCAAAGCTTGTATGGGAAGTTTTTGTTACAAAGTGAGCATGAAAATGAAATGAGTGTGAAAAAGTATAGTGGTCTTCCTCCTTTCTGAGCTCAGAATATCATCAGGCACTGTCCTCAGACTTCAGTGGCAGGTAAAGGCTATTTTAAAAGCCTGATATTAAAATAAAGGAATCTGGCTGTTTTAACTGGAATAAAATTCATATTCCAGTATTCTTTTTTTTTTTTTTAATTGGAGATACCACTGTGGCAGAATACTTTGCATTGAACATTAAACTGGAAGTGTTTGCAAATATTTTGTGTACTTGATGCTTTGTGCTTTAAAAATAAACAACCCTTCCTCAGCTAAATATATTTATTGTTGTGTAGGTATCTGAGAAATCAATGCAGATTGGTCCATATAATAAATATTTCAGTTGCAGGTCAGATTTTAGTCTCCTCTGTTGCAAAAATTGTCTTATACTACTGCATTATTTCTATGAGTGAGGTTTGCAACATGCTGCTTCCTTGACTGAGGTGCTGCAGGGCCAGCTGGGACTTGGAATGCAGAACTGCACATGCTGGATGGTGCTTTAATGATGCTGCAAATTGAGGTCAACATTATTTTGATGTATATTAATACATGCTTTTTTATTTTCTACCTAAGGTTTCTGGATTCAAAGCATAAAAACCATTACAAGATATACAATCTGTAAGTACGCTTTTATAGATGTATTTTACAAAATGATGAGTTCTAAAAATAGCTAATGCATGAAAGTGGCTTGTTGCTGTACTGAAGCAGGGCTAGAGATGTTTTGCACATTTCTTAAAACAATTAAGCCTGATTGAGAGCACTGTTACTTCATTTAGTGGAGCTGAGTGAGGTTAAATGAAATGCTGGTATGTATTCATATTACTTGAACGCTTTTAAATGACTTGGCATCTAGCCCATCTGGAGCTTATACCATGTGATTAAAAAGTGAAAAGTAATTCATAGCAGGCTTTCTGTCAATGTATTGATGTCCACAATGAAGGAATTGCCAAATGAATATTTTTCTTTTTCTTTCCTTTTTAAAATCAAACTATATTGGTACTCAGGTTCTGTTTGTTTCCTCACTCTTCTTGATTGTCCCTGTTTGAGAAAGCTATTGCAGCAATTGGTAATGTGATGGCTTCTCACTTTAGGAAGTGCAATATTTTGCTCTCAAGATTTAGTTATGCAGAAAGCTGTTCTTGTTACAGAAGGGATTTTTTTTTTTTGGGTGGTGATGTGCCTTGATCATCCTTACATGTTAGCTTAGACTTAATGCATTTGTATAAATGATTTGGTGGTGTCAGCTGATGCTGAAAAGTAGGTCATGATTTTCTGCCCCACAGTTTTCCCCTAGAAGTCTACATTGAAGATTTATTGATTCTTTGAGCTGTTATGGCTTTACTTTTTTAAAAATATGTTCCCAAATATCTGCAATACATGGAAAAATGCTGTAGTAAGAAAATCCAGGCAATGCATTACGTCATAAGCTGTCAGTCATTAAAAATAAGTATTTAAATATGCCTCTAAATTATTTGAAGGGCTGTACATTAAGCAGCTCTGTTTCTTGATGTTGAACAAAGTCATAAGCTGAGAAATCGTATATTGGTTATCAAAGTTGTCTGTAGAACCTGGGGTAGGATGGGACAGAAAAAGGTGTGTAAAAATATGCATTAAACCCCCTCTCATTAGACATTCTTCCTACAGTTCAGTGACAAAACTATATTCTCCAGCATAGAAGCTCTCTAAAATTTTAGATTTTTAATAAATGCTGTCTTGGTGGCACTTATGGGTGGAAAGGACAGTGCTTCCTGAAATAACTGATAGCTGCTTCTGTGTGTAGGTGCAGCTCTCTGAAGAGGTAACTGTCTGGATATCTATCTTTGAATTCTTCTGGAGCTCAGCATTAGAGATCTGTCATGTAAAATCTAAAGAATGCAGATTTATTAGACACCCCACCCCCAAAAGTCTCCTGACAGCTTGTACTTGGTTTGGGGAGCAAAGCAGAACAGGACGGATACAACTGAATTTCTTCCTGCTTCTTGGGGCTGAGTTCAGCTGTCAGCTTCTGCAAAGTGTGGCTCTGGTATCTCTTGCAAGGTCAGGGTTTGCTGAGCTGTGTGATGCTGAGTTGCTTGTTTCAAATTGGTTGTGGAGGTGACAGGTAAAAACAATAGGTTGTGCTGTGTGAACTTCTAGGCTTGGTCAGAAAGTAGGAATTCAGTAAGACATCTGTGTATCTTAGCTAGTAGCTCCTCAGGGAGGTGGTGATTTGAAACATTTCTGCTTTGCTGTATGCTTACAACCTCATTTTACTTTAGAAAAAAAGCAAAACCAATCACCTGCACAGGAAAAACTTTAAAGTGAGAGCTGTGATTGAGACAAATGCTTTTGACATTTATGTTGCTGATACCTGTATTTCAACTGTGTAAAGAACTTGTCCAGGTGTGCCACAGGTTTTTGTCTTCAAGTTCTTCATATAAAAATTTTAACTTTTTTCCATTTTCGGTGCAAGGACTCATCGATTTTACTTGTTGCTAACTTCAAAACAATTGCAAGTGAAACTTTTTAAAATGACTATATTCTCCCTCAAATGAGAATTCCTGCAGGATAAAACATCCTTTTAAAGTGTGCAGGTTTTCTTCTTCCCCAAAACATGGATCCATTGCAAATGAAGATTCAAGTGATTACTGCACAGCTTGGAAAGCATAGCTTTTAAACTGTGTATCTCTGACTAGAGGGGACAGGTTACCTCTATGCAGGCAAAATTTATACACATTAAGTACACAAATGCCATTAGTTGAATTGTTGTAATGTTTGGTCATGAGACAGGAAGAAATTGGAGCTTTCAGGTATTTTGAGGAATAGCATTTCTTTAGATTAAGCTGATCCTTTGTAAATAATCAGCCTATTGTCTGTGTTCAAAAGAAGGAGGTGGGAGTTGAGAGGAGTTATGTGATTATATTCAGAATTATTTCAAACACTGTCATGGGGTTTCAGTTCCCTTAAGGTAGTTGTTATATGAAGTCGATAATAATGTGTGTATTGAGCAGTTCTATTTTAAAGTATTTAAAGAGATTTTTCTGAACTGATGCTTAAATGATGTCAGTTATGCCTCATTCTTGCATCTTGACTTTAAATTTCGAGTGGCTATTTGAGCAGTTTAATTTTGTTTCTTGCTTGTGTTAGTTTTCTTGTGTGTTCCCTTAACAAAGCTATTTCTTCAGTGTTCTTTATTTTATCATCTCCCAACTTCACATACTGCCAAATTGTTGTCTTCCCTGTTGTAATAATTTCTTCTTTCTTAAGTATATTTCTTTTAACTGACCAACAGGCAGATAGTTAAAGGAAGAGACTGTAATGAGCAATGTGGATTTTATCTGCATATTTTCTGTGCCTCTCTGTACATGAGGTTGGGCTTTGCATAGGCTGTCATCTCTTTCTGTTGCCTGTAGTCCTGTCGTCAGTGGGGTCATAGTTGTGGTCACAAAGGTATCTGGCTGACAGCCTTTAGGATCTGGGTTGCTTTAAACTTGTTTTAATCCTAAAGAGGATTACAAGAACCATGCTAACCTGCACCCCACCCTCAAAATACAAACAAAATGTCCAGGTTTATTCTGGAGATCTGACTTTATTTGAAATCTAATAGTGTTTATAAAAAAGAATGTATTTGAAATGCTAAACAATGAATGCATCCGCCAAAGTGTGTGTTGGTGAGTTCTCTGCTGCTGATACACTTCTAGTGGAAGGTGTCCCTTCCTGTGGCAGGGGGGTTGGAACTATGTGATCTTTAAGGTCCCTTTCAACTCAAACCATTCTAGGATTCTATGATTCTGTGTATGTCATGTAATGAAACTATAGTATATTTTGTACAGCTGTGACTGGAGCTCTGCATTTGTTGTGTACAGCCCCCATAAGAGGGCATAGTGTGACATAGCCATGTTCTGTGCTCAGTTTCTATCCTTGGTGCCAACAAAACTGGTTTTTATCCCCTTCAGTATTATACTTGACATTCAGATTTCAAAATTCGAAGCCTTTTTTTCCCGTATGTGGGTTTTTGGGGTTTTTTTGGTTTATTTTTTTTTTTTAATATTTGGAGACTTTCGTCTTTTGCTACCCCTTTGAACTGTGTGTTTCTTTAAAAGGAAGCAGGAAACTTTCTAGGATAAGATGCTTTCTGTTAACTGCTTTGCTTCCTAGCAGGCTCAACTTCCGAAGTTCAGATGCTGACTAGGTTGTGACAGGCTTTGCCCAGCATAGTTGATGGCTGCTTCAGACATGATGACTCCATCTTGGATGTACATACTGCATCTAACCTGCTCAAAGCCCCGAATATAAATAATGTTGTTTTGAGTCCCATCTGTCAGCTTAACCTGCACTGTATCACTTCTGACCTGGAGAAAGTGTCAGCAATGTGATCAGAGTGTGAAAACTGCCAGACTTTTCCCTAGCAGAGGCTACAGTTGAGAAGGCTCTGGAACTCAGAGAAAGGGAAGTGCTGAGAGCACATGCAACCCCAGCAGACCTGTGTCTGTCGCTGGTGTATGGGTCTGGTGGACAAAGCTCAATGCAGCACATGTAAGGCTCCGGTTGTGTGCAGCAGTTGGAGTAGTAGGAGCCTAAATGTTTTTGTGTCTAGAAGTGTCAAGTAAGCTCCACACAGGTCCAAAGGCTACAGTCATACTTATTAAGGAAATACACATTCATACCAGTCCTGAAAATGGCGTAGGTATTTGAAACCTATAAAGAGTACAGGATATAATCAGAAGAGAAGATCTAGATATTTCATCTACTGAAATGACTTCAAATCATTGTGTTTCAATGTGGAGCCCTGTTATTTTGAGGCAGGATTGTTCTTTCTTTCTGAGCTGCATTTTCACTTGCATTTTGTAGGGATGATTCATTTGCCTTCAGAGAGCAACTCCAAGGAAAATTACGTAGAGCATGTGCTTCTTGCCTTCTTTCCCTTTACCCACAGCATCTGATCCAGCTTGCTCCCTTACAGCATGCCATATTGGCTGTGTTAGACTCTACTGACTGGATCGTTTATATCTGGTTACTGATGTTTGTCCCTAGACAAGTCATACTGCAAGACTAATGCAGTGTGGTTTGCTGCACTACAAGCTAGTCTCTTGCAGAGTGATGAGGTAGACATTGATGCAATCGAGAGTCTTAAGGACTGTGCCATTTGCCCGGGTCTGCGAGAGGAAAACTGGCTGACTGGCCTGGGTTTTTGGGTTTGGGTTTGGCTGGGTTGGGGTTTTTTGGTTTTGTTTTTGTTTTTTGCATGTATGTTCACCTGATTTCAAGAAAAAGTGCCTAGTTGGAAAGCAGTATCACAGTCTCTGCTTGATGCAATGATCTCCATTATAATATTGAGTGGTGCTTTCAGTTGCTTGCAGTGTCTTGTGGTGGTGGTCCTGTAATTTGAGGAAGAATGTTTGCTTAGGTTATACTGTCTGAGGGTCCTTGAAATGTCCTTGTGATTCTCATCACCTGTAGTACCCATGTTTTTGTTGAAGCATATTGGTGTGGTTTTTGAGTTCAGGGTCAAATGGATGAAGGTCATAGCCATTTCCTCTTTATGTGTTTGTGTGGGAGCATATAGCTACTCAAGCAGCTGGAGCTGTTAATACTACAGTGTTAAAAAGTAATAGTATATTGCATTACTTGTGTGAATGTCTCCATTGAGTCACACTGTTGGACTACAGTTACCATAGGGTGTTTTTCAGTAAAATAACTGATATTTTAGTGAGCAACTTTATACATCTGTAAAAAACCATTTTTTTCTGCATGTAATCTCTAGCTGCATTTTTAAATCGTAAAGGTGATGGGTATACATGATTTTCGCATATGTTGATCTGTGCCTGGGTGTGACAGATGTTGGGAGTGCCTCAGAGGCTTGTCTTGAACTCTTGTCTATTTTTCTTTTTTAGATGTGCTGAAAGACATTATGACACAGCCAAATTTAACTGCAGAGGTATGTTTTTTACTGTCTAGTATATGTTTTTCTCTTTAAACTTCAGTGTTTCTAAACAGAGGTATAAAGGAGGAGCTGATGAATAGATTTGGGTAAAGGAGTGATGTCATATTGCTTGGAGTCATTGGAGAAAGTTGCTATGTTCTTGGGGCTTTCAAAAAAGTATGTTCCTGACAGTTCACTAGATCTAATAAGGCAGTCGGAAGTCTACTGTTGCAAAATTTTTGCAGAATGGGCTATATAGAAGTTTCTGTTCAATTCAGTGTGCAAACTTACTGTGAAATTTTAGATGTTAAGCTTAGGGAAGTCTGGGTTTTATCCAGAGGCATCACTTAGGATAAAATGGAGAACACTTAAGCCACTGTCACTATTCATGTAAAACAACTTTTTGGAGATTTGGATCAAACCTTCAGTTGCTCAAAAAGAAGAATTGAAAAGAAAAAAAAAAATAAAATTCCATGTGATGCTTCTTTGAGATGAGTTGGTTCTTAGATGCTTTGCAAAGCTACCAGAGCCAGGGGGGAAGCTTTTAGGGGCTTCTTTTGATCACCTCTTTTGATTATCTCTTGTGAGTGGGAACTGGTGTACCTGTTTTGTCAGTATTAACTCCCCAGATAAATAAATAAATTCAGATTGACCTTTATTGTTTGTGCAGAGGAATATCTCTGTGCACAGTAGTAGAGCCTGTAGTTTCTTTTCATGCAGTGCTTCAGAATGGCAGATAAGTACTTGTGTGTATGTAACTGTAGGAGGTGAATAAATTTTGGCTAGTACTAGCCAGTTTCATAACTGGCTAATACTAGATTCTAGCAAAGACTCAGTTTCTTTTTTATTATTATCCTTTATTTGTTATAGGCCATCCTTCTAGTTGTAAAGAGGGTGTTCAGAACATGGCCAAAATGTAATTGGCTGCTTTAATGTCTGAATATAGAAAGACTAAAATTGTCATCTTGAAGTCATCTTTGCTGCTAGTTTGCTCTTAAAATGTTGAATGAGTGTCCTGAAACCTCACTGAATACATACAAGCCAGAAAAAATGTATTTTAAGATCTGCTTGAGCAATACCTTAGGTAAGAGGAGAGAAGGCATAAATGAAAAGGTTGTGCTTCTAATATGTCCAGAACATATGCTTGCTTTGATTTTTGTGGGTTTTCTGGTTGTTTGGGGGTTTTTTGTTTGTTGGTGGGTTTTTTTTTTTGATTGTTGTTTTGGGTTTTTTTTAACAGGGGTGCTGAGATCTTGTCGCTGTCATTCTCAGCCCAAAATGTTGTTTGTTGACAGCACCTTTCACAGCTCCTTTGGGTAAGACAGTGCTGTTGGGAGCTACATGGTGCAGGGTTTTTTTTCATCCTTAAATTAGTTGGCTTAGATAACCAAATTGGTGGCTCAGGACTATTAAGGGAGCTGAAGAATAACAGTTGTACTCTAAAATTTTCTGAAGTGAATTAATTTCAGAGAGAACTTCTTATTTTGTACACTTAGCATGAAACACTGTAGTAGTTCATTATTCAGCTTGGATGCTCTTTCATTAAATTCAAAACCAGACGTTGAAAGTCCTTCATCTTCTTTGGATGCAGGCTTTTTGTCCAGGGTTTTTGAAGGTTCTGAAGTACTTCCATGCTGAAAATTGCCTTCTGCTTTGCCAAAGGCTCTCCTACCCTTTTTTTTTTTTTTTTTTTTTTTTTTCTTTCCCCCCTGTTTGTTTTGTTTTGTTGTTCCTTTTTGTGCTATGGGATTTTTCTTGCAACTTCTAGGAGCTTGGAGAGAGTAATAGCGGAGTAATCTCCATGCTCTGTGCTCCAGTGTTTAGGAACCAAAATCCATCCAGGACCTGCTCAAGATCTTACAGCTTTATGTTACCTAAGGTTGCTTTCTGGCTCCCAATCCCTCTATACCGTCACAAGGCTCCCATACCCAATTCATCTGTTCCTCATTCCATCTTTGCAGAAAATATGACAAGGTTTGCCTTTGATCTAAAATCTTGGAGAGCACATTCAGCATGCTGCTTCTACTTCAGATTTTTCAGGCTGTTCTTTCAGGACTACTTCGTTTTCTTTTTTCACTGGAACCTGACTGGATGTAGTTAGGATAGATTCAAAGTTGTATGGACAAATTGACAGCATCTCCCAATAGCTTTTTTTTTTTTCTTAGGAGTTTTTAAATAAATTTCTCCTTTTATCTGTATCTGCTGCAAAAAGTGACATCTCTGTAAGTTCACATAAAATGATCTTTTGGGAATCTTTGGATCTTCCATGCGGAAGAATTAATTAGCATATGTTCATTAACCTTTGCTGCTTCTTTAGCAAAGATTGTTCATTTTATCAGGCTTCCTTATTTGGTTTTCTGGGAGAGTAAGTGGGCGGCCTGTACTGCAAGTGAATAAACTGTCTTTGCAGATCCCTCCGAAAGGCTCCAGACTTGTGCTGCAGTAATTTGGCAGTTCCATAACTTCATCCCTCACTTCTGCTCTTTAAATCCTTGGGGATTCATCAAAAGGAGCCTTGCGTGTGTGACGAGAGTAGTACTTACGAAATGAATACAAACACTTGCCAAAAATGAAATGCATTCATTTTTAGACCAGAAAAGGAAATGGTGTTTCTAGCTGAGAATTTTTAAGTGAACCAGGGTTGTATTTATAAGATCCCAAGTCTGTCGAACAAGAATTGGGGTGCACTTTATAAAAGGCTGCTGTTCTGACGAAACTAGTACAGCCCTGTGTGATTCTGCTAGTCAACAGAGCATTGCGTGTCATCTTACCTAAGGTGTTAGAGGTTTGGGTGCTTGTCTCTGCTTATTGCTTAATTTTGCCTTCTTAGGTTTTGTTTCATTTCCTGCATGCTCGTTTGAAATTCTTTCCATGTCTAGATGGAAAAAGAGTTTGTATGCATGTATGTATTCATATGAGAAAAAGGACAGCTTCATTCAGTGGCTTGACTTTAAAACTCATACGCATTGCAAGTGTCTCATATGAGGGTTTATTATCTTTTTTTTTTTAATATGGAAATTGCAGGGTTTTGTTTCAAAAACCCTTTGAGCAATTCTGACAGTTTGTTCCCAGTGTAGACCCAGCTGCTCAGAATTTGTCACCAAAATTCCTATTGTCTGATGAGTGACAGAGGTCTGGCCCTGTTTTCTCTCAGCAGTTAGTCTAATTATCACTAGAGTAATGGGTTTTCATAGGCTTGTTCTTTGTGCCAATGCACTCATAAATTCTAGAAAACTTTTGTTGTAAGATACAGTCTGTGCCGTAGTCACAGTCATTTCAGTAGCAGTGTGGAAGTCTCTTCATGTAGCGGGAGGCTTACGTATTACTAGAGAAATGCCTGCAGTGTATGTAATATGCAGTACATTGCTGAATTATGTTGGAATAACAAAAAATACATACGTGTATGTAGGATGAGGGTTTATTGAAAGAAGTTATTTTGCTTGTCACAAAATTAACCTGAGCTTTTGCTGTAATTTTCTTTTGAGATTTTGATGAATTACTTCTTCTTGTTGCAGTTGCACAGTACCCTTTTGAAGACCATAACCCACCACAGCTAGAGCTTATCAAACCTTTTTGTGAAGATCTTGACCAGTGGCTAAGTGAAGATGACAATCATGTTGCAGCAATCCACTGTAAAGCTGGAAAGGGACGAACTGGTGTAATGATATGTGCATATTTGTTGCATCGAGGCAAGTTTTTAAAGGCTCAAGAAGCCCTAGATTTCTATGGGGAAGTAAGGACCAGAGACAAGAAGGTGAGCTGTTTTCTGTTCTACTTGTATCTTAATTGCTTTTCCTTCTTGAGGTCAATTTGAAAAGTCTTAAAGGGCTATTTAAGAAATACTTTCTGTCAGTTGTGATACCTCGTTTGATTCAGTTTTAACATTATTTAATCAGTGCAGCTCTTCTAAATGAGAGAGCTTTTAAGCAGCAGTAGGAATTGGTCACAACACTAAACCTGTCTGTTTTTAACATCTCCTGTTCAAGAAGATTTGGACAGTTTATTTTAAATAGCTTTTAAAATAGCATTCTGCTGTGTGTTGCATCAAATGGGCGGTTGATGAGTGTACTGTCTTGTTGAGCATTTTCAGCCCAAATAAGAGGATTATTCTAACTTGTTTTGACTGAATTGATGAGTTGTTCATCTCCTCAGGTTCTCTTAGCTTCTATGGTGATATTTGGAGATGCGTGGTCATGTTACAGTTGACTGTTCATTTTGGAAGAGTCTGTTGTTAGATGCCCCTTTTCAATAAAAGGGTAGTTAAGCCCTGACATTTGCTGCATCAGAGCCTGCTTCATGAGGTGCTATAGTTTCATTTCTTCTACTTGTCCCAAGGAGAAATGAGAGGATCTCATTTCAAAGAAATAATGTTCATGGCTACAAGGGATTTCTGTTAAGATCTTTAGCAGGAGGTTTATGTTAGACCTTTCCGGCATGGTTATGCCTCATTAATAGGAATTTATCCTTCTTATTTGAAATATTATCCAAATATAATAAGGCATAACTTGCATGGTCACTTCAACAAGCTTGCCTGCTCATCTTCCATAGTTTCCTAGTGTATGTTGGTAGAGCAGCCCAGGGGGATCATCCCAGCAGACCAGTTCCAGCCTATGCAAGTATAGAACTTTCTTTGTTCCTGTAATATTTGTATAAAATATTAATTTCACAGTGTGTAGACTTCTAATAAGCAGAGCTTCATGTTTGAAGGCTCTTGAGAGCGGAAGTGTCACATAAAGAATTCTAGGACTTGCTGTTAATTTGTTGTAAGGAGCAAATAACTTAGTAGTTTGCTGTCTTTACAAGATGAGGCTGTTCCATGTATGGCTGAGAAGATAGCTGTAGTGTAATACTTGAACAGAGACACTGTCAAGGTTTCCCATCAAAACTTCGTGGCTTTTGGTGAGAGTGCGTGGTAGTAAATAGGAATGAGCTGTGTGATGAATAAACAGATTAGGTTACTCTTGCTGGTAAAGATTATCTAAAGAGCTGCATAAAATACCATGAAAGCTACATAACAAATACATGGTGAAGCATGCTGTACCTCAGTTTCTTTTCTGTGTTTTTGCACATCAGTGTGTTGAGTGTGAGGTCAGTAAGGTGTTCATCAGTACCCTGGCACGTTTGAGGTAACAGAGAACTTAGTAAACAGGAATAGTGAGAGCCTTGTTTAGCTTCACTGTAAATATTGTCTGTAACCAGCAGCCTTGTTTTAGTTTCAATGTCTCTACTGGAAGATTTTTTTGGTGGTTTGGTTTTTGGGGAATTTTTTTCTTTTTCTTTGGTTTGTTGTGGGGTTTTTTTGTTTGGTTTTATTTTTGGTTTTGTTTGCTTCAACTCCACTTGAGCATGGTCATCTTTATGTGGACACTGGGCAGCACATGATTCACGTAATGCTTATAGTGTTTTTATATACAGGTGTTCCAGTGCAGGTTTTGGAGGCTTTTTCTTCCCTTATGGCCAGTATTTTAGTGTTACATGTCAAGTGCTGCTCTCTGATTTGATACTTCACCACACTCAGAATCGTAGAATAGTTAGGGTTGGAAAGGACCTGAAGATCATCTAGTTCCCATCCACCTGTAATGGGCAGGGACACCTCACACTAAACCATGTCACCCAAGGCTCTGTCCAACCTGGCCTTGAACACCGCCAGCAATGGAGCATTCACAGCTTCCCTGGGCAACCCATTTCAGTGCCTCACCACCCTTATATTAAAGAATTTCTTCCTCATATCCAATCTAAACTTCCCCTGTTTAAGTTTGAACCCATTACCCGTTGTCCTATCACCACAGTCCTTAATGAAGAGTCCCTCCCCAGCATCCCTATAGGCCCCCTTCAGATACTGGAAGGCTGCTCTGAGGTCTCCATGCAGCCTTCTCTTCTCCAGGCTGAACAGCCCCAACTCTCTCAGCCTGTCTTCATACAGGAGGTGCTGCAGTCCCCTGATCATCCTCGTGGCCCTCCTGTGGACTTGTTCCAACAGTTCCATGTCCTTTTTTTGTTGAGGACACCAGAACTGCACACAATACTCCAAGTGAGGTCTCACGAGAGCAGAGGGGCAGGATCACCTCCCTGGACCTGCTGGTCACGCTCCTTTTGATGCAGCCCAGGATACGGTTTGCTTTCATGGCTGCAAGCGCACACTGCTGGCGCATGTTCATTTTTTCATTGAGCAGCACCCCTAAGTCCTTCTCTGCAGGGCTGCTCTGAATCTCTTCTCTGTCCAACCTGTAGCTGTGCCTGGGATTGCTCTGACCCAGGTGTAGGACCTTGCACTTGGCATGGTTAAACTTCATCAGGTTGGCATCAGCCCACCCCACAAGCGTGTCAGGGTCCCTCTGGATGACATTCCTTCCATGTAGTGTATCCACCGAACCACACAGTTTGGTGTCATCGGCAAATTTGCTGAGGGTGCACTCAATCCCACTGTCCATGTCACTGACAAAGATGTTGAACAAGACCGGTCCCAACACCGATCCCTGAGGGACACCACTCATTACTGGTCTCCAGCTGGACATTGTATATAACTGACTTCCTGATTTCAAAGTAAATGAAGCATCAAAAGGACTGCTTGCACCTAAGGACAAGAAACTGCCTTTTTTTGGTGTTGTCATTGTTGGACCAGAATAAATACACGTATGATGAAGGAAAATTGGCTTTAATTAGATACCAAATTTTCTTTCAAGCAAGCGCAAGGTATGCACTTTGTATGTAGCTGCTCAGAATAATACAGCTTGAATCACTTTTACCATTAATGTGCATGGCAAAGTGGTTCTTGAGAAGGTTTATTCCATACTGTCAGGAATTGTGAGTCTGATTTCGAGAGGAAGTATGACTAATTGGTCAAGAGAACAACCTCGAGTACTTCTGTAGCAAACTACTTTTCCCAAGTGTCTACTGGAAGCAGAAACTGCATGGAGGCCTTTGCAACATTAAGTGAGAGTTGTTGTAGATGAGGCAGATTATTGCAGTAGAGTCTAATGTACTGTTGTCCTAGGAAAGGCAGTAGGGAGTAAGACATTGCAGAACTGAGTCTAAAAATATATCTGACCAAAAACTGTTGGAGGTTTAATTTTGTTTTTTTCTATAAGTTGCTTCTTCTGACTTATGTAGCTCCCCATAGGGGGGAGAAGTTTTTCGGAAGAAGCAAATGATGAAGGTGAGAAAGTGTTGGCTAAATCTTTGTCAGGGTGGTGGTGACTAAGCAGGACTGATTTGTTTTCCCTTTGAACCAAGGGAGACAAATGTTTCTGAAATTGGATAAAGAACTGTAATTGGTCAGCCTGTTTTTAGAGTTGGGGAAGAAATAAACCCCTCAAAAAAGTCTCCCAAGGAAGCTGCTGCTTCCACTGTTTGAAATGGTTAGCTTATCACCTGTTTTTTCCTTAAGATAGGCACTGAAATTCTACTGTGATGACAGCAACTTACCTTCCTACAGCTGGAGAAGGTCTTTGATTCCTGCTTCTGCTTTGAAGGTTTTTATGGTGAGGATTAGACTTGGAAGGAAACGTAGTCTAGTCAGTGGATAGGTGTCAGGTGGGAACACCTATTCAAGTGTTTGAGCTACGCCTCGCTGTTTTTGTGAAGTCTACACAGCTTGGCAGTGCTCTGTGAAAGTCTGGCATAGGGATAGAGAAGCTTTTCTAATGTCCATTTAAAAAATTAAGGCAGTGATAGATGGAAAATACAAGCTTCTCAAGGATGAATTAAAATATGTAAAACTGCTTCCCTGTTCTTTTTTTCTTCTAGAGTAAAAGTAAGCAGGGGTTGATTTTACCTCATGGAATATTAGCTTGTTATGAAAGTATTCTGCTGCAAAATCAGAGCTTCAGAAAATGCATAACTTTCTGTTCTGCTTCAGTGTGGCTGGTTCTTAGGATCTCAGGGTAAAGGCTATAGTCCCAGGGAGCAAAAATCTCTGGCTGGAGAGATAAAAATGCCCTCTTGCCTGAGAACTGGTTTTGCTTTGAGATTGACTATCACTTTACAAGCTGCAAAAGTGACTGTATTCCCTTTGTTCTGTGGTCCCAGCCCTAGTTGTCCTGATAAGGTGTGCTGGGGTTTCTCTGTGGGGTACATCCTTTATGGCATGAAGAAGCTATAAGCAGGGAAGGTTGCATTTTCCTTACCTGTGTGGTTTTCTTCTGATTGGCAGCATTAGCAAATTACTGATAACTTGCTCTGAGGATGGGGTTTTGAGTCTGAAGCTGAAATCTCAGTAAAGCAGTCTCTAAAGCTCCCTTAAGAAGGCAACTTCTGAGATGACACCTGAACTAAAAACATGTTCAGTGTAAAAGGTGCTTGAGAAGGTCATCATTGTACAAGTACTGCAGGGAAAAGTCATTTGTCTAATAACTGAAGTGGGGAGGAGACATAATTATCAACTTTTTTAATAATGGGAGGAAGTGAATATTTTCATGTTTGCAGAATAGGTGCTTACTAAATTAGAAGTACTCCCGCCACTCTTACCTTATGGCTGTTGTAAGGTGAAGCAGGTATTAGGAATAATGTTTTATAGAAATACGGTGTTCTAGGTTATGTGACCAAAATGCTCATAGACTTATACATGAAAACATTTTTTTGTATCTGTTTTATTGCAATTTCACATTTAGCTTTAATACAAAAGTTACTTACTGATGCTCTTGCAAGTATATAGTATGGGTTGTTAAAAACTATATAATGCATTTTCTAGGAAATTATTTTTCATCTTTATCACTTTTTGCTTGAAGATATCAGCTATAAGAGCTTTAAAACTATTCCCTTGAAGTTTAAATTGGTTTAAAATCAGTAATAAAAGCCATCTTTGGTCGTATGTTCTCAAAGTGTTTACTTCAGAGTTGTGATTCAACTGAAAAGTCCTTCATTTAACAGTTTGGGCTGTTCGGCCTTTATTAATGAAAGTTTCCACCTCTGGCTTTCGTATAATCATAATAAAAATACAGAAGGGTATTTTGTAATAGAAGGTAGCATCAGTCTTGAGTACAGTGATATTAGCAAATAAAATTAGAATCTTTTGACTTAAAGTGCTGTGGAAATGTAATTCTTGTATTGGTGCTTAAAAAATAGAGTATGTTCAAGGCGCCTCCTGCTTAATGTATGACACTCCCCCACCCCATAAAAGAGCACTGCATGAAACCATCTTCTACATGACCCTCGAGGTGCCTGAGGTATTTGGTGTTTAAGATACAGGAAGAAATCTGCATTCTTTGTCTCATTGCTTGAGATGATGGATATTTGGAGATTTGTACTAAAGTAATGGGAAAAGCAGTGTCCTGCTTGTTTGGTGCTGGGGGCTGGTTGGTATCTAATTGCCTGGTGTTAGATAGTGTGTGCAGACAGCTTCCTCTTAAAATCTCTGCAGGACAAGTATGAAAGATGTGGACACATGTCTAGGGAAAAGGGACATGTGTAGAGAGGCTGTTCCGGGGAATGGTTTGAAGGTGGATTATGTCTTTGCTAGTCCCTAAGGTGCCCAGGATGTCCACAGTGAAGAAATGGCTGAGAGTCATCATGTGTTACTGTACTAAAAACCCGCATGACTGGGTTTCTGTGCAGCATAGAAAGCAGTGCAGCATTCCTCTGCTTTGTAGGTACAGCCAGATGCTTTACCTAGATGCTTAGGTACATTGTGTGCCAGTCTCCAGGGTATCTGCTGCAGGGGTATTCTCAGCATAGATCATGATGGTACATTCCAGGTGCCTTAGCAGGAGCTCCATTGGTGATGCTAATAAAATCTTGATGGTTTCTGATGTTTGTTTTCCATTGGTTTAGGGAGTGACAATTCCCAGTCAGAGACGCTATGTGTACTACTATAGCTACCTGTTAAAGAATCACCTGGATTACAGACCAGTGGCACTGCTGTTTCACAAGATGATGTTTGAAACAATTCCCATGTTCAGCAGCGGAACTTGCAGTAAGTACCCAGCACTCATTAACCTCCATTAGCTCTTGTAAGGAAAACACATTGACCTTTGAACTTTGATTATGTGACAGCTACCATTCTGTTACATGACATGAAGAGCTGCATGTCTTGATGGAGATGATGCTTAGTAACTTCAGGTTACAAAATCTGCTGGATTAGTGTGGTCTATCTGCTAGCATCCTCCCAGGTGTAGTAAGTTGAGGTCTGTGATGGACTCAGATGGTTGGTTGACTACCGTTTTAAATTGAGAAATATTCAACAGTTTGAAGATAAGTGATGCCATATATATATATTTAGATATTAGTTCCATACTTTTTATAGAAAGCATGTATTTTTTTTTCTAATATAGCAGATTATACAGGGAACATAAATGGCTGAAAGTCTTTTGCTTAGTGGTGTGTTTGTTTCAAATGTCGCAATGTCATTCTTCCCATGATGTTTAAAAAAAAAAATCAGTTTAACAGGATAAGTATCTAATTAGCTCTGGAATAAACTTTTCTTTAGATGGAGGTTTATAAAGCATTAATACACCTGTAAAGGATTAATGTGGTTTGCTGATACGTGTGTTAGTAAGGAACAGCAGATACCTTGAAACTTTGAAGCACAAAACCAACTTCACCTCTGTCCTGCAGGCTGCATTAAAAGAGAGTAACTGCCTCATGTTACGCATTCATTTTTTGTTAGTGGGAAAAGTCTTTCTAATGCTTTTGCTATGGGGATTACTGCAGTGTGTAATTAATTCCAGTGCCTCCTGTGGCTTTGATTAAAATTGCACTATTAATATTGTAAGACAGTGCCTGAACATGTAACACACAAGAAGCAATCAAGCAGCTTGTCAGGCTAGCTGTATTTATAGGAGGAGGAGGAAGGGAGGAGCCTCTGCCAGAAAACCTCTTCCTCGAGGGTAGAGGTGTGGGGGTTGCAGATTTCTGAAATTACCACTTATTTCATGCTTTGGTTAAACTGCTATACTTGCGAAGTCAAGCTACAAGTATGAATTGCTCATGTGAGCATTAAATCATTTGTCTGTACCAGGCTTTTGGCATGCTATTTTCACAGTATGATGTTGGAATAAATGAAAAATTTGCTAAGCACCTGAGAAGATAAACTGTCAACTTGAGCATCTTGTGTGCTGCAATATTTTATGCTTCTGTGGATTTCAGTCATTTTTTAGAATGTGAAACCAATGGTCTGTGTTATTTCTTTAGTGCTGTTATCTACTGCATGGTTTACCAACCCGTGATAACTTTAAATCTGACTTCCTTGTTATCTTCCTTCATTTTAAAGTCACTGACCAAGCAGAGTTGTGCCTCTCCTGCAAAACAAAGGGATGACAGGGTTTCCACAGCTCTTGAGAATTTGAGGGAGATAAGTAGCAGTTTCATAGCTAGGCTGTTTAGCAAGATAGTGTGGGTATGCTTGGTAGGGACTTCTGCAGCTTGGGGGGGGGGAGGGGGGCAGTTCAGGGTAGCTACACACCGTATTGGGGTACAGTTCAGTTTGTATTGTCTAGAGCAGTCTGCATCTGATACTAACAGAGAAGTTGGTAGCAAAGGCAGAAAGAAGTCTCTGAATTTTTCATTTAATATTTCTGGCTTTCATGCTGGTGTCTGGCTGTTCCCAAGAAAATCTGCCTAGGCTGCACCAAAAAAACACGTCATAATTTCAGCTGTTACCTCTACAGGTTTAATCTGGAAAGTTATGCCCTGGCTGTCACTCTTGATGGTGATTTAGAGGACAGACTTATGGTCTGTGTCTGTGTAGCCTGTAGGTACTGGTTGGTTTGTGTAGTAATGTTAAATTTTTGTCCTTGTTCTTGTTTGTATACCAGTTTGGTTTGTGTAAGAGAAATCAGTTTGTGTTGACATGACTGCCCACTCTGCAATTCGAAGAGGCAAGAGAGAATAAAACTCCTCAATTACATTCACAGAGATGAGAGCAATACGCAACTAAAAGTCAAGAAGTTGTCACTTCATTTCGTCATTCCTTTTACTGAAAAGAAACAGCAACTTTCTAGGAACCCTGTGGATGCCTGAGAGTGTTGCTGCTAAGGACAGAAATCTGCTAGGTAGTTTCCAGTAATATCTAGCAAAGTTTGATGCCCTGCCATGCTTAACTCTTAATAGATATTTTTTGAACTTTCAGAATAATGTAGCTCATTATTGTGATTATGATACTAATGTTGTGCTTTTTGACACTTCAAGGTATTTCTTATAAAGTGACACTGTATTTTGCCATGCAGATCCTCAATTTGTGGTGTACCAGCTAAAGGTAAAGATATTCACCTCCCCTTCAGGACCCTCAAGACGTGAAGACAAGTTTATGTACTTTGAATTCCCTCAACCTTTGCCGGTATGCGGTGACATCAAAGTGGAATTTTTCCACAAACAGAACAAGATGTTGAAAAAGGTTGGTTTTCTTGCTTTTCTAGAAAATGCTTTTGAGCCAATCCTGATGCAGGGCTGGGATGTTGGTTATTCTTCAGTGATGTGTAATCACAGTATTATTCTTCGATGTCTAGTTTTCCCAAGGAGAGAATCTGCTACAGAATCAAAGCTGGATATTTTGAGAACTTGTGAGATTAAGTACAAAGGTTGAATAAAAATTATAATGGATATGTATTGCAGTCATTTGGGTAGTAGTGAGTAATCTAATTGAAGAAACATTCTCATTCTAAAAATAGACTTGCATACTGAGCAAGTTAACTCCAGCTGTTTTCTTGACTAAATTTTCCTAAGGTTTGAGCAGGCACAGAAGATCCTGTCTGTGTGCTGCTGGCTGGTTTCTACCCAGGTGTCAAATTTGGTTGAATTTCTCAGAGAGAGTTCCACCACACGTTGTAGAAGTATCTCTGCAATCTGTCCAACCATTTCTCAATTCCCAGCTGCAATGTCTTGACACTAGGTTTTTAGAGAATTTACTCAGAGTTGAGAATTTTACCAGTGTCTTAATTGCGGAAAAAGAATTTCTAGAACTTACTTTGACACCAGAGTCAGCAAGTTCTTAAAGATGAATGCTTCATCCAGGGTTTCATTAATTCTGATGCTTGTGGGGCTAGTTTGCATCTACCAAAGTGAAAGGTGTGGATGAGACCATGTTGATTAAAGACTACCTTTGTATTTAATACTTAAAATTTTTTATGAATAGTTGTTCACTATTTAGTCGATGTTATAAAACTTAAGAGTATTCATTGAGTGAATCTTATGTATAGGCAAAGCATAAAAATAAAATAGAGTGGATTGGAAGACACGTAAGTGATGAGAAGTCTCTTACAACTCTGTGCATAGGTTGTACCTGCTAGATGCATGTGTAAATACACATACACTTTTTGTGGGCTTGTTCAGTTGGAAGGCATTGTTAACTAGTTTAATGGTGTAATTTCACTAGGTGGGAAAGTTGTGTTCTTTTTGTGTATGATGTGTGCAAAAGTTTTTAAACAGTTTTTTAATGGGAATATTTTATTCTGCATGTTTAACAGATGTTTTAGTTGGTCACTGCAGCAGTATGCAACAGATAACTGTAAAGCAAAGCATTATAAAAGTAGAAATTCTTCAAGTCAACCTGAAAATTACTGACATGTAGAACTGCAATGCACAGGAGCCAGTTTTGAGAACAGATTTTAAAATGAGCACTGAGATAAGACATAAAGGATGCAAGCAGGAGAGGAAATGGAACCCAAACATCTTGACAGTGTCCAGTCTCTGTCCTGTCTTAATTGTGAATTTGTTGATTCTTTACCATCTTCAGTAACAGATGGATTGCAAAGGGACTTCATAGGAAGCATTGTGCTGCGCTGCCCTTCCCCAAGTAAGCCCCAAAATATCAGAGCGTAGCTCAGATGCTGGGTCTTGGCCCTGTAGCACCAGGAGTGGAATTCTGTATTTGTTTTACCTTTATAGAGCACTGAGATCCAGTGTCAGCAGAAACTAGAGCTTCTTGTTATCACATACAGTTTCTGTAGTATAAATGCAGACTTCAAGAATGTGTAAAATTGTCTGCAGAAACACAGGAAGTGTTCCACTATGATGTACTTTCATTTCGGAGTGTCATATCAGCTGTGGTTTCATTTCTTAAGAATCTTTTTGTAGTTTGAATAATTGATTTTCTTTTTTTTGTGTGTTTTTTGGTCTACTCTTAGCAAGTACCCTAACTATTCAGGTTCTGTGAATTGCAGATAATGCAGAGGTGCTTCTCTTAGTGGTTTTGGACTGCTAGGGCTAAGAAATGCTGAGATGGTGAAAGTTCTTCTTTCTACCTGTGCAAGTTTTTCTGAGAAATAGAAACTGTCCTTTCACCAGACAGAAGTAGTTTGTAAAGAAACCACCTTCATAATATGCTTCAAAGGTCTCTTGAATCTAGTGTCTATTGCCATTAACCTTGTGTAAGAGTGGAGGCCAAAAGAAAGTAGGTATATGGTGTTACACAGTTCTGGTAATGCCACCTCTGTTAGCACTGATGTAAATGCAGACACAGATTGAGGGCATCTGGGATGAGGTCAGTGGATCTTCTCGGATGTAGGCACATTAGTCTGTTTTATGAAGCCACTGCTGAGGTCTTCATATTGAGAACTAGTGAAATACTCTCTCTGATGTGTGCTTTGGCACTAGAGAAGATTCTTCCCTATGGTACTTTTTGACAACTTGTTAAGTAAAGTGACTGAGACAGGAATAGGGCAAAGGCAAATATTTGTGGCAGAAAACCTATCTTGGCCTGAAGTTGGAACACATTTCTCTTTACAAGTGTCTCACATCTGTGCCTGTTGGCTTTATTAGATAAGCGGACTACACAGTTTTTACTCAAAACCCCAAAAGAAAGGGCCTTCCACTGTTGAGACTTGTCTCATTTTGGAGAAGATCAACACTATGCAATGGTTACCTAATTAATAAGAAGCAGCATAATTAGGAGTAACAAGATCTTACCTTTCAGAGATTCTGATTGATTCACACGTTTATGAAAGCTGCAGTTACAGGTCTGTTGCCCCTCACTTGTTCTGTCAAGGTTTTCTGTTAGCAGGTTTATAGGTAGCTGCTAAACAAGTTTTCTTGCATGCACTTAAAGGCATCACATTTAACTTTCCGTGAGAAATGCGATGATAACCCTAATAACGTTTAATTAAAAGTGTGATTCTTGATCCACTCTGAGCCATTCAGGCTGGAGACTGGCAGTGTCCCCTATCTGGGGATAAAGGAAACTTCTGTGTCCTCTTGCTGGGTCTAGTTTGATGTTTGATAGTAGTGTTCTCAGCTGAAGTGCTCCATGTTTGCTCACCTTTACTCGCTTTCAAATTTCTAATCTTCTGAAGAACAGTAGTGTTATCAGCAGAGCTCTCTAGTGTGAAGAGTCCTCGTCAAATTTGAGCTGCTTTTGGGTAGAATTATTGTGCATGAAACAAACCTACCTTGAATGACCAAGTGACTTAAAGCACCTAGTGTTAAGTGTCAGTGTGAAATTTAAAGCAGTGAAGTGTCATGATTTTTTAATGGCAAAATTTAAATTAAGTAATTTCAGTGGCTGGCAAGAGCTGACCTCAGCCAAAGGATTATTGGTGCTGGTGAGCTGATGTTGGTAACAGGGTGACTGCCTTGAAAATATTGCCCTGGTTCAGCTCTTGCATAATTTGTGCCACCTGGCATCACTTGGTGAGTCCACAACTTTTGATCTTTTCTTGTCTAATAAAGTTGCTTAGTTTATCTTGGACCATTTATTCAGTATGATGTAGCTACTTCCTTTCAAGACAAAATGCATGCTCATGTAAGAACAAAATGGCTTAAGGCTTGAGTACATTTATAATGAGTGAATTTCTGATGGATAGAAGTTAGTAATTTGCGGGAGGTTGACCTTAGTTTTTTGTTTCTGTGACTTGTAGCTTGGCTATTCTTCATCTCCGACTACTGCTGTGTTCTCTCTAGGTTTGTTTCAGTGTAGCTGCGTGAAACCTTTTTGTTCCAGTTGTTCATGTTGACGTGATAATCTTACAGATACCCTTGTATCACTTGGTTCAATGAGACTTTGTTTAAAAATAATACAGAAGATCTTGTAATCTTCCTTCCTGCAGAGCCTGGGGGTGAAGGAGACCTTTTTCAGGAGTCCTCCCAGTATGGATGAGAGGGAGATGTTGGTGTGGTTTTTTTTTTTTGTGTGGGTTGTTTTTTTTTTTTTGTAAGAGTCACGGTACCCAGACTAGCATGGGCAGGGCTGACAACATTGAGCTCTTGGGTATGCCGTTTTATTTCTTGGGTCTGTATAGATGAGAAGTTCTGCTGTACAGTTCAAGAGGACTTTGGGTGATTGTTGTTTAGCAAACACTGAAGAATGAACTCTGAAAATGTCAGAAGACTTTTTAACTGTTAATCTGAAAATGGTACAAGAATTTCCATCAGCTGTGACTAAGGAAGGTTGTGAGGCCAGCATGGAGCAAGTTAAAACGTAATCTCCATCTTCTAATTGCTGGACAGTATCTCCAAAACCCTTAGCAATTACTTCAAAGTGATTATAAGTGCCTGTAGATCTGTCTGTGAAATTAAACTCTCAGGAGGTTATGGGAACTCCTAGCTGATGGCTTAAATGATCTTGGATTTGGATCTTAGTCTGCACTTAGGGGGCAGATATCCGCTCTAGAATGAGATATATTTTTCTGTCAGTCTGAGCTGAAAAACTGCACAGGGTAAGCATAAGTATTGTATATCAAACTACTGTGATTAAATCAGCCTGTCTCAAATGTCTGATACTGCACTGTGGATTTTATGGCACAGATCTGGTTATGGGAAGAAGAACATCTGCATCTTAGTTTTGTTTTGTTCAGTTTTTTCTTTAAGGCAGATGCCTGTGATGTAACTGGAATTGGAGCAAAACACATCCAAAAAAAGCTTCTAGTAGCTAATAGTCATTTTCAGAAGCCTGTTCATTAAACTGTGTTCCTTGTGAGTGCTTTGTCTGGTATTCTGATTTGCTATATAAAGTCCAAAATTCAGTTTGTACCTTGATCTTTAAAATTCCTTTGGCCCTTATTACATTAGTGTTGTTGTCTCCCATGAAGTATCTTGTACCCTGATGCTTTAGCTTAAGGTGGATGAATCCTCACGTTGAATCCTCATTTTGAGGTTTGTTTTTCAGTGAAAGCAGTGACAGTTATTCTCAAGAGCTAATTTCGAAAAGTCTTCCCTCAGCTTGAGTGGCCATGCCATGTTCCAGTACCCATGAACTTAGTTTATTAAACTAATTAGGTGAATGTAGTGGGAAAGGAAGAAAAATAACTTGATGCTTTGAAGAGCTGGAGGGAGATGAAAGGATAAATGACCAGCTCAGCCAAGTAGTATTGTTTAGTTTGAGTCCCTGAAGACCTCTGCAAATTTATCCCAAGGAAAATAAATTAAAAGATGTCTAGTGAGAAGTCTCCTCTCTTGTCTTCTTCAGAATTTATCAGGAAAGCAGAGTCCCTGCAGTTGCTTCTTTAGGCAGGCCCTTAAGTGCCAAGAAAATCCTTCCTGGTTTTGTTTCACCTAGTGAAGTTTAAGGTGAGGCATGACAAGACCATGCCTTCTGTTCTGCTGGCAGTGGTTTACATGCAGTGGCCTTGTTTGCTTTGGCACTGCTATCCTCTGAAGCTGCTTCAGCACTATTGGTATAAGCCGTTTTTCATCCCTCTGCTGCAGCATGTTCATCAGCTTTGTCCTCTCCTCTGCTGACCTCACTGGAGGTGTCAGGGGGGCACTAAGAACCAGCATTAAAAGGCATTGCTGCTTTTGCATTGTCCTGAAGAAGGATCAATCATAGTAGTACCATCACCCCAGCTACAAAGAGGTGGAATCTCCCTTAACTGTGGTCTTGATGTGGAAATGCACTTTCTTTTCTAAAGCCTCACTGGAAGGATGATGCCTTTTCAACAGTGGTGAGACTACAGGTGATATATCCTCCTGCTTACAGAGTTGTTGGGTGCTGGAAGCATCAGCTCACACTTGCATTTTCCTGCTGTTTATTGTAGATGGCGCCTGGACTCCAAATCCCTCCTGTTCTGTACCTGGAAAACTGATGCCATTAGTTGTTTCTGTTTTGATTTGAACTGGTCTTTTGGTTTGAGCAGGAGTAGTTGTCTCATCTCCTTGGAGGGCTACATATTTTTTGAGGGACTCGTCATATGGACATAGGATGAATCTGGACCAGGTTAGCTTGAAGAAATCTTTGTGGGGGATTTTTCCTGGTCCCATGTTCTTCATGAGATATCTGCAGGCTGGCTGATGACTCACTGGGGCATTAGAGAAGAAAAAACTCTCTTGCCCTGGATGTTCATCCTCTACTTCCAGATCCTGGGGTGGGCTCTCTTAAGACAGTTTCTGAGGAACTGCTAATGAAAAAGAAGTTGCTAAGTGTATAAGCAGTTTGAGCCTGGCGAGAACCTACTGACTGCTGCCTTGCATGGATGGGGCCCAAAAAGGCTTCTTCATAGATGTGATGGCTTGAAGGCACTTGGTGACAGTGGCAAACACCTGTTAGTGTCCCAAGACAACTGTAATTACAACATGTTAATTTGATGGATTAACTCGATTCCTAAAGGTACTGGGGAGGCATTTGTTGAAGCAGGTAATGTCTTAGCTACCAGAAGTGTTTCTGACTGAATTATTTAACTTTTGTCTTTGCTGTTGCACTTACTTACAGACTGCTGGTCTTGTAGGAACTTACAGAAATGCACACAGTCTGGAAGTGGTTTTGTACGCTTTACCTAAAATACTGAAAATGGGTCTGCTGACCTTTGGTAGAGAAGGCAGATAGAGGCTTCATCAGGCACTTCTGAATTCCCAGTATTTGTGTACTTAGATGGTTTTACTAATTTATGAGGAAGAAGAATATAAGTTGAGTAGTCCAGGTCTTCCCTGTCCCCTTCTCATTGGCCCGGGGAAATATTGTGATATTCTGCTGGTGCCAAATTACCTTCCGTAGGGAGGCATGCTCATATGATGTACACTAGAACCACTTCCATTCCTCATCTGATTTCCCCCCCTGGTTGCCGGCAGAGGTGAGCAGCTAGGAAGATGGGGCAAGAAACTGGAATTAGATCTCTGGTAAACCAAAATATGTAAATTAGCTCAGGAGTCAGTGTGTGTTCTGGTCCTGGGTAATATCAAGGAATGTTGGATTCTATTATGTGCTAGATTTCTCACCCCTGCAGCTTTAACAGAAATACAGAAATACTGGCTATTGTGAGAAGAGTGACCATTTACATTATGGATCTTCTGCCTGAAAACTCAAATTAGAGTAAAATAGAAAGGTTAATTTGTAAAGAGGAAGTGAATGTCGCTCAGTTTCAAATGGAGAATTGCTTATTAATGTGCTAGTCTGGACCAACCTGCTAATGGTAGTTGATCTTAGAAACTTCAATTCTTGACTTGCAGAAGTACAGCAAGTGATGGAGAACTGAAAGTATTCAGTGCATCCTATGGAGCTGTTTAGCTGAGATCTTAAAGTTCCTGGGCATATTATCTTCAGAGATTGTCTAGCCAAGTGTAAAACATAACTGCTTGTTCAGTAGCACATCTGGAGATAGACACTCACAATAAACCTGCTAGTCGTGATGATAAATATGTAATATATACATATCAGTCCAGTGGCTCTTTAAAATCACAGATATATTTTGCCTCTTTGTAAAGGTATGCCTCTTGCAGTGTTATGATGGGTAGTGTAACTTGTACCTTTCCAGCTGTGGATGATCATCTGTAATGTTCTGCTTAAGTTGACTGTATTTAAACTGCCAATGCCTCATATTCCCATTAAAAACTTCCTCTTGAGTAGAAGTACAGCAAACAACTTTGAGTCTGACTTTCTCTTACTACTGGCCGGCAAACAAGTGACTGATAGAAACCATCTCTGTAAAGCAGTAATCAATCCACTAAGATAGGAGTCCTGTATTTGTAGGGTAGTTTTGCTTAATTACAGCTATTTCTGTATAAAAAGAAAAAGTGCTTTGTTACGTGGGAAGTTATGGGAGAGGATATTCTCTATTGATAAATATTACTCACCTGAGCTGGTTTGCGCAGGTTGTCTCCTGGGTTTGGCTACTGCTTGGCAAGGAATGAGCAAAAAAATCTCTTCATGCTTTATGACAACAAATGTATTTAACTTATTGTCATCTGCCTTTTTTTATAGGTATGATAGATTGTTTTAAAACCAACTTTCTATAAGGAGTGACTTCTGAAAGCTTAATTGGTTAAAATTGAGTTTGATTAATGCAGAGTTTTGTGTACTGTCGGGGGAAATTGGTGAAAATGCATTTGCATGCAATGTAACTAGTGATGTACTGTTGTCCGAACAAATTTTGTCTGATGTTACAGATTTGGTTTAGACCAGTTGATGATACTAGTTTAATTAATGTGCCACTAGTGTATACTGAAGCAAGCTTGTTCTTTGTGTTCTTCCTCCCCCAGGACAAAATGTTTCACTTTTGGGTAAATACATTCTTCATAGGACTGGATGAAAATTCAGACAAAGTAGAAAATGGAAGTCTAGTTGCAGATCAGGAACTTGATGGTATTTTCAGTACGGAGCGCTCAGATAATGATAAGGAATATTTAATCCTTACATTAACAAAAAATGATCTAGACAAAGCAAATAAAGACAAAGCCAACAGATATTTCTCTCCAAACTTCAAGGTCAGTATATCGTATGTGTAAACAAAGCTGAAACACTGCATGATGTTATCTGTCTTGCCTTATGTAGGCAAGAATTCATGTTAGTATGGCCACCACTTAGAAGTTTTGCTAACTTTATAAGTTTATCTGCTTTTTGGGAAGTCAGTAGATGCTGAGAGACTGGAAGTAAAGTTTTCCAGTTGTTTCAGATTTTTATCCAATCCATTAGAGACTAGTAGTAGGAAACCGAGGTAGCATCTTTCCTGTACCAGCTGCATTGCAGCTCTATGCTTTACACAGTAATTCCCAAATTGATTTGCAGAGGTACTTACTTCATGGGAATATCTTAACATATGAGTTGAGCTTTGAGGCATATGAGCCATTGTGAGCACTGTTTTTGAAAATTGAAAAGGCATTTTTAAGAATTTTAGCATTTTCTAACTTGCTCATGAAATATCAATTTGAACTCAGCAGTGCTCATTTGACAGTCATGGTCGTAGTTGCTTTTTGGAATGTTACTTGGATCAGACTTCTAAAGCACACACAAGTCACCAGTTAAAGAATATTTTGTTCATTCCTGTGCACGCTTACTGGAATCTCTGTGATTGCAGAGGTCTAGAAGAGGGGGGTGGTCAAAAAGCTCAGTATGGCATGGACCACTGCAGTGGTATGTTCTGCTGCTGTAAACTCAAGGGTACCTGTGTTTGGTGCAGATCTGCGGAACTCTGTCAGCTGGGCTTGAAAAAACTGCTGTTTTGCTAGTTCCTAATTTTGTCATGGGTGGTAGTTTAAGAGGCTGGCTACCCTCAGAAGAGCTCATTCTTTCTTTCTTTCCAGAGTAGAGATGAGCATGTGTGTGATTCAGTGTAGTGAGAGGAGCCACACTGTTAAAAATTGCATTGTTACCTGTGCTTGTTTGAAGTCCAGATTCCCTTTTTAAATGTTGTTTTTTTCTTTCCCAGGTAAAGCTATTTTTCACAAAAACAGTAGAAGAGCCATCAAATCCAGAGGCTAGCAGTTCAACTTCTGTAACACCAGATGTTAGTGACAATGAACCTGATCATTATAGATACTCTGACACCACTGACTCTGATCCAGAGAATGAACCTTTTGATGAAGATCAGCATACGCAGATTACAAAAGTCTGAATATTTTTTTTATCAGAGTTAAAAAAACACAAAAAAAACCAACCATGAAGAGTGACAAACTTGAATAAACTGAAAAAGGACCTTTTTAAATGGCAAAAGGACACAGTGTCAGATTACCAATTATAGGAACAATTCTTTCCTGACCAATCTTGTTTTGCCCTATAAATCTACAGGGTTTGACACTTGTCCAGTTGGGGGGAAAAAAAAAGGTTACGTAGCTCTTATATGTATATACCTTTTTGTGTCAAAAGGACATTAAAACTTCAATTAGGAACTATAAACATGGCACTTTCCCATTTTATTCCAGTTTTATAAAAGTGGAGACAGACCTAATGTGTATACGTAGGAATTTTTCCTTTTGTGTTCTGTCACCAAACGAAGTTTCAAAAATATACAGGTTCACATCCTGCCCCTTTTTTTGCACTTGTGTGGCAACAGAAAAGTCTACAGTTGGCTAAGAAATGTTTCTAGAAGGTTTTACTGCATTCTAATGTATGTATTTTGGATGGGGGATGGAAAGTAATGCTCAGAAAGGAATATAGCCTGCTGGAGCTTGGCCCGTGTACCATATCTGGCTATTTACATGCATCTTTCTTTAGCATGCTACCATAATTCATCCTGGATAATTGAAAAGTCGCCGCTGTCGCTGCTTGTTGTTTGTGCATTTTATTTTTTTAAGTGTAATGGTGCTAGAAAAGGCAGCTAGAGGGAGTGATTCTATATAGGGGTACAGGAATGAACCTTCGCAACATACTAAAGACCCACAAATGAAGGGAGAAAAATTATTGGGGTCACAGAAAGGAAACACAGCAACAATGACTTAACCATACAAATGTGGAGGCTATCATCTAAAATATGGGCTTGAAACAAATTGTTACAAAATTTGACAATGATTTATTAATTGGGTTTTTTATGGATTGTAATGGCTGCTCCATCTCCTGTGTAATCAAGGCCAGTGCTAAAAGTCTGATGCTATTAGTGCATACATCAGTCAACATCTTACATTTGTATTACTAGTTTTTCAATCATATTCCTGCTGTGAATACTTCATGTGCTGCCTTGCAAGCTTTTCTTTCTCATTAATATAAAAATGTTTTGTAATGGTGCACAGGAAATTTCAATTGGAGATGCTCCAGGTTAATGTTTGTTTTGAAGATTTATGATGCATTTATTCAATCAAACCTCTGTCAGCTGTTCTGCCCCTTTGACCTTACACATTCTATTACAATGAGTTTTGCAGTTTTGCACACTTTAAAAAAACCCTGTCATTAACTGTTACGGAATTTTACTTGAATACTCAGTACCTACAATGTTGTACAAACAGACATTACACACAATATAGAGGAAACCAGTGCTGCAATAAATTCTCAACGCTGTGCATACATGAAGATACATACTTTTGAAAAGCAGAGCTTGTCCCAAATACATGGTTTGCTATTAAAAAAAAAAAAAACGTCAACCCAACACTGAAACAACAGACCACCCAACAAATTAGATTCCTAAACTAGGAGTATTGTATTATTTTTTCATATGGGTATAGCCAGGAATAAGGCTTGAGATTCACTTTCAGTGTTTAATTGACCTGCCCAGACTGCAGATGACTTAAGAGTACAACTACTGTTGCATACAAATGTGAAGTAGCTAACAAAACTGTTCTCTATAAAGTATGCCATGAATAGCTGTCCCCAAATTAACACTTTTTTTAGGACATAATACAACCCCCCCCTTTAACTTACTGGTGCTGACATTGAAGTTCATTAGCTGTGTTCTCACCTAGATAACTGTGTGTGGAATCTGTAAGGGCCCTGTACAACAGCATTAATGGTAAGAATTTGAATGAGACAAGGCAGGATTTCCAGTAATTATTACTGGTAAACGAAGGTATAAAATGCCTCTTTTTTTTTTCTTTTTTTTTTTTTCTTTTTCTTTTGTTTTTGGTATCTATTGGCCAGTTTTGCTTGTCAGATTTATGATTCTAACTTCTAACAAAGCCGATAATTTTTTTTTCTTATAGGTTTAATTATACTTCAGTAGCTTAATGGTTCAAGATTGCTGGTTCCAGCACTCATTATTCCCACTGTTATCGACAAGCAGGAGGTGGTTACTTTGGGACATGACGTTTAGCTCTTACCCTTCAAATCATGTTTCACATTGTCTGTTTTTTAACAGTTGAAAATTGTGTTGGCTAATAAAAAAAATGGTTTTGCTTTAAAAGTATGCGGATATTGACACTGCTGCGTGTCCCACTTTGGATAGTAAAAATTGGGTTGGTGCGGTTCTGCTATGTAACACTGAGGGCTAGATTGGAAATCATGACGCAGTGGGCTTTTGCACTGTTATTTTTCCTTTGGAATGTGAAGGTTGGAATGAGGGTTTTGATTTTTTTTTTTTTTTTTTGAATGTTTCGATGTCTTTGAGCAGCCTTGCTTACATTTTATGGTGTAGTCATTGGAAATGGAAAAATGGCATTATATATATTATATATATAAATATATATATTATACATACTATCCTATACTTTATTTCAGTTACCACCCCCATAGAAGTTGACAAGAATTACTATGACTGAAAGGTTTTTGAGTCCTTATTAAAACTTTATTTATGACAATATCCATAATTAGCTTGAACTGCATTCTGTAGTTAATCTTTCCTTGAGTTTCTGGACTGTATGCTTAAACCTTTTTGGATGTGCAACGGCTTACACGTCTGAAACTACTTGAAGGCATCACTTTGGTAAGAGCTTGCTGTGAGGCCCTGAAGCATCCCCTAGTCATTGGTAGCCCCACTCAAAACTACTTGCCACAGCTGTTAAAGGGCAGTTGTATAAATAGCTTCTGGATTTGTTCCTGTGGCATACATCGTAAACTGAAGTGGAGTTTACATGCAGCATCAAATGTTTCAGCTTTCAAAAAAAAAAAAAAGAAAAATACTAAAAAAATAGGATGTTAGTGTGCAAGTTCCATGTTTAGTCATAGCAAATGTGTGCAATATGTTAACGATGCCTGCGGTTGCCACGAAGTGCCTCGTTTACCTTTTAAATACTGTTAGAAAGTGTCATGCATGCAGATGGATGGGGTGGAACTGTGCACTAAAAGGGGCTCCAACTGCAGTGTTTGGCAGAGCTGCCTTTCTCTGCCGGTTCAAATTTTCAAGTCTGTTTTCATATAGCATATATATATATAGATACTAAAAAAAAAATCAGTCTGTTAAGCAGCCTTACTCTGATTCAGCCTCTTCAAATACTATTGTGCTGTGCAACAGTGGCTCTGTGTGTAACTGAGAATACACAAAACCCAAGTATGACATGTACAGAATAATGCCTCATACAAATCAGATGTCCGTTTGTTATTGTGTTTAACAACCCTTTATCTCTTAGTGTTAAAACTCCACTTAAAACTGATTAAAGTCTCATTCTTGTCACTGTGTGGTGGTTTTATTCAAGTATTTTGAGTATGGAAACAGCTAAAATATTTTGCTTTTAAGCAGTAAAATTTTGAGCATAATCATTAGAGCGAAGGATGCTCTTTTGCGTCTCAAGGGGTTTTAAAGGAGCTGCAGCTTAAAACTTAATGTTCAGAAGCCTTAAACAAGTGTAGGCATTGGAAGTGCAGATTATGTGCGGGGAGATTGAGCACTTTACTGTGATGCTGCCGCAGTGAGATGCAGGAGTGCTTTCCTGGGGAACTAAACCATATTTAGTTTCCAAGTAAAAGAACTCTTGAAAATGCCCTTTACCTTAATTTTAATGTAAACCAGTGCATCTCCAGAAAAATGAGATGTGAATCAAACCTGAGAAGTCTTTCCCTAAAATAGCTTTAAATTGGCAGTGGGATGCATTTTTCCCCAGTGGAAGAAGGATGCTCAACATATATATATCAAGTATGGAGTTGGGGTTCTTCTGTTCTTGTTGCTCATCTGTTTTCAAACGATGCTTAAAACATATGTGATGTTCCCCTTTTGTGTTAGGGTTACCCTTTGAGCCTCTAGGAAAGACTGATAGCTCAGTAGATAGCCTTTGCACTTCTAGTGATGGTGGGGAACCAGGGTGGTGTTCTGCACCCCATGAATGAAGTTACTTTATGTAACTTGTTAATTCCTCCTTCCTTCCTGCTGGTGATAACACCAGCTCTGTTTTACATCTGGCTGAGTGTTTGCAAAAAATTTGCCAATGAAGTAGAGGCTTGGTGCTGTGACCAGTTCTCTTCAGTGTAGCAGTGGGAAGTAGTTTTGGTGCTTTATGGCAGTGGAGTTTGCCAGCTGTGTCTGGCCCTTTCAAGTGGATGACAGAGTTGTGGGATTTACACCATTTAAATAAAACAGCAAGCAGTAGTACTCAGTCTGTTAACACATGTTCCTTTTTTGGGGTAAGCTGCTCTTTCATCCAGAAAATGAAAGTAGAGTGGAAAGGTACGGAAAGGAAGAATGGGAATCTTTAAGGAAAGTAGTCTAGCCAGTGTTTACTATGTTGAGTACTTACTATAAAGGTACAGATCTATACAAAGGGATTCTAGTCTTGAGGCAGGTGAAAAGCACTTTTGCAGTGTGGATAAAGTATTGTATTTGACTTATACCTGTCTTGTCTAAAAGTCCCATGCTCCAGTCCTTAGCAGCTTGAAGCTGCTTCTATAAAAATATTTTTATTTGATCCATGTATAGCTATATGAATGAGTGCCCTGGTGACCAGTGTGGTGATCGCACTTCCAAGGATGGTGCTGGATGGCTGCATAGAGGTTGCTCCCGTATGTTCCACCCCTGCACCTGCAGTTTCCATGTACTCTCTGACTACCTCTCCTGCTGAAAGCTTCAGCATGGATGCCCTGGTGAGCTTTTGCTACCTTTGTTGTTGGCAGCAAACAGCAACTTGGTCTCTTCTTAGGCATCCATGGAGTAGTAATAATTAATTGCATCTTACCTTAAAAAAACTGCAGCCAGGGTTAAAAATAGCACTCGTTCAGGAAGCAATTGTGTTGGTATCAGACTCTTAAAAACACTTTTTGGACCAAAAAAAGTAAAGCCCAACAAACCAGCCCTACAGATTGAGACCAGCCCTATAAATTGAGATTACAGGTACAAAGGGAGGGCAGGTCAAATAACAAGCTGGCTTCATTTTTGGAAGATATCTTCTCAGAAACATAATATGAGTTGCTTGTTACTTCTGCTTTGGTTTCTTCTTAATCCTATTCTTTGGTATCTTCTTAATCTCCCCTCTTTCCGCATCTATCCTTCTTGTCCTTTTTTTCATACAATTCAAAGTGTCTTGTGCTAAGCATATGAGAAAAGACATTTATTTTGAACTGATGTGTCTACTAGAGTAAAAATCCATACTTTTTTTTTCCCTTTTTGGTATCTCTCGTTCTCTGTGGTTTGAGACTTTTTCTGTTTGGGCTTTTGTATCGTGTTTCATTGGTTTTTTGTGTGGTTCTTCTCACTTTCTGCTTTTCTTATGTGCCTTTAAACTTTTTAGCCACTGGTCTTTGTTGCAATGTAGGGCAGGTAATTCCCTTGTGCCTGTTTCCTGTTAATTTTTTGTATACAAAGTTTAAAGGTATGTAGCAAGGAGAAATGATTTTGGGTTGCTTTTCATGAAAGAATAGCTCTGAAAAATGCCAGTGTTGTGCAAGTTCAGCAAATGTGTCTGCCTCAGTGAGCTGGTGATTGCTGTATGAATCTGCATGTGTTTATTCAACCTAATGGGAAGGGTAAGCACATGTACTTGTGAAGGGCAACCTGTGCAGAAAAAAATCCTGTTAATGATCGGCTGGGCTCTGTTTTCCAGCTGCAGATGTTTCTGTATGGGTTGTACTGACTATGGCAAAGAAGAGGGTTTTAGTGGGTTTTATTTTTTGAGGACACTTGCCTGATAACTTACTCTGTGTCCCACAGCTAACTCCAGATGGTGAAAACAGGTGGCACCTTGCCTTCATGAGGCTTCCTTTTCCTGCTTCAGAGCTTGTTCATGGAGGAGTTTTAACTTGATAAAAGATGGTATTTTAGAGGCTGAAATTTGTACTTTAAAATAATTCAGGCTGCTTAAGGCTCTACTTTTATTTTTGTTCTCTACGAGCTAGTGATAGTATTGGGATTATATGGGGTTTGGAAGATGAAGGGGCTGAAAGCAGGTGGGAAATGCTGGGTTAAGAAATTTGAGCAGGTTGGACAGGTATCAGGGGTACCCCATCTTCCATAATGCTTTTGCAATGGAAGGAAAATGGCAAAAGAAAATGGGAAGGGTTCTGTAATGGAAATATGGATGAACATTTTAAATGGAAATTAATGAGTTTCAGGGATAAGAAGGGAAACTCTTTGATGTAAAGCAGGATTTAGTAATGGGAGAGAAACCTTGTGGGTAGAGGCATGGAACTTGTGAGAAAAGGGGTGATGGCTCATGTTTAGACGGATTTGCTGAGGTTTTGCAAAGATAGTATAAAACAACTGATGAGAGGTATCTGAGGGGCATCTTGAGGGCTGTGTTTAGGCATGAGATTAATTTGAGAGGTTGGCTTGGGGATCATTTGCTTTAAAGGTGTTTGAAACTATGGAAACAGAATGGCTGACAGCTACAGACTGTAGATAGGACTGCAACCAGCTTAAGACAAGGTTGGCATTCATGTGGGAGAATGGTGAAGAGTTTGTGTAAAGATCATTCAGCAGTGAAAGCAGACTGATAACATCCACTCCGAAGCAAAAAGGAGTTACTTCCCTTTGCATATAAAAGCACTTGGGAGGGGCTTTTTCACAAGGCTTCTTAAAATCTACTGTAGATATACAGTAAAGTAGTTCTGGTCTGTGAGTTTTGACTGTCTGAAGGTTTAGTATTGCTCAGATGTGACTTGCAGATGGGCTACTGGAGTAAACTAACTTGCAGCTCGGTTTGAGAGGTCTGAGGGTCTGATGGCACCCTGAATAAACTGCAGCCACATTGGAAGGGGAGAGGGCTGGAAGTAGAGGGAAACCACTGAACTGAGAAATAGTAATAATAAAAAGCAGAGTGGAAGGAAGTGCTTCTGCCAGGTTGGTATTATTTTGATCACAGAGGGTCAAATCTCTTGGCTCTTACGTTAGCTTTTTTATGCAGAAAGGAAGGAAAAGCTCTATACAAGAACGTCAGCTCATAGCTTGTTTATTTGTGCCCTGCTTTAAGAACCTGGAAAGGCACTTCTTGCAATGTGTCTTGAGGATGATGTCCTCGTCTCTTTCTGTTGCGCATAGAGGGGTGACACCTGGTGCCATACTGGTTGCTTCCCTTGATGTGCTGCTAGCTTTCTCTCATCATTTGTCTTCTGATGTCTTCTTCAGTGTCTCCTTTTGAATCATGTGATCCTGCTGAGAGTTTCATTCTCTCACTGGTGGCACTCTGACACCTCTTCATGCCCTGGAGGCTCCTCTGCACCCCAGAATGATGGTTATTTAGCAAGCCTTCAATGAGAGCTTAAGCTCCGACTCTTGTTGCCTGCGTGCACTGAAAAGACACCCTGTGACTGGTGCTGCCAGGTCAACCCTGAGTATCCCTTGTGCCAATTTACCTTGTACACACATGTTCCCTGGTTTGTATCTGCTGTTCTTGCTTAGAGGTGGCACATGTCCAGAGTGATGCAGATCTTGGGGCCCCTGAGATCGCTCTCTAGTTCCCTAATGAAGGCTTGGTCCTGAGCATGGCACACCCTGTAATGTTTTTTTCATGGGGATTTTGCCTCCAACTCTCCTGCTTCTCCTTCAGTTCTGCTCTTTGTGCTAGAGGCACCAAGCTTGGGGACTAGGAGGAAACGTGCTGTGAACCATTCCTCTGATTCCTGCTGTCTTCCCAAGTTTGGTGAATAGTCTCCCACTTTGAGTCCTCCAGAAGTCTCTCTGCCAATCATAGACTGTTTTCTGGTTGTCAGCTTTTTGACTCTTTGTCCCTTGAAGCTGGTGAAAGGATGGCACCCAAGGGTGAAGTCCACATGTCCTTTTTTGGTCAAGTCTGTACTGCATCACTCCAGGGAATGCCCTTGCTTGACCTGAAGGCTGAAGCAAAGAAGATGGTGGAAGGAACAGGCTTTGCCTTCTTCATCTCTGCAGCTCCGTCTGTCAAACTTGCTTTCCAGGAGAGTGAGGTCTGGAGATGTTATTGTAGCGGAATAAGTTAAGGCTTGCCAAACTTTTATGTTCACATAGGATAAAACCCTACCTGTTTGATGAAAATGTTGCCTTTGGCAGATCATCTCTTGACCAGTATGTGTAAAGCACTCTGATGCTGCTGGTGAAAGTATGAATTACTTTGCGCCTATTGTTAATGGTGCCCCATGGAGCCCAATTGCTACATTAACCGTGCAGGGAGAAGCAGTTCCTCACTGCTTTGCTGCAAAGGACTGAAATGGTGGATGCCAGCCACTGTCAACAAGATCAACTTCTCTGCAGTTAATTTGACTGGCTTCTCTGCTGTTCCTGTGGATGACATCACGATTGCAGCACAGCAAGAAGTTAGGACATGTGCGTGTGTGTCTGGTGATGTTCTCAACCTGTGACCATGAGCTTATCTGGGGTCGCTTGCTCAGGTTGTGTCCTTTACAGAGGTTTTTCCCTCCCCACTCACTCTTGTCCCTCTTCTTTCCTTTGCTTGTACTAAAAAACCTTTTGAGTAGGAAGTTTTGGATTTTGGTCTTTGATTCAGAGCAGTGCAGGAAGAGCAGGACTTCAAGCTCTTCTGGGGAGGTAGGACTTGTTTGTTAAGGATTTGACATGTCTCACAACACCAGGAGGTGGATGCAGTCTTAGGCATGCATACTCCCTGTGGTGGTTGTTTCGTGTGGTGCTCACAGCTGGTTCTTGCCAAGGAGGTGGGAAGATACAGCGCAAGGTGGTGGATGTGCCCTAGAGCCACTTTCATTTGACCTAATAGGGGCCATGTAAAGCAACATTGTTGGGAAAGGAAATGGGTTCAGGATATATTAAGCATAAGATAGTCCTCTGAGAGCAGTTGCTAGACCCTGTATCAGTAACTGCACCTTCATTTAGATGCTGTGGCATGAGCTGTCCAAGAAATACTTTCCAAAAATCAAGTTACCTGTTAGTGTTGAGGTGTTCAGGGTGTGTTTTTGATGTATTTGTGGCTGCAACCTGGTGTTCTGGCTTTGATACTTGTCTACTTTTTGATGAGTGCATTTTTCTAATGAGGTTCGTGACTTTTTGGGGATGAAACAGTGTGCCCTGTTCATATGGTGCACGTCTATAGCTAACTTTATATAAATCAGACCACTTCCTGTAGCAATTGCGTAGGAACTGGTTTGGTCTTGCATGGTTTCAGATCCAGAACGGGTCAACGGGTCGGCTATTTCTCTGGTGCTTTCAGTTTGATGCTCCATTATCACTTGATACATGCAGCTTTGGGTGATTTCTCTCCATAATGCTGCTAGTAAGATGACTCACAGCAGAAGCAGGCCCACTGCTATTTGTCACTTCCTTTTAACAGATCTATTGGTGTTTAGCTCGTTTGCACATCTGTATGTGGGGCTGGAGTTATTTATTTTGAATCGTGCATATTCGTGTACAGCAAAGCTTGTGAAGTGCTGTCCGATTCCCCTCTTACCTCTTTCCACATGGAGCACTTTCTTAATGAAGAATTAAGAGTCCTTAGGGACCAGATGTAACTCAGTGATGGAAATAGTTGCACAATAGTGTGTTTAATTAATGCCTTCTGACTTTTCAAAAATGCTGAAGTCCTTCAGACAAAGTAAGCTTGGCTTAACTGGAGGGAGAATGAGAAGACCAGAGGAGAGGGAGAGGCAAGGTGGTATGTCTGGACAAGGAGGTGGAGGGGAAATAGAGGATGCTAATGTCCACATAACTGAGTATCAGAAGAAACGTCTGAAATACAAGAAGTGAGTAGTCCATTGCTGACTACTTGCTTTGGATGGTTGGGATTTTTGTTGTTGTTTTGTTTTTTCTTTAGCTGAGCATCTTGCTGTAAAGCCTTAAAATACAGGAATACCAGTTTTGAATGTACATCTGTGTAACCATACAACTGTTTGGGTTTTTGGCTTATTGAAATGGTTGTCCTGCCTATATGCTGGAGGTGACTGTTCTGGGATGAGTAAGAACAGGGTATGCACATACGAGACCAGCCCGTAACGAAAACCAATTGGTGGCCAGGGACTTCCTGAGCCTTGAAGTGCTTTGTCCGTTTAGAAGCCTTTGGTACATTCATCTTCAAAGCGCAGGTTCAGTTTCTCTCAAATTGATGTGTGAACTCTTTGTACCCACTGCATCTTAATACAGGAGTTTCACAGGTCCTATGACCTTTTGGGTGAAGTGGGAAAACATCTCTTTATCTTTAGTTGATCACTCCTAGTCCTTGTGTTGGTGTTGCAAGAGACAGTGGAAGGCCAGTCTTTCCTCAGTCTTTCTGTGCCACTTGCATTTTGTAGGTCTCTGGCAAAGACAGCTCTTTTCTAGGCTGAAGACTTCTAGTCTGGGCTACACACAATACTTCCAGAAGAAAGACATCACCAAAGTTTTATGCTGTGGCAAAAGCACCCTTTTAGGAGCAATTTGCATGGCGACTCTGTTTTACCTTGTCACTTCACATGCAGCTGTGACTACTGGGGCTGTGCAGAGTTTGCATTTCCCAAGAGATCATGCAGTTTTGCGTCATCCTCTGTGATTTGGAGGGTGGTGGTGTAGACAGAGGTGAAATAGTGACAGTTTGGTGGGGGGACAGGTGAGAATGGTTTTTCCTGGGGGGTTTATATGGCAGAAGTCCTGTGTGTGCAGTTGTCATAGGTCCATGGGCTGTTGCATGTGCCTATCAACACAGGCAACGTGATGTTATTGCTAAAATCTTTTTTCTATCTGGTGTTTGTGTTGGATTCAAAATTCTAAGATCAAATTCAGATGTTTCTATCATAAGCACATGGTTTGGTTTTGGTTTTTTTGTTTGCTTGGGGTTTTTTTTTTCCCTTAATGAAGGCCATTAAATAGTTTAATTGGGAGATGGTTGCTCTTGATTAAGCATTTTGCAATAATGAGCTGGCTTAGCACTGCTTATGCCTTATAGCTTTTGTATCATAGAATCCTAGGATGGTTTGGGTTGGAATGAACCTTCAGTTTCATACAGTTCCAAACCCCTGCCACACAGTCAGGGACACCTCTCACTAGACCATGTTGCTCAAAGCCACATCCAACCTGGCCTTGAACACTGCCAGGGATGGGGCAGCCACAGCTTCTCTGGGCGCCCTGTGCCAGTGCCTCACCACCCTCACAGGGAACAGCTTCTTCCTAACATCTAATCTGAATCTCCTCTTTGCCAATTTAAAGCTGTCCCCCCTTGTCCTATCCGTATAAGTCCTTGTCAAAAGCCCCTCTTCAGCTTTCTTGTCAGCCCCTTTAGGCGCTATAAGGCTGCTATGTGGTCTCCCCGGAGCCTTCTCTTCTTCAGGCTGAGCAAGCCCAGCTCTCTCAACCTGTCTCCATAGCAGAGATGCTCCAGCCCTCAAAGCATCCTTGTGGCCTCCTCTGGACTCACTCCAACAGGTCCATGTCTTACTTATGTTGGGTGCCCCACATCTGTACACAGCACTGCAGCTGTGGTGTCACGAGAGCAGAGTAGAGGGGCAGGATCACCGCCCTCAACCTGCTGGTCACGCTGCTGGTGATGCAGCCCAGGACATGGTTGGCTTTCTGGGCTGCGAGCACGCACACTGCCAGCTCATGTTGAGCTTCTCATCAACCAGCACCCCCAAGTTTTCCTCAGGGCTGCTTTTAATCTAGTCTCTGACCAGCCTGTGGTTGTGCTTGTGATTAGTCTGACCCACGTGCACTTGGCCTTGTTGAACTTTATGAGGTTTGCCATGGGCCCGCCTCTTGAGCCTGTCAGGGACCCTCTGGGTGGCATCCCTTTCCTCCAGTGTGTCAGCCACACCATGCAGCTTAGTGTCATCAGCAAACTTGCTGAGGCTGTCCTTGATCCCGCTGTCCTTGATCCCACTCTCCATGTCACTGACAAAGATGTTGAACAGCACCAGTCCCAGTAGTGTCCCCTGAGGAATGCCATTCACATCTTCTCACCTGTTTTCTCTCTCTTTCATGCATTTGTGAGATGACCCCAGCTTTTATTCCCAGTAAGACCTTGCTTGCTTGGAGCAGTCAGATGCTGCTCCTACCAGTGTGCCACTTTGGCATTGTGCAAGCAGCTGGGAAAGGGTTAATGTCCTCTGCAGGGGTGTCTCCTCAACGCACCCTTAAATAAGGGCGGTGGTTGTGTTCTGCTCTCACCTGTGAGGGCTAAATCAAAGCTCCAGCAGGGATTTTACAGCCTCTTGGCTGCTCTGTGTCTGTACAGGTACCCAACGCTCTTTCAGACATGGTGTGCATGAGCATCACGGGGCTACAGCCTCCTGGTGCTTCAGTCTTGCCAAGGCTGCACCTTGAATTTTTTGTGCCATTTGCTGCCAAAGTTGACTTTTTGTCTTATCTGTGGTCTTCTACCGCGAGCTGATGTGGTCTGTGCTCTGACTTCTGCTGTGCTGTGTGGTGTGTCAGACTCGCTATGCTTGGTGCACGTTGCAGGGCTGCTGCAGAACAGCTGTGATCTCAGAAAGTCTGTTTTCCTTTAGGCTTTCTCCCTGCTTCACTGCAGAAATGAATAAAAGTAGAGCCTCTTTGTGCGATGCTTGCACTAGCTGCTGCTCCTGCTTTCCTTGTGGTGGCGCTTACCTCTGCAGGATCGGAAACAAATAACCATAATCCTGTGATCCAACCTCCCTAGGCCCCCTCAGTTAGAGCCATATCCTCAGGTTGAGCTATAGCATCTTACTAAAGATTTTTTTCCCTGTGCAAAATATGCTGATGTGGGACTGTTTGAGCCTGGAGATGGCAGACATCTGGCTTTCATCTAAGGGCTCTTACTGCAGGAGCCTCTACTAAAGTTTGAAGCTGTATCCAGTACCTGTGGTCCTCAACCAGTGTAAATCGTGTGCCCATCCACAGTGAATGGTAAATCCTTAGTAAATGCCAACAGCGTGGTCTCTCCTTCGTGGACATGACTGTTCAGTACAGTTTGTTCTTCTTGGTGTGGCAGCAGAGGCCAAATAATGAAACCACTTCTAGATCCTGCTACTACAATGTGCCCATCTCCTGTTGCAGGGTGCATGCTCCTAAGCAGTGGTTTCCTCTTGACTGTCTTATCTTCTTCCTTGTGTCTTTTCCTTCTTTTCTGGCATAGATGGATTCCTGGTAATACATAATTATTATTGCTTTATTGCTAGGCCCCCCTAAGTAAGGGATCTGACCTGATTTATTTTTCATCTGAGAGACAAGCGTCTTTTCCAGTGCATCCCTTGACGCGTACTGGAGTGCAGCGAATGGCAAAGTCTAAAACCTATCAGCTTTGCACTGGATTTGTGCATGTTTGGGCTTTGCCCATGGTTGCACAGGAGCCTTTTGACTGTATAATTAAATGGGGAATAACTTAAACCATTGTAAGCCCCACAGATGGAAATATCTTTCTTGCAGCCCTGTCAGGGGTTGGGTATGAGTCAAAGCAGCAGGAGATGGTTACTACCTCTAGGTGGTATATTCCTTCTCCACCTTGTTAGAGTTGCTTGTAGTGCTGAGATGTTGATGGTTTTCCTCTCCCATAAAATATTAGGGTATTAAAAATTCCAAGCCTTTTTCTATATTGGGACAATCAAAGAAAACTTGATCTGTTTTAAGGTTTTGCCATCTTTTTTGCCATGTTCATCACCTTTTGTCATCTTCAGGTTTTGCCATAGTGGATGCTATGGATGGATCAGCCTATGTGCAGTGATATGGGGATGCTGGGTGCCTTGAGCTCAACTCTTGGTTGGGCGTATTTGAGACTGAAACCTTACGTTTTTCCTCCATAGCTTGGTGCAGTGCTCTGAATGCTGCACAGCAACTCCTTCTGCCCTCCTCTTCCCATGACACGCTGTCACAGGCCTCTCTGCTTGCACAGCAAATCACCTGTTTGAATGGGTGTTTGCCTATGAAAAAGTGTTGCCAAGTCCATGGGTTTTGGGTTTTTTTTCAACCAAAACCCCATCATGGGCTGGAAGAGTTTCTCACCTGCTCAGTTTAATGGCAGTGAGCTTCCAGGCTGTGCTGTAAAATCTGCCCACAAGTCTCTTTAATAAAGTAGGATTTAAAATATATAAAATATATAAAATAGATCAAGAGGGTTTTTCACCTCTGTAAGACATTGGTAGGGGGCTGCTTACACTGTTTTTATTCCTAATTCTGTTCACATGAGGAGGGACCAGGATGTGCAGGCCAGCAGAGCGATGTCTTCGTTGCCAAAGAGCTGAAAGCCGATGTGGTAGGAGATTATCCAGGAATTAAATTGAGCAGAGCGGCCAGAAGGCATCTGATGCTGCTTGAAATCACAGGAGCTTACCCTTGCATGTCTGCTTAACCAACATTGAGGCCTCATGTTAAAGCGTACTGGTTTGCCGTACCTGTTTGCTTTCCGATGTGACAGCAATCAAAGCTGTAAGCATCAGGGACATCTCAAATATACCCTGCGTGGCCTGGGTTAGGGGGTTGTGTTCATTTACTCACCCAGCTGTCAAGAAAGCTTTTGCTTTCTAAGACGTGATTTGTACTATTTGTCCGTGGTGCTCTGTCAAAAGACTTCTGAGTGTTTTAGCTTCAGATGCAAATCATTTTGTTGTCATCGAGCTACATGCTGCTGGCTCGGGTTTTCTGACCCGTATTTGATTAATGAAGTTGCCAGTAAGATTTCTGAGGACCCAAGTCTGCTTCAAGGCAATCAGGGTCTTAAGCATAGCTGAGGGTCAACTGAACTTGGGATCTGCCTTTCTTTTGCTTTCAGCAAAGCAAAAATACTCCAGATGTCTCTGAAAATGGAGCTCCCTCTTTGCCTTGATGTAACCAAAACCCATGTCACTAACAGACTCAATTAAACAGACATCACCTCCTGGTGAAATTCCAGTTTAGTGATTTGTAACTAATTAGTATAGAATATTTTCAGTTGGAAGGGACCTACAATAATCAAAGTAGACACGAAGCTCACTGAAAATTTCCCTGAATTTCTCTTCTGTACAAACTTTTCTTTAATTGAACATGGTTTCACAATTATATACAATCTTGTTCACTATTATAGATAAAATCACTATTATATGTAACTCTCATGCATACAGTCATGTGAAATGCTGCATTTTCTAATAGGAAATAAAAACTGTAGACCTTACTAAAAATACCAGTGTTGATTATTGTACATAGTGATGGCAGGATAAGGCTTGCGCTCTAAATAGCATCAGATTTTGTTCAGGAGACATTTCCTCTTTTAATTTCTTTTTTTTTGTTTTTGTTTAAAGTCCCTCTGGAGAGCAGCAACACTTTCTCATGGAGCAAGATGCGGAAACAGGCTTGTTGCCTCTAATTCTATTCTGCATAGTGGGTGGAAGAGGGATACCAAATGCTTTCCCGCATCAGAGGACATCAGAGAAGCTTGGGGATGGTGCAGACTGTGCTGGTGTCTGTTAGACGTCTTCTGACCAGCACTATTTGTCTGAATTCCCAGGAATGCTGCTTGTTCTTCAGAGCGGAAAAATGTTCTATTTTTGGCCATGAAAACTCTTTTTTTTTTTTTTCTTATTTTTTCTGGGAAAAAAGAAAAGTTTTAAACAAAGCATGGCAAGAGTTCATATGCGCGTAGGTCTTAATAGTGTGTAATGGAGATGGAGCAAGGCATCACAAATAAGTGTCAGGCAGATACATCAGGAAGCTATTAATGCTCTACTTGCAATTTAAGGCTAAGAAAATGCATCATTAAGTGCATGATCGTGGAGACCCTGGTGTGTTGGAGTGGAGGCAGGCTCGGATATGTGGGAAAATGTCTCTTTGACCAGAAAAAAGATCAAAACAAAGGGGTAAAGAAACATAGAAACATATGTTTCAAGGCTGAAAAAAATGAGGTACTTGGTGGGTCAAAACCCAGTGTCATTCAGAAGCTTGAAGAAGCCCTCAATGAGCAAAGGGCCAGCAATGGGGCCTATTTTGGGGTGGCAGCTCAAGGCTCTAGGTGGCTCCAACCATCATTGTGGTTGCTGGTGGTGGTGTTGGCTGGTGGTGGGGCTCCTTTTGCCCTCCCACCCGGTCTGTGAGGTTTCACTGGGAGACATGACCTGCTCCAAAGTGGCAAGATGAGTACTGCGTGCTTCTAAAATATTAACAGCTTTTTCTTATTATGGGTTGTCAATGAAAAGGTCAGTTGTGTAAAGCTCTGTGCGTGATGTTCTCTGGGTGAAGTGTTTCCTCATGTTCAGGTGGAACCTGTGGATGGGGATATGGGCTGTGACCCATTTTATCACTTGCTGCTTCTAGGCAGGGTTTGGCCCCATTCGTCTTCTCCATCCCTGCATATGCCACAGTTGGGAACTGCTCACAGATGCTCCCAGTGTCCCCAAACCCAACAAGCTCATTTACATTGCAAGCCACAAATTGCATGTGCACTTGCACAGCTTTAACCTTTGCAGGACCAGACTGACTCCTTTCCACCTCACTTAGAAAAGGCCTTGACTGACTTGACTCTTTGCTGGTTCCTTTCCCTGTGATAGGTAATGCCATGTGTTAGAAGTGTTTTATGTATGTAGCCCTTTTTATCTGCTTTGAAGCAAGAATGGCAACCGGAGAATCTCAAATGTCTATGGAGTCAGCAATAAATGAGCCCCAAACTGATTTCCTTTAGAAAATGTCCTGCAAAATCTCTGGTTTGAGATCTCTCTGAAATACTTTGAAGTAGTACTAAAGCAGGAAGTTAATTAGAGCTGCTTTGATATCTTACAGTGTGTTTTAACAGCTGCTTTGGAGGCAGCTTGAACAGTAAAGAGCAAGCATGGTTTAGTGCATGCTGCTGAGAGCCTGTGCCTCTACCAGAATGCCTCTGCATGTCATGGCCACAGCTAATTGTTTTCTTTTCTAAGAGCTCAAACTTGCTTGCACGGGGACTTGGGAAAATAAAATGGCCAAACCTCATTGGATTGCTGCTTTTTGTGCTTTATTCTTTTTTTTTTTTTTTAGTAATAATAATAAAAGAATCCCTCAATGTTGTGGCATTGCAGCCGCAGTCTAAAATTTCCCTGTTTCTCCCTTCTGTTTTCAGTTGTCTTCCTCCCAAGCTCTCCGGCGTACTAACATTTTCCTTGTTTGCATTTAAATGACTTCACTGGTTGTTTTAAAACAAAATCATTGCAGTGAAGAAGTTTGATCTATCTCCTCTTGGTGAAGAACCTCTATATAGTGAAAAAAGCAAAGGTTTTGGCCTTGTTGGTCCACTCTCTTGGAGTTTGCTTGCTGGCAAACATAATCTGAAATCTTTCACTGTGATGATTAATGGCTGGATTTGGGCAACATGCGCTGTCATGGAAAAAAATGAAGTCTTCTGAAGTTTTCCCTCAGTGCAGCTGTAACTTTCATCCTTATTTTTTTTTTATATCTTTTGACAGATCTTTAAGTTATGACTTGATTCTCATTATGTTTGTTACCATTTTGGTTGAATGAGTGATGCTTCGGAGTGAAATCCTACTCTTGGGTCCTATTTTTTGAAACCCTTCTCCACATTACACAAGAAGAAAGAAGTGGAGGAACCACATAAATCATTTCATGTGCATTTCCAAATCCCTAGATCACCTATCCATTGTGCTTCTTCTCCTCCCATGGTTTTAAGATGATACAGGAATGCAGTGTTAAGGTTGGAGAACCAGCCTTAGGCAAAAAGTCCCAGGTCAGCCCTTCTGCCCTACAAGGCTGCTTCTCGCTATGACTGCATCCTTCTGGGCAGCGTGACAGTCTTTGTCGTAAACATAATGGAAAGGGCTGCACCTTTTCCTAGAAAAGCGATTGCTCAGAGGTAGTGTTTTACCCTGCTGTGGGAGCCCAGACTCGAAGGGAGGCTCCAGCACCACTTTTACCCGTGGTTCCCTTGGTCGTATTCTGCCCACTCTGAGTTGATTTTAAGAACAGCCAATGTCTGGGTATAGAGTTAGAAAAAAAAATCATTTTGGTGACTGTGGAGAGTTAAATAAAGCTAAGGAAAAAGAGGCAGGTATCCAGCTTGCATACAGGCAACCTACCTCTTTTACCTTAATGCCTGCATACCTAAAATGGGGTGGACACATGTATATTGGCCACACAATAGGACTGAAAGTAACGACTAGCTTAATCAGAGAGAGGGGAGGAGGACACAAGGACGACATATGCAGGCTATTTTGTTACTTTTTGCTCCTCCTCATTTGGCTCTGTGTGAGCTTTTAGGAAAATGTCTGGCCCTGGCTGAGCTGTAAACATAAGGGCAGTCAGTGGAGGCTGTGAATTCGTGGGGCTCTGCTGAAATTAGTCCAGTTAACGGCAGGAGGAGCATCTGGCTTTGCAGAATGAGTGACGCACAGGACCAAAGCGTGTGTTCCTCCTTGGGGAGGACAAGCAGCCTTGGTACATTTCTCCTGGAGGTGTGTCCCAAGGTGAAGCTGGAGGATGAGTCCCATCAAAGCCCCATTGAACATCCCAAGCCTTTCTGCCTTCTCTGCTTGGATCAGCATCGCTTCTACTAACCCTTGGCCGCAGGCCCACCTGCCTTCTGCAATGACTTGGGGAACATCTGCTTTGCCCATTAGTGACTCTCCTCTCCTGGACCCCAGCCCACGCCTTTGCTGCCATTGATTAACAGCAATTTCCTTCCCCAACCTGAAAGCACACACTGAATGGGATTGTCATCTCAAAGCATCAGGGGGTGTGTGGGTGTGCATGCAGAGGCATGTAAATAGCAGGGGCTCGTTGCCCTTTTAGGCACCTTGGGAACTCTTCTGCTCACTCAGAAGTTGTGATTACCTTTCAGCTGCTTTCCCTTTGGACATAACTTAATGCCTTTCCATCTCTGACTCTTAAATACAGTTCTCTCCTACTTTCCTATTTTGCTTCAGCAGCCATAGCGCTACAAATCCCCTAGCAGTGACTTTCACTTCCTTGGCACTATCTCACTGCTGTGCAAAGCCTCTGGAAGATCTCCTCGTCTGATTGCTGGATGCAGACTACAGTTTTCCCTGAATCCATAAATACTTGCACCTAATTTAAAGCGTGCTGAAGACAGGGTATGGGGCTGGTGTTAATTACGTTTTGGAAATTAAGTGCTTGCAAGCCATCTATTTGGTTAGATGCAGTAACCAAATGGATAATTAGGCAAGGTTTTTGGAAGGAATGGGACATCTTCCTATGCTGTCTGATAGAGGGCTACTCTTGGAACAGATGTTTTTTTTTGGGGTGAAAATTGGTGCTTTTCTTGCCAGAGTTAATGGAGCCAAGCTGTGGATGGCTCCAGCTAGATGAGCTCCAGTCGATGGACTTCAGGGTATGGGGTGACAAGAGCAAGAAGATTAAATACCTTGTAGTAATCACCTGGTAGAATTCACCACTGCTGCTTCTGCTATCTTTGAACTTGTTATTTATTACCATTAATTTTTGATTCTATTTGTATTTTGCAGAAATCTTCACTGGTTTCTCCTCCCATGTGAAACTAATGTCTGTTACGGTTCGTGAAACACTTCCTTGTCTTTCTGGAAAGAAAGGGAAGTTGCTAAAGCGTAACTCTCACTTTTTACATAAATGATCTCTTACATCTTAATTTTTTTTTTTTTCACCCAGTATCCCAAGTCTGTGATCCTTTAAATCTCCAGAAAACCAGTTGTATTCAAATAGAATCATAGAATCATAGAATAGTTAGGGTTGGAAAGGACCTTTAAGATCATCAAGTTCCAACCCCCCTGCCAGGGGAAGGGACACCTCACACTAAACCATGTCACCGAAGCCTCTGTCCAACCTGGCCTTGAACACCGCCAGCAATGGAGCATTCACAACTTCCCTGGGCAACCCTCCAGAGCCTCACCACCCTTACAGTAAAGAATTTATTCCTTGTATCCAATCTAAACTTCCCCTCTTTCAGTATGAACCTGTTACCCCTTGTCCTATCACCACAGTCCCTAATGAAGAGTCCCTCCCCAGCATCCTTATATGCCCCCTTCAGATACTGGAAAGCTGCTATGAGATCTCCACACAGCCTTCTCTTCTCCAGGCTGAGCAGCCTCAACTTTCTCAGCCTATCTTCATACAGGAGGTGCTGCAGTCCCCTGATCATCCTCGTGGCCCTCCTTTGGACTTGTTCCAACAGTTCCATGTCCTTTTTTTGTTGAGGACACCAGAACCGCACGCAATACTCTAAGTGAGGTCTCACGAGAGCAGAGTAGAGGGGCAGGATCACCGCCCTCAACCTGCTTGCTGGTCATACTCCTTTTGATGCAGCCCAGGATACGGTTGGCTTTCTGGGCTGCGAGCGCACACTGCCAGCTCATGTTCATTTTCTCATCAACCAACACCCCCAAGTCCTTCTCCGCAGGGCTGCTCTGTATCTCTTCTCTGCCCAACCAGTAGCTGTGCCTGGGATTGCTCTGACCCAGGTGTAGGACCTTGCACTTGGCATGGTTAAACTTCATCAGGTTGGCATCAGCCTGCCTCACAAGCGTATCAAGGTCCCTCTGGATGGCATTCCTTCCTTCCAGCATATCAACTGAACCACACGGTTTGGTGTCATCGGCAAACTTGCTGAGGGTGCACTCAATCCCACTGTCCATGTCACTGACAAAGATGTTGAACAAGACCCGTTCCAATACCGATCCCTGAGGGACACCACTTGTTACTATTTTCTAACTGGCCATTTAGCCATTGACCACAACTCTTTGCATGCCGCCATCCAGAGGGACATTTTAAATGAGCAAGAAGCCCTGGTACACTCCCTGTGAGAGCTAGGAGCAGTAGGGGTCCATGGACATTGCCCACAGGCAGCCTTAGCTTAGGTTACTCCTTTCTCCTGCACAGGACTCTCAACTCCCATCTCTCCTTAAAGGAGAGAAGCTGTTGGTCATTGTTGGCATATTGTCCATTTGCTATAAGATGAATGAGTAGGTGACGATACGCTGCCTCATGGGGAAGATGGAGCCCATCAAAGAAGTGAACCACTCCTGTAGAAGTGATGTACCTGGGAGAGCCTATGTTTGTGGGACATCAGATGCTCTCGTGTTGAATGGACATATTCAGATGGTTTAATGCAGGATATCGCTGCATTGCACTATCTATCTCCAAAAAAGGAGACTAAGAAGCGGCCATGCCTTCATATAGCATAGCACCATGATGTGGAGGCAAACCAAAGCACGTGGGAACATGAAGGAGTAATCTGGTGAAGTGTTCGGTGGAGGAGAGAGGATGGGACTTTGTATCAGAGAATAATTTAGGTCAAAAGAGTCACTTGGGGGTCTCTAGTCTAACCTTTACCAATGCTATGTCAGCGGTGAAGTTACTTCTTACTAGTCCTGCCAGTTTCTGCTTGCAAATGACATTACTGAAATCAGGTGGGATGGCTTTCCTGAGATATCATACCACTGATTTTGAAGACCTGCTTAGAAGGACACTTGGCCTCCAGGATCCTTCGTCTTGCAAATAATGTCCGTCAGGAAGCCACTAAAAATGTGGAGAGGGAGGGGAAATATCCTCTTGAGTGCCTGCAGGTCAATGTACTTCCAGGTTAAAAAAAAGGAATAATAGTATTTGGCTCATTCTAAAGAGCAAACACAAAACCTCCCTGACTGCCTAAATTGCCATCTGCAATGGAGGGAAAGGGAAGAGTGTGTTTACTATGGCAGGCTTGAGGGTCAGAATTATAAAATATTCTTGGAATTGCTAAATGTTATAGACCTTAATTCCACCTCGGAAAGTCTCCTGGTGCAAATTAAATCTATGAAACATCAGCTTGACACAAAATGAAACTGGGCATAGATGTAGGAATTAGCTGCTCTTTGGTGCCAGTTTATGGGGGATTGCTCAAGGATGTTTTACCAGGTGCTCCAAAGCTGGTAAGGAAGGCTGCGCTGGTGAAAACGCCAGGTCAGCATAGAGGGGAAGTTAAGACAGCTTGACTTAAAACGCGAAGACAAACACCACCATCTGCCCTTTCTGCTGCCAATATCACCATCATGAGAACCAGAATTCAGATAGGTAGAGTTGGTTCATAGCGGATGAGGTTAAATAGATGAGGTTAGACATTAGAAGATAAATTATGCTGGGATAAATTGACAAGGAAGGTGTTAGAGTTTCTTAAAGTCAGAAAAATCCTCCTTGGGACCCCATGCTAGTGAGGGAGGGGCATTGCAGGCAAACGCTAATGCCCTCCCATGTCGCTATTTGAATGAAAACCAGCCACAATAATGCCTTTGGGTTTTTTTTTTTTTTCCATAAGAAGTAGCTCCTGACAGCTTTGAAGAAGCCTGAGGAGCTTTGAGAGCTGCTGAAGCTACCAAAACCTACTATCAAGATGGTTGGAGCCTCCCCGCGAGACTGCAGAAGGCAACTCAATCCATTGCAAAGATTGGCTGCAGTAAGGGGGGAAGATAACGTAGTTATAACAGCTTGGTGGGCAATCATGGGAAAGCACCTAGTCCAGCCTTTTCTGTTCACAACTGTCAAGGTTTAAACATTGAATCTCATGCGTATGAGATACATTTGGCTCTAAGGCATTATAACTGTCCTGCAAGGCAGACTAAGTGGGAGACATCTAAACACATACCTGGAACCTATTTACAGGTTTAAAACTGGCTAGTGAGCCTGGACATCTCTGTAATTGAAAATAATCGGAGGGTGTGATTCCCACAGTGAGACTCTGCCCTGGTATTTGCGTTACATTTCTGTGCTGCTTTGCGGGGGAAAGCCTTGCCAGTGTCATTTTCACGTTTTTATGAACTTTTGTGCTGATGAGCTTTTTCCAGTGCTGGCCCCGCTCCCACAGCAGAAGTGCCATTTGGTCTCAGCACTGCGGCTGGCCGGGTTGCACCCAGCCCTGCATTGCACAACAACCATGGGTCCTCAGCTGTTGCTCGGGCTCCTTGTCCCAGTGCACAACTTGTTCCCACGTCTTCACACTGGTGGTTGTTATTGCTCTTTTTTTACCTCACTCTGGCAAACGGTTATTTTGGAAGGACTAAAAAGATAGGTATAAGAAATAAAAAGAAAGCTTTATGAAAGTGGTCATGTAAAAAAAGAGGTTGTACACGAATAAAATTAAGATAGCACTCGGAAAAACCAAGTAACACGGAATTTGGGTAAATCTTGCTGAAGCTGCTTGGTTTCTCTTCTGCCACTGCTGAGGCTGGCTGCGGAGCTGATTAACAGCCTTGGGAGCAAGCCAACCAGATGCTATTCTTAAAGTAAAAAGACAAAGAAAAAAGCAGGCGTGCCAGGATCCAACATCTGCTAGTGGCCTCAGCATTGCAGGCTGAGGTTGCAACATGGCGGGGGCTAAAGCAGGGGCTGCAGCTCTCTATCATCTGCAGGTGCCACCTCAGTTGACAAAAGCCCTGTGAGAAACCTCTTGCATGGCAAACCCTGGTGCTCAATGGCCTCCTGCTACCTATGGAGGGAGGGATGCCATAAACAGCAGGAGTGTGCTTGGGCATTGCTTCTGGGACTGCGAATCGGGACTGCGAATCAGGACTGATGGAGGGGAATTAAAAGAAAAAAGCCTATACAGTGGGATGGATGGCCTCAGCCATCTCCAACTGCAGAATGGTGGCTGTTTAAACCAAAGTCCCATTTGTGCATCAACTTGAAATGTATGCTGAACAGGCGGTTTTGGGTAGACCAAGACTTTGATGAGTGTTCTGAGAAAAAAAGCAGGGTCTGCCATGATGTGAGCCTGGATAAAGTTCAGTAATGGAAAATCTTGTGTAGGGAGGCACCCTTGGAGGCCCCGAAGGCCAACATTGCAGCTACAGCAGGTTGCTGGAGGCCATGTCCAGGTGCGTTTGGGCATCCCTCAGGATGGCACCTGGAGACCTAGTACACCCTAGCACTTGGGGGACCTGTCCCACTCACACAGTGAAGATCAGTGTTTCCTATGCAGTGCTTGTGCACCTAGGTAATAAAATAAGCAGCACAACTGTCAGTGCTTAAATTTGTGGTTTATATTCCATGCAGAGTTTAAAAGTCTTGCTTAAACATGGTCTCCCTTTGAAAAATCAGATCCTGCTCATAGAGTGCCAGAGTATGACCTTGTTGAACCATGATTCCCTAAGAGCAACCAAACCCCTAATGATGGACATGTGGTTATTTTTGGACATGGAGTTCCTGTTACTTGGTTTAATTTCAGTTTTTCTTGAGCAAGTTTGGCCATGGAGGTTTGTGGGGTTTTTCTGGATTTGGTAACAGGGACCAAACTGAGGCGCTCGAAACATCAGTGTCTTTGGCTACTTCATTCAACAGACTTCGGAAAAATTTTCTCACAGAAGGAATTGGAGGGGCAAGGTAAGGGTTTGCCTTTCAAATGTAGTTATGGTAATGGATGAAAAGCAATGAAGAGCAGCAAGCATACAGAAGAAAATCCCCTAATATGCAGAAAATTTGTACTGAATCATGCGCTGGCTGCAGAATTATTTCCTTGCTTGCTAAAATCTAGAGCGACTCAGCTCTCTTGCTTGTTTTAGGCACAAAGGGTGCAGACTGGACTTGCTGTCCAGGAGGCTAGTGGGTCTAAACCTAACTGAGATGCTTCCCAAAGAGTTTGTGTTCAGAGGAAAAGCTGATGCCACTTTGTAAAGACATCATGATGATCTGGCTAGCCCAGAGGAGAGGCAGCAAAGATGGAATATTCTCATATGACAAATCTGATGCACATGATCCACATGGGAGGTATTGAATGGAAAAAAGGGATGGGAAGCTGGTGGAAGGAAAGCAATGCTGGAGGGGACCTGGAATCCCAAGGGGGTTCATGGGCAGCAGTGAAGGTCAGTTCTGTCCAGAGCTGTGCTGGCCGAAGTGCATACAGAATGCCTGGGGAAAGTATAATTTTCTGCTTGGCATTAGGGATCTGCTTGTGGATACTGGAAAAGGTTTGGAGCCCCCAAGAGATGCATCTTCAAAGTGAAACATGTCTGGTGTGGGGCCACATGGAGGCTGGGGAGGGGAAAGTAGCCCAGAGTTTTCTTTCACAGGGAAGAGTAAATGTGGGGAGTTTATTTCTTTTAAGGTAACATGCACAGTATTTTGAAATGGGTGTAAGGAAATGCTCCCTGCAATAAGTATTTCCCTTCACAGAACCCAGAGAACCTGTACATGCCTTCTTTGCTTTTTGGTTTTTTCTGTTATGTCTTCCAGAGGTGATTACAAGCATTTGTGCACAGCTGCGAAGTCTAGATGTTGCGTGCCAGCTGACTCAAAGCACGGAGGTTTGAATGACTGGTTTTATTTAGAAAGTTTCAAATCCACTTACTTTCCAACTGTGCTGGTTGTGCTCATTTATTAACTTCCTTCTCCACCTCATTTACTGTGTGTCAGATGTTCACACCCAGGAAATGTGTGCTTGCATAACTGAAACTTTGCAACTTGAATGCTTAGTGGTAACTTTGGCTTCGAGGGTTTGGGGTTTTCTTAAATTGTGCTTTGCAGCCTCCATTGTGCGTGCAGCTTTATAGTAATAATGTGCTATTCCTCATTGGCTGAGTAGAACGGACCCACTCTCTTCCTCCAGCAGGTTATACAAGCTCTGAAAAACAGCCCTGTGTAGCATGGGAATTGGCTGGGGTTCGAGGGGAGGTAGGCAAACAAAATGTTTCAAGCGAAAACGTGAAGCAATGACAAGAAGCCAGGCTGCACAGATAACAGCCGGATCTGTTCTGATTTTGGTTCTTGAATTCACTAGTTTCATTTGGGCTATCGGCATTGTCTAAATACCATGCATAAATACCTGTGGTAGCCAAGTGCTCATTTCAAGATCACTTCTGCATGCCATTTTAGAGAAAAATAATTATTATACTTACATTTTTAAGAATTCTCAGGGAATAATCTTGGCATGTACCCATAACTTCAGTATGAGGCTTTCACTGTTTGGAGGGTGCAAGTAAAGAAGGAATGTGTATCACACCCTGTAAAAGCATTGCTGGTTTTGATTTTTATCTTGCAGCTAGTGTTTTGCAGGGCATGCTCCTCTGTACAGGAGCAGGGACCTAATCCCCCAGGGATCTACCCCCTATGCAGGGATCTAGTTCCCCTGCTCCCAGTATTGCTCCATGCTCTCCCAGTTCTGCACACTGCAAGATCTCAAGCCTGGGCTCTGCAAGACAGCCAAGTTATGCATTTGCACAAGTGATCTTCCCAGTGCAACCAGCCAAGCTATTGGGTCTTGGGAGATGATGACTACACTGCCTTTTTTTTTTCACTTGTTGGAGTATCACATACCCCAGCACTTCAGGGAAAACCCTCAACATTGCCTATGCAGACATCTGGATGTGAAGGGTCTTGCCTGAGCATTTTGACTTGAGGCAAATATTACTTGTAATTGCATATAAGTGGGGAGACCCTAATCTTGAGCTAATTAATTTTGTGCTAATAAATTATTGCAATTCCTGTATGCTGGAGGGTAAGGAGGCTCTGCTTCCACCTCTTGGTGAAGCAGGAGAACAGCCACAGAGCCACAGCACCCAGTCTTGTGGATGCTCCCCTGGAGACATTGAGTTGTCCACAAAGAAGGGAAAAAGGTGGGATCAGACCTCAGACTCCTGGTACAGGTCATCCAGAGACCAACGGGAATCTATGTCCCTCTTCATTGATTGGCTAGAAAATGCCACAGCTTCCCTGGTCCTGTGGAAGGAGCAGACACCCACTGATGGAGAAGTTGCCTAAGCCCATCTCAGGGTTCCCAGGCTGAAATTCATTGTTGCCTGTCCAAGAGGGATTAGCAAGTTGAGACAAAGGTGTAGTTTGCCTGTGGATTTAAGGGCAGAAAAAATGCCCTGTTGTCTAGGCCAGTATGAACACACTGTGGTAGCTACAGAGAGCCACCAGGCAGGACAATCTCTGCTCCAGAATTAGCATGAGGAGCATCAATTGCTCTTCTTATGGAGACCTGATGTTGCATTGTCTTGAGCAGTGTATGGAGAGAGAGGCTGTTTCAATGATGCTGTCACCATCTGCTACAAGGCTTACAGTGTGGTTTCCTACTGAATCCTCTCTGATCCAGGGAGCAGAGCAGATGCTCCGCTGTGGAGCAAACTCATTTAGAGACAGTTGCAGTTCTTGCTCACTATAAGAGTAAAATTATTTCCAGATTAAACATACATATATGAGGTGTTATTTAGAACATGCAATTCACTGTTTTTTGGCTAATTGCAGTCTCAAAAGAATAGATGCATATAAAGATATGAGGTGAGTTGGGTTAAGATTGCGATCTAGAGAGGTGTTGAAATGTGTGCAGTGATGAAAGAGTTACATGGACTCAACTGGCTTCTGTATTTAATAGTTGTACAGATATAGCTTTCCTCAAAGAGAAGCGCTGACTTGCAAGAGTCCTCCTTTTTAATAAGCAAAGCTGCTATAACAAAATCCTGCAATGCTACAGGCAGGCATGTGTCTACCATACAGTCACACACATTGTCATTGCCTCATCTTTAGAAAACTGTGTGATGTTCTGAAATGAGTCCTGAACACTGAAGTGTGATAAGTTGTGGTCCTAAATTTGCAATAATGAATCATAGATGGTTCAATATCAGTAATTTGCTTAGAGAACAGTGTGAGTGTTGCTTGCATATGTAGCATGCTGAAGACCTTACCTGAAACCACAAACCAGAACAGCTCTGAAAAAAATCTGTGCCTTGGCTGAAAATGTGGAAATATGAGCTCTTCAGACCTTCACTTTGGATGTCCAGGGTGCAGCGCTGTGTTTGAAGCATCATGAATCAATGCCAAATTGAGGAACAATGCAAAGGGTCAGCTGTGGAATCAGAAATTTAAAACCTGCGTTAGGTGAGAATGAATTACTGGTGGTGGGTAAAGCTTCTCCATCACCATGGAAACACATGTCCCACAATAGCAAGATGACCAGTGGTTTCCCAGGCTGAAGATTCAGAGCCTGGTGGGATCAATGGCACTTTGCAGATGACAGCAGAGCCTAAGGGATTGCAGAAGCTGGGTCACAAGCTTGAAAGTGAAACTGAAAGTAGGATCACCAGAGCAAAGGGTTTGGGAACTTCTGCTCTGTGGTTGGTAGCAGTGGTGAGAACCCTCACAACATATAAATCCCTCAAAGGGAATGTGTCTACCATCAGGTTGCGTTATCTTGCCAAGCTTAGTAACTCAGACATGACCAAAAGCCTCAAGAACCAGGATCTCAGGCTGGGAAGAAAAGAGAGTTATAACCCAGATCAGCTAGTAAACCAAAAGTAGAATATGTAGGTTTGAGTCCATGAGCTGAATTATAGTGGGAATTTAAGTCCATATGTCCTCCTGGAAGGCTTCTAAGCACCAGGCTGCTGCTTATTCCTACAGGCTTCTATGAAAAGCTTTGGGTTTAATATAATTTTTTTTCCAGGAACAACATTTTGTTGTGAAAAATCCTCAAAAGAACCTGAAATTGTAGACTTGCTAAGAAAAGGCATGCATTATTTCCAGCATGGTGGGACTTCTTACAAGAATTCAGTGAGTTGTTTTGGTGCATGAGTTTGTTAACATGTGGCTATGCTCAAACCACACTGGTCTGCTGGGCTCTTATTCCTGCAGATAGGCTGGTCTCCTGCCTAGTGTGTAGTTTTATGAACTCCTCCTGTCCTCCTCACCATGGGGGTTTCATAAATAATCCATGTGTTCTCCCAGTTCTCATACTTCCAAATTTTTTTGCAGGGGGAGAAAATCACTGCTCCCTTCAAAGGAATCCCAACTCTTGCTGATGCTATCTAGCATTTTCAATCGTCTTAATTTGTCAAGCTCATTTTGTGGTCATGCACAAGCATGCATCAGGGCATCTGGGTTTTGGTACACCACAGACATCACCTGCTTCTGAACTGCCACTAACTTGGGGAAGGTGTTTAAAATACAAAGGATTCATATAACTAGGAAGGAAAGCATGTTACTTAGAAATCAGGGGGGGGGGCTGCCCCTTTTTCTTTTGGGTGAAGAATAGGGATTTTCAGAATTTTCTCTGGATGTGGTTGGGTGATATGAGAAGCTGGGCTGTGATCCTAGGGGAAATCAGCTTAGAGCTGATCAGCTCTGTAAAACCTCCACATTTATATGGTACATGTATTATTTCCTTTTTCTTTTTTCCTATCTTTTTCTTTTTGTTTGATAGAAGGTTTTTTCAACTTCCTTTGGTGTCCGTAGCAGAAAAAACAGCCCTTATGGCAGCTGCTGAGGGAACGCTGTGTCCTTCCTGTGGCATGAAGCTTGTCTCTGATGGTGCTTGCTTTGGGTGGCTACATGTGTGGTGTAGGTGCTATGAATGACTCAATGACTTAGAATCATAGAATCATAGAACAGCTAGGGTTGGAAAGGACCTTAAGATCATCTAGTTCCAACCCCCCTGCCAGGGGAAGGGACACTTCCCACTAAACCATGCCACCCAAAGCTCTTTCCAACCTGGCCTTGAACACCACCAGCGATGGAGCATTCACAGCTTCCCTGGGCAACCCATTCCAGTGCCTCACCACCCTTACAGTAAAGAATTTCCTCCTTATATCCAATCTGAACTTTCCCTGTTTAAGTATGAACCCATTACCCCTTGCCCTATCACTAAAGTCCCTAATGAAGAGTCCCTCCCCAGCATCCATTATAGCCCCCCTTCAGATATTGAAAGGCTGCTCTGAGGTCTCCACACAGCCTTCTCTTCTCCAGGCTGAACAGACCCAACTTTCTCAGCCTATCTTCATATGGGAGGTGCTGCAGTCCCCTGAGCATCCTCGTGGCCCTCCTTTGGACTTGTTCCAACAATTCCATGTCCTTTTTATGTTGAGGACACCAGAACTGTACACAATACTCCAAGTGAAGTCTCACGAGAGCAGAGTAGAGGGGCAGGATCACCTCCCTCGACCTGCTGGTCACACTCCTTTTGATGCAGCCCAGGATACGGTTGGCTTTCTGGGCTGCTAGCGCACACTGGTGGCTCGTGTTCACTTTTTCATCAAGCAACACCCCTAAGTCCTTCTCCGCAGGGCTGCTCTGTATCTCTTCTCTGTCCAACCTGTAGCTGTGCCTGGGATTGCTCTGACCCAGGTGTAGGACCTTGCACTTGGCATGGTTAAACTTCATCAGGTTGGCATCAGCCTGCCTCACAAGTGTATCAAGGTGCCTCTGGATGGCATTCCTTCCCTCCAGCATATCAACTGAACCACACAGCTTGGTGTCATCGGCAAACTTGCTGAGGGCACACTCAATGCCACTGTCCATGTCACCGACAAAGATGTTGAACAAGACCCGTCCCAACACCGATCCCTGAGGGACACCATTCATTACTTGTCTCCAGCTGGACATTGAACCATTGACCACAACTCTTTGCGTGCGGCCATCCAGCCAGTTCTTTATCCACCAAGTGGTCCACCTATCAAACTGATGTCTCTCCAACTTAGAGACCAGGATGTCACGTGAGACAGTGTCAAATGCTTTGCACAAGTCCAGGTAGATGACATCAACTGCTCTACCCCTGTGCATCAGTTCCGTTGCCCCATCATAGAATGCCACCGAATTGGTCAAGCAGGATTTCCCCTTAGTGAAGCCATGCTGGCTGTCACCAACCACCTTGGTTTTTTTTCATGTGCCTCAGCATGCCTTCCTGGAGAATCTGCTCCAAGATTTTGCCAGGCACAGAGGTGAGACTGACTGGTCTGTAGTTCCCCGGCTCATCCATTTTCCTCTTCTTGAAAATGGGGGTTATATTTCCTTTTCCAGTCATCGGGAACTTCACCTGACTGCCATGATTTTTCAAATACAATGGATGGTGGCTTAGCAACTTCATTTGCTAGCTCCTTCAGGACCCTCGGATGGATTTCATCAGGCCCCATGGACTTGTGCATGTTCAGGTTCTTAAGATGGTCTTGAACCAGATCCTCTCCTACAGTGGGCCCAGGGTCTTCCTTCTCACAGTACCTGTGTCTGCCTTCTAAGACTTGGGTGGTGTGGTCAGAGCATTTGCCATTGAAGACTGAGGCAAAGAAGTCGTTAAGTACCTCAGCCTTCTCCAAATCCAGGGTAGACTGCACATGACTGCAATACTGAAGACTTCTTACAAGGTGTCGATCAGAGATGAAGAGAGAGAGGAAGGAGAAATCTTACATGACTCTCTGGACCAGTTCTTTGAGGTTGATGTAGAAGTCATTTGCCTGTGAGGTTCTCCCTCTGGCAAAGCTTAGCCTTACAGCTGAATATTCTCAGGAGTTCTTCTGAACTTGCGAAAGCCGGGATGACTGGCACATCCAGCAATCTGGAAATTTCCTGATGTGTGTTTGATTGCAACTGCAGACTTTATTAAATGTGAGAAACTGCTGTGAAAACTCCTCCAAACCTAGAATTAAGCTTGTGCATACAGGCCATCTTACAACTGCTTCTACAAGAACTTATACAGGTCTATGGGAGCCCTACCTTCAAGCTTGCCATGTCCCCTGTTGCCTGTATCTCTTTTGGAGAACCAGAAGAGCTTCAGAAGAGCTGGCTGTAGTTCTGGTGGTTGTGAGTATTCCATCTTGTTTGAGAAGTGCAGCTTGCCCGTTCTCCTAACCTGGTGCAATTGAAAAGGGTAGGTGCATTCAAGAAATTACAAAATTATGAACTTTTGCATATTGTAAATGCATAAAATACTATTTTCAGCCCTTACTGTTTGACTCCAGCTCAGACACATAAAGAGTGGTTGTAATCACCTGGGTGCAACAACAGTCAAGACAAAGGCTTAAGACAACATTGGTGGAATTGCTTTATCCTGATGTCGGCAATACTAAGCTGTTGCTGGCCAATGCATGTGTCCATTTGAAAAATGTGAGCAATGAAAATAACACAAAGGTTCAAGTTTCCTCTGTGTCCTGGGGAAAAAGTTTTGGAGATGCCAGAGATTCAAGTAGCCATGCATTTCTTAAGGTCTGAAGTTCACACCTGCCTTTAGTGAGTCATACCTAACCTTAACGTAAGCAACTGCTTTGGCATGTTACACTAAGGCTCTACGTGGATGGTGTTGCAACATCCTTTGGGCTGTGGGAGAAGACAGCACTTGAAATATGCATGTTTGAGCAAGTTCAATACAGCTTGCCTTAGCTGGAGCCTGACTTCCTTCCTTGGATGAAGCCAGAGATTTGTGGGCTCTAATAATGTGGCAGCTATCCAATTTGGCATATAGAAACAAGAAGGGCGCGTCCTTGTTCCGGTTGCATAAAAATGTCAGAGTGTGTGGAGAGTAGATGAAGGTAGAAGGAAGACCAAGTTTATTTTCTTTCCTTCAAAGTGTATTGTGTTTCTTGTTACTAAGAATAATTTCATAATTGCAAACATATGGTGAAAATTTCTGAGTATCAGTAGGCAGCTGAGGTCTGAACCTGTAGCATTCAAGGGGGGAAATCTTGGGGCAAAATTTCTGGACATTTTTAATGTAAGGAGCAAAAGGAATAGATGTTAGTTATGGTTATTTGGGTTGCGGATTTCTTGGGTGAAGAAAGTGCCTTTTGTGTCAAATACTGTGATTACTTCTGCTCTTGTGGTTGGGTGCCGTGGAGCTTGTATGCTAGGGGTGTTCAGCACTGCCAGCCATGTGATGACCTGGATTGGCCCATGGTGATCTCAAAGAACAGAGCTAGTCCATCATGTTTTTTGTCTTCTGAGCTTTCAATACGCTCAGGGTCATGGTGTTCAGCTGTACCCTGTGGCCATATGGACTAGATGTTTCCTTCTGACAGCAAGAACTGAGACTGGTGTAACTACTGGTTTTCAAGAACAGAAGCTTTAAAACAAATCATCAGAAGTACAAAACATGTTGTACTGAGGATTCATGTTTTACTTGTTACTCGTGTTCTAAATGTAAAACTGGAGAGTGCTTCAACATCATTGTCACAATGTTCTTCTCCATGAGGAAAAAATGCCTTTGGTCTACTGGGAATGACAAACAATGCTGGCAAAAGGAAAGTCAACAAGTCTAAAATCAAAATGCTTTTATTTACAATTGCTTGTACCAGGGTCTCTGAAGGCTTCTGTTGCAGTGCAGAGTCCTGTAGGGTTAAGTGCTATGCCGAAATAGAACAGAGCAGGCTTCCAGGCCCTGAAGTGTTTGAGATATGTGGGACTCCTCCACTGGCCAGTTTGACAGTGACACACTTGGAGACCATGTCACAGACATACTGGTTTTAATCGGAAAAAATAATAATAAAAAAATTTTATAGACTTCTTTTTTCAATTGCAATTTAAATTTATCCCACGTTGTCAGCGGCTTTGAGCGGCCACCGCGGAAGGATCCCTTTGGTGAGACAAAAAAGCTACAGAAATAATAGAAATGAACATCTGCAACTGAAGAGCTTGACTGAGACTTGAAAAGTTTGCTTTGGATGGGAGCCAGGTCCTGCTGAGGTCTGCAGGAGTTTTGCTTTTGGCCTCAGTGGGGCCAAGCTTTCACTCTTGGAGATCATGTCCTGATGAAGAATTTAGTCTAAAATAATTTTCAAAACTTGTATTGTTTGACTCGAATCCAAAGTGTTTTTTTGAAACTGAGTGGCTTTGTGTTACTTATTGACTCAGACTGCTCCCTTTAGCATCTTCCACGGGAAAGCTCTCAGCAAAGGGCCAAGCATAAGGAAAGATCAGATGTGGACAGGCTTGCTGCTGCATTCCTAAACTGACAGCTTCTTTAATCATGTGTGCATAAGACTCCCTGTGTGTCTGTTTAAGCTGTATATTTTTCTTGGGAGATGCACCTTGGAGCCCTAGCACATAAGAGAGCCACAGCATGGTCACAGCCAGGGTCTGGAGCATGGCATCATCAGGAGATCTTTCCCCCACTCCTGTAGAGGTCCTGTCAGGCAACTTTCTGAAAGAGGAAAAGCGAAATAGTAAAAGCATTTGATTCCTACTGTATGTGCATGCTCTTCTTGATTATTTTCCCCTACTTTTTCAGAACATGGTGTCAGGAAAAGCAACTTTTTCAATTCACAGTCCTGAAAACCCTGGCGCTGCAAGGCCAGGTTTTTCCCTCAGTATTAAGACCTGCTCTGGTATCACACTTCAGCAGTACATAGAATCATAGAATAGTTAGGGTTTGAAAGGACCTTCAGATCACCTAGTTCCAGCCCCAATGTAATTGAAAAGGTTTAAGGTTTGCCTTCTGAAGTCAGTTGGTTCCATAGCAAACCCTGACAAACAAATATCTTTTTACTGAAATACAGTTTGAAATAATTTTTACACGTTCCTTTTTGAAAACCTTGAAAACTGTTTAAGAAAGATTTATACGGCATAGGCTCTGTTCTGTTGTACTTGAAGTTGTCCACCGTGGAATGAATGATTTCGATTTAAAATCTGTGAATCAGTGACTGCAATACAGGGGCTATCAACCATCGGGAGGCTTTCTTTTTGCTAGCAGGATTTTTTTTTTCTCTGCTCTAAAATAAAGCAATGGTATGGTCCTGCTGTGCCTCAGGCTGTCTGCTTAAAATCAAGGAAGGGCTAAAAAGACTGGCCATCTGGAAGCCTGTGCAGAAGGAGCATGCAAGTGTAGTTTGACGTGGAAGAGCATCTTTTGGACGTATTTTTGAACACTGGTCAACCCACTGAGGGCTTTTGTGTGTGAGTGTGTGTTGTGTGTGTGTGTGTTGAGTTGAGTTGAGTTGATGACAACTTCTGAGAGGCTTTTGCTTCATGTTCTAGTCCTCATCACTTCCTTCCTATTTCGTTACAGGCTGAAAGGGAACACCAGGACACAGTATTTCTGCCTAGAAGCAGCTTCCCTCCTCCTGCTATGACTAGCATCAAAACCATCGCCACAGAGAATGGAGGGTGATGAAAACGCATTTTCTCTTGTGTCTAGGGTTTTATTTCGGTGTTGTTTCCCTGGCTGATTTCTCCCATAATGAGAACAGTGCTTTGCATAGCTGGTTTCACTGTTCTGATGCGCAGCAGTTGCACTTCCTCTCCCACCCATGCATGGAGTGATGGATGGTCTCACCCTCGCCTTTTCTTCCCTCAGCCTTGCAGGGGTTGTGGTGGGCACTGCTGTAGCAGCTGCTTCTCGTGAGTTTTTTGGCTGCAGCTGCTTCTGGGAGTAGGGATTCCTCTGGGTCAGTGATCTCCAAACTTCTTTGATCATGCATCCCTAGCTGCAGAGCTTTTGAACATCTGCTCAAAAATGAGCTTTGGAGACCACTGCTGTAGGTGATGAAAGCACCAGGAGGCTGGTGGCACAAGTTTGGCCAGATCTCCTTTTTACCAGGGCCCAGTAAGGTCTTCTTCCTCTTCCCAGTTTTTTTTTTTGAGAGGCCTGGCTCCTGTGACTCCAAAGCATGGATTGGAAAGCACATGGACTTGCTCAGCATGCTTTGCCTCGATGCTGCTTCTGAGATGAGCAGAAATTTGCCACCATTCCTGGGAAAAGGGATGAATTTCTAGCATATGCAGCATTCTTCTTATGTTGTGTGCCTGGATGTTCAAGACCCAGCCCTGCACATGATGATGCATATTTGACTTAACCTGCACATTTGACTTAGTCCATGGAAGGTGCTGTGTCACTTACTATTAAAGGACTTCTCAAACATAAGGATTTAGAGCCTCAAGGTCACAAACATCCACAGGAAAGCATGGCAGCTCTTTTGTTTTTAAGAAATGTTGGGCAAATCTGCTTTTTTTTGTTTCTTTTATTTTTGGTGGAAATATTCATGACACAAGCAATATCAATTCCACCTCCTAACAGATTCTATCAATGCATGCAGCCTTCATGAGGAGGTGATTCTTGGTTTTTTAGAGGACGGTGGAGAGAAGCATTTGAAAGCTGGTGCAGTTTTTTGGAAAGGACAAGTAGACAATTTTCCTCCTCTCAATATGGTCCGTATAGAAAGTGTTGAAGGACTAAAAGGACACCAGGGTGTCTCGGACATTTGTGCCATTAACTGCTGTTGCTTTTGTCAGCCATATGTACAGCTGTATTCTTTTTATAGTGCTGCATATGGCACTATCATAATTGAATTTTTCATAATAATTGATCTGACCTGTATCATTCTGTTCACTTTAGCAGAGCTAATTCAAACAGATTGAGATTAGGACCAAAAATATGGTCTGCTTAACAGAGGAACCATAAAGAGCCTGACTTCACAGTAATGACGATGAACAATCTGTTTTACCCGGTCCATTTGGTACTGTTTGTATGTAGCACATGGTCAAGGCTGATACCAGTTTTGTTTCCATTTGTTTCTTCTATAAAATGTGGTATAGGGGGAGCAGGTGGCTGCCTCTGTCCACATTAGCATTGTTGTTCCCTCCAGCAAGGCCAGCAGGTCTAGGAGTCTGTAGTTGGTGACTCTGCCTATGCTGTAAGGGATTAGAGCTGCAGTGCTCTACCCCTGGACAGTGGGATGCTAAAACTCTCATATCATTTGCTTAGCTTCATACAGCAAATTACAGGAATATCAATGAAGAAAAAAGATGGAATTGGTGAGCTGAGTCTGGCCTTGTAATTAGAGGGAAAAACCTCTTTGATGGTCTCTGAATCTCCCATTGCTGAGCATTGTTGGACAAGTTGGAGCTTGGATTTTCCAGTTCAGATTCCCAAATAAAAAACCAGTTGCGTTGGGCTGCAGATGACAGAGAACATTAGAAATTGTCCTACAAGATTAGGAAGCTACAAAAACAAGCTGCAGCTACTTTCTCTCCCAGTGCTCTCAGCTGCAGCTGAGAATCTAGACCAGACTTTATTTTTGGCAAGCGGGAAAAAATAAATCTCCTTTGATACTGTGCAAAAAAATGAAAGTAAATGTTGAGCCCCTTGTCTTGAGCAAGTATCTCTTCTGCTGTAAAACAGCAGCATTTTAGAGCTGAAACCCATTTGATCACTGATAGGGGGTAATAAAGAGACATAAAAGGGATTTATTGTGAAATAATGGATTTGATCCTTAGTAATCTTTTCTTTGGGATTAAATTTGGAATATTAATTTTGTGATCTCTGGAATTCCACTATGCTGGCGTAACAAACCAAAGCATGTGAGTTTCACTGCAGGATGAAGTTGAGCTGTGAATAGAGCCGAGTGAATTACTTGCACAGAACAAAGGAGCTGATGAATTTACAGTTCTATTTTTGATTACACAAGATCCACAAGCAAGCATAAAACCAGAAAAAAAGCCCCAACCTGCCCCCAGCTCAAAGCAGAAAAGACCCCAGGCCCTCTCTACTTCATAGCACATCCGAGCTGTTGGGATCTCTGAGAACTATTCATTACAGCTTCTTTTTTGAGGGTTTTCTGCTTATGGGAGCCACAAGTTCTATCTGGTCCTGTCAGTACGACTGTGGACATGAGATGTAAAATGCTGGTGCAGATACCTGTGTGTGGCCACAATGCTTTCCAGAGAGATTTGGCAAACCTGAGTTTTGGTGCCCACATTCACAAGCCTTAGGTGTCTGAACACGTGGTTAATTTGGCACAGTATTTTCTGAGAAGTCTTCCTGAGCAGTTTGTTTATGGTCGTGTTAAAACAAAATAGGTACAAAATGTGCCGTGAAACCTTGGTATGTAACTCTGAGGTCCCAAATCTTTCACAGAAAGCTATTCCAAGGAACTTCTCCTGGTTTCCAAGCTAAATTTCAACTTTCTGCGCTTGAGGCAGGGCAGAGATGGATTTAAAACAGGGGGGAAGTTCTTCTGTCTTATGCTTAGAAATAGCTGCTCTTTAAAACAAAACGAAAAAAATCTGTGGCACACAGAGCAAGCAATGGAAAAGGAAAAATTTCCACTGCCTGCCTGGTTTTGCTGTTGGACTTGCAACCTCACATCTGGTTGCAAAGGGCACTTCTGCCATGGAACTTTGGTCAGGCTCTCAAACTCAGCCTAGGCTTGGGATCTGCAGTCCTGGAGTGGCATAAAAAGTGTGAGTGAAGAAGAAACAAGGAAATGAGCCTTGGAAACTCCTTTAGGAGCAGGGGTCACATTGGTCCAATGCCCTTTGCCAGCTGCATCTCCAGGGTCTTGGCAGTGATCTCTGCATGCTGCGTTGCTAGCAGCCCCTCTTTTGGGAGCTGCGGAGTGGCCAAGCCAAATGAGAAGCACCTCAAGCATTATGTTTTCTGAGAAGGCATTACCTTCTGAAAGTGCTGGGGGTAGGATTGCTATGCCAGCCCTCCAGGTTTGGGAAACTCGTAAGTACTTGGATTCCCATTAAAACTTATGATACTAACATTGGGATCCCTACAAAAAAAACCAACACAAACTTGTAAGGGACTTCTTGAAACTGGGAAAGGCAAGCCGTATAATCTCCCAGGAAGCAGTCAGTGACTACAGCCTATTTTCCAGAGATAAAGTGGTCTTGTATTTCCTTTGGGGATAAAAAAGTGTTAAACCTTTGAATTTTTGGTTCTGAGAGAGCAACCTACCTTTCCTATCAGTAGTGTATATTGAAGGGTTAGAAACTGTGCATGAGGAGCTTGGAATAAATCCTGCTTGGCTGATGTTCAGAAGCTTTTCTTGAGTACATTGTGTCTCATTATGGCTGCTGACAGCCTTGTACATTGTGTACAGCTGACACCACTCCAGTGAAACACCACTGAATGCCACCTGCAGAACCACGGGTGTAAACTATGCAGGTACAAAGACTGGTGTGAGAATTTCTCCCCTTGAAACCCTTAAGAAACAGCAGGAAGGACGATTTAGATGTACAGCCTCCTGCTCTGGGGTGGGTGTGCGCATGCATGTGTCTTGTCTGCTGCCAGTTATGCAAAGCTGGTAGCTGTGTATATATATACTGCTGATGGGGGTGCCCAGCAGGATCCCCAAACCCTTGTGGCGCTTCGGACCGGTCTGTGCACCACACTGCTTTCATCTGTTCAGTTTGTAATGCCTATTGCTGATCCTTCCCTCTCAGCCACACTGGGGAACATTACTCAGACTTCTCATTTTTCTACTGTAGAATTTTGCTGTTGAATATTCCCTGGCCATTCCTCGTCCCCTGTGCCTTTTCCTCCCATCTCCCACGCATGCCCTTGGACAGAGCGCACCCTCAGCAACTTTGCAGACAATGCAGAGCTAGAGGGAGTGGCTGACGTGCTGAAGAGCAGAGTGTTGGTCTAGAGGGATCTCAAGAAGCTTGGGGATTCAGCCAACAGAAACCTCCTGAAGCTCAGCAGTGAGATTTGCAAAGTCCTGCACTGGGGGTGGGAAAACCCCATTGAATCGATCCAGGCTGGAAAACAATTGGCTGAGCAGCTCTCCTGGAAAGGACCTAGGAGTTACAGCAGATGGAGCACCTCCCATATGAAGATAGGCTGAGAAAGTTGGGGCTGTTCAGCCTGGAGAAGGCTGTGTGGAGACCTCAGAGCAGCCTTCCAGTATCTGAAGGGGGCCTATAGGGATGCTGGGGAGGGACTCTTCATGAGGGACTGTAGTGATAGGACAAGGGGCAATGGGTTCAAACTTAAACAGCGGAAGTTTAAATTGGATATGAGGAAGAAATTCTTTACTGTAAGGGTGGTGAGGCACTGGAATGGGTTGCCCAGGGAAGTTGTGAATGCTCCATCGCTGACGGAGTTCACCGCCGGGTTGGAAAGAGCCTTGGGTGGTATGGTTTAGTGGGAGATGTCCCTGCCCCTGGCAAGGGGGTTGAAACTAGATGATCTTAAGGTCCTTTCCAACCCTAACTATTCTATGATTCTATGCTGTGTTGAATATGACCCAAGATGTGCTGTCAGTGCAAAGAAGGCAAATCACATCCTGGGCTACCTCAGGCACAGCAGGGGCAGGAGATCAAAGGCTGTTGTTATCCACTCTATTCAGTGCCAGGGAGATCATGCCTGGATACTTTGTCCAGTGTTGGGCATTACCCACAAAGGTGATGCTTGGAGTAAATCTGCAGAACTCTGCCAGATGTTGAAGGACCTGACACAAAAAGACTCAAAAAAGAGAGAGGATGCAACCACAGAAGACTTATCTTCTGGGAATACACTGATCAAAGAAAAGTCTGCATGGAAAACCACTAATTACATTGATATCACCCCTAATTAGGTGAAGTACCTGAGCTCCAAACTGCTGGAACCTGGTAGAGCTTTCTCGGATGTATAGCTGTGTGCTTGTGCTGATCTTCAGTAATAAGTACTTGTTAGTGACTGCTGCTGAAGGCATGATCAGGGTACATGTTTGAGCTGCAGAGATTGTTTTGTTCTTCTGCATCTTCCTTGGAAGCCCTTCTTTAGTGAGAAGGGTGGTAGACAGGTAGAAATGTTCCCAGGTTTGGAGAAAACTCAGAGGAGCTGTTGGAGGGGGAGCCTGGGATAGTGTGCAGGAAAAACAGGATAGAGGATTTTTGCCCCATGCCTACCTTGCAGGGCTAGGAGAAGAGCTGCTTTGAAGAACTTCCTTAAAGATCTCTCCCCTTGGATCGCCTTGGAAGTCAAACTAACTTGGTGGATGTGATTTTTTCCTCCTGTTCTACTAGCTCAGTAGAGAATCACCTGGCCCTTGTATCTGTAGACATCCTCAAGCTGGCTTCATTGCCTATTCTTTTATGGTCATGTAAGTTAAACCTACAACTTCTTGTGCTTTTCCAACAAAGATGGATGAGTGCAAAATGCACAAGCAGCCATCCTGGAGCATCACCCTCTCTCTGGGGAATCCCTTTCTCTTTGGAAGCCAGAGTCAGGTTCTTTCTCCTTTCCCCCCGCCCCATTCCCCTCTACCTTGTGTTTCTTTTCTGCAATGACATCTCCTATCACTGGGAAAAAAGCCAAAAATGTCCCTGGGACATTCTTCTTTTGCAAAACAGACCCAGTGCCCCTTCATAAAATTTCCTTCCTAACCTGAGCAAAAGACCTGCCACCAACGCCCCTTAAATTAGCATGCTTGGAGGAAAGGTTTTGGGAGACATCCCAATCTGGCTGAAATCACCAAGAGAAATGCATGTTGGCTTTCCTGGGGAGTCTCTGTTACCACAGTCATGCTGCACAGATCTTTCAGCTATCTGAATCTGCTTCAGAGACACAGGCACTAATCCTGCAAGCTGATCTTGTGACCAGAGGTGAGAGGACAGAAAGGTAGGAGCTTCTCTGTAGGTCTCAGGTGAAGGTCACAGAGTTTTGCTGCCCATCAACCTTTTTTTTCCCTTTGGTAGAGGGTGGTGGTTCCCAAAGATAAACACAGCTTATTTATTTAGAGAATTCTTGTTAATAAAAGGAAAAGGAATGGGAGGAAAAAGCAAACCACAAGTACTGCCTTTCAAATGTCTGTGTTATCAAATATTTGGAAGTTTGGGGTCTGTAACTGAAGGATGGAGCCACAAGTTTCCATTAGCAGACAGCTTAACAAACGAACACACATGCTAAGAGCTGAGTAATGCAGCACCAAACTCCCCCTGTGCGCTAGCCTGTATTGTATCCACAGAGAGTTTTTTTTCTTTTTTGCAATGTTCATTTAATTCCTAGATTTGGATTCTTTGATCCAAAATTCCTGATCAGCAGAGTGCTCTGATGCTTGGGAATTTTGCTGAAGCACAAATTAGGGGTTTGTGCCAATGTAAGTTACACCCATAATGAAGGATCAGCAGATCATGGTTTGGGATGCCTGGAGTAAAGACCACACAGCATCTGTTTTTTCCCAAGGGAGTCACTCTCTACAGGAAAGCAAAGCCCACCTTTGCCCTGAACTCATGCAGTAGTAGTAAAGGAAAAGTACACATCTGTTGGGCAGGACCATATGAGCTTCAGATTTTGGTGGTGAACTTCTTCCAGCTTCCTGACCTGGCATTCCACTTTTCTAGTACATGTTTTACTATGGAGGCTGTGTCTGGCATTAACACTAGTTCTAGTCTAGGCTCACAGTGACTCACAAGTGACAACCTAGTGATTCAACAACAGATGTGATTTACAGTCCATAATGACATTTGCATGAAGCAAAAGGGCACCATAATTAGAGAAGCTGGGTCCCTACCTGCTAGAAGGAGGTAACAGTGATGTTTGCCAAACATGTCATGTTTTGTTTATGTTGTCTGAATACTTGTGCCTGTAATTTTTTAGTAGCTGGGAAGAAGTTAATCTAGGCACCGTTATGCCAAGAGACAAAACATACATGCTTATGCTAGGCTCCGCACTGGTCCCTTAGCACACCAGTGTGCACAGTCTATCCACGTACACAGGACCTAGAGAGGAAGCTCACTTCTGCAGCAGGTGCTGAATATCCAAGCAGTGAGAGCATGCCCAGGTGGAGGTCTGCAATTTCACTTCTAATTCAGGTTTCTCAGCAGCAGCACACCTGAGGATGAACATATGGAAGACTTGAGAGAAACAGGGCAGAATCTTGATATGAATGATGTGGGTATAAATGACCATAGAAACTGTGGAAAAGCTGAATCTGGAAAAATACCCTCTGCTGTTGAGAAAAGCTTAGCAAAGAGATTTTCAGGTCAACAGTACTGTTTTCCTGAAACATAAGGGCATTACTCCTGCTTTGTTTCAAAGCATTGTGCTGTAAAACAAAAATCAAAATTCAGCTTAAGTGTTTAGTTTGTCAATGCATGCAACAAAGTTCCTGTAAGGGGAATGAGGATTCCCCTCACCTCCCTGAGGACCTCTTTCCCTCTCTGAGTGCCTCTTCTCTGATCCTGCCCATGCCATGGTCAGAGACTATTGTGAGATCTCTCCAGACTCCCAGTGGCCCTACCCAACAATCCCAGCTCCTTCTCATCAACTTGTGGGTTGGGTGCTCCAAGCCCTAAGCAATTTAGTAGAGGATTATCTTCAGCAACCTTTCTGTCACCTCTGTTTCTACTCCACAGAATCAATACAAGATGTACCAAATGCAGAGGTACACATTGCATTACGCCACCACTTACTGCTCCAGGTCTAACAGCAAAAAAGCATCCTGAGATGCACGTGCATTTGATTGTTTGACTGTTCTTGGAAGCAAAGAATTTCCCCCTCCTGCAATGGAACCCATGCTCCCCAAGTACTCCCTGCAGTTCAGGAGGTGAAACCTTTTTTAGCCTGCAGGCATGGTAGGTTTCTGGCTATAGTCATGCAAATCTCTTTCTACTATTTCAGCAATGCCCTATGCACCAGCTGTCATGAGCTCTCAGGCTGGCATCGTATCTGTGTATGCCTGAGCTTTGGTGTTTGCCAGCCACCCTAAATGTGGTTAGCTGCACAGAAACCCAGTGTTGTCTCTCAGCAGCCAATCATGTTGTGGAGAAAGACACCATGGTTTGAAACTGCCTGAGTCCTTCTTGTCTTCTGATTTGTGGTTCTCAAAACCTGTTCTGATTGCTCCCTTCACTCTGCCTAACAGACACAATATTAGATGCTGTGCTTCATGAGTTGTAGTTGATGATTGCTGCTGGACTTGTCTGCTTTTATCTCTTCCTTTTTTAAGCATATCCTCCTTAAGCGTATTCTCACAGGTGCTTCACTTACCTCTGACCAGCCCATAGCCCCTCTGCTATCTTTAGGGGTCCCTGAATGGAGAACTGGTGTTCATCTGTTTTCCTTCTTATGTTCTAAGCTGGTTTGAAGGAGACATGTACATGCGCTTGGTTGGACTCCAGATGCTGCCTCTCCTGCCCAAGAGGTTAAAGATAAAATCAAAACACCCCAAACACATAAGCAACAGTTGAGTATGAGCTCTCATACTTGGGAGTATGAGTATGACCTCATCAAACTTGGGAGATGCAGCTTGACATCCAAGGGCATATTCAAGGCAGTGAGACTGATAGGATTTTTCAGGCTCGTGGCTTTGTGCCCTTGCCATGCCCAGTGTGTGGTTTGTAGTTTACATCGAGGGGTCCACACTTTTTTCCTTCTTTTGAAGAATAAAGATGCTGGCCTGTGCTTTAGCTGAGTGGCCACTGACTTTCTTTGGAAGCATGTCATCCTATATTACCAGTTCAGGCAGGATAGCTCCTGTAAATTTGAGTACAGATTTAGTCCCAGGGACTCAGGGAGTTCCTTGCTCAGTATTTACTCTGTGTAAGCCTGAGTTGGTATTAAAGAGAGGAACAGACTGTGGGTTTGAGGCCTGCTGCTGAAACTTGCCTTTTTCACTTCCCAGCAGTTGTCCAAGTCACTTGGATGTCTGTGAGACATTTCCATGTGCTCTCATGTTCCTAGGGTCTTCACGCTAGTGTATCCAGATTTCTGGGTAGGAGACGCTGAGGTACAAGAGAAACAAGTGGAGATGGCCTTAAGTCAAAGTGAGCATGGGTGGAATCCTGACACTAAGTACCTGGGGATAGATGAAAAATTGCCAGTGCCACCATGTACTGGATCTTAAGTCATTTTGGAAGCGTTTGATGTGGTGCTCTGAGAAAAACAAAAGCTAAAGACCTCAAATGTTGCAAAATTCACATCCCAAACACAGCAACCTCTGCTTGCTTTCCCTGGCAGAAGTGAGCCAACTTGTGTTTGGCTCTCTGAACATCAGCTGGGAGTCTTCTTTCCCAATGAGTGCATTTACTGCTTGTTTATCCTGCTGAACATCAAGTTTGTAGAATGGTTTTGCTACTGCAAACAGTAGAGATCAAATAATGATGCTGAAGTGCGCAACACGGGAAGAAAACAGGTATTGACACTGGATGTAAAGACTGCGGAGTAACCTGGTAGGAGGTCCACTCTGTAAGAACCATATCTAAATTATTAACAAACCCCTATACTGCTGATGGTATCAGGATGCAAAGTGGCATCAGTTTCTGCAGCGGCAGTGGGGCAGCCAGGAGGGAGCTGTCAGCCAGGTGGAGACCTCCACCAGTCTTTGCAGGCTTCTGGGAAAATGGACCTCAGCCTGTTGACGTCAAGGTGTGTATTAATAATTGATATTGAAAATCTTTCATGATAAGTAGCAGGTGATGAAAAGCTCCCATATGTATTTTATGAAGCATGGGAACCCAAAAAGCTCAAGTTTAGCACCCATTACTTACTGTTTTAGCTTTACATAGTTATTTTTCCTGCCTAAATGGTGCAGTCTTGTGCTTAATGTTGTGTGATAGACCTAATTTCTTTCTGTGGCCTGCTCACCTTGGAGGCAAAGTCATAGTTTGCTGATCTAGCAAGCCCTGATTTTTCTTTTTCCTACCCATGATCACACAAAATAGTTTCTCAAACATACATGTGTCATGCCCTCAATTTTGATAATCAGTCTGATGAAAGAAATAGTTTCTCAGAGAGAAAGAGGAAGCTATAGGAAGGTTCTGCTCTTTTCAGCCTTGATGGCGTAGGAACAGAACAAACTACAACCTGCAAAGCACTGCAGACTGATGTCCTGATGATGCAGAGTCCTCAGCCTATGAAAAGCAAGAATGGCTAACAGCACAATGCAAGCAAACTATCAATTTCTAAATAAGTGTCTTCCTCTGGGCTGCAGTGGAAGGAACATCTACCTGCCAGGGGGATCATAGAATCATAGAATAGTCAGGGTTGGAAAGGACCTTAAGATCATCTAGTTCCAACGCCCCTGCCAGGGGCAGGGACACCTCACACTAAACCATGCCACCCAAGGCTATGTCCAATCCAGCCTTGAACACCGCCAGCGATGGAGCATTCACAACTTCCCTGGGCAGCCCGTTCCAGTGCCTCATCACCCTTACAGTAAAGGATCCTTGACATTAAAACAAGCGTTAAGGTGTATTTCTTTATGGAGGTAATGTCTCCACTCCTGTCATTGAAAACAAGTGGTTGTGTGTAGGAGGCCAAAGCACCACTCTGTGTGAATCTTCAGGGCTCAGCAAGAGCCAATATATAACAGCTGAGCCTCTGTGCCAGAAACTTTTCTGTATTTCCCTGCTTCATTGACATATGTTGGCCATGCATTATGCCTGCCTCTAGTTTATTGTGCAAAAAGTAAGTGCAATGCTAAATATAAAGATTTAAATGTTGTTTAGGTTTTACAAAAAGTCCATAGCAGCCCCTGTTCATCACACTTAAAGAGGTAGGAAGCCTTGCCGAAGAGATGCCTTATGGGTGATTTCACCAGGGCATCCTTGCACACAGCCAGGCAATACCAAAAAAGGTATTCCTGTATGCATTTTCCAAATGTATTTTACCCAGTATTGGTTCCTGCATGAAGCCTTTATACCCTGAGCTGTGATATGATCGTGCTTGAATTGTTCTGATATGCAACATAGAAGATAAGAGTTGCACTGCAGGATGGGCAGGGCATTATGCATCTCCCAACAAAGATGTCGTAAGAAAGCATGTAAGATGATAGTACATTTTCATCTCAGATTCAGTCCAAATCTGCCACAAGATCAGAATTTCTGGTCAGATATAACAGCAACTTAAAAAAAAAATAGAAGTGTGTATATATATATATATATATATATATGTGTGTCCACACACACACAGATGTAACTTGGCAGATTTATTTAGGCCAATGTTTTGGAGCATGCTCTCTTCTCTCTAGATTATTTCATACAGTCGTGCCCACTGCAGGAATCTGTGGTCATCACTGAATTAGAGCTTACATGTAAACAACATAAGCATCAGGGTGACATTATAAAATAAAATAATAATTAAACTATCCTGATGAGGAGGTCCAATCCACAGGCTGAAGAAGAGTCAGGTCATGCTACAGCCTTGTGCCCATTTCCAGATGGATCCTTCCCTTCCTCCTGGGGCTGGCCTCCAAGGACAACCCCATGGCTAAATCACCAGGCAAAAAAGTGGTCCCTGGGTGGGTCCTCACTGTGGCAGTGAGGGAGTGCAAAATTCCCAGCTGTGATGCACACTGGCCCTATTAAACCTATAGCTAGTCCCCATCCATGCCAGCAGACCCACAGAAATGATTCTGAATGTCAGCACTGTAGAAGCAGGTAGTAGAAAGAAGCATTCACCCACTTCTTGCCACGTGACAAAATGTTAACACAGCCCATATGCCCATACGTGAAAAAGAAACAGTACCTTATGCAAACCAGCTGTCCCTCAACAGGGAACAGCCTTGGTGCTTCCACACTCTTTTACATTTCTTAAGAGGGGTGTAAGGTTAACGAAGAAATCCCTGTAACAGCACTTTGAAGTAGGGGCAGCTGGGCTGAATCGTTCCTCTTCCTCCAGCTGTACAAGCACCTGTGGCAGGGCAGGTGGGAGAGGCAGGACATTATGGTTGGAGAAAGAGGATGTCACAAATGGATGGGAGCCCACCAAAGGGAAAAGGGTTTCCTGGGTGGTACACACTGCTGGCAGCTGTTCTGCCAGAGGAGGCAGGTGAATCTGTAAGGAAGCCACTGGAGATATCAGGACTTCCTGGGACCTCAAAAGTTTTGAGCACAGCTCAAGCTGAACAGGCTTTTCCTGTGTTGCGTTTGCTTTTCCTTGGGTTTTCAAAAAGGCTTCCTGCAAAAATGCTGTTTCTTGAGCGTGGAACAGTGGCTAATAAATGAAAAAGTACTGGAATTCCACTTTCCACTTGCTTAACTTCAGCATCTTCCCAGGCATGCTTCCAGAAAAGCACATTAATATAGTGGTTGAATCAAAAGATACTACTACAAATGTCTCACTGTCTAATATTGGATACGAGGACATACCCGCTTTAGCACACCAGCTATAAAATACTGGTTTCATCTCCCTGGGTTGATGGTTGCCTTGGTTATTTTAGTCTTAACAGGTTTATAGCCATTTGAGTGATGGACACCAAACAGGCCCTGATGTAAAATAGAAGGAACCCTGCACAAATGAGCATATTTACCTTATTTACAATTTAGATCGTTAACTAGGTCAAAACCCTGGCTCGCTGCCTCTTTGAAAAGGCAAACCAGAAAGTCATCGGGAGGTGCCCACATCTCCATTTACAAACCCAGGCATGGAGAGAACATGGGTGCCAGGGACACCAGGAGCCTCTGCTGTCAGTAAGGATTTCAGTATTTCTAGTGGGTATTTGGCACTGGACTTTGCTCAGAGGGATGCAGAAAGAGCCCCAGAGACACCAGCACAAGCTGCAGCATGTGAAACCCTCTGTTACTGAAATCCAGGCTTTTTAACACATTTGTTAGCAACCTGGAGCTCTGTTTTGCAAAATGATAAAGCTGAAGGACAATGGTGGAGAACTGGAGATTCACTAACTGATTGCAAATTGATGCACAAAAGGAAAATAACTCAAATGCCATGTATGAGATGACAGGCTCTGGCTGATAATGAGCATTGCAGAATGAGATCTTAGAGTGTTGATTGATGGCCCCAAGAAAAGCACCAGTCCATTGCTCAGGATCATCAAAAAAGCCAAAAGACCACAGTGAATTACCAGGAAAGGAAAAGAAAGCATCACAATATTAAAGCACAAATCGACCATGCTCCTATGCTTTGGATGCTGGGTGCAGTTTTAGTCTTCCCATCAAAAAAGGGATACAACAGAGCTGGGAAATCTTTGGGGAGGGTGAAATATCTGCAATGGCTTCTGTAGGAGGGACTGTATAATCTAGATCAGTCTGGCTGTATGTCGTGGTTTAAGCCCCTCACGCAGTTCGTTCACTCACTCCCCCCTCTTTCTTCCCCGAGTCCCAGGGGGATGGGGAGGAGAATCGAAAGAATGCAACTCCCACAGGTTGAGATAAGAACAGTTTAGTAACTAAGGTATAACACAAACCCCTGCTGCTACCACCAATAATAACACAAGAGAAAGACAAGGGAAAAGAATACAATCGCTCACCACTTATACCCAGCCCGACCAAGCAGTGCACCCCCACCCTTCCGGGTCTCTCCTCTCTGTTTTACATCCTGGGCATGACGTGCTGTGGCATGGAATACCTCTTCAGTCAGTTTGGGTCACGTGTCTTGTCTCTGCTTCCTCCTGGCTTCCCCTCCTCCCTGGCAGAGCATGAAACTCAGAAAGTCCTTGGTCAGACCAAAACATTACCAAGCAGTAACTGAAAACACTGGTGTTATCATCGCTGTTCCCAGGCCCAAAATCAAAAACACAGCTCTGCACCAGCTACCAAGAAGGAGAAAAACGACTGCTGCTGCTGAACCCAGGATACTGTATATAACCTCTCCGGCTATAAAAAATTAGAGTACACTAAATAATCAGATGGCACTAACTTCTCCTGGAGGTAGATTCAGGTTGGACAAGAGGAGGGCGTTGTTCTCAGGATGCATGTTTCCCCTGCAGGGTCCCCTGGTGCACGGTTCTGGGGATGTGAGGCATTTTTGTGAGTTTGACAAGGTGATGAAGAGGTTCATAAATGAGGAATTTGTTCAAGGGTACTGCTCACTTCCAAAATGATCTATTCCATAAAATCCCTGAGCAACAAAGTACCAGGAACTGTGAGAGCACCCAGGTGAAATTCTGGTGCATGTTTTTCTTATTTTTAAGCCCTTCCCCAGGTTTTTGGCCACAATTTCAGACAGGATCTTGGGCTTAGTGGATTTGTGCCAATACAACCATTTTCATGTTCTTCTGACACAGGAAATCAAAGAGCGGTACCCTTGTGAAGAGGATGTAATGAGCAAGCCATTATGCATCAGTGATTTCTGCTTTACATCATGATTCAAGCTAAACATTTAATGATGAAGCCCTGAATTCAGAGGTTGAAGGGCGGAAAAATAAAAAGCCCAAATATGTATGAAAGGGTGAAAAAGTATCCTCTTTCAATAAACTTGCGTTGTTCTGTTTCTGAGTAAAAGAACTACAGGATATCTCACAATCATTCAATCATTCATGAACAGAATCCGTAAGCAATATTGACAAGATAAAAGCCACTTACACCAAAATGCTGAATAAGCAAAGAAACCTGTGCAATTTGCAGTGTGTTCATGGCTTATTTTGCCGGCAGAAAAGGGTCTCAGACTTCTGGGTGATTCACTTACTGCTATTTGGCTCCACTTCAGAGGTGAAGGTTTCAGAATTACTCACAGCCCCACGCTAACGAATTGGGAGCCATGTAACGTTACTGAAGTATCTTGCAGCTTTGCCTCCTTTGAACCTCCAAGAGGTACTGAGCAGCTGACTTGACTTAAAAATGAGACCTCACCACTCTTCTCTCTCCCAGCTTGATGCAAGTTTTATTCCAGTTTTAAGCAAGTCCTTGTTTTAGATATACTGGTTTGCTCATGGCTGATACTAATGAAGACTCAACAAAACAATCTCAGTACTTCACTGTAAAGAGACAAGTGGGTTCATCGTTGATGATACAGTCATTGCCTGAGCATCACAAAGACTTTTCCATAGTATCAGAGCCTCTCTTTTCTAAGACAACTCATACAAGGAAGGAAAAGGCTTTGGTGCCCAGTGTTTGGGGCATGGGGCATGGTCTGGCAGAGATGGGACAACATAGACTGAGAAAGCTCAGCTTCTAACAAGCACAATCCTCTTTTTACTCTATAGATGCTTTTTCCCCTACCCCAACTTCTTCCCCAAGAAAGAGAAGTAGTAAATGAGAAGGATATGTATTTGTTGGTGGGAAATGGGAAAAAGCAATAGTCCTGTCATGGAGGAACTGGACTATTCAGTGCCCAGTTGTGAATGCTTGTATGTAGAAACTCTGCACAGAACAAACCCAAGTTTATCGTAGCTGGTCAAACCCAGGAGTGTTAGAAAAAGCTGTCTAAGAGCTCAGAGGAATATAGGAGTGTCTCTTCAGCTCTGCAAGGCTAGGAACCCTTGAACCAGAGAGCTAAGATCCAGTCTCCACTGTGCAGGAGCAGCCAAAGCTCAGCATTGTAACGTCATTGAAAAGGTACAGTTCCAGTGGGGTGAAATAGCTGAAAACCACTGAGTTTAAGATGCTGTAATTGCACAGAATTTTTTTCCTCACTGTGTTTTTAGTTTGTCTTTTGCTTACATACCTATCTAGGTATGACTTTTACAATCTTGAAATGCCTAGAGCCATTCTAAGTAGTCCTAGTTTTGTGTGATCTTCAACATGTCCAGCACAAGCTCAATGCACGTTCACATTGGAGTTGCATTTACATATGTGTAAGCATGATGCCTGTGCTGAAACTAGAATCTGGCATGAAAGAATAAAAGAAAAACAAAAAAAATACCCAACAAAGATTTCCGCAAGCCATGTATCCAAAACACTTGCAACAGGGAAGTTTGGAAGCCAGACAAAATTATTTGTTGTTCGGCTAGATAGAGTTATTTTTAAAGCCCACAAATGTATTCCTTTTCCTTCCATGGGTCTGTCATTAAAAAGCTACAATGCACCCCGCGCAGACTTATCTCTAAAGGTGTAAAGCTTCGCCCACCACCAGAAGCAGATGGGGTCACAGGAGGTACTATAGTGGGTATCCTGTTGCAATAAATGCCTCAGACTTGCAGGGCTGGGAGCTGTAGTGAAAAATACCCAGTGGCATCTCATTCCATTTATATGGATTTACAAAATGACTGTGACTATGAAGTCACCCAAGGCTTCCCTGCCAAGCCAGATTCTTCTTTCTGGGGTTCAGGCTGAGCCTCAAGGTGTATTGCATGAATGTACCAGCCTGGTGCTTCTCTCCTGGAGTGGAGAGGCATGGTGACAGCAAAGCAGGCACATCCAGGTTTCCTCTGATTGACTTGTGCTTCACCAGCAGTGAACGTGAGGCTTAAGGATGGGTTGAACAAATCTCCTGCCTGCCCTGCACCTATTGTCTATGGGCTACCATAGGTCATAACACAGACGCTACTGCTGCTTTTAATGTTATCTTCATGGATGGTTCCTCCTGGCCAGATCCAGCCAAAACTCTCTAAGACAGTGCAAGGCTCATCTTTTCTACAGGTTGCTCCTCCCAGCACTGGAGTCATCTCTTGTTGGGTAGTGAGGAGGAAGAGAGGTTCTTGCAAGAATTCATGGGTTTCTCTAAGAGCCCTGGCTTTGCCCCATGTAGGACTCCTGGTGACAGCGTCCCTAGCCTCTGTGTTTCTGCTGGGAGTAGGCTTTTCAACTGCATGGTCACCTTTGTTTGCTCCACGGAGCCTCCTTGGCCAGACAAATATTTTTATTAATACTCATCAGTAAAAATATAAACAGATACTGAGTTATATCCACAGGCTCGGTTCTGATTATTTGACCTCTAGTTTCTATTGACAACAGCAAAGTAAACAATTTCTGTAGCGACTCAATGCTGTTTTCAGCCAGGAATAAACAAGAACTTGAGATGCACACAGTGAGGTATAAGTTGTTAAACCACAGACCTAAAGCCATTGAAACCAAAATGCTGCTCTTTGCTCATCTTACAGGCTTGTTTTAAACCATGACAGTTTGTTCAACATGTTTAACATGGACATTTTCTTTAACAGTGGTATAGATCTGAGCTAAGGCATCTTCCCCCCTGACCATTTTCATGTCAGGTTTTCAGATGAACCCTGGAGTCAGCAGCAACTTTTAGGAGTGTAAACAGGCAGTGAAGTTTCTGGGAAGCCTGTGAATGTGCTTTGTATGTACTTACATAGTTGGGTATCTTCATCTGAAAACTTGGCCAGCTCTCAGCAGCTCTTCATGTTTCTGAGGCTGTCACATACAAACAATTAAGGGAAGGTAACACTGGTAGACACACTGAGGACACATTCTAGAAATGACCAGAGGGCCTCTCCAACACTGCAAAATAGAAGATGAAAGGAGAGCTTTGCAAATAGCTTCATTCTGGAGGATCACCATTGGGTTTTGGTGCCTCTTATGCCTTTTCAATTTCACAGAGGGCCTCAGCTGAGATCTAGGAGTGGGTCCTTGGCCTTCCATCTAAACTGCCTCTGTTTGCTGTGCCTTTCTGCAACCCACCAAACCCTCCCACCAAGACCAGCTCAGAGTGGTTTGGTCATAGTGGCTGAATGATTATTTTAATGCAGATCTGCGCAAAAAGCGAAGTCGCAGAGAAGGATGTCCTTCTTGCCAGATCAAAGTGAGTCTATGAATGCCTTTTCAGGAGGGACAAATCAGGGTGTGCTCATACCTGTAAAGTATTCCTCCAAATTAGAAAGTGCTTGGCATGATTAAAAGTTAACTCTTGACCTGATCAAGTATATATTTTTAATTAAAATCTTAAAAATAAACTAGAAAACCCCAAGGTCTGGATTCCTGAGAAACTCACATCTGCTATACTTCATAAACTTGCCTAAACTGCACAGGTAAGTAAGTTTGCAAGATGACAACCCAAATACCTGGTGTCTGCACCAAGAGTGGCAACTCTATCTGCAAGATAAAGACAGTGCTCACTGCAAACCCAGGTTTCAGCTTGTATGAGAAATCTTATAGGGGAGAGAGCTGTTTCTGGAGGTTGCACTGAATAAACCCTGGCTCTGAGTTCAGATCCTTCAGCAGATAAGTGCAAAAATAATTGTTAAAACACCAAGCAAGCCACCATCCTTGTGCTGGCCAGTTGTGGTGGTCCACTTTTTGATCTCAGGCAGCACTTCCCAGTTTACAGTTTGAGTCTGTGCTGTGGGACTTCTTTAATTTTCTGACATCCCAAGGCAGCAATGTTTGCAGTACTTCACAGCTTTCCTACAATAAACAGCCACTTCTAACACTGGAATAAGAAAAAAGGTTTGTGGCAGGTGAAGTATGGAAGCTCAGAGCTCATCTGCCAACACCACCCATGGAGAAACCAGTCCCTATAAACCCTCATCCTCTAGACTAACTGGTCCTAAAATGAGGCATACTGGTAACAAACAGAAGTTGGATGAATCAGAAGCAAGTTAAGTCCTTGCTCCAGCGACAGAGTAGCCTCTTCAAAAATCATCTTGTCCAGCTGGCATTACATAGATCTCTTGGTAAGGAGATCTTCAATTCACAATGGTGCTAGCTCTTCTTGATGGTCACCTCTTGTAGGACCTACCCCTCCCTTGGCTGAAATGAAGGATGCTCTAGCATCTGATGCACCACCTGCCTGGTGTTTGCCCCAAATACAGTCAGATGCCCTGTGATCTCTGTGAGATGTTTGAAAAAAGATGCTCTTGTTTTGGTTGAGTCAAAGCCATTGATTTCCACTTGTGGCACTGGAAGAGCAATCCCCCCTCTGCTCTTTTTCTTTTTGAGATTAAATAATCAATATTGGCTTTTAAAGAGTCACTGTTAAGGCTAATTCATTGCCCCAGCGCACATGCATCTCTTTCTGAGTTGATGCCCACTTGAATTTATGACGTATACTTTTTAAAGCTGCCTTTTCAGGCTGCAAGATGCTGTTTCTGACATGCAAGCCAGTGTTTTGGTCCAACACAGGCCCTGGATTAAGATGGAAGCATTTACCGAAGTTTCATTGGTAGTGAGACAGGATAACCCAAAAAAACCCAAGCAGAAGAAATAACAGAAAGATAACCCCAAAAAATAACCTAACAAAATTATTCAACTGTTCCAGAAGCAGGTCACAGCATGGGGTGCAAGTCACAAGGCAGGATGCCCTGGTCTGCTTTTCTGTCTTCAGATCAAGTAGAGACTGTGACCATGCAGTTTGGTTTCAGGGTGTTATTTAGGACTGATCAGAAATATTCCAGTGGAAGTTTTTCCTATGGAAAAAAAATTAAAATTGCAGTCTGATGAACTTAAGACAATTTTCAGAATGAAGATCTCAACTGGCTTTGTGCTGGAGCAACGGGTGGCTTCCCAGGCATCCTGGCAGGTGGGTTTCCACCAAACACCCCCAAATCTCCTCCACCCCCTGGGATCCCAAAATGTTAGAGGAATCACGTGCCCCAGTTTTGGAGCAAAACCAAGGGAATCAATGATCAGAGAGGCTGAGGAATGAGTCTTCATTGTTTGTTGAAGATGTGTTTTCTTCCAGATGCTGCAGCCACATTCAGCCACACTGGACACAGAGCAGCAGTCAGTGCTTCTGGTTGATTTTGCATTTTGATACAGAGGTTTCTCAGGAATAAATTTCAAGAGGACCTGTTTATCTGTCCTGCTCTCTTTCCTATCACACCAACCTGTCTTGTCAAGCTCCTGAGACGATTCCTTGGTCTTTGTGCTCAACCAGTAACTAAAATCATAGAATCACAGAATAGTTAGGGTTGCAAAGGACCTTAAATCGTCAAGTTCCAATCCCCCTGTAATGGGCAGGGACACCTCCCACTAAACCATGCCACCCAAGGCTATGTCCAATCCAGCCTTGAACACTGCCAGTGATGGAGCATTCACAACTTCCCTGGGCAACCCATTCCAGTGCCTCACCACCCTTACAGTAAAGAATTTCTTCCCCATATCCAATCTAAACTTCCCCTGTTTAAGTTTTAACCTGTTACCCCTTGTCCTCTCACTACAGTCCCTCATGAAGAGTGCCTCCCCAGCATCAGTTATAGCCCCACTTCGGATACTGGAAGGCTGCTCTGAGGTCTCTATGCAGCCTTTTCTTCTCCAGGCTCAACAGCCCCAACTTTCTCAGCCTATCTTCATATGGGAGGTGCTCCAGTCCCCTGATCATCCTCGTGGCCCTCCTCTGGATTTGTTCCAACAGTTCCATGCCCTTTTTATATTGAGGACACCAGAACCGCACACAATACTCCAAGCCAGCTTGCTGTGGTGGAAGACCACAGCAGCTTGTAGTTATGAATGTCTTTCATTTTCAGCACAGAAAGGGTATAACTTGTGGTGCCTCTGCCATGGGCACCTCCAAGAAGGAGAGATTCCCAAACCAAGAGGAGCAGCCTTTGCCATGACTCAAAAATGGGAAGGGCAGTGGCAAAAGTCAGTGATGTGTGGCTGAGGCTTGCCTGGCATTTCAGGGAATGGCTTGGGTGGGTTTTAATTTGCTTTCAGTTTGTTTGGATAACGTTACCTCTTTCACTGGGCCGTCTTCCTTTCCATGTTGGGAACCTTTCTGCTCCCACTCCCACCCAACTTTTCTTTCCTTAAAACACAACTTCCCATGAAGAGTAGGGAAGTAAAACTCTGGATTCCGCTGCTTTATAACCAGATAGGATAATGTTAATTGCTTACAACTAGTCCAAAGAAACCTCAAATACCTAAGAACTTGCAATAAAAGGGAATGTCTTGGAAGACTCTGCAAAACACCCTGGTTTTTGTATGACTGCTATTAGCCAAGAATAATATGCATGTATCAGTCAAATGTTCTTAAATCTGAACTGCAGGTGACTAATTAAGTAGACAATTCAATGCCTGATAGAGTTGAAGGGTTACAGTAGCTCCATGCTCCGCACTGACCTTTCAGTAGTTGCAAACTGGCTGCCTCTCCCATCCCTCCCCCACAGACTGGGACAGCTGTAAACATCCCTGTAATAATGAGACAATTGTAATATCCTATTTATTTTCCATTAAGAACCAGCCCAGCGCAGGCTTAGGTGGCCCCAGGGGCTGGGCAAGCAAAGTCTTTCTGTGCCCTCCTGCCATGACCTGGCTGAGGCTTTCCTTAAACCCGTGAGAGCACCAGGGACCATTGCACGCAGAGCAGTGTTCTTGCTCTGCCCCTCCAAGCAAGTCCAGCTCCAACATCTCCAGGACCCCTTCTGTGAGATTAAAATAGCAACCGTACTCCCTCTTTGCCTCTCACCAGCTCTTCCCATCCCTCATTTTCCCCTGGGTGCAGGAGCAGAGGGTGGGGAGGAGAGCAGGAAGTTGCTGACGTGTGTGGTTGGATTTCAGTTTGAACACTGTCCAGAAAGGAGCACCAAATATTAGTAAATAGATCAGGAAACATCTCTGTGTTTGGTGATAATTCTGCTTTTCCAAGGCAGCAATCTCCAGTAGTTTTTCCACTAGAGAAAAAGATCTGCTTGGTCTCTTTGCTTAAACTGAAGCAACTCAGATCCTGGACACCCTTCAGATGCTGATCTCCAAACTCAGGTCTCTCCCCTTGGGGGCACTTGCTGCAGCTCCTGACTTTGTGCATGGAGCCTGCACAGCAGAGGGTGCATACTCTTGTGCATGCCCAGGGGATTACAGGACCCTGCTGCCATGTCCAGCATCTTTGTAATGATCCAGGCTGAAAAGAAAAGGATCAAGATGTTTGGCCTATTTTGCTTTTCAAAAGAAGATTATGAAGCAGTTTACTTGCCAAGTGTTAGACAGGGAATTATTGCATACCAATGGGCTCTTTAGAGCAACGAATAAAAGCCTACCAAGTCCCGGTGGTTCAAGCTGCAGATGGTCCCATTTGAAAAAAGACCCAGGAGCGAATCAAGCACTGAAGCAGGTAGCTGAATGGAGTCCTAGTTTTACCATTTATCAGCTAATGGATTTGAGATGAGAGAGCAGTAAAGTCATATGCTTCATAGGTAGAGCATGTCATCAGCTCAGAGAAGCACATAGGATTGGGAACTACAAGAGGGATAAGATAGCAAACAACATTGTCTTCCAAGGAATTAGTTTGCTGAAATAATCTAACCTTGTCTAAAGACAAAGCAAAAGCCATAGATCTTCCAGTGGAAGGAGGACATGGCTGGAGGACGTGGGTGGCATTTCTGAATGCTACTTGACACTGAAGGAGTGACTGGCTCTTTCTGAAGAACTACCCGGACACTACTGAGGTTACTGGAGGGCTTTCTATTATCCTAGCCATTGAAGATGCACCCTTCTTTTTCATCGTAAACATTTTACCCAGCAGTGCAACTACAGTGAAAACCCTTTTGATTAAACCTCCAGATAGATCCCACCCAAGGGGACAAGACACATTCTCTTGTGAAGGCTCATGTGTCAACTAGTGTATGAGCTGGGCTACTTCAGGTGAGAAGAATCATCCCAAACAAACACATCTCCCTGGTGGTGCTAAAGATGTTCACAAAAGGTCCTCACTGAAAACCCATCAGAGAACACACCATGTGTGTGTGTCATCTCTCTGTTGAGTCAACCCACTGGCCATAATGTTATTATTAATAGCAATTAGTCCAGTACTATTATTACTACCAGTAGCAGTAGCAGCAGCAACAACAACAACAATAATAATAATAATAATAATAATGCATTGCATTTAAAATAACACTTTTGTGGTTGTTGCATATATGCCTTCTGAGAGACTTCTGGGCTGGAGCAGGGGATTCAGTTTCATCCACCGATGGACAACATGAAGAGTATAATGCACCCAGCTTCCAAAAGGAAAGCCTCAGCTCTGCAAATACCATCAGTCAAGATGTCTGGAAGAAGGATTTTTGATCTGGCACCCATGCTATAGTTATGTTGAAAGATTTTTGCTGCACAGTCTTCTGTCCATGCCTGCATGCACTGTCTACATGAATTGCCCTGCAGAAGCATGCAAATGGGATCTGATTGCTTTTTCTGGTATTTTCAAATGGTCTTACACCACACTGCCAGACTGGGTGGTACTTTATTTCTCCAGAAGGCGGGGAAAAGAGCTACTGAGTATATGTACAAGCCAAAAAACACCACGCCAGTTGATGAGAGGAGAAGTTGCACCAGCTATGCCATGCACCCCTTCCTATGGCACCATGACACCCTCAGTGTGCCACTCCTCTGGCTTTTCCAGCAGGTGTACAAGATCAGTAGTGGTTTTAAAAGAGGCCACCAATGCTGTTTACAATAATTAACAAATGACATGTTCATTTGGGAACTAGGACCTCCACTGAGATGCCATCACATAAATCATCTTTTGCTTCCTACACTTTTGTCCTACCTTGTCTGGTTTATACAGATAAGGCGCTTTGGGCACAGAGAACTGCTGTTATAAGAGAAATTAAAGGGGAGCCCACCTCTCCTCCATCACCTCTTGGTCTGGCCTGGCCATCCCGTGTGTGGTTGTGGATCCTGAGTTTGCAGGGGCTCCACCCTCCCAGCGCCCACTGGGGTAGGACCTGTGAAGTGGGTTGGGGTGGTCTAAACAGACCTCCAAACCATTGCCTGAGTGCAGGGGAGTCAAAGCAATGGATGCGATGAGCAGCCCAGCACCTCAGCAAAGTGTAAGGGTGGATTAATTTTTTGAGTAGTCTTATCCTTACAGGCAGTGTTGGGGAGGTTATTTTCATTGCACCACTCACTCCCTGCAAAGGGTTTCATCCTGTGACCCTGGGACTAAGAGTGAGATTAGGAACAATTCACATGCACTGGGATTAGACCCCAAATTTCCCTTCTGTGGTGCTTTGTAATGCAGTGGAATGCCTACGTGCATTTCTAGTTTTACATGCCCGCATTCTTCTGTCAGCAATCAGAGATGTTACTGTAGGGAGGTGAAAATTCCCTCTCTTGCATCCCATCCTAGGCATCCTTCATCTCCAGCAGTGCGGCGTTAGGAAAACGTGCAGGTTTGGTGTCCCAGGGGAAGCCTGCAGGACTGGCTTTGCCATAAATCGTCTACAATCAGCCCAGAGCACGTGTTTTGTTTCGGAAACACCAAACAAAAGCACCCCGAGGAAATTCCTCATGCAGCCTTCCAGTGCAGCTGGGAAGCTAATGCACAGATTCAAGGGGCTTTGCTGGTAATGGGCTGCAGATGAGTCATGCGCTCACCTTCGGCAGGGCTCATCTGCAGCTCTCATTCACCCAGTGAAAGGGCTAAGCATGCCCGTGTGTTTTAACAAGGTTTGCAAATAGTTTCTATCCATTTAGCCTGCATGTCAGGCTTACATGCAGCAAACAAAAACAATGCTGAGGCATAGGATGGAGCCTGAATCTTTTGCTGGCAATGGCCAACTGGGAATAAGAGTTACTTCTTTACAGCAGATGTGTAGCTCAAAGTTCACCATAAGTGCACTCACATTGAGAGCACAGCATGTATTGTTCTACAAAAAGGCTAAGCTCAACCCTTCAAAAGACTATGGAACAACTAATTTCATTATTTGAAGAATAAAGTAAGAGAGAGAGAGTGACAAAATTAACCCTCTGTTCACTCTGTGGAAGCAGTGATTTCTTTAATCCCCTTGAGTTAAACGCCTGTGCTCACACATGCATGCAGGCAATCAGTCATACGGTCTCCTGTCTCTGTTCTTCTCACTAGTTCAGGGGTTGAATATCATATTCCTTCAAAAATGACTAGCTGGACCAAGGCCAGATGGAGCACCCCCCACATGAAGTCCTCTCTGCATACACTGCCTCAGTGAATAAAGCTTGGGATTTTCATCCGCAGTTATGACCTCAAGGGAAAATCAAAAGCAGCAAATCATGTCGGTTTTTTCTCAAAATTATCCATACAGAAATAGACTGTTCTCTTAAGGACCAAATGAAAAAATACCTACAGGCGAGAAACGCAAAAGAAAACAAGCCCCATGGGAAAACTTCACCTGGGCATTTTTAGGCAGATTTGAGCAAAGAAAAGTACATTCCTACAATTGTCAGAAAAACCATTTCAACTGGTGGATCTTTGCCTATCCTACTTATTTATTCAGAGGAGGAGATGAATACACTCCCTCACTGCAACATTGATTTTAGCCTGGTGTGGTTCCCTCTCGTTCAGCATGACCAGATTCTGCCCAAAGGCTGACCCTAGCTCTTATAATTTGTAATAACTGCCATAACAAACCACATGTATCTGTTTTTCCTGCAGCCATGCTCCAGCAACACACCAGTGACTAGGGATAGGGAGATTCAGCTCCTGGTGTCTTCCTGGGGTACACATCCACCTCCTCAGGCTTGGCAGGACAAGGCCCAGCTGGTTCTCCTTGCTCTCTAGCCACAGTAACGCAATGCCAGCAGCAACAAGGACCAACTGCATCCCCTCCTGTACACAACCATGCATCACTTGGCCATGTGGCTGGGGCATGAATTATTCCTGAAATTCTCCCTGCACAACCAAATTCCTCTGCCTGGAGCTAAGCTGCTCACTCAGCATGAGTCCTACCTGCAAGTTTAGCACTAATGGAAAAACTGGGGAACATTTCACACCTAAAGAAACATCCATCCCAGACCAGAAGGTTAATAATGGGGGGTTGTCAAGAACCAGCTGTAACATGTGTCTGCAAGGATGCACACGTTTGGAGGGGTTTGGTAGAAAACTGCTGCTGGTCCAGAATTCTCAGTGAACAAGACAAGGGAGTACATCAGCTACTAGAGCTCTCCTTTATCCTCACAAATGCACCCCATGCAGTGATCCCCCACAAAGAGAGAGGTAAGCCCTACCCCACTCCCAGTATCTTCTCCTCTGGGTAAAGTCAACTCAGGTGGCCAGGAAACTGTGAGCAGGCCAGTTCCAGGGACACCCGGCTTGCACAGGGAAAGGCTGTTCCTTGGGGCCCATCAGGGTTTCCTGTGCTGCAGTTTGTGCAAATGCAGAACTGTGTCCTCTCATGGGCTCCTTTCCTTCCCTGTGGGGAGCTCCCCTGCCCCTGGGAGGGAGCATCCCTGGTCCTGGTGTGACTCTGGGTGGTGCAGAGAGAGGAGGCGGGCAGTCCCCTCGAGGTGTTGCTACTGGTGCCAGAAAAGACATGGGGTGTTGGTTGCATTAGTGTCACTCTGCCAGGACGGTATCCGGTTGGTCTGCCTCATATTCGGATGGTGAATACTCAAGGAGGGTGTCAGTGAATGGCATCTCTGTCCATTGGTGTAGTGGGGACACATGGGAAGCAGAGGACATGGTCCTTGGGGGTGGGAGCTGACTTGTAACCACCCTTTGTAGCCTCCTCATGAGCATTTGCCATGCAGAAGGGGTCAGCTCTCCCTTGCAGAGCAGCAAAGAAGCAGATGGGTCCCTTTCATTTGCTGTTTTGCTTCCAGTTTTCAGTGCTCAGTCCTGAGGATGCAAATATGACATGCTTTTTTACCTGGCAAAACAGCCAGGAACCATCTCTAGCTACATTTGGGGCAGAAACCCCAGCTTTCTCCATAACCCAGAGTTGCATCCCGCTCCAAAATCCCTTGGCAAGTCCTTTGGCAAGGGCCAGGGTACTGGCTTAAACACTGGACTGTGATAAGTTAAGGGCTTTATTTATACTTGCTCCAATCCCACTGTGTTTGTGATTCACATTCCCAATCTGGACTCCAAAACTGCCTTTTAAATAAAAGGAGAGTGGGATTTGCACTGTGCAGGGCTGAGGGAAGCAGCAAATCCAAAATGACCAGGGTGTGCAGGGTGCTGATATTTCAGGATTTGGACCAGAATTGCTCCAGCATCTCCCTGTGAAGAGCAGTAATTATGCACAGCCAATGACTATTTCTATAACACGTTTGTGAGCAGCTTGAGAACAAAAATCTCTTTGTTCCAGAGCATTTCTGAAACTCCATTTCTCCTGTGATGGGGAATGGCAGCATGCATGCTCACTGCTTGGTGGCTGCAAATGAAATGCCGGCTGTGTTTCACTAAGCTTTGAGGTACTGAGCTGGGATTTTCTGTGCACTGAAAAGGTGGTGAAGGGAAGTGGCTGCACCCTTCCTCCCCTGCCAGATCATCCCCTTTCCCTCTGCTCTGGGCAAGGAAAGCAGCTGCTGGGACAGAGGCTGACCTATATTCCAGTGCTGAGTGAAGCCTTACTGGTCACCACTTTCCCATCCCCCCAGCCTGGGGTTAAAAAGGTAGAGATGGCCAAACCTGTGAATGATGCAAGCATTCCTTCCATGCCCTGAAACAAGCCAGAGGAAACAAGACCTCAGACCTTGCAGCAGGGCGTGCTTCACTTTAAAGATCTTGATGTGTCTTATCATCCTGGAGGGGAGATCTGAGTGGACGATAGCGCTGAGAAAGGAAGGATGTTTCGGCACTGGCACAGGTGAGGGAGGAGGTGCCATTCAGCTCAACAGGAACCCTGTGCTGAAGAGATAATTTCAAGCTGAGCTGTGGTTTACCGCAGCGTCCTTGTGACCAGCTGAGCGGTTGGGTGGCAGGGGCGGTGGGGAACACACTCATTTTCCCACAGGCAGGTCCTTGCGCAGATGTGTCGGTGCTTGGCTGGGGCAAAGCAGAAGCTTTCTGCTCACCTACGTGGCCCCAGCTTGCATGAAACCCCCGTGCATTAAAACCCCTTTCCCAGACTTCCAGAGGAATCAGGGAGAAGGATGACAGCCACACACTGTGTGGTTCACAAGGACCTGGGTTTCTTCCCCCACTGGGACAATGTGCAAAGCTTACAGCGATGCTCAGCTGTCACGGGATGAAAATGGGGAATGACAAGAATCACGAGGCTTTTCAAGGATCTTTGCAGACTTCAGCACAACCTCCAAGATGACAGCAATCTGCTGAACACCTTCTTTTCTCAGTGCTAAATCTCTCCACTTGCAATTTGGTAATAGCTCTCCTGGGGTTATTTCTCACCTGTTTTCATTCATTTGCTTCCAGAGGAGAAACTTTGCTCAGCTCTTTCCAAAAAGAAAGCCAGTCACTCTCACTCCTCCTTGGCAAAGGCTGTTTCGCTGTCATGTATGGCTGCTTCCTCTACAGTGGCTGCAAGCCCTGGCAGTGCTGTGCATCACTGCAGCAGTGTCGTGCATCACTGCAGCAGTGTCATCACTGGCAGATCTTAAAGGTGCCACCTGAATGTGAAAATGAAGCAAAAACCCTAAGGAGGCTAATAGTGAGGCAGTGTGCTGAGACAGGCAGAGCTGCAGAAGGCTCCAGGATTTCAGGGCTTCAGCTCTGCCACGCAAAGCCGCTTACAGATGGCACATCAGAGGCAGAGCCTGGATTAGAGGCAAAACCAGCTCTGGCCTCAGGGAAATCTCCGTGCAGCAGCTCAAGGTGCTTGCTGGGCAGCTCAGGGGGTGCCCTTATCACCTCTGAGAGACCTTGGGCTCCTGATCCCAGCACCAGCCTCCTGACGGTGTGTCATCAGCCATTTGGAGTTTGTTACACTGAACTGCGCAGCATGGAGGAGCTGAGCAAATGCTACCTTTGCCCAGGCACCCACAAAGCCCTTCAGTGCCAGGGCTCAGTTTGCAGCTGAGATCGGGAGCAATGACCCAGACACAACTGCACAATTTGGCTGGCATGGGGCCAGGTTCCTCTTCTTTGCATTATTTCAAAGTGGAACTCATCTGTCAGAACTGCATGCCATGTTGGTGCTGCTGCTTAGCGATGTCTGCTTTTAAGCAGGTGCTGTGCCAGTACAGTGCTGTCACTCCATCAAGAAGAAGTGTGGTCATGGTGGAGAGTGGGGATGCCCACAACTTGCCCAGACATGGCCCTGAGCAACCTGCTGTAGCTGTGGCATTGCTGGGAGCAAGGCTGGGCGAGAGACCTTTGTTCTCAGTCACACATGCCCTCTAGAACAGCCAAATATGATGATGCTGGCACATCCCAAGGACAGCAAGATCTCTAGCAAATCCTAGCCTCTGGGAGACCAGGTCTGGCTGCAGTGGCTTTGGCTTCTGGGATGTTTCACAGCTCAGTGCTATGGAAACCTATCATGTATTTCCATCTGGGCAGCACCTCCCATCTGCAGCTGCTTTTAAAATGTTAAAAATAAAATAAAATCTTTTATTTTCATATGCTTGCACAAAAATCATGGCCCAGAACCTTGGAGACATGCAGTTTGTGAATCAGTGTGAGCTGAGGAGCTGGGCACTTGTCTCCTCTTCCTAGCTCTTTTTAGAAATGGACCAAATCCCTACAAACTGCACTAAGCACACCAAGAGGTGTGCAGATGGCTTTATAGATCTGGGAGAGTTATTCCAACTAACAGCTACAATATGCTCCCGTGCAGGCAGGGTCGTAACAAGACATCCTCTCTGCAGCCTGGCATATGGGCAGATGCAGCCCTGGTTTGGATGGAAGGGCTGGGGAGGGGTTGGAAAGGGGCTCCCCTCCAAGCAAGCATGACATGGGACATGTCCACTGGACATGGCAGAGTCCTGGCCTCCATCTGAGAAGGTCCCTATGGACTTGGGCTATCATATGCAGCCACAGCTTCTCACCCTGCAGCTCTCCTGGAGCTAGTTTAGCCTAGAGCGGAATGTTTTCCTCCAAGGCACTGCAACTCACATGATGAGCATCTGCACCCAATATCTTCCTTGCCTTGGGAAGGGAGAGGTCTCTGACAGTGGGACACAGGACAAGCAGATCTGTCCTTGCTGGGGCTGCAGGTGTAAAACTGGGGGTAATGAGAGCTCTTTAAGCACATTATTAATGGCACTTTTTGGAGTCCAGCTTTATGGCTCTGATGGGCTTTCAACAGCGTCCTGTGGCTTCCTGTTACACCTGGTTTCTAAAAGGTTTTTATCTGGTTCACAGTACTTTTAGTCCATCTGAGGGATCTGCAAGCAGGGTTAGATGCCAGGAGTGGGTAGAGACCACTCTACCCAGAGAGCAGGGTGGGATCCTTACCCATAGGCTTTAACTTTATGCCAGAAGGATGCCCTGCAGGAAAGGGTGTGCCATGACTTCAAACCCATCTCTGCCAGGGCCTCCTCCAAAATTTGTGATGGCATGGGATATGACGGCTCCACCTTAGTACCCCTGACATGGTGTCAATGGCATGGACATGTGCCACATGTTCCTCCCGCTAGGCTGAAAAGCACCAAACATCTTGTCCTGGGTTGAGCAGTAGCAGTCATTTTTCTCCTTCTTGATAGCTGGTGCAGAGCTGTGTTTTTGATTTTGGGCCTGGGAACAGCGCTGATAACACCAGTGTTTTCAGTTACTGCTTGGTAATGTTTTGGTCTGACCAAGGACTTTCTGAGTTTCATGCTCTGCCAGGGAGGAGGGGAAGCCGGGAGGAAGCAGAGACAGGACACCTGACCCAAACTGACCAAAGAGGTATTCCATGCCATAGCACGTCATGCCCAGGATGTAAAAACGGAGGGCAGAGACCCGGAAGGGTGGGGTGCACTGTGTGGTCAGGCTTGGTATCAGGTGGTGAGCGATTGTATTCTTTTCCCTTGTATTTCTCTTGTCATTATTATTATAGGTGGTAGCAGTAGTGATTTGGGTTATACTTTAGTTACTAAACTGTTCTTATCTCAACCTGTGGGAGTTGCATTCTTTCGATTCTCCTCCCCATCCCCCTGGGACTCAGGGAAGAAAGAGGGGGGAGTGAGTGAGCAAAACTGCATGAGTTATAGAGGCTTAAACCACGACACATCTCCTTGCCCATGCCAGAGATTTCAGTCAGTACTGCCTCCAAAAAACACCTCTGCAAGAGCAGCATGTGGATGCACCTCCTAGAAGAAGGAAGAAAGGACTGCAAAGATCACCAAGGGTGGTGTATGAGTGGAAGAGGTGGCAGAGTAAGGGGTCTGATGGGTCGGTACAGCACGCTTGGCTTTCTCAAATGATTGAGGACCATGCAACAGTTGTGATGCAAAAATTGCCTTACATCAAGACAAATGCTGGATGGATCATACCTGGCTGAGCCACAGGTCTCACGATGTTTCTGTAAGCAGGAGATGACAAGGTGTACTTGTGTCTACCAACCCTTCCTGCCAACACCTAGTCTGCTATTCGGCCAATAGTATAAAATCTTTCCTGGTGAAACACGCAGCCGATGCCAGCTCTTGGTAGGACAGTAACCAATAAGAAAGGATTGCTGTTAGAGACCTAAAGGTACAGTTAAACACTCAGAGATCAGCAAAATGCGTCCCATGCAGCTGAATACATTGCAAAAGCATTTGATGCCATGGGCCAGCCCTTCAAAGCGATGTTCACTGGGTGGAAGTTAACACAACTGTGAGTTAAAAGTCTTTGACCATTTATGGCCCTGTCTTTCCTTGTGATGAGGAAGCCAATAACATTGTCGTCTCAGAGCTGAAACACTTTAATTCAACTTTGGGCACTAGCTGTGGCTTGTGACATATAGGAGATCAGACGCAGCCGTCACCCATGCCTGGGAACAAGGAGATAGTAATTGTAATTGATGGATCTGCCAGTTAATCGAAAATTACATCCATCCAGGGAAAAGCCCAGGAAATAAACCAGACAAGTCTCCTCTGTTGGCCATCCTTTTGGATACAGTGGACTCTTTGAAACATCACCACCCGTTACCCGCCTTGCGTGGGAAAGTTAATACCGTTGTCTCCCTGTTCACATCTAGAAAATGAGATACCACCACAGGAACCCCACAGAGACCTTAAGTGCCTGCTGTCTGGAGCGCGTCCAAAGGAACATGTCCATGAACTTTTCTACTCCACCTTAAAAAACAAGGTGGTTTTGTTTAAATCATCTTAATCTGGGAGGAAGCTATAGGAAAAAGGCATTTCGATAGACTGTAATGATGGAAGGACGGGAGCAATTTGAGACTCACTGTGATTCACGTTCGAAAACCTCTGAATTGAAAATCTCATAACTCAAAAAATCTCTGAATCTGTTATTTGCTTCTTAACAGGTATTTTGAAGTCTCACAATGACCAAAGCTGTAAGATTGCTGAAAGGATGGGATCAGAGATCTCCACTTATCTGTCACTTGTGGTATTGAAAACCGATGCTGATATAAAGCCCCTGTGAGAGCATCATAGCTCTTCAGAGCACGCCTGTTTGTGAGGCAGTGAGAGGACCACCACACAGCATTAAGTCAAAGATGCCTCATTTCCAGTTTTCTGCATGTCACATGCTTTCAGAATTGATATCTATTTGGAGTTTTAGTGGCTTGGCTTGCTTCCATTCAAAATGGAAGAAAGGGGAAGGAAGTGCAAAATCCATCTTTGAAGGAAGGAGCAAAAACCAAAGAGTAATGATAAGGAAAGCAGCACAAGCAAAGAGTCTGTAAAGATCCCCTAAAGTTACAGTCTGCTCCTTCATCCTTGCAGGAAAAGGACCCACATCCTCCCCTGTGCACTAAGGCAGAGCTTGCATGAAGGCAGACTGGTGGGATGGGTCCCCTGCCTGCCATGGTGACATCTTCAAAGGGAACAGATAATCCAGCAGAAAAACTCTCTTGTCCAGCATGTTACTCCTTCGGGGGTCTGCAGGACAGCCAGGTCTGGATGGAAACTGAGGAGCACATATGAAAAATGGGGCTTGGATGCTTCCGTATGCCATCCTCTGCAGGGTAGGACTCTTTGATTAAGGCTTTCCAACACTGCAACATAAACCCTTATTTCAGCTGGGACTTTGGCTGCTTTCGGACTTGTGCTAAACCAAGTAAATGCTAAATGCTTCACCAAATTGGATTTATTCCATGACCATGTGGCTCTTCATGGATACTTTGATCCATGGAAGACAGGAGTTCACATGCCTTTGTAAAAGACTTGCGCACATACGCGAGCACCAATCTTCCCCATTTCTCCAGTGACTGAAACCTGAGAGTTTGAAGCTGGTTGGTTCAGACACAGTAACAACACCTAATTTTAAACTCAACGGCTTCATGGAAAGAAATAAAAAAAAATCAATACAACTGTATGGTGTCATGTAATATCCTTCAAAGATGTTTTTCAAATTAATTTAAGCTTTACAGTTCTTACTGTCACTTAAAATACTGCATTAGAAACAGTCAAATGCAGCAGATTCCAGTGTTCAGTTACTGTGAATACAGGATGTCAGATTTTTGTGAAATGGAGGTGTGTAAGAGGCTGAATGTACTTCTCTAATGGTTAAAATTCTGTCTGCTGAAAATAGCATTTTGTTATCTTTAGTGCTGTAGTACTGAGAGGTACTAAACTTGTGACAAGTGATTGAAGAAGAAGGGCAAGTTAAAATCAAATTTAGAATAAATAAATTATTTCTTGGTTAATTTCTGAGTAATTTCAAAATTTACTTCACAAACACAATTTAGTACCTTAGAAACACCTGAAACTGTGACTGGTAGCATTTTCAACACCATTATACTTGCTGATTATTTTTTAGTATTTCAAATCGAATTCCTTGTTCATTCACTCACACATGTATTTATATCCTTCCCTGGATCTGTCCCTCTCTTTCTACATCTGTTCTGCCAAGAAAAAGTACAGAGCTGTCTAGAACTCACCTTTCTTTCAGACTGGCTGTTTATTTCAAATTAGTTTAAACTCAAAGGGGTCATGATGCAACTGCCTGAAATGTCAGCCCAGTTTTCATATTAACACACTGCCATTGACCATGCTTAGATACAATTCTTTTCCTCCTTCCTCTTGGCATTTGCCAGGCAAAGAGCTTCCATAGTGGCTGCTCTTACCCTGACTCAACCACCACCTGGAAGGAGGAAAGGGCTGCTCTTTGTTCAGGGAACCCTGGACCAGCAAAGAGCTACGATACACTGGCAAATACTGAATTATTTTAAGTTCACCCACTTTCCTGGCCAGTCTGCTTTACTATGTTAAGCTCATGTCACAGCCCAGATATCAATGTCTGTTCCCAAGATGACTTTGGGATAGCAGTCCTATTGCTGTGAGAAGCATGCATATCTTCCCTTTAACATTCTTGCTTTTATGAGCACAGCTGGGCTGATACTGCTTAGACCACATCCAGGACAGGTACCAAATTTCAGTGGCACACTATTGCCAGTAACACCATTGAACTCTTATATGAGCTCGGCCAGCAATCTGCAACCAGGACTCCAGAAAACTGTGGGCAAAGAAAGCTAATCAGCAGACAACTACTATCCCTCACTTAAAAGTTGTCCATGCCTGGAGATATGGTTAGACCTTGCATAGACCATGCAATTTGAGAAGCATAGCAAGGTATGCCCCATCACTGATTCCACATGGCCAACACAATAACCCATGACCACGGCTGATCTGCACCAGAAGAAATACCCACATGTACGTATGAAAGCTCTGGGATCAACTGTGGCTGTTCCTTCTGTCGCTTCCAGGGCTCAAAATGCTTGGAGGAGTAAACTCTGCAGTTCCATGGCGTTTTGTGCTGTTTTAATTCAGGCTCCTCTCCTTGACATAATTTTCAGGGGCTGTAAAAGTATCAGGAGACTCTCTGAAGCCCAGTGCTTCTGACTAGAGCCAGAAAAAGCTCTACTTCAAGCAAAGTAACCGTGCAAAATTAAATTCCATCCCAATAATTACTAAAGCACACCAATAGATCTTCCTTTATTTATTTTTGCAAGAGAGGCCAATGATGTCAACACCAAACTAGAATTCAATCCAATATAGTAAAATTTATTATTAATCTAGATTAAGTTTAGCAGCTGACTTTGTAACTGCTATAAATGAGACTTCACAACCTCTGCAAGACTCATAGCAGAATCTATGCAGCCATCAAAGTTGGAACGAGTAAATCCATCACCCCCACAAACCAGGAGAGGTTGAGTATGAAGAATCATTTGTCCCAGAGAATTGGGCACAGCTTTTGTAACCTGCAAAAGAAAAGCATACATGGAGATGGAAAATAAAGTGTTCTATTTACCTGAATTTCACAGCAGAAAGGTCTGTATTCCTGAGAAACGTGCCTTCAAACAAAGCACCCCTTCCATCCCAGACTGTCGGTCCAAGCATCAACGATCAGCATACCATAGCAAAATATAGTATTTGTCTTCTGGAGTTAAATAATTAAAAAAAAGCTTTCCTATATCTGGAAATTCAGAAACTTTACAGCCCTGCCCTGGCTCATTCTCCGTCCATCTCAGCAGAAATGAATTGCCTGACCCTGGATAAATGAGGCATGGAGATCTCTAAGCCAAAAGGTATGAAGATAAATGATCTCACATCAGTAAAGGTGGGCTTGTAATAATTGTCATGACAACCTGCCCATGCTCCATGCTGCTGAATAAGCATACATATAGCCTTGGGACAACCCACCCTGTCTCCAGCTCTGTTACGCTGGTCTCCTTTTTCATCTGAGTAGCGCAACAAACTTTAGACACTGCTAGAGATACAATCAGCACCTTCTCTGTAAGTAGCATGGCGCAAGTTCTGAATAAAGTTGCTTTGATAAACATTTAATGTCATTCTCAATATATGCACTGTATTCATTTTCAATAAAATTTCCCTGGCACTTCACCCTCAATTAAACTTTTATCTGTGGAGTGGCATCTCCTGAGCAGTTCTGTGTAATATTTCTAAATGGGAATGGACTTTGCTTTGGTCAGTACCTATTAATCTGGAGATACCTGGAATTCACGTGGAGAACAAGATGTTTTGATGTTTTATTTCACAACAAATACCAAAATACATCAAATGGCAGAATAAAAGTATACATTATTTGTGTTTTCACCATGCTTGGCTGTGTCACACATTGCTGTAGCCTGTTTCAAACCTGAATGTCCATACTGCACTAAACCAGTGCATCCCAGAACAGCACTGGTGAATCTCAGAATGGAGATAAGGCAGCAGCAATGGCCTAAAGGTAAACATGAGAGCAAGGCAAACTCAGGCAGAAAGGATAAAAAAGATAATAAAACGGGGGACAACTTGATGATGAAGTGATCAGAGGACGAAGGTGAGAAGAAATAGTCTGAGAAAAGGAAAAAAAACTCAACAAGACCCATAAGGATGAAATACTAAAAAAGAGGAAAAACTATCTAGAAAGCCAGAGAGAGAAAGAAAAAGATGAAAGAGCAGGAGCACAGCAGTAGAACAGCAACAGTGATCAAACCATAGCGATCATAAAGCATGATGAGCACAACTGTTTTTCAGTCATTTCTTGACTTTCTGCCTTTGATCCAAAGATATGTTTTAGATTCAAACATATGTTTTGGTCCAAAGACATGTTTTGGATCCCTGCGCAGTAAACCGTTATTGTATCCCATCATACAACTGCCAGCTTCGGTGAACAAGACCTAAAGTCCAAGACATCCTGTTCAGTCCAAGGAATTTTTCCATTGATTCAAATGTACACTACGCTAGCCACTTCCATTCTGTTATCTGCATTTTCAAGTACGGGTTGGCGGCAAAACTCACATTTATGTTACTGGCTGCATTTTGTCTTACTGGCATGTTAGCATCTCTTCAAAGGAGGTAATTATCTGAAACTAGGTTGCAGCCTGTTGCAACCAATTCTCCATTATTTAACTTAGCAGAAGAGTCTAGCCATGTATGGTAAATCCAGCTGGAGATTGTCTTTCTCAGCACTAATTTTAGGTCAGTACTTTATTCCCAATTTTTTCTTACAGATTGAGGTCACTAAGCATAAACAATGAAGAAAGGTTTAGCAGAAAAAGGCTTTTTGAGTGTCCTTCCTTCTTGACTACCCAGTGCGTATTTGATGCTGACTGTGCCGAACAGCTTCTGGTTTGTCATACCGGTTTGACCACCGGATCAGTATTTTCAGATCTCAGCCTGCATCTTCTTGCCCGTGTGGAAGATTTTGTGCTCAAATGTAGTAAAGGCCACACTCTAAATATAGGGACTGGGGAAAGAAATGATCCTACCCCTTCTTTAAGTTTTTATGAAGGTGTTACTCAACATAAATTCCAAATTACCTTCAGTTATATGGCTCAGCCTGCTGTATCTCCATCCTCAAAGACTTCAAGACTCAGCTAGACAAAGCCATGGTTGAGGTCACCTAGTGCTGGTGACAGTTCTGCTTTGAACGACAGGTTGGACTAGAGACCTGAAGAGGTCCCTTCTGACATCCCCTCTGAAGAGGTCAAATTTCTACGATTCTGTGTTTTCCCAGTATCCCTTACATATATATAAAGTGACTCTGCCAAAGGAACATGATGGGTTAGGGACTGTTGGGTCTGAATGCTAATAGTGTCGTAGTGTAATAAAAGCAGAGGATTCAGAACTGCAGCAGTAGAAGTTTGGAAGTCCTAATCCCTCATCTGCCATGGATAATTATAATGTCTACATTTTAATCCCAGGATTGTGTTTGGCCATGTGAAGGATGCTACAGGCGGATTTAATTAACAAGTAGGATAAATCCTGTCTAAGAGTCAAGGGAAACATCCACCCATCTTATCAGTTCCCTTTGCTTCTGTGGCAACAGCTTATTATAACTGAAAGCAAATACAGTTTTAAGTGAAAGAGGGAGCTCTGTCCCAAATATTTAATTTAGGTAGTGATTATTTTATAGGGTGGTATTAGAGATCTCTTTATTGAGATAACGGATCTGACCTACACTGACCTGTTTGCAATCTAAGACATACTGACATTGATCCACTGAACTAAAGACTGGTGATAATTCCTCCTGTGACACAGCCATAAAGCACAAGCAGCTGCTGAAATCAGAGCTTTTGGTTAATAGCAGGATGGTCAAAAGCAGGCACAGAGGCAGAAGAAAAAAGTGGGAAGAGCTGTAAATTGTACAGTGGTTAGAGAAAATACTAAAGCATCATTCAGTGGTATCATATCTGAATATATTTTTTAAAAAGATAAACAGGACACACACGTAGTGATTTAGGGAGAGAACAATTTTGAAGCAATTGTGGAAAATCGGGAGCTCATTCCTACAATCAGTGTTCCAGCTACCTCTAAAAGATGAAGCAAAGATACATGGTTATAATAAATCCCGTATGGACATAATTTTGCAAGGCTTCAAAAAGCACAGTTGTTTGGTAGAATGCAATTGAGAATGCAGTATTTTTTTATTCAGTAGCAAGAATTTAACTGCCATTCTTGTATTTTCCTTCACTCATGCAGAGAAGAGATTCAGAGCAGCCCTGCGGAGAAGGACTTGGTGTTGGTCAACAAGAAAATGAACATGAGCTGGCTTCAGTGTGCGCTCGCAGCCCAGAAAGCCAAGCATAACCTGGGCTGCATCAAAAGGAGCGTGACCAGCAGGTCGAAGGGAGCTGATCCTGCCCCTCTACTCTGCTCTCGTGAGACTTCACTTGGAGTATTGTGTGCAGTTCTGGTATCCTCAACATAAAAAGGACATGGAACTGCTGGAAGAAATCCAGAGGAGGGCCACGAGGATGATCAGGGGACTGGAGCACCTCCCGTATGAAGATAGGATGAGAAAGTTGGGGCTGTTGAGCCTGGAGAAAAGAAGGCTGCATGGAGACCTCAGAGCAGCCTTCCAGTATCTGAAGGGGGCCTATAGGGATGCTGGGGAGGGACTCTTCATTAGGGACTGTAGTGATAGGGCAAGGGGTAACAGGTTAAAACTGAAACAGGGGAAGTTTAGATTGGATATGGGGAAGAAATTCTTTACTGTAAGGGCGGTGAGGCACTGGAATGGGTTGCCCAGGGAAGTTGTGAATGCTCCATCGCTGGCGGTGCTCAAGGCTGGATTGGATATAGCCTTGGGTGGCATGGTTTAGTGGGAGGTGTCCCTGCCCCTGGCAAGGGGGTTGGAACTAGATGATCTTAAGGTCCTTTCCAGCCCTAAGTATTCTATGATTCTACGTTTTCATGGTGAAATGAATCAGAATGGGCCATATATGATGCATATGCTCACATGTAACTTTTGACACTATGCTAAAAGTGTTAAGTAGTACGAGGAAAAGACAGATTAAGCCCTTTCACTGCAGACATAAACAAAGTAGCTGACTTTGACAAATTTTATGACAGACCTCTGCGATAGCAGCAGTATCTGGGATGTGTTAATTCTGTTTAAAAATACTTGTTACTTAGTACTCCTTTCCAGAGGGGTAAACCAAGTGTCTATCTATTAGAAAGTAGTTTGAAGCAGGCAGGTAATAGAGCAGAAGAAAAAATCAGAAGTTGCAACCAGAAAAAGATAACATAAGAGTGACAACTGTACAAAGATAATGTTACTAGCAAAAAAACCCTGTGAACTGATAAAGAGCAACATATAAAACACACCATTATTTTTGTATGAGTCAGAAAAATAAACTTTGTGTTAATGAGACCAGGTTCCTAAACTGGATGCAGATCAAAGGGTATGAGCAGACTTCACAACAGTCATCTCCAGTAACTTTTCCAGATTTCATAAGAGGAAAAATTTTTAGGGGATTGCTTTAAGTAAATATTTTGCATCAACTTCCACATTGAATTTCACCAATGTAATTTAAGTTAAGAGGCTCTGGTAAACATGTAGATACACTCCAATACTTTAGGAAATTGCCAACAATTTCCTTGGATTTCTAAAAGAGGTCTATAAAATATACACATTCTGCTATTATTACTCTTAGGTAGTTTACTTTAAAATATTTTTCGCATAACATACTATTAAATTGAACTGGCCCAAATCAAACAATAACAGTACATCTGAATGCAAGGACTTCTGCTACTCTGTGGTAAACTGGGAATTTTGCTACTAATGCCACATATTTTCATATACAGAAGAGACAGATCAAGTCGTATTTTTAAATATCAGCTAAAATCCCACTGAAGTATGTGGGATTTACTTCCTGCGCACTGCTCCTGTCTCTGTTTGCCAGCAGTGCTGCAACATACTGTTGATCAAGGTCCACTACATAAGAAGATGACTAGAAATGATCTGGCTGTTGTTGGCCAGCCTTAGATGCTGTTCATAGCTACATGGAAGAATGTATTATGGATATCAAGCAACTATCCCCTTCCCCCCTGCTCACTGAGGATGAAAACCACTGAGTTGTATGATGCCCTGTTTCTTGCGATGCCCTGAAAGTCTGTACTACAGCACTACCCCAGCAGCATCCTCCCAGCTGACTGATACCACCTGAGAGTACCTGAGAGTATCTCCATTTCTGACACTTGATGCTGGATGGTTTAGGTAGGGATGGCACAATCCTCTCCAGGTAACTGAGAATTAACTGCTGCACCTCTGTAGGGTCTGAATCCAGGTATTCGCTTCCAAATGTCACAGTTGTGTGAACTACAACTGAGGGCCCAATTTCAGGAGACTCTGAAATAAAGAAGAGATGTTTTTGAAAGATTACTCATTAATACCCACCTTCCCTGCATGCTGGCAATGTGCCTCTAGCCCAGGACTCAAGAACAAAAAAATCCATGGCACCACCGTGCTCTTCCAGCTGGAAAAAAACACAAGGAGTAACAACACAAGTTGTTCACAAGAAGCACATTGAAGAAATACAGGCTTTTTGCAAAATCTGTGACTGTTCTCCCGTTGCGATAACCCTAGTTCCACACATCTCCTAGAGGAACCTCAAGGCATTTCCACACCCTGTAAGTAGCAGCTGGAAGGAGCAAGGAACACACTGGAAGCAAACTCTTCCCCTGTTTCCTCCAAGACATTTCAACAGGCTCTACAAAGAGGGCAACCAGCCGGTAATTGTGGCAAACTGGCAAAAGAGAACAAGAAAAAACACATAATTTGTAGGCATTTTGCCATCCAGGTTTACAGATAGTAAGAATTGCTGCCCCTACAACAGCAGCGCACTTGGAGGCGTGTGGCTGCTGTCACTCATCTGCAATGTAGTTGGGCTGGAGGTGAGGCTTCTCAAGGGGCTACTTGCATCTGGAACTCATGTCATCACTGGCAATGGTAAAGCGGAAACCTTTTACCAAAGGCTGAAGCTCACCCAGCTGTGTGGTAAGATTAAGGTATTTACTATGCAACAGCGTTTACATGGTTGAAAGGCTAGAATAAAACCAACACTTTACCTTCATGGAAGGGAAGAAGCGGAACAGAAGCCAGGGCAGGTTAGACTGAGAAAACAGCACTTCCTTTTGTCCTGCACAAGTGAATACAACTTAAAATTTTGCTGCTCTAGGAACTTCCAGGAAATCGATATGCAGTTGTCAACACGCACGTTTTGGGGAGTGCGAACTTTCAATAACTTCTGCCCTCAGGCACATATGTGCAAATGAGCAAAACCAAACCAAACCAAAAAAGAACAATCTGTTCCTTAAAAATTGACCAGGCTACGGTGTCAGGGGAGGAACTGAAGGCACGTCAAGAGCTGATGTTCATCCCAGCAGACTTAGCCAAGCTTCATTACGACTGGGGCTGATTGTAGGTGCTCTACAGCAAGGGACTTTGGTCCCTGATGGCACGTTGGCTTGGCACTTTACAGACATCTGGACAGCCAACAACCAGTGGCCAGAGACACTGCCTAGAATAGGGGATTTTCAGTCTCAGTGATTTCCCTGTGCCAAAGCATGATGAGGACCCAGAAGATCCTTGTGTGAGCCATTCCTGCTGGGGTTGTTTCACTTCAAATGAGCAGGATGCATTTGCTGGTGCAAGGACACAACCTGGGTTCTGCTATATTTCAGCTGAGAGCTCAAACTCGACAAGCTGGTTGTTAAATTAAGCGATCCCCTTTCACTCTGTTAAACTGAAATTTGACCTTTTGGAAGCTAAATGCTTGAATTAGCACATTCCTAGAAAAATATTTTAGGTTCAGCAAATGAGCATTTTATGACCAAAGGATCCATAAAGAGGCAGCTGAACACTTTCTGACTAGTTCTGGCCATCAGGTACCAACCTTCATAGAACTCTTTATCTCTCTGTTGGTGATGTCCAGCTCCAGCTCCCCCAGCTGGAAATTCCCTTTGAGAAGATGACAAATTCCAGCTTTTCAAAGGCAACCTTTTTCTGATAAGCTTTCTGTCCTGGGCTGACACTTCAGAATACACTACTGAGGTGCAGCAGTACCAAGTCTTAGCACCCACAGCAAGCACGAAAGCAATGGCTTTAACTTCCTTAACTTAAGGAAGGATCCCTTACTGAGTCTCTTGGGGGGGCAGCTCAGTCAGCCCTTGCTCTCAAAACCTGGGAAAACGTGGCAAAAAAGGTGGGAAGATGTTTCCTGATTGTATTCAGAAATGCACCCTTATAGGCCACGTCTGCAGTCACCAAGCCATGGTGATGCTTTTTCTTAGTCCTCCTTTTCTACATGAGGCATTCCTAAGAGCAGAAGATCACTCACTTCACTCCCTGGGTTGGGCTTGCAAGCTCTGTTTTCAGCAAGTACTACAGCTCTTTTCCTGGCCAATTTCCTGAAGTGTCCAGAAACTGAGTTTGTTTCCTATAATGTGAGGTGCTGATTTTGCTCTTTGTATCTTGGGCTTGAAAGTAAGCCTGAGCTACCAGGGATGGACAGACCCAACGTACCCACCCAACAATGGATTTAGGATAAAGGCAAGGCAAATCTGGGGACTAAGTACTATGAAACAAAGATCACTCTTGTCTAGAAGCAGAGTCAACCAAAGGGGCCATCTTCTTCCTTGAGCTCTGATTAACTGATTGCCTAACATCCAGCCACTGTCTCATCTTCCTGAGATTTCTCCTACCACCCCAAAGCCTGGTTTCACAGGCTAGCACAGGGCATATCTCTGTTCACACAGCTTTTCCAGTTGTCTGTAAAAACACCAGAAATGCTACTCAGTCTCTCCTTCCCATTTTGGGGGAGAAAACAGGTATTCTGACATTCCTACATACAGACTCAGGGACAGCAGACCAAGTAGGGAAGCCTATTAGGTGCGTTGGAATTTATTATAAGTGTGCATGGTATTCTGGCAAATTCTTCCACATAAACTTGGCAAAAAGGCTCACTAAGAGACATCTAACTTTTTAATAGAATAAATACTCATTGCTTGTTGTGACTTGTTATAGCCAACGGTTCCTGGACAGGGCCACCTTCTTTCAAATCTCTCATCTCTTCCACAGCATGTACAAAACAAGTTTCAGGAGAACAGGCAGTTTGTTGAGTTTTTGATTTCTCCTTTGAGCTACTGATAGCTTGGAGAGCTTCCAGAGGTCACTGAGTCACAGCCTTCCAGTACTGAAACATGCAGCCTGCAAGGATCATGTTTAGCCTGAAGCCCTTTTCTTTCTCCTGCAAAAACAGTGGCCTAGAGGGGAGTTTAAAATACACTTTTCCCTGAAAACAGTGGGTGTATCTCACCCTTGATGCACTGGGTATGAACAACTGTTCAGCCATTGCAGAGATAAAACCATAATCTTTCTCCCTATGCATTTAGATCAGGCTGCAACAGTTAGTTTAAAAATTATAGCTTCTGGCAGGGCTTCTCATGAGATTTTAATTTCTTTTATCTGTGGCAAGAATGCAAGTCATCTACAGTCACACTAGTAGATGACAAAGTAGCATGGGAGATGTGGCAAGCCCAAGAACACTTGGCAGTGTGAGGGGTAATGGTCTAAGGGTGAATGGAAGCAGAATAAGAGCTTTCAACCTCTCCCAGTTCTCATCCCAGCTGCATGGCAATTAGTCTGATCAGCTGATGCTGCGTAAGGCATAAGATGCCAGGTAGCTCACACCTTGAATGAGATGGCAGAGTTGGCTGTAGCTTATACCTACTTGCTTAATGAACAAGGAGTCACCCTGCCAGAGTTGGCAGCAGTTGCTGAGGGACCCCACTGAAAAACTACATGCAACGAGCTTGTGCCTGGCTCTTGTTCCTTTTTGAGCTGTATCACCACAGTAGCAAGATCTGGTGCCTACCTGCGTCCTTTCTGGTCTGCCCCTGTTAATTTGCACCAGGAAGAAAGTGGCTTTTTGTGCAGAGACCCTGTTGAGGCTGCAGCCAGGAAGAGAAGTGCTGGTATCATTCTGTGCAGCAACAGCAGTTTGGCAGACATAGTTTGTGCCCAAGCTTCAGACTTTCCTCCATGGTACAGGGAATGTGCAGCACTCTACAGATTCCCTTCACTTCTGTATTAAGCTTTCCTCATTCTACTGTTAATTTCTTTTGCTCTGCTGCATTGCACAGGACCAACACCGGATAGCAGATGCAAAGCGACAAATGTGAGAATAAACACTTAACTTTCAAGGTTCATGTAAACAGAAAAGAACTGCATGATTTCTGGCTGATCCAGCCCAGCATCCACTCTGTGACATGGAAGGTGTTGCAGCAGCTGCTACATCCCTGCCGGGCCTGGCAGCAGTAGCTGAGGCTGTGCAGACCCTGCAGACTGTGGAGTAGCTTGTTCATGGGGATGGGAAGAGTGGTGGAGCCAGGCTCTGATGTGGGCCCCAGATTTAACACAGCCACCATCTTTGGGATGTCTTGGCCACCACCGCTATCTATATGCAATCATTCTGAGCAGCCTGCAATGCTAAGCGAAGTAGTAGAGATGAACAAATCCCTTTTTTTTGTCTCAAAGTATGAAGTCCCACCACTCCCCCACAGAAAAGTCTAGTTCACAAAGACCTTATGGGAGATGCTGAAGCATCTTAGAGCAAAAGTCCAGCTGCACTGTCAGTCTGATCAGCAGTGTCTTCCCTCTTAGCAAGTCTGAAACCACATACATGGAAAAGAAAACGGATGAACTGAAAATACAGGAAATAAAACAAATGCAGAATTAAGTAAGTGGAGAATTGAAAAGCGAGGTTCCAACTGCATCTTCCACATCCTAAAGGGAAGGTGACGGAGATGACACAGACTTTTCTTAGAAGTGCAAAGCAACAGGACAAGAGCTGATAGTCACAACTGCAAAGACAGAAAATCCCAACTGGACATGAGGATACAGCCCTTTCCCATGGGAGTGGGACACCCCTAGGATGGGGCCTTGAGTGGTGGTGGGGTCTCCATCCTTGAGGTCTACCCTGATTCACCTGGACACCTGCTGTAGCTGTGATGTTTGCTCTGCCGGGAGCAGGGTCAGACCAGAAGCCTCAACCCTGCTGCCTCCAACTGGGGCCTGGTAGGTTTGTATAAGCCCATGAAAACAGATGAGGAAGACTTCCAACACTGAGTAGTGTGAAGTAGAAGCTGTCACAGGTAGAAGACATATGAATTATTTGGAAGGGGTGTCAAGGACAGAAAGCATGAAAGCAATTAGAGCTCACCATACACTGCACTTCAGCCAGTTATAACTGAATTAAGCACTAGAAAAGTCTCCCCGTGTTGAACTCTCTGGGGAAACTGAATTTTAACTTACAACCTGGAAATGAGGGGAAAGATGTTTGGACTGTAAGCAGAAGGTGGCCATCAGCTTCTTAATGTTTTGGGACTGTCTCAACACTCATCATTAAATGCCAGCTGGAAGAATCACACAGGCTGGGTAAAAAAAGAGGACACACTGCTGACAGCAAGAATTTATGCAGGATTAAGCCTGTTAGGAGTATTAGCTTTCAGGAAAAGGATGGGGCTACTAAAAGATGTCCTGGGGAAAAAGTACAGAGAACAAAGCCCAGGGGTATATCCCCAGCACAGTGGCTTGTGGCTCAAGAGTGTCTGGCATCAGAAAGGTGGCTCCTAGCTTTGAATAACACATTTATTGTAGGATAACAGGTAGGACAGAAGAGCATGGTGTCCTTGGTGAAGCTGCTCAGCAAAGCTGCTTGGGCTAGAAGTGCAGCTGTCACTATTATGGTGGGATAAAAAGACTTGTGGGCAAATTCCTCCACACACTCTGTACTGCAGGATACTGACAATATGAACAGCCCCTCGTGCCAAGTCCTCCCATTAGGACCTTCTTCTGTCCTGGGAAGTTCTCAGATGATATTAAGGGTTTAAAGTCAACTTCTGTGGTGGCGATGTCCTCCTTACCATCAGTCTCGAGGAAGGAGAGATCACCAAAGCATAAACACCTCAATAAAACAAAACATAACTTCTGTCCACAAAAATCTTCCCCCTTGCAAAATGTAAAAGCTACTCTTCCCTGGTGAATCTATGCCAGGGTCAGGAGGGTTGGACGAGATGACCTTTCAAGATCCCTTCCAACCCAAACTATACTGTGGTTCCGTGAAAACCTGAAGTCAGAACAGATACTGATAAAAAAACAAGACATGGTTTAGCTTCCTGCCCATCCAGATTTTTTAATCTTACTGAGGAGATGTGTTTTGCCATCCAAAACCCATTCTGGTCCCTGGTAGCATGAGGAGAAGGGGAAGGGCTTCGTCACTGCTACACCAAACAAACCCTCGAAGTTAGGCTGTAAAGGAAACACTGCTGGGTTAACACGGAGGGCAGCATAGATGCTGGAACTTGCAGGCCTTATAAAACTGTATCTGAAATAAAAAAAGGAACAGTGATTAACTTTATCACACCTAGCAAGCAAGCAAGAGAGAGCAAGGTTTGCTTTCAAAATGCCATGCTGCTATTTAGCAAAACAGATAGCAAGCTTTCCAAGTTATCCTCAGAAATTGTTGTGGTTCATAAGGTCCTGTATCTTCCCTGGAATAAAATCTGCTCTGTCTTGCAAAACACATTTTGGAAGAGTCCATGTAAAGAACGGCACTAACTTTTTTATATTCAGAAATTGAGTATTCCATTATCCTTACAGACACCTTTTTATTAGTTTTCTAAAAGGAAAGCAGAGCAGGCAGGGGACTACGAAGAAACTGGCCATGTAACAAGGTGAAAACCTAAATAACTCTGTAACTTTTCCATCTTCCTAAAAGTTCTTATGTCAGCACTGAGAAGATAAAGGCATCTGTATTTTAAAATCAAAAAGGATACTCCAGAATTATACTGATCCTGAAAACCTGTAAGATGAATCTTCCCTTTAAATTATATAACCTTGCAATCCTGAAGCAAAAGATTCCATTTTTATCTGTCATCTATCTTTAGCCCTCCAGAACATAAAGTGAGGCAAAGATTGCAGTATTACTTAGATAAGGCTTGAAATATTTTATAATGAAGAATTCCCACTGTCCCAATGACCAGCTATAAATATTTATGGCGTGTTTAAGGCAGCCAATCACACAAATATTTAATATTCATTCATACCACACTGGGAATTCAACATACACTTCTTGTAGGCTCTTTCTTACGTAATGCTCAAAAGCACATTACCTCTGCAGACAAAGACGCAGTTTTAAGAACAGCAGCTGAGATCCTCAGCTGATGCAAAAAGCCTTCCTTCTCAGAGGATCAACGTGCTCCACATTATGGTGGTAACAGCAGTACAGAAAAACAGAAACAACAGCTTTATTATCGACTCTTCCATGTAAATCAGGAAGAAAACAGATGTCACCCATAGTTATCAGTAAGGAACTAGGCTGTGTCACAATGAAGCCAGCTAATGGTGGTATGTTGTGCTGCCGAGAAGAGCTGCCAGGGACTTCCCTGGGTGCCTTCCCCACCCAGCAGACTAAGCTGTGCCTGGGTCAGGCTCGCTATCTCCTCCCTGTCACAGCGAGGGTTAGTCCATCACAGAAGATTCAATTCCTCTCTAACAGTGTAAACAAAGACAAAACTCTGAGAAGTCATGCTGCTCTGTTTCACCCACCTGGACTACCAGAAAGATGGCACGCTCACCTGGCTTGTTCTCCATTACAGAAGTTCATAGGACATGATGATGAGAGTTACGTTTAATGCAAACTTATGATTTAAAAAATACCATTACACATTAGATGTCTGAAGAACCAGCAACCCTTGAGCAGTCTGCATAAAGAAATCGGGCAAAAGAAAAAGAGAGGGGATGCTGCCATATATCCTAGCCAGAAGAGGCGTTATGAGTCTGCAAGTGCAACGCAACAAGCAGCGATTCAGAGCTCTGCAGCTCATCACAACACAGTGAGGTGCCAGTGGTTCTAAGGGCAAAGGCTGAGATTTCTACAGAATTACAGACTGCAACTCACCAGCTCTGCTAACGAACCCATTCTATTGTATAATTATATAAACAAGGCTGTTTCAGGTATTTCACGGATAAAATGTGAGACCTGTGTAAGAGAAAGTTTTATTCTCTGCTTTAATAAATGAGTCAAAGCAGGTACTATTATGTCTCATACAAATGAAAAGGACAGTTGTGACTTTCACAGTGAGGGCTAGACTTTCTCTTTTATTCACCAGTAACGAGTGGTGTCCCTCAGGGATCGGTGTTGGGACTGGTCTTGTTCAACATCTTTGTCAGTGACATGGACAGTGGGATTGACTGCGCCCTCAGCAAGTTTGCCGATGACACCAAGCTGTGTGGTTTGGTTGATATGTTGGAGGGAAGGAATGCCATCCAGAAGGACCCTGACACGCTTGTGAGGTGGGCTGATGCCAACCTGATGAAGTTTAACCATGCCAAGTGCAAGGTCCTACACCTGGGTCAGAGCAATCCCAGGCACAGCTACTGGTTGGGCAGAGAAGAGATTCAGAGCAGTCCTGTGGAGAAGGACTTGGGGGTTTTGGTTGATGAGAAAATGAACATGAGCCAGCTTCAATGTGCTCCTGCAGCCCAGAAAGCCAACTGTATCCTGGGCTGCATCAAAAGGAACGTGACCAGCAGGTGGAAGGAGGCGATCCTGCCCCTCTACTCTGCTCTCTTGAGACCTCACTTGGAGTATTGTGTGCAGTTCTGGTGTCCTCAACATAAAAAGGACATGGAACTGCTGGAACAAGTCCAGAGGAGGGCCACGAGGATGATCAGGGGACTGGAGCACCTCCCATATGAAGACAGGATGAGAAAGTTAGGGCTGTTCAGCCTGGAGAAGAGAAGGCTGCATAGAGACCTCCTAGCAGCCTTCCAGTATCTGAAGGGGGCCTATAGGGATGCTGGGGAGGGACTCTTCATTAGGGACTGTAGTGATAGGGCAAGGGGTAACAGGTTAAAACTGAAACAGGGGAAGTTTAGATTGGATATGGGGAAGAAATTCTTTACTGTAAGGGCGGTGAGGCACTGGAATGGGTTGCCCAGGGAAGTTGTGAATGCTCCATTGCTGGCGGTGTTCAAGGCTGGATTGGACAGAGCCTTGGGTGACATGGTTTAGTGGAAGGTGTCCCTGCCCCTGGCAGAGGGGTTGGAACTGTATCTTAAGGTCCTTTCCAACCCTAACTATTCTATGATTCTATGATTCTTTGAGGGCTACACTACTTGCTTTTCGGTAGATGCCATAAAGATGGAGCTATTTTTTTGGATAGTTACGTGTTTAATGAAGAGTCCCTTATCAGAAAGCTAGAGCTATTTCATTTGGAATTCTATAGTTCAATGCTGTTAACAAAATGTTAGTATCTGAGGTGGTAACAAGGGTTAAATAAATCTCCTTAATTGTGGATACATCAAAGTATGTGTAGAAACATCATAAAATGAAATTTCTGTTTGCGTCTGATCCATTAGTCACTTTTACTTGTGCTTAGAGAACTGCGGCCATGCTCCTCTATCTGTTGAGGATGTACACCATGTGATAAGCATTGCAGCCACATCTGATGGGCAGAAAAGCAGTTTTCCCTCTTAAGATTATTGCAGTGGAGGGATGCATGCATGCAGGTGCTTGAGAAATAACACACAACTGAATATACACGGACAGTGTATATGGCATAGGGGAGGAATGGTGGAAGTGGGACCATTCAGACATCAGCTGGAGAAGGTGATAGGTCTTTGGGAAGGATGACTGCCCTGAAAGACCTCAGCTGCTTCACTCAGGAGATCCAACATAAATCTTAGCCTGAGCATTTCTGCTGTCTCTCTCTGAATGCTTACATTTTCATTGTCACCACCATCTTCTTCAGATGAATCACAATCAGTCAAGGTTGAAGAATGGAAGAATGGGAAGAACGATGAGCGAGGCATGCTGTTAAAACATCAGCAATGGGAACACCACCCCCCCCCCCAAAAAAAAAAAAAGGCAAACAAAGGACAGCAAGGTGCTGCTATACATCTCACTGAAATGTTCTGGAGGTCAGGAGCATGGAAAGAAAAATGCAAATGCAAAATATTTGCATATGTGCTAAAACAAGCATAAAGGAACTTTATATTCAAGTGTTTTGGCTGCAGTACTCCGTACATGTAAATAAATTTCACACTCAGACCCTCTTGCCCATGATGTCTTGAAGTATGTATGCATGCGTGTATCTCTATTTCCAGCAGAGCTGTGCATGCATTTGAAGTGAATCGCTTGGTGACCACTTCTGATTTTTATACTTCTTTATGTCAGCATTACTGAACACAACACAGGCATTCTTTCCAACCCTCCTGTGCTCAGCTCAAGTGCTCACAGCCAGAAATACTGCTGCAGCTAACACATACTGCTGTCTCCCAAGTACTACTTTTCCTGGAACAAAGTGTAAATCTGCAAAATGCAAATTCATCAGAAAAGACAGCACAGTCAAGGCAGTTGGTTGACTGTTTGTACGTCAGGAGAGACCTACCAGAAAGAACTCATCTTCAGTTGCTGGCCCCCAGCTCGTTCCAGCCCTGTGAAGGCATACGATTTGTTCTTCTTGGAAAATTTTGTTCATATAAACAGATCCCTCCACAATATGAGGGAAATTTCAGTGAGAAAGGTATGTGTCAACACTTACGTTCTGGTTGTTTCTATATATTAACAATATGGCACAAATAATACACTTTCTATTTGGTTAAACTGCATTTGGAGACAGCAAAGACACCATATTAGCTATTCGATAATTCCATTATAAGTCCGTATTTGTTGCTGGCACTTTGAGTTAACATATGCAAGCAGTTGAGGAAAGGACAGGTGAATTTCTCCCTTGGGCTGTCTTCTTTGGCACAGCTAGAACCAGGCAGCTGGGATTGACAACAGAGTAGGTGCTATCAACTATCAAGTACTTATCATCAAACACAACAATGGCAATATAATCTTAGATGCAAGAAAATCTCCAGCTGCCCACTGTCAGTTACAAGGAAACAATGCCAGAGAAAAAATAAAATCACTCTGTATTTGGCTTTTCTTAGACTTTTTTTACGTATTTATTACTGGTCCCTGCTCGAGAAAGCATATCAGGGTAGCTGCATCTTTATTTTGCCCAGTTCAGCCATTCTTTTGTTTTAAAAACTCTTCCCTCTTTTCAGACCAAGAGGCTAAATTCTTATGAAAAATAATAAAAACTGGGCTTCCACAGCAGTGACTTGATTCATCTCTCCAACACCTTTGTTCCCAGCATAAACTGCTTTTTCTGGAGGCAATTCAAGAGCTATTGCTACCCAGCTGGCTTTGGTGCAAAGAAGGACATATTTGGAAGAGCCAACTTGAACTCTATGATCACCACAACAAGGAGGAGTGCAAGGTCCTGCGTCTGATACAGGACAACCCTCTGCATCAGCTGTGCTAAGCAACAGACCTTTCTGAAAAGATTCTGCTGGTTATTGGTGGATCAACCATTGAATATAAGCCAGCAGTGCAAAGGTGGCAAATCACATCACATCAGGGCCTTGAACAACATGACAGAATTTTGCAGCAGGATCTAAATTTAAACTGTGCATGGGGATAGGACCAGACAACCTCTAGTTGTCCTTTCCAACCTGAAGGACTGTGACTCTTCAATTGGTAGAGGCAGGCAATGGAACAGGGGATGATATCCACAGGCTGAACTTTGGGAAGTTCAGACTGAAGATCAAGAAGCACCTCTTCCACCAGTGGAGGTGCAACCCTGGGACAGGTCAAAAGTGATGTGGGGGATCTCCATTATGGTTTTTTATTTTTAAGCTCAGATAGTCTAAAGAACAGCTGCTCCGACCTTGTGCTAGCACTGACTGCTGTGAATGGGAGCTGGAGCAGAGATCTTCAGAGGTCCTGGCCACTAGAACTGCTGTAATACTGTGGCAAATCCTTATGATAGCTTATTACATCAAACTGCATGTTCACGGTGAAGACAGGGAAGGCACGCTCAACCTTACAGCTGTTTACTAGCATGGTGTCATGGTTTAAGCCGTAAATCGCGCAGTCGCTCTCTCACTCACTCCCCTCTCTTTCTTCCCCCCACTCCTGGGTGTATGGGGAGGAGAATCATAAGAATGCAACTCCCACAGGTTGAGATAAGAACAGTTTAGTAACTAAAGTATAACACAGAAACCACCGCTGCCACCACCACCACCACCAATGACCAGGGAAATACAAGGAAAGAGGATACAATTGCTCACCACTTGATGACCGAGCTGTGAACTGAACTCTTCTGGGTTCCTGCCCCCAGTTTTACATCCTGGGCATGACGTGCTGTGGCATGGAATAGCTCTTTGGTCAGTTTGGGTCAGGTGTCCTGTCTCTGCCTCCTCCCGGCTTCCCCCCCCCTCCCTGGCGGAGCACAAGACTCAGAAAGTCCTTGGTCAGGGCAAAACATTCTAAGCCATAACTATAAACATCGGTGTTATCAGTGCTGTTCCCAGACCAAAAATTGAAAACACAGCACTGCACCAGCTACTACGAAGGAGAAAAATGACTGCTGCTGCTGAACCCATGACACATGGTGACAGTGTGTAGATATGTATGGGCAAGGTTTTCAGTGCCTTGCCCAGACGGTTCTAACATAACTGGTGTCTGCAGAGCGTGGCCAGGAAACAACAAATCCCAGCTGAACAAGGAAGACTACAAACAGAAGTCTTCCAGGTCTAAACCTGAACATGCTTTAGCATGGTGAATTTGGTAATACTTAATAATTACATATTTAGCAGCAGTCGATTATGAAAATCCTTCCTTATTCTGGGACAGTGAGTAGCAGTGATTTGCAGGTCACCACAAAGGTGGGTAGGCTTTTACCCCTACTTCATGGATGTGGTTAAATCTGGTCATCATTGCAACGTGAGCAAGAAACAGAACTGGGAAGTGGTTTCAGCTCCTAATGAATTTGATTAAACTCAAATGCAAGTGTTTTTTTCTTGAGCTATTTTGTGCCAACATACTCATGGTATATCAAATACATCTAATAAATAAAACATATACTTTCTCAAGTGCCATCTTCCAGAAACAGATGAGATGTGTTTGCCTTGTGGGCTGGTCTCCAAGCTTTACTGAGAAGCTGCGCTTGTAATGGTGCAACCATTCTAAGGGCTCTCCGTGATGACAAAAGCACACTGCCTAACTCTAAATTAGACTGAATAGCCTCAATTATATAACTCATTACTACTTGCAAGCATGCTCTGTGGAAAGAACAGACAGGAGTTGTAACGTAATGGATGATGGGAGATAAATTGGCATGTGCATGAATCAATGTTTAAACAAAGGAACTCCAGCTTTTCCTTGGAATAGCAATATTTTGATGTCTCAAATCCCCTGACACTGGTTTCATAAATGCAGTAACATAAACCATGTGCTGGGTGGTGATTTTCTGAGGAACTTCCCACTTTCATTGTGTATTTTATTATAGGCCAAATGCGACATGAAATGCTATCCACTGTGGCATGGAGTTAAATAATTGCTCTGTTGAGAACAGCAACACTCAATTAAACAGCATTTTTCATGATCTACACTCTCTATTGTCACTGTGTTTAAGAGAAATAATAGGAGCACTGACCTATATTGCGTTTCTTATTATCGATGGAGATGAAGTGTATGCAGGGATTATTGGTGATGTACTGTGCAGCCCAGGGGACATCAATCCATGTACCAGCTTCATAGAAAAGTCCCAGAGCGTAGCGGGAGGAGTAGCTCACAGATTCCAGTTGCTGCTTTTGACTTTCATTAATTACTGTGGAAAAAAATAAAGTCAGTCAATTCCTCTTCTCTCAGACCATTAAATATGTGAATGCTGTGGTTAAGCTGATTATTCCTTCCTGAAAATGACCAGACTGCTAAAACTAAGAATTTAATATTAAGCCTAGTGCTTTGTAACATTTTTTCTGGGACACCTCTTCATGAAGTTTTAACGGTGCATTATGTACGGTATGGCCTCCATATGCAACCCTCCCCCATCTGGTGATGGCTTATCTCCCAGTTCTCCCCTAGCTGTTTCTGAGTTGAAATTTCAATTATGGGTGGCTTTTTTCCAAAACTTTTCTCAACGGGTGAAAAAATGGGGATAAGTGGCTTGGGTTGCCTCTAGCACATCAAGTAAAATACTGTATAACTCTTCAAAACCTCAAATGACTTCACATATCAACAAAATGAACACAAGGGACTCTTGAACCTCTGGGGAAAATAGCCCTGCAACTTCTGTGTTGCGATTCAAATGGATGCAGAAAATACTTCAGTACACGAAGGGTTCATAGTGAAGTTCAGTCCCTTCAACTGAAGGTACTTTGCAGCAGTATAGAACATTTCAGAGAAAATATGACTCCACTACGCCCTATGATTAACTCTTATATCTTCTAATTACATTAAGATCTCCTTTTTGCCTCAATTTTATAATCTTCATAAAAAGCTGTATGTCGTGGTTTAAGCCTCTCTAACCACGCAGCCTGTTCTCTCCCTCACTTCCCCCTTTTTCTTCCCCCCGGCTCCCAGAGGAATGGGAAGGAGAATCGAAAAGAATGCAACTCCCACAGGTTGAGATAAGAACAGTTTAAAGTATAACACAAATCACTACTGCTACCACCAATAATAATAATGACAAGGCAAATACAAGGGAAGAATACAATAGCTCACCCCTTCTAATACAAAGCCCGACCATGCAGTGCACCCCCCACCCTTCCGGGTCTCTGCTCTCTGCTCTCCATCCTGGACATGACATGCTGTGGTATGGAATAACCTCTTTGGTCGGTTTGGGTCAGGTGTCCTGTCTCTGCTTCCTCCTGTCTCCCCTCCTCCCTGGCAGAGCATGAAACTCAGAAAGTCTTTGCCAGACCAAAACATCACTAAGCAGTAACCGAAACACTGGTGTTATCAGCACTGTTCCCAGGCCCAAAATCAAAAACACAGCGCTACACCAGCTACCAAGGAGGAGAAAAATGACTGCTGCTGCTGAACCCATAACACTGTACAAAGTAGCATTAGCCCCACTGTGCATTCAAATCCAATTTTATTTCATGCCAAAGAGAAGTACAACAGTTTGATTAATTGTGGAGTTAGTTACCCACATCTTCCTTCTTACTACTGAATAGATGGCCAACTGCTTCTGTGAGCTGGAGCAGGATGCGCAAAGACAAAAACTCACAGTGGTGTCCCGCTTGTATGTGAAACTGCATGCTCAGTTGGGCTTGTTTGGAGAATTGATATTGAGAGGTGAAAGAACAATAACCGAGGTGCTTAATTTTATGTAAAATTCAGCTGACATGATGAATAGCTTGTATGAAGAAGGAAGCAGCTGACGGCTATATCTACCACAGTGCTTCCCACAGGCAGCAGGCCAGATGTTGAGTGGTACCTTCAGAAGGACTTCAACAGAAGTCCTGCCCCAAGACAGCCCAGCCTCATGAGTGGGACAGGCTGAGGTGGGCTGGAGGGGGCAGCTCTCCATGCAAGGCTCCACAGGTGAGAGGCATCTGCAGACTTGTGTACACAAAGCTGGCCAGGAGCCACAGCAGTGAAGGCCAACTAGCCCAGCAAGAGAGCATCCAGCAGGTCAAGGGAAAGTATTACTCCCCTCAGGTGAGGCCACATCTGGCACCTGGACACACTGTGCAATTTGTTGAGCCCCCCGGTACAAGGGAGACAACAACAAACTGGATAAAATCCTGTGCAGGGTCCCTAGTGCAGTCCACTAAAAGGGATGTCCGATCCCAGGAGATCACCCAGACACAGCCTCAAACAACTTGCTGCAGCTGCAGCGTTGCACCTGCTGGGAGCAGTGTTAGGCTGCAGACCCCTGCCCTGGTGTCTCCAGTCAGAGTTGGTGGGACTGGGCGATTCTGTGTACAGTACCCACACCACAGTCACCTCCATCTGACTGCAGTTAATGTGCTTTGAAGAAGAACGCTGGTGTGACATGACCGTGTCATGACTAATGCTGCTCCTCAGAATTTGCAGCCAGGACAGCTTCATCTCACAGTCACTCCACCAGCACATTCTCCCCCCAGAAACTGGTATTTCCTGCTGTGCCAAAGTGAGACTCTGAGAACCAGGGCTGTAAATCAAACCTCTGTTCATGGTGCCAGGATGCAGGTACTCCTGAGTCATGCAGTGCCAGCCAGGGGCAGGAGCCCAGAACCACTGGTAGAGCATTTTCCAGCAGGATGCATGTTTGAGAGCACATTCAGTCATGCTTAAATCCTCAACAACTGCCACAAACCTGTAAAACCTACCTACCACCAATATGCATCAAGCTCCATTCCCACCACCACTACTGGTATAGTCCTTTCTCAAACAGCATCAAGGCTGCATGTATTCCTAGTCTATTTACATGTCAATGACAACAAGCAAGGGAGAGCCCATCCTGGTGGAGAGAAGGGCTGGTGTTACCCCAGATCTTACCAACCTGTGAGTGACCATTTCAGTCTACAGGTTCTGAGTTCAAAGTCTTTGCCATGACTAGTCCATTCAGGCAACATTTTCATGTGGCCTCCCAAAATGTGTAGGGACACAACTCATGTCCCTGTTCAAGGTCCTCTGACAGTCTCACTATGTAAGCCATGAAGCCCACTATGTCTCAGAAGCCTTGGTGAACCACCAGAGAAGACTGGCCGAGGATATTGAGTCCACTCATCACAGACAGGCGCCTTCTACAGGAGGATGCATGGTCTGCAGACTGCCAAAATCTCTCACGTGAAAAGCCACCAGTCTACTTTTAGGTCTCTGCGCCATCCTGTTGTTTCTCTAGCCATGTATTTTTTCCAAGACGTCTCTCCACATTATTCCTCTGTACTTCATGGAGACCAATTTCAGAGGCTGCTTTCTGCTTCCTGCCCTGAAGCAGGGATCTCAGGTACAGAGTGCTCTCCTAACTGAGATTACTTGCTGGTCTCCCCCACCTCACATGACATCCACTCCCATACCAGCCTTACCTCATCACCAGCACATGAGATTCCATCTCAAATCGCATCAGAAATAAACCTTGAAATGCCTCATAAAATTCATAAAAAGCTGAGGAGAAGAAAGAAGAAGAAATAAGACAACTCACACTAGGGGTGGTAGTGCTGGAGCCGCCTGACAGAGGAAGCCACAGGACAGGCCATCCCAGGAGAGTAGGACTGGCTGAACAAGCATGATGGGGTTTGAATAAGCTCCCTTTCCCTCTCCAGTCCAATGACCCCTCTGAGAAGGTATTGAGGCCATCTGCCTCCCACCTTGCCCTTGCATCTTTCCAAGGAAGATCAACTCCTTTTCATGGACCTCAGGAACTTCCCTAAGTACTGGCTCAAAGACCCTTAGACCTCTGCTGTCACCTTCCCTTGGCAAAGCTGCCTCCATGAAAGTTATGGCACAGAAGAGTTCCTGTTTGTTATACTGCTGGTCTGTGACCAAGATCCAGTAACAGCATAGCATGGAGATTGATGTTAGTATGCTACTGCCTTGAACAGGCTTTTGCACCACACATACATGCTCTCTATGGAAGAACAACCCTGTACAGCATGTTCCAGAGAAAACCAGAGAGTTGTGATTGCAAGAACTTCTCTTCAAGGTCATCTCTTCTTGCTTCATCCTGAGCATGTCCCAGCTGAGGAATTGTTGGTTCCCATCTTGCCCCAGGACTTCAAGACATGATGTAGACCCTCTGTCTGTGTCTGCCACCTGGATGGCTGGCTGTTAAAACCATAACATGCAAAGGACCCTGCTCAGGCTCCCTCTGCCTTCCTCTGGGCCAGGTTGCTCCCCTGGGGCACAGGGCTCTTGGGTATGTAGGGCTACATGCCAAACCTCCAGAGCAGCCTGGCAGGGTGGCCACCCCAGGCTGCAGCAGGACAGTGCTTTCATCACAGCTTTTCATGCCATTCAAAGGTTTTGTGTTGACCCAGGCAATGGCAGGACTCCCCCAGCTCTGTGAGTCTCCTGCAAGCTGTCGTCTCTACTTTCCATTCTTACCCTCTTCACAGCTTCTCTCCAGCTTCTGCAAGCACCCAGGACTGAGATTTCTTCATGTGGCACTGCTGCTTGGCAAAGCCTGTGATGAGGAGGGGATTAAGCAGGGATGCAGGGCAGGCTGAAGGTCTGCCCTGGAGGAAAGGATACCAGCGCGACAGGACCTGCACATCCCACCCCACTAGAAAAGCTCCCTGGCCTGTTTTAACTTCCCACTCAAGCCATGAATTTAAAAGCACAAGCATGCAGTGCCAGCATCCAGGAACCATCCTCGGGGATCTTCACTGCCAAGTAGGAACATGATGTTAGCAATTTCAGCAGTGCTTGTTCCAGTTCCTCCTGGCAGACCACAAGAGTCTGGACAGGGAACAGAGCTGCTGCTAAACACACAATGCCTGGCACAAGGGACAGATCTCATCCAGAAACTCCCCTGTCCTCTTTCAGGTAAGGGCTCTGCACAGCTGGGTTTTGAGATGTTCATCACCACCAGGCCCCCTTCTTACAGCTATAATAAATAAACACAATGTTTTATGCATTCTTGCTGTGCTTCAAAAGAACATAAAAGTCCCATAAACAAGCAAATAAACACGAGGCTGTAATATCCCATCTAAAACACTACTCCCTGCCCGGGTTACTTCGGCAACTCATTTCCCCTCGGGGAAAAGAAAATAAACAAGAACTCCTCCAGCCTGCAAAGCAAATTCCCCCAGCAAAGCTCAGCATCCAGAAACCTCCGTGCTGTGGGAATGCATCTGAGATTAACTGCCCAGCTGGCAGGGGGGCTGAAAGCTCCCTCTGCTCTGCAGCACACATGGGCTGCTGCAGGGAAAGGGACTGGTGGGTTTTAGTTTGCTCAGGCAAATGACTTATTATGTGGAGCACTTCAGCAGGGACAACCTTCACAACATAAAGTGCTACCAAAGCCAAGACAGCCAGTTGGCTCTGAAGTACCGCTTTTAAGACTTAATATTGTTTTATGTACCTGTCTTCGCAAGCTATAAAGTTTCAGAAGGTGTTACGGGTCACTGGAGATGGATGCTGAACAGCAGTGTGGTAACCAAAGATAAATTACAATTTTATCAGCTTTAAGTATACACGTACACAGGGAGCTCAGCCAGGGCATGCTGGCAAAAGCAGATGAGGGAAGTCAATGATCCCAGCTGAGCAACTTCCCTCCCAGGAGAGGGAAGTAGAGGGAGGGCAGGCGCTTTGAGGGTGGGGGCACCAGCCAGACGTGACAGAGCTGTGACTTAACAGATCAAAGGGCTGTAAACAGCTAGGGTAGCTTGCTCACAGCAGAGAGGGAAGGAACAGCTTCGGGAAGAAGTTACTTTCCAAAGCCTTGGAGAGATTGAATAATATACAGAGTAATGACACCTGGTTATACAGGTCAGTGACAGAAGGCAATTCAGTGACGATGACAGGCTGCTCACTGACAAGAACTGAAGCTCAGAAACACTGAGGAGTCTCTCCAGATTCAGTCCTGCCCTGTTGTCGGGTAAACCAAAGCTGGAGGGGAACCTGCAGGGTTGAAACAGACAGGCAGCGCTACAGTGCTGGCCACACCACACACAAGTGCATTGGACTCATGGTCAGCCTTAGGCTTGAGGCAGCTGCAGTAAGTTGCTGGGGGCTATATCAGGGTAAGTCAGGGCATTCCTGAGGATGGGGAACCCCAACTGCTCTGGCCCTGTCACAGGGATGCCCTGCTCACAGCAGGAAGGCATGTTTCCCTGGGGCTGGACAGAGTTTCCCACGCTGCAGCTTGGCTGATGCCTCCAGGCTCTTTCTGACCAAACCATAAACCATAAATGACTAATACCATTGTCCCAAACTGCTTCAAATTTACAAAACCAAGTAAGTTTTTATAGCTTGAGAAGACAAGCAAGACAGTGATGTCAAGTTTGAAACCCAGCAACAAAAAAGCTGAACTGTATGCTAAGAGTTGTAAGACTGAGGTTTTTCCCTTGCTCCATCCATCATGCATTTTAGCAAGGCCAACAAGTTGATCTCAGGACATGAAGTAAGCCTTCATTTTGAATTTCCATACTTTTACTGGAAAACCAGACTGTTGTTTTAATATTGTGTATGAAGCCACAAAACTATTAATTTTTCCCTTTCCAACAGAAATGGTTAAGATTATTTTAATAACATTTTGGAAAAAAAAAACCAACCAGCTTTCAGACCACAGAAGTGTCCTGCATAAGAACCAGCCATACTGACATTTTTAAAGCAATGAATGAAGGCATGAAAATCTTCTATTTTCCACTGAAAAACTCAGCTACAGCTGCACTGCAAATGCCACTGAAGTAAATGTCCTCTGGAGATTTCATCACATCAAAGCAAGGCGCATGTATACTTTATTTGCTGTTTCTCTAGACACTGACAGCAGAGTGGATTACTTATCTGTAACACTCAATAAATACAGTAAGCGCCTTTTATCTGCTGTTCCAGTACTTTAATGTCACCTTGCTGCCTCACTCATGTTGTGGGAAGGAGAGGACCCAAGATCCCATTAGGGCAAGCAAGAGAGAGGATTGCTGAGGCTTCAGCTGGCAGGCTGGGAGCACAGGCACCATGCCATTCAGGAGTCCAGGACTGAGCCCAGCCTACCATCGCTGAGGCCAGGGAAGCAAAAATAAACCCAGCTGTTCTGATGGCCAAGAACCAACTAGGATGATCAAGGTTTAATCCTCAATGTTTAGCCATTTCCCAGCAAGTAAGGGAGGGGACTGCAATATGCACCTTTATCTGCAGAAAGGCACTGCAGAAGCTAGGTAGCACCTTCATCATTCACCACTAGCTTGTGGCAGTTGTCAGAAGCTCTAGCAAGGACTGGACTTGTAACTTTGAGCAAGCAGAGATGGCAAAAGAGACACGATGGGTCAGGAAAGGATTCAGGTCAGTCTGGTAACTGAAGCAGACAGGTTACCCATAACTTCACACAGGACTTGTCACTGTAAGTCACAGATGCTGGGTACAGGGAGAAACCATGTTCAGAACTGTAGGTAAAGGCAGATGCTACAATGTGAGATGCATTTAAAATAATACTTGCTTTGGAAAGTTTTGTTATTCCTAATTTAGTATTTCTAAAAGCTTGTGGATACTTATCTCTCTCAAGTCACCACACTTCAGAGCTCAGCTAGGATGCCTGTATCCAGCTCTTGCATGCACATAAAGATGTGTAGGCAAACTTGGGTAAACAAATTGAGATCCTGGTTTGAAAGACTTCCAGGAATAGGAGGGAAAATGCTCTTATATTGGTTCACCATCCAGTCCTGATGGTACAGAGGATTTTGCATCCTGACAACCAGCAGCTCCAAAAAAGCCAACAAACAGCCAGGTATAGCGGGTGTTTTAACCGCACAGCTATCACCTGATATGTTCAAAATCACTTACTAGGTATGGCCAAGGTAACCGTAAATCTAGAACCACTTCGACATTACCAGCCACTGAGCACCGACAAAATAAAACTTATAGCAGTACTTTAAAGGAATGATAGTGCTACCAAAGTAGCAAAATCTGAGGATGCTGGACTTGCAGTTTTTTCATTCAGGAAAAAATTGCCCTTTTTAGTCTTAACTTTTTTTTACTGGAAACTCCTAATTCTTCTAATCTGACAGCTTCAGCTATGGTTTTAATAGCATTAGAGCCTGGCTTGAGCTTTATGAGTTTTCCAGAGTATCCTCCCAATTCAGTATAACTCCAGCTCCTTGCAGGCCTGCTTTCAGCACTTCCTTAAGACATCCTTAGCAAGCAGTCTGAGACAGGTGTGTATGATGGCACTAGTAGTTTCTGCTAAGCACAACAGCCCTGCTGGGGCTGTAAGAAATCAGAAAAAATGAAAATACTCTGAAGGATACTGTGCTTTGTATCAAGGGATGCCATATCCCCCTGTATCTGTCCACAAGGACTACAGGAGGGAAAAGGTGCTTCTGCAGTCACCCTGTGTTCCTTCTCCCTGCTTGAGTTTTAGCAAGCAAAAACTTCAACTGAAGCTTTGCCAGTGACCGTGGCTTACGCCGTGCCTCAGAACCAGCTCCCACTTTGTCATATTTGAAAAGGAAATATTCCTTTCATCCCTAGAAATGTTCACCATCAAGGCTGGATGGCAAGAGGCCCCTACAACCTGGGAGCAAACCAGCTTTCATCACTGCCCAGCCATCCCAGTTTTCAGGGCCTTTGCTTCCTCTTCTGAAAATAAAATCAGCCCTGTACAACTCCAAGTGCCCACCTGCCATGGGATGACACAAAGAGAAATAAAATGTCCTGCCCATTTCCGCTTGTTCTCTTTCCCACCTTCTGGAAAATTCTGTCAGACATAAGGATTTAAGAAAATCTGACAAATTCATGAAGGATCGTGGTAGGTGTTGCTTATTTTCCAGCAGACAGATAAGCTGGTGCACAAGCCCCCCTTTTAACTTCCAGTACTCAACTCAGCCTTTGACTAGGAAGGTTTCTCTCCACCTCCTTCATTTTTTCCATACCTTATTTCTGTGTCTGCACACTTCCCTCACAGCTACATTCTCAGTAATCCTGCCACTGACTTTATCCTCCCAAAGGTTTCATTATTTCCTTAGACTGCTTTGCTTAAGACTTTATTTGCAGCATCTGACAGTGACACGCTGACAGTGAGTCTAAATGCATCAACCAGATGATGTCGGTGACAGAGTATTTGTAAGTGGCTAGTGATCATCATGATTTAAAAGTTCAAGAGGAAACTGTGGTTAAACTGCAACAAAGATATTTTTAGCCTAGATATCAAGTTAAGAGATTTTAACAAGACTCTCGCCCAGCAGAATAGGCAGCTTGGCTAAGTACCTGGAGATACAGTTTACTGTCACAGCTGACAGAGGGCTGCCATGGCTCTGTTCAGGAGATGAATTATTCAGGATGACACATTATCATAACCTTCACGTAACAAAGCCTCCTTGGATGACAACCTCTTTTTCCTTAGCTGTCTTGTGGAGGCCTTTTCTACTGTTCTCTTGGGCAAGAAGGCACTGCCCTGAGCTCTCTCTAGTTGAGTGGTGACAAAGGACAGATTTCTCAGGCAATCCCCCTCTGCGCAGCCATCAACCCTGACACTGCGCCACAACACTGGCCCTCTGCCACCGCACTGTCCATTTCAAGATGCAGACTGTTCCTGCTTCTGCCTTTGCGTAGGAGGGAGCAGAGGTTATGAGAAAGGCTTCAGTTTAAAGTTTAGCTTCCTTATCAAACAGCTCAGGATTATTTTAAAAAGCAGCATAACAGTTAAATGCAGCCATGCCTTAAAATACTCACTAAAAAAAGTTACACGATGTGTTACTTTTCCTTTGCTTATTATGCTCACTTTTGTATGAATAATCCTGCCGGGATGTAACATGATGCTCGCTCCTGCGTGTATGCAACATGCAAACTAAAATTTATTTCAAATCACTGCAGCCCTGGCTGAGTTGGCATAAATCTTTATCTAAAGTTTGTGGCACATGAAGGTAAGGCACGTTTAGAAACACAAATGGGAAGCTGTGAATGCTCCACCGCTGGCGGTGTTCAAGGCTGGATTGGACATAGCCTTGGGTGGCATGGTTTAGTGGGAGGTGTCCCTGCCCCTGGCAGGGGGGTTGGAACTAGATGATCTTAAGGTCCTTTCCAACCCTGACTATTCTATGATTCTATGATTAACTGGAAAAGAAAGATGCTGGGGAAAAAAAGACAAGTAATTTTTTATGAAGTTTATGATTTTGAGAACTAAGCTTTAATACCTGTCCACCAGCAGCTCTTGACAAGATGATTAACAATTCACTATTACACTAAAACCTTCATCAATTTTCACAAGAAACATTTACATTAGTCTCCTATAACACCACACACTCTGTTTGAGTCAACTTTTGCTGATATCAGAGAAATGAAATTGCACCATTACTAGGACTGGGGACAAAGCTGGCATGAGGACAGAGTACCACCATGTCCAGCCTCCTGGATGAAGGGCAAGTGAGCAAAGAGGAGAGATAAGGAACCAGGGAAGATCTTGGCCAAACACTGGACTGTGCTGCAGCTGCTGTGCTAACATTCATTTAGCAGTCCTGAAAGGGCCATCCTGCTGTAACAGCTGATGCATTTGGGTGCGTGCACCCTGCCATCACCCTAAAGGCCAAGCCCAGTGCCTGCCTCTTCCAGCCCAAACTGGCAAATAACTTGGAGTTTTGTTGTAGGAGACTGGTATAGCAGCATGCTGCAAAGCTATCTTTGCTTTCTCTCCCTTTAACTACTTCTGCTTAGGTCATACTTACAAAAACAACCAAACTTGGTCCAAAGCAGTATTTGTTTTTTACTTTTAATATATAATTCAATTGTTAAATTTAACAGCCTTCTGCCCTCTTTCCCTAATTCCATAGCTTACTCTTAACCTGTATGCTCAATTACACCCAGCTGAGGAGCTCCATGCTGTTCTCTTCAGCATATATTCTCGGCATCCAATTTGCAGATGGCTTTAATGCATATGTTGACATTAGAATCACAATTTTTGTGTTTTTATTTATGGAGAACTTTTCAGACTCATTATTTGGATTACTGGGTTGTGAGTGCAGAAGCTGACAACCAAAAATCTAGTAATTTCTTTGGTGATGCTATCAGAAGCAACACAGCCCCTGAAGATGTGCACAATAACAGCACACAACTTTTTAACCTCATAAACTTGAAGCGTATGCAATGCTCATGCACAACACACCACAGAAATTCCACTCACTGTTGTTTATTGTATATATGGTTTTGATTCAAAATTAATGACATCTTGGTTTAAAATACGAATCTCTGTTAAACTTCCACCTTGGGAAGAACAGGATATGACATTATAAGCAAATAAAACTAAAGGAGAAGACAATAACTGATTTTTCACAATCCAAACTCTTCTTACAGTTACACCACCACTAGGGAAAGAAAGACAGTCTCGTAATGGTTCAAAATGCCTATATTTTGGCTGGGAAATTTCTTCCCATTTTGACTGGGAGTGAGCACAGATACCTGACAGACCGGACAGGTCAGGACAGACTGTCTCCTTTCGGCGAAGGAATGAAACCACCCAGGATTATCCAGGGGATTTTGGACATGCTTGGAAATTAGAATCCCTTACAAAGAACCATAACAAATTAGTCAATAAAGTCCAAATAAAATATATAATACACATGTACACTCCAGCTTCTAGTTTGCAATCATTCATAGGTAATGCTATAGAATATATATGACATGCTGTCATATAATGCTCAGTAGCATAACTGCAAATACGATTTCCATACTATAGGCACAGCAACATTTATTATGTGTTACTCTTGCAAAGCCTGCTGGTTTCTGTGAGTGGCACTGAAGCCAACAGAAGCTGAAGGCATCTTTGACAAAATCTGATTTTATCCTGAGACCTCTGTATAGATTTAAGATCCCATCTTTGAGCTAAGAGACTTGGAAAATTCTAGCTAAAAAATTAGTAAAGCTCATTGTCACATTTCCTCTGGATTAATTTGCAAATTAATTTGCAAAAGTTACTTTGTAACTTGATGTAGGAAGGAAGCTCTTCTAAGTCCTCTGTAATGACACGGCACAGCAGGAAGATGAATCTGGATTAATTTGCAAATTAATTAGGACTTAGAAGAGCTTCCTTCCTACATCAAGTTACAAAGTACTACACACAGTTCTGTTACTCTCTGGTGCCAAAATGTAAAAGCTCATTATTTACATAATCGGCATCATAAAACATTGAGCAAATAACTTATGCACCTACTGTACACAGCACTGAGCTGAATAATGAAGTTGAGAGGATATATTTTACTTAAATATGACACTAGTTGCCAAAACAGCATTAAAAGCTTTTCAAGACAACAAAGAAAGATGTTGACTTACTGCTCTGTGTTTTGACTCGGACAGAACAAACACATAAATAAGTTGAATTAGATCTACCTGACCTTTCTGGCGACTGGGATGCAGCTCCCCACTAACTACAGTGGAAGACCCTGAAGGCATGCAAAGCTAAAGCATGGCTATTGGAGGCTCATCCACAAGGTCTCAGTAGAGATTGACTCCTTGCAATGCTTCCCTATTACTAAACTGAAGTCAATACCTGTATTGCAGCACTAGCCAGTGGTAACGCACACTCGCAGAGTCAAAACACAGCTTTATAATAATGGAAAACACAGTTATTTCAATTTAAATAAGTACTACATAAAATGCTCTCTTGTATCAATTATTGAGGAAGGATTCAGCTGCCCACTGGAAATTTCTACTTAAGACCAAAAAATTAACATATTTTTCTCTTTTGGAACACATCCACTTCATTACCAGGAAAAGGCAAAAAAAAAAACAAATATCAAAATTGCAGACACATGAAGAACATATCTAGCAGCATCATGATATCCCCCTCTTCTGTTCTCTATTTAATTCATGTTCAACATTCAGTTTTCTTTCACAGTCCTAGGGAGAGATAAGCTTATATTTTCATCAGATCTCAAGTTCTCACTGAGGTTGGTCAAATCAAGTGTCTCCATCACATACAGGAAGTTAGGATTGTTCTTTTCAATTACTTTAAATATTTACACTTCTGATCATAAAATGAAAGGCGGACAGAAAAAAATATTGCCCTTTGCAAATAAAAATAGAACACATTATAGAGACTAGCATCTGTATTAACTTAAAACAGTACCTGAATGGAGATGGTGGATCACGGGGAGTAGCGGCAGTGCTGGAAGCAGTGCGCTGACATGAATTTTGGAAATAAGTGGAAGAACACCTCCAGAAGATGCTCCAATCAACTTGCATCTTACTTGAGCACACAAACTAGACAATCATACAACCAAAAAAAAAAAAACTAGAGAAAGAAGTCTCTCCCTTCCCATCCCTTCTGCTAACACTTACCTGGCTTTCTGTCACAAGGAAGACCCAATGTCAGCACTGAGTGCATCCCAGCCCACCACCAGCATTTTTGCCGGAAGTTATTTTGGTACTGCAAATTTAGTAATACCTTGTATTTCCACACATTTAGGCAAGGAATACAAAAATACGAGGTGCTCAGCCTAATGAAACCTGAACAGTAGCCTGGATGCCCAGTTTTGGTCTACATCCTCAGCCTTAGACAATGACCTGTCTTGGGCAAGTCATGCAGCCTTCTTATACTGAGGTTTTTTAGTGCTAAAATGAAAATAATTATAATGATCTTTTTCATTATGTTGTGGGAATTAAACAAATGCCTTCACTGGCAGTAGATGTAGTAGAACTGAAGTAGATGTAGACAAGAAGTGGCTTGCTGCCAGTCCCTTCCCCTGTAAGAGTACAGCTATGGTTTCCATGTTTTTTATTGGTAAGGAAAAATTGTGTTAAATACTGGTGGATCTGTCTACGGCTTTAACTATTTAAGAAAAATGGTTATTGGGGAACCAAATGACCTTACCTGTCTGCAGGGAACTTTTGGACATCTTTTACTAGCATTAACTCTCTATATTAAGTTTTGTTTTCTCAATTCATCATAAATAGTCACAATTTTTTAATATTATTAATGACGATGAATTTCTATCTGCCACATAATTTAGCTTAAATGCTTCCGAGCTGCTCCTCTTCAGTTCATTAGTTTGGCCTGAAGTTATCTATATATTTCATAATCCTCAGAGAGGTCATCTAACACCTCTGCTAATTTCTACTCTCTTCTACTGCAATAAACCTGGACCTACTGACAAGAACCTCACTGCATACATCTCTTTTAAAGGAGAGTGTTGGACCTAGCAAGAATAGTGTTCCTGGAGAATTACTCTCCTGACACATGCCTAGGCATATCTCCAACCACACTGACCTTGTGTGGACACTTCACTGAAGAAATGTGAATTGCACTGTACTCAGATTTTGCAATACCTTAAAGTTGGACACCTGACTTCTCTAAGAGATGGAAGCCATGACTGTAGAGTCAAACATGTACATAACTATGAATACCATGTGGTATGGGTGGGTGGTTTGTGTTTTTGGGGGGTTTTCTGGTTGAGGTTTGTTCTGGTTTTTTTGATCTGCAAAGAATGGTTCCCTTATGGAGCAAATAGGAACCAGCTGCCTAATCCATTCTGCTTCCATCACAACAAAGCTGAGACCAGTATTAAAGCAAAGAAGCAAAGAAAAAGCAGTGCAGAACCAACCCCAAAGTGAAAAGGGATTCTGAAGATAGTTTTAGTAAGACAAGTCCTGAAACATCTTAGATGGTTCTGTCCTTTCCCTTAGATTGGTGAGCTGAAAATCGGTGAGCAAGAACTATCAAAACCTACTGTTCATGTCACCATACGCTGAGGAAAGTGTCCACTAATTAAAAAGCAAAAGGACCGTGATCAGAAAGCTACCTGGCACAGAGTAATGCCAGTACTGAGGTGTTAGAAAATTCATGACAAATCACAAACAAATATTTGCAGAAAAAAAAAGACTAAATTATATTTGGAGGAAGTCTGTGATTTTCTACTGTTGGGATAAACCTTCTCATCACAAGCTTAAACACTGAATACATTTAAATGTAATTTAAACTCCCAATGAGGCTTTCAAGTTGATGTTTTCAAAGGCATACAAATTATTTCAAAGGATGGGCTTGTATTCCACGAAGACAAGACAGAGAGAACTGTGCTTGGTTTGCAATTACACCTACTTATATGACAAACAGTAGGAAGATGCAACGGGTTTCAAGGGAAGAGAGGAAGATGTAAGGTAGAAAGAGAGAGACATTCAGAAAGATGACACAAGTCAAAGAGACTTGTTTCTCACCTCACCTTACGCACACACCTGTGCATGTAAACAACACCCATACCAGGGCCTACACTACCTAGCACTAGTAGCTTTCCGGTTATCAGCCTTTTGCCTAATCACATCCAAATGCTCCCTGTATCAGAGGACTTTTATGAAGCCTTTAATTCACCCAAAATAGTTTTTAAAAGCAGCCAATAAATGCACCTGCCTACCGTATTAGTATTTTAGGGGACTGTGGGGAAGGAAAGAAAAGCTGAAACTTTATTCTTTCTAAAGGAAAATAAAGCTTTCCTGAAGAGCAAGTTTATTATAAAACATACCTAATGGGAAAGTCTATTTTTAAAACCTGTCTGCACAGTAATAATTAGTTCAACAGAATCTGGGACAAGCAGTTTCAGGAATCCATGTCCTGAGATAAAGCTACATAATACTGGAGTGTCACAGGGCTGGTGATCTTTATAAACATGTAATTAATATCTACAGATCCAAATTTAGACAGAATTTAAAGCTTAATATTCACAATATTGTGTACAAAATGTAAAAAAAAAATCAAATCCATTTATTTTGAGAAATGTCTAAGCAGTCTTGAAAGATACAGAAAATCCACTTGCTGGGAAGAAGAATCACACAGATTGTGGCTGTATTTCTGTCTGGTTTCTATCTTCCTTTTTTTTTTTTTCTTCCTTGCAGCTGAATTAGTTATATATAAAGTTTATGGGGCTTTCCTCCCAGAAGTTCTAAAAAAGCAAAGACTGAAAAGCTGAAATAGTTTTATCCTTTTACTATTTACAGAAGCATATTTGAATTCTTATGTGCATATTTCAGTAACTAAAAGGGCAGGGGAGTGAGGAAAACATTGTTTCCGATGCGTTCCAGCACTGCAAATGGAAGAATTTGATGCAAGGGATATAAAGGGATAGGAAGGAGAGAAAATGGAAGAAAGCAGGGCTGAATAAAGAAATGTAGAAGAGCAGATGAGAACCAAGGTACCAGGCAGTACGTAAAGAAGTAAGACAACATGAAATACAAGGCAATAAGGCCTGAGAAGACAAAAACATTTACAAACAAAAAAGTTTAAGGAAAATCACTTTTCAAAAAGCAAGCAAAGGATGAACCGAGATAAATGTGAACTACATGAGAAAAACTTATAACTGAAGTTAAGAGAGAGGCAGACCAGAATGAAGGCTCACAACTGAGGTTAACAGACACTTTTGTGCATTTACATGGCAGATGTTTCATCTCCCTAAATTTAGAACAGACAATGTGATGAATCCTTTTACTGAATCGGCAGAGTACTTCATTTTCGATTATGCTGTTCCAGAATTAAAGTTGCCTTGGTGGGTACTAAATGTCTAAAAGCCTCGACCATATTCTGGTACCTTCACTGTAGACAATGTGGATTTTGGAGATACTGCTTCTGCTAAATTAATTTTACTATTTTCTTCTTCAACCGTCCAGTGTTTTGCAGCACATGCCAGTTAGAGGGTCTGTGTACTTTCTTCAGGTCCAGACCTTAGCCACATAAATAGGCAAGCTCTTTCACACTGAAATTTAAACATAAATTTAATGTTGAAACAAGGAACACAAAAGACGCACTGGTGGAATAAATCTACTTTGTTGGCCACTGCTGAGATTGTTACTGATAGGAGTCCACCATTCATATGGAGACGTTTAAGTGAGGTTTACAGATGCCACTGATTCCTTCAGAAAAAAAGATGATTGGAACTTATTTTGCTTTTGCAGTTGACTTAAGTCTAAAAAATCTATAGCATTTGCTTTTAAAATGTCTCACCTAATTCACGCAAGTTCAGTTGACCACAGTGGACTCAACATTTAATGCAGGATTGCCTGCAACTGCAGAAAACTAGACATCATGCTCTCAGTGGACCACAACAGCCCATGCTGCTACTGCTAACATCAGTGTGTCTGACAAGGATTGCTCTGCTTCCCCAGACAGCTTTTGCCTGCATCACTTCATGTTTTAGAGTTCAAATGGGAAATAAGTTTATGGGGCTTTATATTGGATGTCTCCTATCAACCACAGCTTAGTGCAGCAGCTGTCATAGTTATCTTTATAGTTCAGGGTTAAAATTGATGACTGTCTTAACAAATCAAATGTCTCCGCTTACTGATGTAAACTTTAGAGGAAACCTGCAGTCTGCAGTTACCGACACTTTACTGAAGCGAAGACAGCTACCAGTTTAAAAGATTAAATCTTTTAAAGATTACTCTCCATAACTCAGCATTTAGTTGCCAAATGTAAATTAAAATTTCCACCCACCCACCCTCCAACAGGGAATACCTCAGGTTCTAGGAGACATTGTCAGAACTTAAAACACCTCTTTCAAGATTTCCACTGTAACTGCTTAGAAGAATAATCTAGGGAGCTGCTTTTCTTCCCCCAGATATGTGACATGAGTTGCAATTTACTCTTCTGAACTGCAGAACCATGCCAGAACAGATCTCTCTGTCATAAGTACCTTAAAAAAATTATATTCTGTAATTGAATGTGCAGCACCAATACCAGACCCAAACAAGTTTTGATTTCATTCTACAATTTCAGAAAACATACCAAAAGGCTAAGAGAATAAACAAATAAACCTGAATGTTTCAGGCCCAGCAGTAGATGCAGTGGTAAAATACACTAAAATACAACAAATGCAGGAATATTCCTTTGTATTATTGTCCAAATATAGAACAGGAAGAAGACTTGTGTCACATAAGGACAGATGACAAAGCATCTTCAAATACAGAAATACAGTACTGAGAAAGCTGTTACTATTACAAGGACTTGACTAGCAACAAATAATAGTGGCCTCTGATGCAGATTTTTAAGTTATCCTGGAATTCTAGGTAAAACAGATGTGGAAGGGTTTGAATATCATGCAAAAAAGAAGTGACTCAGGTAGGTGGCAAAAGCTGACATCAGTCCCCAAGCATAGCGAGTGAAATCTGATAAGGAGCTCACTTATTAGAAACAACAGAATTAATGGCAACATGACTCCAAAATAGGTCTCCCTGAACAAACCTAATGTCTCTTTGGAGGGACTGCCCATTTGGTTGATTAAAATAAGTACGTATAGGCAATACATTAATCTCTGTAAGGTATACAACGCAGCCCTTATGTCATAATGCTTAAAAGAGAGCACCATAATACAATGACAAAGCACATGCTAAATGGGTTAGGAACTGGTGGGCTTGACAGGTCTTGAGAAGCAGCTGTCGGTGAATCTCTGCAGAGACTGGTAAGAAGCTTAAAAGTATACAAACAATTTAATTGTTGAAAAATTAATGGCAATGAAATTTGCTAATGGCACAAAGTCTGTCTGAGTGGGCAGTCATGCATGATCTGTATCACCATGCAGGAAGCTAAAGCCGCAAGTAGGACGAGAGCTTAAATTTGTGTACAACACTTACCAGATGCATACTGAAATGCTGTGTCCAATTTTGATCTTTAAAAAGATCGGGAAGAAAAAGATGCCTCAGGTGGGATAATTAAAGAAGCCCAGCACTTCCCTAGAGTGAGAATTGCCATCGCTGGGAAGATCTGCAGCCAGACCCAGAAAAACAACTCAAGAGGCAACAATTAGAAAGAAAAGTTTTCAAAAGCACAGTTGGTTACTAACAGGCGCTTCATCTATGATGGTTTCTGCAAACCCAGAATGCTGAAGTGCCAGAGGGAAACCTAAGTATGCTTTATTGTCATCTATGTTACTGACCTTACTATATAAAGTACCTGGATGAAAGATGATTGTCTGTGACATACCAGCAAACAGACACTGATCTAATGATCTGCTTGATCCTTTCAGACTTTAAGCAATTCATGAGACCTGTCTGGTATCAATCCACAGTTTTCAATGAGTTTGAAACAACTTCATGTTTACTCCTAGGTATAACCCGCTCCCCATCAAAGCAGGGAATGAATTATGGAAGGGCAAGCATTCAAAGTGTGGCTTTCCTTCCAAAGGCTTGGTTGATTTATGCACTGGAAGCATATAGAATGTGCTCTCATAAAGAAAGGGATCTCAGAAAAGGAGCTGAGGGGAGTTTGCTGCACTAGCCTTTTCAACTACACCTTTAGACAGGAGCTGTCTCCTTCACCCTACTGCATCAGCCCATATGACTCATGTAAGTCAAGATCAAAACATGACTTCCCCACATACTACAACTGACTTTGTACCAAAGATATTACATGGTTCTTAGTGATTCTGGTTCTTTATACTGTATGCAGTCTGACAGAGGAAACCCAGTACTCAATTACTGACTAGATCAAATAGCTGCTATTTAACAAAACAGCTTTCAAGAACAGTTATCAAACAGTCTCTCATTTCAAGAGAGTAACTGTCTGGCATTACTGAATAATTCTTAATGAATGGGCAGGTCAAGGAAACTTCCCATTTTGGCAATAGAGCCTTAGCTGAAAAGAAATCTTAAGTTTGTATAAAACTTTGTGAGAAGGGGGAGGGAGAAAGATGGGAGGAAACCTTTAAAAAAAAAAACCCAGAACATTCAAGTGTATCTCAGATTGCCTGCTTGGTAAGAAAATGCCTTAGGCTGTGAAGAGAGGAGGTGAACAGCAACAGGCATCAACCCGCTGTGGCCCTGCCACTTAATTCAGCTTGGCGCGGTGGCATTACTGCAGCCTCATTGCCCAGACAGCATGGTTCTCTCTTCTTCACCAGGGCTGATTCACACAGCCCTTCTGCCTTACCACTTGCGACCTGGATGAGTGGCTATGAGGGGAAGACCAGAGCCCACAAGCAGCCGGGCATTCGAGCTCAGAAAACAGGACGCAGGATCAGTCCCTCGGCCAGCCTACAGCCGTGCGCACAAAGCACTGGTAGCACCGCCATCTGCTGCAAGAGAGCTGAACATCAGCCAAAGGCATCGCTGAAACACAAAGCCGTACAAATCACCTTCAGTCCTTAGGCATGAATGGTCACGTAGGAAGGTATTAAAGGCAATTGTCTTTGCTGTGTGAAGCATTATGTAAGCATCAAACTTCAGCACCTCCAGCTCCCGGGTCAGGCATTGAAATTAGGTATAGGGCTCTGCCTCTTTGTTTTCCGAGTCTTTTTTTTTTGGTTTTGTGGGTTTTTTTGTTTGTTCGTTTTTCCATATTTAAAACTTCTCTCACAAGTTACACAAAGTATAAAAACATGGTCCAAGTAGTTTAGACTGTAAGGTGACTTTTTAACTCTGGATTTAGAGAACAAACCAAAACCAAACCCATCACATGTTGCAGAATACCTTGATACTGCTGTAACCACATGAAAAAAAGCACTACCGTGATAGCTGAAAAAACAGTATTTCTATTTCTCAAAAGCTGCATGATACAATCAAAGTTCTCTGCCAATAACTGCCGGAGAGAAAACTCCTGCCACCCCACGGCCCCCCCAACAAACTCATGACAGGGAGGAATGAAGTTAAAAGTATTAGTAGAACTATGTTGGGAGATTTAAAAAACCAAACCAAACCAACAAAACCCAAAAACATCTTCTGTGGAGTAGAATTACATTTCAAAAAAAGACCATGCTCTTGATCAAGCACTACAAATTTGGGACCCAATATCTTGACTCACAGCAAAAATACCATTGATGCCCACGGGAAGTCTATCTGGGCCAAAGTGTCTACTGAAAAACTATCTAGGTTGCAAAGTAACGCTGGCAATATGCACCACTTCATTGGAAAATATGATACTGATCATTTCCTGGGCAACATTTAACACGGCTCTTTTATTATGTGTTGCATCATTGTTAATTCGTATCTAGTAAGGAACAAAGGTTAAAAGGCCTTCCATTAACACACTTAAAGCTGAATAAAACTGCCACTAGGTCTTCAGGCTACTGTTCAGAAGGTTCGCCCTCAATAACTAGAATTGGAAATGACTTATTTTTGGCAAATCCCTTCATTCTCTGGAACATGGACTTGCCACAAAAGCAACAAAAGCCCATTAAGTGAGGGGTCCAGGCTTTGCGGAGTGTTACGTCCCTTTCCTGGATCAACTTGTGTATGTTCAAATGTAATCCAGAATAAGCACAGCTAAGTGTTATCACATTAATAGTAAATAATAGCAGCGCTTTTCAATTTAAACAGACAACCCAAAATAGGAAACTTCCTTTTGAAGAATAAATAGCCAGGAAAACTTTGTTATGTTTCAGAGCATTCTGATGAAAACCTACTGGCACAGGCTCTTGTCTAACAAGAATTGTGGAACAACCAATTTACCACTGGAAACTGATCCAGTGTTTTCCCACCTAACTAACCCGAAGTCAGAAAGACAAACAAACAAAACCAATGCCACCACAAAGAAAACCTCTCCCATTATGTCGAAGCAATTCTTTCCAAAAATCATGTAATCATGTCTCGGACATTAACAGATGGTCTGCCCTGTTAGTTCGTACACAATGCACATGCTTAATTAAAACACATTATTCTAGGTTTCCTACTTACACCTTTGGCTAAAAACAAAGCAGAGCAAGTACATCCTAAACATGTATAAGTTGCAATTTCTCTCTCATGCTCGTTTGCTTCACATTAACACATGCCCCTTCCTAACGTTGCTCCGTTTTGATTTATGAGAAGGGTATTAAAGTACAGGAACTATCTCCTCTGGTGTTTGAAATCAATCTAGCACATAAGGTCCAATTCCTAAATGAGGCTTTTTATACCATCACACAAACAAGAAAAGAGACTTCAGTATTCAAATTACATCAAATCACAGAAAGACCATAATGAATAGTTCATGGTAAGAAATACCCTAAGCAACAGTCAATATCAGCCACTTAAATATGTATTGTTTATAAAACAGAAAACTCTTCTTTTTATAAATAAAATATTTACCTATATGATTGAAATTTCTTTACAGCCATACTTAAAAAAAAAAAAAAAAAAAGCTTTTTAAGTTAAGAAAACGCTTTAAGGTTGAAGCTTTCCTAGTCCAAGTCTCAGCCTGCAGCAGATTTTGCAGTTGAGTAATAAACCCTTTTAAAATATGGTTTATTACAGAAATACTGTCAGAGCCTTAATTAAAAGTAGGCGCCACAACAGTAGAGCTGCTTACACAACAAATGGATTCTGCTAAGAACATCTGGCACATGCTGACCGCAGCACTAAGTGCTTTTATTTAAGCCCACCGTTTCAAATGGCACTGTCGGTATAGTCATCTGAATGAGATCACTCATACATCCCACTGCACAGCCCATGGAGCACTTGACAGAAACGAGAGAGATGAAATGGTTGCTAATGTCACCAGCAGCAGTCTGAAACCATGAATGTGCATATGTCTCCCACAACAAACAAAGGGATCACTGTTGTCTGGAAAATTAAAAAGGACCTTTAAACCACACTTTCAGGTCTGATACTTAATTCAACTTTGGCTCAAATCTGGTGCATAGGTCACAAAGAATTGCGCTCCCATGTCAACAATCTTTATTAAATTTTCATAAAGGGTGAAATCCTGGCCTCACTGAAGTCACGGGAAATTTTGCAAATGGCTTCAAAGCCCAAGTTTTTCCCAAAGTTATTCAGATAATCACCTGCTCATTAGAAAAATCAAGGCTTTTAGAAAAATAATGCTTTATGACAGAAATTCATAATATGATCATGAAATGGATCAAGACTGATAGAGACTGATAAATGCAAAGACAACCTCAGTATCCTTCTATCAAAGAAGTTCAGAGTCTGACTGTAAAAGTGTGCTTGTCCTAGGCAAGAACGTTCCCAGAGCACAGTGCCTCCCATCTTACTACAGCCTTCATTGCAACATGCACACCATGTGTCTAGGTTTAATCCCACAGTTCCTTATCCTGAGGCAAACAGGATTCTTTCCCAGCCAATTATGCTAATTGCAGAAGAACTTGTCTGTCCCTAGGGAAACTCTGGGAAGATCACCACATCACCACACCAGTGATTCTGGCCACATCCTTAGTACCACTATAAAACTGCAGGGAAAGAGAGAGAAAAAAGGGCTTTTGCTTCCAGGCTTAACTAACGCTGTCAGCTGTGCAAGCTGACTAGTTTGAGGAGGATGCAGAAGGTTGTCTGAATAGATGGTGTCCCAGGACACAGGCTTTTGTTTGTTGGGTTTTTTTTCCAGGGTACAAGGCAGGCACAGTCTCCCCTCTATTTTTGCAAATGTTACTTGGGCATCAGTACAAGTGTCTCCATTGCCAAATTCCTTTTGTATTTGGTCTTCCCCCAAAAAAGGTGTTAGGTGTGTGCAGGACACCACAATAATATAAAGCATGCCTTGACTTTCAGGTTTATTCAGTGAAAGAAATGCAGTGCATGAAAGAAGCCCTGTTTAGGAATGTATGAAGACACGGGATTGAAAACCATGTGTGCTAATGAAAAGCTCACAGACTGTGCTCTATCCAGCCCACAAAGAGAAGGCCAAGTAATAACTTAACCCCACTGGGATTGCATAAGTATGGGAAACAAACATTTAATAGAGGACTTTACACTTTGCCATACACTAGTCTAGTAAGATCTAATGGCTAGTTAAATCTAGACTCATTTCAAGGCATGACATAAAGGGAGAAGTAAATCAATCAAAGGAAAGGAAAGGAAGACCTTTTGCCGTTCCCAAAAGCTGAAAAATCACAAGCCAGAGAAAACCCCACTAAAACATACCAAGCATTGTTTAGATCCTCCATCACTGAAAGTGTTTATGCCAAGATTGCATGTTTGTTTCTAGACTGGCCCCAATTAAAACAGTATTATGGCCTGCAGGGGACTGTTTTATCTGGTCATAGAGGTCCTTCTGGGCTTTCTAATCTGTGATCTGATTTTCAATCACAGAATGGCACTATTATGTACTCTTCGTTGGCTCCATCCTTGGAAGTGCCATGCGGTGCAGGATGTGGTATATAAAAACCACATAGCACTTACCTTTAAACCTGGCTGGGATGAGATATGGTGGAAAGACTATTTGTGGGCAATTTAAACGAATGTACTATATTTAATTCACGACATACATCAGGTAACATAGCAAAAGGCACATAACAGAATCAAACAATTAAGATTTACTGAGAAAATACACTAATTCTAGATGTTTAGAAGGAGTAAAGATGGCCTGCCCCTCAGACAGCCACTAGATTTTCATTTTCCATTCATCAGTTTCCCTCCAAAGCCTGGGATTGAAATAGGTATTTATTCATGTTGGGTTTAGTGACATCACATTTAAGAACATACTCATTCTCTGTCACACTGACAAATTTTGATGTGTGAAACAAGAACAGAACTGAAAAATAAACATATCTGAGTCAGTCTTTATGCTCAGCATTTAACCAGCTCCAGCTCGCTTCTGATCCCTTTTAATTTTTTGTGGATTTGCCAGAGTGGAAGTGGCCAAGTGGCTCTTCTACCTGCCCAGGACTGCTATGTTATTTCGACTCTTTCAACACACTTCACGCTTGGCACAATAGGGGCCAGGCCAGGTCTGCCAAATGCTTGGGCAGATTTTTACAATAAATAATAAGTCTACTTGCCCCAAGAATGCATTTTATTCAGTAAATGCCCTATTCTTTCTCCAATTCTTAACATGATCAACAGATAAAAAACACTCTTATCTCGCATTTTGCTTTGAAAAGAATGTCTGTAATTAGAAAGAAATTTAACTGGTACAAAGTTAGCCCAGTGGAAAACTGCAGGAACAGTGAAATGATCAAAGTCATTTGTAAAAACAGACAAAAATAAACATTTGCTTTGTTTATCCAATGGGGCTCCGCAAAAGACATTAAAGAACATTTGAAGAGTACACTTCACAGCCTAAATAAGCATGGAAAAAATTCAATTCCAAATCTTGAGCAACTTATCTTTTGTATATAACTTAAAAGATTCATTACTGCTCTGAAATCAGTAGCCTCCTACTTCTTGTATGATAAGCAGATCCCTATTCATTAAATATCAAGTAGCCAGTTTTAATTTCACAGGAGTTGTATATACAATTACTTTAAGTTTTTCTGGAAGGCAGCACTGGAGTGTTCTCAACAGACAGTCATTCTTTTAATCCATTGATGTCTGTACTTCATGAGCTTATGAGTGGGAGCTCCTTTAAAATTAACATGAAAGAACTATACACACATAAAGAGTATATTCACAGCCAGACAAACAATAAATAGCTCAATGAGGTCAGACCGATGTTACAGCAAAGACTTGTCTGGCATGTGTGCATGTTATTTAAAAGTTCAAAAAGTCACACACATTTTTAACAAACTGAAAACACACATTATGACTTGATTATCGTCGCGTCTTTGGAGCAATAGCTTAGTGGACGGGAATAATAACCCAAGTTGAAGTTTATGATGTCCCATGTTTTTTTTCCTGCCCTAAAGGTTTAAGTCCCATGCAGCTCTGCAACCAGACAATACCCACCCTTTATCCACTCAACCTGGGATTCCCCTATACAACAAACTTCCTCCACTGTAACTAAGAGAAACTAAAACCAAGAATTATGCAAATATCTCCCCAACACACACATCTGTCTGAGAAAAAGGAAAATGAAAATAATTACTCCACTGTAGTTTAAATTCTATATCATTATTTTCTCTCACTTCATTTTGCATGAGGGAAATAGGAACAGAACATTCTGACTGCTTTGTTGTTAAGTCTCAATGCATTTAGCAAACTTCCATGGTCCCTGCATTAGATTTAAGGCTCATGGGCTCTATTTCACATTATATTAGAAATTCCACAGTTTTGAAAAAATTAATAACTCCTCAACACAGAGAAGTGTAAATGTAGCTGCTTAACCACCCTGACTCCTTGTTTAAAATAGATCTATTTCATGAAGTCAGGAAGTAAAAACACCAGCATCACCCTTACTACATTTCCTCCAGAGTGCTGTGTGTGGGGAGCACATCAGCATGAAAATCATGCAGCGTTGTCAGCCCACAGAGAGAACTACGGGTATTTGCACCTCCAGAATCTGGGACTTGTGCACAGGGCCAGGCCCATCCTGGGTAAGCCAACACAGGGGTGGTCCTGCTGTCCCCAGCTTCCTGGAAGCCTCACTGAAAAGGGAATTTTTTTGTTGTCAGTTTGCAGGATTTGGGAAAAACCCTGGAGGGGGATTCCACCATCAGACTATGCTAAAATGTTGAACAACCTCCCACGGGAAACTCAGCTGGTCAGGGATTGTTCTGTCCTTCTGCTTCACAGACTTCATGTTTCTGAGATTGTGACTAAGACTTCTACAGTACAATCCTGCTGGTGGCCTCACTCCCCCCTCCTTGTGCCAGCTGCATCTCTTGAATAGCCCTTAGAAGCTGACCCACTAAAGCCATCCCTATAGGTAGGTAGGTTGCTGAACTTTTCACAGGAGGAGCAAGCGTAACAAAACTTCCCCACATTTGCAAAGGAAAAGAACCACCAAAACACAGTACATCCTCTGAGCCTCCATGGCAGAAGCAAATGGGGAAAAGCAGAAGCTAATTTTCATTTCCCCTAGTGCACACCTTTGTGCCATCTCTGGGAGCACACTCGCAGCTCTATGCATATCCGCCTACTATAGTACCTTCTCTCAGAATCACTGAGATGGAAAAGGTCAAAAATACCTTAGTATGAACTCCCCAACAGGAGGAACATGCTCTTAATTGAACCAAGTATCTCTAATGAACAAAAGTACAAAACCAGCTCCCTAATTTTAAACTCATACAGTTACCAGCTTCAAAATCAAATATAATATATCGCCAAACAAAATAACTGCTGACTTTTATAAAACCATTCAGAGAAGTGCCCAGTGGTGTCTCTGTAAGATACACAGTTACCTGTGGCAGCCCAGGAACCTCTTAAAACAGTGTTGCATCCTTTGTTTCACCAGTTGAAATTATAGTGATTATCATTTCCAAGGGGCCTAATCTGTATCTGAATTTAGATGTGCTTTCTCTGCTTGCTTTATTGTTTAACTTTCAGCTGGTGACACCCATTGGCACAGCACAGAGCCAGCCATAAAACTAGTGTCTACTTGAGTAATACATCACTGCTTGCAGCACTATCGCTGCCATTCTATTTTAATCATGTTATCGATACTCCAAGAATACCTCTGTCCTGCATCAGTGATGAGATGAGATGCAAAGAACAGTCATTGGTTAATGGCTGCACGCGATGATCTTAGTCTTTTCTAACCTAAATGATTCTATTATTCTACTCATTCTGGCAAGTCCCTGATACCACTGGCTTCCTGCACAGATGCGTGAGAATGTCTCAGTCTACTCTAACAAGCATTTCAGCCCAATGGGCCTGCAAAGGTCTGTTTGAACAACCCCCAGCCTCCAGAAGCTCCAGGATGTCTGCCAGACAGAGAAGCTGTCTGTCAAGTCAAACTGCCAGCCTCACTGTAGTTTGGAGGCCACGACTTCACTGCTCCCTTAAAACACGGTAGATGTACGAGTTTTCTGCTTAACTGGTTTGAAGGGTTTGAAGTATTTTCACATGCCCCCTTATTTTCATGCTATATAAAATATCTGCATTTAAAGAGCTATAAATGAAAACAAAACAAAACAAAAACCACACACACTGATTTTAAGGTTTTTATAAAAACTTGTACTCTGTCCCCCGATCTGTAAAATGTACACTCACACAGAGGGTGCCAGTGGGAAAGTCTCAAATAGTTCATGCATTCACATAAACCAATAACAAATATGAACCACTTAACAGAACTCCTTTTACCTTAAAAGGGGTGGAACTCAAGATACAGTTTCAAACTGGCTATGAACAAGACTGCAGAAGCACAAAACCAGGTAACTAGGAAGTTGATCCAGGCTACCTAAAACGCCATGGGCTTCCCTCAACAGTTCTTCATGCAACTGATGGTACTATCATCAACTGAAAATTAAGTTTAAGGCCTGCACTCACAGACAACATTGCTGCACCTCAGCATTGGCACTATCAGACTGAGCGTGCCAGCTGTCAATATCTCATCTGAAAGACACACGCATCACTGACAATTTTCAAGTTAAAAATCAAGTTGTGTACACATGATGGATGGAACAGTGAGGCAGTGTACAGTTCGAATCACTTGCCTGAACAGGCCTGCATTTAAAGGCTGCACGAAAAAGCCTCATGCTGATCTTATGTACTGTGACTAGCCAAACAAAACCTCCATCATGACATGATCTGATCACTGTATTGTTTAACCACTCACACTGGATTCACTCCAAAATTTCAGGCAGTCTGTTCAAAATTATCTAAATTGAAGCTTGCTATAATCACATTTGATTAAGCCTACAGCTGTGTTTTACCAACTTGATTAAAAGAATGAAAACAAAGGCCCAGTGAAAACTAAAGCCACAGGTAGACCTCACCTTCCAAATACTAAGCTCAGTATTGTTCTTGTGCTACTCGGCAAAAGTCAGTAATGTTGCTCATTGTAATAAGGGTGGATGTTAAGGCAGGACTACATTTAAAATAACCTACAAATGAGAAGCAATAGTCAATCAGTATCTATCTGATCTAGTGAACAGCGAAACGCAAAACACTGCAGCCAAAACGGCTGATCCCATCTGAGGGCTGAAGTTATTGTAAGCCTCACTTGCAAAAAAGAAGTATTAGTTCTCATATCAAAACATGCAATAAAAAATAAAATTATCCTCCACCCCCCAAAAAAAAAACAACCAAAAAAATCCAACAAACAAACAAACACAAAAACCCCCCACACACAACCAAAAACCAAATCAAACCCTCAAGACTCAAAGAATGTCTGAAAACACTGAGAGACAACAGAGATGTCCACTCCCATGCTCACAAATGAAGACTACTGAAGCATTTCTTTATTCCCAAAACCCCGACATGCTACTGCCTGGACACAAGCATATGCAAATGATCCCCAAAACGAGAATAAGCAAAAAAAAAAAAACAAACACAAAACCAAAACCAAAAAAAACCCCTCAAACCACCACAAAAAAAAAAGAAATAACCAGAAATTTGTATTTGCCTATCTTCCAGAATGCGTAATCCCCTATTATGCTTGTGCACATGAAGAACACGCAACATTCTCTTCATGATTCTAAAAACAGAGTTTCAAATCACACAGTGAACATCTTCAAACCTTGCACAAGATTTCTAATCCTAATACAATTGATGACTCATGATTTGTAGCCTCAGTAAGTGAAACTGCTGACACCAAAATCATTGCCAACTGTGAGCTGGCAAGATAATTATGCTCACTTAACTGTCAGCTAGCCAAATGTCTCCCAGAAATAGAACCAGAGATATGAGGTCTAATTAGAAGTGTCTGAATTACCAGAGCTCCTGTATTGCTAACAAATTAATAAATAAATAATTGAGGAGAACTCAGCAGGTTTCCACTCCACTACAAGCACGCTAGTAAATTGTTTTCTTTACAGTACTCAGAGTATTAAAACTCCAATTTAACGACTGGGCCCGTGAAAAACTTCCTGCCTGGCAGTTTTGCTCAGTGGAAGACTTACAACTAACTTTATTTTTTATGAGATGCACTGCACCTAAAGCACATCTCACTCATTGATCACAATGATCAGACATCTGTAAAGAGAAGATACACACTATAAATTGTATTGAGAGCTTCTGAAGTACAATCCACTGTAAGCCTCAGCTGATGATGAACTATTAATTACTGTGCATTTATAAAAACATTTAAAATTTAGGGCTGGTCAGATTACACATAACCATTTACTATGAAAATGCTTTTACCACATGTGTGCAGTACTGGATTACTTCCCACATTGTTAGAAAGCATCCTAAGAAAGTGCAGAATTGAATGTGAAATTGTAGCCCATATGTAGATGAGTCTTGGAGGTCAACACAAATCCAAACTAACTCCTTCAGCAAGGACCTCATCTTGCATCTAAGCATTGGAGCCTTCTGCATTAAAGATGTTTAATTTAATCTCCTTAGTTTTCTTACATCCCCAGGACTCCCATTTCCAAAAGTCCACATCCTTTCTGCTACTGCCTGATTTGGACAATAATTAACATGGGCTTACAATAGCTGGATACCAGCTGTCATTTTCACTACTTTTTATAGTATCTTCAGATGCTCTATGATGAGCCACAGCTTGGGAAACATCATCAAGGCAGTAGTTTCCACTTTGTGCTCTAGATGAGATATTGCTGTCTAATCAAGACAAAGGCCTTCTAACTGAGAGCTCTGGTCTCTCTCTTTATGGTCTCCTCATTCTACATCCCACACTGCTGATGCTACCATGCTCCACATCCCATATTCCCATCATGCTTATTCCTCTGAACTCCTTCCACCTTCCTGCCATTTCTCCCATCACACTGTTTAAGCAGAAACTTCTGGCAAGCCACCCAGGACTCATCCTGCAGATACCTGCATGCACAGCTTCATTTTATGCACAGAGAGTAGAGATAAGGGAAAAACAAAACCTTTCATTTCCTAAAGGTGCTTGTTACAGCAGCCACTGTGCAAAATTCAGCAAGCTTCAGTGAGTCATTTGATTTAACGCTGCCTTAGAGATCACTGTTCTCTATCATAAATATCACCACCTTTGAAAAAATTCTCATAAAGTGCTAAAACTTAGTCAAGCCACAGAAAGCAATATTCGCACCACACTGAAATGAACATGCCAAAATGAAGCATTTTTGGTACCAACTGGTTCCCACAGAAAGGGAACGATTTCCACAAACAGAAAAAAAAGCAAGGAAAGACATTTTTAGATTGCACAAAAATACAAAGAACTGATATAACCAAGAAGGAAGTGTGGCTTGCGTGCAACACTATTAATCTAACTTGACTGAACAATATGCATTTTTTCATTTCAATCTTCCGCCTCCACTTTTTGTTTGCTGTTGAGGACAGATAAGTGCTACTGTCTTGGCACAGGCATTTCACTAAACAGTAGGTATTGTAATAGCAAAAAAAGCTTAGTCCCTCAGATTTTGCAGAACTTTACTTCAGGTCTATTTGACTGAAAGAGCTCAGTTCCAGGCTCACTCTGGAAAAAAAACTATTAGCAGCACAAATGTTTCCTCTGTAGAAGGTGCTAACCCAGTCAAATGAAGTATTTTTAAATTCTGATTAAATTCTATAAGCTTCTGCCAATCATGTACTATAAGTAGCAATAATAACTGAGACAAAGAATACTACTTCTGGAAATCAAGTGGCATGTACAATCAGAAGTATGGCTGGTTGAGCAAGGCATGTAAGGAGACCTAGCACAGAAACAAAAGCACTATGGTCAAGTTGAAAGACTGGTTATTAAGCTGGAGACTGCTTAATAACCAGAAATAGAAAGCAGTTTTAATCCAGGCTAGCATTTAGGAGCAGCACGTTTAGTACAGAGACAGAAACATTAACTGTAATTTTGATACTTAACAACAAAGTGTTAGTAGCAAAAGTTGATCACATTTTCTAACCATGGAGTTATTATTTGTCTTCCTCTTGCAGTGGTGGAAAAGGTACCAGAGACACAAAAACCTTTACTAAAAGTAAGGTGAAGCAGGTTCTGCATGGAGAGAAAAACAAGTCCTGTGACTGAAAATGTCAAGGCCAGGCTAAAAGAAGAACAGCAACATCACTAACTTTATGGAAACCTAAGTGCAGAAGATGCATCTTCTCGTTACTCGGCTTTGCAAGAGACAACTCAAAGTACATGGGAACCATAACTTTTGGTGCCAAGGCAATGGTGGCAAAGATGAAGATCTGCAGAACAAGTGGCACACTGTGCTTCCAGCATTGGCAGGAACGGACAGAAGAGCAGATGAAAATCCCAGATCATTGTGTAAACATCAAGTCATGGTAGCTCAGCAGTGAGAGCATCAAATTAACCCCAGAAAGGAGGGTGTTTTAACGACCACAACCACCCATCAGTAGTCTACTCCTAGACGAAATGCAGATGGCTCAATCTTGCAGAGCTATACTTTAGACCTGACCAGAGTGGTGCCCAAGAAAGCAAGACTGACATGCGGATAAACCCTCTGGGTAGCTTCATGAACCTGGGAAGTCTCAGTCCACCATAGCACTCCATAAAGGCAAGATGACAGACATCTTGCTGAAGATGTTTTAGTCAGCCTTCCCTTGGGTAAGGCTGCACTGAAGACTGATGATAAAGATATGAAATGGATGGGGAGCTCTTCACTCACCAATGTGAAAAACAAAAAAAAGCCAATAAGCAGTAGGTGACACATTAGGAGTTTTCTTATGGAAAAGGACAGAAAGGATCTGCTTGTTCTAGTAATTATTCAGAATTATAGTGTGTACTTATTCTTTAAGGGATTTTTCAAAATCTGCGCAGAGCTGTAGGATCTTTTGATCCAGCTTTTCCAGGCTACTAAATTAGCTTTTTCTATTTACTCTGAAGTGTCTTTTTAGGGAAGATTTAAAACTGAGGCAAGAAATAAAAATGCTAAGTCTTCTTAGACATGGAAGTGTCTTACATAACTGTCGCTGTGCCTTTGATCATTTAAGGGCATAAGTTTGACACATGCTGTAGAGAGAAGTCACAGCCTCTATTAGTTCAGCAGATACAGCACAATAAAAAGCAGATATACTTCCAAAGCTCACTAACCTTGCCTGCTTTTATCAAGTCTGAAAGAGAAGCTGTAATTATCAAATTAAGTACTAATTGAGAGTAATTGTTCTGACTATAACTTGATTATGCTAATCCAGTAACAGTTTAGGTTAAAAAAACCCAAAACTGAGAATTACTTTTCCTTTCAGCAAGATTGACGCATGCATCATCTTCCTCTTTGCTAACATCCTTTTACTACACAGGCATCTACTACTACCTTTTCTTTCATATTGTTTGACTGAAATACAGCTGTGCCTCCTTAGGCAGGATGTCACACAGGCAACATTCAGGTTTGGTTTTAATTTTTCTAGCGTTCTGCCTGTAACAAACACAACCACGTCCTTCAAGGCAGCCTGGGGATTTCAGACATACCTTCCATAGTGCAAGATGGATGAATCCTGCAAATGGCACCAAGTGCCTCAGTCATATCTGAATCTGAATGGGATAACACAACCTCTGGGCTATAATTTAGCCACTTGTTTCCTAGGAAAAATCAAAACCTTTTGTTGTCCCCACCTTCAGCTGGATTTATCCCTTTACTGTTCTCAGCAGTTCTGCAAAACTCATCTTAATTTTTGGCTTTTTTAGATAAAAGAGGCAATTGCATCCTTCAGGACTCAACATGATTGAAGAATGCAACCAAGGCAAAATCTAGCAATGATAAAAGAGTCAACAGAAATTGTGCTATCAACTTGGGGCAGGATGAGCTGAACAAACTGTCAGATCCAGTATCCTCTTTTTTGCTTATTAATTTGTCACAGTACTATCTTTAAAGTAAATCTAGTCTATGTACTTTTACAGGACTTTCTTACCCCTGATTTATTACAGTTCTGAGAAAGCAGGCATTACTGCATATTCATATAAATATCCAGCACGCACTGGTAACTCCTTCTGGGTTTTTTCAGATGCTCAAATTTTCCATCAATTTTAATAACCAGCATTTCTTCTGCGGACTGCTGCTCAGTTTTTCCTTCTTTTCCTGAGTTCTGAGATTCCACATTTTATTTCCTCTTTTTCTTTCTGTTGGGACTTTTTTTTTGTGTGGACAGTTCCTGAATTTTGTATTTGTTACATTTACCAAAGTTCCCCCAAGATAATTACCTAAACCCAGAAATTCATACTCAGTGAGTATTGCCTCCTATCAATTTCACCTCAAACATTCCATGTACAATTAAGGCAATTCAGTTTAAAATTACTTTTTGAGTAAAACAAATACATATATCTGAATTGCAGCTAAACATGTACCAAACCTGGCAGTGCACATTTTCAGTGAAGGACATGCTATAACGTGTGAAGAGGTGACAAAGGCATAAGGAAGAGATTCAAAATACCTTCCCACAGGAATATACATCCCAGTTCTTTACTGCAGTCTAAAATACACCTTGTCTTTTGATTCGAAGTGCTTCAATCATCTTGGCCTATCAGTATCATGGAAAGCTAGCAATAACTCTTATTAAACTCCACCAATAATTTTAATGGAGGAAAAAAACTCTCAAAGAATAGATTTTCCTAGAGCTAAACATATATTATTATACAGCTGCTGTAACAAAAAGGGAAGTGCCAGAAGTTTCAAAAAGAAATTGATAAAGCCTTCAAAAATCCATTAAAATCTCCCCTGGGAATGGTCTGCAATCTGCTCTACTTCATGCAAACACTGGATTAAGCATCTGTGTGTAAAACATAATCTAGGATTTTATTTCACTATGTGTTTCCTTCCCCTCACTCCCCCATTTCAAGTGATTCAGCAGAAGCACTTTCTTCACACTACCAGCAGCCCTGTTACTCTGAGGAAAAAGGATTTAACTGATCACAGCATCACACAAATTTCACATAAGACCGTGATCTTGTTGCTAGCATAAGTTAGCACTATGCTCTCCACAACCAAAGTTGGGACCCTGCAGCTTTAACAGATGGCAGGTCCTCCTATCTCACTATTATTTGATGCAAAAGTGAGATGACACCTACAGGGTCCTTTCCTTTTCCCTTTCCTTCACTTCCATCCCTTTTCACAATATCACATTTACACATTTTTCCAACCTACTGTCATTCTCACTGGCTTTAATGCTAGACATTCTCACGATCGATTTCCAGCAGCATTGCAAAAGATTCAAATGGCATTTGCTCATGATGGCTCCAGGCATATTATAACATCTATGTTATACAATCTTTTTCATAGATCATATCCTGCTATTACTATAACACCCTATTGGCTGTAAACCTGCATCCCTCAAATATGTTTCAACGAGTTGTCAGCTGCATTTCAAAGCAATCAAAGAGTAAATGAGGCACCTCAAAAATAATAATTTATTATTACTCATCACCTTGGGAGAGGATATGCTTTGGACTCATGAAAGCTGATGATTGTCTTCCACTTCCCTCTTTCATAAAGCAGCTTTATGTGAAATAGACAAAACCTGCAGGCTGCCAACAGTCAATGGGATTGCAGTAACAAAAAGGGAGAAACACAGTAGCAGAGTTCCGAGCAAATACATGCAGGAACATGCATGCTAAGTAATATTGCAACTCTAGCATTAAAAAAAAAAAAACAAAAAACCAAACCAAGACACAAGACTGAAAAAAAGAGAAGCAAGAAGCAAGTACAGGGCAGAACTTCAAAGTCAAAACTGGAATTAGAAACAAAGTGTACCAATTTTCTATAGCTGTCTATTGTTCTGGAATGTGACTCAGCAGAACAAAGGCTTTTGTCTTCTTTTAGAAAGAGTCCATATTGCACAGGAAGTGGCAAAGATCTGCTGTCTGGAATGTGACCACAGTTCCATTTGTTTTCATGGGGACATATCACAAAAAGTCCCAAGCTTTATAGAAACAATGCCATGACCCTGTTCTACATAAGCTGATCAGATCAGGATACGGTCCTCTAGAAAGCTCTAGTTTTCCTGTAAGCACGGAGAAGCAGTCAATGGAAAAATAGAAATTCGTAGAAAAAAAAAAAGATGAGCGCAATGGTCATAGCTGAGAGAAATCAATTTCTTACTTGCATTTAATGAATCTGCAAATACCTGTGTTTATAAATTAAAATAGAAAGAACACTCCAAGGACACAGGTACAGGACAAAGCCTGTGCTGTTACTACAATCCAACACTGCGTAACAGTCATCATGAAAAAAATGCCAGCAGGTTTAAGACTAACACTTACATTTGAAATATTTGTACTTCCCTTTTTATAGCCTATCTGTCACAGACATAAATGTTGAAGAAGGCTGAAATGGGAACATTAAAATCAAATAGTTTTGAAAACATCAATTAAAAACAAAAAAAACCAACCCAAAACCCAAACTTGCTTTAACAGTGCCAAGAGATGTTGTTATTCACTTGGAGGTGATCAGACAAAGAAGCTGCAGTTTATTAGCGTGTTTAAGTCAAACATCATGCAGCAGAAAATGCAAGCAAACAATACGTTAATTTAAGGACAGATTTTTTTATGTTCATACACACACTGTATTATCTGTGTTTGGACAAGTCTCTATCACTCTTCCTTCTTCTCTAAGTATTCCCATATTAGTCACCAGTGAATTTTCTGATGAAAATAGCATTATTCCACAGACAGAAATTACCTACTAAAATGCAAAATAGCATACTGTCAGTTAAGAAGTGCATGTTTTTTCCACTATATAAAAGTTCATTTTCTTTACCTTAGTGAAGTAATGTGCACCCTCAGTTTGACACAATAAAGTCTATTTCATGCACTTTTTTTTGTTGCCATTTTTCTTCTAAATGTGACTGCCCATATTAGAAATTTTTGTTTGCTTGTGAAGTGAATGAGCGGGAGTTTGGTACACAAGAAAGGCTTATGAATGTGACACTTGTGATACACGTTAAAACCATATGCTCTTACATGAAGTTTCAATCCTCCCCTTTTCCTGCCTGGTGAAGGAAGTGCTGGAGTAGACCTCAAGGCAAGAGTGAGGACCTGCAAAAACACATGTACTAAGCTTTGCAGAGAAACTGACAACAGAATAATTTCTCTAGTTGTTCTGCAGGGTGAGTACATCACACAATTTTAACAACAATGATATGATTTGGTTTCCTCTTACTTTCTCACTTGAAACAATCATGAAATGGTGTTAACTGGTACCTGTGATAGATGCCTATGTTTTACTGTCTAGTACTTCAATGATTTTCAGAGCACGTACCTGATGATGTGGAGAGAAAAGCATCAATCCACTGGGTTTGTTAAAATAAGTGAATTAATAACAGATTTAATCCAAGTCGAAAGTTTTGTAGTTCGACCTACCAGATACAAACTTTAATGATGCCCTGTGCAGCACTCTGCAAAAAAACTACGAAACCCAACAAACCATTTTGTTAATTCATTGTAAGACCTAGCAAAATATGCCTCTGACATGCCATGGTAATGGTTTCTTTTACCAAAACCATGTTCTTCTTTTTCCTTCCTTTTTTTTAAATATGTGCTCTCGTGACAGAGGAAGGCGAACACAGAACATGGTCAACAAAGATAAACTAGCTCATTTCTTTCTTGTAACATGAGTTCTTTTAGTGATCTAAAACATGCCAAAGGGGAAGTCACATAATTCCTTTCAATCTATTTAATTTTCAATTCTGAGTTACGCAATTATCTCTCCTGTGAGCAGTTTTCTTTCTTTGGCTAATATTACATAATACGCAGACATATAAAGCTGGCTATGCGTTACCATCATGTTGAGTTTGCTTCTATCCTTTTGTATCTCACCTACTATTAAGGCTGCCCCTAATAAAAGGGGCAACAACAAAAGCAATAATAAATAAAATAAAATAATAAAAATAAATAAATATATATAATATTATATATTTTAGTATATATAAAAATATATTATATAAATTATTTATTTATATTATATTATATAATAAATATATAAATAAATAAATAAATAAATAAAAATAAATGCTGCAGTCTAGTGATGGAAAAATCAATACTGGGAACACAAACAGGCAAGCCTAAAAAGTCAGATTATTCAAATATGTGAGAGAGGCAGCAGAAAACACCTCAAGTCTGACAACAAACAGTCACAGCATTATACAGGGGAAAGATTAATACAAATATATTTAGAAAACACTATATTTTACTAAACATTATGCTGCATCTGCATGTTCATTACCATCTATAACTGAGTTTGTCTGCAGAGCTAGACAGCGGAAAAGCATCAGACAGGCTTTCTTGTCTCAAAACTGAGTCTTAATCGAACCTTCCTATCCTACGCTCTGTGTTTATCTGTGTGGTAAGCATTAACCTCCACTTGCACAGTGGATAAAGAGAAGTTAAGCTTTCCTCAAAGCTGCAAACGGCACTGGCTTACAATCCACATTCACACTACAGAGTTAACAAGTGTTGTCAGAACATGGGCCTATGAAGACTACTGTTCCATTAATAAGTTCCTTGACTTGTAGACAAATATATCTAAAATACAATCACTAACAGAAAAGAGCAAGAAATGGAAAAAAATAAAGCTGTGTACATTTTAACACTTCACCCACAATGAGTACATTGTTTCATGTGGCTTCAACCGTATCACACGTTCTGGATGTCTTACCCATTTTATTTCTTTTGTTTCATCACACATTGTTTTATTTTACATCCTGTGTCTCATCTCAGACTTTTCAAAGGATTTAGACATACTACCAAGCATAAAACTTAAAAACCTGGTTACCCAGTCTCTTCTTTTACTTGTAACGTTATTACAGCTATAAAGTATTAATGCTCAAAATGTAACACTGGAAAAAAGAAATTGGTTCTGTGAAAGTTATTGACAGTTCAGCTGCAACCAACGAGGAGATTTAAAAACAAAAATCCACACAGAACCAGATGGAATTAAGAAAAAATTAAAATTAAATAAAATCCCTGCCATTACTACATCATACCAAATGCTGTATGGAAAAGTCAAAATCTCCCATCCTCCTGCCACAACAAACCATTGATTGGAAAATTGTTCATACCTTTTTTAACTATTAATGGTGACTATCGATTCTAACATCTAAATCTGACAAAGACTGCTGCCCAGACTTATCTCCCTCCAAATCCCATCAAAAAAGAAAATGCAGGTACTCACTGAAAACTGAACCTTAAATCCCACAAACTGTGGCTTGACATTTGACTTTACAGCAAAACACAAGTACTGCCAGGGTGACACCAGATAAAAATTTAAATAGGGAGGTAACATTTATGGATAAAGGCAAACAACAGAAGAGAACACACACTAATTTAAAAGAAACCAATTATCCATCTCGTTGCCTATGAGCACATGCATATCAGCAGCAGTTTCATTACCAGCATATTTATGAGGGTTTGAAACATACAAAGCCAAAGCCCCTAAAACAGGTATCAATACAAAACCCAGCTCAGGAGAGCAAGCCATCCAAAATTTCTGCTTAGATGGGCTCCAAAACCCTAGGCTACTTTAACAAACCTCAGACTGAAGCTGTACACAAGGAACTACCAGACTTCTTTCCCGTGGGATTACAATGGCATTTTACCACCTTTTATGCATTTAAAACAAACAAAAAAAACCAAACAAACAAGAAAACCACAAACACACCCCCCCCCAAAAACAGATGCGTTACAGCCATTTTCCAAGTACCTGATGGTGCTTCTACTTTTTCCACTGTACCCAAAGCAGAAAACATGGCATTGTGAGTTACCATCAGAGAGGAAAGAGCTAGAAAAAACACACATACTTCTGAAGAATGAAGGGGCAAAAACTCTGAGGGACTGAAGTTTTAAAAGTGCTATCTCCTTTGCTTGCTAGAATTATGACCTTTCACAGTGTTTTAAGCAGTACACAAATTAAGACTAAAACGCCTTCCTGGAAGCATTTTGACAGCACCACAAATACATAATTTATTAGTCTACCTTTTCCCAACCTTACAGATGCTAACCATGCCAGGGTACTGTAGCACAAGCATGATGCAAACAGACTTACACTGACATCTAAAGGTATCTGTTATGTGATGCCTTATAAATATGTTTGGGAAGTGCTATATAAAATGCCTATAAAGTGCTAACAATACAGAGACTGAGAAACATTAATTCTTATACCCAGGAGAAATTTCACTTTTAAACATGAGATACTTTAAAAAGTTTAAGTTTCCACACCATACCACAAAGAGATGATAGCAATTTGTAAATGCAAGGGAATACTGACATACAGAATACTAAAAGTTACCAGAAAATTGTATTTCTGAAGTTTAAGCAAGGATTTACTTGGTAAATTTACATAAGCTGAAACATGAGTATGGGAAAAGACACTGAAATCCTATGAATCTCAATTCAGTCAGTATTTAATTCTTCCAGTGATCCTTTGCAGATAAATTACAAATATTCAAAACCCAAAGTTGAGGCAACTTTCACTGTTTGAGTAAGAACTACATAGCATTTGCTTCACAGTAGGATATTAAGCTTTTACTCAGATGATTCTATCTTACAGAAACAACCAACCTTTTCAATTGAGTTCGGCATTCTAAGTTCCAAAAGTAGTTCAGCTATTTCGAAAACAAGTTTCAAAGTTACTTTTTTCTTGTTTCTAATTTGCCTTTGAGCATAACACATTATATAATGCCAAAGTTGGTTTCAAACTTGTTTGCAACAAGCATGCCTTAATCAGAATAGATGAAATGGGTTTTGATCAATGTTCCAAAATACACTTTCTACTGTGCTGGTGAGAAAAGGATACGCAAACAGCCAGCAAATCTATTTCTTTTAAGCTTTACCGAGTCATATAACACTTTCTTGTTCTGCAGTCACTTACTGTCTGCAAGATGCTTAAACCACTTGCTAACTTCACATAGTTAAATTAATAAAATTTACTTTGCTAAGATTTCCACAAGCAGCTACCCAGTTTCACTTCAAGCATAAATCCCAATGAGCAGAGATCAAGTAATCCTTTATTTAGAGGTATATACTTATCCTCTTGTACCTGTCTTCACAGAGGAGCACCAATCATCCATGTATCAGTCCAGTTGTATTTTTAAAGCATTACTTTTGGAAATAGACTTGGAGGCGACTATTGGCATGTCCCTTACTCTTTTAAATAAATAAAGTGAAAGAACAGCTTTGATCCCTTTAAATAAGGCAGTGAGCTCTTTACATGTTTAATTATTTGTAGCAACTGAGACCATTGCTATAATATAGGGTGCTTTATCAACTAAGTTAATGAAGTCAACCAATCACATCTTCGTTTCTCACCTAGCCCATTCCATTTCCTAAATTAAATAATCTCTGGGTCTGCGAGACTGCCTGCTTACTCTGTTAGCAGGAGAATGGGAAATTCACCTACACACGATGCTTCCCGAAACATAACCAACATTCAAGTCCTCCCTAATCACCCTAACAGCAAATCATGATCAGTGAAATCCAAACACTTACAATGACTCAACAGACAACTGCTAGTAAGCTACTAACTAGCGTTTTAAATCTTCTTTCTCTCAAGTTTTACACATGTGAAGACTTCTCACCTGGAGTGAGATAACTCAGCATTTCAAAGATTAAAACTTCAGTTCAATAAAATAAGGTACAAACGTAAAGCTTAACACACCCCTGGGGCAAACAGGATATTTTTGAAGTTTACTATATTCAACTGCTATATTTTCATTATGCAGTCCAGGCATTACAAGCCACATGAATTAAAAAACAAGCAAAAACAAAACAAAACAAAAAACACAACACACACACACAAAAAAATAACACCACAAAACCCAACAATAATAAAAAATTAAACCATACTTAGAGCTGTTCTGCAAATCCCATGTGAAAAAAATTCAACCCCTCAAAAAATCATGAGATGAAGAACTGACGGCAGAGAGTAAAACAGCTGCTAAAGAAAACAGAAATTCAGATAAATCTACTCAAGACCCAAAAATCTTTGGGAAGTCTCACATGTGATGCTTATTATAAAGCTCAGGAAACATTTATGGTTTTCAAACACATTGTTAAGGTATACGACAAACACAAGACCTTAAGACACACCATTTGACACAGCATCCTCATTCGCAGACTTTAACCTCTGCTCTTAGTCATCTAATCTAGGCACAAGTGAACACCCCTGGACATCTGCTAGCTCTCAGGAAACCCACGTGGGTCAGAACAGCAGAGTGGGTCTTACGATTACAAGTCTTGGTGGTATGTTTGACAGAACGAACCTTGTTCCAACATGAACCAACTTTTTAAAGACAACTCATGTTATAAAATACTGGAAACAACAGATAACCTAGCAGGGAACTCAAATCCTAAGGAAAAGCAAGGCAACCACAGTAAACGCAACCGCAGCAAATGCAATTCTAAGGCAATGCAGGTAACTCCAAAACACCACACAGCTAAAATACTAACAGGCTATGATAATATCCTGGATGGAAATTAGGAAAGAAAAGGGCCACTGTTTTCAGCTTCTCTGACAACATAAGCCACTGCCAGTGCTGTCTGGTCTTTTCTGCTACTACACCCCCCAGCCTAATTTCAGTTGGGCTGACACAGCTGCTTGCTGGCCACGCAGAGAAGAGGATTAAGGATCTGACCCAGATTTTAAACTGGTAAGGAACAAAGAACAGGCAAAAAGAGAGGGGACAAAGGAAACATGCCTATATCCTACATTTCACAGTCAGCTTCAACTGATGCAACCGCAAATTGCTAAATAGGGAGGGTGTTCACATCTCTCAGGTTTGCTCAGCTATAGAGGCCCTCACAGTCACAGACCAAACACAACTGACCTGCTGACACAAACACAAACTCTTTTAGCTGTGAAATTTTTCTCCTAGTGCTAGTTTTCAGCTACATCAGTGAGCCGATACATCTGACACCTTTAAGGCTCACAACGTGCATTGCAACGCTTCTGCAAAGTAAAAATCTTTACTATCTCCATCATCTCACCTGGGGGCACATGAAAAGAAACAGAACTTAGTTTCTACAAAAAGTGCCTGAGGGTAAATTATTGCCGAGAAGTTTTTTAATACAAGAGCATACCATATATTCTTGGAAGTTATGATGCCAAGTGTGAAAAGCTGACTGCAAACTCAATGCAAATTTGATGTTTGACTAAATGGAGCCAAAATCTCATTCAGTTTAAAATTAATATTAATTTCTTTTTCCTGCTCTAATCCAGTTGTGGACTGCGAAAATAACTTAAAAGTTTGCATATGTATCCATGGGAGGTAAAGATAATCTTTGTAAAGAACAGCTTCAACTACAGTGATGTCAGTGGCCAGCAATGATTAAAAAACCCTAAAAATCCATAAAAGCCCATCCAATGTAGAGGCACTGCCCAAGCTATGAGAATATAGCATCAAAAAAATGCATTCCAGTGAAGACTTCTCTTTGCCTATTCGATTGCAGCACTAATTAAAAAAAAAATAAATCCCAAAGCAAGCAATGAACTGTTAAAGCTGTGTGCAAACCTGCAAAGATTTCTTACAGGTTTTCAACTCTATGAAAACAATAGTTGCATATTTCACATCAAAAGAAAGGCCATAAAGACAAAGTCAACCCATGGTCACCTTCACACCTTTCTTTCCCAAGTATGCTGAGAAGGTGTGGTAACAGAAAAGGACAAAGAGCTTTTCTAAATGCATTTTCCCCATCTTCTCTCCCTGTCCCAAAAACAAACCAACAAACTCAGAATATACCAAAAGACAAGGTCAGAAGTTAAAAAAAGAATTTTACTCAAAGGGAGAGGCAAAATGTACATTATTATTGTTTCCCCAAGATCAACCATCAAAACTAGTTTAGATTCTGGATCTAAAAATTCAAGTCTGATACAAATGACTTAAGACTTAGTGAAGAGTAAGTTTTTAGTAGCACATCCAAGCTTTTTAGAACACAGAAACCATCAGCTCATTAAATGCTTTTCCCATGAGACACAAATAAAGAAGTTTCAGAATTGCTCAGTTTGGTCACATTTTTTGGCAGGGAACTTACACCACCACCACCATCCCCCTCTAGACTGACAGCAAAAAGTAGCATTGGAAAGATTTCTCCATCTAAATACTAGCCTTGGACAGTATCAAAGACTGCTGTTGGGAAAAACTGAGAGGTATCTGTGTTTATTGTTGAGATAAATAAATTTTAGAACATTTATTTGTTCTGTTCCAAGTATGTCCTGTGTTCAAATACCATCACCTTTATTATTTAGAAAAGAAACCTAACGTGCATACACACATGGGCTCATGTCTAGCTGATCCAATATTCCCGTAGTCCCATTCTCTATTTTGAGATACATTACTGGAATAACATAATGAGACAATACAAGCATTAAAGTTCTGTGATCAAGTCCCCTGGTACTGAAGCACTCTGCCAACCAGCACAGGCACTAGGGATAGGAAGAAAAGCATGCCCAGGTTACAGCAATTACAGGTAGCCAGATTAGGCTGAATTAAACGCGTTAACACAAAAAAGCAGCAATGCCTTACACGTCAGAAGTTAATGTCTCTTAAAACTTGGTTTAGCTAAATCAGCACAATCTTCTGCCAGTTTAATGTGCAGGTGCTCTGAATCTCTCCTGGGACTACACAGGAAACCTAAATTTAGAATTCAAACCACAGATTCACGAGCATTTCTTTGCTCATATGGCTCGATCACTTGTACAGCCTCTGTGCTACCCTCCTACCCCTGCTGAAAAATGCATAATAACGTATAATGTGCCACCATGCCTCTGGGCCACATGGTGAACTGATGATCACACAACTGATCCTGCTAAAAATAACTCCCTCGTATTCTGGGGCAAAGGGGGCAGGGGGAGCTGCATTATTGTAGTCCCACTCGCTGGACATAGGGTAGAACAAGTAATAGGGAGTGCTGGAAGAAATGTTTCTGCAACATGACTACGCACAAAAAAGGAAAAAAATAGTAAAATAGAGGCTGTGATTGATAGAGACCCCCATCTACAAGGTTTCTTTTTAAGGTCATTCTGGTCTGGCCAAGGAATCTAATGTAGGTGCCCCCTGGAGTGGGAAGCAGCCACCACACTCCCTCCAAGTCTTAAGACAAGGCAGAATACTTCAGTCTTCCAGCAATGTAGCTTGCTTTTTATCTTCTGTTTTACTCTGAGATCTGTCAAATCAAAGTTGCAGCTTTCCACCAAAGGCAGGAAGTGTTGACTGACAATAAAATGCAAAGTAGCTCTTTTTATAATAAATGTTCTATTTCATTCTCCTTTTCAAACTTCTTATGCTCACACACACCGAGTTTAATCCCCACACTTCTCAGACAAAGAGAGTCACTGGAATCAGTGTGGTGGCCTGATTTTTGAGAGGCTTTCAACGTGTTCAACTAACAACTGCAGAATGCGTCTACTATAAGCACTCTAGATACAAAGAAAACACCTAGAAATGGGATAAGTCAAACACACTTTCATGAATACACATGCCTACTTCACTTTTTCTCTACAATTCCAGCTCCAATAACCATTTAGAAAAATCCTTAGAAGGAAGGCTATACCTTAGCTGCAGAGGGCTGAGAACACGTCACAACTGCAGCTGCTTTAAAGACTGATGTAGTGGTTTCAGTGCAGCTGAACAGACAAGTGTGTGCTGCTGTTCCTCCTTAGACCCTCCTGCTCCCAGATGTGCAGCTCCATCCTCTCCTTTCTGCCCACATTCTCATACCTGCGAGACTATTCCACAGGCTAATCCAACTCCTTGACTAAGCAAAAAAAACCCCAGAAAGAGAGAGGGAGAGAGAGAAAGATCCTTGCTGGATCTGTGCATCGAGTTAACTCGCAGGAGGGTACAAAACACCGCAAGGGAAGGTTAGAGGTGGAGCAGACACCAGCAGTGCGAGGTAGGGACAGGATGCCATTCACTGAATCACAGGTGAAACTCACAGCTAGAAGCAAAACAGAGAACAGCTCATCATAACTGTAACAGCTCTCCCAGCGGCAAGAACAGAGGGTTTCACTACTAAGAAAGACAACCCAGGTTTCCGCTGCAGCACTGATAATCCAGAGGGCACTGCCCAAACTTACCAACAGAGATCCTTCCAGCATCAGAACCTCAGCCGGTACCAGGAGGCTTCCAGGTCAACTGAGTGACAGGTTTTTAAAGACCACATTAATATCAACAGCTAGTCTAATGCAAAGCTAATAACTTATATTTCCAGAAATCACAAATATTTGCACTCTGCGACCTCAGGTCCTAAGGTCTGATACGTAACTAACAAATCAGTGTACATGCTTACACTAGACGTTTCAGATATGTTAGGTAATGAGAGCAAACTGAAAGCCTGGATAAGCCCTGTTAAGATTGGAAATGGAACTACAAAATCCAGAATTCACCATCATGCTATCCAAAACCAAACACATACACTCAGCATAACATGGGACTCATGAAAAATTATCAGTTGTGCTTTCCTAATTCATCTTATAAAGCCTCCCTATACAAATACAGTCCTGCTTTGCTTGTATCTTCTCGTCAGCTTGTATTATTTAAAACATGTGGGACATTCACAGAGATGGAAAGAAAAATAGGTCAGGCTTGAAACAGAAGCCAAGCCATTCTGTTTCATTAGCAGATTAAACATGCAGAACTGTAATTTTAAATTCCAAGTAAAGCAACTTAATGAAAACATTCTGAACACAGATAAAAACTACTGTAAATTGCTGCAATCTTTATTAGCCATGTTGCCAAACAGAACCAATAAAAAAGTTCGTCAATCAGCTTTCAAAATGCACAGAAAATATACTGTTTAGTGATCGTATGGAATCTGGCATATAAATCTAGGATTTTCCTAACATCAGCAGCCAACAGTCCAGTATGTCTGAAACACTACTAGATGATGAACATTAGCAAAATCTAGTCCTTTCATTTGCAAAGATCCTACTTTGAAGCAAACAAACTCCTTTCCCAACACCAAATATGCATCACAAAACTCATTTTCCTTTTACCTTCTGTGTAATCACAATACTTACTACCAAATACAAACAAGTACACTAAATTTATTTATTCAAGCTAGATGTCCTAAACATCATTTGATTGCTGCCACCTATTGCTGTTCCAAACATGTTGCAAGGAGCTAACCCTCACCCTTCTCCCCTTCTGCCTTTATCCTATACCAGTACTATGCTATTTTAAAAGCTTTAAAAGTTACTAACTCTTCACATGCAGCATGTCACCTAAAGAAATTAAAATGGTGGAAAATTAATCCACCTCAAAAAGGTTTTTTTTTATTAGTTTTGTTTGGTAATTCTGCTGTAACTTCAAATAAACACAAGGCAAACATGATTTCTGAATGAAAACCAACCAAATCAAAACAGTGAAGGGTAATTTCACCAGATACTAGTGTCAAAGAACCCTAAGAACGCCTGTTTCACAGACTACCAGTTCAACAACTCTACTAGTTTAAGATATTTCAAAGCTTAGGACTTCCAGCAACTGATGAGTTTATCTGAGCGCAACAGCTATGGAGGAAATGAATACAGGTTGAAAATGAAGAAGAATAAAGATAAATAAATCTAAAAAGACTGGCCATAACAATAAGATGTCCTAAACACACTGAAATAAAGATACAAGTTAGCATTTGCAAATGGAACAGCAAATCAGCCACCAGACCCAAAGGCAGCTACATTAAGAAAACTCAGTTGCTTCCATGCTTTTCTTGAAACATCTAACTACAAATATAGGAGCCTAAATTTCAGGAGACCTCTCTGAAAACATAAGTCATAGGTATACAAACTGGTTTGTTACTGAAGAAACATACTGCATGTTTATGGCAATTATCTATGGGACCACTGCATAGAAATATTCAACTATTTAAATATTCTCAAGTGAGAGACCAGTACCGGTATGACAGAATTAATCTGAAAGCTCAAACAGGAAAATGGTGAATTCCTGCAAGAGGTGAACTACCACTTCTGGCTAGTCATTTGAACTCTCCAACTCAGGTTCTTTTATGCACAAATACCACATGCTAATGCCAATGGATCAAAGCATCACCTACTCCACACAGCTGCTCCTTTGCACCTTCACTTATTTTACAGCCTCTATCTATACATTAATGCTAACAATCTCTCATCATAATCCATTTAAAACTTCATTTGGCTTTGAACTGATAGATCCAATTATACCTAAGTGGCTAAAATGGAACCTGGCACAGGTCCACAGTCTACAGTTCAATCTCTTGTGTGCAGCAAAACTGACCTGAAAATGCATCTCAAATAGGGAAAGCAGAGGAAAATTGTGGCAGATTTGGAATGTCTTTAAACTAGCTGCCTCTAACTAAGAAGCTGTCAAATTAAGGATGATACACTGAAGTAAAGGAGGGCATGTAGTAAAGACGTCACAGTCAAAACCAGACTGTCGGGGAAACAGACAAAGCCTGCTCCATTGACGCTGCTCGTCACAAACCACAGCGGTGACCAAGATTAATACTACCACAAGGCACCAAGCCACATCTGATTTAGCTTGCTCCATTGCTGGCAGTGTTTAAGGCTGGACTGGACATAGCCTTGGGTGGCATGGTTTACTGGGAGGTGTCCCTGCCAATGGCAAGGGGGCTGGAACTAGATGGTCTTAAGGTCCTTTCCAACCCTAACTATTCTATGATTCCATGATCTGTCTTCTACATAACAAAGGCCTGCAAGATCAGCAATTAAGGTAGCTGTGCTCCTAAATCCTGTCCCTCCTTCACTTTAAGCCCTTTGCCTACAGACTCAGGCTAGTTACACGTGACCTCTAAGCTAGCCACACAGGCTGCTGTTGCTAGATACAGAAAGCCCTCCCCTTCCTCCAACTCTGCACATCCCTCATTTTAGCTGCAGCATGAGCACAGCAGCAAAATGATTCCTCCCACCCCAAGTGACAGCAAGAGGGAAGTCTGCAACAAGGAGCAGGAACCTCCCCTTCCAGTAGCAGCTGGAATTGCTAGTTTGTATACAAGGAATGCACAAATATGTTTTTCATTAGAAACACTATTTTTGTCTCTGGTTTGGAAGACCAGAGCATACAGATGACTAAATTGCTTTAAAAGTAAGGAAGCAGCCTCAGCATATGTGCAGGCTAATACTACCAACCAGGGAGTCACCTGACAAGTCAGATCAGCTTGCATAGCCAAGTGAAAACGAACATTTCATCTGCACCAGGGTCGGTTTTGGGTCAAAACAGGGCTCACATCTGACTCCCAGCATGGTACCTACACGGTACTGCTGACAGAATAGGCAAAAGGACAGCGTCATTGTGGAGGGGAGAGGACAACTATTTCTTTCAGTAGTTGTCCACAGCTAATTACCTTAAGCTCAATGTGAAATTACGTCTTAAATTCTGAAAGAGGTGGATCCAGAAAACCACTGTTCTCTGTCAGCAAAACTCAGCTCTTCAACATACAATTAATACAAGGTTGAGATTCAGAGATACAGTGATGCACCTTGACCCCGTGTAAGCCAAAAAGGACCAGACATCTACACCCTGCTCAAGCTCTGAAACACCTTCCTCACGTCCTCCCCACCTACTGTCCCACTGCTTTTTCCATCAAAGGAACAGTAGTAAAGAAGTCAATAGCTCCAATGCTAAGGAATCCCTTAGGATGACTGGGGAGTCAGCCCTGTTGCCCAAGATAAAGAATTAACAATTGGCTGGGAATCTGGAAGCCAGTCTCACACACTGTACGGTCAGAAAGAAGGAGAGAAAATGGGAGGAGAGGAGGAAAAGACAAAACTTGCTCAGCTCCCTCAGATAAAAGTTGACCCTGAAATTACACAGAAGATTAAGAAAAGTATGTCATGGAAAGCATCTGCTAGTTCCAGCACTCCATGAGCAAGTGAAATGAAGTATTTACCTTAATTACATCTTCTGAAGGGAACCTGCCCACTTCTTGAACATGAAAGAACTTAATCAGCCCAACTAAAAATAATCTGCAAAGGGGTCAACTGACTGAGGAAGACCTTGAGATGCAGACTACAGGAACCTCAGGAAGACTTGGAAAAAGCAGTACTACACTACCTCTCGTTTTCTTTCGTTCCCAGGACATTTACTATCGACCACTGCTAGAAAGGACAGGATGGGACAGAGCCACTCCCTCAGTCATATACCCCAGTGACACCACTGAGCAATCAGCCACCTCATTACACCTGACCCCACGTGCTTGTACAGTTTGGGCCGTTGAGGTTTCCTATTTGCTCTGAGCTGAGCTGATGTCTCTTGCAAACGGGAATGGCCCAACCCATTGTAGTTGGTATACACCACGCTCCTCTTACTTTCTAATGCCTGCAAAACCATGCTTCAGTAAGTGACCAATGTTTTTAACATTAATTTACTGTATCTTCATGTAGCGGAACAGTACACATGTGGCTATCAAAAGGAAAATATGTAATTATGGAAAGGGTATCTATACATGTACCCTGCTCACATGATTCAGAGTATGAAGTGAAGGAGCACACTCACCAACCAAGAAAATTCAGCGGTGATATTGTTACTTTCTATGGTAGAGGGACAAGGAAATTGTTAGAAAACAATGAATGGCAGAGAAGTCCTGTTTTCACACGATATTCACCTATCTAGGAACAAAGCTTAAAATACGAGGCTGTAATGAAAACACTTCTCTCCATTACCACAATCAGACATCAATTTTCCCTTTGCTACCATAATACACAGTGCTGCGGTTCAACATCTGGCTACCATCTATCCTTCTCTTCCCCCTCCATCGTCTTCTTTTCCTTCACACAGGTTCTGGTTACTATGAAGCAACTTCAGATAGACCCTGCTAGTCACAATACCCTTATGCTGGTAAAACATATCTGGATCTAACGCTTCTTTATCAGCAATAAACTGCTCTTAGCCTCCATGGCACTGTTATATATACACCTCAATAAATCACCAAAGGATAACTGAAATTTACTCGCATCTGAGGAATACAACCCCCATGGGACAGTTAGAAACAGCAAACAAGCCAGAGGGTCTGAGAGGGTTTCATCTTCTAAACTAGAGACCAAGAGTTCCAATCCAAACTCTTTACTTCCCTGCATTTTATATGCTTTTAGGCTCACTCACTACAATGCCATCACAATTTTCCCTACAGCACAGCTGCTATTCAAGTCTCTCTCTCTGGGCCACCCCTACTGCAGACATATCAAAGGGAGAACCGAAAATTACCATAACGTGTCAACAAAGAGATAGTGACAAGGAAACCAACACATGAGGACCAGCTGAGGCCCTTGTCCAATTCACTAAACATTTTCAAGTTACAGAAAGACAAGTCCTGTTTTAGAAGTAAAAAAATTACAGATTAGATTAAAATCTGACTCATCTATTTAGATATTTCTGCTATCAAGCTCATGCACCAGATATACAACCTTGAAATTATCCACCTCCTATCATTTTCAGATTCACCCTATTAACAGACGGCTGAGCTTGATGAGTGCTTCTTTGCTACACAAGATGCCCAATTGCCTTTTCAGGTTAGATACTTGTAATTCTGAGGTATCAACTTACTGTTTACAATGTCACCTTGCAGGTGAAGAATTTGTGGAACAGGCATTGTGAGAATAACTATATCAAACAGTTCTGGTGGTCCCGTTTTCCTGAAGACTTCCCATTTCCCATCCCGGAGAGAGATGTGAGTTACATGCTGTTCATAGAAGACATCTGCACCTGCTTGGAAAAAGAATAAGTTAAACACACGTAACAGGGAATTTCACAGAGAATTCGTATAGAGATGCTTATATGCCAGCAGTGCAGCCAAAGTCAGTGAAGTGCTTGCAGGACTTGGAAATTTACAGAGCTCCTAGACATGTTTGTCCATATCAGCAACTTCAAGACATACATAAACAAAACAGGAACTTGAACTGTTTTTTGTACTTAAACCTCAAATGAGAATGTTCAAGAATACCATTAAAACCACAGTCATTAAAACCTTTCATTTCATACAATGGCACCTAAAAAATTACCTGACTGCTTTAAATAATACTTGACAATTGAAGAGATCCCCTGGGGTGCCACATAATTGCACGAGCCTTTTTTCACTACCATTCCTTCAATGGGTGCAGTCAGCTGCTGCAAGATGCCATGAGACAGAAGTTCCTTGTAGAAGCTTAAATGGAGCAAACGACACAGAGATGAAGATACACTGCATGTAAACCAACAGCAGCTGCCATTATTTTTCACAATTAAATTTAAGGACAACCTAACATTCAGATTCAGAGAACAGTTTTTAATGACCCCATGCAACCTGCATTTCAAGACAGGCTATGCTAGAGTAAGAACCATGGCTATAAAACAACAAACTAGCTTGCTGTTTTATCAGTGGCTGAGCTTTTACACAAGACCAAGGCTACCTACCATGCCTGTAATAGAAACTTAGCAGTTCAACCTGAAGGTTTCAGGACTAATCGAGGCAGGAGCACAAACAACAATTACTTAAAGCTCTGAATATCAGTACAAACTGCACTGCCAACGTGGAAAGCAGGAATATTCCAGCAGCTGGACGCAGCTGCCTGAAACACACCTCTTTTTCCCTGATTTCCCCAGAAACCCTACGGCTTTACACAGTAATACTGTTATATCACCATCCCCTGCCCCAGCCTGAGGCAAACGAGCCTGCACACCCAGCGAGCACAAGCACGCCCCACCAGTGCAACCCTTCCCTATCCCTGCAGGCAGCCACCGCGGCTCTCTGGGGCAGACACCTCACGCTTCTTTCACACCTAGCTTTCCAACGTAACGCTTGGGCGACTCTTTGCTCTTGAAAGCAAAGATCTCTGGATTGAAGCAGCGAGACCCTCAGCACCTGCAGATCTGCACCACGGGGGAAAACAGTCGAGAAGCGACACCTGCGGGCAGGGCAGGGCAGGGCAGGGCGCTCGGCCACCGAACCCGCCAGACCCCGCGGACCGGCCCCCCCCCTCTTTGCGCCTGAGACGGGCGGGCGCGGCGGGAGGCAGCCCGAGGCCGGGCCGAGTCTCACCTGCGGCGCCGCTCGGCGCACTCCGCCTCGACGGTGATGTACTGCGCGCCCAGGTCGGCGGTGCAGCCCGCGTCCCGCGCGCCGCGGCTCGTGCTCATGCGGCCCCCTGCGCGACAGCCAGTCAGACACCGCCACGTCACGCCGAGCCCGTGTTCCCCCCCCCCACCGGACCGACCTGCGCCCCTCGCCTTGTCCCAGATCTCGACGCGGCCCAGCGCCGACCCCCGCAGCAGCGCTGCGCAGGCACTGCCCGTCAGCCCCGCGCCCACCACCAGCACCCGCGACATGGCCCGGCGTGCTCCGCCCCACCGCCCGCCCGGGGCGTCACCTCTGCACCACCACGCCCTGCCAGGGGCCGTACCCCGCCCGTGGGCGGTGCGGAAAGGGGCAGCGGTAAACACCGTGTACGGAGCGTGGCTTTGGGGAGGTCTCCAATTTCCCCCATTATTCCACATAATCAAAGGTCATAATGCTCAATCTGCTGTAGGAAGGTCTCGTACATATGGACTCAAAGGAGAAAGCCAATAAATCAACTGCTTTGTAATAATTCAGACTCTAATAACCAATACAATCACCAGAATGAAGAGCAAAACACTCAATGTCAGCAAAGCGAGAGCAGGGTGAAGAATCCTGTTAGGAACCAGGACCGTCACGCTGCGGCAACGCAGGCTCTGCTGCGCCCCTGTGCGGAGCCGACGCTGCAGTACCGTACTTCGGCCACGAGGCGGCAGCACCGGCGAGCACCAGGCAGACGGCTCCGGCTCAGAGGCAGCACCGGCGCGGCTTCTTGCTTGGCGCGCTTCATGGGGCGACAACGGAGCTTCACCACCGGGAGGCACCACCTCGCAGGCACGGCAGCATCGCGTTACCGTTACCGGAGGCGCGGAGTGTACTGCAGTACCTCGTTTCTTTCGCCAGGCGGCAGCAGTGAGCAGGTGCTGGCGCCACACCTCGCATGGGCGGAGCCCGAGCTGCAGCACCGAATCCCGCGACAGCAGCGAGCGTGGCTCTGCGCATGCGCTCTCGAGGCACGGCCTTCACGATAGGAGGCTCTGGTGCGGGCGGCTGTTTCTGTTCAGCTTACGCTGGTCCTTTTGCTTAACTGGGTACCTCGATAATGGATGATTGCAAACATCCTAAAGACAGCCACAGCTCTAAGGGCTCAGAACGGCACCGAGCACCATCCGCGGGGTCCATACCAAGCCGAGGATGAGATAAGGCGATCCACACCGCAGCATTCCCAACAGCATGATGACACACCTGGAGCTCTGGGCAGGTACGCACATCTGAGAACAGCTAGAACCAGCAACAAACTGTAGCCATGCCCTCTGTCTCCAAACACAGGGAGAAAACATGGTGCAAGAAGGAGACAGCGTCACCAGAGCACACAAATGCATGCTCTACTTCACTGCTTCCACCACCCTATTCCCCAGTGTTACTCCTTCATTCAAACTGGAGCCTGACAAGGCTACCACAGCTGCTTACACACACATGGAATGCTATTTGTTCTGAAGACAAAAAAAATTAGAAATATCCTCCAAGTCATCAATTCATTAGGCTAGCAGAGCTCATGTTGTACCTCAAAATCTAGAGTGCAAATGAAATACTGTCTGCTTCAGTGTATGGTTTTATTAAGCTATACCAACTGACTCAAGGGATTAAACATTTTACTTATACTATTAAACTCAAATTCACTTCCTTCTGAAACAGAAACATCTTCACATATACCCAGACCTTCAGTTTTCAAATGAAGGTCTGAAAGAGAGCTGTATTTCAGCTAATTGCTAGAATTATACTTCCACATGTTGGCACTGAACCTTAGCCAATGCCTGTTACCAGAATGAGCACAGAAAGGTGCACTTTCCTTAGCATTTCATTTTCTTTCAAGTTTAACAGTGACAGACCATCTCATGTAATGCTAACAAAGTTAACTCTGAAAATCACATGTGCTCATTTAAGCTGCAGCACATCCTTTCTTCCATGTAAGTTCGCATCATATGCTGTGACAATGAACTGAAGGTTATTTCAACATACTGGGCTCTTTACAGAGACGTTGTTACTGTAGTAATTAAAAAACCCCAACAAATATGCATAGCAAAACCAATCCCAATACACCACAATTTATTGTACCACCATTCATATAAAGCATTTCAATCCAAAATGGTCAGAAACAATCTTAAATATCTGCATAAGAATTTATAAACATTAGTAAAGATATACCACAGACTATAGTTTTCTAAGTTTTCAAGTGTAAGTTCTGGTAGATATCCATGTTTAAATAAAATGGACAATACCAGTAGAGATGCATACCTCTATCATCTTTATTTATAAAGAAGTGACAACACTAGAAAAAACACATTGATAGCCAGTGCTTTGAACAGTGAAGGTGGGATCTAAAAAAGTCCAATTAAACTAAACAACCTTAGGTCTTTATCAAGTTGCATATCTGCCAGGAATGCTGAAATGCAAGAGTTTACACCTGCAATATTCCATAATGGAACAGCCACATAATATCAAATATAGTCTCCAATTTCCAAACCAATACATAAAAAAAACCCATCACTAAGTATGAGAAGACCTCTGCAAGTTCTTATTGCTTTTTGAGTTAAATAATAATCTTCAAATAAACCAAAACCAAACAATCTACAGTATCTTGCTCATCCTCCTGTTCATTCATTAACACTGGAAGCAATCAGCTATTATATGATGCAGCAACACAGGCATTTAAAAAAAAAAAAAAAACAAACAAAAAAAACAAAACCAAACAAAAACTTACTTAAGTACACGGACATCCCCACCCTCCCTGCCCACCCTCACCCTGAAACCCACTATAACCACTTACTGCCTGGAAAGGAGCAAAACTCGGTAGACAAAACCAGAAATCTGACTACAGGAGAAGGAAACAGAGGGAGATATAGCTTCCTTAAATATTCAAAATCTGATGTCTTCCAAAACAAAGCACATCATCCTCATCATTTAAAAAGGGAAGTTGCTTTATATCTAATCCTTGCACATGCTGAGTAGTTCGCCAGTCCACTGAGTTCCACTGTGCAGCAGTCCATTTTGAATTCAACAATGCTTCAAAAACTACAGTAATATTCAATGCATTTTTTACTAAGGAGAGGAAAAAAAACAAATTCATGTTGATGTTGTTCTTGCCAATTCAGCATTTCTGCAGCAATTCCTTTTGTCTCTTGCAGTATTTAAGTTCTAACAGCATCAGTCTTCAGAATCGTCCTCAGAAGCTGTCGGAACAACACAGTATAATCAGAAGACTTGGCAAATGTCAGTGATTTTTTTCCACTACTTTGAGTGGTAGAAATAGTTTTGTAATATTAAATAGCAGATAATACCTGCCTAAACCTTGTGTAATTACACAGATTAGTTTTTAAATGCATCTCATGTCTGAAAATTACAGCATTTTCAAATCAAATCTTGACATTATGAAATGCTGCGTCCTCCTGCTGTTCTTCCTCAAAATAGAAGGAAGAAAACTGAATTACGCCAGAGATTCAAGTTTTACATAGTGTTTACAGTGGCTAATTCCAACAGTAGAGGAGAATATATTCAATCCATGACAGCAGCACCCAATACAAGGGAAAGAAATTACTCAAAGTTAACAATTTGGATACTAAAATACCTACAAAGATTCAGCAGTCTAACCAAACTTTTTTTTTTTGTTTTATGTATATATACTGCTTAATGCAATTAAGTTAGGCCCAGTTGCAAACAGCTCCTCTCTCCAACCCCATTCTTTTGGCATATGCAAAATGAACATAAAGCCCACCTATGCACAAAATTTTGTTGCTGCAAGGTGACTTATAAAACAAATATATAATTGAACAAAAATAAAAATCAGCACACATCTACAATAGGCTTCTAACGTGTTAAGCTTCTCTGTAACAGGAATTTAATCTGTCCTCTTAAGCAAATTCTGTAGGCAATAAAGTATTTATATTCAAGTAACTTGCTCCATCTCTGTACACAAAACAAAGGTAATGTCTGTCTGCTCACTTCTCCAGTTCTTCAAAGGGAAATGTAACCAAAGTACCATCAACGATAAATCTAAACCTCCGTATTCCTCAACGGCAAGTTAGATAAAGCCTGAATCAAACACAGATTAAATTACTGTGTAAAATGGCACGCAATAACATTTACTTTTTACTCTAACAAGGACGCACGTAACTCAGGAATAAATTCCAAACTCAAGAACACCTTTGTCTGCTTTGAATGCAGACATAATCTTCAAATCATCTTCTGCTCCTTGAACTAAAACTGAAGACACACACATTATCCCTTATCATAGTCTAAATCCAATGCATTGAAAATTCACATACAAGCTCTGCATGTTTTCAAACATTCACATGCACACTAGGGAAAAAGAAAAAAAGCAAGCAAGCAAACAAACAACAGCAGATCAACTAGCTACCCTTCTACTGCCTATTCACTGTGCCCAGCATATAGTTCTGAATTCAAACACACTGAAGAAGCTATCTGGCAAAAAGTAAGCTAGTCCTTTGCCAAAACTGGCAACTGTTAAATTTCATTCCTAAAGTAGACAGGCCAGACCAAGGAATATATACAGCTGTAAAGTGTGGATAGGGAAAAAAAAAAGGGGGGGGGGGGGAAGAAGAGGAAATGGCAACAGAAGTATGGTAATTTAAGTGCAGTGAAATTCAACTTTAAATGTTTCTTTTCTACTAGGACTCATGTAAATGGCTACAACCCAGAGGTCACCACCAGTTCCATAACTGTGTACTCCTAGAATTACAATAACCAAACTGTAACTAGTGAGGAATCTTGTTATCACTTGCAGAAAACGTTCCTGTGGTCCAAACAGAATGCTGTTGGGAAATTAATCATGGAGAATTAAAATCTCAGAATAATTCTACTGCTAATGGAAAAAGCACTGCTGGGTAAAATCAAGTTTTCAGTAATTAAGTTCAGTATTATGAATCTTGGCAAGGAGGATTGTACTCATTTAGCTCGAAGTTGATCTAATGGGAGGGGAGAGGAAGAGGGGAAGCACCTACTTTCAATATCTTCCATATGTGCCTGAAGAGTTCTTGCAAGGTTAATAAACTAGAAACAAGGCAGAGAGAAAGTAGTTTAAAAGTTGCAAAGTTATCTGCAGAATTCTGCAACAAGTTAACAGTTTTCTTCACTTTTTTCTTTATTCTTCACATCCCAAAACCTCATCTCAGACGTAAAAAAAAATAAAAAAAAAATCAATGCAAAATTTAATATAAATCCCCATACATTCGGCTTCAAATTGCTATTTAAGTTATTTCAGTTTCCACTCTATGTCAAATGTTTCTGGTAGCAGTTAGTGACATCATCTTCATGTTCTACAGTCTGTAAAATACATCAATTTTGAAAGTAAAATACATAAACAAGTGCCAGTGTTATGAAAACTGTTCCTAGAAATTGTAATAAAAAAAATAAAAATCACATAACCTGTAAGGACTGCATTATTTGGATCCATTTCATTTACTTCACTATTGCTATGGCAAAACAGAGGCCTCTGATTGAGATTAATGAAAAATGCATAAATACACTTAAGATTTTAACCGTAAATAAGAAGTTTAAGAGCACAATTACTATTGGACAATGGTGGCAGCTTAACCTTAGAAGCATGTGGTATCAAAATCAAAGCCAAAAATCCCTAGGAACACAAGTTCTTCAGGAAAATTTGATTGTCTCAGCCACGTTTTCTTTGTCTGGCTTTTTTTTTTTGGTAAGTAACAATCTATATCACAGTTTCAGTAATAGTCCAGATGTTGAGACACAGCAAACAAAACGAAACAAGAATATAATACTACAGCTCCCATAGCTCAAGTTGTATGCTCGGCATCAAAGACGCTTCGGTGTTCCCACTAGTTTAAAAATGCAGTGTCACGCAACTGCATAATGCTGCCTCTGACCAGTAAAAACATCTTATTTCTGCAATACCCTCAAGCTAATAACCTGCACAGAATGCTTGCTATTAGATTATATATCTGTAAACCTGTAGCAGAGTAAAACTAGACATATCATTTGTGGATCATGGAATACAAGCTCTACGTTAGATGAGTATGGAAAGGAGAACCACTGTTCTAATACAGTAAGAGATTAGAGCAGTCCTGCTTCTACCCTAGAAGGCTAGTATACCTGATCACAGCCATTCCAATAAGCCTTGGACAAGTGTCCTGGGTTCAGCAGCAGCAGCCATTTTTCTCCTTCTTAGTAGCTGGTGCAGTGCTGTGTTTTTTTGACTTTTGGCCTGGGAACAGCCCTGATAACACCGATGTTTTTAGTTGCTGCTCAGTAATGTTTAGGCTGACCAAGGCCATTCTGAGACTCATGCTCTGCCAGGGAGGAGGGGAAGCCAGGAGGAAGCAGAGGCAGGAATCCTGACCCAAACTGACCAAAGAGGTATTCCATACCACAGCATGTCATGCCCACTGTATAAACTGGGGGCAGTTACCCAGAAGGGTTAGATCACTGCTCAGTCGGGCTGGGTATCAGTCGGCGGGTGGTGAGCAGTTGTATTCTCTTCTCTTGTTGTTTCCCTTATCATTATTATTATTGGTGGTAGCAGCAGTGGTTTGTGTTCTACCTTAGTTACTGGACTGTTCTTATCTCAACCCGTGGGAGTTACATTCTTTCGATTCTCCTCCCCATCCCTCCAGGAGCTGGGGGGGAGGGGAGAAGAGGAAGAGATGGGAGGAGTGAGACAGAGACTGCGTCGTTTTCTTAGTTATGGCTGGGCTTAAACCACAACAGCACTCTTTTCAAGTGAAAACTGAACTGAATTCAACTGCAGTAGGAACTTGTTACCTTTTGCACTTGACGCCCATCAGTGATCCAAGACTGATATCCATGGATCAATACAAACAATGCTAAGAACAATCCAGTAGCTAAGGTATAAGACAAACCACTACTGCTACCACCAATAATAATAAAGATAAGGGAAGTAACAAGGGAGGAAAACAGAACCGTTCACCACCCACCGACCGATACCCAGCCCGACCCAGCAATGATCGAAAACCATTCCGGGTAACTGCCCCCAGTTTATATACTGGGCATGATGTGCTGTGGTATGGAATACCTCTTTGGCTAGTTTGGGTCAGGTATCCTGCCTCTGCTTCCTCACGGCTTCCCCTCCCCCCTGGCAAAGCATGAGGCTCAGAAAGTCCTTGGTCAGCCTAAACATTACTGAGCAACAGCTAAAAACATGGGTGTTATCAGGGCTGTTCCCAGGCCAAAAGTCAAAAAACACAGCACTGCACCAGCTACTAAGAAGGAGAAAAATGACTGCTACTGCTGAACCCAGGACAACAAGCTAAATATCTTAATATTGTCACTTTGTATGTAACAAAAAACAAAACAAAACAAAAAAAAAAAAAAAAAAAAAGAAAAAAAAAAACCCACAGCTTTTCAGGAGTTTAGTTGGCAAAGAGTACCAAATAATTATTTAGAATCAAACAAACATTTATAATACAGGATTTCTGAATGAGTCACTATGCAACAATAACTTTCTATGACGATCTCTTACTGATACATTGTATACTTACCGTATTTCTAAGTCAAGTCATTTAAGTAACAAGAATCCAGTCAAATACAATCAACAGAAGTATTGCCTAACACCAGAAAACCATACTATAGCTAGTAAGTTTCAGAATGTAACATACATTGTTAGGCACAGTCCAGCAGACAAGCACTGCAAGGTCTAGACCTTTGAAATGTAGACTGGCATAATGAGAAAAGTCAATCATATAAGGTAGCTCAACATTCTCAACTGCATGTTTTGTACAGAGGGAGGTTAACCTCCCAGTTTTGCATAAATTCACAATAACCATGATTACAAGCAAAGCAGTGAACTTCCAATAACCTTGACAAAAATAATCTTGCAACACAGTAACTGCAGTAAAGTAGTACCCTCAGTTTAAAAATCAAAACATGGTGTTACTGCATCAACAAACCCAGACCTAAATTTGTAAAATAAGCATGCTTCTTGGGGATCTAGTTCCTAGGTTGGTCAAGGTAACAATCTAGTTCCAAGCTCTCTTTACAAGCAATTCCAGCCATAAAAACACTGCATACTTACTCTAACACGCGTGCTGGCCTCACTTGCTGTTCCTAGCATATCGGAAAAGCGCTGCTCACATAAGTGTAACAACACTACAAGGTAGAGACCAGAGCTGATAAATTCATAGTCTGCCTTAAAGGAGATAAAAAGAAACATTCAGAATGTCAGTGATGTCTGCATAGAGTATTCAAGAAGTAGAACAAGAAATAATTTTTACTGGAAACTTTATATATTTGATCAAGCTGTTCCAGGAAATACTAAAAAAATAAAAATAAAAATTAAATTACTGAAAAGCTGCTTACACTTCTGGTTCTTCCCACCCACCCCAGATCTAACATGTTATCCCTGAAGATTATTTGTAGAGCTTTTTCTATTCAAGTCTTACTAGCATGATTAGTTCACAGGAAGAAATCTGAGAATCCAAGTATTGTATCACTGGGGAAAATAACAGCAACAAACTTTGCTGGTTCCTTTTCAGTGTTCCTAACACTTTACAGAAAGCCAAATTAAGGGAACTACTGTAAGAACTTTATGATGTTATAAATGTTTTGAGAAATTATTTTCCTTGTTAAGATAAGCTTTGAAAACGCCACTGCTGAACTGATCACTTAGAATCAATTCTTTAAGTAAAAGTTTCAAAAGCTCAAGGGAGGTGTGTTGCCTACCAGGGGCTTGGATCAGTGATGTTGCAGAGAAGCTGCCTGCTCTAGTCAGTCCCACTGACTATTACCCACTTCTAGTGATCCATGTGGGTGCTACTGATACAGATAGGAGTAGCCCGGAGAACATAAAGAAGGACTACAGAGCTCTGGGAAACGTAGTTAGGGGTTCTGGAGCTCAGATTGTCTTTTCATCAATTTGCCAGGATACAGGGCAGGACCTTAAAAAGGCTAGGAGGATTGCCCAGGTTAATAAATGGTTGGAAGGGTGGTGCTATAGTCAGGGGTTTGGGTACCTTGAACATGGGACTCAATTTAGTAGGCCAGGTCTACTGGGGGGTGGTGGAGCTGGTCTGACAAAGAAAGGGAAGAGTGGATTTGGGAGGAGGCTTGCCAGACTGGTCAAGGATGCTTTAAACTAGGTGTGTTGGGGGAGGGGGGCATCATTCCATCCCAACACACCCAGTCACTTGCCAGCACCTATAGTAAATGTTCAGTGCAATGTAGAGATACTGCAGCTGCACCAGCCAATGAGCCGGCTTCAACTGGGGCTCGGCTCAGATGCCTCTATACAAATGTCCATAGCATGGGGAACAAACAAGAGGAATTAAGAGATGTGTGCACGTCTACGGGTGTATGATATCATAGGCATCACAGAAACATGGTGGGATGGCTCCATTGACTGGTGTGTTGGAATGGAAGGTTACAGGCTCTTTAGGAAAGACAGGCCCAGTAGGCGGGGAGGGGGAGTTGCTATTTATGTTAGGCATAGGCTGGAGAGTATGGAACACTGAATGGGGACAGGTGAGCAGTTGACAGAGAGTTTGTGGGTCAGGGTTAAAGAGAGAACAGTGATGGGAGACATCATTGTGGGATCTGTTACAGACCGCCTGACCAAGAGGACTCGGTGGATGAAGCGCTCTATAGACAGATAGGAAAAGCCTCACGCTCACAGTCCCCCTTTTTCTCATGGGGGACTTCAACCACCCTGATATCTGTTGGAGGGACGGCACACCCAGCACAAGCAATCCAGGAGGTTCCTCGATTGCGTGGAAGACAGCTTCCTTCTGCAAGTAATAGAGGAGCCAACAAGGAGAGGTGCCATGCTTGACCTCGTCCTCAACAACAGGGAACGGCTGGTTGGAAATGTGAAGCTCCAGGGCAGCCTTGATTGCAGCGATCATGAGATGGTCGAATTCGAGATCCTCAGGACAGTGAGAAGGGCGTACAGCAAGCTCACTGCCCTGACTTCAAGAGAGCAGACTCTGGCCTCTTCAGGAACCTGCTCAGTAAGGTTCCATGGGATATAGCCCCAGAGGGCAGGGGGGCTCAAGACTCTTGGTTGATATTCAAGGATTACCTGCTGCAACCTCAGGAGCTATACATCCCAACTAGAAGGAAGTGTTGCAGTAGGGCCAGGAGACCTCCTTGGATGGATAAGGAGCTGATGAGGAAAATCCGAAGGAAAAAAGAGGCTTATAAAAGGTGGAAGCAAGGACAGGCGGCCTGGGAAGAATACAGGGATGTCATCCGGGAAGCTAGGGACCACGTTAGGAAAGCTAAGGCGCACTAAGAATTAAACTTGGCTAGGGACATTAAGAATAACAGGAAGGGATTCTATAGGTACACTGCAAATAAAAGACAGACTAGGGACAATGCAGGCCCTCTCCAGAAGCTATCAGGAGAACTGGCTACCCTGGATTTGGAGAAGGCTGAGGTTCTTAATGACTTCTTTGCCTCAGTCTTCACTGGAAAATGCTCTGACCACACCTCCCAAGTCTTGCAAGGCAGACACAGGGACTGTGAGAAGGAAGACCCTGGGCCCACTGTAGGAGAGGACCTGGTTCGAGACCATCTTAGGAACCTGAACGCATACAAGTCCAGGGGACCTGATAAAATCCATCCGAGGGTCCTGAAGGAGTTGGCAAATGAAGTTGCTAAGCCACGGTCCATCACATTTGAAAAATCATGGCAGTCAGGTGAAGTTCCTGAGGACTGGAAAAAGGGAAATATAGACCCCATTTTCAAGAAGGGGAAAATGGAAGACCCGGGGAATTACAGACCAGTCAGCCTCACCTCTGTGCCTGGCAAAATCTCGGAGCCGATTCTCCTGGAAGGCATGCTGAGGCACATGAAAAACAACAAGGTGCTTGGTGACAGCCAGCATGGCTTCACTAAGGGGAAATCCCGCCTGACCAATCTGGTGGCCTTCGATGATGGGGCTACGGAACTGATGCACAGGGGTAGAGCAGTTGATGTCATCTACCTGGACTTGTGCAAAGCATTTGACACTGTCTCACATGACATCCTTGCCTCTAAGTTGGAGAGACATCGATTTGATAGGTGGACCACTCAGTGGCTAAAGAACTGGCTGGATGGCTGCACGCAGAGTTGTGGCCAATGGCTCAATGTCCAGCTGGAGACCAGTAACAAGTGGTGTCCCTCAGGGATCGGTGTTGGGACCGATCTTGTTCAACATCTTTGTTGGCGACATGGAAGTGGGATTGACAGTGCCCTCAGCAAGTTTGCCAATGACACCAAGCTGTGTGGTTCGGTGGATAAGCTACAGGGAAGGAATGCCATCCAGAGGGACCCTGACACACTTGTGAAGTGGGCTGATGCCAACCTGATGAAGTTTAACCATGCCAAGTGCAAGGTCCTCCACCTGGGTCGGAGCAATCCCAGGCACAGCTACAGGTTGGGCAGAGAAGAGATTCAGAGCAGCCCTGCGGAGAAGGACTTAGGGGTGTTGGTCAATGAAAAAATGAGCATGAGCCAGCTTCAGGGTGTGCTTGCAGCCCAGAAAGCCAACCATATCCTGGGCTGCATCAAAAGGAGCGTGACCAGCAGGTCGAGGGAGGTGATCCTGCCCCTCTACTCTGCTCTTGTGAGACCTCACTTGGAGTATTGTGCACAGTTCTGGTGTCCTCAACATAAAAAGGACATGGAACTGTTGGAACAAGTCCACAGGAGGGCCACGAGGATGATCAGGGGACTGGAGCACCTCCCGTATGAAGACAGGCTGAAAAAGTTGGGGTTGTTCAGCCTGGAAAAGAGAAGGCTGTGTGGAGATCTCATAGCAGTCTTCCAATACCTGAAGGGGCCTGTAGGGATGCTGGGGAGGGACTCTTCGTGAGGGACTGTAGTGAGAGGACAAGGGGTAACAGGTTCAAACTTAAAACAGGAGAAGTTTAGATTGGATATGAGGAAGAAATTCTTTACTGTAAGGGTGGTGAGGCACTGGGATGGGTTGCCCAGGGAAGTTGTGAATGCTCCATCGCTGTCAGTGTTCAAGGCTGGACTGGACAGAGCCTTGGGTGGCATGGTTTAGTGGGAGGTGCCCCTGGCTGTGGCAGGGGGGTTGGAACTAGATGGTCTTGAGGTCCTTTCCAACCCTAACTATTCTATGATTTCTATTGAAATACAGTGACTGTAACAGTCAGCAGTGCTAAAAATTAAGATGGTGGCACTCTTAAGAAAGACTTTTCAGAGTCTGGCCCAAGTGCCGGGAACTAGAGTAGTAGGGTTAGAGCTTCTGCTAAACAGTAAAGAAAAAAAATTAGAGATTGATGTTTGCCCTCAAAACTGATGTCACTATTTTCTTTCAACTTCTGAGGTAGGTAAATTTCATTAGCCTTTCTATATTCATAGAATAACTCAGAGAATAAGAAAAACTCTCTGAATAAACTTCATTAAAGTAACACCAGCTTTTTGTCATTTGTTCATTTTCAAATACTACACAACCCAGTAGTTCTAAGATAATGTATTTTATATGATGAGAGTAATACTAATGGGCCTTTGATTATTTTTAGTTTAGGAAAGGACTTGAAGGAGCGGCAAGAAGCTGTTAGTAAAGAGATTGGTTTCTACCACTCTAATGAAAAGAAAAAAAACAATTTTATGTGTTACGTTTAAAAAGTGGTATGTTTAAAACAATTACTGAAGAGTGTTAAAAAATAGCTAAAAACAAAGACAATGACTTAATTTTAAAATTCAATCTAATCATACTAGTACGCCCACTCCACCCATGTGGCAGATGCACTGGACTGCAAAGCTAGATGACAGATCTGCAACCAAGAAAAGGATAAGATATATTACACTTACTGAAAGCTCAGCTATAGGAAGCACAGCAGGAAGACAGAATTTGTCTGAATATTAAGGAGAAAAATCTGTTCCATGTTGACATTACTTTATATGCATAACAGTCCTTCTGATAAGCAGATGAATTTGCCTTCTCTAGAGATCACCCTCCCAGCACTAAACCAACACTTACCAAATTAGGCAAAATATACTAACTTGTTCATTTGCATGTGCCCTATAGAGTTCATGAATGTCAAAGTCTTCCAGATTCAGATGCAACTTCTCCTTGCACAGTTCACAAGTTGTTACTGCTTCCAAAGAAGAACCTGGTGGGGAGGAGCAGGTGAAAGTCAGTATCAAGTTACAACAATCTATGACATATGACAGAACTATACAAGCATGACAAACTGTAATTAAATCTTGACTTAATTTTGCAGAGCAAGGTTAGAAGAAAGCTTCTAATACAAATAGAGCTCCTATCTGCTAATGTCAAAATTTAAAAGCTATAACATGTTTATTCTCTATCCAGCTCCACATATTTTGTTTCATATTCATGCCTCTTACTGAAAGTCTGGCATAAAATTGTCTCTTGAGCTGTCTAAATTCTACAGTGTAATCCAAAAATACACAAAAGTAATAATAAATATACTGGAATACCTTAAAGTTATGGCCAGAGTAGCATTTTGTCTTCAAAGAACCAGGTTTAAAGCAAGCTGATCCATACGCAACAAGATGAACAAAGCAAGTTTATGGTGGATTTCATGTCTTATATAGTTAAATACTTCAAACTAATTTCTCCTACAGGCTGAGCCTTCCAATATATCCCTACTCTGATGTGGGTCCTCTAATAACGAATAAAAAAGTAGAAAGATGCTAGCACCTTCCTGTGGAGAAGTATTCCACGATCTTCATGCCTTCAACTGAGCCACCTTTTTTCAAATCTTAGTATTATTACAGATATATTATAAACTGGTCAATTAATTTATTAAAACCATTTGTACCACGTGCAATTGGTGAAGTGTTTCTTAAAATTCTACATGCACTTTGAAGTATTTTTTTTTTAAACAGCTTTAAATTACCTTGAACAGAAGGCAGTAACTTTTCTGGATTGTCAAATCCCCACCATTCTGCTAGTCAGCCTGGCTGTAAGTCTTAACAACTAGAACCATATCCAAGAGAGAGCGAGGAACAAACTCACACAAAGTTGAACAGCAGCTCTAGAGCTACGCTTCTGCAATGTTATATTTTGTATAATTTCTTAGTAGACAATCCCAAAAACGCAAATGCCTAAATGACAGTTACTGGATCTAGTCACATGAGAAGCTGCACAGACATACAGTAAGCCCGTATGTGCCACTCTGTTGTGTGGCCCAACTGTTTGTTTTTCAAATAAATACCTCTATACTAGAAGAGTAATTCTCCTGATAAGCCTCCCAGTGTAACTGGAAGTCTATCCTGGTCTTGAGTCTGCTTTACCTGAATTAATCTTGGACTGCAGCCATTTTTTCATGCACTCCTGGTGAACATACCGCAGACTTCCAGTGCACTTGCATGGCTCTATTAAAAGGTTGTCAGAACTTGAAGAGGACATCTGACAGATTCTACATAAGTCACCCTCTTCGTCTTCAGAATCTTCTAAAAGCAGGCTGAATAAGAGCATCAACAAACAACGTGACACAGTGTATGCAAGACTTGTTATAATCACAATTCCATTCAAACTTTTCTCAAACCAACAAGGACTAAAACAAATTTCTCTGAAGACAAGTGAGAACACAGGTGACACAGGATTGAGTTGCCACTTAGTTTCCCCTTAACAAGATTACAGAAAACTCATGTTAAGTCAGGTACATTTCATTATCTCAAAAGAACATAATAATTTACCTCTCTTTAATTTTCTGGAGTCTTTCTGGATCTCTTGATGGTGGTATTTTCGATTTGCCAATTTCTTGTCCTTCAGACTGATTCCAGCCAGAGGGAATAATATCTACAGTTATCATAAGATTGTCAGACAGACTGTTTCCTAATGTTGGAGGCACTGCAAAGCGAAAGAGAGAACCAGGCAGAATTCCAGAACTTCTCCTACTGTGGGTTGAATCTGGTGGGGAGGCAGCAGCTGTAGGAATACCAGATACTGCAGGTGTTGGTGGTCTGTTAACAGAAGCCCAATGAGGGCTATCTGATGCTTCAAGAGAGGTCTCCTCACCTGACTCTCTTCTTCGGAAGATATGTTGTGATCTAGTAGTTGTATCAGAGGTCGAAATCCTTGCAGATTCATCTCTCCCTTCTCTTCTTCTTCTGGAAAAGAGCGGTGTACATCTGTTCCTCAAAGATGACGATAACCAGGATCCTGTACTCCTGCTTTCAGAGTCTGGTCTGTAACTTTCCCCATCTGAATCAGAGTTATGATTTTGTGAAACTCCTGATAAACCCCATCTTCGTCTAAGAAAACTAAATCCCTGAGAAGCTTCAGATGTCTGAAGTCCTGGAACTTCTGGAGTTGCAGCTCCATTACTGCTTGACAGAGTAGAAGCTTGAACTCTTGGGACTGCTGTTGACTCTTCAGAGCCTAATGATCTGGTATGCAATGAGTCTTGACTAGACCTTCGAGAGAAAAAAGTAGATGACATACTAGATGCTAAACGAGACAGAAGCTGTCTGGTTGTGCGCCTCCCTTCACCATCAGCTGCAGGCTCATTCAATGACCTCTGAGAAGATAAAACCCTTTCAGAACCACTTGAGGAAGGAGTTTCATCTCTAATGGCAGTAAGAGAAAATGCTGGCTGCATGCTCCTCTGGGGAGATTCCAATTCACTTCTCCTTTGCCTTGAGGAATAGCTGAATCTTGAAGAACTCATGTTAGAGTCTCTGTTGAAAAGAGATGGCTGATGATCAGAAGGCAACTGGTGGTTCATGGATGCATTCAGCCTCAAAGTGCTTAATGAGTTCTCTTTTGGTCTTGCTCCCTCTGCATACGAAGAGGCAGGTCTGTTTTGAAGATCTGTTGCAGAAAAGCAGAGGAAAATAGTATGACAAGATGTGCTCTAATTGCTACATTCTAGATGGATAACTCAAGAGCTCCAATTATTACATTCCACATGAGTAACTCTAAAGGGTAAACACAAAAGACAGGATTTTGTGCTCCTTAATCAAAATTAATTCAAATTTGGCAGGTAAGATTCCACAGTAATATGAAGTTTAAATTTACTTACCAGAATTCTGAAGTTAAACTGAAACCTAGACTTATTTTAGTCTGGTAAATCCATTTGGAATTAAATATCCCCCCAAATCTTTAGATTATCTCACTTCCTTATATGTAAATACGAAATTCTGACCATCTGTCAGAAGTTGCATAAGAATACCATATGAATTAAGAACAGCAAGCTACATATAATGCTATTTAAAACTTAAAGGTCCATTCTGCCTATAGACTGAGAAAGATAAATCAAAATCTCAGCAATGCAGCAGACACGAGAGCACCCGAAACAAATGCATGGATAAAGCCAGTATAGTCTTCATCTATTACAACAAGCTACCTTTACTCTTCTCATCACAAAATCATCAAGAGCTGCAGTTAAACACTTCCTAAAGGTAGCAGAAAATCATTGGCTTTGGATAACAGAAACTGAATAGTATCTAAATTAGATTTGTATCTTATTTTAATAATGTTTTAAACCAAGAACTCAAAAATAAAAAGAATACCCTAGAAATACTATAATTACACTGCTCCAGGCTAAAAGGGTTATCTAACTTTTAGCAAAGAAATGCAACAACTAAGTTAGCTCCCATGTTCAGCTACACAACTGGCTAAAGCACAATCAGACTTAACCATTCTAGATAAGTAATCTCATCAGCTCTACCAGTAACTTCGATTATCTATACTCAACTAGAGAACTATCACCACACTTTCATGTCCTCCCCTGCTTATGAAGTGTGGACTTATAAGGAACACTGAGAACAGACTTTTTTTAACAGGGCCTGTGGCAACAGGACAAGGTGTAATTGTTGTAATCTTAAAAAGGGTAGATTCAGACTAGATGTAAGGAAGAAATATTTTACAATGAAGCTTGTTGAACACTGCAATAGGTTTCCTGGAGAGGTGGTAGATGTCCCATTCCTGGAAACATTCAATGTCAGGCTGGACAGGGCTCTAAGTAACCTGATGTAGTTAATGTCCCTGTTTATTGCAGGGCGTTTGGAACTAGAGGACCTTTGAAGGTCCCCTCCAACCTAAGCCATTCCATGATTCTTATAAGCGTATTTTCCATAAGTTCTGTTAAGTACCTCAACACATTGAGAAGAATTCTACTGTAGCTGAACTGTAGTCAACATTACATGAAGAAGCTGAGCAGGCTAACGTCAGCTAGTCTCCTTCCTCAAATGGTTAGATTGCGGGGGAAGGGAAGAAAGCAGCTGAAGCCCACTGACCTGATAAGAAGGGAAAAAACTTCAATATTTTAACTACATAACGAGCATAGATAGGAAGCAAGGACAGGCAGCCTGGGAAGAACACGGGGATGTTGTCCAGGAAGCTAGGGACCACGTTAGGAAAGCTAAGGCCCACTTAGAATTAAACTTGGCTAGGGACGTTAAGAATAACAGGAAGGGATTCTATAGGTACACTGCAAATAAAAGACAGACTAGGGACAATGCAGGCCCTCTCCAGAAGCTATCAGGAGAACTGGCTACCCTGGATTTGGAGAAGGCTGAGGTTCTTAATGACTTCTTTGCCTCAGTCTTCACTGGAAAATGCTCTGACCACACCTCCCAAGTCTTGCAAGGCAGACACAGGGACTGTGAGAAGGAAGACCCTGGGCCCACTGTAGGAGAGGACCTGGTTCGAGACCATCTTAGGAACCTGAACGCATACAAGTCCAGGGGACCTGATAAAATCCATCCGAGGGTCCTGAAGGAGTTGGCAAATGAAGTTGCTAAGCCACGGTCCATCACATTTGAAAAAATCATGGCAGTCAGGTGAAGTTCCTGAGGACTGGAAAAAGGGAAATATAGACCCCATTTTCAAGAAGGGGAAAATGGAAGACCCGGGGAATTACAGACCAGTCAGCCTCACCTCTGTGCCTGGCAAAATCTCGGAGCCGATTCTCCTGGAAGGCATGCTGAGGCACATGAAAAACAACAAGGTGCTTGGTGACAGCCAGCATGGCTTCACTAAGGGGAAATCCCGCCTGACCAATCTGGTGGCCTTCGATGATGGGGCTACGGAACTGATGCACAGGGGTAGAGCAGTTGATGTCATCTACCTGGACTTGTGCAAAGCATTTGACACTGTCTCACATGACATCCTTGCCTCTAAGTTGGAGAGACATCGATTTGATAGGTGGACCACTCAGTGGCTAAAGAACTGGCTGGATGGCTGCATGCAGAGTTGTGGCCAATGGCTCAATGTCCAGCTGGAGACCAGTAACAAGTGGTGTCCCTCAGGGATCAGTGTTGGGACCGATCTTGTTCAACATCTTTGTTGGCGACATGGAAGTGGGATTGACAGTGCCCTCAGCAAGTTTGCCAATGACACCAAGCTGTGTGGTTCGGTGGATAAGCTACAGGGAAGGAATGCCATCCAGAGGGACCCTGACACACTTGTGAAGTGGGCTGATGCCAACCTGATGAAGTTTAACCATGCCAAGTGCAAGGTCCTCCACCTGGGTCGGAGCAATCCCAGGCACAGCTACAGGTTGGGCAGAGAAGAGATTCAGAGCAGCCCTGCGGAGAAGGACTTAGGGGTGTTGGTCGATGAAAAAATGAGCATGAGCCAGCTTCAGGGTGTGCTTGCAGCCCAGAAAGCCAACCGTACCCTGGGCTGCATCAAAAGGAGCGTGACCAGCAGGTCAAGGGAGGTGATCCTGCCCCTCTACTCTGCTCTTGTGAGACCTCACTTGGAGTATTGTGCACAGTTCTGGTGTCCTCAACATAAAAAGGACATGGAACTGTTGGAACAAGTCCACAGGAGGGCCACGAGGATGATCAGGGGACTGGAGCACCTCCCGTATGAAGACAGGCTGAAAAAGTTGGGGTTGTTCAGCCTGGAAAAGAGAAGGCTGTGTGGAGATCTCATAGCAGCCTTCCAATACCTGAAGGGGCCTATAGGGATGCTGGGGAGGGACTCTTTGTGAGGGACTGTAGTGATAGACAAGGGGTAAGGGGTTCAAACTTAAACAGGGGAAGTTTAGATTGGATATGAGGAAGAAATTCTTTACTGTAAGGGTGGTGAGGCACTGGGATGGGTTGCCCAGGGAAGTTGTGAATGCGCCATCGCTGGTGGTGTTCAAGGCCAGGTTGGACAGAGCCTTGGGTGGCATGGTTTAGTGGGAGGTGCCCCTGGCTGTGGCAGGGGGGTTGGAACTAGATGGTCTTGAGGTCCTTTCCAACCCTAACTATTCTATGATTCTATGATTAAGATAGGAGGCAGAAGATTTCTTTATGTACTCTGGAACGTAAACTTTTCATGTTTGTAGCTTCAGTACCTGTTGCTTTTCTTGACTGGGAGGGAGGGGTTGATTGGGTTTTCTGGTTGGGTTTTTCTTGCTGTTTTGTTTTTTTTTGTTTTTTTTTTTGTTTTTTTTTTAAAATGGGCTGTTCATTGCCATCACTATTTATTGTTGAAACTATGTGGCAGATTCTAACTTAAGAAACATCTGCACAGATGCCAGGCATCTGCCATACGGTTTTGATTACACAGCACGGAACACAGTTGGGAGTTATTTTCATAGCACTTAACAGTGTCACTACTGCTAGAAAAGCAGCATGGACAGCACAAAGCAAGGGTCTCCATCCATCCATCTCTCCCATCAGGCTCTACCATTTAAACTCCCAACTGTCCACTTATTAAAGTAGTATAGAGTATGATGACATTAAATCATACCCTTGTGGTAAGGCAAGACTGCAGGATGAAATCTGGAAGTAGTTTTTATCTTTTCTGCTTATCTCCTATAATTGTAGGAATGTTTTGGGTATTTGGGGGGGCGTAGGGGGAGCGTTTTTTCTTCTTTGCTTGGATTTCCTGGTTTGTTTGGGTTTTTTGGGGTGAGTTGCATTAGGGTTTTTTTCTTTTACTTGTTGGTGTCTTACTGCTGGGTTTGGTTTTGGTTTGCTTTTTTTTTTAATTACACATTATGAAGTACCACTAATGCATCTGCAAAAGGTAGCAGATCAAGACAGACGACAAGCTTCCTCAAAGACAGCTCTGAAAGGCCACAGTACTGAATAGAAAGTGAAAATAACAGTACAGAAGTCAGTATTAGCTCTAGCAGTTAATGTGGAACAAGCCTCTAACCTAAGGTGAAGTACGTTTATTCATTATTTTCAGTGTTCTAGCAGTTTCCCCTAATAACTACTCAAAGAGAACCCAAATGGGAAGAGATCATGCAATATGGACACCTTCATTAAAACCCTTTCCTGAGTCAAATTAACATAATTTTTTTCCCTATATGTAAATACAAAGAAATCTTAAGATGAATAGGAAGCTTACTGACTACTCACACTGTTAAAGTGGCAAGCACCAACAGCATTTTCTTATAAGTGAATGCATCTACAAGCTAGAACATTCGTATATCCTTTGATGGTTCAGCCAACCCACTGAAAGTAGCCAGCCAACTTCATTTAAAAGGGTACCCTAACATTAAATAGATATTTTGGCTTTGTTTTGAATAAAATATTCAAAGAACACATGAAGAAGCTAACAAGCATGCAACCTACTGGTTTACAGGCTTACAGTTGTACAATACATACATGTTGCAGATGAAAAGTCACTGTTTCTGTAGCTGTGATCCACCAGGTTATTAACAGACAGATCTGCTCTTCTTTCCAACTCTCTTCGTTCTCTCACCAGCTCAGTTCCAAGGGAGCCAAGCATCACTGATGAAGATCTAGGAATTCTACTGCACCTCCAAGAATCTATACAGAAAAAAGTAAGCAAATATCATGTTTCTGTAATCATTTAAACAACCAAATAAACCTGCGACTTAGACATGCTTACTGGTTATACCGTATCAGGTGCAAATTTACAATGCCACTAAGCTGATCAAGTGGACAAGAGTAAACAGCACGTACTTAATCTTGCTGCAAGTTAGTTCTGAAAGCTAAACAGGAAAAAAGTAATAACACTTTTGTGAAGAGTCAGACCATTTAACACTCACACAGGAGAGAAGGAGGAAGAGAAATAGCATCTTGCTTCTAATGGTAGCTAGTAATTAAATAGGCTTTGCAATATGGCAAAACAGCAGCATGAGACTTAGTAAGTGCTGCCATTCTAATGATGCTTCTAAAATTCTTTTTCCAGAAAGACAGTCAAAGCTTAAATGCAGCTTAGACGTAACTATGACTAACACTGGTTTTGCTCATATTGCAGAGTAAACACTTCAGTTTAAAAGGGGAACTTGTTTTTGGTTAACAGCTCCAACAACTGAATAGTGACCTGTACTTACTTTGACTGTGAACAAAACTCTTGCTCCAAAAAAGTGTTCTTCAATGGCTCTGAAAAATCCACCTAGATTTTGTTGTACTAAGTTATAAATCCAAATTTAAACATCCATTGGTCAGCAGTACAATGACCAATCTAAAAATGGAAAGACACTACGGTCCTGTACCATTATAAGAAATGCTAATGGTTTCTTACTTTTGGCTAATGACCATCATCAGTAATACTGGGTTTTGAGCAAGAATTTTTTATTTTGGGGGGGGCGGATGGCTGTGTGGTTCCATAGGTGGATATAAAAAAAGAACATCCATATATCCTTGCAAGGGTAATTTGAATGAATTGAATGGTCTGCTTAGAATTTCCAATTCAGTTTTTGACTGTGTCGTGGTTTAAGCCTCTCTAACTCATGCAGCCCGTTCTCTCACTCACTTCCGCCTCTTTCTTCCCCCCGCTTCCAGAGGGATGGGAAGGAGAATCAAAAAGAATGCAACTCCCACAGGTTGAGAGAAGAACAGTTTAGTAACTAAAGTATAACACAAAACCACTACTGCTACCACCAATAATAATAATGACAAGGCAAATACAAGGGAAGAATACAACTGCTCACCACCTAAAACCCAGCCCGACCAAGCAGTGCACCCCCCATCCTTCCGGGTCTCTGCTTTTCATCCTGGACATGACGTGCTGTGGTACGGAATAACTTCTTTGGTCAGTTTGGGTCAGGTGTCCTGTCTCTGCTTCCTCACGGCTTCCCCTCCCCCCTGGCAGAGCATGAGGCTCAGAAAGTCCTTGGTCAGATCAAAACATTACTAAGCAGTAACCAAAACACTGGTGTTATCAGCACTGTTCCCAGGCCCAAAATCAAAAACACAGCACTGCACCAGCCACCAAGAAGGAGAAAAATGACTGCTGCTGCTGAACCCATGACAGACTGTTACTTCCTGACCTTTAGACTTTTGTTTGCATATTGTTTAACCCACATCTATCCAAGTATAGCACACTTATTTAGAGCCTTAATGAAAATCTCATGTTTTCTGAAAGAGCTCCTAGTGTAGAATGTTTCTTTTCACCTGGCCTACAGAATGAGTTTAAGCCCTGTTAAAAAAAAAAAAAGAATTCTTACTTCCCTGACCCCTAACAACAGTGCTCTAACCAGACATGACACTGTGCTTCTGGGAACAGAGTTCCAATTTCCTTTCTGCTGTCCCCAGCACACATAGTCTACCAACACCATATTACTCATGAAATAACAGTAGCTACACTCATTCTTTCCTTGAAATCTTAACCCATTAAGATACATTTAAACCATGAAGTTCAGTTTTAGTGCAAATGGAATAGGTACAGGTACTAGTTTTGAAGGAACATGAGCACAGCTGGGTTTTCAAAAGACCACATTAGCAGCATTCTCAGAACTTCGGATACTGCCATCAGTGTGAGTATACTCTTCTGTTAGGCACAGGGTTTTAATATTTAAGAAAACTAAAAGCATAATATTTCAAAGCAAGTTTTTAAAACTTGAGAAAACCTGATCTTACTAAAGACAATATTTATGTAACTCAGCTCTAGTAATCAACCTCTCACCTGAAAAGGCAGTCAAGCCATTATTTCTCACAGAAGAGGTAGATGTACAAGACAGCTTAGGTCTCTTTGAATCACTATCTCGCTGCTGGCCATGGAGTCTTGAATAGGCTCCCTGAGTTCTCTCAGGCTCACCATAACACCCAGATGTGAAATGAGAGGAAGATGATGTAGACTGAAATAAAAAAATTGACACATTATTTCAGATGTACTTACACTGAACAAAAGCACACATAATGCAAAATTCACAAAAATAGTACAGAATAATTTTAAGATACAAAGCCTTTTTAACTATAACAACATAGGATTTATGCTTGAGCATGAATCACTATCCCCACATTTACGCAATACAGTCTTCAAAAAACAAAACAAAACAAAAACCCAAACTTGTTTCTATTATAATCAGCATCATTTTTCCCTTATAGATTGATGTGACTTGGAGGGGAAAAAGATGTTGCCGACTTGTAAGATGCTACAAACATGATCGAATACAGCTTTGCAGATCTCCAAGTAACCATAATTTTACTGTCCAGAAACAGCCAAAACTGATCACCTTCATTATTTTAACAGTTTAACTAATCAAGCTTATTTTTTGCCAATCCAAAATATACTCAGCTAAGGAGTCAGGTCTAACTTCTTGTAAGTTGTTTAAACCACATATTTTTATTATGTTAAGCTCAAGTGTAACTGAAACAGTTCAGGGTAAAGAATGGGTACAAACCAATTTTTACAGTCTACAGCATTGAAAAAAAGTTTTTTGGTAACTAGTACTAAATAAAAAAGAAAGAAAAAAATGGGCTAGCTGTTTGTCTCATTACTTGTACTGAGAACATTTATTTTCTATTTGTTTTTTTTGATATATAAAATTTGAGCTCAAAAAGCTCAGTTGAACTATTTTGTCTTCCCAGATAGTATCTGCAACCAAGATCCTTTAAGGATCAGCCAGATTAAGAGTAAATGTTATAGTTGTGTCCTATTTTTATTTTGTTACAGTTTTTACTAAGCCTATGCCACAATTTCTTAGTCTTTAAAAACTAAAAAGTATTTCTCTTATCTCATCATGAAAGACAGATCGGAAGACACAGAAACTACATCAGCAAGTAAAAAGCCAGGTTCATTTCTCTCTTGAATATGTAACTTCTCTTTTAATAATTTGCTATTTGATAAGCAGAGATTTCAGTGTCTTCTGCAATGTTAATCTGCATTAGAATTGAACACAAAAAACTAACCTTAATGGGCAAAAAAAGTAAAATTTTGAAAATTCTACAGTATTAACCTAACTAGATACACATATGCCACTTGCAACCACAGACTCCGTCTGCATTTCATCTATAGGGACACCTACTGCAACTTCCTCCCTTGAAGGCCATCATCTCCGCAATAGCTCCTTCCTCCCCTTATTTATTTCAAACTGTCACCTTTAAGTGACAGTAAGAAAACAAACAGGTATTTAAGGTGGTAGCGCTTGCAAGTACCCATATATCTTTTGCAGTTTGAAAGTGAGCAGAATCTTCACTTTCCCAGTCTCCCCACCAAGTATCAATCACAGTTGTCTGCTTTTCTCATTTTAGTATTCCTGCTACAATTGGAAGTAGTTTTAAGCTCTACAGTGCTTAAGCATGTCAAAGCAGCAAACTAATTCATTTTTGGAGTTATGAAGGTACATTCTGGAGCCCAGCTAAGACAAGCTGTTAAGGTCCGAGTCTTGGATCACAGGTGACAGTTAAGCCTCCATTTTCTTCCACAATATGCCTTAAAGGCAGCATCTAAATATGCAGTCAGACTAAGAACTCCACAATTAAATCTTCTAAAGCAGATCTCCAAAACCGTGAACTTATGTTAACTCACAAAGCTGATAACATGAAAAAAAACCACACCTCCTAGAAATACCTGATAGAACAAGCTGAGCATAAACAGTATTAATTTTGCCATCTGTAGGATTGTAACATGGATGAGTTACTCACAAACCCCTCAGGTTTTTTTTTAAAATGGATACTTGCAGAGCCATTCTCACTTCAAATTTATTTATTATTTTCACTCTCTAAATAATTTCTTAATACCACTATCATCTTCTTTTTCCATCTTGACATAGTAAGACCTTCTTATCCAGAAAGATTACAGTGAGTCCCTGCTAGCAGGTTTGCAGATACAAAGCACCAAGGTAAAACCCTTGTAACAGAATTAAAAAAAAAAAAAAAAAAAAAAAAAAAGATGTATAATACATTTAACAATTCTCACCAATCTGCTTCTGCTTCCCAAAAATCTTCCAGAATGTGGATGATCAAGTGTCCCTGAGTAGTGAGTTGGAGAGGATGTTGTAAGCTTCCAAGGAGTTTCACGGGTGTCTCTTTCTCCAATACCCCAATCTCTACTGGAACTATTCAATACACTGGATTCCTGAAGAACAACATACCTATCATACACAACTTATAACTCAAAACTAACTTAATATCCGATTTGAATATTGAAAACACAGGGAAGTAGATGTAATCACAAATCTGGAAACCTTTTGTAAGAAACCCCAAGGGATACCCAAGAGGAAATGAAAGTCTTAAGAGACAACCACTGGCAAAGTAAGAGGTTGTTCAAATTACTTCCTAGCAATTATCAGCTCCTTTATCCATCCTCTACATCTGACTGCAGACAGTAAACAGTTGAAGCGTACGGCTTTTGAGGCATTAACCCAACTTAAGATACTCCAGCAACAGGGCAGAATTAAGGACCTCACTTTCAAGTGTTAAGTAAAAAAAACTACACGTGTAGAAAATGATTCTCCGTGAGAACAAAAGTGGCTAATAATGAAATTGGGAACTGTTTAACACAGAAATCTGTCTGTCCTCAACAGAACCTCAAGGAATAAGGTTCTACACTACTAGTTTCACTGAAAGTCAATGAATAGCTGACAACTAAGGAAAGAGATTGCAATTTAATTGGCCCCACAGAATAATCCCCAAAATTGGTAATACTAATAGAATTAACAGAAGTCAAACCATTTTTTTTACAGCTAAGCAGAGTTTGTAAGTGATTACTTGTCCATCCTCTTTCTAGGAACTATTAATACTACAACTACAGCAGTTTCTATCACCTTTTAAAAAGTTGAAGAAACAGTAATTCTCATCATTCTCACAAGCAAAATTAAATCTGAAAATGAAGTATCAGCCAGTATGTTCTGTCACATTTCAGAGTCCCAGTGGGATTCATCAGGTTTCTAAACTATTTCATATATGGATAAACTGCCATGGGTACAAGACTATACAACTTTAAGATAAAAAAAAAGCTCTCATATAACACTCTTAATATAAGCCATACCTGCACTTAAGTGCTCTTGAAATACTTTCCTTTTTCTCTACCTGTTAGATACTGAAGATTTGAAAATTTCATTTAATTTTACACAGCTGGATCACCACAGTAAATACCTTACTCCAAGAACAATACACCTACACTAGCACAGCACTGAAAGCCAGTTCATGGAACTACACCGTTGATTGTTCTAATGCTAGCACAGCTTCTGGTAGCTGTGACACCTCTGCACTTTGTTCATCGTTTCTATGAGAGATGTTCCAAAGCCAAAACAGAAAATAAGCAACATACTGGGAATCAAAAAAGTGGCTTTAAGACAAAGTAAATGATCTGGCATGGTGTCAGGAAAGCTCAACCTAACTGCTATATCTGAAACTAAAAAAAAAAAAAAAAAATTTTTTTAAATTAAGAAAAATATATATATACACATATACATAAGAAATTTAAAAAGAAAAAAAAAAATCTCCATTTGCTTTCTTCCTTCAGTTCATCTCAACAGTATCTAACATCCCTTGTCAGACCTCCACTATTAAAGCAATATACCAAATAGTCTATTTTTGGTGTCTACTTTCAGTAGCAGAAAAAAGTGTTCAGGAGAACATTTTTACACATTACACTTGACCCTATCACGCCACCTAAAAAAAAAAAAAAAAAAAAAATACCACAAGAGAGAGAAAACCAACAAAATAACAAAATAACTCAACCAACAAACCACCTTAATGTCTCACAAAATGGTTAATAATACTGAATCATCAAGCACAGGTTTTTTTTTTTTTTCCTACATATCACTGCATTTTGTATTGTAACTCACCTAGAAACAATGCTGTCATTCAGTATTCATCAGATTCATTTACAATTAGCTCGCTTGTTATGTCTCCTCAGATGAGTAGAGGCTACCACCTAGACTGATCTCAAAAATGTGTGACATACACACACATACTCAAAGTCTGACAGCAGTCTCAAAAACTGTTTTGAGTTAAGCGATTATCAGGTATGGTCTCCAGCTGCAGAAATGACTTTGCATTAAATGTCTAAGTCCCTACCTTCTCTTTCCTCTATATAACCAAAGCACTACTGACAGCCATACAGTTTTTTCTTCCAAATGACAAATCTTTTAAATTGCTTGGAACTGAAGTAGCTCTTAATATTTTAAGGTAGCTTCCTAAAGGATTAATCAAGCAAAAAGGCCTAACCATTCCGCTCCTATCTGACTGGACTTAACTTTATTTAGACTATTTGTATCTTCTTGCCCTAGCCACCTGCAACCCTAAACAGCTCTGTAAATACCAAAGGTTACTCAAGAAAGGGAGCTTCCCTATGCATTTACCACTAAGCACTAGTCATGTGTAACAAGCTCTCAGGCTACTTTATGAATTAGAATAGAAGGGATACTACATAATCTAAGCAATCATCTTCTCCTCCGTTTTAACTCCAAAGTGTTACAAAGATCATTCCTCAGATTAGAAATATTTTGCTCATTAGAAAATAAATACACAGTGCAGTGAACATACTGCAGTTCGTGTAGTAAGAGAGGTAAAGTACATAAGTCTCCTGTGTTACAATTTTGTAACAGCGGTAACACATCTAACTTCACAGCACCAATTCAGCTCATCTTCTGATGAGCAGCTTTCAGTATGATACGTACACTGTGTGGGTCCATAAAACCCTATAAAAGAGTAGGACTCTATGATTCAATTTTGCTGAGCAGACAGTCAGTGAAAAGCATTCAGGAATCCAAAATGCAAAAATGACCGAAGATTACCCTTATGCACTCTCTACCGCCTATTCTACTAACGACCACATATATGCCTGGTACAGCAAAATATAACACATATACATGTAAACTGTGCTAAAAATAATTAGCGCTCTATTACTTGTAAAACTATTTCTGGAAAAGGCATTACATAATACAGTGCCCCAGATAGCTTGTCAGCGGGGACCAAACTCATAACTATTTTATTAAAAAATATGATCATTTAATCATGGAGTTAAGTTTCTACTATTTCTAAGACCAAGACAGGCTTACATTTCCATACTCAAAGTTGAGGTGAAACTTGCTGACAGGAGCAGAATAAGAGATTTGAGCCAAACAGCCATCTGCTGTTTCCCAGTGCCCAAAATAATTTTTCAAGTAGTTCAATTTCTACTTCCCAATAATACTCTTCCAATGTGAAAGTATCTGTAAAGCGTTAGCTCTTATTCTTAAGCATGGCTGTTCTCCCCCACAAAAGCAATTTAGTTAGCGAAAAATGTTGCATGTGAAACAGTAAATGCCTCTACCCCAGTCCTGTTTATTGCACAGAAAGCCTGGCTACATTAGCATATTGATGTGACAGTATGATATAAAAGCCTAACGGTCATCCTCTTGCCTACTGTCAATCCTTAGAACCACAACATATTACCATGACTTTCACATCATCCACAAAAGCTTAACACCCTATAAAGATCAAAGTTCAAACAAAATCCGCACCTCCCCACAACAGGAAACCCCATTCACCCAGGTTTAAGACTGCAGTGCCTAGTGCAAAATAGATCCATGGTATCAGAATGCCCTTCATTCATAAAACAGCTGATTTTCAAAGGTGCAGCTACAAAAGTCAGCAAATGGCAAGCCTAGAACTATGAATTCACACTGCAGAATACTGCCCTTGGCCTGGTTATTAGACCCTTGCATTCTAGAATTAAACTAAATGCAAGGCCCTGCATGGGACTTTTTCCTTTTTTTTTTTTTTTTTTTTTGTTTTGTTTTTTTTTTGGTGTGGGTTTGGGTTTTTCTCCCCACTTTTTTTGTTTTGTCTGGGGTTTAGGGTTTTCCTTGGTGAAAAACAGACATTAAATTAATTTATACTTTACAGGAAGAGACATAACACATTACCTGGTATCCAGACTCTAATCTCCATGAAGGTTCTCTTGCGCTATATGCACCAGCTAAACTATTTCCAGTCAATGTTCTAGACCCCAGTGAAGAGCCAGAAGCCTGAAGAGAGATCCTTCGAGGAATTCTTGAGGGTTTTGACTCCATTCTTTGTATCCTGTAGAAGGACACACCGATTATTTTTTCTTTTAAAAACAGAGACCCACATGCAAAACATGCACAAGTCATTACACATACAAACATTTACACAGCCCTTTGGAATGACTATGCAACAGCAAAATGGGGACATGAGCTCTTACTCTAGCTTCTGTAACCTTTTCTTTACATCTTGTCTCATTCCATGTTAGAAAACTCATAAAACCAGCAAAAGGGGCTATGTTACATTACAACATGTTCTTGCTATTCAGAGAGAAGTGAGACTCCCTTAAGAAATCTGCCACACTAGTATTAACACAAAAGGGGACAGGAGTCAGTGGAAGAGTCACACAAACACACACACACACAAATATCAATAAAACAACATTTTCAAGTCTACCTGCCTCAATAAAGTATCTAACTTTTCTGAGATAACTCCCATGAAATTAACATATACAAAAGACCACCTGATGTTCCATATGTCTATGTAAATCTACCTTTGAGACACTAGGTGTTTATTTCCTCTTTTGTTATCTCTAGGCATTTCAAGATAAATGTTGGCGCCTTTTCTCTGTGAGAAGCGATCCTGTAGGAATTCCTGTCCTCAAAAGAATATTCTGAATTATTGTTGCTCAGAAACTCCAGACAGTTTGCTAACTGGCTTGCTAACATCCCAGATTCTTCCTCCTCTGCATGGCACTGCCAGAAACAGACCACAAAAAGTAGCTTTTAAATAAAAAAACTTAGTAGAATTGCAGTATCCTCAGTGGCGTGGTGTGGGAAGAGTAGCATGATAACTAACAACTCTGAAACAGACGGCAGATAACTCCATTGGTACAAGGTGATTTGTAGAAGTGGTACAGTCTTTTATTTAACCACTTTTAATTCTGGCCTAACCTTCTGTGAATGGGAAAAAGCAATTTGGGGGGGGGGGGGGGGGGGGGGGGAAGTCACTCAGTTAAAGCATGTATTTTCCAACACATCAGCCATGCTCATCAGTAACACAATCTGAAAAACTGCTGCATCAACCCTGACATACCTCATGTTTGACTGCAGTTTCAAGTTGAGTTCACATACTTGGGACTTTTAATCTCAGCTGAAAGTCATATTACATTACATAATCTACCTGGTAAAAGCTAATTTGTACAGAACCCCATTGATTAAACTATTGGGCAGCTGAGGTTAACTTCCTTAATGGAAGACTTTTTTGACAACTATTCTGGCGCATGTTCCATTGTGGGCTGTGTTGTAGAACTACCAAAAAAGTAGCCTTAATACTCAATTTTTCTTGCAAGTAGAAATTTTGTGTGTTTGGGTCTTCTTTGCTTGTTTTAAAAAAAAAAAAAAAAAAAAACCACCCTCATCCCCAAAAAAAAGAACATAAAGCATACCAACTTTGAGTGAACATTTATATTCTTGTACAAAATACCTCCTGGGCTGTATTATGAAGAAGCACACCAGCTTTTAGAGCATGCTTCAGACATTAGCAACCCATTCACTTCTGTCAGAGACATGCTTGAGCTCTTGATCATTATTCCCAAATTTACTCAATATACTCCTACTAACAAAAGCTGGTTTCTATTACAATCAGTTAAACAAGACCAATTCAGGAATCTGAAATTCTCACTTGCCTAACTTTGGATTAGGAACCTGAAATAATGAATTCATTAAATTTCCCAGATCACATTTAAACCTCTAAATGAATACTGAGCAACTGTATGCAATTATCAAAGTTGTAAATACAGCCGTATTGGTAAGAATGCTCTAAGTGGTGTTCCAAAGTGCAGAAGAACACTGTTCCATTATGAAAGTTGAAAAGAAATTCAGTAAGGACAACTCTAATAATCTAAGCCACGTCACTTCACGTGGATCACGTGGGCAATAAAATGTGTGCAATAAAATGTGACAAACATATTTCTTCACATTTGTAACATTAGATAAGATGCTATAATGATGGTTAATTTAAGCTTTAGAATAATCTGCCGTAATATGCACTGCCAAGTCTAGTACTCATCTGATGCTTTTTTAAGTATGAAAAAAGTAACTATTGAAGTCGCAAACTGTGAAGCTAAATGAATGTCACACTAATATAGACCAGAGTGTATGCTGGACAGGACAGCAGTCTTGATGAGATCTGACACCCAACGCTCTGTTTATCTACATTTTACCCTGACACGAAGAAAATAAGGGATGGACACACAGAATAATAGAACAAATTTTTTAAGTACCTGACAAAAAGAAGCAGCATAACCGCTTTTGTTACATATCATTCTGGATCACTTCGCTTCAGACAGGTATGTAACACACAATTGTAACACACAATTAAATAACATCGATAAAAGGAGTGAGACACAGACATGTAGCATACACAAAGGTTCTAGAAGGGATGGAAGCTCCTACCAGTAGAAATTCATGGCCAGGTGAACAAGGGGAAGAAACATATGTAAAAAGTTACAAGAACTACAAGACTAACTTAGAAATTATCTCATACTAACAAAATTGCTTATGAACCATCCACAGATGAGACAAAATAAGAGCATTCAGATAGGAAAGGACAAGGTAAAGACTGTGGACACCAGAAAACTATCTCTAAAAGCTGAAATAGAGTCCAAAGTTACTAAATTGCTTCTACAAACACATATAAAAAGGCACAACAGTAATTTTCTCCTCCAGAGGTAACCCCAAGAGGACAATACTATCAATCAGCTTAATCTTTTACATTAGCACAGGTTGCTATTTTAACCCAAGTATGTTAGGATGATACTGTCTATACATTATTTTCTTTATCCAAGGAAAGAAATTTTGCAAGAAACTACACACAAAGATGTTTAGTTAAAGGCAGCATGCTAGAAAATGCAAAATTTAATATGTTCATTTATGCATACATATTATGATTAATTTCTTTAACACAACCATACATTTTTCCTGCAGTCGTGGCCTCAGCCAGCAAATAACACAGAGCTGATAAAAGGATGAATCAGAGTTGGGTAAGAACAGACATTTGACAAGAGGAGCCCTGCCTTACTTGATGCAGAGGTGGAAAGGAACTGAAGGGGGGGGAAAAGAGGAGGAAGCCTTATGGTCTAATCAAAGACTTCCTGCTCAGGGAAACTGGATTTTATCTTCGCATTTCAACAAAGATTCAGGGGCATGAACCATGTCATTCAAGTTAATTTAAAAAAAAAAACAAACAAACAAAAAAAACCCACCAAACAAACATATGGCTTACACTGATCATGGTAACACAGCGAGGTGGGTCAAGGTGAACATAAAATCATAGAATCTTAACCCATTACGGAACACCAAACAAAAGAGTGGTCGCAAAAAAATCCTATTATTAAAAACACAGTAATACTTGTCTGCAAGGGAAATATTGTGTTTTTATAGGGCATTTCAGAATGAGAATGGTTCCCTTTTACAGCATCAGCATCTTAAGGAGTTCTTTTGAATGATCACAAAGACACACAAATTAAAACCTTGAACATTTTGTTTACTCACAGGGGAAGTCAAGAAATCCCAAGTGGTAACTAACATGTTGTAATGAGTTCTATAACAACAAAGCAGCCACCTCAATTTACACAAAAGGTAGTGAGACCAAAAAAAAAAAAACCAAATAAAAAAAAACACAAAAAAACCCCACCAAACCACCCTTAAATAACTTCAGAGCAACAAAAATAATAACGGCAACAAAAAAAAAAAACCCACACAACTAAATCATATTGCAGTCTTAACTGATTTAAAAGCCTGTTATTGGCACAAAAGAAAGGAACACCTTACTCAAATATGACACCTTCTGTGTCCTTCACTGTGCAACCTTTAACACACAATCCTGACAAAACACACTTCTGGCTTCATCATTTTGACGCTACTCACTCTAGCATCCAACAAATGAGAAGGGGAACAGTAGGGTGAGAAACGCTCTTCTCAAAGTGACTTACTTCATCCATTCTTGCCATGTTACACAACTTACCAAAAACTTACGGAAAAATATGGAAACAACCCTTGTGTCTCCTGGAATAAGGGATATATAGGATGCCTCTCACGACTTTGTAAAAAAATGAGTTCTGAAATCAAACCTTTTAAATTTAAAGTTGTACCTTGGAAACACACTGCCAAGTTGTAACAGGAGTGGAGCTAAACAGCCTATTTTGAGCACACAGCTCAAATGTCCTACCCTTCTTGATCTGTCAACCCTCCAAATATGATATAAAAGATGAACTAGGCCTCACATAGCCACAGATAGAGATAACAGAAAAAAGTCCAAGAGGTCTTTGTGGGAAAGCACAATAATCTCAAAAGGCAAAGATAACACAGACAGCAAATACATAAAAAAAATATACCCCTCCTCTCTTTTGCCCTGACGCCTTCTACTGAAAATTGAGGGGCAATTTGACGTAGTAATGCTTACTAGTAAAGAGAGCTTTTACTAACGTCCACACTTTGAGTAGTAGCTGAAAGTATTCTTGTACCCTAAATCAGAAAGAAGCACACACTTCACTCCCAGCTTCTAAATTCAAGTTTTCTATCTTAGACATATGCAATAACACCTTTACCTAAGACTTACACTTCTACGTTTATAGATTTTCGTATAGCTTGATATAAAACTGTTGGTAACTCTTTCCCCCCAAACAACTTGCGATCACGTGCCCTCCTCAGTGTTTACTCACTATCATGATCTTATGACAAGACGGAATTCAGAGACAAGTCTCTCAGTCTGTGCGATTCTTTGTTGAGGGTATTTTCTCAACCTTTAATCAAGGAAGGCTGACAAAAAAAAACTCAGCAGCCTCTCAGGAGTGCCAAGAGCAAGACAAATATTTACAAACGCGACCGTCTGCCTACGGTGCTGCAGCTGATGCCCTGAAGGCTGGGCTATTCCTCTCCACCGTATTGGAGCTAGTAAGCTCAAGGCAGCGGGTGCTCCACAGAGCCACTGAAGAGGGCACCATACACCTCCTCGCCGGGCTGGAAGGGAGAGGCTCCGTCACCAAGGCTTAGGCCCCTACCGGAGCCCACGGCCGCACCCGCGCTGCAGGCCCACACCAGGCCGAACGGAAGCACCGACCGCTCTGCCCCAGCCCCAAAGGACTAAAGGCTCCTCAGCGGGAGGAAAGGCACGGGAGGACACAGGGCATCATACAGCTCCGCAGCCAGAGAAAGAGCGGAGGCGTAAAGCCATCAGAGGTGCTTCGTAGAAAGAAAGGCGGGGGAGCCAGGCGCCTGCCCAGAGACAAAATGGTCTCCCCCAACACTGGCGCGGAGCCGCCGGCCCCGGCCCCGCACACAGGCACGAGCTGGGCCGTACGGAGCCATTCTCCCCTCGCCAACACCGTAAGCGGTCGGTACTCACCCTCACAGCACAGCCTTCGCGAGGCACACACCCAGAAGCTAAGGATGCACTGGAAGGGCCAAGCCGGGCCAGGCCCACAAGCCGCCGCACCAAGCCAACCCAGCCGCCTCTCCCTGCAACACAATGGCGACAGGGCCGAGGCTGCGCAGCCGTCACTCACCGCCCGCGCCCCGCCCGAGCACACCGCTCGCGAGAAATGCTGTGAGAGCACCGTGGGGCGGGACGGGGGCGAGTGTGGTTCGGCCGAGGCTGAGGGCGGGGGTGCTGAGGTGTTGCGGGCTTGCTTCAGCTCTCTTCAGCTCAGGTATTGGCGGGTACAGTGGTGGCACGTCGCGAAATGAAGGCGATCTGAACAATCTTTACATTAAAGACAGAATTCCTTCTCTTTTTGTGAAGAAACACCCCAATAGCCACAGTCTAACTTTCAGCCTTAGGACTACAAGCAGAGGTTTGAGTTTCCTTCCTATGCTACCTACTCTTCCTAGTGTTAATATTGTTTTATAAATACGTACACCATATCTCGTGAGCAGCCGCACGTAGCCTGGATATGATTGCAGTTCCCTGAAGGACACGGTGGGATGAGGGGGTTGGAGGAAGCTGCCTCAGCCGCACACCGGTGCAAGTGCAATTCATTCATTGCAATTATATTCATACTAGTTCTGTCCTTTTGAGAGTAATGGACATTGGCAGACATTTCTACTTGATGGGAAGATTTTTACATAACTTATGAAATCAGGAATCTTCACAAAATCTCCATCAATCCTGAACAAATGATAGTTTCCAGTGTCCCTACTCAGTATGGCATAGATCTCACTCATGGCAGACATCTCACTCAGTTTAGTGTTTTCTGAACCAGGCTATGAATAAGATGAGTTGTGTTATTACAATGGAGTCTAGGCTTCTATCACTGCAGTCACAAGTCTCAGTATTTCACTGATTCAGTATCTGTCATCACTACAGCAGGGCTTTCCCGAATCCCAATATCACAGTGAGTACTCTAGATTGCATTGTTTCATGTCAGATAAGGGGTGTGCAGTGGAAGCAGGCTGGCCATTCTTTAAGGAAGAGGAGAGAAAGAAAAAAAGAAGAAGAAAAACAACCCCCAAAAACCAGAAAACACGACCAGCCACCCTGGCACAGGGCTACAACACATACAAATTCAATGTGTGCATGCCTAATAGCTCTGACAGATCTGGGACACGTGTAAGACCAGCCAGGCTAGTTAGAAACTAGCCAGGTGGCATCTCTAACTTATAGGACAGCTGCATATTTAGCAATATCCTTGATTCTGTTTCACATTTATGCTTTTAAATGTGTTTTTCCATATGTGTTCGGATTGTGACAGGTTTTTTTCACTGGTTCTCTTCCATAGACAAATAGTGGGCAAAGTTCTAGGGGAGAAAAGGACAAAGGGCTGGCAAGAGCTGTAAACAGAGAGACAAGCAATTGAACAAAAACTCGTAGGAGAGAAAGGCTGATGGGCATGTTGCCTTTCACCAGCATGCCCAAAGCGGTGCTTATTGGACTTTGAAAAATCTTGTCTATAGCGGCCAGAAGCAGGCTGCTGCCCCTGCCAATACCATTTATTTGGCATATCTGTCTCCAGGGAAAGAGGACAGCTGGGAATGGACTGATTTCAGCAGTAGCAGCTGCCTTTTTTCCTGGTTAGCAAACAAGAACACTTACAGAAAGAGTTAGATCTACATTAAATTAAATTCATAAAGGAGGTTTTCTGTCTTTTAGGCATGCACAAAACAACTGCAGTTCACAGATCAAGTAAAACTTGCGAATGTAGAGGAGAAAGCATACAGCCCTCCTGCAGCCAGATCATGGCCACCACTAAGCATGTCCGTTATGCTTTTTTTGAGAAAAACAAGTTGTAAGTAAGGTAAGCTCTCTTTAATACAAAACTTCAGAGCTCTTCAACTCAGTCTCACTGTCATCAGAAGCGGATATACTGGGTGTGCTAAGAAAGATGTTATACCATTCACTATATTAGCCCTGTCCAATGCAATGCACAATTTTTATTATTTGAGGGTCGATGCAATACCCTTTTATTAGCAATCTATGAGCCATTTGCTGACCATACTCTTGTCACAACTTTGTTCCTCTGAGAATAAAAAACCTACTATTGTCTGAGCTCATAGGCTTCCTTTTTTTTTTAATCTGCAGTCATCAAACATCTACCCTGCACTAATACAATACTGCATAAGGTAATTAATATAATTACAAATATAGAAAATGGGTAAAGGTTAAGATATAATGATCAATATTGCTGTCCTGGGTTCAGCAGTAGCAGTCATTTTTCTCCTTCTTAGTAGCTGGTGCAGTGCTGTGTTTTTTTGACTTTCGGCCTGGGAACAGCCCTGATAACACCAATGTTTTTAGCTGCTGCTCAGTAATGTTTAGTCTGACCAAGGACATTCTGAGCCTCATGCTCTGCCAGGGAGGAGGGGAAGCTGGGAGGAAGCAGAGACAGGACACCTGACCCAAACTGACCAAAGAGGTATTCCATACCACAGCACGTCATGCAGTTACCCAGAAGGGTTAGATCACTGCTGGGTCGGGCTGGGTATCGGTCAGCGGGTGGTGAGCAGTTGTATTCTCTTCCCTTGTTACTTCCCTTGTCATTATTATTATTGGTTGCAGCAGTAGTGGTTTGTGTTACACCTTAGTTACTGGACTGTTCTTATCTCAACCCGTGGGAGTTACATTCTTTCAATTCTCCTCCCCATCCCTCTGGGAGCAGGTGGGGAGGAAGTGGAGAGAGTGAGAGAGCGGCTGAGTGGTTCTGAGTTACAACTGGGTTTAAACCATGAAAATTGCCACATTTGACAAAGACTTCTATGCATTGTGAATCACTGCTAAAATGTGCTTGTAAATGGCAAAGCAGCAGGTTTAGAGGACATCTGCTTCATCATGTCCTTTAATCACATCAAGAACATGGAAATAAGCAGATTCCAGTCAGATAATTATTAACAGAGTTACTATCCCTAACTGACCATCCTTGCAGAAAAGCTGTTTTTCCACAAATGACTGAACTTTTCATACAGCATGTCCTTATCTTCAGTAGATCATAGTCTGAAATTTTAAGGTGATCTGAAATTGGTGTTGTCAAGTAGTGTAATCTACCCATCTACTAAGTCATTCTTAAGTAAATTTCACTTCTAAAAACCATCTGGAGATAGATACTTTCCAAAGAGTTTTCATGACATTTCTGACCAGACTGCAAAAATTCTATTAGAGCACTATTTTTTTTTAATGCCATTTAAATTGCATCTTGAATATTCATTTGTTAGGAAGGACTTCAAGCAATATCCTAAGAATTGTGACCCTCTCCTTTTAGTGAGAAATGACAGCAAAAAGGTCCCATATCAAGAAAAGGTTTTTGGATGTGGCATGTCTTCACACAGATGGTCCCAGATACTACAGCAATCACTCACATTTATAAAGCAGGGCACAGGCGGGAGGAAGACCTCCATGGAGGGTAGATATTGTGACCTGGAAAATGGAAAATGCGTCCTTGAGTCAAAAGTCAGTCCATTCAACACTCACTCTGAAATACAGGTTTTGGAATATACTCCCTGCAGTGTATGTGTAGCTTAGATTGCAGAAAAGGAATAGATTGAAGAACTTGCAGACAGACAAAACCAGGGCAATCTCAAATAATGCTTTGAATGGTGGGGTTTTTTTCCTGCAGTGATGAGTTACTTTAGGTTATACATGAACTTATTCTTTCTATTGTATCAACTAAAACAAGTACCATGGAGATGGTTCCTGTAGTTTACTGTATACAGATTGCGAGGGCTGTATTCAGTTAGTATAACCCTTGCCTTTTCTTCTTTGTATTGTACTTTATCAACAGGCTGTCATGTGCACTATAGTTATTGAGCATGACACTAAATGTACTTCAGGTTCCCTGGCTTCCAGCTGGCCAGGAGGACTTGTGAGGTTGCCCCTGCTTGACTTGCTGAACAGTAACGCTGCACCATATAAGTAACCATAAAACATGTTACAGAGAGAAAACTGGGATGTGAGGAAAAGCAGAGTTCATGTTAGAATGTCTGTGGTAAACATTGCACATGAAGGATTTTTGAAAGTGGACTGTGAATTAGGAAGTTCTCCTCAGAGGACAAATCCAAATCCCAGTCCACAGCTAAAACAAACCATGTAAGTATGCAAACTGTGAAAGGTTCATTCTAACCACCCAAAATGCCGAGTACACAGTAGAGATATGAAAAAAAAGAAAAAAAACTATATATGTATTGTGGAGACAAAAGAATTTAGAACAGATAAAGCCATAAAAAAACCTACTGTATTACTGCAAGTGAGAAACATTGTATAATTCTTAAAGAAATAAATGATGTAACAAAATGTATGTCTACCCTTTACAATACAGGCATTTTAAGCACAGTATTTTTTTTAAGGCAAGGTCAAAATCACTGCTTTTAAACTATTTGCTGTAGGAAGCATATAAATAAAAGCCAATTTTGATATGGGAAACTTTTAAACTAAAAGACTTTTTAACTTTATTGAAATAAAACTGAAATAATTCTGGCCCATACAGATTCCAGTTTTGTGAGATAAAACACTATGGTACATGCCCATTTTAAAACAGTTTTCCTCTTGTTACTTTACCTTATAAATCTATTCTTCCTTTTCAGTATCCAGGAAAAAAAAAATTGTTGTCCAGTGTTCCTCTTTTTTTTTTTTTTTTTTTTTTTTGCAAAATAATATTTACTTAATTCTGTTACCAATTAATTTTAATCAAGATAGTTTTGTGTGTTAGCTGATTTACATTTGTTCTTGCTTTAAAAGAGTGTAAAGTAGAAGCCAATTAGACCATATTGATAGATTAAATTTGTCAGGTAATAATACTGTGGGTAGATGGACCAAGTTTGTACCCATATCTTCTTTTTAAATTGTCAGTTTTGGCTACAGATACATTTTGCCAGGTAAAATACCACATCTTAAAAATTACAGAAATATTTTAGACTTGTTAAAAATTGTTTAGTTTTGTTTTATAAAGGTGGTTAGTTCTTTTTTACTGCACTTAATATTTCTGGAATTTTAATGTTATAGGAAGTGTCAATATTTTAAAATCGTTGTAGAAAGTCTGCTTCCTTCCACTGCATACTGCAACTCAGAAAGAAGTCTAAAGCTCTATGAGGCACAAAATTCAACTTTCAGTAATGTTTTATTCACCAAGGAATTCTTATAGCTCATTTGAATTAAAAACATTGATCAAAACACTTCTAATGGTTTGTCTTCACAGAATACCTATATTTGCATTCATTTACACGAATAACTAGTCTTCTTTCTAAAGCCCAAGCAAATATTAAATAGAGATATATAAACTTAAAAAAATAATTCAGAACTAACATGTTGTTCAGCAGACAACAGGAATTGCAACTATTTCTCCCTTTTCCAATAGCTTTTATGATATGCTTTAAAAACCAAACAAAACCACAACGAAGCAAAATGAAAAATCCCTGTGTGTTTTTATACTTTGTATACAAAAATCCTAATAAATAGGAAGAATTCTTCATCTAAAATCACATGTATAGTTTGATTAGCATTTTTTAATATATGAAGCTAATAGTGAAAAGTCACAAATAATTTTATAGAAATCAGAATGTTTAGACAGCAATATTCTCTTCTGTATTCCTACCCAGAATGATGTCTTCAGTTTAGGGATAGTGCTTGCAGATTTCAGAATACTTGATCTCTGCAGATGCAGAAAACCCCAGGTGGCAGTTAATTTTTTTTGCTTAACCCAGGCTAGAGGAGTGGAAATTTCTCCTTTGAAGATGAAAATGTCTTTAGTAATTGTCATTTAGGAAGAAATTTTTGCTGCTGAAAACTTGGATAACCTGAAGATACCTTTCTATGTGCCTAAGTTATAAGAATCAAATAATTGTACAAGATTAACACATATATATGCAAAAACATATGTGGTTAAAAAAGTTTCTGAACAAGATGTAAGGTTTTATTGAAATTTATCTGAGCTCTGTTACTGAGGATAGTACACAAGTGAGGGTGGGGAGTACAGTATGTTTTACTGCTGTGTTGATGAGAATGTACTGGAATCCAGGAACAGCATAATTATTGTTATTGTGTTATTGTGACTAATATAGTGCTAAAGCAGAGAAGGAAGTAGGAGGAGCAAATCATCAAAAATTATTAGTTGTGTGTACACACAACATGGGGGTCATTGTGCTTTTCCTGTATTTGAAATACAGACAGGACGGTTTTCTTTCTCTCTCTCCCTCTCAAAATAACAACTTGAATTTATTTATTTATTTGTTTTCTTCATTTATATGATGTCCATCACTTTTACGGGTAGGAACAAATGACTGATTAAAACAGAAAACTTTTTCAACTCTTGCTGAAACTATACCTCTCTGTTGGTCTTGCTATATGGTTGAAAAGATTAATATCCCTTTTTTGAGGTTCAACTAAGAAAAAGTCAAAATGAATAATTGTGGTTTTCTGTGTCCTTAGTAAGAGCAGAGTAAATCTCTTCTTCTTGTGCCTAACACATATAAGAAAATAAATATCAAGAAGATTTGACTTAATAAATCAAGTGTAGTACGTACTGTTGTACGTACTTAGAAGTGTATTTCACCTGTGGAAAAGCCACTCAGCTACTCCCTGGCTGCCTGCCTTTCTTCTGCTTTACAGTGCAGATGTGGTAGATAAAGTAATGTAATTTTTAAATAACACGTATTTATTGATTTAAAACAAAAAGGTGTATACATAAGTACCACAAAGGCCTTATTAGAGTTTACCTGATAGCAAGTGACTTGCACTAAAACCCACGTATTTTCTATGAGATAAAAATGTCTTAAGCTTAAAGATAGCTTAAGATAAAGAAATTGAAGGAGAAAAGAATATGTTTTTGTTTTGACCAAGGATGGAGAACCACCAGTCAGAGAGATGAGAAGAGAGAAGAGAGGAGTTGAGACCACACATCTGCTTTTGGTGTAAGTTATTTTTGGAAGTTTTCATCGGGGAAGCCCCTGTGGGCCTGAGACAACATATCTTCACGTTTGCCTCCCAGAGAAAGGATTGGAAATAACGAGAGGACCACATGGACAATGCTGGAAACAGATCAGGGAGTAAAAATGCTTTTTGACTCCGTGGGATATTGGACAACTGAGGTATTTTTGTTGCCTTTTGTTGAGTTTGTCTTTGATGTGATGATACACACTATCAGTATTTCACAGACTCTGATAATGTACGCTCACAGTGTCTGTGGGAAGAGACACCAAAAATCAAGCTTGCAGCCCAGAGCTATCCATCAAAACCACCTCTTCAGTCTTCATTTTTATGATGACTGGTTATTTTATCCTCACAGATACAGACTGATGCTACAAGATATCTGTTCTTTTTCAGATGCCATTAAAGGTCAAGCAAAAAACATAACTAGTTTTAATGCCTCCTGTCTTTTTTTTCTGAGAACATGCTATGGGCAAGTTACCTGAAGGAGGTTCTGCATTCATCTAATTTGCAGGAACTCAGGGGATTCTCAGACAGCACATGAAGCTGTGTACTCCTTAGTTCAGTGTGCAGACCCAGTAAGTAGGTCCAGCCTTTCCTTCTGCACTCTCCTACTCTTAGTGTGCTGAATCACAGTAAGCTGTTCTGACCTCCATATAAATGTTCTCATTTATTTTTATGTCTCCCAATGGAACAGGCTGTCTATAGCATACTGCTATTATTATATGCTGACTTTCAGGATCTGCTTTTTGCCAATACTTTATGTGAGGTCAATGTAATTTGCTTGTATTTGGTAGGAGAAAAAAAATGTTTTCACACTATACAACTCTAAAATATTTTCATACTTTTTAATGTGTCTGTTTTCTGCACTCATCACTCTTTGTGAGAAAGATCAGCTTTTCTGTTCCTTTCCACAATCCCACACTCTCCCTCATCAGAGCCCAAAGCTGCGGGATGCTGCATGACTGTTAAAAGAAATCTCAGGAAGAAGGAGCTAGGAGAGGGGGGGGGTGTGCATGTGTTGGAAAGGACATTTATAAATAAGAGGCGTGAGTGTTAATACGGTGACTAATGAATGGGAAATACTAAGGGGCAGCATACCTGTGCAATTACATTCCACACTGCTTGTCATGACTGGTAAAGCCCAGCATGCTTTGCATGTGAGCAGAGCTATACTTTTATCTGTTTCTAAAAATGAGTATGGCTGAAATAAAAATGCAGTGTGTGTCCTTGCCCTGGCAAAATTAGGCATACTGTACGGCAGGGCTGACCTGATTGTTTTGAACAAAACCAGTCTCTGGCATAGGTTCCCACATGCATACTACAATAATGGACTTAGTACTAAAGTCTAACAGAGCTCATCATGGGCATTAGCTTCTAGATAAGGATGTGGTCTTACAAAGAGGTATAATGCTAGTCTGATTTAGCATTATCTCTGGATCTAACTTTACACAAGGATAGCTAGATAGCCTGTCCCACCACTTGCAAGCTTTTGATTCTTTCCATATAAGTGGATTTCCAAGGATAAAAAATGTAGGAGTTGGTGCTACTTCTATTATCATTCTTTTATATTTATGGTGTTCCAGCTGTACTATTCTTAATAGTTTGTCACTTTTTAAATCTTCTAAGTGTGTGAAGAAAGCAGAGGTGGTTATTGTCTCTGTCTTCACCTAAAAATCAGCATGACTAAGAAGCAAAAAAGCTTGCAGATCTTGCAGTTCTTCAGCATTACCCCAACATGGAGCACATGCAAGGAATTTCTACACTAATTCCAGTAGACAAACACTTGTAAGCAATGTTTCCAATGCTGTTGTTCATTTATGTTCTACACTTTCTTTTTTTTTTTTGAGAGAAAGAAATGCATGTGAGTGTGAATGATGGGAAAGAAAGATTCCTTCAAATTGACTATTAGGCTGCTGACATACTGTGATCAATTACTTTTTAAAATATGCTAAACACAAGTCTTCCAAGGGCATAAGCAAGACTAAATAATTTAGCAAATAATTTTCTTATTGATTTAGTATTAATAAAATGTTAGCTGTCAGCTCTATCATAGGTCCTATGTATGGTCTTACGTTTTGGATTTGTGATGAAAAGAGCGTCAATAACGAGAATGTTTTACTGCTTAATAGTGCAATTCCCATTCCCCATCCCTCCTGCACTACTCACAAGGGAGAAGATAGAAGAATCAGAACAAAAGAGTAGAGTTGAGTGTGGGAAGAATGGGGGTGGGTGGAGGGTGATTTTGGTATTGTCTTTGTTTCTCACTATCCTGCTCAATTTTAAATTGGCAATAAATTAAAGTTAATCTTCCCCCAGTCAGTTCTGTGTTGCCCTGATGGTAATTAATAAATTATCTCCCTGTCCTTATCTCAAGCTATGAGCTTTTTCATCTTATTTTCTCCCCTTGAGCTGCTGAGGAGGGGGAGTGGGAGAGCAGCTTTGTGGATGTCTGGCAGCCAGCAAAAGTAACCTACCATATAGACACTGTTGGAAACAAGATACTGGCCTGGATATGCTCATTTTCTGACCCTGGATAGGAAGATTTGTGTGTTTATTCACATTCTTTGAATGTCCCGTAAGTAGGAAAGGTGTCATACTAAATCTCTGCCAATTACTGAGTTGTTCCTTTCTTGCAGTGCAAGTTTGATAGCTTTACTGGCAAGATGGCTCGAAAACAACGTGAGGTGAGGTCTCTTAATTAGACTAGGTAGTTATTTGACAGAAGGAGAGTTAGAGACAAATAACACATAGCTGTCACGTAGCAAATATTTTTACTGTTTTCACTGCGTCTGAGGCTATATGGCTGTTGGAGATTTCAGTACAGCAAGTTGAAAACAATAAGATATGGAACACGGTGAACTCAAAATTGCAACTAATTTTGCTCAGGTCCATGTATAGAAAAATTTAGGCGCTGAAGTGGAATTTAATTTTGTACACCTGGGAGTAGGACTCAGAAAAGCAAAAACAAACCAAAAAAGCCCCAGACAGCTAACTAACCCCTGTTTCATCTGCATGTGCTTGAGCCTGTCTTTTCCTCTGGCCTTTTGCACGCACTTGCTGTTCTGCCACTGTAGGTATCTAAAGACATTGCCACATATCTCGAAGACTTTTTGCATGCACAAAATAGGCATTTTAAAGTCCTCTAATGATGAGGATTTGACAGCATAACTAGCACACAAACAATATATTCAGCATAGAGCACATTAACAATTTAATTCAGCTGGAGAGAGAGGTAGTGATCTCTACTGCTTACAAAACAACTAAATGAATAGTTAACTTTATTACTGCCATGTATGTGCCCCTAAATAAATCTGAATCTGCCTGGAAGGACTGAAACCAAAATCAGGACCTATAGTTAGTGATATATGGCTTTTCCATTTAAGGCAAGCTTGTGTGAACTTTGTAAATTCTGAAACCAATTAATTAGATTACTTCCTTCCTAAAACTGTATCTAAAACCATTGGGTATCTCATATGTAGTGGCTGACATAAGAAGGGATTCATTTGGTATCATACTGCCTGGATCCAGAAAAAGTGAATTTATAAGTGTTAATTTCTGTTGCAGTTACTGCAGTACGTCTAGCCTTTATCCACATGCATAAAGGAAGTGGCAGCTGTTAATACCCTTCCCTTCTTTTTTTTTTATATGCAATCTCGAAGATTATTTTTGTCCTCTCTGGCATGCCAGAACAGGCGCATGATCTGGAGAGGTCCTAAAAGCTTTGACCTAGTGCCTGACCAATGGCAGGCAGACAGAGGGTGTCGTGGTTTAAGCCCAGTCAGCAACTCAGCCACGCAGCCGCTCGCTCACTCTCCCTCTCCCTTTCCTTCACCCCACTCCCGGAGGGATGGGGAGGGGAATCGAAAGAATGTAACTCCCACGGGTTGAGATAAGAACAGTCCAGTAACTAAGGTATAACACAAACCACTGCTGCTACCACCAATAATAATAACAATAAGGAAAGTAACAAGGGAAGAGAATACGACCGCTCACCACCCGCTGACCGATACCCAGCCCGACCCAGCAGTGATCTAACCCTTCTGGGTAACTGCCCCCGGTTTATATAGCAGGCATGACATGCTGTGGTATGGAATGCCTCTTTGGTCAGTTTGGGTCAGGTGTCCTGTCTCTGCTTCCTCCCAGCTTCCCCTCCTCCCTGGCAGAGCATGAGACTCAGAAAGTCCTTGGTCAGCCTAAGCATTACTGAGCAGCAACTAAAAATATTGGTGTTAACAGTACTGTTCCCAGGCCGAAAGTCAAAAAAACACAGCACTGCACCAGCTACTAAGAAGGAGAGAAATGGCTGCTCCTGCTGAACCCAGGACACAGGGTTATCCAGGATGCGCTGTTACATGTGAGGTAGCATGTTCCCACCCTGCAGATACCATTTTCTTGGAGGTTTTTTTTTTGGCCAAAGTCCTAGGAAAAATACAGTCCTTACTGAATACAGGGCTTATTGCTTATTGTGTTCCCTTTAGAGTCACATGCTAGTCTCTCAGAGGTCTATGTTCATCCTGGAAATCAGGACCTAATATTCAGGAATAATTAAATGCAGGCTCCTCCTATTTCATCATACATCTTAACTGTATAATTTTTTTTTCAGGAAAATAAGAATGTCTCCCCTACTGTAATGTAATTTATTTGTGTTTCTTTCTTCATTTTTAATGTCAAATACAATAAAAAAGGCTTCCATTTTGATGCTTTGTACATTTTTTTTGTGTTGTAAAAAATAGTTTTATCCAAGCTTTATAGCCTGAATAACAAATATATAACATCACATTCATAAGACAGAAAAAAAAAGGTCTTACATTTTAAATCATATTCTAAATATAGTTATTTAGCACTTCTTAATGTTTTCATTATTAGGGTTTAAGACTACTAACAAATCTATTGCTTCCTAAAGAAGTCAGGGGCGGGTTTGGCCACAAAGTGTGAAAATAAGACATTATCACAGCTAGAAGTATCTGCTTTCTTTGTAAATGTTTGTCGGGTATATGGGAACTAAAATGTTTGTGAAACAATCACATTTTTCGAACCACTATTCGTATTATTGTTACCATAAAAACCTTAAGTGTTTTGACTGCTGATTTAGCTGTACTTGGCAGAAAGTCATAGAAAGAAAATGCCTGGCAGAATATTAGCATTTTTACTTCTCATTAAAGATGTGAAGAATAAAAAATCTAAAAACGCAACCAGTAGCATTTTACTCCTAAAACAATGAAATGTGGGAGAAAAGGCTTTTACAATGGGAGCAGCTCTTACACACTGAATAGCAGCTGGTAGAGGCCTATTTAGAAGACTTTTGTGTGAATACTATGCTGAACAAAATGTGGAATTTAGGCTGTTGTTAAATGCAGATAAAGGTCAGAGATCATGATCTCCAGAAACGATTGTCTGCAATATTTCTAACTTCCTTTATGCACAGGAGGGATGTGCAATGCAAAAACCTAGACAAATCACTGCAAAATAAGGTTTTCTTGGCAACCGGGAGGAATTTACTGCTTCTGACAAAGACTAGCATACAAATGGGTTTGAAATTCAGACACAGACAACTGCTGGAAGATAACTGCAAAATAGTATTTGCCTTGCATCAGCTGGCTGCTAGGAAAAGGTTATAATCTTATCTTTTTTTCTAGGAAGTTTCCCTTTGGTTGCAGGAGCTCCTTCTTATGACTTCATACTTAGAATTTATAACTTCATTTTTAGTTGTAACCATTTACAGATGTAAATAATGTTACAAAAACTGTAGTTAATATGTATTAACAGACCTATCCCATTTACTTTTATTATGAACGTGTGTAAACATTCCTACCCACACCGCTGCAGAAATGGAATAGCATTTACTATATACCATAATATATTTATCATCTTATCTATTAAAAAATGAATACAAATTATGTTTTGGGTTTGTTTGCGTGTTTGTTACTCATATATCCTCCAATGAATCACAGATACATGTTTTGGTTTTGACCTGTTATCATGGTTTAACCCCAGCCAGCAACTAAGTACATGCAGCTGACCGCTCACAACTGCACACCTGGTGGGTTGGGGAGGAGAATCAGTAAAGAAGGTAAAATCTGGGTTGAGATAAAAACAGTTTAATAATTGAAATTAAATAAATTATTATTATTATAGCATAATAATAATGTCTTTAATTAAAAGGGAGACAACAAAGAGAGAAATAAAGCCCAAGAAAAACAAGTGATGCACAATACAATTGCTCACCACCCACTGACTGATGACCAGCTCATTCCCAAGCAGTGATCAGTGCCTTATGACCAACTCTCCCCAGTTTCTATATGATCTATGGTATGGAATATCTCTTTTCCTAGTTCAGGTGAGTTGTCCTGTCTCTGCTCCCTCCCAGCTTCTTGTGCCCCTTCTCACCGGCAGGGCATGAGATACTGAAAAGTCCTTGTTCAGGGTACATGCTACTTAGCAACAACTAAAACATTGGTGTGTTATCAGCACTGTTCTCAGACTAAAGCCAAAACCACAGCACTGTACTTGAAAGAAAATTAACTCTGTCCCAGCTGAAACCAGGACACCTGTGCACATATTGACATCTTATCATGCTCTTCTAGTAAAAACTAATATCTAGTATCTGCTAGTGGAGTAATTACTGATAAATTGTAATTGATTCTGCAGACTTCACTTAAATAAATAAGCTTTGTATATGTAACTGACAATTTACTAATCAACTTGTATTTACAGATGTTACTGACATCCTCTATAAGACAGCCTGTGAGGGTCATACTTAGATCTCTAGCTTGATGATCAAGCAGCTGCCTTTATATGCTATGTTATGGAACTTCTCACAGACCCTAAAGGTTAGCATGCACAAATCTTTGTAATGCTAGAGCTTAAGGACAGCAATCTATAAAATTGTATTGATACAGAGATACTGGCTGTACCAGCAATGTGTTCATAAGTTTGCAATAGGAACTTGGTCTTGAACACCACTGCCACATATTAAAAGGTATATTTTATAGTTTATTGAAAACATGCTGTTTTTCTCTGGAAACAGTTTTGGGATACCAATTTTAACTAGTTTGGAAATGTAGCCTTGTTTTTACTCACTGATTACTTAGAGATCTTGCCACCCTACTAGACTAACTACAGCAATTTTTTTGTCTTGCAAAGACTGAGAAGTCTACTGCGTTTCTCTTTTCCAGTAAGACCTGTGAAAAATTAGAAAGCAGTTTAATTTCCTTTTTTCAAGTGTACATAGCCTTAATGTGTTTGTATAAATGTACCATTCTAATTAATATCCATCTAATATATATATGATCAAGAAAAATCAAGGATTCTAAGGCATCTTAAATATTTTCAAAGAAAGTCAAGCTGCATAAGATCAACTTATGATTGTGATCATAATTTAAATATTTTTTTAAACTGAAAATGTATATAAGAAGAACTCGATGTATGGGCATGCATGGAAAGGCTTGCAAATATTTCTGCTTATATTGCTTGCCTATAGAGCACCCAGTTAATGTATTGTTTAGCATAAAAGGCCAATCACATTTACTGGTAGCAAAATTACATAGCTTATTTTGTGTTTCAGGGAAGACAGAATTCATCATGTAAGCTGTTTCAGAATAGATATGCTTTAGTACAGGGCTATTTTACCCATTTTCATCTACGTTGCAGCAACTTAGAATTCTGTTTCATATTTCCCTTCCAATGAAGCTCCCTGTACCTGCAACATAACAGGCTTTCACATTAATAAAAACAGACAGAAAGAAAGAAATTTTTATTCCCCACAAGTTCAGTTTTATGCCAGTGAAGCTTTTCTAGTTTAAGGCAGCTACACAATGAAAGAATTACAGAATGTAAACTTGTTTAAGCAAACTAGAAATTCACACCCCTATGCTGAGTTTTCCTTTAGGGTAATTTTCAAGACTGCATGGGGAAGCAGTGGATGATGCTAACATACCTTTGCCCTGGAACAAATAGGATGATCAGTTCATGGCAACTGATGTGGTTTTGCTGATCTACCAACTTCTGCATAGTAGTATTGGACTTAATAACAGATGAGATAAAGTATCAATCAGGTAATAATAAAATGGTAGATATCTTCAAAAGATATTGTACAGCTAGCTCAGCCAGAAGGTTTAGAACAGAATATAATATTTCAGTTGGAAGGGACCTGCAGTAATCATCTAGTCCAACTGCCAGACCAATTGACCAATTCAGGGCTGACCAAGCTAAAGCATGTTATTAAAGGCATTGTCCAAATGCCTCTTAAACACTGACAAGCTTGGGGCGTCGACCACCTCTCTAGGAAGCCTGTTCCATAGTTTGACCACCCTCTTGATAAAGAAATGCTTCATAATGTCCAGTCTGAACGTCCTTTGACGCAGCTTTAAACCATTCACAGGCTTCCTATCATTGTATACCAGGGAGAAGAGCTCAGCACCTCCCTCCCACCATTCTCGAACAGTGAGGTCACCACCCAGCCTCCTTTTCTCCAAACTATGCAAGCCTGAAGTCCTCAGCCACTTCTCACAGGACATTGCTTTCAGCCCTGTCACCAGCTTTGTTGCCCTCGTCTGGACACATTCAAGAACCTTCACATCCTCCTTAAACTGTGGGGCCCAGCACTGCACACAGTATTTAAGCTGAGGCTGCAACAGTGCTGAATAGAGCAGGATAATCACCTCTCTGGCCAGCTGGTTCTGCTGTGTTTCATGCACCCCGGGAAGCAGTTTGCCTTCTTAGCTGCCAGGGCACGCTACTGGCTCACACTGAGCTGCAGCTCATCGGCACTCCCTGTTTGCATAAGGCCTTTGTGAATTGCTTTGAAAGTATAACATAGCCATTCATGCTGGAATACAAGAAGTAAATGAAGAAAACAAATGCAAATACTCAGTCGTGAATTTGAGAAATGTGCTATTTAGGCTAAACAGAAAAACGCCTAATCAGTCTTAAATAATGTCAGGTCATCAAAAATGCGAACTATGACTTGGATCTATAAGAGGAGCTAGGTATATAATAAAAGAATTGCACCTTTTTGTGGTCAACTGACCCCCTTGCCTAGGAGAGGTAAAAAATAAGTTCAGTTTCCTTCTGGAGAAACCCTCTCATATCTTATATGAAATGTCCTTACATTACACTATTGGCTAAACTGTATATATGAGAAAATGAGGAGGGTGGGTTCTGTTATTGGAAGCTGTTCTGCAGAAAAAGGTAAAAAAAATTCAATACCAATGAAATGAGGAAATGAGATTATCCCTTTCAAAACTTTAGTGCCTTTACCACTAATAATCAGACATATGCATAATTGGTTTGTTTTCACATAAACAAATTATTCTTCTGGATGAAAAATATAACTTTTACATACAGATTTTCACATCCAAGTCATTTAAAAATTAAAGGGTCTATTTGGAGAGAATAAAAAGAAAAAAAAGATGATCTTAACCCCATTAACATGTAAAGTAAGTAGACAGGAAACAGGACCCTAGACAAGGAGAGCTTATTTCTCACTAGATAGACGGTGGTCTTAGCAAAAGGTGATCATGTATTTAAAGACTGAATCTTAAACCATATGTACAGGAGACCGATGTAAAGACGATTAAGATGCAAGTGCTTAAAGGTTTCTAAATGTAAGATTCTCTTTATCGGGTTGTCCTGGAAAATAATTGCTTATGTACAATGGCAATTCAGCAGATGGCACCCTTTCCTCTGAGGAGCTTAAGTACAAATATCCTGTATTGTAATGGGAGACAGTGTTCTTCTACAGGCGATAGGCTATTTGTTTTTCAGTTTGGATATAAAATCAAGATCCTTGGCACTTATAATTACATAGTCTAGATCATTATTTACAAGAGCTAAAATATTGATAATTGTGTACTCCTTATATCCTCATTTGAGAACTATGAGCCTCTGTCTTCCTTCTGCACTTTCAGTTTTAACACTATTCCTCTTTGTTTTAAATGGTCGGTAATGTTGCTATATATTGTCAAATAGATGTTGAGTTCCTGTTCAACAATGTTAGCACCGAGTGACAGGATCCTTATATGCAGTTTGCATCTTGGCTTGCTGTGTTGCAGTTATAAAATATTTTGACACTTCAGAATGAAAATTGCTACATATATGTAAAATAATTATGGCTATAAAAGAGATACTTCAAAGCCTGGGTAAATAAAATGCATTTCGTTTTTAATTGAAATGTCAATAAATTAAAAATAAGAAGACTATAGCCAGCACCAAATAAGGAGAGAATTCTAAACACACAAGCTGTCAACTGCATAAATCCATTGGAAACTTTTGGGTTTAAGACCGCTAGGTGGGGTTGTAAACAATATTGTGTTGGCGCTATTTGTTCGATTTTCTAGATTTCACTGAAACTATACGCTGCCAAAAAATGTAATCTCCAGGAAATAAAGAAAACAATAGCACACCAACAAAACAGAAATAAAGCTTTCATAGTAACTTGTTTACCTTAGAATACCAAATTCCATATTCTGAAACATACTCTAGGCTCAATGACCCTATTGTGTAATCACACAATATCATGTTGTGCCTTTTTTTTTCCCCCTTTTTGTATCTCAGTATCCATTTTCCTCACTGATGGAGCAGGCTTTTTCCCCCCTTTGTTGTAGTAGTTTACTAGCACCAGTTGACACAGTAATAGTGACTGGTGAAATCAGAAACCTTGTGTTGCAGTAAAAACTGATTTTGATGTAATCTTCCTATTTCTTTTTCGCCTTGTGAGGAAAAACATTCAGATGAGTAGATCTTGCTCTGAAAAGCTACACACTGAAGCAATTTTATAACTGAATTCTTATTGATTAACTGTATCTTACTGATGTACAAAAAGGAGCAAGACCACCCAGCAAGACAAACCCCAATCCTAATACTCTCACACTGCTTTTAAATACCCTTTGAGAAATTGCTTTGTTGCTGCTTTGTTGTGTAATTTATGCATACTTTTTGAACGTAATGTGAGAACAACAAGGTCACTTATTACATCACTGAAATGTCTGAGTCTGTATATTCTGGGGATAAGCTATCCTCTTTAATTTTTGAGCATATCCACTGCATCTTTTAATAAATTTACCCCTTTTCTTTGTCTCCCTTACAAACAAGGCTTGCATCCATGTAAATGCATGCAAACACACCAGTCTTGTTTATTTATATGTCATTAGCAATGTTAAAGATCCTTTTTATAATATATGAGAGACTTTCTATTCAGTTATAGTCATGAGGGTTTATATTCTTCTTGCCTTCTGAGTGTTACTCAATTAAGCATTGGTCATCTCTGAAATCAGTCATGGATTTTTTTAACTGTCTCCTGATTCATCTTCAAGATCATCTGTCTTATTAGCTCAGGCTAAAATAGGAGCTTAGCATATTGCTGAACAAGTAATATTGTCTGGAATTTAAATAATGTAGATCCAGTAAGAAAAATATTTGCATTCAAGGAAGAATGGATCAAATTATGGACCATTGCTGATCTATGGAGATAAAAACCACGGACTTGAATCTATGTCCAGAGAGCAAACTAAGGGTCTGACAGAAAGAAAGCTTACATCTTATTTTTTTATGTAACAGAACTCCATCTACTTCTATTTACTGTGCAAAATTATAATATTCTTATGCTAACATGTGTATGTATTTCTGTGATTACACTTGACATAATTTAGTTTAGAATGTGCTGTGTGTGGATGGTGTCATTTAGCCTCTGCATTATTGTCACTTCATAATATAAAGAACAAATACGGTAAGAAGTACTTATAATTTCTCATCATTTAGGGCACATTTGTGGAATTAGTTAAATCACTTAAAATTTTTTATTTGCTATCAAAACCATAGGTTCTTTTGTTTGCCTTAATATATAAGCATGACTGGCAATTTTGTACAAGGAGGTAATGCAGGGGAAAAGAGAACACATGATTTTAGTTCCATCACCAAGCTTTATGAGCTGCAAGAGGTGAAAATAAATACTCCTTTAAAGTAATCAGTCTGCATTTATCATTGTCAGCTCTAACATAACAAGTTAAGGATAATGTTTACTTTATGATAAACAGTCATCCAAGCAATTATCCAAAACAAATACATGCAATTAACATTGATGATGGTCCTGAATCTGAATAGTTACTGACCTTAAAAAAAAAAAAGGAAAAGAAAAGGAAATAAAATTAAAAAAAAAACCCACAAAAAAAACCCAAAAAAACCCAACCAACCAACCAACTAAACCCCTAAAAACCCCAAAAACCAGGGGAACTGCATTTACATATTACATCCTTCTAGCAATTTTTTTCCATTTGGGCAACAGTTCTAGAATTTTAGAAGCCTAGAGCCATCTGAAGATTCACACAGGATTTTTAAGTCTGGATTAAACTGATGTTCAAAGCCTTGGGCTCACAGGTGCCTGTTTGATTGGTATAATACCAAGTGCTTTACAAGAACCCAAATTGCTGTTTTCTGTTTAAGACTAAAATAAAAATTATATTGTGGCTTTCCAAAGATCTGTTTACTAATAGGCTTGGTGCTTTTTGCAGTGTCTCTTCATCAGCTGGGCGGTTATTATCTGGTGTGATATATCGATGACAATGATCCCTAAAACCATTCATCAGTGGGACTTCCTGTGCTCACTTTCACCTGTCATTATATGCTAAGACATGGCAGTTTTGGCTGAAACAGCAGATGGAAACAAGTCCTGCAGTATGAGGTAAGTCCACTCACTGTAGAAGGCTAATGTTTATGGTGCTGTCAGGACTGCTTCTGAATGATGGAGGAAAAGATGACATACGACACAGGGAAAAACTAACCACTAATACAGTAATTCACTTAATGTTAGTCTTATTCCACCCAACTTCTGCTGCGCATCTCTTTCTGAAGTTAGTAAAATTGGGAGTCCTCCAAACATGAACTAGGGTAGCTTTTTTAACATTATACTTGACCAGCTATTTGTTTTACTTTTTTGTCAACTTTTGCCAAATATATGCTTCTTTCCACTGGGAAAAAGGAGTATCCTGTAAGAGCCAACAACCAAAGACTCATGAGAAACCATCACTGCTGTGAAAGTAAAAAGAACAAGCATGAGGCACTTATGTTCATCATGTGGAAAAAAAGCTAATGGAATAAAGTATAGGAATAATGCAAAAAGCTGAAAAAGAGTAATATTATTTTTAGGAAATGTCCTCAATTTTGTACTAAAAATAATTTACAAAAAAAAAAAAAAAATCTATTCCAGCATCTTCTTCAATCCTCTGCAATAAAAAAATGCAGATAGCAATATATATACATTCTTGGAAGAGTCTGCAGTCAACCGTGTGCATCCATTAATGACCCAGCAAAACAGCTCTTCCCATGCTGCACGTGAAGATCAGAATCAATCTTAAAAATTTGTCTGAAAGATATTTTAATAGAGATTCCTTTTCATTGCCTTAAGCCGTTAATCTTTCTCCCTCAACATGCCTCTGGTTTATATTGATCTTCTGCAGATGTCAGGAACGCATAGCTCCCAAAAAATACTCGTGTGTTTTTGACTGCCTTCTTCCTTTCTCCTTGCACAGCTGCCTCCTGCTGCCCTTCCAGTAAGGTTCACTTTCTGCTCCTCTTCCATTCCTGGTTATCACCTTCTTTTGGACTTCAAAAAGACAGGAATAATTATGTAGTCATTTACTGGTTGGTTTTTCTTTCACAGATATCTGTCTAATGTAAAAATTAAGCATACATATTCCACTGTTTTATTAGAGACTTCTTGTAGAACTACAGGAGTGGATATGTTCATGCCTGATGGATGGACTATAATGGAGATGTGCTCTCAAAGGGGACAACTGTGTGTCTCTGCTTACCCTGTAACTGGAGCCACTTTGTACCCTGCATAGGTTCCGTACTCTCACCAGCATGGTTGGGAGGCATAATTCCAGCATGCTTTCTCAAAGGCCCATATAAATGCTCTCTTAGTCAGATTGTTTAAGGTCTTGACTAGTTTCAAACCATTTTGAAAGATGGATAGAAATCTCGAAGGTAATTGTGTTCCTGCAAGTTTTCTAAAAATCGATGGCTGTACAAAGGTGTCTACTAAAATATCAGTAAACATTTAGTGATAAACCCAGGATGCACAGGAGCAGAGGTTTCTAGATCTGAGCGTGGACAGTATGAGAGAGAAGTTGCTTGCTGAGACAGAGATGCTTAGTGAAGATCCTGGGAAAGCGGTATAATCAGACAGCAAGAAAACTTACTGGAGGTCTCAGTGGCTGGATCTTTCCAGGCATGAAGGAGAGTAATACGAATTAATACTTTCATCAAGGAAAAGAATGGCAGGATGTACATGCTGCATGTTCTAGTTGGAACAAACCTCCTAGATAGTTGAGACTCATATGGATTTACATTAGCATAACACGTGTTATCTCCTGCCCTGGGAAGGATGTAAGAGTTTTGCTTTAAGAATACCAATAAACACGAATTAGAGTAGCTCTACGACTAGTGAAACTAGCAAAGCCTAGCTTCCTTTCCATCTTCCAGGCCATATTACAGCTTCCTCTGTAGCTAACAAAATGTTAATAGGAGATATGACATGAAATCAATGCATAGGTATTCACATAGTTTCTTGACTAAGATCTCTATTTCTGTATTCAGTTTCCTTGAATAAGTTGAATTTTTAAATGAGGACTAAGCTCATGGAAAACCAAATGTTTAGCTTATGGAGACAAAAATACTCCTGAAATTAGTGACAGAATAAAATAAATTTGCCACCTTTTCACAAAGTGAAGACTTTGAGGAAATATTTTTATTTAACTTGCCGTGCTTTCAAAGCAACAGCAATAAAAATCACCTTTGGATTGAAAGGTATGAGTAAAATCATTCCGTCAGAAATGCCAGCATTCTGAGAGCAGGAATCTTTAATGAAACTACCTTTCCAGTCACAGGTCTCAAATTGCTACAGTGTAATTTTAGCAATGGCAGTACACATCAAATTAGAAGAAAATATTTTAAACACATCTTTGTATGTTAATGCATTGACTGTATATCAATTACCCTGTTTGAAAGCAACCCAAGTCAAACTACAATGCCAGGTATGTTGGCAATTGCTTGTGTATAGAAAATGAAGAAGAATAACAGGCTTCTACTTCTTCTACTGTAACAATGTACACACCAGCAAGGCATATGAGGAATTTATCAATTCAGAGGCAAGAAGCAGGCTACAAGTAAAAATTTTTTTACAGGTGAAAATTAATCTGGAACAAGTGCAGACATTAAAGTAGATTCTTTATAATATGGTGATTAGGGCATGTGTGAGACCTTTTTTGCATGACAGTTTATTCTGGAATAAGTAGTCCTGATTTGGCATATGAGTTTATAAGTATTAGAAATCATTTCCTTATTTTTCATATGTAGCATATTGAGATCCATATGTCCTAACTTTCCTTGACCAGTTTGGATACTCAGACCAAGTACCTGTATTTTGTGAAGATCTTTGCTCAAACAACAGCTCTAAACTTGCGTCAGTTGCAGTTGTGAATTCCCTATACTTTCAGAAAATAGTGGTCAAACTGCGTATTTAGGTAATGAAGATTAATTACTGACCAGCTTTGAAAATTCTGCTTAAGAACTAACATTTCTTGTCAGAGGTAGAGGTAGAAAGTCTGCTCTCCTGTGTGGTGTTCATTTACCTTAACTTACAGACCAGCAACTCAGTGTTTTATTAATTCTGTCCTCCAGCTTCTGTAGCAAGAGTCAGGAATTCAATAGACAACTGCCTCCTTTGTGTACAGCCTTCATACCCTACCAAACCACACTAGAATAATAAGCTCATGAGCACAAGGAGCCAAACTGATGTCACGCATACAGCTTTAGTTCTCTTTGTTCTTAACTCAGAGAGCTTGTCTTTTGAGACTTGACATTACTTTTTTATATAACAGCAAACTGTAAGGCCAGTGAAGAGGTACAGGATTATTTCTATAATATATGTAGTTTTTTGATCCTTAGGCCTGCTCAGTTTATCGATGATTGCCATGTAATAGCTGTCAATTTTGTAGTCCCTCCCAGGGAGCTAAATCTGAGATCTTTGTCTATGCAGTTTACAGAAAGATTTAAGCCAATGGAATAGGAATCAAAGTTGTCAGATCCCAGTGCTCCCCTCCAAAGTCTGTTCTTTCTTCTTCTACAGTTGCCACCCAGGTTTTAGGAATCTAGGCACTTCTTTCTTGGCCATCCAAATCTCTATTGCATTGGAGTGTTATTATAGACATACAGGTCAATATATAGTTGTCTTTTGTGATGAAGATCTTGTGTGTATCAGCGATCTCAGTACTGTCCTCTGGTATGGATTTTCAAGTATCCACGAAAGAGGGGTATTTGGAATTTTGATTTTCTTGGGTCAAAGAACCCCACAATTCAAAAGATGATGGACAGTTGCATTTATTATTCTGTGTGCATTTAAATATATAAATATGTGAATATAAGAATATTTATATATATTATATAAATACATAAATGAAGCTACAAAATGCAAGGCCAGCATAGCTACACTTGTAGATCAGATTGAAAGGGCTCTCATGAACGTGATTTGTATTCCACTCAAATTAAGAACATATGGGCAGGTGCGGAAGAGAGAATTTCCAGGGCTCACTGCATGAAGCCAGCCCTTCAAAGCATAAGTTGTTGCTACTGGGCTAGTTCTGCTGTGCTTTCAACCTAGCCCCAGTTGAAATACAACTAGTGAGACTTGAGAGCAAAAAGCCTCACCTCTCAGCTTTCTCAAATGGCGCATGAATCTTAGTCTTGTTAAACCAAGGAACCTGCCCCCCAAATTATTTTGATTTAATATACTTCATTGCACATAAAAGCCAAGAAATCTATAAATGCTGATGACTGCAAGGGAGAAGATCTAGGCAAGTCTCAAACCACCCTAAGAGGTAACTTAATGGCTAATAGTAAATACCTACTGGTATGCTTACAGAACGCAGACTTTCATGGAAGGACAAAGAAATCAAAATTCAGATTACTTTTGTCAATGATAAAAAATGCTTCCCTAGCCTCTTGTTCATATACCATTAACGGAGATTAAGAAAATTTCCTGCCATAACCTTCAGTACTTTTACTGTGGTTCCATGCTAGAGCTATGTCTAGCAGTGAAAAAAGGCTAATAAATATGCCTAGTTTAGCTTTTTCAAACTCCTTTCATAGAAGATAACATCTTTTAAGAAGCAAGTACACCTACTCACCTGTATGTGTAAGTGCTTTGAAAAATTAAAGAAAATAACTGAGTCTTTTGTTTTCCGTCTAAACTGTATGCTGATGGCTACTCCTTTCCTCCATTGTTTGCTTTCCTCCACGTGCAAATCTGCTCTCACCTACTCTAAACACTCTCATATTTTACATTAAACATTTCTTGTTGTTGCCTAAGACTTCTCATGTACCTAAATTGAGTCATTCAGAAGCACTGCCCTGTTTGACTCCTGCACACATTTTAAACAAAAGAGCATAAACTGGATTTCACTGTATTTGGAAGAATTCTTGCCAGTGAGTGAGGTAGCTGAGAAAATTTAATTGTGCAACAAACCACTCCACTTGAGGATGAAGTCACCTCCTGTTGATCTGACACTAGAAAACCAACTTCAAGCAGAGATTTGGTTTAATAACAAGGTGGGATGTAGACCCAGTGTTTTCAGGCACTCGGCGGCTGGTTTAGAATACAAACTCTGGAAAAGCAAGGGTGAGTCAAGTCCAGAGCTGTTGTTCAATGGTGCCTCTGTGCCACACTGTACAACCAGGCAGCAAGGCTGTGCCTCCCCACTCACAGTCGGGACAGCCAGCGTGGCTCTCTGACTTTAGACGAAGTTTTGCGAATCACTGTGAATGTTACTGGATGGCTAATCAAGTATACAAGGCAGCTGTGCCCCACCATCCCAATCCCTCCATAGTGCTCTATGCTACACGTGGTAGGAGAAGAGTGTGTGCTATGAGGGTGAGTGGATGGGTAAGGGCTGCCATGCAAGAGTTGCACAGCACTGCAGGTGTGAGACATCCACACTATGGGCATAAGGTGTAGTGAGGGTCCTGTTTCCTTACATCACCAACTTCATGAAACCCCTGTTGTTTTATGTGTGCTTAGAGCAGGCCTTATTTGGATATGCATGAGTGTAAGGGAAGAGGCGGACACTGGAAAATAGCCTTGGGGCTTCAGGAGTAATGAAGGTACTGAGATGCTCCTTGGCTTGATGCTTCACCTTGTGCTGGTGTAGGACTGTGAAACCCAGGTTGGCTTTAGTTTGTGTGCTGTCTTCAACAACTAGAAATAAAAAAACATGGCTGAATGGGGGCCAATGACTGTTAATATGGTAAAATCAGAGAAAATGTGCAGTGTCTAGCAGTTAACTCTATAGGTATTCCACTATTTGCTCTAAGTTTTTTTTTAATAGCTGTTAGAAGCTTTTGATAAACTGCTGAAGTACCACAGAAAAGGAGATTAAACTTAGTATATATAGGTTATTAAAAATGCTGGAGAAAGCATCAAGGTTATTTTTAACTCTTGCATTTCATGAATGTATGCAATCTTTTATATTATCTGTTATGCAGTTGTATTTATATTTGCTAAGTAAGATTTAATATTGAAATTCAAGACTAGACACTTGGAATGTTTTGGTTCTGGTTTTTTTTTTTTTTTTTTAGAATTTCTCTGTTTATGTTAAAAAAATAATGGCATGACAAGCATCAAAGGAACCTCTACTGATTTCCTTGATCAAAATGTGACCAGAAAAATAATTTTCAGGAGCTAAAATTTGGATTGACATGCTTCATTTGAGAGCAGTGTCTATTATAGTCACAAAAAGTTCAAACATTATACACTTTTCCCACTTAAGAGAATTCTTATGTGCTTCCACAGAGCCACAAATTAGTTGTTTCACTATGCCAGCAAGTGCTTTAGGCAAGGTTTTGTCGCAGAGCTTTGCCAAAAGCTCTCTGTAGGGGATAGTAATGAATTCATGCCATTTTTGCTTACAAAAAAGGAAGACAGTATAATCTGGGGGGAAAGAAGAAGGGAAAAGGTAGCAGGAAAGCCAAGACTGTGAAAGTTTTGAGTTATTAGTATGTGTAGGTCAGCTTTCTCCTTTTCTTGTTACAGCAAGTAGCTTTTTGTTACAATTGTTTGCCTAAGATACCCCCAAATTTATAACAATAAACCTAGGGTGTTTTAAATTTTCACTAGTAAGGAAAAGGCCCTTTTCACGCTTGCTTTCGTATCAAGAAATGCTAGTTATCTGGTGTACAAAACAGCGTAAAATTTCCTTACCACGTTTCAATCCTTTCAGAAGCACTTTTGAAAAACTTTCAAATTCTGATAGCTGCAATAATAATTTCTAGATCTGCACTGCAGGACTCTGCCATCCTGAAAGAAGCCTGATCAGTATTTGGGCTATGTTGTGCCATGCATGGTGATGATGTTTTCAGGGTTCCAAGTGAGTGTGAAGAGTTGAGAAATCAAACTGATGATGCACAAAATGTGCTCAGATTAAGAAACAGTGGATTAGCAAAAATTCCTAAAGGCTTGGAGATAGGATAAACATTAAAGAAAAAAAAAAGGCAATAATATTGCATTCAGAAAAAATACTTCTCAACTCTTCTACAAACTGTATTATAATAAACCAAATTCCCAGAAACCAGTTAGTTTACCAACATGAACAGCTAACCTTAGTACAAAACTCTTCCTAAGAAGTTTTTGCCTAGTGTTTGGAAGGTGGAACTTTATAAGACTTAGAATCCCAAGCTTATGATTTCAGCTCTTAGTTCTGTCCACCTCAATCCTTATCTGTAAAAAGGACACTATCATTAGCATTTTTCAAATTTAAAGGTTACTGTTTGTGAGGCAATGAAGAAAAAACAAGTAAATGTAACAGAGATCACTGTGTCATTTACTTTTAAATCTAGCTGTCATCTAAGGATAGCACTTATAGGGGAAAAATTAAATATACTAATTGGTTGATTCTGTTATGCTAATGACATTCTTTAGACTAGTATTAGACACGTCTGTATTTCTTTCATTTAATGGTATTGTTGGAAAAGCCATTATCCCAATGGCTCAAAAAATGAGTCAGAGCACTTTGATATATTGTGTACTTTGTCTTAAATTACTTCACCAGTTATTGTGTCAGCCATATTTAATCAAATCAATAAAGTTATCTGCAATGAGACAGCATCAGAGTAAGTTAAATAATTTTCTGGGAAAAAGTAGTTAATAGTTACTTCTGTAACTGGAAGTTACCAGGGGTTAATTTGATCAAACATACATTTGTATGTTGGATGAATGTTATTTTAGGATGTTGGGTTTTTTCTTTATGAACATGGTTTTGTAAATTCATGCAACTTTTCCTCCAGGTTAGAATTCTTGCAGTTATCCTTATTCTGTTGTACATATTTTCTATCTTACGGATCCATCAACAAGTTCTTAAAAGATAGAAATGTGCTTATAATGTCTTTAGCAACATTATTTATCAACACAAGAAGGGTAGACTAAGAGAAAAGCTAGAAGCCTAAGTATCTGAACTGCATAAGCAAGTTTGAGCCTTAGAGCTAAAGGTTTTGCAGGCACCAGAGATTTTGCTAAACTTTCTGTAAGAGTTCTTAATCTTTGTGACCTGGCCAGATTCCAAGCTGGCTAATTACATAAGGTTATTTCCTGCATAGTTATAGTTTAATAAGAGATGCCATCTTCCTGTCCTCAACTATTGTGTAGTCTTGTCTGCTGTGTAACAGCTGTTGTACTCCACCCCAAAAGAGCTTTTTTACTTGTGGGCATAATTACTACAGATCCACACCAAATTCTGAGGTGGGCTTTTTCGGAACCTTGTGGTTAAAAAAGCAACAAGCAGGGAAAAACCCTAAGACACTACATCCTTTGATCAGAGAAAAGTCAGCTTTAATTTTGGTCAAGAAAAAGGCATAAAGAAAATTAACCAAAATATTTTATAAGGTATTTTGTAGATTTATACATGGAAGGGGAAATGCCAAATGTGTCTAAGTAGCAAAAAGCATCTGATTTTTGGAAGATAAGAATGAACGGGACTTGCAAGTTAGTATTTCCCTGTCTTATTTCTTATTAGAGACTTAGAAAAATAGATTAAAAAAAATTCTAATTTTGTCTCTTTCATAGTGAGATGTGTGGTAAGAGGAGTGCACTTACTAGAAAGTGCATTTGTAAGCTGTCTGTAACACAGGCTGATGCAGAAGGTCTTTAGGGAAGATTTTTAGGCTTTGATAGTATGTGTGAAGTTGTAGCCTAGATTCTTTCCCATCCTTTGGAAGTTCTTATTTTGGCCCTTGTTCAGATCATCTTACTTCGAACCTGTATTTTCTTCAAAGAGCTAGAGTTGTTCTTCTGGGGTTTCATTTGGCTCAGCACCTTTGCAAGGCTTTGGAAGAAAAGCTACCTACATACTGATTTTCAGCAATTAGACAGCATTTCTTAACGGAAGCAACTTAGTGGTACACACATCAATCTAGTTGTTACATTTGTTTTATATTGCATATAAACTTACTTGTGCTTTTAAAGATTACTTATCCTTTTGTACTTTCAACATCTTTCATTATAGTGAGAAGTAGATCCTTGTTTCACCACTCTAGGATGACATAATAAAACCAGAGGTGTAACAGCATAAAGCCAGGAGTACTTAGACATGTTAACTTGTATAAATAGCCATCAGAGTGGTAGCATTAGGGATTTAGGGACTGTAGTGATAGGATGAGGGGTAATGGGTTCAAACTTAAACACGGGAAGTTTAGATTGGATATAAGGAGGAAGTTCTTTACTATAAGGGGAGTGAGGCACTGGAATGGGTTGCCCAGGGAAGTTGTGAATGCTTCATCGCTGGCGGTGTTCATGGCCAGGTTGGACAAAGCCTCGGGTGACATGGTTCAGTGTGAGGCATCCCTGTTGATGGCATGGGGGTTGGAACTTGATGATCTTAAGGTCCTTTCCAACCCTAACTATTCTATGATTCCATGATTCTATAGCCTCTGCAATGCCAACAAGTATCTGTTAGGAGAATAAGCCTCCTAAACACAGAGTAAATTCAGCAAAAAGGCTCTGCTTTTAACTGGTTTACACTGTTACTACTTTTGAATGTAATGATTTAAAATATAGATTGCGCATTAAAATTGAATTATATATCAATTTTTAATGAAAATGGGGCATTTTTTTTATTAATAGCATGCTTTAAATGCTACCTGTTTCTAACCTTGATCAGAGGAATGACTAGTCCTACTAACCTTGCAAAGCCTGATATTTTTTCTTTGATGCTAATGTTCTTCTGCTCCTTACTGTGCATCAAATCTGTCTTAATATATTTAATAAGAAGAAAATACGTGCTTTCAAACACTATTCTAAGACACTATAACTGAAGTGTATAGTATGGATTCTAGCCTCTAGTGAATACTGCAGCCTTTTAAAGCACTTTGAAAGACCGGACAAGAAGGTCTGCCTAGAATAGACCAGGTTACAAGATCAGAGTCTGGAAATGTTTATGTGAGTTTTAACTTTGCTCACTGACCTTAGAGTGTAACCCCACAAACAGCTGAATTGCTACAAATGAAGGGTTGTAAATCCCTGCTGTTGACCTGTGAGTAGGGGCGGAGAAGAGGGGAACCTCTTAAAATGGCTTTGCCTTTGGGGAGATCATTATAATGAACTCCACCTACATAGTCCCATAGGAATTTAGGGCTTGACGTTCCAAGCATTTATGCGTAGTACATAATGGTGCTAGTGACATCACTATGATTATTCAAATGTGAAGGTTACATGTCTGTAAATACAGAGCTTATTTGGTTTTATTTCTGTTTTCTCCCAATTTGGCAATTAAGTTTATGAATGCATTAGTGGGTGCATCTAGTTGAAGAAATATTAATGATAGGGTCAGTAAGCATAGCAGAAAAGACAAAAAGAACTACAAAACAATACTCTGACATGGTATATATATAATATTTTTTTTGGCACTTACACTGGAAGCCTGAAAATAATGCTGTTAACTGTAGAAAAGGTTAATGATTGATGAATCACATAAAGAAAGCAAAAGAAGCAAGACCCCTGTTTTTGTAATATACATACTGCAGTTTGAATTTGCATTTTTAAAAATTGAGAATTACAGATTTAATATTGCCTGGGGGTGAATAGCCAAATTTGAAAGCTAAGAACCCTTCTGATGTAATAGTTAATCACTTTAAATGCATCAGTAGCATCCACTAACAATAGTTTCTGTTGAATAAGCATATTAAACTGAAGGATTTCTTAATACAATTTTAAGTTTTAGTAAGTTTTAGTAGTAAGTCTTAGTAAGTTTTGCAGTAGTAGAACTGATTTGTTTGGGGCCAATGGAAAACCACTAACTTTTTAAGCATATTTTGGTGTAGACTAAAAAATACAATGTAGTTACCTAAAACTATTTCAAATTGCTGACTGAAGATAATGAGAAAGATGTTCATATTTGGTAAGTATACCTCAGTGGTTTAAATTTACATAGTTGACTGAAATTTGTGAGGAAAAGTATGTGTTGGGTTTGTGGTTTTGTATTCAGGTTCATCAAATTCTGTCCTACTGAGCACTACGGAAAATAGAGATTACTTAACATTGTCCAAACATACACGTCTTTATTTTTCACAAGGTACTATGGTTTGGCTTATTAACAGCAAGAAATATATTTAGAATGGTTATTTAGAGTAGTTGTAATAATAATAGATATTAGAACTTATTTTAAATGTTACAAGCAGAAATATCTTAAATGTTACAAGCAGCAATACGTACATAATAGCTAGTAAATTTGACAGTGAATTATCTAGATCCATTGTTTGTTTCCCCTTATAAAATCCTGTTATCTCCTGAGTGACAATATTGTTTTCTTGGAAAATGCATGAGCTTTTGATGCATAACATTCTGAGCAAAACATCTTTTTATTGCACCCATACTTATTTTTATCCCACACTTTTTTCAAGGCCATTATTAGTAAATTTTGAGGTTAGAGAGGTACTGACCCAATCAAACATGTACGGAGCTTGGCCTCCGAGTTAATTAAATATGGGTTAATAACATAAGGAAATCATTGTCCTTATTACAGTTATTAGGTAGTTAGTCAAATTATAGCTTCAAAGGAATGCGGAGCATGGAGAACTCGGGACTAAATTATGCATTTGAACCTTAGGCCAGCTTTTACTGTTGAGACAGTTTTCTGCTAAAAGAAATTGTGTGTCATTGAAATTAAATGCCTTTCTGGGGATGGAAGGTTCAATTTTTTAATGAAATTACTGACTGTGGTGTAGTGAAATGATTAAAATCAGTATTCCGGGAATGTAGTGGACAAAAAAATCAATAAATGCTAGCAAACCTTTACTGCTGGATGTGAATCCCGGGAATGAAATAAACTAGTGCTAAAATAATAATTAAAAACATATCGGCACATTAATGTATTTAGCATGAATCTCTTGAGAGATCATCTTCACTAATTTTTAGCATACATTTTACGGTGTAATGAGAAGCTTTCTTTTTCTCATATCCGTATTAGGCAGCATTTTTGCCCTTCCCCCCATGTTCCTGCACTGCAATCATTGTGCTTGCACTTATTATGTTACAAATGACCGAGGTAAGGCTGACATTCTCATTGCATGCAAAAAGAGCTAGTCTGCCAAGGATTTTTTTTTTTTTTCCCTAATGAAGCAGCTTTGTGAAATCTCCCCATGTGTTAATACTAATGAAGATCCTCCAGCACAATTAAAATCACAGCCAGTGGCTGAAGAGGAAACAAAAAACAATGGCATCTTTCTATATATGCATATTTCCTTATGCTGAGATCAGCTTTATTTAGAAATAATGTTGATTTAAAAAATGCTTGTATGTAACATTTAAGAAGCTGCACATACTCTTGAATTCTATAAGTATGATTTTCACTAGATCCCACTGAAATCATGTCGATTTTCTTCATTGCGCAGGGGTACAACTTTATAGGGCTAGGGTTTATGGGGAGTAATCGTTTGGCTCCTGAAGTGTACTTTAACCCTGCCTGAGTTTGAGGCTGTTCCAAAGAGAGAGAGAGGGAAAAAAAAAAGGAGGATACCATGTATGTAGTTTGAAGGGTTGGTGTAGAGAAGCACAGCTTTGCTTTTCCAAATAACCTGTGTACGTCATATCAGGAAAGGCGAGAACGTGGTTATTTAAAAGATTAACTGTATTTAAAAAAAAAATAAATTGTTGTGTCAATAGTTGGCGAAATACTTCCCCATAACTTGCACTTAATTCCCCACCCTTGTTGCCCCTTTTACTTGGATTTAATTTATCTAGTTCTTCACAAGTTGAACGTTGCTTCCACTGGGAATTGCTGGTTTGCTGGGCTTCTTTCAAATGTCTGCTTTTTCGGAAATGGGTCGCCTTTTCTTTACTCGTATATTTTTCTCCCCATTAGATGGATATTGTTTGTGTCACAGAGTCTTTGTTGCTATATTAAAATTTATTTACTTGAATTTAATCCGCAGTCCACGAATTAGACACTTCAGACGGCCAACCCCGTTCTCTCCCGGCAGATAAAGCCACTGCTAGAAATTGCCAAACGCAAATCTACACCCTCGTCGCTGTTTGTCAGACCGGGGCCGCACACAACTTTCCCGGACGCGGAACGACTGCGCAGAGCGAGCGAGGGCTGCGCCCGCGGCACCACCCGCCGCGGCCCTGCCCGGGCCCACGGGCCATTTGTCACCGGGGCTGGAGCGAGACGAACGGCTCCCCCGTCTCCCGCTCCCGTTCACACGAACGTGCGCCGCCGGGCTGGCTGACGTCACTCGGGCTGCCGAAACCGAACGAACCCGAGGAGAGGAGCGATAGGCTCGGCTCGGCCGGCGCGGGGCACCGAGCGCCGCCGCTGCCCCCGCCCCCTCCGCGAGCTGCGTCGGAGCCTGTCGAGCGGCGGGGAGGGCCGGCCGCCGGCACGCACACCCCGCCCGCCCGCCGCCACCTGAGACGCGGGCAGCGCTCTCCGTGAGCCGCGGAGGTGAGTTAAACCGCTCCTCCCGAGCCGGGCGTGCGGAACTGGAAGGGGGCTGATGGAGGGGGAGTTTTTCCTCAGGATGAGCGCCTGAAACGTTCCGGCGTTTTGCCGCGCTGAGCTCGTGCCCGGGTTTCCTAGTTGAGCCTGTGTCTGCTGCGCTGACCGTTTCCCCGCCGGTGCGTGTCGCCCCTTTGTTGTGGCGGGCCGGCCGCGTCCCTGGGCGCGAGCGCCGGCCCTGCGGTGGGGCCCTGCCGGGGCAGGAGGCGGAGGGGCCGCGGGGAGGCGACTCCTGGGGCAGCGGCCGGGGCCGGGGGTGTCTGCAGACGGGACGGCGCGGGTCCCAAGCGTTATTAAACTTTACTCATGGCCGCCAGCCCGTCCCTTGGCCGGGCGGCGCCGGTCACGTCTCTGCCGGCGGCCGCCCGCAGCCTCTTGGGCGGCTCTTTTGTGTTGCGTTGCGCGGTGCGGTGCGCTCTGCTCCTGGCCCTCCCGCCCGGCTTGTCCCCCGCCTGCACTCCCGCTGTCCTCCCGCTCCGCCGCCGAGCTGCCTCGTTCCCCTCGCCCGGCGCCAGCCGGGGCTGTCAGGGCGGCCGTTCTCGGCAGCCGGCAGCGCGCGGGCTCGGGGCGGCGTGAGGCGTTCCGCGGAGTTGCGCGGAGCGGGCGCCGGCTACTCACGGGCGTCTCCTGGCTCCGCGGCCCCGAGCGCGGGCGCGCAGGAGCGCGTCGCTCCGCGGTGTGCGGCGGGGCTGGCCGGGAGCGGAGCCCTCCGCCTTCATCTTTTGTGTTTCCTTGTGAAGAGGAACAAGCAGCTGCGGCCCTGGGCCGACTTGTGGAAATTTATCCCTTTGTGTATATTACAATATCCTCCATTTTTCTGCCCTCTAAACAACGAGCCTTTCGCCATCTTGGGCAAATTTTTATTCCGAAGTCTGTCCGTCTTGTTTTAGGAGGGGATGAGTGGAAATGCTGAAAGTCATTTTGGATAAGACTCAAAAGTTTAGGAAATGTTACAGGGACAGACAGTGACGTCATGTAAAGTTTAAGGGCAATTTTTCCAAGAGTGTGTGCTTTCCCCCGGAATTCCTGGTATAACGCGTCGTAAACCGGGCTTTAAAGAGAAAGGTTCCTAGCTGAGTCTGCACGTTCAGGGAACATTGAGAATATGCTTATCTGGTGTCTGGCCTTGTAACAGGGAGGGAAATAATTGTGTTTTGGATTATTCTACACCCCCACCAGCAGCATTGGGGTTTTTTTTCCCCCCCTTTTTTCCCCCCCCCCCGGCCCTCAGCATTCAGTGCGTAATGCTTGCTTAACTGTTTGGCCGTTTAAAACAACATGCCAAAGTTCTTAGGTTAAATAAGGAATCATCTGGAGATTCGCATTATTTTTGTTTACAGAAAGTAGTAATCTAATGCGAAGGGTACATGAAACACTCGGTACAGAATCTTCCCTGAGGAATAAACAGTTTCTGCTTGGAATGAGGAACATGGAAATACACAGTTGTTCCATTTTTGAATGACAGGTTTGGGGGACGTATTTGGAAGCAACAGACTTACTTAGCAATACTGTTAAAAGGTTCCACTTGGAGAGTACCTGTTTGTGTCTTGTATGTAGTTCGGGTTATGTTCCAGGTACTATAATGTGTGTGGCAAAACCCAGTTACTATGCTAAACTTGTTTAAAAAAAAAAAAAAGTCTTTACTTCTAGCTATAAGCTCTGTGTCAGCTGCAGTGAGAAGAAAACAATAAAAGGTTCTGTTCTGTTAATTTACTTCTCAATTCCACTTTTTTTTTTTTTTGATCTCATAGAAGTTTTTCTGTTCACATGATACGACTTAGGGAAACACGGGGTACTTGATAAGGAGCAACTATTGTAGGTAAGGTTCTGTTTTTCCATTCTTTTTTCCTGTACTCATCTTACTTGCTGCATATTTACAGTCACACTGATGAGAACATGAAACTGCCTGTATTTAATTTGCATTTTCTTTGTCTTCAGGGTTCGGAAAAACATTGACAACAGTTAACACAGAAAGTAATGGGAATGGCTGTTAGTATATCAAGACTTTTTACTATCTGAGTCAGTACCGAATGAGGTATCTAAAGTGTCCTTAAGGTTATGTTGGAACAAATGTCAAATACTTATCTCGAGGGGGGGTGGTGGTGTATGGTTGTATTTTTTCCTTTGTTTGTGTGTTTTCCCCTAAATGCATCAGAAAGCGTGGGTGAATTATTTGCTAGCTACTGAATATTAGGTAGATGAATATGTTTAAATAGTTGAAAACACATACAACAGATGGTTCTAAATTATATATTCAGCAAAGGTCTTGAAGATTTGACAGACTATAAATGGTGAGCAACAGAGGATAAGTAGTTTCAGAAAATGATAGTACACTTGATGTCTCATACCTATAATAAACTACATACATGTTTTTGTCACAGTGCTGCAAAATCAGTAAACTGCATGGTATTAGGAAAATGGTAACCAAGATAATTTTTGTAAAGTGTGTATAGAGGAAGATTAGGATTTAAGGGATCTCTTTGATGTTCAAGAAATTTTATGCTCACTCCAAGCAGGGGGTATTTGTTTAATCATAGATTGTACCAATTCCTTGGAAGCAGTGGAGTAGTAATATCAGGCTGTGATGAATTTCTTCATAAATAGAACTCTCTGGAGAGTAAAAAATGTTTCTTCAGAGGATCAGGCAATGTTCCCTTTTTACTACTGACCCAAAGTCTGTTTTGAATGGCACTAAATAAGGTTTTGACATAAATGGATAGAGAAAATACACTGGAATCGTGGTACTGGTGTTTCTCATCTTTTTTTCTTTTTATTCCTTTTTTTTTTTTTTTTTAATCTAAATGCCACTGTGCTGGATTCTGTACAAGTCAGTGTTCCCACAAAATAATTGTTTTAAAGAGTCACTCATTTAGATTAATGTAGGTTGTCAATAACATTGTAAGATTGTTTGAATACTGTTAGGGGAAGGGTAACTAAATACATGCTTTGTACCTTTTGGTGGGAAATGGTTGATTTTCATGAAGGTGTATATTAATTTCATATAATAAGATGCTTTGCAGTTTCAAAAGATAAATTAGCAATATTTTTATATTATGGAGGGAATAAACATTGGTTGACCACTGGACATATATTTGATCTGTACACTGACCTTATGAGGAAAAGAAAGCACTACAAGACTGGATTTTTTTTTTTTTTTTTTTTTTTTTGGTCTTTTTTGGAGACACTGAAAATGCAAATAAAGTAATGGAAATTTTTCGGTTTAGGTCCTGTTGCCCTTCTTCTCATTTTCTTTGTTTGAATGTTTATTACAGAACTGCAGTGTAAAGGAGCAGATGTTTTGCAAAACATCCTGATGTGTTGTTTTTTCTTATGGGAGTGCATAACTGTTCCTTCTGATGCATCGACTTGACAGCTGGCTGATTTCATGGAACTGCTAAGAAGCCATTAGTGGTGTCATTGAATTGAAACAGAACAGTCACTCCCAGCTTGAACTGCAATTGTTAATGTCTTTGTTGCTACTTTTCTGTTCCTACACAAGATGAGGAATATCACAGCCGCAAAGAAAAGGGAGTTTGTGCTCCCTGTCTCATCTCTGTGAATTAGGGAAAGGAGGCATTAATACTTGACTGCTTTAATTTTGCAGTATTCTTAGAATGGCATGTTTGGGATTCAGAGATCTTGGCTGTTGGGCTGTAGACTTAGCATAACCAAAAATATGGTTTGCTACACACACCCTGACTCAGTAAATGTGCCACAGTCCAAATTACTTCATTGTGATGCCCAGCCCTGAGTCCCCCCCCAGTGCCTAATGTGGGTGTTTTTCAATAAAATCGGATAAGTTGAGTTTTGTTTTTTTATTCTTTATTCTAATAGAATATTCTAATAGGATATTCTTATTCTAATAGAGGGTCACAGAAGAGCGGTACTTAGTGTTTTTATCACTTAGATAGTTTGGTCCCATGAAGATTCCCGAAGTCTGCCAGTTTTCTCTCAAGTGTGGTTCAACTTTGGAGTTAATTTTGGTTTACTACTGTACCAATTATGTCATACCACATCATAAACTAGTTCATGACCGTAAAATGCATCAGAAGAAAGACACAGGTATCAAGGGCAACAGTGATTTGTGATTGTTGTGTAGTTTACTATATTTTGCTAATGCTCAGAATGTTGTAAAGCATATGTTGATCAACATATTTCCAAGAAAATGAAATCTTGTGGTGAAGATAACATTGTGCAGAATTCAGAGTTTAGGTATGGATGATCTTCCCCGCCACATCAAAGACAGAAATGAAACATCCTCTTTGTGACTGTCATTTACACTTTAAAAAAATTTTTGTTTCTAATACTACATTTTTGCTTTAAAATGATTTTTATTGTATTCTTTCTGTGCAGTGGTAGAATGAAAGTGCATCTTTAAGGAGTTCTTTGCTGCTTACTGTTTGCTGATGAGGAACAGAAACAAGGATACTGTGTTAGTAAGATTAGAGAAAATAAATCCTTTCCCATCCTACTCCACCAATCTTTGCCTGCTTTAAAAAAAAAAGGAAAGAAAAGGCAAAACCCATTTAATGTGGAGTAACCAGAAGATTTGCATTAAGGAAAACAGTAGGTTTGCATTATTTTTTTGGGGGGGGGGTGTGTGTGTGTGTGTGTGGTTTTTTGGTACTTTTATGAAGGTAAGAATATATTAGTTTTGCTCTTACACAGATGAAGACTGATGCTCAGAAGGATTTAGTCATTTACCAACATAACAAGAAGTTGATGCTAGTGGTAGAAAGAAAAGCTGCCTTCACTGACTTTAGTTTGTAGCATGCCCAGTAAATGTCTCCTTGAAAACTGAAATGTGTGATTTGTTGTTCTGCAGAGAGTGATATTACTCAAATATATAAGTTGAATGTACATAGTTGTTAAAAGAAATTGGGACCAGGTTTTCAGCCAGTCTCTCCAGAAAGGCTAAGCAAGATGTAGTGTTCTTCTGTTACTTTGTTTCTTAATCATAGGATTTTAAGGGGGGGAAAAAAAAGTTATAATTTTAATCCAATTAGTACACGGTTTCACATATTAGCTGTGTTAAGTTCTTGCTTACTCTTTTATCTCTTTACTGCCCTAAATTTACAGTTATATAATGCCATGGTCTTGAGGCATTTCTTAAAAAGAAAAAAAGTCAAGATAGTTTTAAAAGCCTGATACAGAAGTCCCTTTGAGGTTTAAATGGAAATAACAACAACAAAAGTGCTCATTTTACAGTAACATTTCAATTTTTTTTGTTTCTTTTGGGGGGAGGGAGGAGAAATTGTGATTTATTTTAGTGCATTTCATTAGATTACCAAGTTAAAGAAACACAGAGAGTGAGGAAGTCGTGCTTGTTTCAGTTTTTTAATGTAGCAACAAAGAAAAGCTGATGTGTGAGTTTTTTTTTTCCTGGTTTAGTTTAACAGAATTAATTCATGCATTTGACAAAATTCTTAATACAGATTTCTTTTTTTATGTGAATGTGTTTTCAGATCGGTGGAGAAAAGACAAATATAAAAGCAAGTATATTTTTTTAAACCTTGCCTGGTGACAGATGAGCTCGCGGATATAAGTCTGTGAAAGTATGGACTTATAAAAAGATGTGCTGGGCTTGTCAGTGTCCATTCCGTTTTTTCAAGATGATGCCTGTTGCCATTAATGTGAAATCTCTCCCATTGCCTTCCTACTCACGCCCAGTCAGGGCCTCACCAATGTCTTGTTTTCTCTGTGTAAAGGACATAAGACTCTCTTTTCACTTGATGTAGGTCAGGCATTGTAAAGAGCTGAATGGGTTAAGCCTTGGTAGTTTGCAAAAAGAGATTGCAGAGATTTTTCTAGCCTCTGAAGGAGGAATCACACAAAACCTTCACATTCAAGCTACTAAAAATGTACAGGCACCATCTGAAAAACTCTACCTGATGGACTGTTTACATTAGTAATGGTCTCATTGAAATCAGTGGTATAAAGCCTTGTCTCAGATAATGTTTGCAGTATAAAACATTAGGTTTAGAAATAATGCAGCGACCATCAGATAATGTGGTCTTCTTTTTGGAGGCTCACTCAGAACTTGCTTCTGCTTTGGAATTGTTGGAAGGGATAATGAAGAATTTTCTTTTTTGATAATAGAGAACTCTGCCAGTGATTTCTTGCAACTTACAGGAAGTGCAAGCTAGATTTTGTTTGGACTATCTATTAAATATGGTGATTTTAAGGCACAGAGTACTCTGTCTAGCTGTTCTTGAGCTTGAATCTGAGTTGTGAGACTGTTGGACAAGAAGGTAAAAGTTTGAAATCTTCTAGGGAGTATTTTTTCATTCACTTTGAATATGTAGCTATTTTTTTGGATTGTGATCCTATTAATCGATTTGTATTAGTGAATTAATTTTTTTTTAACCCTGAAAGATCATTTAATAAACAGTGCATTGCATTTTATCAGAAACTTACGTTAAAACAGCGGTGTGTATTGTCCAAATATAATCAGCAATATAACCCACAACCCCCTCCTCAGGCTTTTCTTGTATGAAAGAAAACTAGTTTGCAAAAATTATCTCAGTGGTCTGTCGCGATAGGGACATAATTGTGCGGATTTTGCCCCATTTTCTGTTCTTACACTTTTCCGCAAGCATGCGCTCATTAATCACAGGCACCGTACTTCTGCTGAGGGCAGAGAGGTTCATCAAATTGGCAGCCAGTTTGGTGTAAAGAACAGTGTCCTGATGCTCTTAACGTACTAGGACATAAATAAATCTAAGGTCTTTGTATGCAAACCCTGGAGGTTAATACTGTATAATTCAATGTCCTGTCTTTGTTTTTATGATAGATGCTTTTAAGTGTTTGAAGCTTGATGCAAGCCTTCAAGCAGGTCAGGGCTGACCATCTGATTGGCTGAAGCAGGAAAGCGTTAGCTTGGCAGAGGGGTTTTCGTCTATGCTATGGAGGGCTTTTTTTTCTTTTTTTGGCTGAGAGATCATTGTTGTATTGCTTGAGCTGTTATAGGAAAGTTCTAGAGATTGACAATCCCTGCTGTGCTAATGGACTGAGTGCATGAAACGCCGATAGTTTGGTCCTGTGTGTTCTGAAGCTTACTGCTATTTGTATCCTTAACAGAGCTAACATGTAGAACAAGCAAAAACTACTGGGATTTCCCTGTAGAAATAGTGCTGGGATTTGGCTTTAACATGAATCGGTTGCATATTCATAATTTAAGAACAGCTGGTTACAGCAAGCACACAGTCATTTGCAAGCTATTATAAACCATTCTACTCACACATGGAGGCTGTGCTTAAGCTTTTGGTTTTTTTTTAATTGATCTACCTGCATTTGAAATCTGGTCACTGCAGCCACAGAGGCTTTTCATTTTAGTTGTAATTGCATCATAGAACAGCTTCAGTATTAAATATTTAGTTTTAACTAAATGGTGAATAAAATGATAAACTGTGGGCTTAGAAGAAACGAAGTGTAAGGGTGAGCAGCAATACACATCTTAAATACAAAATCTGGTTATGTAAAGCAGCCTAAAAAAGTAACATCAACCAACCTTTGTAGTCTTTTGGTAACTTTTGTTGTTCTGAGTAAGAAATCTTTTTGAGGTTTACCCACGGTTACCTTGTAATAGTTGCTGAAATTTGTAGTTTTTTTTGTGTATTGTATGCCCAGTGCTTTTGGAAGAAAACTCAGAATTGTAGCGTGTGATTATATTACACGAAAGGATGGTGTATTAAAATAGTAGTAAGCACAGTCTTGCTGAGCATCATATGGGAAAATAGTGGATGTATTAGAAATGGCTGTACTCTTGCATGGATAAGTCATCTGTCATTATAATGTGAAAAATACGTACTTGGAAGTATTGTTTAGTAATACATATAGGGTGTATTATTAATGTTGACACCTCCCCTCCCCCTTTTCAGTTTTGGTGTTCTAGGTTAGAAATAAAGTGAGCATTTCCACTAGTTTATACACTTACTTTGGATAACTTTTCTGTATCTTTGTTTGCACTAGTGACTGGAACTTCTAAAAGGAGAATTATACTTTTTACCATAAAAATCAGCTTTCTGAACATCCTGTGGGAATAAAAGTGAGTCCAAAATGCCCACTCTCACACATCTTTTGGTCCAGTATGTTGTAAGTTGCTACCTCATAGCTTGGCAAAAGGGAAATTGTAAGTAAATTCTTACTTCATATATATGGATCCAGAAGATGGGAAGCCATTAAGGAAAGTTCCTTACTCTGTTAGTTGTCAAGTTAAAAATATAAGTCATACATGTGTGAGGTTTTCTTTTTTTATTTTTTTCTCCAGGCTGTATCAGTTGATTTAATAAAAGATACCATCACTCCCTACAGCTGTGGTCTTTTCTAAGTAGTTACAGCAACTGTAAGAAATGCAGACCAGTATTTTTCCAGTGCAGCTCTGATGATTTTTCATCCTTGGAGTTACCCTCAAGCACCTCACTGCTTTTCAGTGTTAACGAAAGAGTTAGATCAGAGGTGATAGTTGAGACCACAACTGTGTGGTTTAGGAGAAAGGTGAGGCAGAAGAGAGCTCAGTAGTTAGATCTTCTGAGGACCCAACCTCTACAACAGCTACAATGCCAGAAACAAACACTTTATCACAGTTACAGGAGCTTCCAAAGCAAGGAGAATTCCGGTGTGGTTTTTTTTTTTTTTTTTTTTTTTTGGTTGTTGTTGGTTTGTTTTTTTTTTCCACTTCCCAAGCTAATATTAGAAACAATAGAGAGTCCTATTTGGCCCTTTCAGGGAAACAGCGTTTAAGTGAGAATCTAAGGAAGTGAATGCTAATACCCCGATACCCCCAGCACTGAAGGGGAATAGTCTGCTTTGTAATCATTGACAACATCAGACAACAGCAGACAGTGATTGAATTTTTTTTTCATCATATTGTCAATATACAATACAGACCATGTTAAAAAGCTACTGTTCCAAAGAAAGTCTGAGAAATGGGAAGAAAATCGAGATTCAGAGTCTTGATAAAAGGCAAAGGGTGTAGATTACTGGGGGGGAAAGTAAAACATTCCATCAGTTCTTTATCTTTCTGGCAACTTAATAGAGGAAACACTTGGATTTAGTCATAGTCATACCTTGAATGTATTGGTGAAGGATTTGGAGGTTAAGGGTTTTTTTGTTTGTTTGTTTTTGGTTTTTTTTGTTTTTTTTTTCACTCGCCGATTGCTACCAAATAAAAACAATGCTGTTTTTTATAACTTACTTGCTACTTAATGTGTCTAAGACTCTTTGGACAAGTACATTTTAGAAAAAAAAAGCTTAAGGGGAGAACAGGCTTCTCAGAGAAGTGATAGAGTCACTATCCCTGGAAGTGTTGAAAAACCATTTAACATGGTTTAGTGGTGGTCTTGGCAGTCCTGGGGTAACAGTTGGACTTGCTAATCTTAAAGGCCTTTTCCAACCTAGCTGATTCTATGATTCTAAGAGTATATTTCTAAAATGACGACTAACTGTTACTGAAGGTGCTTTACTGTTTGGCATTTAAGTGTGATATTAGCACTATATTTTTCTGTAGTTGTCATCTTTGTTTTCTTTTCTAGAAGTGCTTTTCAAGCCTTCCCCCCCCCCCCCCAAGGTTTAAATGTTAAAAGTTGTCTTCACTGAACGGGATGTGTTTTTGAACAAGAATAGGAAGTATTCCATAGTTGAGCCTTGTCCACAGGGTTAGTTTTGGACTAGTCTTTTATGGCTGTATGAAGAAGTTCCTGAGAAGGAACTCACTTATTTTAGGGTAAAACTAGTGTTAAGTGCAATCAGTTATAAAATACCCCTTTTCTTCTGGCATTAGGAACTGAAAGGAACAGATTTCACTGGGTCATTTTTTTTATTTGTATGTGATAATGATACAGAGCAGCTTGAAATACTTTCCCGGGTTTTTTTGAGAGATGTTTTCTATGTGTCAAGCTGTTTCTGATTATCATTGAGGTGAATTTATAATCTTTTGACTCTTGCAGTTACCATAAATTTTCAGTGTTAACAATTGTGATGTAATGGATACACAGCATATTGCAAAGTTTATTGTGTTGATATATGTGGTTTATTCAGAGTATCGTTTAAATGTAGCCTACAGTCTTTTTGCAGTCATGGAAATGAATTATGTATTGTGAGAGATCTGTTAATGGTGTAAAGACTTTATAATAAAACAGGCATGAAGGGGGGACAGTCACTTTTTCTTTTCCTCTGAATGCTTAATTTATATAATTATTATAGTTTTGGTATCTTGCAAAGTGCTTAAAATAAATAAATGAACAATCATCTTATGAAATGATCTGTGTTACATGTTTGTAGAATGACAGAATGGTTTGGGTTGGAATGGACCTTAGAGACCATCTAGTTCCACCCTCTCTGCCGTGGGCATGGACGCCTTCCACTGGGCCAGGTTGCTCCAAGCCCATCCAAGCTGGCCTTGAACAATTCCAGGGATGGGTCAGCCACAGCTTCTCGGGCAACCTGTTCCAGTGCCTCATCACCTTCACAGTAAAAAACTCCCAATGCCTAGTCTAAATCTCCCCTCTGGAGTTTATAAGCCATTCCCCTTTGTCTTATCACTGCAGGCCTTTGTAAGCAGTTGTAAAGTGTTGTAGGAGACATTTAGAATGCAGGCAAGTGGCATTTCCCAATATGCTTGGTAAAGCCAAGTTACTTTTTTTTTTTTCTCAATCTATTGCCCTCAACAGAACTGGCCTGTATTCTGTTAATTTTATAAAACTTGAACTGGGAGAAGGGTTCATTCTTCCTTGTTTGTTATCCCTGCTGTGTCCAGTAGCATAAGCAATAATAAAGGTAATTTGAGTGCTTGGATAGTTAGGTGATGTGTGTAAATCTTGATGTTCATTATATTATGTTATATTTATATGCAGAATCCTGTTCTTTAGTTTAGCAGACCCTTACAAGTGTCTGTTTCCATATATAATTTGAGTGATTCATAACTCAATCTGTAGTTTTCTGCAAAATTTTGCTTAATTTTTAAAGATGTATTTGAGTGCCAGATTTCAAGTCTGATTCTTTATAATAGTCACTTCAGATTTTTTTAGGAAAATGCCATATGCTAACTTCTGGGGGAGACCCACGACAGAGAAGGTGATCCAGAAATAGTAAATCAGTATTCCAGGTCAAAAATAGCACTGCAAGTTGTAATATGTTGTTTAGCAAGAACTGCTGATTGTGGAAAGCAATGACAAACCCTTAAACGTGTTTGTGTTTGTTTGTTTTTTTTTTTTTTTTTTTTTTTGTCAGAGGTGTTTCAGAAGAATGTTTGAGGTATGCAATATTTGATGCTTAGATGTAAAAGCTGCGTTTTATTATGTTAGGACTTAGCCAACTTGGAGATGCACAGTGACCCCTGTTTGAGTACAGCATTAGATGGGTAGATAGTTCTTGCCAGCCTAATGGAAATAAAGGAACAGTTTGGAGAAGTTACCTGTGTTAGTTATGTTACTTACAATCTCAGAATGTTAATGGTAGAAATCAAGATTCATGTGTCATTCTGGATGTGTAGTGATCTAGTACCGTGTTGAAAGGTTTCGCTGGCTTGATAAGAAGGGATAGTTGCTGGTATGACTTACGGTCACATTTTTTAATTGGTATTTTTTAATTCTAAATTTTATGATGGTCTGCTTGGAGAAAAATGTAGGATGACAAGTAAATGACTGGTACTTATGAGTTGTTTGCTTGTCTTGCTAGCCATGGAAAGACATTCACAGAATTGGTTAATGCCCATTTTTCAGGTCAAAACTATTCAAACTTAGCCTGTTGCCCTGAAAAAAGGGCATAATGGGCCTTTCATTTTGTGTTTCTTCAATTTCTTTTTCAGTTGGTGTGGTGATCAGGTCTGTCTAGACTCGAGTCCATTGGCTATAACCTTGCAGTATAATAATAAAAGTTTATTGAATATATGTATTAGTGTTTTTGAACAGAAAAATGCAAAACTGACTCTAAAATATTTCATTATGTAGGCAGAAGTGCATCAGATTACTTCATGTATATCTGCAATTTTGTAAAAAAAATTAACATTTCACCAAATGCTTTGTAGATTTTGGTTAACTGAGAGTTTGACTTATTAAATTTTATTCTGAAAATGCAGCAACCACATGCAACCATAAGTAAGTTACGGCTTCACACTAGTTAAGACCTTTTGAGCTGTTGCAAACAATGTACTTCAAATTCAAGAAATGTCTTGATTTCTGCTGTCAGGTAGTTTGTCTTTACAATGAGTGATGTCACATTTTTTGATTGCTTGGTTATGTTGTGGGATTTTTTAAATTATTTTAATAGGATGTGATTTGAAAGGAGCTTATAGGATACTGGCTGAGTTTATCTGTTAAAGAAATACCACCATGCTTATAAAAGATCAAACTGAGCTGGAAGTGTCTTGGAAACTAAGTGGCTGTATGAAATTAATCACTGATGAGTTTGAAGTAGTGCACTTGGAACAGAGAGGAGCAGGGAGAATAGCATGAAATAAACATACACTGTAATGGGTTCTAAATTAATTACCTGCCATCACATAGAGATATTGGAGTCATAATGCATAGTTCTGTTAAAAACATCCGTTCAGCAGCGGTCGCAATGCAAGTTTGACACATTACTGGAGGAGGAAAAATAAAAAGACAAATCAGAAAACATTGAGGACATACTAATTCAGGTCACCTTGTCAAGTAGAATAAAAAGCAAATAAAACTGAAAGGAATCATCAGTTTTGGAACGCTTTCCATTATGAGATGAGAGTATATAGAAGTCTTCAGCTTGGACTATGACGAAGTGCTGTGAATTCATGTTTGGAATAGTAATGTAAATAGAAAACAAATTTTTCTTGCATCTCAGATATGACTGAAATGTAATATTGGAACTAACAAAACCCATTTGGTTTATTAACATAAAGCAAGAAGTAGCCCTTTTCACTTTCCGGTGGGCTGCACTGTGGAATGATGTTTGGATGCTGTGGAGAGCAAAATTGCAACACACTTCGAATGATTAGATATATTAATAGAAGATGTGTTTATCAGTGGCCGCTGAATGTGGTGATTGAAATGCAGTGTTAGTTTATTAAATCTTCATATTTCTGCTTTCTTAGAGAAGGGTATATACCTCTATTCTTTCTCAAAATGCTTATTACTTGTGTAGATGGTCCTTTAGTCTGAATTAGTTGCTGTTAATTTAATTTTTGCTAATATTTGATGTTTTGTGTCTTTGATACGTAGGTGGAATAATAAGGATGCCAAAAATATGAACATTCTTCTAAGACTTGAATTAATATAGAGTTATGTGAGGGATTGAGAAGTAATCAGCTTTAGTTTGTGATTGTTTGCCACAGTTTTTTCAGTCATCACTGATTATCCTGTCCTTTATTCTTAGATCCTTACTGTGCTCTTTTTGCATTGAGTTTGTTAATATATGTTCTTCCATTAACATAATGCAGTAGAGAATAATTTTATGCACTGTAATTTCAGCCTTACAGATTTTTCCCTCCCTCTGTGTGTGTACATTTAGTCTTTGGGTATATAATGTGTGATATTTGAAAATTCAATTTTTACTTCACCCCTGCCATTTAAGTATTTCTTTACCTTCTCTTCAGCTCTAGGAAATTCTGGGGAAGAAGGTATTTTTGTTCTGCTTCTTGAATAAATTCTCCTAACGCCATAGCTGATAAGATGAGCCTCATGCATTTCTAAAATAGTCTGAATCTCAAAATATTGTCAAAATTGGAAGGGGAGGGATGAAGATAGCACGTTACATACCTAGTCCTTAGCCCTAATGTGTATATTTTACATGGATCAGAAGCAGCCTTGAACTGCATGTTGTGGTGTCGCCAATATTAAGTAAATATTGGTATATGTAATCCTCTCTAAAGCTAGAGTTTCTAGCTGGAAAAATGGTGGGGGAAAAAATAGAATCCTGGAAGGCTGTAGGCCAGAAGTAGGCCGGAATTTCCAGGGTCAAATGAGAAAAGCATTCAGAAGAAATGCGTTAGACCAAATGCACAGACCAAAGGATCCCTTAATTTTGCTGTGTTTTACTGGCAGAGACATGATTAAAGTTTTGGCCGATCAGCAACCTCTCTGTTTTCTCTCAGTTGAGACAGTGGCCGGGTGTGACTGTGACTGGGTAGTACTTGCTGAAAATACTTTGGATTTAATCTCTGCTGCTTGTGGCAATTCAGGGCTGAGCTTCTCAGAAACAAAAAAAAAAAAGACCCAGAGAAAACAGAAGCTATTTCTGTTCTAAAGTAAGTGTGGGACAAGCTCATTTGTTATGGTGGCAGATGCGCATGAGCAAGTAAGTGGCAACTATGTGTATGGCAGTATAAATATGTATATATATATATATATGTTCTTACATACGAAGGGGGAAGAAGGATTTTGCTGGATGAAGAGTTTTCATGCTGTGCAGGCTCTTTTATAAATGAAGAGTTCAATGCTTCAGAGCATACTTCTGTGGTTGTTTTCACAGACTTGTTTTTGACTTCTAACACAGGACCTCTAACATTGTAATTTGTGTGTATTAGCTTTTTTTGTTATTGTGAAATAGCTCTTCTGTCCTCAGTTGTTGTTTATCCTTTTTATTTTGTTTTTCCTGATGCCACATCCGTTACCATGGGAGCAAAAACAGAACTGGAGAGCTAGTAGTCAGCAGCTAAACTGTCTGGCTTAGTTTTTCCTTCTCTTTCCAAGGGAACAGATGATTTATAGGGAAGGATACAGTAAGTACTTTAATTACTCTGGCAACTTCTGCTTTACCTTTTTGTTACTTACTTGACTTGGAAAAAACCCACTTGCGACTGGACTGGGTTCCTACAGGCCTCAACTGTTAACCCTAGGCTAATTTTATTAGCTTTTAAGAGCACTGACTACACTGTTATGTTGTAGGCTTCTTTTGTTTGTTTTGTTTTGGAGAACTTTGGAAAGTATAGTCTGTTTGCTTCGGTGCATTTGAATAGCTGTTACATTTGAATATTTCTCTTTGACAACTGGAACTGAGCCTTCATTTAAGCTTTGGATAGTGCGTAGGTGTTTGTGTCTGTGTATTGCCATATATATACATTTAAATATTTGGACCACAGAATTACAAAATACAACATTTTCAGTGTGGATAATGCATATCATAACTATGACGTAACGATTTACATATTAGAGGTAGAAATTAAAGCATGTACTAGAAAAATAACAAGAAAATCCAGTTCTTCTGTAGATTTGGAATCCTGACTTTTCCTCACAAGAGTTAAAGTCTCATCAGAAACAATGTCAGAAGTGCTGGAATGAATTTTTTACAAGCGAATTTTCATTAAGACTTCTCAGCATGTTGTTAGGATTTCTGTTTAAAAAGGAGGTGTTTTTTATATACAAGAAGCTCTTTTAAAATAAGGCTTTATGTCTTGTATGTGTGTTAAATATGTTTTTACGTGAACTTTCTTTATGAACTTTCTGAAAAGTTCTTCAACACTGAACAGAATTTTAGAAATGGGAATAATATGAAACTACCAGTAAAAACATCAAAAATTACACATATTCCAGAGAAGGACCACGAGGAAGATCAGGGGCTGGAGCACCTCCCATATGAAGATAGGCTGAGAAAGTTGGAGCTGTTCAGCCTGGAGAAGAGAAGGCTGCATGGAGACCTCAGAGCAGCCTTCCAGTATCCGAAGTGGGGCTACAACTGATGCTGGGGAGGGACTCTTCGTTAGGGACTGTAGTGATAGGACAAGGGGTAACGGGTTCAAACTTAAACAGGGGAAGTTTAGATTGGATATGGGGAAGAAATTCTTTACTGTAAGGGTGGTGAGGCACTGGAATGGGTTGCCCAGGGAAGTTGTGAATGCTCCATCACTGGTGGTGTTCAAGGCTGGGTTGGACAGAGCCTTGGGTGGCATGGTTTAGTGGGAGGTGTCCCTGGCTGTGGCAGGGGGGTTGGAACTAGATGGTCTTGAGGTCCTTTCCAACCCTAAGTATTCTATGATTCTGTAATATAGGTTAGTTACTTGGCCAGTACAAGTTATTTTCATTGGGAAAACATTGTGATAGCGGTGTAGTAAACAACAAAACTGTTAGGTGAGAAGTAACAATTTCCTGTAGATCTAAAAATCCCCAAAAGACAAACCACTATAGGTGTCAACTCGAAGAGCATGCTGCTAGCATTATATTAAATGGTAATGAAAAATGTCCTTTCCTAAAGACTTTACACAACATTCATAGAATCATAGAATAGTTAGTAAGTTGGATTTAAATTTGAGCTAATGTGTTTGGCTGGAGTGATAAGTAAAAATGTTGAAACTACTCATGTTCCATGGGGCTTACAGTTGCTGAGGCATAGAGTTTGCATCTGGTTTAGAGGACGCCTGTTCTAACTTGTTCTTAAGAAAAGGCTAAAAGAGGCCACCTGCTACGTACAGTTCTCAGCCTGTTTTCCTTCTGGTTCACCTGTGAAAGGAGAACATTAAAAACGCGTCAGAAACTAGTGTAAACATGTTGCTCTGTTTTGTCTTTTTTTTGAGTGTGGCAGGTAACCTATCAGTGCTGTCAATGTCAATGACATAGTACTAACCAGCAGAGCATTTTTTTTGGGTAATTGTTCTCTGAAATGCAGCCTTTAAAAGAAAAATACCTCAGAATTGTACTTGCTGTGACATTGCTCCTTGATTCAACGAGAGGGTATGCATTTATTCCCAAATTGTGTTTCAGTAAAAGAGATAAACTAGGGAAGGCTCTTGCTGGACCTGTTGTTCATGAACAGAGAAGGACTTGTGGGTGATGTGGTGGTTGGAGGCCATCTTGGGCATAGCAGCTGTGAGTAATAGATAGTTTTCAATTCTTGCAGAACTAAGGATGGGCAGTTGGCAGAACTGCTGAGTTGGAATTGTAAAGGACAGGCTTTGGCCTGTTGAGGAGACTGGTTGACAGAGTCCATTGGGAGGCACTCCTGAAAGGCATGCCAGGAAGTGCATGAGCAGGCTGTCCCCTTGTGCTGAAAGATGAGCCAGCAGGGAAGATGTGTAGCCTGGCTGAACAGATGAACAGGGAGCTTTGGCTGGAACTCAGGAAAAAAAAATAAAAATAAAAGAGTTTATGACCTTTGGGAGAAGGGGCAGGTAACTCCGGAGGATTACAAGGATGCTGTGAGTTTTTGCGGGGAGAAAATTAGGAAGGCCAAAGCCCTTAATCTGGCTACTGCTGTAAAAGACAATTAAAAATGTTTGTATAAATAAGTTAGTAACAAAAGGAAAGCTAAGGGCAGTCTCCCTCCTTTACTGGATGTGGGGGGAAACATAGTTGTAAAGGCTGAGGTACTTAATGCCTTCATTGCCTCAGTCTTTAATAGTATCCAGCCCCCTGAGCTGGAAGACAGGGACAGGGAGCAGAATGAAGCCCCCACAGTTCAAGGGAAGATGGTTAGTGACCTGCTACACCATACACAAGTCTATAGGGCAGTGTTGTCCACCCAGAAGTACTGCAGGAACTGGCAGAAGTGCTCACTGGGCCACTTTCAATCATTTATCAGCAGTCCTGGCTTACTGGGGAGGTCCCAGTTGACTCGAGGCTAGCAAATATGATGCCCATTTGTAAGAATGTCTGGAAGGAGTACCCAGGGACCTACAGGCCTGTCAGTCTGACCTTGGTGCTGGTTATGGAGCACCTGAGTGTCATCATGCAGCATGTACAGGACAACCAGGTGATCAGACTCAGTCAGCACAGGTTTATGAAAGGCATGTCCTGCTTGACTAACCTGATTGCCTTCCATAACAGGGTGACCTGCTTTGTGAATGAGGGAAACTTGTGGATGTTGTTTACCTGGGTTTCAGTAAAGTCTTCAGTAGCATTTCCCACAGCATTCTGCTGGAGAAGCTGGTTGCTCATGGCTTGATCAGGTATATTTTGTTGAATGGAGTTAAATCCCATTCCCGTTGGCGAGTGGTCATGCATAAGTGGTGGTCCCTAGGGCTCAGTCAATTCTGTTTAATGTATTTATTGATGATCTGGATTGAGGGGATTGAGTGCGCCCTCAATCAGTTTTCAGATGACACCAAGATAGGCAGGAGTGTTGATCTGATGAGTGTAGGAGGGCTTCACAGAGGGGTATGGTCAGGCTGGGTTTATGGGCTGAGGCCAGTTGTAGGAGGTTCAACAAGGCTGTGCCAGATCCCCATGTAACAACTCTGTGCAACAACCCCATGTGATGCTCCATGTTTGGGGAAGAATGGCTGGAAAGCTGCTTGGCGGAGAAGGACCTAGAGATGTTGGTCAGCAGGGGCTGGACATGAGCCAGCTTGTGCACATGTGGCCAAGAAGGCAAATGGCATCCTGGCCCGTGCCAGAAATAGTGTGGCCAGCATGACTAGTGTAGTGATCATCCCCTTCTGTGTACCTTGAATACTGTGTTCAGTTTTGGGCCCCTCACTCCCAAGAAAGATGTTGAGGTGCTGGAGCGGGTCTAGAGAAGGGCAATGGAGCTGGTGAAGGGTCTGGAGCACAAGTCCTGTGAATTGCGGCTGAGGGAACTGTGGTTGTTCAGCCTGGAGAAGAGGAGGCTTAGGGGAGACCTCGCTCTGTACAGCTCTACCAGAAAGGAGATTGTAGTGAGGTGGGGGTTGGTCTCTTCTCCCAAGTAACAAGTGATAGGACAAGAGGAAATGGCCTCAAGTTGTTCCAGGGGAGGTTTAGATGGGATTTTAGGAAAAGTGTCTCCCCCAAAATGGATGCCCAGCACTGGAGCAGGCTGCTGAGGTTGGTGGTAGAATCACCATCCCTGGAGGGATTTAAAGGACATGTACATGTGGCGCTTAGGAGCATGGTTTAGTGTGGATGTGGCAGTTCAAATCTGTGATCTTAAGGGTCTTTTCCAACCTAAATAATTCTGTGACTCTTAAAGGCGCCATTTTAGTTGTCATTTATATTCCTTGAATTGAGGTGTGCACCTGCTAGTAGGAAACTTAAGCGGTATGTATAGATCTCAGGTGACCCCACTGCACAAGTTTACCATTAGGTATAGGCACCTATCATAACTCAGATGCAGTTAGATTAAGCCAGTACATCTTAATTCTGAAGATTTAAGTGTGTGCCTGTGTTCATGAACAGGCAGTGACCTGCGACACTTAAAGGAGCTAAGTGTGTAAAATTGTTTGGCAGAATTTCGGCCTAAAAGTGGTCAGTGACTGGGCTCTTTCCATGATTCAGTAGTAACAGAAATGCTGTTTTAATTACTAAAGGTATTTTTTTGTCTTCAAAACATGATACTAATACTTTTCTCATCAAAAATCATTTATCAGATCATTTGTCAGATCACTGGCTGATATTTTCTTTACTGTGGCAAGTTTTAGCCTACTTAAGCTGAGCCACAGTCAGAAGAATGTAGGCTGTAAAAAAATTTTAGACATTCCAAGTTTGAGCATTTTTGGTTAAGTGTTTTAAATGTAACTACCTTTTATAAACACAGTTGTTAGAGAAAGAAGGAAAGTAGTATATGTGGCTGTACATCCAGTAAATACGATAGCGTTTTGTATAGGGTAGTACTAAAGCTAATAAGCTTTGTACTTTAAAGTTTGGCTTGGGTGCATGTATGCTATTCACATTTTGGCTCTTAATGATGTGGTACCATCCCAACTGAAAAGGTGCCCATGATGCATGGGAATGGCAATAGTTAAAAATCAAAACACACTTCTGAATACTGATACTACATAATGTTGATTTTTGAGAAACCTGAAATAGTTACTGTCATGGACACAGAGCCTTGTTAACCTTGGAGTTACAGGCTGACTTATTTGCGCACTTTATTATAAACAGAGATTGAACTCAAATGCTGTTTATGAAATGGAACAAATAATTTCTGATAAAACTCAACTGCTTCTATAATGCTTCTGGTTACTGCTAATTATGAAGGAGGGTCCTTTGTGGCTCTTTCCCTTTTAAGTACCTGTTGTCAACACGTGTAGTTTTATGACCACACCGTGTCTGTTCACCTGTTTGTCTGTGTGCCTGTCCATTCCATGCAGTAACTTTTGTTTGCCATTATTTTTTCAGCCATAATTGAGACTAGGCTAGACATTCAAAGATAAACTTCTACATTTTGTGAAAATCAATTACAGTACTGAAGAAGATGGACAGTTTAGAGGCGCCAGCTGAGGAAATGGTCAGCTGCATTAGCATTACCTCACCCGTGCCCCAGGCAGTTTTCAAGTGCCTCAGTGTGTGTGCACACTGTCCAGCAAGTGTATCTCCACTGTCGTCACTGTCCTTGCCAAGTGGGAAGTGGGTTTCTCAGGTGGGCTTGTATTTCCTGGGGGGGGATCTGGTTTATGGCAGTGGGAAAATGAAAAGACCATCATAATGCTGCTTACAAGAGAATTTTTTTCTGCCACCTCAGAAGTAGCATGAACAGAAGGAAACCTGTATAAAAAAGCTTTTGCGTGGTACCTTCTTACATGTGTTGTGAGTATAACGAACTGAATGTGGATCCTAGATACTAAGGTTTACTTTTTGGATCAAAATTATGTTTTCAGAATAAATTTGGTATGATTTCAATTAGAAAATGTTGGTCACTTTTAAGTAACAAGAATAGAACAATGTTTACATATGTAACTATGAACAATAAGCAGTCCAGTTATTTCTGTTGGTGAAAATACCTTTGAATCATTCCCATGTGCGCACATAAGTATTTCTTACTGAGGGTGCAGATATGCTAATGTGTGACATGCTAATTTGTTATCTTTTCATTCCAGTATTACAGGAGAGAACAAAAATTTGCATTGATGTATGAAACAAAACCTTGTCCTTATGAAACACGTGCACATAAGAGGCAGTTTTCCAGAGCTTTCATTTTAGTAGGGGATTTTTCAGAACCAAAGTCTGTGTGCTTAGCGGTGTTCTGTGAAATGGATTGTGTGGATGATTAGCTTATGGGGAACTGATCGCAGTTTCATCAATAAAAGCAGGACTTGCCATTTTATTTAGTCAAATGTAAATGAAAACCATAGGGTTTCAAAAAGTATACTCATAGCTATTTTTTAATGTGAGCGAAGAGGTTTTTCCTTTTTTTTTTTTTTTTTTTTTTAAGTATTATGGATTGGATCTCAGTGATGTATTAGGTCACTGATTCACTTCCATACTGTAAACCAGACTACCAAGAGTCAGACTTGTTTGTCAGATATTAAAAAGCCTGCACAAATGGCTGCTTTATTGTTACATAAATCACACTGATTTGTGCATGTGGCAGTAATTAACTTCTGCTCATGTTAGAAAAGAAGTTGTCGTGTCATTGCTGAAAAACAGGTTTCAATGTGTTTTTTTTACTCAGCTAGCCGGTTAGGTGCCATTAGATCAGTATAAATTTAACTGATTCTGAGCAGCAAAAGTTTAAGACAATTTTTATGGGACTTGGAGTTTTTTTTTTTTTAACAATACATTTAAATTCCTTTTTTTCTTTAATGGACCGTGTTGCACAGAAATCGCATCTTTTAAAGAGTGTGGTCTCTGATTAATTTTCAACTTCCTGTGTCTTGCTTTCCTGGTTATTTTTAATGGGCCATCAAGAAGCAGTCAGGGGTCAGGTTACCAGGGGTCAGTAAATTGCAAACTGAAAGCAAGTATGTTAAGTTTAGAACAAATGTGTATCTTTATCACCTTTTGTTTTAAATAAAAAATAGTTTGTTAATGAAAGTATTCCAGAATGGATTAACACTAGTTAACTTTAGTGTTGGTTTTTGTTTGTGTTTCCCACCTCCCAAGCTATTCAGATATTCATTGATAATTCAAGCAATATTTAAAAACACTTAGTTTCTTTTAGCCCTCTTAGCTACTGATACTCTGGTTAGATGATCTTTGGACTGGATTAGTAGCAGAGTTAAATTAGTGCTAAGCAGTGGTGGAAGTTTCATTCTTTAGCTCAAGCTCCAGTCCTTAAGAAATGAAAAGACAGGGATATTCTAGTAACAAGAAACACGTGCTATATTCAGACATCAGCTAGCTTGTGGTCTCTTGCCCCATAGTGATTTGCAGTGGTCCCTTCCACACGGGTTTTAGTACCCTTTCTGTATGGTATTTTCTCTTTCAATCATTGAGCAGAGAACTTTCTCCTACAGGTTCATAAGTTATCTTGTCAACCTTCGTCTTAGCAGAAACCCAAGACAAAACTGTGTTCTTACCCTGAACTTGAAAACTCGCAAGCTTAATTTTGCCCAGAAAGAGAAGGGAAGCAGAAGGCAAACAATCTGAAACACAAAGCTATAGTTATTTTCAATAGGTAGCTATTGAAAAAATCTTCATGCTTGCTGTAATTCATGCTAATGTTCGCTTACTATCATCATCAGGAGCTGTTGTACTAGGCTGATTGCTAGGAGAATGAATTTAATATATATGAATGGTTTGAAGTAAAAAAATGATGACTACCACTAGTTACTTTCTTTAGACTTATTTTCTGTGCATGTTTTTTTTTAATTTAAATTTAAATTTTTTTTTCTTGTTTTGTTTTCCTTATATATGGCCAAGATTTATGTCATCACTGCAGCAAGACTTGGCTCATAGGAAAGAAGGGGCAGTATAGGGAAAACACTGTCACTCCTGGAGTCAGAGTCCATCACTCCTACCTAGTTCTCAATTTTCTTCTAACTAGTAAGAAGTTAAATTGCCAGCTTACTTTATACTTCAACTTCCAGTGATGTCTTGTAGTCAGTTGTTTTGGTACTGCAACACTGTCAAGTCTTTCATTAATATAATGGAACTATGTTTTCCAGTAGTATGGAGAAACATCTGTGTTGAGCTTGTATCTTTGAACTAACTGCTACCATAATTCTTTCTCCCATAAGAATTATCATAATTCATAAGCTGTTACCATAATTCTTTCTCCCATTTCACTGTTTGAAATACAGTTAAATACATGCTGAAGGATAGAGGTGAAATTTGTCAGAAGTCTAGAATTCTGTGTCAGCTTCTGAGCCCCTCATTATGGGGAAGAGATGGAGCTACTGAGAACCGCTAAATGGCTGTTAAGATGTTGAAGGGATTGCAGCATCTCTCCTTTGAGGAAAGGCGGAGAGAGTTGGGAATCTTTGGCCTGGAGAAGAAGAGGCTCAAGGGGGTCTCTCAGATGTGTATAAATGCCTGGAGAGAGGGCAAAGAGGACAGAGCCAGGCTCTTCTCAGAGGTGCCCAGTAACAGGAGGCAACAGGCACAAACTGAAAGACAAGAGATTCCCCCTTGAACATCAGGAAACACTTTCACCATGAGGGTGACTGAGTGTTGACACAGGTTGCCCAGGGAGGTTTGTGAAGTCTTTGCCCTTGGAGATTCTCCAGAGTTGTCTGTTCTATACTGACACAGTACTGGACATCTGTCTGTAGTGGGCTCTGCTTGAGCAAAGGCATTAGATGAGATGACCTCCCTTTCAATCTCCAGCACTCTGTGTGTCGCTTGTTTTATGTTTTAGGATGTTTTCGTGAATTTAGTTTTGTGTCAGAATGATACTAGGAGTGCATGCTGAGTTGCAAGTTTTGACTAGAAGAGTAGGATATTGCTACAGTCTTGAAGTAATGTTTTCTAAAATTCAGAGATCTTTAAGTTTCATTGGAATGAGATGTATGAGGATTGAAGTACAGTCTACCCAATGTGATCCTTAAAAAATAACTTGGTGGTTCTGTTATTTCTTGGCTTATACTCTTTCGACAGTTAATGCACAATGTTCTGAGAATTGAGGACTTCATAAAAGTGTGCTGTAAAAAAATTGACATATGTGCAAATTACAAAATGGCTTTTCTTGTCCTGTTGTTAGATTGTGGTATGAGAGATCACAACACAGGTGATCTTAGTAACTTTGTGATAAACTGTGTGAGTGAGTACAGTGAATCCTGAGTGTTATAGGTTAACCTTTCTTTTTGTTCTTTTTGTGCTTTTCCTCAGAATAATAAAAATGTTGTAGGTTGACAGAATGGAGCTCCTGACAAGAAAGTTGTGTATTTAGTTTAGGCACGGATAAAGTTGAACAGAATTAATAATCTGTTTTCAGGGGAAAACAAAGGAGCTAATTTTAATAAAATAAATCAACCCTTCACCCTCTCACCTCAGGTTTTGGGTAAGGGAGAATGTGCAATTAAAATATATGCAGTAATCTATCAAAGACAGAACTGAAGAAATTGCTACTAAGCTTATAATACAATAATTGCCAAGTCCCACTACATGTAAATCGCTTGTATCTGCTTTTTTTTCCTTAACCAGGCATTACAGAACTATGGTATAAATGACACTATTGGCATAAATTAAAACAGTACTTACCTTTTCTTTGAGAGAAAATATTTTCCTCTTACTGGGAATATAGTGGTTGGCGTATCTCTCAATGCTTCTGCAGTGTGTGAGACTCCTTCATTTGACAGCAGTCTTACACCTGCTTTGTGGCATTCTTAGTGCCTTTATTTTGCATGCTAGCAGGGGGCAATGAAACTTCTCTATTCCAGAGTTTTGTGTGGTAGTGTCAGCTTCTGGGAAATGATCTTTCTGTAGTTCTGTGTTTAGGAAACTCTGTGGAACAGTCTTCATCCAACCAGTGGGTTGTTAGCATGTTTTATACCTGTACTTCTCGTGTGATATGTTAAATCAACTATGTATGCCTGTCATGGCTCGACAGTTGAGGGATAAAAAATGAAAGTGTCCATTGTATGATTGTTTTTCTATGATGCAGGCTTTTATATTGCCTTTAATATAATCATTTGCACATTGATCAATTGAACTTTTATTGCTCCCAGAGTGTAATAAGTTACTTTAAAGTAACTGCTTTAATTTATTAAAGTATGTTCACTAGCTTAAGTTTTTTAAAGTTATAATTTGACCTTTTAGTCGTCACTCCCCACTTCTGCAAAGATGAAGACATTAAGGGTAATATGTAAGCGTACTGTGAGTTTGAAAATCAGAAAAATCTGTTGTTTCCCCATGTTCTTTGCTGTGCTAAAGTTAGCTTTCCAACTTCAGTGCCTTTTTTTGGTAAGGCAGTAAACTTAAGAAATTAAACAAATACTTGAAAAAAAAGCCCGAACAAAAAAAACCCTTTCCATAATAACAAACTTAATTTTTAAATCTTTTGTTGGTTACCTAGAAAAGTAATGCTGCCTTCACTATACATATAACTAGGAAACATACTTTGTGATCCATTATCTTATAATTTTCACTGTGCTTAATAAGAACAGTGTTCCAATCTAAATGTAGTGGAGTGATGTAAACCAATTAAGTTTACTACAAGATTTTTAGTGAAAATATTTTACCAAACACTATTAAACGGGAATGAAGATGCAGTATTTGAACCAGAAATGGTGTTTGTTATTGTCACAGTTTCTTCATACCCTGATACATTTTTCTTATGTATTACTGCTACTTGTCTTACTTTACTAGGTATTTTTTAATGGCGTCTCGCAATACAAGGCCATATAACTCAGATTTGAATACGTGCTGCTTCTCTAGTAGCCTAAAAGCAGCTGTCTGTATCATTCTCAAGGGCAGAATTGAGGAGCGTGCATTGTGAAATACAGAAGAGGGGATGTGATATTACTAAAGACGTAAAGTAAGTATTACTCTGATCTGTTTTTTATGACAGATGCCAATACAGGAGCCTATGATAGTTATCTTGGAACAAAAAGCAAATGCTGTAAACCGTAGGTGTTTGGCCTACTGAAGGGTATGTGCATGTGTTTGAACACATTGTATTATGGTGACTTGGTTTGTGGATAGTTGGAAACTGTTAGTCCCTGTGAGCAGAATATTGAAGTGCCTAGAAGTATTACACATTTATGCTTAAAGACAGTAATGTTATCTTGAGCAGCAGTGAATTAGAATTACAATTTTTATAATGCTCTTACTGTTAAATCTATTCTTGTTTTTTTGTGCTGTATCTATAAAATATATGTATTGGTACATAGTAAATAATATAATCTTAGCATTGTATAAGATTGTTTTTTCTGGAAGTGTGTTCGTTCTTGGGCTCTTCAGTAGTCCCCTGCCAAATAAGCTTTCAAATACACTGCACAGGATTTATTCCCTTCCCCCTCTCAAATTTCTGTTTGTGACTTGTTTTATGAAAACATGTTATGTCCTACCTGCTTCAGGTCATGTGATTTCTTGTGTATTTTAATCAATCTGCAAAATTATTTTTTTTATTGTGTTGCACATCAAGAGAACAGTTACAAGTAATGGTAAAAAGTACCTGTGCTTCTGCATCTGATCTAAATTAACCCTTCAGTGTCACACATTATGGGCATTCTTTTTCTCTCACGATATCTCAGATTCTAAATGGCAGGTGGCTGGTAGGGCAGGTTTAAATTAGTTATTAGGAAGAAGTTCTTCACTGTGATGGTGATGAGGCACTGGCACAGGTTGCCCAGAGAAACTGTGACTGCCCTATCTCTGGCAGCGTTCAAGGCCAGGTTGGATGAGGCTTGGAGCAACCTGGTCTAGTGGAAGGTGTCCCTGCCCGTGACAGGGGAGTGGAACTAGGTGATTTTTTTAACTAAAAACAAACAAACAAAAAAAAATTAAAAAAAAAATAAAGCCTTTTCCCCTTTCTCATAGGTTTATGTTTTTCTTATTTTCTTCCCCTGATTGGCTATTTAATCCTTATTTTCTGTCTCTTTTTCTCAGATATGTTTTCTCTGTGTTTCATGCTGTGCCTGTTTCCCCAGGTCATGCAAAATGCAGTGGAGTTTCATTTGTGACTGGGATTTCTGGCTGATAGGGCAATATGTGAGACAGTTACTGTGTATTTTTGGCAGACAGGAGCAGCATTGTGAATGCTGAAGTCATATCTTGCTGCTCCCTCCTTTGCTAGAGGTTACAACATACAGAGAAATACGTAGTCTCAAGGTCTAAACAGAGGAGGATGATGAAGATTCAATGCAGTAATATTCAGACTTTCTCTTGTTGTTCAGCTCGGAATGGGTGTTAAGGGATTAAATGGTGCTGCCTTTGCTGGAACGAAAACTTAGTAATTTTCACATTTTTCTTTCATCTCTCACTGGTGATGATGGCAGAAGGAGGAACAGTATTATATTTTTACTGACAGTGTTCCTTTCCTCAATTTATATTGATATGATAAAGTTGTTAATCAACATGTCCCCACTTGTTAGAGAATGTTCTTGACATCATTCTTATTTATCTAATGTGCAGAAGTGACGCACAGGGGAGGCTATATAGAATGGCCAGTGCTTTTTAGTCATAAATGTGCTTGCTAATCCCTGGAAGTGCTGAGTCAGAGAAAAATTCTGTCGTGTCTGAGAACGTGGGAGTCGATGAAAACTAATTAAGTGATGCCCGAACCTTTCAGCCCTTTTAGTCAAGCTTTGCCAAAAGATTGTTTTTTCACAAGTCTTGAATCTTGATCAAAATACCTAATCATGATGTAGACGTTCTTGTCACTGCAGACATCACTGCTTTCATCCATCATAACAATGAAAGGTCCTGATGTGGAAAGGTTCATGGTGTGTCTGATGTGCTGACAGAGCTTTGACGATCCCTGCAGCTTTTGTTTCTTCCAAAGGATTTTTTTTTAACTTAGTAACTGAGTCTAGGAATCTCACCTTGTCAAGTTGCGTGAAATGGTCAGTGCTGTGAATGAAAAACCCTGCCTCAGCGTTTTGAAGTCTTTCACTTTTTAGCTTGAATTCGATTTTGGTGGGAGGAAAATGATATTACAAAACTGTTATGTTTCACATGAAAAAAACACAAAAATGACTTTAAGTAGGATTCTTTTTTACTACTACTGAACTAAAAATAAAGCCTCAGATCAGTAGTTAAGCTTTTATGGCCTGTTGTACTGAAGGAGAAATAAGCGTGAAGGAGGGTACACTTTGTTCTTCGCACAGTGTGTGTGAGATTTTCAGCATTTGGAAATCAGATTATGTGTGATCTAGTATGAGAATAATAGTATTTTTAAAAATATTTTAAAATGGTCAAAAAGGCAAATTTAAATTAATGAAGATTTGGAGGAAGGATATCATGATCAGATGTCCTTGCACCATGGGAAGTTTAGACTGGGTATTAGGAAAACTGCACCAAAACGGATGCCAAGCACTGGAATAGGCTGCCCAGGGAAGTGGTGGAGTGGCCATTCCTGGAGGTATTTAAAAGGCATGTAGGCGTGGCATTTAGGAACGTTGTTTAGTGGCGGGCTTGGCAGTGTAAGGCTTATAGTTGGACTTGATCATCAAGTTCTTTCCAACCTAAACTATTCTGTGATTCTCTGTAAGTTGATCCCTATACCTAGAGAGCTGAATATGAGAGAAGTCCGAAGGTACATAGATCAAATTACTTGAATAAAAGAATACAGAAGAACTGCGGGCTAGAAGCCTCAGTCTTGTGTTTTGGGGCCATCTCATAGTTCCTGTATGCAGTGTTCTAGTGTCTGACTAACTCCTATATTTCCTCTACAAGAGAGAGGTATTGTCTTCCCACTGAAGAAAGCAGGTACGGCAACTGATTAAAGGTTTGTGTGGCTTGTGCTTTCATGAAGGAGTGCTGGCATACTCACAATACAAATTCCTGAGTTTAGGACAGTTGTCATAAAAATGGATAACTCTCATTTTCTGCTGCTCAGAAGGTGATTTCTTAGTACAATAAAACTGAATTAACATTTCTTACCTTCCTTCTGTTCTTACAAAGTTAAGATGTTAAATGTCCCAGTTTCCTGCCACCTCTAAAATTTTGTTAAATGTATGTGAAAAATGGTTAGTTATTTGAGCAATGATATAAAGTAATAGCGTAAGTGAGAAAACAGGGTATTTTGGGGGAAGACAAGTTACATTTGGTTTTCTCCTTTCAAATACTTCAGAGTGAGGAATGTACAATTGTAAATAAGTGGAAGAAACAAAATGAACTTAAATTTTTAGTCTTAAGCTAAAATTAAGAGACACAGTGGAGCTCGATAATATTCAGGACAGGTTAATGTGTTGTTTTTTTGGGTTTTCTGGTTTTTTTTTTTTTTTTTTTTTTTTTTTTTTTTTTTTTTAGTACACCCCCCTCCTCCAGTTGCATTGTTCCTGTTTAGAAGGTACAGCAAGAGCTGTAAAGAGCTTAACCAATAAACAGCTGTGCATGGCAGCAGATGATTGACTGATACAGGTGACAGCTGTATCTGTGTTGGCCAATAGTGGAGTGATTCACTGGGGTGAATGTGGGATCTCTGGGTGGGAGGCGTTTTGTGCAGTGGCTTTAATGATTCTCTTACATCATTGTTGCATTGGGAATCTCCTGCTAAGGCCTCATCTGAAATACAGTGTATTTCTGTTTTGTTCCAGAAGGATTACTCATGTTCAAGGAACTTGAAACTAAGATAGGTGAGAAGAACTAGAATCCTGAGGGTAATATGGGGGCTTACAGAAGGGTCTGAAAGAACTTGGACTAGATTAGCTTAATAAAATGAAAAACTGAGAGCTTACATACTCCTGCCCTATCGGGCCACAAACTCCAAGAAAATCAGCATAAAGAATACAAAAACTGTGGGATTCAAATGAATGGGATTAAACTGATAAAGAGCATATTTTGTTTTGTTTGGTTGGTTTGTTGTGTTTTTGTTTTTTTGTTTTTTTTTTTTTTTTGGCTGGAAACCTGAGGAGTGTAAAGATGGGAGAAGTAAGCCAAATTTTAAGGTGACATTATGAGAAGGATCCTTTATGAGAAGGATTGTATGATGTGGGATGGGAAGGAAGGAGATTTGATCTAGGAAGTGTTTTCCGATGGTGTGCATTTTTTAGTATTAGTACACTGGTTTATAGAACACCAGGTTGGAAGGAGCCTCAAGGATCTTCTGGTCCTACCTTTCTCGGCAAATCATGACCTCGACCAGATGGTCCAGCACCCTGTCCAGTGGAATCTTAAAATTGCTCAATGCTGGGGAGGCCACTGCTTCCCTGTTGTAGAGATTATTCCAATGATGTATTGTTCTCAGGGTATGGGGGAAGAATTGCAAGCAGGCAGAACCGAACTGCATAAGTCTTCTAGAAGAAATTGAACCCAGAACCCGAACTCTTGGGGAAAGCATTTGATTACTGGTACTTAAATATTGCACGTACTGACTGATGCCCAGTCTTTACTAGCAGTAATATGCACATTGCTGAAATATGCTGCTGAAATACTAAATTCTTGGCAAACTACCAGTTTCCAAAATCATAAATGATAAATTTGCTTTGGCAGATAAAAATTTTTCTGAAAGTGCATCACATATTTACGCAAAGTTTTTATTGTGAACTGTACTGTCACAGCAGAGTTTTTTTTTTTGCCAATCTTTTGTTCTAAATCCATATTTTTAATTTGTTCTCCCCACATTAGTTTCTCAAAGAACGTAAAACCCTTCCTTTCCTAAACTGTGTATTTTAGGGCTGTGACTTCCCTATTCCGTTCAGCTATTCTGGTTGAATGGTTTTCCAAGAAGCAGATTGTCATGTGTTAGTCTTCAATGACTTTTCTGCTGAAACCTTTGAAAGTATCAGTAATGGTGTATCTTGTCTTTCAGAGAGAAAGTTGCACCAGATTTTTCAAATATTTATGTAAGTTTTAGGGAACTGGTGCCCCCAATTTATCAAATGTTCTTTCTATCAGGTTTTTGAGCGCTACTAGTTATAAATGTTAACAGAAGTATGAAACAGTTGGGCAAAGTTCCGTAATCTCACTTTTTCAGTCTTTTATAATGCCATGACTTTGTTAGCTCTCCCATCTCAGTAAACTTCCAGAACAGACAAGTCCTGAATTACTAATGAAAACCAGGAAGAATATAACTTGAAGACTCATGTTCTTTCAACCTTTGTTTGCAATATAATTAAAAAGGGCACCAAGTCTTTTTTTTGAAAGACAGGCGTATCTTTTGTAGCATGTTTGCATTGGAGAAAGAAGCAAATCGCAGTCAAGAAAGAAATCGTCTTGCCTCATAGCTTTATGAAAATGGTGCAGTTTTTGCTGCTTTCTGCAGTGCTGTCAGATTCTAAGTTTTGATTTAATTGAGAAGATGCCATTGCGAGAATGTAAACCAGTTATTCTAGTCTTGCTTAAAAAAACATCTTGCAAAATGATAACAGTAACAAAGGTGGGAATTCACCCCGCCCTGTCTTCCCACTTAAGTCAAACCTCAAATAGCTCCATTAGCTCCATTTATATGCTAATAGTAAGTACAGGAAACTTCCTTGTTCTTTACTTTGTACACAATAAGGAAATAATGCAGGAAGAAAAGATAAGGTTACCTTCGCATTGCATAATTAATAGTGAAATCTGGAAATAAAAATAATACAGTCTTTTGTGTCCACATTAGCTGTCCTGTTCTCCAGCTGAGAAGCAACCATGACACCCCTGTGCCTGTATAATGTGCAACTCAGCACTTTGCCTATGCTGTGTTGATACTGGGAAATACAAACATAAAAAAGCTTACAGTCTCCTCTTTCAGGCGCTCTGTTTTCTGTTCTTTCTGTTCTTTTAAATATTCAGCTTCCATCCGCATCCGTTGAGTGTGGAATGTTGTCTGTTTCTGGCTTTTTAGTTTCAAATTGCATTACGATTTTGTTTGCGTTTAAGGATACTTTATTTTATGCTTCATAATAATTAGTTCTAAAAAATCTAAAAAAAATTAATCACAATAAAATGCTTTTCTGTTGGGCTTTATTACTGGAATATCTGAGTACTGTAAGAAAAAGAAACTGCTTGCAGAGACTTATGTTTTTGCACAATTTAATGGTAAGTCTGGAGCTTTCCGTGTTTGTGTGTATGTGCAGTTCTGTCAAGGAATAGAGTATTTAGTGTGAAAACAGTGTTCTTTGGTCCTTATTTTTTTTTTTAATGGGTGGAGAAGTTTGTGTTGTGTAACTTCTTGAAGTTTGTGTCAAATCATCTTTGTGATTGAGTTCTAGCTTAGTTTTCCACTTAGTACAGTGTTTGTATACCTAAAGCACCTGTTTACTCCGGATGCTGGACTAAAATTAGTCTGTGTGCTTCTAATCAGGGAGAAGAAAAATACTGAAATGCATAAGGAACATATTACTTGTAAAAGCAGATGCTTCCTTTGGTTTTAGTTTGAAAATTTGAAGGCTTTAGTCTTTGTCTATACGTACCTGCAGGAAATGATTTTTGAAATCTCACAGTCACTTGTTGTTGTCATGTTTTCCCTAGTTTTGCCCTATAAATTAAATTTGGATCTTTTTGTAGATAATGTCTTTTTATTTGTTCTTTTTTTTTTGTTTTTTCTTTTACACTTCTAAAAAACTTTCAGTAAGCATAGAAATCTGGATTATTCCTTGAGCTTGCTTCTAAAAATAGTTTTTACATGTCAGTTTTATACCTATAGTGCAAACCCTTACCTGGTCAGCTAATGCAAATTAAATTTTGAGTAGAACAAACATGAGGATGGACTGTAGAGGAACTCACAGTCAGAATTACATTTGCCACGATACGTGTGCCTTTTAGTTGTTAGTTCATCTATGGCGGTGATCCACTTGGATCTGTCAGGAAGTTGTAAAGTGAATGGTAGAAACATGCACTAGGCAGCTGTAAGGTACTGAAGCCCCACAGCTATCGAAAGGAAGTGCTGTTATTTTCACCTGAATGCTTACCTTTGTTTGCACCATCTAATCCATTCTGATTGTGATGATCAAAATTCTTGTTTTACACTTTTGCTAGAAAAAGCAATTTATAGTCAGTACTGCTTCCATGTAGTTGGGACAATTTTCTGTTGTTCCTTACTTGGTCTTACTTGTGCTGAGGTGTTGCTGCGAGGAGCAGTCCCACTGCTGTGGCTGCATACTTACCCTGTTTTACCTTGGCTTGTACTGCTTGCTCAGCTCAGTGAGATGAATTGATCTGTTGGAAGATGTCTGTGCGTGTCGATAGACTGCAGGTTGCTTTACTGCAGCACGTCTCAAACTGTTACAACAGCCTGTTCAGGAGTAGTATTGCTGAAATCCCGAGCATTTCAGAAGTACATTGAGAGAGGTTTTGATAGTGTCAGAATAGACAGTTTATTTAGAAGGAGTTGCAACCAGAAGCAATGGGATAAGAAGGAGAAAATGAGTATTTTAAACTTCAGTACTGTCAATTAAAAACTATAAATGGACAAAGGAATAATTTTAGAAGATGCAGTCTGTTTCTTGGAAACCTGTACACATCTCTGGGGGCTAACACATTCGCAATGGAAGTAGATCATACAGAATCCTGAACCACCTTTGGACTGGTTAACTTATGTCTTAGCAAACAGTGTAGAGGCAGTAGTATGCAGCTGCTCATGAACTGAAGGGAAAAGCAGTAAATACTTGAAAATGAACTGCACTGTGTTGTGTGTTGTAAGAAAATAGCTGTATTGTTTAGCTTAGCTTAACCTTGGCTGAAAACCTGTTAAGCAGTCACAGTGGGATAGTAGTGTGCACATATCCTATTTAAAGGAGAGTCTTTCGCCTCTCAAGAATTTATCAAGTGCTGTGGTAGATCGGTTTCTTTTTACCGTTGATTTTATGAGTTAGAAATCTCACTACAATTAAATTTTATACAAAGCAGCCTGAACATTTGGTTTCTGATAGCCCAGTTTAAGCTTATAGGGTACAGACTTTGAGGGTTTCACGGTGCTCCACACTATGAGCACTTCTTACGTTGTCTTATTTAATGTTCATTGTTATACTAAGGTCCTCTACCTTTTCTTCACCACTTCTTCATGTGTTTGCTTATAATATGCAAATGTCCAATTAGGTGTTATTTTGTTAACCAGAAAATTATCTTGGTCTTGAGTGCGGCTTCCCTTTAGGAAGAAATGCACAATTGCATTTACTTGGAGTAAAGAGTCATGTCTTTCAAGCAAAGCAGGTTTATTCTTTACTAATTTCCAAGATCAAGTGTGAAATAATGGGATTGCACCACTGATAATCATGATTTGAGTCTTTTGGGAGCACCGAATACATGGTGCTGGAAAGAGGGGAAGACAGGAATTCTGCTTCATGGGTAACCTTCAGATAATTTTTAAAGTCAAGCTAATTGAATGTGTGATGTGTGTATCTCGCAGACAGGTGGAACGTACAGATGATGGCAAATATAAGGTTCCTCTGTTTAAAATAAAATAATTATTAGAGTTGCAAAAGTTTATTTTCTGCAGCCGCTGTGAAGGAAGAGAAGGTACATTTTTTTTTGTTAATGTGTTACAGGAAGGTGAAAGTTTGTTATTGGAATGGACAGTGTGTGGCTGAGATTTGCTAAGGTAATAAAGGGAGGTAGATTGAGAGGTCACATGGAAACTGAACAGGAAGTGATAAAATAAGTGACACTAGATGACACAGCTTAAGGCATTCTTTGTGCTTTCATGATGGCCTGTTTAGGAGAATACTGTAACCATTTTGGAATGAACTGTATGTTTAAAACTAGAAAGAAGAGTTTCAAAGTAATGAATGCATTTTATATAACATTGGTTTAGTCTTGTGATAGAAATACAAACCATACAGCCTAAATGACACTGTTGAATCTTGGGACTCGGAGGGTTTGAATGGCACTCATCTTGTTTTAAAAAACGAAGTATAGAGTTATTCTGAGTATAAAGTGGAGGTTAGCTATGTCTATAGAAAGTGCCATTGTGTTTAAGAAAAATTCATGAAGCAAATTCCAAACTATTCCAACACAAAATTTTAACATTCCTTTGGTGGCAGGGAAGGCAGGGTGTGGTGGGGGAGTTTTCTTCAACCTTTAAGTTTCTTCTGCCTTTCAAAAGAAAAATTAGTTGCTGTGCCTATTTTAGACGTCTTGGGCATTTACTGACTGTGGTGAGTGCTCCTAATGTATTGAGGTAGCTTTCTATAGTAAGTGAATAAAACTCTGTAAAGTTAAATCTTTGGTTTTTGAGAAGAGAACAAACAACCTCAGTAATCCAAGACCATGCATTAAATATCCTTTATTAATAAAGAATGGACAGTGGTCTTTGATTAACTTGGTAATTTGTTTATTGTAAATACGTACAGCTTACGGGAGAAGGAACCAGAACAGTGTGTGATGCATTTTGTACCTGTTGCATTGTATGTGCATTGTTTACTTGAGTAAGAAATGGGAAGTCAGATTTGTTCTTGAATAAATATAATAGACAACTGTATTTTTGTTCTTAAAAACTGGATTTAGTCAGGTTTACAGCAGTTGCATCAAGATGCACTTTTTCTTTTTTTCTCTTGGAGAGTATTAGATACACAGGACTTTTTCCAGTTCTTTGTGATACAAAATTGCCCAACTAAAGTTAATATTGGCTTATTGAAAGATAGTATTTAAGTTTGCATGTATACATCCAGCCAGATTTACTTTACCAATCTATAAAATTCTTGGATTTAAACCTTCACTGAAATCTTCACTATGTGCAGTTGACGGTGTTTAGGAGAATAACATGTGACTGCTGCATTAGATTAATTCAGTGCAAGTTTTATTACCTGTAATTCTGAATGTAGTACTAAAGTTTTCCTGCTGAATGCAGTTTTTATTTAGCCTAACAAAAGTACATGATACTTGTATGTTCATGCTGGGTTATTTATATAATACTATATGATATTTTAATGGAAGGCTCTACTCTTGTATTTCTGTTCAGTATTTCAAGGAAGGGATTAAGAAATTACCCAGTTAGCATACCCAGCACCTGCTGGTGGTATTGCACAATTGCGTGTTTTGTGATGCCTTCCTCTCCTGGGTTTTAATCCTGGCATCTCCTAGATGTTTCCTGGCACCTTTGCTTATCTATCTCAAACTCTGATTTCATGTTCTGTCACCAATTCCAAGCTTAGATTTGACAATGCTCTACCCTACTCCTTCCCTCAAGTGCAGTCAACTTCATGCCTCAACTGCCTACAGAACGGTAATTGCCTTTTAGCTCAACATAAGCACTCAGGTGCTCAGGGTAGGAAAATGGACACAGAATATGACCCCTAGTAACATGAGTATCAGAGTATAGAAGGCTGAAAATTCACACAGCAGATCTTGAGGTCTTCTGTGAGTTTTGAAGGTGGATTGAAATGTTTATTGCACCATTTGAGATTAAAGACTGATTTTAGTAGGTTTTTAGTTGAAGAAAGCTAAGAAAATATGAATGTAATTTGTTGAAACATTTTGTATTACTATGTGAAATAACTTGTGCAGTATAAAGCTGTGAGATAGCCCTGTGCATAAGCAAAATCACTTTGTACTGTCTGGAGCGAACGTTGAAATTTTTTGCTTTGGGAATAATTCTTAACACATGCAGACCTTCAAGCACTGGAGCCATAGTAAAACCCTGTTTGTAAGTGTTGCCTGTTTTTACTTGCAGCTGTGCGGTCTTTTGTATTATGACAGTTTCTTAAGTACCTATTCCTGTTTATTGCGGAAATTTTATTTTTTTTGGGGTTCCAGCAAGTATTTAGATGATTTTCCAAGTGGTGACCCTTTTTGTGTACTAAGGATAGAGAATAGATGAAAAAATCACCCCTCTCTCCCTCTTTCCTAACTTGATTTACAAACTTGCATTCAGTCAGAGCAGATGAAGAATACAGAAGTCAGCAGAGTGGTGAAACACGATTGTCAGAGAGCACCAGGCTGAATCTACTAGTCAAGGTCTCCTCCCAGTCTTTTCTTCTCTTTTGGCAGTGTTGTTACTCTTGGGAAAGAAGTAGTCTGTTTACCAGTGTGGCTGGGCCCATAGGGATCTGGGTTTTTCTGTAGAGAAACTTTTCTTCTCATTGGACAGTATTCAGGGCTCAGAAAGCTGTGACTGTGCAGTGTGTTCTGCCTGACAGGTGGTAAGGTAGGTAGTTGATTATCGTTCCTTGCAAGTGGCAAGCTCAACTGCAGTTTTTACTATCCTCAACTCTACTGGACCTCTAAATGTTTATCCCAAGGTTCAGGTTTTGGTAGGCTATTCATTGCCTTCAGGACTGATACCAAAACCAAAACTTAGCAGTGGCACAGCTACAAATGAGGCTACAAGTAGAATGTGTATGTGAAATTATTACAGGCAGCAAGTACTTGAGCTTCAGCTAGTACAGGAAATACGATGTTTCCAAATTAGAAGAAGAAATAGGACTTTGTCTTCTGCTTCCTGAAGGACAATTCAGGGTTCTAGTCAGCCAGCACGATGGTTGTTGAAAGAGTAGAAAGATACGTACTTTTTAAGCTTTTCCTCTCAAAATCTTTGCTCCCGCTTTTTAAATGGCTAGTTTCTGTGTCGCATCTCCTTCCATCGATTTTCTTTCTTGTTTCTGGTATAGCAGGTTGGGGTTTTCTTTTGGTGTTGTCAAAGCATGGCGGTAGGATAGAGAAGGCAAATAGTAATGTTTTGATTCCTCCTTGGGAAAACAGATGTGATTCCTTTCCTGTATAGGTTGATGATGATGCCACTGACCATTATGAGGAATGATTTTTTCCTGGCTGCCCTTTGGCAAGGGAGAGAAATGACTTTCTGTGGTAGGCCTCCTGTGAGTCTATTGTGACAGTAGTGACGGTGACAAACAAAAAATTGTTGGTGTTAATGCCAACAGGTTTACAGGTTTTAATTTAAAATTTGATTTAAAATTTGTTGATGTAATTACCTACCTAGATTTAAATTGTTACTCTGCTTACCCAGCTCTGTAACAAGTTACTGCTCATGTAGATGCCTGAAGTTTTGTTTGTGTGAGTTTATTAGTATGCTTTTGTCAAGAAAGCAGTTTTGTCACTGTTCCCGTGTGAGATAAGCCAGCTTTATGCTCTCGTAACTGTGATCTTGTAGAAGAGAATTCCAGAGTAAACCCATCCATGTTTCTACACATTTGCTTTTTCTTTTTTTTTTTTTTTCCCCTGAAAAAAGTGTTCAGTATAAACTAAAAGCCTCAAACAAACCAGTAAGTCCCTCTCCCCCTCCCCGTTCTACCATGGCATTTTCTGTTATGTAGGCAGCTATGCTGAGTTGAAATTGTCTGTCAGTGTAGCTGAAGAGAGCATCTACAAACTTTGTGTAGCAAATGTATGTTTAATGCTGCAAAAGACATTTTTAAAACATCAAACTGTGAAATTTTACTGTCTCTTTACTAAATTAGAAAATCCCAGCATTATCAGATTTCTACTACTATAGCAAGTAAGAAAATTGTTGTATTCCAAATGTTACATCTGTTATGCTGGTTTTCTTCCTACACAGTGTACATGAACTCTGTGTTTAGAAAAACTTGATCTTCTCAGGGAAAAAAAGATCTTGGAAGAAGGCAATCCACTCAAGTGTTCAAAAATTATTCTTAGCTTTCAATTTTCAGTGAAATACATGTGGATTTTGTACTGACATAGAGATGCTTCTGAATTCTCATAGCATGAGGAGAATTCGAAGTACTCATGCTAGAGAGCATCTGTAATGGAATGAAACTCTGGTTCTGTATAATAAAAATTCAAAATTCACATTGATTTCTGGAAAGTCAGAATTCTTTTTGCATTTTAACAGAAAGATTCCTTTGATTTACTGTGTACATCAAAGGGGAACACGTACTATATCATTCACAATTTAGTGAGGGTAAAATGGGTATGTGTATTTAAACAGCTGGTTGGAAACAAAAATGGGATTATGTAACATTTGGCTTAAACTATTCTTGTTTTAATAGCTTCATGTCTGGCTGTGGGAAACAAAGTGTTTTCACCACACTAGAAATACTTCACTGCTGTGTTTGGTGGGGTTTCTTTTTGAGAAATGTTGCTGTTCTGCTTGATGCTTCTTTGCCTCGTAAAAGTTGCTTGATGAAAGGATGACTCAAGTGATCATTAATTTGTTTTGTGTTTGCAGCTTGCAAAACAGTGATGTCACAGAACTGACTGCATTCATCACAGTAAGTAAGCCACAGCAATAAGCTTTCTGATAATTTTTTTGAGAAGCATAAATCGTATAGGGAAAAGAAAAATGTTATCTGCTGTATGACTTAGTGCTAGATTCTGCATCCAGGTCCTAATTTCAACAAGACATTAAGCATAGGCCTAAGACTTCTTGGTTCGTTAGTCCACATGTGCAACTCTTGAGTAGGTCTGTAACAATTAATACCGTTGTAATTATTTCTAGATTTCGTTTGCTTGAAATATAAATATTATAAAATGTAGTTTTAATGTGTTGCACATTTTCAGTATATTGTTAGTAGTTTGATGCCTGACATTATACAGTTTAGGAAATATTTAAAATGAACCGAGAGATTGTGCAGAGAGTTTTGATTCCAAAAGCAGTAATAGCAACTTTGAAATGAAGAATTCTGGATTCACATCAGTCTGCTTAGTGTTTTTCAGGATAACTAAAGAAAAAAAGGTGTTTGCGTCTTTCTCCAGTACTTTGCTTTGGACAAAGTTAACAGTGAAAACTGAAATAAGGGATTTCAAACAGAAAGCCTGACTGGCTTTGCTTAGCTCAGAGATGCAACTTACAGGCACACTTTTTAACGTTTATCGTACTTACTGTCTGTCAGGTACATGAAATAGGAGAGGAAAATCTGAAACACATTTGAAATGGTTTTTCAAGTTTATTAGTATTGGTGCTACTCATGTTAACCACCTGTTCTTTACACAAGATAATATTCCCCTGATAATAGCAAATAACATACTTAAATTTGTAATAACATATTATAAGTTTATGTACAGTAATGAGATATATTTTGGTTAACAAGAGCCTTGTTTATGTCCGGGACAGGATACTATGTGATACATCGGAGACTTACATTTCAGTAGGGACCTTAATGTCCTCACCCCAGAGGTAACTTTACAATCAGTAAAGATAAAATTTGCACTGACAGTGGGGGCGAAGAAAGGCTAAATCAGTCATTTTTGCATGGTGATTAAAATGTTTTTGAAGATTGAACTTAAAAGGCTCAGGTTTTAGAAGTACTTCAGGTGTATAGTTGCATGCTTTCTGCACAGTGCAAATAGAAGCTATTTAAACCACTACATGTGATTTAATTCAGTATTTATGGGAATGGTAAGAGATTCTATGACTCTATGATTCTATGAATTCAGAGAATGAATAGGCTCATATGGAGAGAGCAGACCAATTAAATAGGAGGGATCAAGTGAATTAGAAGTCGAAAGAACTGTTTTCTAGTGAACACATTGCTTAGTAGGCAGTGATACAAGAGCAGGTAAGGGTGGGAGGTGGGACAGCATGTTATTTCGAAGTGAAGAGCAGCAATCTGAGTTAAAAAAAAAAAAAGGCAGAACTAGGAAGGTCATTAAGTAATTTGCAATAGTAGACAAAAATGAGAACTGTATTTGGGATTTAGCATTTACTGTAGGCATCAGACATTGCGGAACTTTTTGTATTACAGTAGTATACTGTCAGCTTCTGGAAGGTGAGCCAGTTTTAATGAAAAAGCTCTCTTTTCATAAAAGCTAAACCCTGTTGCTACTGTGTTAATGAGGTAATGTATTTTCTGGGGCATACTGAAACTGGGGGACTGGTACCTTCTTACCCTGTATGTCTGACAACAGATGTGGAAACTTCCTAGAAGAAGCTTCCAGTTTTATTGGGGATAGGGGGCTCTATAGTATCCAGTTAGTTTTAAACATTACCACTATGTTGGGCTTTAAAAATCTAAACCTGCTAACTTTCAGTTTAAATCCTACTTTGAGGGGCAGTTTTCCTTAGAACTACAACTACAGAATGAGACCTGCCAGCTGGCTGCTGCTGACCTATCTTACTCTGTGGAAGAATTGGGATGAAAAAAGTGCCTTACTCAGTAGAATGAGAAGAATGCTGCATAAATGGTGAAGTTGCCATGCATAACTTTTCTCCCTTTAAATATGCAATTGGAGAAGAACAGGAGGAATTTATAGAAAGATTTGTGCTTTTTGATCAGTTTTCCTGTAGGCCTTAAGAAAAATGCAGGGGAAATAATAGCCAGGTGCAGTTCTCTTTCTCTCAACAATCTTATTTTAAGGTTGGCTGTTTGCACTAACTCAGTTTACCAGTTTATTCTGCTTGTGTGCTTATGGCCAACTATAAGTAACTTAATGCTTTTGTGAGGGATTAAAATTGTCCAATCTCTGAAAAAGAAGAAATAACATGTCCATAGTTCTCTCTCACATTTTTGTGGGTACAGCCAGTTCTTTAGCCTACAGAATATACTTTCTTTGTTCGGAAGCAATAACAACCCTTCCATCCAAATGAAGAAATGGCACTGCAGTATGTATTCTGTTGTAACAAATAGGTTGCTTCAGGGAGAACTTGAAAAGATTAGGAAAACCAGCAAGTAATAATTCCTTGTACTTTGTGAGGTGTTGGGATTTTTTCTGGGTCTGACTTCCTGTTAAATTCATGCCATTTTGGATAAGAGGTTCTTGAGGATACTAATTTCTACTCCCAAAATACAAAATTCTTTTCATTCCTAATGCTAGTTCTTTTTGTTCCAAAAGCTGGTGGTGATGAGTTCTAACAGTACTACTTTACCTGTGGAAACAGAAATAGTATAGAATCCTGACACTGTACTTGAAAATTATGCAAATAATGTTTTCTATAAATTTTCTATATGTCTGTAACTAAACAATTTATTAATGGCTATAATTAAATAAGTGATTTAGAAGATCAGCTGAGCAGAAGGCTGAACAAAATTTTCTGGAGAGTTAAGGTGAAGTTAAGAAGGGAAGTCTTGCCTCAGAATTTGACCAAAATTGTGATTACAAGTTACATTTGTGAGAAAGTTGCCATTACAGGAATACTGGAGTTGGTGAATGCTGCGGTTAGCAAAGGAACCTTGTAGGTGTGCTCTACACTCAAATTTTTCTGTTGTTTGTGGGGGGAGAATGGAGGAGAAAATTAAATCTTGAGCAAAGGATAGGAAGATGTTAAAGGATTTGTCAATAACACTTTCTACAGGAAATAGAAGTAAGGATTGACAGGTTTGAAAACTGTCCAGTTTCTTTTCACTGTAATGAAGCATACATTGGCGTACTTTGAATTGGTGACTAGGAGTGTGAAGGTGAACAGCAAAAAAATGTTTGAGTTTTTGCTGTCCGACCCAGGAAAGAATTTGTATATTTGAGTTACTGGTTCTAATATACAGAAGCAAGTTGCCAAGAGAAGCCCTTACATGAAACTTCAGTGTGTGTAAATACTAGCCTCTTTGCAAACTGAATAAAAAAACAACAGACTTGCGGAAATGTGCAGATCAGGCCAGCATTTTTTAATCTTCATCTTTCTTTTTTGTTTTGTTTTTGTTTTGTTAACCCTGTGCTTTATGACTTGTCAGCTGCTATGTATCAGAACAAAAGAAATTACACAAAAATATATGATTGTTGAACTGTAAGTGAAATTTAATCAGAAGTCTGGGTACTGGCAGCTAAGGAAACATGCTGTACCGAGAGGTAAGGGGAAAAGAAAGAAAATACTGGGTGAATTTGGGTTTTAAAGAAAAGGTTTGATGCGTTTATGGCAATTTAAGTTAGATCCCTTCCCACAACTGTTCAAATTATTCTTGTCAGAAGTTAGCTTAAGCATCTAGATACATAGCTGTATTTGCCTTTTTAATTATGCAGAGATTTAATGTGAAGGTGCATTTGGTTATGGAAAAGGAACCTTTTTATATTTCCCCAAAAGCTTCTGGGGCCTACAGTACAAGAAAGACACAGACCTCTAAAAGGAAGTCCAGAGGAGTCCACAGCAGTGCTCAGAGGGCTGTAATCCCTCTCCTGTGAAGAAAGGCTGAGAACATTCATGTGTTTGCTCCTGGAGAGGGGAAGATTCCAGGGAGACCTGACTGTGGCCTTTCAATATATAAAGGAGGATCATAAGAAAGGTGGAGAGATATATTTTTTTACGAGGGCCTGTAGTGACAGGACAAGGGGGAATGACTTTAAACTGACAGAGGGGGTATTTAGACTAGATATTAGGAAGTTCTTCCCTGTGAGGATCGTGAAGCAGTGTCACAGGTTGCCCAGAGAAGGTGTGGCTGCCCCATCCCTGGAACTGTTCAAGGGCAGGTTGGATGGGGCTTTGAGCAACCTGGTCTAGTGGAAGGTGTCCCTGCCCATGGTGGGGGGGGGTTAGATTAGATGATCTTTAAGGTCCCTTCCATATTGAACTATTCTGTAATTCTATGAAATCATGAAATCATTCTCTTCATTTCTTATAGTAATAATATTTGAAAAGTAGCAGTTTGATTTTTTGACAGTGTAGGTGGATGTACATTTAGCAAGCTCAGAAAAAACATAAAAGCTTCTAAAAAAGCCCGTCCCCCAAAGAACGTGAGAATTTACTTTGTTCATACATGTCTAACACCTGCAGATTTAATTACATCTTTACTTCAGTATAATAACAATAATTAAGATTGACTAAGAAACTAAAAATAATACTATTTTAAGTTTTATGTTCTTACAGTAATTATACAGAGTGTAAATAAAAGACAAGGCAATTATGCTTCTTTCTTAGTTTTGCATCTTAGTTATTTTGAGAAAATCATCTCATTAAAAATTGAAATAAAGGTAGTTTATGGCTGTATGTTTCTGATTTGTCTGCAAATATGGTCATTGCATGTGTAGGTCCATATGCTTGTATGTGTTTAGACTTACTTATCAATGAAAACAAATTAACATGCAACATAAAGCAGTTATGGGATTGAAATTACAAGATGACTGAAAGTTTCAAGGAAATAATAAACTGTGTATTTCTCTGTGAAGTACCTAGTTTTATTGTAGTTTTGTTTTAAAATAACAGACTACATTTGAGGTATTGCATTTTATAATAGGAAGTCAATTTAAAAAAACAACCAAACAACCAAAAAGCAGCCACTACTGACAAAACATCTGGAGGGGTTACTCCCAGCTCTTTCAGTGCTGCTGCTGCAAACCAGGTTTAATAGTAGTTATTTATTGAAAGGGTTAAAGAGCAGATTTTGATTATGTATTGTCAATCCATGATTAGCATCTGTTAGGCGGAATAAGTGGTTTGTTAAGCTTTACTGTACAGATGGCAACTGGAGGAGCTCACATGTAAACTGAATTTCTGGTAGTATCACTGTTATTGTTAAGCCAGATTGATTCTATCTTTGCAATAGCAGTGGTCCATTTGCACAAAAAAAAGTGTTGGTTTTGTTTACAGTTCCTTCAAACGTTTAAAAGTTCAGAAATGTGTCGAAGTACATATGATTAATAAGAGTTTTTACTTTGCTTTGGATTTCTTACAGAAAGCAGTGTTCTTAGCATTTAAATACAAAGCTTTGGCCACTTATGGGAAATAAGTATTTTTTCTAGTTGAATTTCAGAGTCATAATATAAAGTAGCTCTGTAATGTAGATGCGTAGGTTAAGAAGATATATCTAGCCAGCCATCGAAAAGATAGTTTTCCATACATAGGTTGTTGCAACCTTATGTTTTGAATCTAAGTCTTCAGGGACTTTTCTACTGGTAGCTATTCTGAGCACTGTGTTCCTGTTTCAACTAGAAAGTTGCTTGTAGTATGACTTCACTGCAGGAAAGCTCCAGAAAGTGTGGTTTGGGTAAGGGTTGCAGGCTCAAGGAGGGAGGTGCATTGTACATGGTTTATTTTTATTTGCTGTTACCAGAATTTGTAATATTGCTGTGAGTCATTTGATATTTGATTTTATTGTTGAAGTCTTAAAAATCCTTAGGCAAAACTAAATTTTCTTTATTTTCTGAGGAAGGTAGTAAATCCTGGTATGGTAATAAGGAAGAAATAGTGGAATCAAAAGCATCAAAACTGAGCAGGCAACTGGGACCCTTAATTAAACAAACAATGAGAGTACTTTTATTTTTAACTTGACAACTGACAGAGCTTAGATGGCTGTTATGTGATAAATTCATGTGAAAACAGAGCAGCCTGTAATGGAGCAGCATATTGATCAGCACCTCTCTTCAACCATGTGTAAGAGGCACAAGGTCTTGGTTTATTCTTGATTTGTGGTTCAAGCTCTCCTCTTTCATTGCTTGTAGTGTTGGTGGGCCATAAACTGTTTGCAAATTTATCTTAGCAGTAAGTGAATAAGAATAAAATAACTTTTTCAGACGCTTTTACAGAGCAGGACAGACTGGGAGCAATAGCAGAAAGGCCTTTGGGGTTTTGGTAGACAGCAAGCTGAACATTAGTTAGCCATACACTCTTGCAGCAAAATAAGCTGACTGCATTATGGAGAGTATTAGCATGAGTGTAGGCAGCAGTGTGAGGGAATTGAGTCCCACTGCCCTGTTTAGCCCTTGTGAGACCACATCTAGAGAGCTATATCCAAATTTTGGGGTCCTCAGTACAAGAAAGTTAGTGACATACTTTAGTGAGTCCAGTGATTGGCTAACAAGAGGAACGGGGAACAAGAGTGCATGACATAATACAGATGTGGGAGAGAAGTGGAATCATCAGCCTTGAGGAGTCTTAGGGAAGCTAGTGGTTATCTTGAGGCGCTTAAAAGGTGTTATAGAGAAGAAAAGTCTGAATCTTCTTGAAGTGTGCAATGAAAAGAGAAGAGGCAAAAGACACAAATTATGCAGAGGTTAAATTTGATTAGATAAAAGGGAAAAATTCCTGATAATGAGAGTCATCAAACTTCATGAACCGGCAATTTGTGCTTCCAGTGCAGAAGATGAGTTGTATCCTGGGCTGCATCAAAAGAAGGGTGGCTGGCAGGTCAAAGGAAGTGATTCTTCCCTATTACCTGCTCTGTTGAGATATCCCCTGAAGCACTGCATCCATTTCTGGGGTCCCCAGAGCCAGAAGGACATACTCCTATCCGAGTGGGTCCACAAGAGACCACAGCAGTAATCATAGGGCTGGAGCTCCTCCTCTATAGAGACAGGCTGAGGGAGTTGGGGTTGTTCAGCCTGGAGAAGAGAAGGCTCCAGGGAGACCTGATTGTGGCCTTTCAATATATAAAGTGGGATCACAAGAAAGATGGAGAGGGGCTTTTTATCAGGGTCTGTAGTGACAGGACAAGAGGCAATGGTTTTGAACTGAGACAGTAGGTTTAGATTGGACACGGGGAAAAAAATCTTTACAGTCATGGTGGTGGGATGCTTTGAGCAGGAGGTAGGACCAGATCACCCCTGTAAGTTTCTTTTAACATAAGCAATGTTATGATTTTATCGTAAATAGAAATTTTGTCTTTTTCTTCAACTTTGTCTTTTTGTTCCGAGGATTTTTAAGGGAGAAAGGTAGAATTAGAGTAGCATCAAGGAACTTCTGAGTCAAGTCAGTACATCATAGCTGGGAATATGTGGTATAAGACAGCTGCTGTTTTGTATGACTGTGAGAATATTGGATTTCTAAGAGTGATTGGCTCTTGTTTTTTGCAGTGCCCTTCCACATCCTTGGTGAGATCTTTCTTACAGTGTTGTCTCCCAGATCTGATGCTGAATACCTTATCTTGGTCACCTCCTTAGCCCTGCTGCATTGTAGTACATCCTGTCTAAGATGTGTTCCTTTGCCTTTCTGTTGTACCTGGTTTTCCCCAGTTTGGGAAGAATTGTCTTAAATTTGGATGCATATTGGTGCTGCTCTTCAGGTTTGACTCTTGGGTGCAAAAAATAGTGAAGAAGGAATTTCTGTTCCATATCTAACTTGAGACAGTTATGTTTCGTGCAGGTGCTCCCTTGTATTCTATAGTTTGCTGACCCACTTTAACACCACTAAAACCCCAAAGTAATTAGCTAGTGGTAATGAAGAGATGGGTAGGGGTAGTTGAATTGCAGATGAGATAAGAAATGACTGAAATGTATATTGATAGTAGGTGTAAAATTGAAGTAGTTTGGTGGGTTTTGGTTTTGTTGGTTTTTTTGTTTGGTTTTGTTTTTTTGTTGGTTTTGCTTTGGTTGGTGGTTTTTTTTTTCTGTGAGAGATGTGATATGAGAGTGTCAGGTGGATAGCTGTAAGTCATAAAATAAACATGTTGGATATATATCTGTGTATATTTGATCCTACCCTTTCTAAGTCAAGCACAAAGGTAATGCCTGAACTTGTACAACCTTATGCTGCAGTCTGCCCAAGCCCCAGTGTGATTTAGCCAGAGAAATTCTAAGGGCCAGTGTATTTTGGGGGATGTACAGACATTTTTTTCCACCCTTTTTCACCCTATGAAAAATATTCTAGTCTTAAATTATGGTTATGTTTGGAATACGAAGAATAGGCTGAACAAAGTGAATAGTGGGCAGAGAGCATGTAAAATGGAACATATTCTATTTATCAAATGTCTGATACTATTACTTCTGTAACAGGAAGAAGTAAAGATAAACAATGAGAAGAAAGGATGGGAGGCAAAGTTGAGGTTATGAAATATTTACTTTACTGGTGTCATGAAGTAAATTTTCACAAAGTTGGTTGCAAGCTTTGTTTAGTGTTCAAATATTTTCCTCCTATGTATTTACCATAATGGAGCAATAGTTGGACATCTAGCTATGCAATTTATGTATGTGTTTACATATATATTTGTAACACAAAATTGTTCCTCCTGTGATCCAGTTTCACTTTAAAATCAAGCCACAAGTTTGCACGTTTGAAAATTATTCTAGAGTACCAACATCTACCTGAATTTCAAGACCCCAGAAGTTGCTATCAAGGAATACATTTGTTGAAGTCTTGTTATGAGCCTGATGGACTGTGTTTTCATACTTGATGAAGAGCATGTATGTGCGTGTATATGTGTGTGTACATGAATATATATATATTTAACTATGTTAAAATTGGTTTTATTGATCCATGTATAATCTTTTTAATCTGAGAACCTAATTCTTTAAGTATTCATTCAGCAAGACAAGATTCTCTTTTCTTTTTTGTCCCACCTCTAACCTGGAATATTTATTTATTTATTTATTTAAATCAGTTTGTATATACATCAAGCAATGTAGAGCTGAATGTAGTTTTGTTAGTTTTAATGAAGCTGTGTTAGTTTATTCTGCATGGTGGTCTCAAATGAGGATCTTCCTAGGCATGTTTTGTTTATTTGGAAAAGAAAAAATAGAGATTGTGTGCCTGTGTATTATGTAAATACAGATTTTAGAATGATCAGGTGTTTTCTAACTGTTTTCACATGTTTTGTTAATATTCGAAAGGTTTTCTTTATAGGTTTTCTGACGGTAATTTGTTTAAAACAAGCACAGCAATGAAAAAGATGTAGAATTGAGAGTTTTTAGTATTCTTGTGCTGTTCAGAGGAAGTAAAGAAATGGTATGTTACAGCACAGCTTAAATGCATATCAGTTGAATAAAGCATGGGCTTAGAGCTTGTAGTGAGGTTCTATGTATCATCTGTTTTAGATGTATTACAGAGGTGATGTCAAGGTGAAAGCAGACTTGCAGAATGGTTGGAAATCATTGATATTCTGACTCTGAGGCTGTAAATGGCTCTGTGGCAGATGGAGTCTTTGTCAAGGAAGAAAAATGGCAGCTCTGGAACATCATAGATGTTTTTGCTTAGCAGCTCAGCACATAGGCTGTGACCTTCCAGTGTTGAGGAGTTCCTCCTGTGCTTTAATAAATTGTCCTGCACTTTTATTCCTAAAAGTAGATAAATAGTAGTCATCATAATTCAGTATAATTTGGGGTATTTCATGATGAAAAAACATAAGCACACCTGATTGCCGTATTTTTTAAAAGTAAGCTTTGAAGGATGCTTGCAATTTCTGCATGAAGTGCTAGAAATAGCTTTTAACTAAGCATTGTGTGTTACTGAAAATAAAGGCATGTGTGTTTATGTGCATAGATACAACTACTAGTGCAGCACAATACTAAAACTGTATAGGTGAGCTGTTAATACTTTGGAGCATGATTTTAAGCCACAACCAAAAAACATGGTCAAATGGAGAGTGTTAATTTTTAGAATATGGTCATACTGTGGATACATCTGTATTTATTTTATTCCAGCAAAATGCAGCATTTTGGACTATATATTGAAAAAGCTATTTCTGATTAGTTCAGAGAGGATAAATATGGGTGATAAATTCAGTCTTCTGGGTTCATGTTTTTTCTTTATTGATAAGTATTCGAGTGTCCATCTTTTAGTACCTGGCAGCATCTAATTCTGTTTACTGTTGATATGGTTTCATCTGTGTTTTGTTACGAGGTTGAGTCTATATTTATAGAATGAGAGTTCACTTTTATGTGGTAACTTGTTTGTATATTCTCATTCCTATTAACGCAGTTTGTGCCAGGTTGTGTCAAGTTATGAAGTTTGATGTCCTGTACTTAAGATACATGCATGATTGCCTAGTGTCAACAGTTATGTACCAGAAATCTCTTTATTTCATATATACAATAGGTGTGTATGTCTTAGAGATTTTCTCATTTAATAATTTGAATTAAGGCTATATCCTTTAACAATTCTTTATATTCATAGGTACCACATACGCTAGTTTGATCCCTAGTAAAACCATTGTTGTCAGTTGTTTGTAGTATATAGCTTCAGGAGCCTATAGCACCTTGCAGAAGATGCTCAATTGGAGAGCTGACCTGTATTACAGGGTAATAAGTCATTGTTAAAAGTGCAGGCATTTCACAACTATCACCTGCCAGCCATACTCTTTAGCCTACTTGACAATTGTTAGAATTATAGAAAGCAATCACTGTTCATCACAGAAGAAAATGACCCAGTACTTTCAAGGGTCAAGGTTGTTGCATTAGAGTATCTCTTTTCCAAACCCTGGAGGTTGTATAGTCTTTGCTTTTAAAGGTGAGCTCACTATAATTAACTGTGCCTCAGTCTATTCAGTTTCAGTCATTTTGAGGTGTAACATGGATGGGTTTTTGACAGAAGGACAAATGCTTTGTAATTGAACCAGAAGCATTTTTGGTAGCGTGTGATTGAAAATAGTCTTCCTACATCTTTTTATTAGGACCTTGTAATGCACGAATGAGAGTAAGACCACTTCATGTGACATATGCCTCGATGTTTATATCATGTAGCTGCATATATTTAAAAGTGAGAGAAATAGAATGAAAAATAAGGCCATGTGTTTCATGCTTTCAGCTTTCAAAGCTCTCGATGACATAAGTGCTTGTTAACTTAGAATCAGAGCACATATGAAGAGAGGTAATGGAAATTTTTATGCTTTCAGTTACTTACGTAGCTCATTACGTCCAGTACCTTGATGGTATTTTTCCTGGGTTGTGTACTGATGATTTGATATGACTGGCTCTGGGGATGTTTAAATCCATTTTCAGACATTTCATGATTTTTCTCCTCTTATTTTTAAATGGTCTCTTGTGCCTTCTGTTTCTTCTGTTTTCTGTTGTGATGGCCATCGTAACTACAGAATGAATGACTGAATGACTTACTTATGTTGTCAAGATAAAAGTGGAAAATAAATTACAGATTACTTTTATTTATTCCAAAAGATTTTTGTGTGCAGTTTTGCTATACTGAAAATAACAAATTGGCTGTTTGTCTTCCTGGAATTAGGGTTTTGGAGTGTTAGTTGAAAAAGAGAGGAGAAAAAAACAAAAAACCAAACAACATAACCCTACCAAAGAAACCAGCAAAGATTTATTTTCTACTGTTTTGTATTTTTTGGTACAACTTCGGAACTTACCAACAATAAAGCTAACTTGATAGTGGCATTATAGTAACAAACTCTTCAAAGTGAGAACAGTGGAAAAACCTAGTGGGTTTTATTATTAGTTTTTATAGTTTAGGGGTGAATTCAAAACATAGTTTTGATGCTGTTTTAGCTAGGGCTGTAAATAGATTGCTTTTTTTATGAAACATAAGGCAGCATATATCCCACAAAGCCAAAATATGGTATTAGTATATTGAGAAAAAAGGTTTTTTGAAAGACTTTTGTAATGTTTTAATTTTTATGGTGAGCTCTGAGTAGTAGAATAAGTAATTCCATTCAGTATTCATCCCTTTTTCACTAAAGTGTTTTGTATAACTGCATATACTGCATGCTTATACGTACTGTTATTGAACTTGCTGGGTGGTTTTACTTGGTTTCATGATGATTTTGCATGTTTATGCAAAGCAATTACGCTTATATTCATGTAATGGTTTTAAATTCTGTTTCTGTTTAACCATTAGATAAATGTAGAGAATATTTTTTTAAATGTGTTGTTCCTGTATTGAATTCTTGTATTAATTGGTGTGCTGTGGAAGTATAGTTTGTCCAAGTGACACACAATTTTTATTAGATATTCCTCCTGTTTCTGCAGAGAAATGAAAGTCCTTTGTCTCCTTAGCACCCATTGATTTTTCTTTCAAGGCTATGTTAACAATACTGTAGAACCCACGCAATTAGAATCTACATTTAGCAATAAACAGAGAAATAAATTTTGTAAAATAAAGTGTTGTACATATGGTGCTAACAAAATATTTTGCAATATTGTTGTACTTGAGTCAGTGAAACCAGGAGGAGGACAAGATACTGAAAGGTCGAGGGAAAATGAGAAAAAGAACAAGCGACGCAAAAAGAAAATGACACTGAGGTCTTGGTTTAATACATATGTATTCCAGGTTGATGGCTGATTTCATTAGCAAGTCTCATTGTTATGCAATGCCTGTTCTTCTGCAGCAAAATGAATATTGTATTCTCAGAGGGTCTGTGAGTGTGTGTATGTGTATTATGATGATAGATAAAGAATATATATTTATAGTTCTAACATTTCAAAACTTTTGAAGAATCCTTGTATTTTAAAAATATTGTTATATTTCAATTTCCTGATAAAATGGTAAACTAATGGTTATTTTTATGGAAAAAAGCAGTTTTACCCTGCATTTCTTTGCTATGCTTGCTACCTTTGTTATCTTTCCCCCCAAAACCTTCAGTTTGACTAAATAATAGTTAATACTGAATTCACTATATCAAAAATTAAAATTTAACTATAAGACTACTAGTCTCTGCAGTGCTTTTTAAAGTGGATGTCAGTACTGCATATGGAACATCGAAACAAATATCAAAATCTCATCAAACACAAATCTTTATATTTAATTAGAATATACTGAAAAATATTAAAAAACTGTTTATTGTAAGATAACAATTATTATGATATTTATTATGAAATGACATGTTTTGGTACATAGAACAATGGGATACTTAAGATACTGAAGTGCTTTAGTTTCTTTTGTTTCCAAGTTGCTAGTTAAAACTACTGTTTCAGTAATATTAAGACATTTTGATGAACACTATTCAAAATGAGAAGGAACATATGAGAAGGTTTTGATGCAGGAAAATGAAAATGCACTGTAATTATACAACTCAGGCATTTTTGCATGCTCTTCCAGAATACTCCCTATATAAACTGTGTGGGGTCAAAATCTAGTAGCAAATGTATGAAATGCTACTAAAGAAATAACGACTTAGGATTTTGAGTAGTTTTGTGATTGGTTCTAGGTAATGAGCCAGCAGGAAGAATGCTTTTGGGCAGTGTAGTAATGTAAAGAACAGACTAGTTTTTTTGGGTTTTGTTAGTCACATGCATTTGAGCGACTATGGCTGCCTCTTTCTCAGTGGTATTTCTGTAGTGGCTATTGTCTTTATTCCATTTCCAAGATACTCTTTTAAGGATCAGATAGATAGATGAAGGGTCCTTGTGTTAGGCAGACAGTTCAATGAGGACCAGAGGGCCTTTAAAATGAAGCTAAATCCTGAGCAGTATGACCAATACATGTGAGCAGACCATGGAGGCAGTAGAACAAAGAGAAGATAGCTGCCTCTCTGTTAGGGAAAGTAATCCTCTTCCCTCTGCTTTGGTAGAATGGTAATCACTGTAAGGATGTAGATCACTTAGTGTCAGCTGATGGCTTTTAAAGATTGGTTGGTTTAGTCTTTTTTTGAAGATGAGAAACTATCTCTGAAATGAGATAATCTGTCTCTTTATGTGTCTTAATGTTTCCAGATGTGGAGACCAGTTTCAACATCCAGTGTTTCTCTGTGTAACGGTGGAACACAAGAATGGTCTCTGTGCAGTAACATCTGTGGGGAAAAAAATGATACTGAGTCTTGTGAATATTGTCAGAATCTAATTTATAGGGACACAAATAGGACTTGGTTTGGTATGCTGTTGTGTAAAAGGCTCTCGGGAGTAAAAAGTCTTTTGGCCCAGGCTGGGTATGAGGAGGAAAGCTGGTTGTTCGATTTGCCCCCTTGCCCTCCCCTCCTTTTTGTAGTTAGTTGGAGTTCACTTCTATCAACTTGTTCGCATTTCTTGAGCAAAAAGATGATTTAGAACTTCTAGTGTCCCACCCCAGGAGTTCTGGTGTCCCCCATTATTTCTGTATGTAACAAATTATCTATTTTGTCCCCTCCTTATTTGTCCGTGCAGCTATAGCATCTGCATGTTAAACTTTTAGAAATAAATTTATTATTTAATGCACTACAAAGACGACTGCAGGGAGTTAATACTCTCCCAAGCTATTGCTGCAGGTTATATTCACAGGTGATGCTGGATTTAGGTATTGTGTTTATATTCATAAATGTTTACTATTTTACTATTTTTGCAGTAAAGTGATCTCATCAAGGCATGATGCAAAATACTGATCTCTGGCTTTGCTGGTATTCACTTGGGGTTGCACAGAGATTATATGTTCTCTGGTGAGTGTAAGCAACGTTCGTGGCTTAACTGCTTTTGTATTTCTTTATCACAGGGTAAACTATGAAGTTCTAAATAAAAACTTCATTTGGAATAGAGCTACCTGAATGATATAGATAGCTCTAGAGTGGCTCAGATCTCTCTTTTGGGGTTGGTACTTGTTTTCTTGCTCAGTGTTGAGATGCTGCTTATACTCGGTGTGGTGTGATTCTTAACTTTCTGAAAGTTCTTTGCAGGAATTGTGGCATACCAGGATCTGTAAGAAGCTGTTGATGTTTAAAAAAATCCCAACAAACAACTCGCAAAACAGTAAAGTTTTCAGTATTTTGTATTTATGACCATAGATTTAGTTCCCCTGAACAATGTTTGCACTCTCAATAACAGAACACTTCAATATTTTATTGTATTTATTGTTTAAAAAAATACTTTAAAATATATTTTTCAATACCCATATTTACAGCTAGACTCTTATTCGGTGTTTATAGTTAGAATTTGCTATATAGAAAACTGTCTTTCTGGGAGATTTTTTAAAAGATTATCACTAACTGTTCAGTTTGGCTCCACAGGTTGACACTGAAATTTTATGAGAGCAGGTGCTGATGAGTGTTTAAGGCATAGCTTGAGCAGTGATTTTTTTTTTCTCATGTTTCAGTATTCTATTAGGCCCGTTTTATAAACATAATTTTTTCATGGACCTGAGGTGTTGGACACCAGTATTTTCGAAGGCTGTAGAATTTGTCTGAGAACATCAATTGCTGAACCATTTTTCTTGCTCTCTTGCTGACTAACGTGGAAGGAGTGGGTTGTAGTTCAGTGTATTTAGGTTATCTAATGGTTGTACTGGTAGAAAACAAGCCTCTACTTTTAGCATCTTGCACAGATTAGAGTTTAGCTAGGGTATTACTCAGCCTAGAGTTCAGAAAGTAAGTATGGGCCTTCTGCTTGGCTGTTTCCAATGTAATGTTTTTATTTCCTTCATTGCTGTCTCAATGCAAAGCAGCTGTTCCACAGTAAATATTTTTCCCATTATGGGCCATATGGATTGAAATAACTTTAGAAAAATCATTTGTAAGCTAGTATTTTAACTATTGTACATGAATCTCCCTGAGTCTCGTAAGACTCAAAGTCATGGTGGCTGTATTTCAGCGTGCAGGTTTCTGGAATTAAAAGCAACTCCTACATTGAGACTTTAGATCATTATCTCCTAAATCTTGCTGTGATAGCTTGGTTGCAGTGATACTAGTACCAAACTTGTCCTCATTATATACAACATACATTGCTTTTTAAAACTAAAATTACTGAGAAGAGTCTGTTGATACTCCTTGCCTTTGCAGAAGGCTTCTCATTTGGTGGTTTGGATTTTTACTGTTTTCTTCAGAAGCACTGAATATTGTTTGATAAGACTGCTTTCTCTTTTTTGTTAAGATGAGTAGCAGTAGAAAACAAGATGAGTGAAATGCTGAAGTTTTGATGTGGTTTTACTTAAGGGAATGTGTGATATCCAGGTGTTTGATTAGGAAATTGTGGCTGTACTACTTACAGCAAGCACAGCTTGCAAAAGTTATACTTCGGGTATTGTTTTGGTTGCAGAGATTCCTCTTGTTAATATATTTACGTTGTTTGGGAGTTTGTGGTGGCACAAGCTGCATTTTCAGTAACAGGGTTTGCTGATGGAGATACACCTTTTCATATTTCATAATCTTTCCATTAATGCTTTCTTTATTTTTTTCTCACAGCTTTCCTTTGTTCCTTTCTTAAGCTTAATGTGAAAAATAGCTGCAATGTATTTATGTCATCCTTATTTAGAAACTTTATTGTTCTGCTTCTCAGTTCGTTTCTTCAGACATGTCACTTTGGTGTGTTCCTGGGTCGCTTTGTTTCATGCTGACGATTTTCAGAGGGAGGGAGAATTAATCGATTGATCTGCACCCTTCCTATCTTTGCATATTTCCTCTAGTATGCAAATAATCTTTTATCTTACTTCACGCTAAAGTTCAAGCCCTTGTGCTGTTGTTTTACGGGCACTGTAGCATTATCACTTGCATCAGCCTGTTGTGTAATAAGTTGATTGTATTTATCCTGTAAAGAAATTCTGTCTTCTGTCAGTGGACCATATGCTTTATTCTAGTTGCTTAGGAGTTGCAAGATTATAGGTAGGAGACAACTAGCTTTTCTGCCTGCCATGTATTTAGTCCATGTGTGATTATTTTTCTTGAGGAGGGAAAGTGTCAGGCAATTTTAAAAACAGGTGCTTTTTTTTTTTCTTGTCCCCTTTAAAAATTATGTTCAGTAAGTCAATTTTGATAATTTCTGAATATTGTTAGTACATTTCTTTACTTGTGCTTTTTGGAGATTGATGCTTAAATTCTGAGCACAGCATCTGTTTCTTTCAGTTTCAGGTTTTTCAAGGGTTGATTCAGGTTACCAACCCTAGCACTTTCTCTTACCAAAACAGTTTTGTGAGCAGTTTGCTCGGGGGGGGGGGGGGGTGTGTGTGTGTACATAAGCATCATTTAAAAGAAAATAAAATATTTCTCTTGGGCTTGGTTTAAAAAAGAAAGCAACCAAGTACGGCACTGATGAGTATGGAAAGAATGCCCTTCATGGTTCAGTTATTTTTATGGTTTTTGCTACCCTGTTGCCCCACGTAATTACAGAGCAGCTAAAGCTGCCTGCGTGCCTGCGCTGGCTTTGGTGGTGCGTGCTTGAGTGTTCACTGGTGATCTGAGTGCTCCGCCTGCCTTACAGTTTGTTTACCAGGAAATCAAGATGTGTAAACTGCAGGAAGTACTGTTTGAACCTCTCCGACAGTATCTCATTACAATAATTGCTAATCTCTGAATAAGACAGCCATGTTTTGTGTGTAACACAGAGGGGAGGTTGTGGTGGATTTTAGATGCTTCCTCAAATGCAGCTTTGAAATGCTTGCGTTTCGTTCTCAGGGTAGCTTTTGACAATAAACGTCTGGCGACCTTTGGGCTCAGCAAAGCTCCGGCACAATAGCATATGCCTTCCTCCTTCTTGAAGGGAGATAAAAAAGCAACAAACCAACACCAAAACCCCGGCTTGTTGTTTTGGAGTGCTGTCTCTAGCGACAGGATAATGGCTACTTCCTGATTAAACCACTCTCCACAGTAAGCTGTTAATGTTCTGTATCTGTTCTTCTGTCATGCCAGGTGTTCAGTGCTTTTCTTCTGTGCTTCCTTCCCTCTCCCTCCCTCTTCCCCAGGTTAATAGTTTGAAATGTTTACAGCTTGGAGAAGAATATATAGAGTTGCAACTTTCAATTTTTCAGTATTCTGAGACAGACATACTGCTTCTTTGGAATGTTTATCCGATAGTAGTGATGAGCAAATATATCTGATCTTCATGAGAGTAAAAAAACCCAAACTATTAAAGTCTATTAGGTGCTAGACAGCTGGTATTAACTTTAAGAAGAATTCTGATGAATACTCCCTGGACAATTACAGCGACATAAATTGCATGTGTTTTATGCACATGCTGAAGTATTGATATTTCATACCTTATTTTTATCACTTGCAGAATTGTTTAATGTCTGACAAACTTGTTTTTCAAGCAAAACAGAACAGCCTTTTTGTTAGCTTTCATTATATGCAGAGGAAATATGCTGTTTCTGTATTTATTACAGTTGATGTGTTATTTTTACTGCAAGTATTCTGTCGGCTCTTGCTGATGAGGACTAGGTGGGTGTGACAGCTATCACTCAGTGCACAAGTCCAGTTTTATTTTGCTCCATAGTATCAGTCTAACAGATCTGTTATTGTAATTGATGGTTGCAGTGGATTTTTGTTCTTACTGTGCTCAGTTCAATGGGTTTACAGTGATTTTTTTTTTTTTTAAATGTTGGTCTTATCATACACTAGTAGAAATGACATAGAATTTGCAATAAGTGGAACTGTATGTACAGTGATTAATGTTACAGGACCAGTGCATGTTCTTGGTTATTTCATGAAAGTTTATGGAGGTGCCAAGTAAAATTTTGCAGTAACACTATAAATTCATATTAAAGTAATATTGTGTCTTTTTTTTTTGTTTTTGTAAGCTAGTTAAAGTATGAAAAAACCTGTACTGAATTCTTAACCAAAATCATTGTTGTTCAAAATGTCCACTTTTTCTATTACCATACCTTATGAATCTTACTTTACTATGGAAAGAGGATCATGTATAGTTTCATTTAGTTACAGGAGGTGTCCCCTATGTTGACAGATACTGGAACTGAAAATGAAATCTAGAGAAAAATATGATTCAGTTAAAAGAAATAGGTATTTTTGTAATAGTTAAAATATATTTTCAACTTGAATAGCAATTATTAAAGAACTTGTAAAGTAGACAGCATACATGAGAAATACATGTTTGTTCACACTGAGAAGAATGAGTAGGTAAGGAAGATCCAGTGTTTGTCCAGCTTGGTGTACAAAGAGGATTTTTGGAGATGATTGACCTATTAGTTCACCTGGATTGTTCTATATAGAGAAAAGGGTGTGGACAACAGAGTGGCTAGAACATGTAGATATAGGCCTACTTTGAGGGGAATGAGGCAGTAAAATGCCATGGGGAAGAAGAGGGATGCAACCTACATGAACTTGTGAAAAGGCTCCACTTCTCAAGTGGTGATGAAGACCAGGTATTTCAAAACTCTTCTACAAAACAAGAGTCTGTTAAATTTTTTAACAAAATCCTGAACTGCTCCTGTTACTAGATAAAATTCTGTATAACTTCACGTTCTAAGTAAGTAATAATGCTCGATACTGGCAGTGTCTAAGAGATGTCCTAATTCGGGTGCCAGTGAAACATGTGTTGTCTTCTGGCAGGCTTGTGCTCCTTCACTGTGTAACCGGCTTCTTGTACCCCTGTCAGTTTTTTCCAGCATAATACATACAATCCTGGCATTTTAAAAACATTTCCCTTGCTATTTTTATTTTTTGCATGCTCTGTCTCTATAAAGTGTCTTAAACTCAAAGTTCAGTGCGTCACAGCTGAACATGTTGGCTCAAAGCTTCAGCTTAAGCTTACTTAACCAAACCGGATTCCTGTAAAACAGGAGGGGCAGCCCTGATGGGTGCCGCCTTTCTATGCCCGTCAGTTCTGTGTCCCGCACAGAGGGAAGTGGTGGGGGCAGCTGCCGTGGAGGATGCAGCTGCTCCTGCTGCACAGGGAAGGGCAGATCCTACTCCAGGGTGCAGCCACAGGCTGTCACTTGTGCACTCGGTGTTGCTGTCCTCAGAAGTGAGTGCTCTGTGGCAGGAGTGGGGGCTGCTTAGGCTTCTTCTTCCCCATCTTGCCAAAGAGGCAAGCTATGGTTTTATCTTTTAGTTGAATATGACCATGATGTACCAGCTTGCCTTTGCAGAGTGCCTTTAAATTCTGAAGGAATGGTTAATGGGAATACTGTGTACCACTGTTAATCTTTAAATTATTACCAAGCTTTGCTAAGAAAACAACACCTGATATAGCTGAAATAGACTCTGGTATTTAATCTAGTATTCTTTAATAATGTAGGAAAATGTAATGTTTACCAGTGGCTTTGGTAGAAGCCTGAGATCTAGATACGTATTCTGACACTACTTTTGTTTTTGTAGATGGAAATATGGACAGTTTATTATCTTATTTCTCACCAGTATGTGGAAATAAAAATGCAATCTGTCAGGTTCTTTATGTTTAACCACTTACCTTCAAGTGTGTAAATAACTTTGAGATGTCAGATCTACATCTGCTTGGTTTGTAAGAACAATATTGTGAATGGAGTCAGCAAGGATAGTGTTCTGACATGGTAGTAATTGTTGTGGCTCCTGTTGAGGCTTGGTTTTATTTTGTTGTATCTCAAGAACCCCATTATTATTCCTTCTAGTTACTCTTTTAACGTAAGCTTCAGTTTTAGTGCACTCCCTTCTCCCTTGTTGTTAGGTTTGTTTTACTTAAATGTCTCAGTTATTGTAAAGATCATAATGCCTTAAAGAAACAATGAACAAATCGGAAAGCTATTTTGGAAATGAGGGTGGATGCCAGTGATGAAGCTGATGTAAATCGATGGGTAGTACAGAACACTTCCTTCTAGAACTGGTTCTGGGTTTCCAAAGAACCATATGAGTGGAACAATGTTAATGTGGAAACCATTTATCTCTGTCTCAGACTTGCTGCCTCAGACTATTAGTGGGAACCATTGCATTCCTGCTAGATGACACCACAAGGTGCTTTAAAAGTTTGAAGCTGAGGAATTAGCATTCCTCAGTGATAAAGTTCTTTATAATCAAGGCGGCAGAAGTCACTTAATGACATGAGAAGCTGATAAACTTCTTCACTATCATGTAGGCTAAAAGTAGTCTTTGCTGGCATTGGAGAACTGAATGTACAATTTAGATGTTTGGATTTTTCTCTTTGTTTAAATGTAGACCTATTAATATTAGAATAATGAGACTGAAGTTTGATGCTACTGTAAAACAAAATCAGAACCCAGCACAAAGCCTGGGGCTGGTACTCATACACATTAGACAGACTTTTTTCTCCTGAGTGCTTTTCTGGAACTCTGATTTAGTATCCAAGAACTCATTTCTCATCAGAGTATGCTGGTTGTTTTAGTTTTAGCAATTTTGTAGGTGTAAAATAGTAACTTAAATTGTTAATGATGAAAAACCTCTAAAAAAGTAGCAACTAATGCAGACTCCAGATTACAGAGTTGATTGACATCCTTGCCCCCTCCTACTTGTTGAAATACATGAGTTGTTATGGTAGTCTGTAAGTTTAGGACTGCAAGGTAAAAAGGAATCCTTTTCTCTGCGTCTTTTTTGTTTGAAAGATTTACAGGAGTGTGCCCATAAAGTTAGTCCCAAGTTGGTTACTTTGTCTAATGTGGAGTTTCTACATACACATAGGTATCTGGGCTTGTAGTTACTTCTTCCCCAAATTATCTTCTCCTTAGGTTATGCTTTTAAAGTTTAACTGTTTTGACTGGCATTTTCACGTTTTGTCTGCCCATTTTTGTTTTTTTAAATATGTGCTTTTTTTTCCTCAACATGTAGCAAAAATAATACCAAAATGGGAAAATGTGTTTTGTAGTGAGTTTTTTGTATATGTATGTTAAAAAAAATACGTTAAGTTTCACAAAGACAGGCAAAGTTCAGTTATGGAAATACTGACCAGTATGTTTGGCACAAGCATGAATTTTAGGCCTTCAGAATTTGAACAATTGCCAGACAAACCTGTGACAGCTTTTGCCATCAAAGGTTCAGCAAGACACTTCCTCTTTTAGTTCTTTTTCTCAAGCTCTGTTGGCACCTGTAATTGGAGCTAAGCCTGGATTCTGAGCTTGAGGAGTTGAAGTCTGGCTTTTGAACCATGGGAAGAGGTGTACAATATGATGGCTAATCTGGCACCAAGTTTGAGTGACAAAAAGTCAGCAAAAAAGCCGAAACTGTCCTGCTGACAGATGGAAAGTCAGGTTTTGGAAAAGCATTAAAAAAAAAAAAAAGGCATTGACTTCAGCTGTCCCAGTTTTGAACTTCTTGGCCACAGTGTGTATTTCTATTTTGTATTGTATTTCCCACTTAGTTCCGTATCTTCTCTGAGACATTTCTTAGAGAGTTAAAATGCTTGAAATTACTGTCTTGTGCAAATGCACTGCTTTGTGTTTATTGGTGGGAGATGAAGAAACAAGCTCTCAGACTGAAATGATTTCCTGAGCTATTAAACAGAATTCATTTAAAATAAATATACAACCATCTTTCTGTCAAACCATGTTTTTTAGGGATTTTTCCTTAATGCAGGATGAGTTTTAACAGGTATTTTGAACACTTATCTATTCAATTAATATAATGTTTTTGAGACTTGCTGTTTTTCATAAACTACAATGCTTATTAAGAATTCAGGAATGAATTAGAACTGTAGACGAATTGTGCAATGGTCAGGAATACCCAACTGCGAAGCAACACTGCTTCATCCTGTTTGTTGACTCTTTAATAATAAATGCCATTACATAATACTAAAGGAAGTTAATGTTGAGAGCTACATACATAAACAGTTGGTTTCAGAATATAACTATTGAGTTGATTTACAGAACAATCTGCATAGAATTGCTTTTCTGTATTTTATCATGTTGATTTGGTGCTAATTCGCAGTTGTTCAGAGAATTTATTTAAATATAGCTGAGATGGAAGTTTCTTATAATTGTAGGAGTTCTAAAAGTATTAGAAGAGAGACAGTGTTTTGTGTTTCAAACTTCACTCTTATTCATGTTTAATCAAAATAATATGTTTGAGAACATACTGGCCACTCCATCCCTCCCAGTCCACATCCCGTGGCACCACAATCCTGTTTAGGAGTATTAGTCTAAAAGGTAAAGTTTTTCCCTTGGTGCCATTTCTTAGTGTAATCATGTGACAATAGGCTTTCAGAACTCATTAGAAGAAATCTAAACTTGCGTTCTTTAAAGTTCCCATTAAGTTATCTGTTACTTGAACTCCTTTCAGTTGAGCATAACAGTGTAACATTTAGATATTTTCACTAGGTATTAAACTTTTTACGTGGATAGTGGACTGTTAGGTAATGGTCTGTTGTATACCATGCACACAGCTTTATAAACACTGAGAACAAAAGAAGAATTAAAAACAGAAGAACACTAATTCAGCTCAGTAGATCACTTATGGTAGCTAGCTACCTTAAATACTTGTTTCTACGTGCATTTAAAAATAAAGCACTTAGGTTTCAGTCAAGTGTCAGTAGTATTTAGAATTACATGTAAAGACTTCAGTGGTCAGTTCTGTGTTTATTTAGAAATGGCTTATTCTGCTAAGATAGTCAGATTTAATTAAAGTGCTTTGCTGGAAGAGGAGGGCTTGCTTTAGCATCCCAGTCCTTGGACAGCTGTTCTTTTGCTGTACAAATGCTGTCAGATAAAATAAAATGGAGCAAAATGTTGGAATCTTACTTTCTGCTTGTTTGGGGTTGGATTTGGGTGGTTGTTTTTTGTTAGCCATTTTTCTTGAAAAGTCAGAACAAAATAGCTACTAAAAATCATTTCTATCTGTTCAGACAGTGCAAGAAATTACCATTGCTTGTTTAGGTAGCATCTTGTTAGATGATGTGCCTGTAGAGAGGAGTTGGAAAAGCCAAATCCAGCTGTTATAAGGACAGGTTTCTAGCACCTGAATGATCCCCTAATCTCAGGCAAGTTAGGAAAGGAGGTAGCATCACTGTGATCCAGTACAGTGGACCACAATGACTTTAAAATAGCATTAGTTCAGTAAAAGTTAGACATCTTAAGCTAGTATATGACCTTGTTAAACTGGCTTGCTTTGCTGTGGTAAAAGTTCTTGGTGTTTTTGCTGTTCAGACAACTGGGCTTTTTTTTTTTTCACAGCTGGCCTGATGTATCCTATGGAAAATGAACACTTCAGGAGCCTCTGCTGGTGTTATTGAAACAAGACAAAGCATTTACCTCAAGGCAATGTTCTTCCCTTTACTCTTCCTGGACCATGATTTTATTGGATACTTGAAGTTGGAGGGAAAACAGTAGCAGAGGAGTTTGGTTAACTGTTTTCACGTTAAAATACGAAAAGACTCATTAATGCAGTTCTCAGTGGCAAGTCCAGGTCTTTGGTTATGAGACCCAGGAGCTTTAACCTAGAGCTGCCAGGACACCATGTCTGTCTTTTACTGTTAGAATGTCTGATGTCTTTAAAGCAAGGGTGGTGAGAATTTGAAACAGATAAATAAAAGTATCTGTTTTTATTTCACACTCCTGATTTTAATGGATTTGTCTGCCACAGGGCTGTTCAGACACCGTTTTCCTCTTCCTTCCTGTTAAAGCCCAGTCAAAGCAATTCTTTGTGGTATTATTTTGGCACTCAAGTTTTCCTGCTTTAAAGACCTGCTCAAGAAGTGTGTCGAAAAAGACTGCTGCTGCACTTCACTGAGTATTACAGGATCTTAGTTTCTGTAATGATGCTACTCTTTTTTGTCCCTTCTTGATAGGTGAGGAAAAGGGTAATATAAATGTGCGTTTATACTTTCATGAGTTCTAAATTAATTTCTTTACCTCTGTGAAATATCTAGGTATTTTGTGCATAAGTAGCGCACAGTTGAATGAAAAGATTAGCTTGATAGATAGACATCAGCAGGCAAAAAGTTTGGATGCATAATAAGGAATAAACAAGATAGTTTGGGTAATTATATGCAGGAATACTTGCTTCAGATATAACATAAAGCTTTAGATATGAGAAGAAGGGAAGACAGCCAAGTGATTCTCGGGAAAAGAACCTGAAAAAGTTCCAGTTAGAGAGGCGAATAGGAGAACAGGGTACAGGTATGCGCAGAAGTAGGTGACAGTGCTTGATCTTAGTCATAGAGTGCTAGACTAGGTTAGTTGCCAGACAATGTATTACCAACTAGTCCTCTGAATAATGTTTGGAAAATGGGGGTCTTGATGTTCATAGTACTGGGAGCCCTAGCACACAATTATGTTTGTAAGACTGTAGAACAAAGTGTAGTTCTTTCGAGTCCTTAAACATAAATTATGCTAAGTTCTCAAGGAATACTTTGTAAGGGTGCTTAGCCCTCCTCCCTGTCAGTTACTTTCTTGAGATTTCCTATAGGAAACCTACTTACATGTCTATTTATGGATTTAGTTCAGTTTTCTGTATTGTAAGCTGCAATGAAACAGGCATATCCAGAAAGTATTGCCAGCAAGGAAGCAATGCATTGTCTTTTTAGCTCAGTGTTAAAAATTACCTGATTATAAAATGACTGGATAAATTGGGAACAAATCTATTGTGTATCTCAAAATGAGAGGAAATAGAATGTTTAGCATCTTATTCTTGAGTACAATAAAAAAGGAATAAAAAAGTGGGCTGTTGAATACCTGAAGTACTACAGATAATCTTTATACTTCTTAATCTTAATATTCCGATTATTTTTTTGCAGCCAACCTTAAAAATTGAGATTTTGTGTGAGAGCCAAATAGTAATTTCTGTAAAAAGCATGCTAGTGAAATCACATGCTTGTAGTTTATTTTCCATGTTCTGTCAACATTTAATGACTGATTTTTCAAAGTACTGTTGGAATAGGATTTCTAACGTGAGTTCCTGGTAGCTATTTCAGAGTTAACCTAAGAAAAAAATTTTGCAATGTATTTAAAAAATGTTGTATTGAATATTAGTATGTAAAGATTGAATAATACTTTGATTTTTGAAATCATAGAGGTAGGTTTAGATAGAGTTTGCTCAGTGTCCTTGCGAACTTAAGTGATAGTATAAAATGCTATCAGTCTTGCTTCTGTAGAGTAAGATGTAGTTGTATTAGAATCTAGTGCAGATGAACAAAGTATCAAAGTCTCATAATCAGACTATAAAAAAAATAGTTGTGTAGAGAATGAAAGATTAACTTTTTATAGAGGACTTGAAACAGGTTTTAAACTTGCCTAAGTTGAATCATCATGCACAAATATACAATCCTTAAAATCTGGTATTCGTCCTAACTCAGTATAAAATATTGCAGTGATTGAATTATTATTGTTATTACTGTTATTGTTATTATTTCCCTTCCCCATCAGAACAGGAAAAGTTTGTTAAACATCAGTGCTGAAATGATGAAACATTAATTTATTACAGAGTGACAGAATTGACTCTTTTGGTCACTTCCCAAACTCAGGGTAAGTGCCCGATCTTTACATTTGAATGTTCTATAGATAGTATTATTTCAGCCTCTGCAGTCATGACAGAGTCCAGGCTCTGCATCAATTTTATGCAGTGCCAATACTTACTTGCTGTTTATAATCCCTTTGGAATTGTTGCAGTACAGATATCTAGTGCTATTATCTCCACTCTATGAGCTAAGTCTCTGTGAGCCTTAATGTGGTCTCCACAGAGTTGTACTGTACCATTCTCATTCTGCTATCTAAAGCATGAGCACTCATCTCCTTCAGCTGGACAAACTGCACACCTTTGTATTGGTAAACGTGAATTGTATGATGGAGTCCTTTTCGAGTCACCTGGTTGAAATTGCTGCTCTGCCAGGAGTGGTTTGTGCAGATTAACTGTATTAGCAGGCTGCTTTTGCAGGGTGAGCATTCCTGATTGTTTTTACATCTGTGTAAGAAGCTATCTCCAGTAATCTGTTTTTGTGTTTTAAGGCTTGGTGGTGTCAGCTTTTCCTGTCCTAACCCAACGTGGGAGTGAAAACAACAGAAGGTGAAGGGATGCTTACTTAAAATAAAAGCAGTGACTGCAAAACATATGTGTGTAAAGTTGTAAATCTCATACAGAAAAACAGATAATGGATATATTTGTGTGTGTGGTTTTTTAATTTTTTTTTTAATTTATTTTTATTTATTTAGATCAGGCTCTCAGTATTGATATTTAGGCTTTGAAGTGTTTTTTTTAAGTAGACTTGGGTCATTTCAACATTAAGTGACTCCAACAGTGCCTTGTTGCATGATGGGTACCTGGTGTGGCCATTCACTTTTTGTGGTACGGATCGGATAGATTGTATTCCATGCCACCATTATGCAGCTTTCAAGAATATGTTCTGAGGTTTATCAAGAAGTGAGGATCATGGGGGATTGTAATTTAACCTGACCTGTGTGCCCCTCCTCCTTGCATGGAATGTAAAGCAATTGAATCATGTTGTTTGTCAGTCATAAATTTTTTTTCCTTAACATAATCATGAAATATATAAAGAAGTATTCTAAGTGAGGCTTATTTCTAACTAAAAATAACACAATTACTTACAGAGTAGGAGAGAATATGATCTTGAGTTGCAGTTTAATTTGCATGTATCATTTAGCGATGAGTTTATCTTGTTAGATGGAGTCAAAACAGATGCACATTTTTAAAATGTCGTATTTTATCCTTAGTCTATGTAAAATGGCCATCCATTGCAGGGACTTTTTACAAGGATTTGCAGGATTAGGTCAAGGGGGAATGGCTTTAAACTGATAGGAGATTTAGATTAGGTAATCGTGAAGAAGTTCTTCCCTGTGAGGGTGGTGAGGCACTGACGCAGGTTGCCCAGAGAAGCTGTGGCTGCCCCATCCCTGGAAGTGTTCAAGGGCAGGTTGGACGGGGCTTTGAGCAACCTGGTCGAGTGGGAAGTTACCCTGCCCACAGCAGAAGGTTGGATTTAGCTGATCTTTAAGGTCCCTTCCAACCCAAACCACTCTTATTTTGTGGTTTCAGTATATGAGCAACTGACTCCCTTCTGTTTCCTTTTTTGCCCAGCCAGTCCTGACTCAGTTATGTCAAACGTAACACTTGGATCTACTTTTAAATGGTTTTCAGTAAGTCACCTTACATGAGTAAAATTTGTAGAACCGTGATGTGATATGTATGTAATTTTATGAGTATTTTCACGCTGTGGATTCTGTTGCAATCAACAGTGTGTTGTTATACCACTAATTGAATATGGCCTGATACGAGAAAGGGGAGGGCTGCAAAGACCTTAGAGCATGGTGCAAGAATGCACTGGGTGCTTTGTACAGAGTAACTGACAGTAACATATTAAGGTCATTTGTGGGTAGAAGTGTCTTTGTAGTTGGTATGACACCCATGAACACAAGCCAGTAATGCTGTTGATTTACTAAAAAAAAAAAAAAAAAAAAAAATTTTTATTGTGGTGGCTTTTTTCCCTAGAGAGTTTTATATAAAGTGCTTAGAGTAAATTATCAAAAGTGACATCATAACAATGAAGTTCTGCAAAACTTGAAATATTTAGCACTTGACCTGGCCTTTAAAGCTTGTACAGCATCTGAGACACATAAAGGGAATCCCATTAGTTATAGTGAGGCTTTTATTAGAGTTTAAAAAATTCAGATGTCTAAACATTGTAGCAGGAGTAGACTGTGTGTTGGGAAATGTATAACCAGACTTCATCACTAGAGCAGGGATCATCTTTGGGAGCCTCCTTGGCCGTAGCTTGTCTGTAATGAACTGCACCAGTTTCTGTGAGCACTGCACTTAGTTCTCTGTAAGGCTTTGGTCAGGGTACTTGCTTGTGTGTACTTTTGGGAATACCACTGCATTTGTACCCACTCTTCCTTGGTTCTGTGGCCTCTGTGACATCGTGGTGCAGAACCCATGGGTGCTGCTTGGCCTGCTGGGTCGCTTCCGTGGCTGGTGCTCATAGTCTGTGTTTACTTTTGCGTGCTGACCTTTTTGGGCTCTGCCCCACTTTGAAGGAAAAGCGCGAGATCTTTAGTTTTACTTCCTAAAATGAACCTGCATTTCAGATTTGTGATGAACTCTGCTGCACTGGACTTTGAATTCTGAGACACTATCATGTGCTTGCGTTCAGGTGCAGTATGATCAAATAACTTGCTGTAAGACAAGAGACCACCAAATGCTGTGGGACTCTTCTCCAGTTGGCGGTCAAATGATTGTTACAGGTTTTCTCTTTGTTATTGAGGAAGACTGAAGCATGTCTTTACACTTCCACTTTTAACTTCTTTTTTCACTGTGTTCAAGGTAATCTTTGCAATAATGAAGCAATACATGTGAGTGGAGAGGTTAAACTGGAAGTTGGAGTTATACCTACTCTTCAGGTTCTCTTCAAGACCCGCTATACTATACTATAGTATATAGTATGTACTATATACTATAGTATTGACACATCCCAGCTAACATTGATGATATACTATTGTATCTGTGATAGCACCCCATGAAGAGAGTTACTATCCGTTAAAGAATATGTGGGTTTTTTTTTTTTTTATGTTAGTATACATTTCAGCAAAGGTTTGAGCATGGATTTGGTAGGTAATTTAAAGAAATCTTACCTTTTTAAATGTGAAAATAATTTGAATGTTGTTTCCTTTAGTAAACCCCCTCAGATTTTTAGTGTTCTTATTTTTATCAAGCATCAGTAGTTTTTCCCTGTGTTTTCTTTTTCTTCTTCTTTTTTTTTTTTCTTCCCCCTCCAGGGGAAAAATATTTTTCATTGTGTAAGGCTGCACGTACTTCCCGCTTTGTTCCACTTTAATGAGGGATTGCTTTCTGTTTTCATTGTGTTCAGTTGCATTAATTATTATTATTCACTATGGAAAAGTCTGGGAATATAACTGGAGTTTTCAGGCAAAGCATTGACACAAATCAGTACACATGGAAAATAAAAAAAAATGTATTTCACCCCCCCCCTTCAATTCCTCTTTTTCAAACATGAGAGTTTATGTAAGTATTGACTGGTAAAATACACTGAAGTGAAACAAACAACTAACATATACTTGAGGTTAAAAAGAATATGGATCTGCTGTAGCTGGAATGGACTTTCTGAGTCACAGAACGCATTAGGTCTACAATGTGATTATTGCTGATCCCGACTAATGACTGTTTTGGGGATTATCTCTTTTCCTGTCAGCCATCTGCTGTGGTTGGAGTAATTAACTAAACATAATTAAGGGTTGACTTAGTTCGAAAGCAAAAGTATGTATGTCTCTAGGAAAATAATATGATTTCTTCAGTTCAGAATCATTCAGAAACACTAATATTACAGTTTTCTAGTTATGACTTTAAACAAGCAGCTGAATGAAAGGTTCAAAATGCAGTCCCTCCCAAACCAACCTCCAGCTCCATGCAAACTGAAAGAAAAAAAAAAAGAGTGGGAAGGGGGTGAGGAAGGAGAAGCGCCTTGAAAGGGCAGTTTATTACTATTCTCCCAGTTCTTGTGTGATGCTGTATTACCAGTTCAAGCAGATGGCTTAGGTTGGTTAAAAGCTTGAAAGTACAGCTAAATTTACATTTCTGTATTTAAAAAGGTATTGATTTACCAAGGATATCTTCCTATTCATGACAGCAGGGTGGCCTGCTTATAGGTAGTTTTTAACTATGCTTCTTTACAGATGATAAAGACTTATTTTAATGCTTACCTTTTTTTTTTTTTCTTCCTTTTTTTTGAATAAGTTGGAGAGTTCTGGATGTTTTGTCAGGAAACATAAGTAAAATACCAAATTTCAATCCTGAGTTTTTAATGCAGTGCATTAAAGCTTAGAAATACGATCCCTTTTAAAAGTGGTTACTGTAATAATACCATTAGGATGTGTTTATAATTTCTCTTACGCCGTCCATATCTGCAGTAAATTCACTGTGGACAGCCTTACAACAGTGAATACCAAAATACAACAAAACCATACATTTTTATACAAGAACTGCCTGTTGGCCTCACCTACATTGTCATTCATAATGTCTAAATGAAATGTGCTTTGTTATATTAATTTGTGTATTTGTTGATCTCCGTATACTAAAGATAGATTTTTTTTTTTTTTTTTTTTTTTTTTTTTTTTTTTTTTTTTTGGTAGTGTGAAATCATGGGTTTGCAAATACTCAGACTGAAATCTGTAGGTAGGCTTAAATCATAATCCCTTATGAAGGGGATTTTTATTAATTATTGTCCATAGGAATAATTACAAAATTGATTCAATGTAATATAACTTCTAAAGTCTACATTATGTGTGGCGTTTTTCAGTGGGCTGCTTCTACTGAGTAGCAGTTTAGGTGAATTATAGTTAAAGATTACTGAAAATCAATGAGGTGCTCTTGAGCCGTGGATAGAAAATGCTTAGTTGGAGAAAAGTATGCATTTAGGAGTCCTGAATTAAAAATTTACGATGTTTAATAATATTTTGCCTTGATAAATTCTCTGTAGGAAACAGTTTCTGTAATTTCTACTATTGTTCTGAAGAAAAAATTCATAGCCCTCTTATTCAGTGTAGCAGTACTCTTTTGTACCATATCTGTGTAAGTAGTTAATTTTTCTGTATTTGCAGGAAAAAAATATTTCTTCTACATGAAGATTGTATGTGATAAATGGAGCTGTAAAGAACAAAAGCAATGAAATGTTTCAGTGCTGTTTTCTGCAGTGTGGTTGTTTCTAGTTTGTGTAAAGGGTAGGCAGCTTGATATGATAAGCCATAGTTCCCTTGTAGCAGAATTGTCACTCTTGATAGAGGGAAGAGTCTGGAGACTTTAGCTGGTACACAGAAATTGCCACATACGAAAACTATTTGTGATAAGGAATTAATGACTTCGTTAAGATAGGCACAGTGTATCTTCCAGATATTTTGTTTCTCTATGAGTTTTGCTTTTTTACTGCCTCTGGCTTTCTAAGATTCATTTTTTGGGGCTGAGAGGAAGCAAGGATACTGCATCTTTCTGGAGAAGTAGGTAAACAGCTCTTACGCTGGCTTTCCAAATGAGTATTGGGGAGGTCGCTGTTTTGACATAACTTGGATCACAAGTGCTGTTTAAAGCATCAGTTTTCTGAATTTATTAAAGTTTGTCAAAGTGTGTCCCTGTGTAGCTGGTGTTCTGTTTTACAGTCTGGGAGTGAGATTTTACAGCAGTTGACTTCTGCTTATCGTTTGGCCTCCTCACATTTCCAGTGGTAGGTCTGAGAAAGGGTGTTGCCTCTGTAACTGAAGAGGAGCTCCAGGACAGGTACCAGTTTGTCAGGAGCTTCCCTGTTAGGACTTAACTGTGCCTAGTCTTGTTTCTTTTGTAGATTTCTTACCTACCTTATACTCTGATATTGACTCAGGTCAACTGCGGTCTTGGCAGATTGAGCCAGATAGTCTTTTGACTTTGCTACCACTGTGCTTAGACGTCATTTGCTTGGCTGGAATTTTAAAGTATTTCAGAAGCTACTTCTCAACAAGTAGCATTATTTTTAGTAACAACTTTGTGTGATTTTATTTTTGAAATACAGATATTTGTTCAGTGAAGTAAGTCTGGTAACTTGTGATGCTTTGTTTTGTATAAAGAGCTTACCAGGAAAAAAAGCTAGTAAATTACAGGAGTTCTTATGTTGATACTATCTCACCATAATTGCTGGGTCTTTTCCTAAATTAAGAGAGTAGATATGGGCTGTTTGGCATGCATTACAGGTTCTGTAAAGCTGGGGTCTGTCAGGGAGCAGCGAGAGCAGAGCTGTTTTGTAAAGAGGGACAAGGTGGCAGTCTGGGATGATGCAGGCAGTGCTTTTCCTGACCCTGGCACAGTCTCTGGATGTGAATACTGTGCTGGTCACAGAATCCAGAAAAAACAAAGGAATCTGTCAGGCCTGGGGTTTACCCGCTAGTCTGATCAGGAGTAGAGAAGATAGGAGCTGTTGCAGGCCTTGGGGCCTAGCCAGGAGGCGTGGGCACAGCCCAGGATGTCCTGATTCAGGCAGGGGCTGAAGGTGCCAGCCTGAGCTGAAATGGAGCTCTTGAGCAGTGGGTGTGATGATCCCAGGTGAGGCTGTTTGTGTTCAAATCAAAATACGATGTAGCTCTTGATAGCACTATCTAATTCCCTTACTCTGCTGGATTCCCCTGATGGCCCAGTGCTGTTCGTGTGGTGCACCTCTCATGTGAACATCTTATAGGAACTACACCAGAATCGAGTGCAGATACTGAGGCATGGTCAGCACAGGTACTCCTGTAGTCCCCTCGTGAATTTAATTTCCTGCCATAGAAGACATTTATGTTCTCTCTTACAGATATGGAGTCTGGAGAGCGGTTAACGTCATCGTCAGTCTCCTCTACTGCAGCTGCTTCGACTCCAGTGTCTTCTACACCATCTGTAGCTTCAGCTGTATCGAAAGGTGGCCTTTCCACTGGAGCTGCATCACTCAGTTCCACAATCAACACATGCGGTAAAAATGACTCAATTATATATTGCAGTATGATTTTTAGTGTTTGTCAACACTTGTAATTATTACTACAAGTCAAATGTAAAGAGGTTGTACAGATGCATTGAAAAAAAATGTTGGGTTTTGGTTTTCCTCATTTTCTAAGCGACAATATCGTGAATAAATTTTACTTAGTACTTGTTTACTAAAGGAATGAAATTAATTTGAAATTGCCTATTTCAAATGTAATCATCAGAAGCAAGGATCAAATTAAGGATTGCTCTGTCGAACTGTGTGCCACTTTCAGATTAAGATCTAATAATCAACTTCTTGAATATATGTCATGTTCTCAACAGTCAAACCCAACCCCTATTGTGTTTTTGTATCTGGAGAACAGCTTCTAATAGAACTGGAGATTGAAAGGGTGAATTTCAAAATGTCAGTCTTAGATAAGTCTTGACTAGAGTGAAACATCTTGCCTTGAATCAGAAACTTATATGGAAGATTTCTCCATGCAAGAATATAATTTTTGTGAATTAAACTCATATTTCAGTTGCTCGGTTGCATATTTCAGCAACAGAACAAGAAGTAGTGAATGACTCTTCCCTGCTGTTTCTTTCTTCACTTTGAAGAACAGATCATAGACATTAATTTTTTTTTTCAGTCTGAGTGCTACTGGTTCTTATAAGGTGTGCAGTAAATAGGAAGTTTTTAGTCTTAAATTCATGGTAATCCACTACTTTCAGATCAGATTTGGTTCTTGCAGTAGAGTGAGCAAGTGCGCATTCTCCAAACTGAAAACCTATTCTGCCCTGATACTATAGAACCACTGGATTCTGAATGCCCTCCTACAGCCTGCGTTTGTTAATTTGGTGCTTCTTTGGAAAGAAAAAGAGAATTCAGAGCATCTGCATACCTAGAATTGTCTCAACTATTTATTTTAATTACTTTCAAATCAGCTAGAAAAGTTCTTAAGTAAAACTGATCCAGAGCAAATAACGTGTTTTATTTTTCAATAAAAATAAATTTTTACTTTGCTACAAATTCAACTCCAAAAGACTTTTGTGTCTGCATTCATTAGCTTCTGCCGCTTAAAATGGTGTTCTATGGTGGTTCCCAGAATGCATTAGAAGTTCATTTACACGTGGCTATAGATGGACAGCCCCAAACTGAGGATTTATGTGACTAGTTTACCTGTCCTTGCTGCCTTTGCTTTGTAGATATTACAGCATGTGATTTTGTGTCTCCTGTAACATTGTCTGTATATAATAGGGTATATATTCGATCTGTTGTAATAAGACTAAAGCAGATGAATAACGTAATAAGGATACTAAACCATCAGTTTCTTCTTTACAACATCCAGGTACTCCTTTTCTTCAGTAGTTTTCAAAATTTTATTCTCAACTTTTACTTAAAAAGCTTAATTTCTGTCTGATAGCTAATAGCGACTCATAGTAATTGCCAGTATTCATGGATTATTTCCTTTTTGATATTTTTAATGGTCATATTCTTTGCCTCTATCTGATCTTTAAGAATGAATATATTTTCTCGAGGACACTTCAGATTCCTAAAAACAAGCTGGAATATAGTTTACTGTCAGTATGCTCCCATCAGTTTATTTATGAGTATATCCATTTCTCTGACACAGTACACTACAGTTACTATTCCATCCACTCTGAAAAGGTATACACTGTACTAGAGAAACTTGACAGAAGTGTTATGCTGTCAACCAGCTGCAGACTTGTTTACCCATGAATGACCTGTGACTGGAAGAGCAACTTCAGAGTCAAAACTTTCTTGAATTTACAAGATACTGTGTACTCAAGACACACCAGTACTGTAACCTGTTCCTAAACTGAGATGTTATTCACTTCTGTGATGTTAAAAAGTTAAAAAAAACCCAACCCTGATGTCTGTCAGTTAAATTTTATTCACGTTTAAAAATTCATTTTTCTACCATCTAATAAAATAGTTCTAGAATGAACAAGGCATCTTAATCCATGCATTAGATTAGAGAGGTTCTTTTTATTCTAATTCATCTCTTATTTTCCTTTCAGTAATCAATAGTCTATTAAGTAGTCTCTACAATAAACTTGATTTGCATACACTGTCAGGTCCCAGTGATGCATGGTGAGTTAGGACTGGGAGTCTTTATGCTTTCCAGGGAGATTACACTACAAATAAATTATTTTGGCATATTCCCAGCTCAAATACACAAAGCACCTGTGTGAAACCAATATGAAATATATCACATACTGTTAGTATAATTGGTTAATACAGCACTAGTTCCTGAATAATTAAAGCATTCCAGTCAAGTAAAGAGATGCTTTACTTGCTTTTGTCTTATTCACCCATTGCTGAAAATAAGAAGGTGCATGGTAGAAGAAAATTGGCTCTGGAAAAAGTTTTCACTTCATCCTCATGAGAGTGTTAGCAACTTTGGAAAAATATAAATCAACAGCCTTTTCTCACATGAGTAATTGATACCATAATTCAATGTTTTGTCTTCATGAGGAGTAATAATACCAAAGTGTGAAACTGTTCAAAGCTGAACAATCAAGTCTTACTGTTTTGAGATTTTTCAGACTTGAAGGGATTTTTATTTTAAAATTTCAGAAAGGAGGAAGTTCATTAACTTTCTATGTAAAAATAAATAAAAAAATCCCAAACCAGATGCTGCTTCTATCAAAGCGAAAATCTTCAGGTTTTTTGTAGTCCGCTGTTTCCCTTTGAATGGACCCACAGGGATTTAAAAATTGTGGACATAAATTCACAAAGCCAAAGGATTGTTTTAATTGAAAAAGTCTCTGAATTTCCACTAAATTTTCAGAGTTTTTTACACACCAGGTATTATTTTGTGTTTCAGGCTTTCTATAAAAATGGCATTCTGGCTTCTGAAAAAATGTTGAGAAAGATCAGATTTAGTGCCTACATTGTAAAACTGTATAAACAAATGTCTTTTGTGGTGTTTTTTTGTAGTCCTTGATTTTATCAGAATTTTCATATGAGGCATGTAAATATTTATTGACTTGATTTTTAAGGCTTCTTAATGCTAAGTGACAATAGCAAAATTTAAATGGATACTTAAAGTGGTGATTTACAGTTTGTGGAATTTTACAGCAGTTGCACATGTTGAGGGAGAATGTGATAGTAATAGCACTTTTTTACACTGAAAGACATTCACCAATACTATGAAATCGTGCATAGAAGTTCTTTGAAAGACTTACTATTGCTGGGAGGAATGTAGAAGGCAAACTTTGCTAGCACTGTAATGATTAAAGAGCAACACAGAAAAGAGGAAAATACACATTAATTTCTGTCACCCTAAGCAGTTCTCTAGATTTGCTGTGTAAGTTGGAATGTCCTTAGCATTGTTAGAAATACCATGTTATTTTTGTATTTCTGCTGGTTGTGCATTGATGCTTTGTATTATAAGGCATTATTTAAGCATTTATTCCTTTTTAGCTCTTTTGAAAACCTCATATAGGACCGTGAAGTTCATTAATATTAACAAAGGCATTCACAGTTATCATTCCTTGTTACTAAGAGACCAGCATTGTTGAACTGTATGTTGCCCTTTGGAGTAATGCATTCAATCATTTATTTGTGTTAGTGGTTAACAGAATTTCGGAAGCTGTACTCAAAAATATTTAACCTATTTGAAGTAAGTCAATAATATTAAGGAGTGTGGTTTAATATAAAATTTTGCAAGGCAGAGAGTATTTATGGTAAGTTAGTAACTTGAAGCATAAACACTAAAAAAGGAAGTACTAGAATTAATTGCGAGACGGACTGTTGGTGTTTTTAACAAGTAAGAAAGGGAAAAATTGTCATTACAGGTAAGTTTATTGTTAAAAAACTTTGTTTCCATTTTTCCTTTGTTTTATTCCATGTTTCTCAATGCTTATTTAAAAATTAATGGCTTCTCTTCTCTGGATGTGTTAGATAATGGCTTACGCAGCACACAGTGCAGCTGTTTTCTGTTAAAGGCCAAGGTGAAGCGTAATATCATGTAAGGTCACCTACTCTTTTTTTTGTTGCATGATGAAGAAAGTTGATAAACTTAAGCTCAAGGGATATTTTAACTTCACCTGTCTTCAAAGTATTACTAAACATTACAGTGCATTACTGCTCATCAGCATCATTGTCATGTTTCCTGATTGAACAGTGTAGCAGATGGTAACTAACAGGTAGTATTACTAGTTCAATATGGACATCACTTGTATTCAGTATGTATCACTTGTACCTTGGAAGAAGGTACATAAATGGGGTTTGGTTTGGTTTGGTTTTTCCTTTAAATGCAATTATTAATTAAGTTGAAGACATTGGAACTAAGTTCAGCGAAGTGCAATGCAGTGTTTTTAAACTTGGGCTGAAAGTATGAAGAAATATTCCCTGTATACCTCACAAAAAACCCAGAAATTTGAATTTGGTAAGAGGAATTTCTCTGCCTTGTGTATGCAATATTGGCATTATGTTGCTTTGTGGGTGCTAATAAATGAAAAAAATCATAGGGAATGCACCTGTGTTCGTAACAATTAACATGATGAGATACTGCAGTCAGGAGATCACTCCAAAATTATTAATTGTATGTAGTAACACAATAAGATAATTCAAAAAATCTAGCAGGAGGAAAAGAATTAATAGACACGGTCAAGTAGTGGTTCCTGTATACAAAGTCCCCCAAAAGTGCATTGTGCAGATGTCTTTGGTGGTAAAGTGAGCTGCTTGGGAAACATGGAATGCTTGGTCATACGTATATTGTCTTGAGTTTACATGGAGAAGCGCTTGTACGTTTGTAGGATCATAGGAAAGTGCAGGTTGAAGGCCTTCAGTCTAGGCCTCTTCAGGAGGCCTCTAGTCTGAAGAGCAGAATCCATCTACAGGATCAGATCATGTCACCGAGGGCCTCACCTGGTTTGGTCTTGGGAACTTTCAAGACTAGGACTGCATACTGGCTTGGGACAATCTGTTCCACTTCAAATAAATGCACAAAGAAGAGAATAAGAAATTGAAAGCAGTACTGAAATCTGAAAGCAATACTGAGAAGTCAGTTTTTTTGGTGGCATCTTGTAAAGTCAGTAGTCTCCCACCCTTTAAAATATTAACAGATTGCACAGGACAGATTAATGCAAAATGGTGCATCTTACTTCCACTGTAAGACGTCAGTTACCTAGTGTTTTCTGTACTGTGTAAATCTTACCTCTGAGAATAAAGCTTTATAAAGTAAACTAAATACCATAATGCCTTCTCCAAAGTAGGCAGTTAAGTCATAATACTTCTTAATTAAATTTTTCTGTAGTTTGAAGAAAAGATATATCTGCCAAGAAGTGAGTCTCTTGAAGAGACCTCTCCTTTTCTTGCCTGGTCAGGCCCTGCATATCCATCTTACCCTTCCAGTACCTTTCTGGTAGAATTTAGGACTGTGGGATTCCACCAGCAGTAGAGTTTAGGAGTGTCACATTAAATACTGGTAAGATCCCACAGCAAATACTGCAGAGAGATCTCGAGGTATTTTAAACATTTTGTGTGATATAAATATAGACAGCTTTGGCTTATTATTACTACTACTAATAATAAGTTATTAATAGTAATTAGTTATTAATGCTAGAGGAGTAAAAGCAGATATACCTGCAAAAAGCAAAAGCATCTGAAAGAAAAGAGTGTAGAGGTGAAATGAGGATGGGTAAAATACTTTACAAAGCAGTGAATACTGATTCATTTGTAATGTTCTCATTTAGTAATTTTTTTTTAATTTGTTTGAAAGATTGATTCAGTTGTAACAGCCATCTAATACATGTTAGTACAGCAGAGTTAACAGGTGCTCGTTTTAAGCTTTGTTGTAAGGGATGGTAGTTGTTTATCATAGCTTCCATTGACTTTATTCCATTTTGCAAGAGAAACTTTTCTATGTTGAAAAGATTTCATTTCTGTTGAAGAAGGAATGAAAGAACTCTGCACCTGACCTTAGACAATTTTCACACCTTCTCCTGATGTTCTTAGAAGTTTCAACTACAGTTGAGTCACTCGTGTCTGTAAAGGCAGCTTTTTATTTTCACGTACCTGAGTAAATAAGTTTTTGTGTGTGAAATTAATAATCTTAATTTGGTTCTTCTGTCTCATTGACAGGCGATATTTTCCATAGATCATGATAATCTAAATAAGTAGCTCAGAAGTTATCCTAGCCAGTCTTGGCTGTATGTAGTTACAGTCTTTCTTAAGCCCTTGAACAGCGCCTTTGTCATTAATGGGGTTGCAGTATGTCTGCCTGTGTACTGTCTCATATATTGTCCAGTGACCATTGTTTTTACATTTCTTGGCTACTACATTTCAAGGCAATAATTCTGTAAATTTGTGGGATAACTCAGAACGCGTGCAAAACTACTATATATAGCAATATATGCGCAAGTTCCAAACTTAAGATTATGTGAAGTTTTTGCAGATCAGCTACAGACTGCTTACCATACCATGCTGAAAGTTTTGGAATTGTTGCTCTGGTGTGTCCAGTGTTCTGTTTTCATTGCTGATGTTCTAGTTGTATTTTGTGGTTTTTTAGCAATTAGGATCTTTAATTTATAACATTTTAAAATCACTGTGATGTATGCTCTTACTACAGTTTCAGTGTCTGTTGACACTGGTAGGTTAAAATTTATTAGTGTTTTTCAAATTTCATTTATATATTTATTGAGCATCTCAATTACCTGGGTAGTTATTTCTTACTTTCCTTAACAGCTTAATGTATTTCATAGCAATATGAAAAAAATATTGAAAAATTCATTGGGTTACATCCTGCTCAGTTATATGGTTTAATTCCTTTAATTACACTGGTAATTTATGTGTGTAAAGTGGGAGAAGTTCTCTACGTACAGCACAGTTATCATCCATGAAATGTATCATAAAAACCGTAGATTTTTTTTTTTTTTTTTTTTTTTTTTTTTTTTTAAGAAGTGAAGCATGCCGGTGAGCCAAACCACAGATTTTTGCTCTCAGCTCTTCACAGGGATATTATGCAAAACTGTTTTTGTCCTGAATGTATGCCACAACTTAAGCTGTATTTCAGGGCTTGAAATTTAAAAATAAATCATAATTGCACTTTAAGCCCTAAATAAATAATTTTCAAGCAGAAGAAAAGCAGTCAATCACAGAAATCAGAAAAGACTTGCTTACCACCTAGTCCATCCTATTACTTGTGTAGATTGTACCTTCTGGTGTATTTCTAGTGTTTGGTGTTGCATACGGAAGTTTTCACTGTAAGACTGGAAAGTATATGCACAGATCTGATATTTTAAGCATAAAAAAGCACTGTGTCTTAACAGCTTTTTTGTATAAATTCACTGTACCAAACCACTTATCATTGCTACCCTTTTAACACCTTCACAGATTCGTATGGCCAGTATAGGACCTGGCCAAGAGATAACCATCTCTTGCATGAGTTGAATTATTTTATGTGCAGTTGCTTGTTAGATTTAGGTTTTACATTTCTAGCCCTTGTCACAAGGGCATTTATGTGTCATGTTTCTGATTTTTCTGCTTCTTGTAGTGTGATGTCATTTCTGCTTTCATAAGTGGTGGTGGAGAGTTTTAAGAGAAGCTTGGAAGAGATTTTTCTTTCCTGAGAAAATATGACTGCCATCTTTTTTCAAAGACACAGATTTTCCTTTCTCATATATATAACTTTAACATAAGATCTTCCTTCTAAAGTTTCTTTCCCATCAGAGGGATATGAAAGGTTCTTCCTTAATTATGCTTTGTTGGTTTTTTTTTTCCCAGTTGTTGACTAATAAATGTGTTAAAATATGTTGTAGCTGTTATTTCAACAGATATTAAGGATGATCCAGACACTTCTAAGGAATTCCTCTGTGCACATATGCACACTGTTTCTGGGCTGTTGTTTACACACAGAAACCATTATGACAAGAGCAGTGCATTAGATATTTGCCTCTTACAGGGCTGCTTAGGCTTAGCAATGTCTTATTAAAAACATACCAAAAACCCCAAAACAATTTGGTCTTGCAGAGTTTCAAGAATTTTCAGAAAAGGATTGCATAAGGGTTGCATAAATATTTTAAATAGTTTCTGCTATAATCAAGAATGTTGAAAGTTTTAGGGACAGCATCAACTCATTTGAGTTCATTTTCCTGGAAAAAGGAAATCAATTACCATTTAAGATGGAAGCTTAAAATAGCAACAAAACAAAAAAGAATGTTAGATTATTATTTTTTTTAAATAAGAAACCTTTAATTCTTGCTATACCACTTGAATTTATGCAACAAGTAGCACAGAGTAGCATTGTTTCTTGTTGTGAAACAACCATTTTAATGGGGATGTTACAGAAAAATACAGACTGCTTTTTTCCAGTCCAGGGTAGAAACCTCTTAGAGTCAGTATAGAGTTACTGTATTGTAGCTAGAAAATCCGATATTAAATACGTACTTTCTTGGGGAACTGTTTTGGATGTGTGTTTGTGGTGGAGGTCTTGGAATATTCCAAGACTGGGATTTCAGAGGTGATTTCAACCTGTTGTGCTTTTTCATAGCTCTGATACAGAAAGACTGCTGAGGTAATAATGTTTAAGAGCGACCTGTGAATATTGATCCCATTTAAAGACAAGCAGTTTTATTTTTGGGTGATCACTGTCACATAGCCTTCTATGCAGTATTTATTTTCAGATTATATTTAAATTAAAAATGCATTGAAACCTGTACCAGAGTGACTTTAGTGGCTTAAGACAAGAATTGCAGGAAATTAATGTCACTTAAGAAGTTCCTGAGTGTTGTGTTTTCTTCTTACTCCTGGATTTAGTAAATCTGCTCTAGATTCTGCACAGCAACATGCTTACAGAGGTATTTAAATACATTACTTGAACAACTGAAGTTTGTTTTTATTTCCTTTGTGGTGCAGAATGGTGGCGAACAGCGGACACGCACTCTCGTCCCGGGGCAGCTTTTTTCCCACCACTCTTGGGAATTCCACCACTGTTTGCGCCTCCTGCACAGAATCATGATTCTGCTTCATTCCACTCAAGAGCTACAGGAAAAAGTAGTCGGAGCAGTACAGAAAAAGGTAATGGCTAAAGTTGGAGAGGGAATAATAGCACTAAACTTCCACATAGGCAGAAAGATGTGGAATTTGAGTTTTACACCTCATCAGTCTTCCCATTCCTGAACAGTTTTGTGAAAATAGATTCTGTTAGCTAGTCATGCGCCATACAGTTATGGGCTTTCAATAAAGGTCATAAAAATGCTCTTTCTACTAATACCAACCCCTCACCCCCCCCCCCCCCCCCCCCCCCCCCCCTTTTTTTTTTTCCCTTCCATAGTTTTCTGGGACTGAGTAGGAGGAAAAATTTTCCTCTATAAAGTTTATGGTTTGATTCAGGCAGCAGTTTTTGGGAGGCGTGGAGGGAGGGATGGCTACAGCTACAGGATCTCAGTGAAAACAGCCCAGTTACATTAGAACAATTTTCCTGCATTTCAGACTGTATTTTTGTGTGGTAGTATTGCACACGTTTTGAAGATGTAAGATACGTTTGTTTGATACCAGGTTTGTTCAACTTAGAGGAGGCTGAGGGGTGACCTTGTTACTGTCTGGTTTCCTCATGAAGGGGGTGGAGAAGGAGGTGCTAGTCTCTCCTCTCTGGAGTCCTGTGAGGGAACACATGGGGGTGGCGTAAAGCTGCATTGGAGGAGTTCATGTTGGATCTTAGAAGGATGATGTTCACTGAGAGGGTGAGCAAGCTTGCCAGGGAAGCAGTCATGGCCCCATGTCTGTCTGAGTTTGGGAACCATTTGGACGGTGCTCTTGTGGTTCAACTTCTAGGTTGTCCTGTGCACTGCGAAGTCAGAAGTTGGGTTTGATGATCCTTGTGGATCCCTTCCAACTTTGGATATTCTGTTCTTTATTTTATGATTTTTTTATACAGTTTTTGTATGGTTTAGGACCTGATGTATGTTTCAGAATCAAATCTGATAATAATCTTGGGATTGCAGAGTAGTAAATTTTTGTGGTTAGGGGTATTTTCTTAGAAAACAGCAGTTGTCATGACAGATATGTAGGCAAGCTTGAATGTAGATGTTATTTCAAATAGCATTCCCCAACTTCCCCCTAGCCTCATTTTAATTGTTGTGAAACTCATGTCTTGGGCTTCATGTTGTTTTCTTTGAAGCTTATTGATACTTCAAAATTGTTAACATATTATTCTGTGAAACATTTACTGGAATGTATATATTTATATACATTATGCATTCCTTTTATATATATCCTCTTCCTTCAAAATCTTATTTTTGGTCCCTGACTAAACTCAAGGATAGGTTGGACTTAAAAATGGTCAACTTCAGATTTAATTTTTTTTTCTTTGTCCTTTTTTTTTTATTTCTCCTTACAGTGTTAAATGTGTTTGTCCTTTAAATCATGGGAGCTCTGTATGTTTTAATTAAAATAACTCCATGAGCACATCAAAGTGACTCTTGGATGGCAAATTTTTAATGTATGTGGGAGTAACCTGTAAACAGTCAAATATCTTCCTAATGTGTTCATGGAAGCTGGGTTACTGTGACTGCAACATCTCAAAGAAAGTATCTGCTACTACAGCTTTTTCTTTTTTAAGTGTCGCTTTCTAAATCTGTCATCATAAGGTATAAATGGATCACTGAATGGGAACAGTACCACTGCAGTATCTGGTATCAGCACATCTGTACTATCCACTAGCATTGCAACATCTGCAGGAAAAGTGAAAGCTATAACCTCAGGAGCGGGAGGCCGCAAATACAACCAGGAGCAAAGCAAAGTTCAGCTTTTGGACACCAGGGCTGATAAAATCAAAGATAAGGTAAATATACAGGGGAAAAAAATTAAGATTCGATCAGAAAATTGGCATGGTAAGTGTTCTGCCTGTGCACACAGCAGCATCATTTCTAAATGTTCTCTTCCAGTACAAAATGTTTCAATATATGTTGACCCAAGCACTCCTGAAGAACTTTGCTGGTCAAAACTACTTCGTCAAAACCGGAAATGGGATACTGGGAAATTGATTACTGTTACAATAGAAGCTGAGGGAGTCACTTGCCTAGTGGCAGCCATCTAGGCTAAAATACTTTTATTTCTTGACTGCTGTATTGGGTCATTAAGGTCTTTTGTTGGTACTTACGTTCAGTCTAGATTATTGTTTTCTGAACTATGGACATTTTCAATTAGCATAACTGTCCAGCAAATCTGCTAAAGTCAGTGAACCAAAATCAAATATGAACTTTATTTTAATGAACTCACTTCAACTTTTATAACTAATAAAGAAACTAACAAAAATAAAGGAACCTATAAATAAAGGAACTAGTCAAATAAAGGAACTAGTTGAAGTGAAATTTGCTCTTTTGATACAACTTAGTATTTTTTTTTTAATGGAGTGTGTTTCTTGAGTCTTTTATTATCTCTTTCTAAATAATACAGTTTTTGAATACTCTATATGTGCTTGGTCTTACATATTTAATCAAAAATCTATTTCAGATGAGTAATACAGTACCTAGTTTTTGGTCTGTACTTTTCCTTCTCTTTCTTATTTTGTATTATCAAGGTATTAGAATTTCAAGGTTTTTTTGTTGTTCTAGATGTCTTTACAGAGCGATTTTTCTTTAGTCTTCTTTTTCTCCTTCTGTCTTACATTATTTCATTTAGTCTGAATTATTTCTTCTCTATGCAGTTTATTTCCTTCCCTTCCCTCCAGCTGCTTTATCTTTTTTGCTGGATTTGATAGAAGCTTCTCCATCAAGATTAATCCTTTTATATCCTAAATGCACGAGTTTAAATTTTCTCCATTACTACATTTTCTCTAAGCTACTAATTTGCCATCCCTGCTTGTGGAATCCCACTAATCCAACTTCTTTCTATTGATTCTATCTATGTCAAAAGATTCTATTTGTTTATGAAGTAAAAGCTCCCCAGGAAGCAGTTGTGTTTCACAGTATAGTTAAGTACCTGATTTGGTTTGAAGCATTTGATTGCTTGCAAGTTATACTAAATTTCATGCCAAAATTAGCTGTCCCTCTTCTTACTTGAAGTAGTTCTTTGTGAATCAGACTTATGTGTCAGATGTTGCTTGGCACTCACTGCCTGCTTTTTTTACAAGAATGTTCCTGACTCTGTTCTTCATGTAGTAAATTCCTTATGTTCTTGCTTGCAGAATGGAAAGATAGACTTTTAAGATATGTCAGCTAATACATTTTTTAAAAGAGATGGACAGCAAAAGTTTTAAAAGCGTTGACGAGTGGAAATAAAACACTATCACTTAATAAGCCTATCTGACATACTCTTTATTTTTCCAGACCATTCCAATTAATCTCTTAGGAAGCTGATGTTAGGAATACATATTTCATTAGCATTGTGACTAAACAGGGCATTTCTGATTTTAAAATTACTGTAGTGTTTTGGGTGTTTCCTTTTCCACATAAATAGAGAACCATGAAGGGGAAAAACTAGAACAGAATCCTAGAGATGTGGTTCCCGGAGGCTTTGTTAATTTCAGCGCTTCAGATCATGGTCTTGTATTTCATTTTATAATCTCAGCCTTCATGAAGAAATATTCTGCATCTGTGCCAAATATTACACAGGAAGATACTTAAAAATGAGGTAAAGGACATCAGCAATAAAACATGTAAAACATGCCATAGACTGACACAGTTATTTAGATTGGTTGTTGTTTAAGTGTCTGCGTACATTCAGATCATTGTCTTTCACGTGAAGTATCAACTGACGCCTCTGTGAATTGAGCAGTGAGACAATAATCCCAATAAAAACTTAATTTTTATGATTTGCCAACATTGAAGCAATGCATGTGACTTATGCATAAAATATGATGATATGAGGTATTACTGTGTTCATCACAGCAAATAAAGAGAGTGTAGTTCAAAAAAGAAAGATACAGATACCAGCCAGTTGTTAAATAGATGAGACTTAATCCACCTACACATTCTATGTTTTGTAGCTATTTCACAAAGTAAATGGAATCACATTCCAAGGTAGCTGATCACTTGCTCCCCTCCAGTGGGATGGGAAGAAAATTTGAAAAGTAAACTTTTGTGGAAAGTTTTGTTAAGAAAGCCTATATTTTTAAAGAACTGTTTCTCTGTTGCTCCTGTTTGCACTGTTATCTGGAACTGCTGAAACATTTTTGCCCTACAGTCACCTGCTGCTGCTGCACATCTTCCTGTTGACTAATTTTAACCTTACAGTTTCCTAAGTGAATCCACATGCCCTTTTTAGATGCTGTGTAAGACTTCGCTGCTGCTGTCTGACATCTGTAATCCTGTTTCACGTTTCCCTGCCTTCCAACATCATTCTGCATACTCTCTTTAATGATTTTATATACTTTCATGCAGTAATACATATTTTAATGTCTCTCCCACATAGCGCATCATAACACTGGAGTCCACTTGTACCTCTTTCAGATGTATTTGTAGAATACATGTTTGTTTTAGTTAGCGAAGTTAGAAGTTTAGTTAGCTAAGTTGTTTTAGTTAGAAAGTTAGCCACCTTTCCTCATCTGCTGCACTTCAAAATCTGGTCTTGCAGTGTCAGTGTTTGGAGTTCCTGTGGTTTTTTTACACCTTTCTTTTCTTCCTGCAAGAATCTAATACGTGTTGTTCTTTCTTTGTTGGTTTGCAAAAAAGCTTTTGGCTTTAATTTTTTTGGAAGCAGTATATTCTGTGTACTTTGCTAGACCTGAATTACAGGCCAGTTTTTTAAGCCTAAATTTGTTCTGTTGCTTTGAAAGGTAGTGATGCCTACTGTTCTGCCAGCATGTGTGGTCAGAAACATGGCAGAGACTTGTGACCAGTTTTTAATGAAGCTCTTCTTTCTGGTCAGTTTTCTGCAGATAGAGTTGGTTGTGTTCAAGGATTGCAGAACAGTTTACTCCAAAGTCTCACTGGTTTTTGTTTTAAAGATTATGCATAATAAAAAGATGATATAAGAGATTAAGGCTAAACCATTAATAGAGCGTTCTTTTTCCTGGTAGAAGCCCAGAAAAAAAGCAGTGGAAAGCTCTAGTAATAGTGACAGTGATTCAGGCTCCTCTTCAGACACCTCAAGTGAAGGCATAAGTAGTAGCGACTCTGATGATTTAGAGGAGGATGAAGAAGAGGAGGAGGACCAGAGTGCTGAAGAGAGTGAAGATGATGAATCAGATTCTGAAAATGAAGCACATCACAAAAACAAGAACAAGGTATAAGACCATGCTCTGCTGCTGTCTTGTCATTGAAAGCTATTAATGAAACATTGACGTGTTCATGTTTGTACCAGTGAGCCATTATTTAACTACATGTTAATGAATGATAAGAATACTCTTTCCGGTTTTGCTTCAGGGTTTTCCGGGGTTTTGGGGTTTTTTAGTTTGTTTGTTTTTTTTTTTCCTTCCTTTCTGTGCATGCATGTGTGTGTTTTGTTGTTCTTTATGGGCTAGAAGGCTAGAAGTTTAACTGTTGATAGACTATTCATTTTGTTATAAAGTGGTAAATACAAAGAAATTAAGTGCTGTGGCTTGATAATGTACTGGAAATATAACTTTCTATGGATATCATTTTGGCAGGTGCTTTTTTCCTAGGGGAGTGATTACTTTCCCTTGCTGCCAGTAGAAGAACAAGATTGTAATCTTGGGTATCCTGTTAGGTTTACAGTCAAAAATACATAGCAAACCAACCATGGTTTAGTTTTTTTCCTTCCTATTAAGCATTGTCTTGACATGCTGAAACTATCTGGAGCAAAAAAAAACCCCTCAAAATAAGCAATATATGACAAGATTGATTTTATAATTATTATTGTTCATCTTCTGCCAAGAATAGTAGAATTGTTCCACGGGGACTGATGATGCACTACTTTTTTTTTTTTTTTTTTTTTAAAGAATCTTTAATTGATCTAATGTAAACAGTCAAAAATATGTATTTTGCAGGTGCTAATGCATAGTGGCGTAACAGATACGAAAACTGATGGACAAAAATCACATGAAAAGTCCCAAGAAAAAAGAACACACCAGCAGATACCTCTTGTGTCTGATTCCCAGACTCACTCATCATTCCAGTCCCAACAGAAGCAGCCTCAGGTTTTGTCACAGCAGCTTCCCTTTATTTTCCAAAGCTCTCAGGCAAAGGAGGAATCTGTGAACAAACACACAAGTGTAATACAGTCTACGGGATTGGTTCCCAATGTGAAACCTTTGTCTCTGGTACATCAAGCCAAAAAGGAAACCTATTTAAAACTCATAGTTCCTTCCCCTGATCTACTCAAAGCAGGGAATAAAAATACCTCTGAAGAATCTATTTCTTTGACCAGCGATGTAAGATCAAAACGGGTGAGTGAAAAATCACTGGGTTTTTTGATTTTTTGTAATCTGCATTGCCTGCCTAAGAAGATGCAATACTGTGCTATCAAGCTCTTTTTAACATAATGCTTTAAAATTGTATGTATATTTATTTTCATACTTTTTTTTTAGAGTTAATAGAGGTTTCTGAATGATGTAAATGAAGTTGTATGTTAGTTTGTTTGTTTTAAAGAGCAGCACATATGCTTTAATTTTGAAGATGTTTCACTATGCATTGCAAGTGTCTCGAACTATTCCACTTCATCTCAGAGAAACACTTGATTCGGAGAAAACTCCAGGAACTTGCCAACGAAGTTTTAAGTTGACAAGCAGGTATTCTTTATTGCAGCACCAGGAGACATGGGGGATAGCTCCTCCAAGCATGTCTCTCCCAAGCATCAACCAAGCTGTGATTATATTGTTGTTAAACATACATATTCATTAGATTACATACATTATGTCATACTTTCAGAGAATGCCTCCCGTATGCACACAAAAATGTGGTAGTGGGCTTTCGCGCCCCTGGTGGTTATTCCTTCATCACTTTGTTTTAGGATCATTGTCATATCAGTAACCACCTGGCGGTTCTGGCAAAGCTTATGTTAGTAATTTCCTTTTCTCTATAGTTGCTAACAAAGCCTAACATCCTAGATGTTACTCATTTACACCCCTATTCTTCAATCAACCCCATTCTTCACACTTCATCTCAGAGAAAAGTCATGTTGTTGGTGCATGTGCCTGTATGCATACCCTGATGCATACATGATGTAATTTTATACGCAACTTAATGTCATATAATGCCAAATTTGAGTTTCATGCTCATCACATAGTGGAACTTTACAGCTCTGCTGAAAGCAGTCAGTGTACTGGTGAGAGTAATGGGTACAAAGAAAACAAAGAATTTTCTAATTTGCTTATTATCTCTTAAGGAAAATAAGCAGCTAAAATCAATATCAAAATAAGAGAAGAACTCACAGGCAAATTGGGGTATTTTTCCTTTGCTTTTAGTTTCAGTCAAAATGTTGATTTAATACTTTCTGAATCTAGTGCGTAAGCATGGCTTCGCTTTGTTTCAAGTTGGACAATTGCAAGTCAAAGTAATTAAAATTGCCTATTTTAATCATGGCTTTAAACAAAGTAGCTGAAAGCTTTTTTTAAAAGTTTTCAACCTAATCTTGGGTTTGGTTTGCTTTTAAAGACAGAAGGATATTCATGCATTGAGCTATTAAAACTCAGTATGACCACAGCAGTAAATTTGATCTTCCTTTTTGTTAGTCGTGAGTCTACGATATGTTTACATGTATCTGTCTTAACAATTCCATACCTCACAAAAATTTCTTTTAGTTTATTTTGTTAATAGTGATTATGGTCAGTAGTTTGTAATTTCTATTCAGTTAGATCTGAATGGGGATTAGAAGATAATAAAAATCTAATGTTTTAGAAATGTTGGGGTTTATATATACATATATAAATATATCTATGTAAATTTACCAAGGTAAAGTTCATTATGAAAACAAAATTTGTTTCAAACTAAGTAGTACTGGTGAAGAGAAAATTGAACTCTGATTCACAGCTAATTTGAAGTCCTCAGTGAGGATTGAAAAATATTTGTATCACATAGATTTTTATTCTTAGACCAGATGGAAAACATGATTTTTACTTTCGACTCCCAGTTACTTTGTAAAATTCAAATAAGCTAATAATTTACCTGGAATGGTTAAATACGTTTTAATTATGAAAACATAAGTCCTTGCCATTGGAAGAGGCTTCTGCTGTCAAATTTAGCTTATGAGTCTCTGGCTAATGATACATTACCCATTTAGTGGTTTGATTTCTTTCAAACTTTTACTGGAGATGTGTACTGTGTGAATATTTATTTTATAGGCTTTTATAATTTCATATTCAGTTTTAAATACTAGTAATTTCAGAAGTTTGTTATATTTGACTTGGTATTTAAAAATTGATTTTAAATTTACTGTCTTTATCCATTTGTTGTTTTTTTTTTTCCCCATCAAAGATGATGTATTTTCTTTTTCCTTGCAAGAGTCTTGAAACTAAAAACAATGTAAGCTTTACATGGATTTCTGTGCCACTACTGAAGAAGTTTTACTTGAAGAACTTTCAAGTACTAGTTCTTCAGGGTTAAAAGAAATCGTAGCATATCACAGTACTTCTGAGTAATGCCTTTTTCCTCATGTTTTTTTTCTAGAATTTTTCTATGCCAAAAGCCTTCTCTTGGTTTTCTGCTGGTATTGTAGCCATTACTGTGTTGTTTGAAGGAATTAATAAAGCTACTTTTACATTCATTAATGAGATTTTTATATGCTGTAATGAGTAAAAATTTCTTTTTTCCAGATGTTTAATATTTTTATGAAAATCAGTCTAGAGCAATGTAGCAAGTGAAAAAGCTTTCCTACATAATTTAGAACAGCTTCATCTTGGGTTCAGTTTGTCTTTTCCTACTCGATTTATAGTGAAAATCACAAGATTTGCATAACTTGTAGTTACTCAACCCTTCTGTTGTAGCTAGCACCTACTTTTTACCTACTAAAAATAGCTTAGCAGATGTTTGACTCATAGAGTTCACCTGCCTGAATCCAAAAAAAAAAAAAAACCCAAACAACTAAATAATCCCCATCCACCACATTTTATTCCTTTGTCTTCTCCTTTCTTTAGGAACAATATAAACAGACATTCCCAGCAGCACAGCTAAAGAAACAGGAGTCGTCTAAGAACCTGAAGAAGGTTATTGCCGCTTTGTCAAGCCCCAAACCAACATCTAATTCACCAGCTCATCAAAAACTCACATCCCTGGAAAACAACCATTCTAATCCATTCCTGACAAATGCACTTTTAGGTAATCACCAACCCAATGGAGTTACTCAGAGCGTCATCCAGGAGGTTCCTCTTGCGCTTACTACGAAACTGAAATCACAGACCAAGATCAATGAAAGTGTAGCCATTTCTAGTAGTGCCCCCTTTTCTTTGCCAGTAAACTTGAGTGCTTGTGGGAAAAAAACAACTTGTAACCGGACACCTGTTGTGCCCTCTACCTCTCCTGTGTTACCTGGTTCAGGAAAGGATAAAACAGTCAGCAATAATGCAGTAAATGCAGTAAAAACACAACACCGCCTTCACTCTGCAAAACTGGTGGTGGAGCAGTTCAGAGGGGTAGACTCAGATGCCCCCAGCAGTAAGGACTCTGATGACTCAAATGATGATGACGACGATGATGAAGATGAAGATGAGGATGATGAAGATGATGATTCTGATGATAGCCAATCAGGTGGTTTAACCTTTTTAATAGGAAAAGCAGAAACTTTATTTTTTGAGTGTTGAAAACATGCATTTCCCACCATATTGTATCATAGGGGTAGAAAATTTTGGGGCAGCATGGCCCACAGAGTGTCCTGCAGCCATCATGGAAAGTAGCACGTATCTCCCACTCCCCCATTGTGTCATATCCAAAATCATGTTTACTTTCAGCTGTCCTGGTAAGACTGCTCCACAGGCTTCTGGAAAGGCTGTCAGGAGACCTGCCTTCCAGATCAATCACCCTGCCTGCAGCTCTTACACTGCTTGTGTGGCAAGGTGCCCAGGAGGATGAAATGATAGGCTGGTTTATATTTAATTATTCTGGCAAGCAGAGCCCATCTGTAAGTGTGCTTCCCCAGCCAGAGAGGGACTAAGTAAGTAAAGGCCTTCAATTTGTCAAGTGGCAAGAGCAGCATGTTTCTAGGCTTCATTCAGGAGCACAGTAGTCAACGAGCAAGATCAGAGGAAAGTACCAGGGCAGTTTTAAGGGATGCAGTGATCATACCTAGCATTCAGACTACTATTTTAAGGGCTCTTAAGCTATTCAGACAGGCAAGGCCTGCTTTAAAAGAGTCAGTTGTATGCCCAGCCACTCCTTTCTCCTCCTTTGTGTGCTGATATCCCTTGGGTCCAGCTCCACCTTCATCCTTCTCTTTCCTCTCTCTCATCCACACACCCTGTGCTAATCCTCTTTTTGTCTCAGCTGTAGTCCGTCTTCAGTTCCTTATCCTGTTTACCCCTTACTCTCTTAACTCTTCCTTTGCCCAGATTGCCATACTTCCAATTCTGACACCTTTCAGTCTGTTCCATTGTTTGCTTCCTCTTCATGCTAGATTTCACATCCTGTGAAGTGCCCTTCCTGGCTTACAGGGGATGTCTTAGCTGTAACTCATTCTAGGGTAAACAGTCTCTTAAAATGCTGCAGTGTCTGTCTCTCATCTCCTCATGGAAAAAAAATTCCATCTGAAACAACAGTGCATTATCATGCAGAATTACTTTATGCTGTCATATTTGTAGTAATTTTAAAGTTTAGTTAATTATAACCTTCTATTTATACTCTAGAGATGTTATTAATAAAGAATTTTAGTCAGAGAAGCTTCTTATTTAATAAAGACAAAAGACTTCGCAAGTGTTAGAACTTAAATGTATTTGCCATTAGTTATGAAGTCATAATGTGCCTTTTGCCACACTTTTTTTTTTAAACAGAGTCTGACAGTAATTCTGAGTCAGATACAGAAGGGTCTGAGGATGAAGATGATGAGGATGATAAAGATCAAGATGAATCGGATACAGACACTGAGGGAGAAAAAACTCCACTGAAACTGAATAAAACTTCATCCTCTGTGAAGAGCTCTTCCATTGGTCTTGCAGCTCATTCTACCCCGCTTAATCTCCAAGTAGCAAAGGCCCCAAGCTCTGCACCAGCTGCCTTATGTCCTGAGTCCCAGCCTGCAGTTTTTCTTGGGACAGCGCCATCTTCTCTTACACCAAGTACACACTGTGGTATCTGAATGTCTTTTGTTATAGTGTAGTGTAACTTCTAATTGGCATGTGTTGTAAAAGTAGTTATAAATGTAGTTTAGACACTGGTATTAGTGATAGACATTAGAAAAAGATTTTTTTACAGTAAGAACAAGCATTCACTGGGACAAACTCCTCAGGAATCTGGTACCCCGTCACTGGAGGTTTTCAAGATGTGATTGGTCAGGGTGCTGGATAATCTTATCTAGGCACCTTTTCCCTTTAAAGGTTGGGCCAGGTGGTCTTTTTTAGGTTCCCTTCCTTGGACCTAAAACAGCCTGGGCTGTTCAGTGATCTTTTCATGGGCTTTTGCAAAAGACATTAAAATCAGTAAGCAGAACTGAACACCTGAACATTACACTTAGTCCAGGACATCTTAGTTCATGTAATTATTTGAGAGAAGGTAGGATGAAATAGCCAGAATTGATACTTATTACGTAAAAACTCTTCATTATTTAGTCTTTGTTATTTACCATTTTATTGTAAGCTAGTTTTATTTTTAATTTCTGTGCATTATAGTTTGCATTCTGAATCTTCTTTGCATTCTGCCCCTTCCTTGACAAATTTACTAACTGTATTTAGTTAAAATATAACTTTATTCTTTCAAAAATCTCGGGATTTATGGATTACATGCAAAGAATTATTTTTAAAAGGTTCATGAAAAGTACATTTAGCATTTGCCTGCTGTTATATAGTGTTTATTATCCTTCATTTGGTTACTAGTTTGTAAGATTTAGTAATCATTCCTGCTACAGAAAAGAATGCACTTTTGAAATAACACTTCTCAATTTGCATGGTAACAATTAAGTTGTATATTTATTACTTTGATTTAGAACCTTGATATTTAATGGACATACAAGTAAGTAGATTGTAATCCAAATTGTTGAAATAGAAAGTTAATTTTTTTCTCAGGAATCTGTGTTGATTTATGGTACCTTGGAAAGGCTGATAGATTTTGCCTGTTTATGGAGATGGGAGGTAGAATTTTACTTTGTGTCCTTGTTTTAGGTGTAGTATTTCCTCCCAGTAAGAATGACCATAATACAACTAAGATAGTTTTGTGTCCATTTGGCCTAAAGCTGGGCAGTCACTGAAGAGGTTGTGTCTCTTCTCTGTATCTATTTTTCACTGTGCAACTTCCCCCCTCCCCCCCCCCCTCCACCCTCCACTGTGACTATTAGAGGTAGCAAAATAGTCAGTCATGTTAGTTTAAGACTGCAGATGTGTCCAACAAGTTTGGCATGCAGGCGTGGGCAGTTTCTGTGCTTTCTGTAGAGGATTATTAACAGTTGCTTCCAGATCATCGGGCATCTCAGTTGGAAACCTGTGCCATTGCACCATAGGGCACTCCTCTGGCTGTAGGAGGTTGGAGCTAGTTTCAAGTACTCAGGCTGATACTGATACTCATGTCCATTTCCACAGGGAAGAGAAACTACGCAAGGTCCAAACTAGCTTTTTGAGAAAGGCATCTTCCAAAAAAGTCTCTGTTCATAGTTCCTGTCCTACAGTTCTTGGAGGCCTGAGAAAAGCATCAGCCTTTGGCACTCCCATGTTTTACCCACATTCGGGTAAAATCCCACATTTGGCATTTGTCTCTATCATACTATTGATTCAGTCTTCTGACTAGCACCAAACACATCTGTTTGAAAAGCTGGAATTCTGAAAACTTTCTGCATTGGCAGTTTTCTGCAATCACTACTTAGTGCTCTTTGAAGGCTGAGCCTATGGATTTTAAAGTAACTCATTTTTAATACGCTCTGGTAAAGAAAACCAGATGTGCAAGGAATTAGTTTGGCAACATCTAAAGAGACTGTATTTTAGCAATATCTAAATAGAGTGCCAAACAAGGCAAGCAGTTAAGTATGGCATAATGAGGAGGTTTTTTTGTTCACAATTGTAGAAGAAGAGGTTTAAAGAAACTTAGAGGAAAATGTTATTTCAAAAGGAGAATAGTTACAATAATTTTCTTGGTACTTGAGGTATGCAGTGGCTAGAATGAAAAACTGATCTATCTTTTTGGGTTGGGGATATAAGGGTGAAAAGGATATTTTGGGAACACATTATTTTAATTTTGTACATTCTCTTAGGTGTTAATAAGAAATTCTGTTTCAGGTATTTCAAAAAGACGAAGAGTAGCAGATGAACGGGAGCTGCGTGTTCCTCTCGAGTACGGGTAGGTTATGTATGTACTTGATATTCCTTTAAAGAAGGTAATACCTTCAAAAGTCATTTGGTAAAGAAATGATAGTTTAAATATTTTTGAGGCTGTTTAATAAGGGGAGGGTTTCAGTGATTTAGATTTCCCACTCACAGTGACTGGATTTTTTTAAAAGCGTAAACATATTCCATGTGTTCATTTTTGTGCATCAAATTTGCTCTTTTGCAAACATGACCTGTCCCTTAGCGGTTTTGCCACCGGAAATTAATCCTGATAGTTACATCTGAACTAGTACAGACTCCACATAACTCCCTGAATTGTAGTACTAAGCTGTTTAAAATGTAGTAACATGTAAGTAGCTTGGTATAAATAAATCCATGTATATTCAGTTTGGATAAACTACCTAATAACAACTTCTCGTTTTGTCTATTTGATGTATGATATTCTTGAGACATTTTAGATATGTGCCATTTTCCGTTCTTTGTAAAAATTTTTAATTGACATTAATTGCATGATTAAAAAAACCCCACAAATGTATTGTTGTATGCAACTATTTCATATTACTGTAGCTGGCAAAGAGAAACCCGAATAAGAAACTTCGGTGGTCGTCTTCAAGGAGAAGTAGCGTATTTTGCACCATGTGGCAAGAAGCTGAGACAGTATCCTGAAGTAGTAAAGGTACCTTCCTTTTTTTAACTTCTGTGTTCTAATGCTACTAAGCATGCTTGCAATTAAAAAAATGCCTTTTTTTTTCCCTCCAATATTTCAAAATATCCTGTGATGAGAGGTGTAATGTTATCTCAGTTTGTTATTGATTTGATCTCCTATAAATGCATATCCCTTTTATAGAATATTCAAAACATTACACAGTTAGCTGTACATCAAAGCTGGGTTGTAATTATTTACAAGCTGAAGTGGAAAAATATGTGATTTTTTCAGTATCTCAGCAGAAATGGAATAATGGATATCTCAAGGGACAATTTCAGCTTCAGTGCAAAAATAGGAGTGGGTGACTTCTATGAAGCCAGAGATGGACCGCAGGTATCCACTTTTTAAAAAGTAAAGTCTTTGATCCAAGGAACATTAACTTACAATTAGGTGAAGTAATTTTTGCCACAGGCTGAAGCATTACCTGTTTTTTAGCTAATTCTCTCTAAAAATTGTGTGTATTTCTTAATAGTAGTTACATTGAGATGCCGAGAGCTTGATCCTGGGCAGTGTTGAAAACCACTCCTTTCAGTGATTTTATTAGGCGGTTGCCAGGAGTTCAGTGTGCCTTATGATCAGCTCTGAGCCTGGATTTGTCTGGGATGAAAGAACTCTGAGCTACATATTTTATCATAGTGTTCAGATTTTTCTGACTAAAACGCAATTTCTTCCTTTACTGTATAAACTTAATATTGATAGTAATTTATGTGTATGCCTCAAATCATACTCTTTTTATGTATTCATGTGCATAGTATATATACGTGTGTGTGTGTGTGTGTAAATACGTGTTTAAATACAAGTGTTTCCTTTATCGCTAATATCATCTGAGCTTCCTGAAGCATATTTTTACAGGAAGTAAAATGCTGGGTTATGCCAGTTACTCTTTACATTGGTGGAACTGTTACACTTTGAGTAGATAAACCCGACAAGGATAAATAAAATTAGAATTTTAAGGAAATGAGTACTGAGTTTTTTGCCATACTATGTTACTGTGTTTTGGTCACATTGCCGTTACTTCAGGATGTGCATGAAAGTTTTTGTACTTCTGTCAGTGAATATATTTGCTTCTTTAAAGTACAAGTATTTTGAATATATCGCTACAGGAATGTGGACAGACATCACTCTCAGTAAGCTTGAATTCAGGCTCTAGTTAAGCTTTATGTCATAGAATCATAGAATAGTTAGGGTTGGAAAGGACTTTAAGATCATCTAGTTCCAACCCCCCTGCCAGGGGCAGGGACACCCCCCACTAAAACATGCCACCCAAGGCTATGTCCAATCCAGCCTTTGAAAAAGGATTATTTTCTCCATCTTTAAAGGAGGGACCGTATGATCCACTAAACCTGCTAGTGTTTGCTCTTGGTCCTGTTCTGAAATTCAGGCTTTTTGACTTGATATATACCTTCCTCGACGGAGTCCAGCAACCTTTACATCTGTCCCTCTTTAACCTTCCCCAAAGCACCTGGCAGCCCTCAGTCTCATCATATATAGAATCATATGCTCTGTAGAAATACATAATATTTACATAGTATAGATTTGACAGCTGGGTTCATAAATGATTCCTGGGTTACCAGGAATAAAACGTTGCTAAACCCTCTTCATGTTTGACCTGCATAATACAGCAGTTTCAAGTTCATGTGATGTGAACTTAATTATATACCTGAATAGCTTGATAAAAATAATTCCTTTAATTACAATTATTAATTCCTTATAGTGTGAACATAATGTAATGTCAGGGTGTCTGCTGTCTTTTTACCTTGTTAGCTTTTCTGTGTCTGTTGCCCATGACTTCATTAGTCTTGTCCGCTTCTCTAGCTATATTAATGAGCTGATTTGCCGGTTTTTCCCTTCAATACTAACTTCAGAATGAAGGCATTGGGAGGGCAGGTTTCTGTACACGGGGTTGGCAATATGAATATTAAGTTGCTGTACAACTCAGTATAGTTTCTACATGTCCAGTTTGTGGTAGGTTCCATTGAGACTTGGTTAGATGAAGGAAAAGTTGGTGGATTGGGTTTTTTTTGTTTTGTTTTGTTCTTGGGGTTTTTTGTGTATTTGTTTGAAAGAAAAAAAGCCTGAGGGTGGCTGTTTCAGATGTGCTAAAATGGTATGTATGAGATTTTGAAGGAGGATATTATAATGTAAACAGTTGAACTACACTCAGGCTGATAGTACCCACTTAGTAACACAGTATGTGATACTGATACTTCATGAAGAGAATTTGCACCCTTTTTACTGGAAGTTTTTGAATTGTCTGGCTTCAAAACAGTATGGGATAATTATGTCTTCATCCATGTCTGGAGATATTTCCAGGAATTTTATTTCCGTTTTTGTTGTAATTTCAATTATTGCATATAGCCTTTCATGGTTACTGTTCCCTTTCTTCATTATGTATTTGTGTCATCTTTTGGGACATGCTGCATGCATCCAAATTGACTGGGTAAGTTTCACAAAGTTCAAAGGTGGAACAAGATGCAAAGAAAACTATTTAAGGGTTTAATCAGTTATAGTGAAGAATTTACCCATAGCAAGGCAAAAATATATGGATTACCCACTTCTTATAGTGCCTGTAAAAAAGTGCTTGTGCTTAAATAAAGCAACCAGATATTATAGGTTATTCAAAACAGTGATTAACCGCTTTAAAGAAGAAGCGTATCTGGCTGAAGTGGTCCATGAAATATTAGGGTTAGAGGAATGTTTGAAGTTTGGCAAATGTGGAAATTCAGTGACCGCACCTGGAGGCTTTAACCTGCTGTGGTTTAAAAAGATTAGTGTGAATGTGGTTTGGGGTGATGGTGAGAGCATGCAAGTCCTTATGAATTTGAGTAATATGGATAGGAATACTCTACCACGTAATAGGTGAAAGATTGTTTTGTGGATTGATACTGAGCTGTGCCCTAAGATTGCATCTTGCTGGCTTTGATTAATGTACAACAGCAAGAGTATCCATCACAAAATGTTTGAGGTTGGAAGGGACCTTTGGAGGTCACGTTATCCAAACCCCCTGCTCAGGAAGGGTTACCTAGAGCCAGTTGCCCATGACTATGTCCAGACAGCTGTTGAAAGCCTCTATGGTGAGAGACTCCACAGCTTCCCTAGGCCACCTGTTCCAGTTCTTCATCACTGCCACAGAGTGTTCCCTAATTTTCAGAGGGAACTTCCTGTGTTTCAGTTTGTGCCAGTTGCCTCTCATCTGTCACTGGGCACCTCAGAAAAGAGCCTGGCTCTGTTCTCGTTGTACCTTCCCTCCAGGTATTTATACACATTGGTGAGATCCCCCTGAGTCTTCTTTCTCCGGGCTGAGCAAGCCGAGCTTTCTCAACCCTTCCCTTTCCGTGGGCGTTACGTAGTTAGAGAAAACTTGACTTAATGCAGCTCCATTCAGATCCATTTTAGTTGAAGATGAAATCTGAGTAATGGCAAAATACAGAAAGTTTTAACCTGGATTTAACTCTCTGGGAGTAATCATTCAGACATGATAAACATGGCGTGCAATTTTTCCTAATAATATTTTGCATAAACCTGGGAAAATAATGTATTTTTTTGTTTGTTTGGTTGTTTCATGGTTTCGTTTTTCCCAATGAGTCTGAATGCTTGACTAGAAAGGCAGCTGAATTCAGGAACAGGAAAGGAAGAAAGTGCTTGCAGTACTTTTTTGCATCTCCTTAGTGTGAAGTAACTCTGATGTACATTAGTCTTTCTCAGAGTATGCAATTGTGGTGCCACCTCAGAACAAATACAGTGCATCTTTATAAGGTGTGAAGTCTACCTCTTTTAAGCCAATTCTTAAGCTTACTGTTCTTTACTTGTAAGACTTATTCTGCGAATAAGTATTTAGAAGTCTCAAATGTTTATTACAGATGCAAAAGAAATACCATACAGGACAGCCAACTATAAAATCAGCTGTCATATGGATTTGTAATGTAGTAATAATTATTTGCTTTCTATTTTAGAAACTGCAGTTTAAAATATTTATCCTATTTTTATTTCTGCAGTTCAGAAAGCTTTGTTGTTAGCTTTTTTTTGTCGCAAATCTAAACTGAAATTAATGAGGAGGATATCTGCTTCTTGCAAAGTGTCTATGGTTTTGTTCATTAGTTTGATAAAACAGACTTTGAGCTTGATTATGCTTGCATGAGTTATCTGGTCCCCTTTTTGGGAAATGTCCCTAGTACAGTACAGTATTGCAACAGATGGTTGATGTCTGAAGGTGGGAAATTGAATTTGGTTTTTATTTTGATTCGTTTCAGCAATAAAACCCAACATTTCACAATGTTCCATTTTTTCTCTAATGTTTGTGTAGCGAAGCATAGGTTTTTATGGAAGCCCCTGATTTTCCTGTGTTGGGACACAATTCCCATATGTTTTCTTAGGAATATTGAAAATCCATGGAGTATCAGATTGTACATGCTTTTAATAGATATGTATGTTGGGTCACATTTTAAAAGGTACCTAAGCACAAAATACAGATGGTCAATTAACTCTTGTGTAATCCTTAATGGATCTTTTCTGAGCTATTTCTGTCTTGTCCTCTCTTAAACTTGTGGAAACTTGTTGCATCACAACGTCCTTTGACAGGACATTAAGCAGTCTTCTCCACATTTCTTGAAATGCCAACTCTTTTTGCTTATTAAACCTTCTGCTATGTAATGTACATCCATGGTCTCTGTGGCGCTAACAGTCTTGTAGACCTCTTGATCTGTTTTTTCCCGCATTATTTGTCATCATTAGTATTGTTAACTATGGCAGTACAGAGCAAGAGCAGTCACCATTGCACGTTCTAAGTTGCTTCTCTAGATAGAGTGGCCTCTCCTATTCCTCCCTGTGGGGGAATCCTATTTCTCCCACCTCCGGCACTTGTGGTTTATGTGATAAGATTTCCTCTGTTGAAGGCTGGTGTAGGTGATAAGTACTATATTCAATCTAGCTTACTTTGCTCAACAAACTGAATCTGTGATAAGTTGTAAGACATAACCTAGTGTATTGAAAGTTCTCACCTGTGTGTGCACACCCACTCTGTTGAAGTGGTAGAGGTACCTGTTTGCATTAAAAAGTCCTTAGTGATGATGCATTGTACACATACTGTCAGATTCTGAAGAACTTGTTTTTAGGAACAAAGCTAGTAACAAAGCCCTTTGGTATATCTGTAAACTAAGTGCGAGGCGTACTCTTGGGGTTTTCTTAATTGGGAGTGATTCAAGCTTCAGAAAAAGTTACTCTGCAGATACAGATAGCTTCCTTGGAATCTGAACGTGTGATAGCAAAACACCATTTCTTTTGCTGACTCTTATGAAACATTTGTAGTTATGAAGGAGGAGCAGAAAGAATTAAAGGAAATTGTCACAATAAGCAAATATGAATGTGGTTTATGGGACAGAAAATGTTGTTTCAGTATCTATGTACATATAAATGTGAAAACTTGGGTAATGAAAATGTATTTTTTCTGAACAGATATTTAATTAGTGTGTTTTATAAGTTACCAATTTCCATTTTTGCTTTAGCAGACATTTTGAAAGTCTTTTGCAAACCTTTTTAAGGCAAATTATGAAGTAGTCCTGAAGGACACCAAGCTTATACATTTTTTTTCTCTGCATTTTTAAAAATCTTGGGAAAATGATGGAAGACATTACAATTCTGAAATACTTGTGTTCAGTCAAACAGGATCAGACAGACTGTGCTCCTGTTCTGCTCAGTCGGCACAATAAACTACTTTTTATCAGTTAAATTAAAGCTATTTCCATGTGAGGACTAGCTTTGGTATTTGTATTAACCAAATATTTCAGTATTTGTTCTTAATATTCCACAAAAACCCAGAAGTAACAGTGGAAGAAGGAGTTGACTGTATTGTTGCGTAGCTTGTTTAGTTAGAGAGTATAGTTAACATAACTTTGAGTTTAGATAGATTTTCTTAAAATGTATAAACTTCTGATTGCATTAAGTTAGTGCAGAAATTAATTTTCCTGCAATGGATGATGGAGAACTAAGTTGTACTAAAAATACCTTCAGGATTAAAATGAGTCTGTGTTTTTTCAGCTCAGTTGAGATCTACCGCACTTCTGTGTGTCTGACAACACACTACTGCAGTTGCTTGCTATGTATGTCAAAATTTCTGTAAACACTAACAGTTGGAAGACAGTGACTTGTAGCTTGACACATTTTTTCATTCACATTGAGCAGTGGGTTGTGTGAAAGCAGAGTAGTTATTTTTTAGTTTACATAATACTGGAAAATTTATTTCACCTTTTAAGAAGAGTTGAGCAATTTTATTTGGTCATAAATAACCACAAATAACGCAGTAGTGTTATACTTGCTAGGTAGTAACTGCGTACGTCACTGAGTGGTTTTAAAAATCTTGCATAGCAGTGCAGTTTACAAAAGGTCATAATGATAAGCTCTCAGTATATAGCTTCGGTGCATCATCAAAACATATACTGTGATTGTACCGCACAAAGGTACATCACAGCTCTCACAATTTATATATAAAATTTTGAAAAACAAAAATCTCTTACTGTGTATGTTCTCAAGTATCTTAGATTCATTTTTCCTTTTTTTTTTTACTGATGTTTATAATACCTGTTTGTGAAATGTGTCCATTAAAAGGGTGTGCAGTGGTGCCTTCTGAAGGAAGAGGAGGTCATTCCCCGTATCAGAGCTATGGAAGGGCGTAGAGGACGACCACCAAATCCAGACAGACAGCACTCTAGAGAGGAGTCAAGAATGAGACGACGCAAAGGCCGACCTCCAAATGTTGGTAGCACTGAATTTCTAGACAACACTGATGCAAAGCTTTTAAGAAAGCTTCAGGCTCAAGGTAATAATGTTACTTTTTTCACAAAGGGTATCAGTATGTAGAGAGTTAATGCCTCTTCTGAAGAGTGTTTCACTAGGATATTAGTATTCAACATTTTATTTTGGAAATTTATCCCACGCTTTTATTGAAGCTTTTTTCTTGAGGTCAGTAAATGTATGTGATAGAAAGGAAAAAGTCTTAAGAGCTTACTCTATAGTTACTTTATTTAGATTTGTAAAATATAAAAAAGCAGACATCCAATAATCTGGTTATCTCTGATGTATTTTTAAATTGGCAAAAATTAACAGATCTTTACTTTCCCTTGTATCAGCTCAGACAACAATGGACTTAGAAATTGAGAACACTGAAGTTAGCATTTCTCTGAAGGTTTTGGCTGTTCCAGGGAAAACTTTCTTTATGAAATCCCTGTAATAAATGGTACCAATGCTGAGAGTAGAACTTCAGTGTTATGATGTACTGCTGTATATCAAAGGCATGAGGGCCTGGTTTTAAATAAACATCAGGTACATGACTTTTGAATTTCAATTCTTTAGTCCATAAGTGTATCAGATTTTCTGAATGCATCCAATTCAATGTGAAAAATTCTTACAGACTAGGAGTCAGGATCTTTGTTTTAACTTAAGACATAATTGTCTTTCATGTGCTGACTGCGAACATGTCTGGGTAGCTACCTTGTATTTTGTATTTTGAATGAAGCAGCATTACTGCCCTGATGCTATCACTTAGATTTTTTTTTTTTCCCTCCAAAAATAGTATTTTCTTTTAAGTAGCAAATAGCCATGTTAATTTCTGCTGTTCTGTTCTGATGTCTTTATGTCATGCAAATGTCTGGAATATGAGCTGCACCTTTATTGTGTGATGGCACTGTTTTTATGAACTCTACTTTTTTTTTTTTTTGCTAAACAGAAATAGCTAGGCAAGCAGCGCAAATAAAGCTACTGAGAAAACTCCAGAAGCAGGAACAAGCTCGAGCTGCCAAAGAAGCGAAAAAACAGCAGGGTAAGTATTAGTTGTGAAAGTTTATGCATACTAGCAGGTTATTTTGAAAAGTATTAATGAAAAGTTACCTGCCTCTTGCCTTGTTCTGCTGATACTAAATTTTGCTTGCTTTTGTTTGTTAGCTATTATGGCAGCTGAAGAAAAGCGAAAGCAAAAGGAGCAGATTAAGATAATGAAGCAGCAGGTAAACTTTGCAATTGCTAACTCAGGTCTTAAATACGCTAATTACAAAGTGAGTGTTTTAAATTTAGTTTTAAAGAGCACATGGTGTATATACTATATTCTAAACTCCATAGTTGTGTAAGGACATCCCAATTTTGTCTTACCTTGATTTAAGCCACCCAACATAAGTAACTGCTTGCCAATATCTGTAAGAAATTAAAAAGCTGTTACCGAAGCACAGGAATGCTGTTTTCCTTTATTTGGTTCTGTTAAAACAAATGGTGTTAAGTCTGTTTATGTAAATACTGGAATAGTGTAATTAGCTTCTTGGGTGATTCTGGCTCACTGTGAGTGCTTTTAGATTGCACATGAAGGATTGTATCTCTGTGTGCCAGTGAATTAATATGTGCTTTTAAACATACAAGTATGGTTAAATGCTGTCATAGCAAATGCTTCCAACAACTTAAGCATGAGCACCTGTGCATAACTGTTGGTTCCTTCAGTGGTATACCAGACATCATCTAATACTAGTAAAAATGCTAAGCATACATTATTAAATGAAAACAAATGACTACATAGGGTGTGAGACTTGATGATAAAAAATATATGTATAAACTTGGTCGTTTTTTAAAAATATAAACTTGCTTTCTCAATATTGATTTTTTTTTTTTTAAATAAGTAATTTTCTTCCTCTTACAGGAAAAAATAAAGCGAATCCAACAAATCAGAATGGAGAAAGAACTTCGAGCTCAGCAAATTTTAGAGGTAAAAATAATGGCTCAAATAGAATGTTGACATGTTAAAGGATGTATTTCAATAATCACATATGCAATTAGGAATGTAACTAAATATAACAGATCTGACAATCTGGACTTCCAAAGGCCAGTTCAAAACTGTGTCTTAAAGATATTTTTCTTAAAAAAGTCTATATTAACTGTGACCTTTTAACTTGCAAGTGCTCACTTGAGTTCCCAACTTTCTACACAGATAGTCTTGTATTTGCTAAAGTTAATAGCGTAGCTATTCCTATGTTGGAAAACAAGTTTGCAGTAATAGGTTATTAAAGTAGTAACACGCGCTGCTCTGTGTGAAGTGCTGTGGATTTAAAATACTATTTTTATATATATGCTAGAATGTACTGGTATACTGTTCCAGTTTGCTAATATATTAGCAAAGATAGATTGTTAATTTTCAAGTCTCCATTCATGGAAAGATTAATGGTGATCTTTTTGTGATTTATATTGTTTCTATGTATACTTAGTTAATAGCCAGTTGAAGTTATTTTTGAGTGGAACTTGAAATTCTGTCTTAATTTTTAAAAAGTGAATTGTGGATTGATTGATGAAGAAAGCTGCTTTGAGGAAAAAAACTGTTCCAATGTACATGATATGTAATGATGTTCTGAACTTTTAAAGGGACATAACTGTATTTCTAGTCAGATTATTTTCAAGTTGTGATGGTGCTGTTGTGTGACCTGTTTTGCATGCACAGGCAAAAAAGAAAAAGAAAGAAGAAGCAGCAAATGCCAAATTATTGGAGGCCGAAAAACGAATAAAGGTTAGTTTAGAGGAGCTCTAAAAACAAGAACTGTGTTACTGTGCATAATACACATTGATGAATAAAAGCAGTAAATTTGGAATATGATTAATAGATAATGAAACATAAATTGAAACAGCATATGAATAACATATGATAATAGAAATTGTTAGAAATATGATAATGTGTATATAGTAGAAATATGTGAATCATGCATGAAGAGAAGTTTGCGCATGTAACATACGTACATTCATACATACAAACAATATGTCGGGAGACAGTAATTTTTTATGTGCCATTATGATGAGTTTTGCTTTCATGACGCTTGGTTTGCTTAACTTAGAATCCTTACACAGTAAAATTATTCACAGTATTCTTTTAAGTATGCCATATTAAAAAACTTTGTTGCTTCTTAACAAGCGTAGTCTTTTCTAGGCTGCATGCATGTGAAACTATAGAACTCTTACAAATGTTGGAAAATACAGTATATGTATGTACTTCTTTTACTGCTTTGACATTCCTGGTGTATTTTAACATGAAACTCCCAACTCAATAGAATTGCTTTCATGTATACTATGTGTACTTCTCTTTGCTCAGTTTAGGGGTGAGTGGGAATTAAGAATTTTAATTCAGATGTGCATGTTTTAGTGTGGTAGAAATATACAACTTGGTCAGTAAATTTTGATAGATATTTTAAATATTTTTTGATCTTTTGTTTAAGGAAAAAGAGATGCGAAGGCAACAAGCTGTTCTTCTGAAACACCAGGTTCGTATACGTTCAGTTGACCAAACGGAATGCCAGTTGTGAACTACTACTTAAGCTGTATGGGGGGGTGGAATCTGAAAAATATGCCCTTTTTAAATTTCTGGGTTTGATTCCTGCACAAATTTTCTTTCACCTTATGATTTGTTGCTTTGCTTTGGTATTGGGGTCTTTTGGGGGATTATAAAGTGGTTTTGTGACTTTGTGATTTCTGTTTCATAATGTTGTGCCAACTCTTTCTACCAGGAGTTGGAGAGGCATAGACTAGATATGGTATGGGTATGTTTATTTTTGTACATCTAACACCGCATTGTGATTTGGTTGTGATATGGTTGTCATAGCAATGCATAAAATGTAGCACTGGCTGCTGTCATATTACATACTGCTGCATGGCTTTACAGCACAGTGCATTGCATACATCTGCTTGTCTTGTCTGTTAAGGAAAAAAAAAAGACATGTCTTGAACATGTATATAAATTGAACATGGCAATAAATAAATGAGGTTTTTTAACCAGAAATCTGTGTTACTGGTGTCCCAGTAGAAATTGGACTACTATATAAAATCAGGGATTAATAAATGCTAAATTAATAGGTAGTCATTCGGATAATTTTTGCAAGCCTTGTCCCATTCACTGGGAATGAACCAAAACATTTTAAATACAATTTGAAATAACCTGTTCTGGAAATCAGAATGATATCTTTCCTAAGTTTGTAAGGTACTGAGGAAATTAGCTTTCAGGTGGTGGTAAATTCATAATAAGTATACAATGAAACATTAGAATGTAATCCTAGCCTCGCTGAATTATATGATGCAATTTCCCTAGCCTTTACTGGGGCCGAGATTTATTCCACAGCTTTTCAGGCAAAATCCCCATACTCTATGATACAGCTCCTTAATGCATTTGGAGTTACTGACATAATTCATTGAGGGACAGCCATCAGTAAATGCAAGTGTTGTTGCATATGTATATGTGCCATCACTAGCTTGGTTGAAACTGATCTAGAGCTGGGAAAATTAATCATATTAATTTGTTGCTAGTTACAAAAAATGTTAGTATTTGCAGTGTTTGAAAATTACCTGTTTAAAATTTCTGCTGAATTGGCTATTGAAGAAATAAATTGCAAGTTCCCTAATAGCAGATGTAAAGTAACTGACCTGTTCCAGCCAACCATTATGCTTTTTGTTCTGCCAGCTTATGAAGGAGCATCACAACTGACCATAAGTAAATCTGTATGCTTCTTTTTTACACTGTCTCCATGTTCATTGCTTTACCTTTTTGCTTTTGATTGTTCCTGTATTTGCTTTCTAAACCTGAACTAAAACATGCACAGACTTGGCCATTCTTGTCCTATATTTAGTATTTATTGTGACTTGTCTATTAATGCTAAATTTGTTACTCAGCTTTTTTACTGATTTGAAAATGTGGATTAGTTTTTCTTCTAATATTACCTGCTTCAATAGGAGCGAGAAAGGAGAAGACAGCATATGATGCTTATGAAAGCCATGGAAGCACGTAAAAAAGCTGAAGTGAGTATTAGTCTCTGAAATTTTCAACTTTTCATGGTTTCAGTCTGCTGTGAATTATAGAAGTGTCTTCAATGCACCTGTACATATAATTTCGTTCCTGTACCTGGCAGTGGTTGGATGAGAAGTAATAGGGACAAACTGAAATACATGAAATTCTGTTTAAACTTAGGGGAAAGCCTTATTTACTTTGAGGGTAGTGGTTGAATGGCACAGATTGCCCAGGTAGGTTATGGAGCTGCGACCTTCTGTAGCTGCTGCTGCTGGTGGGGGTGATGGCTGGCGGATGATGTGACAGCCCACACAAGGGGATGGGAACTGAGTGATTTCAAGAGGTCCCTTCCATCATCATTGATTCTGAGCAAGAAGCTGATAGTTATGTAGTCACTTCAGAGTCCTTAGGATTTCCTGGAGAAGAAAGCTATATTTTCTTTTCTTCATGTTGTTCATGTGTATAAGAGTAAGGACTTTATCATACTGACTTGTTAGATTATCTAAAAAAAGGTACATAATGGAATAGCATTGATGATAAAACCAAAGCTGTACTGTATGATTGATGAAGCTTTCATTAGACCATGATAAACTAATTTACATCTTAATTAATCTGGAGCCTGTCTTAATTGTTAACCCTAATATTATCTTTAGGGGGACTGACTATTAGTGCTAGAACATAATTACTAACTTCTTAAACCTTACTTTATACGTATCTCTATATCCTGAGATACTTTTAATCTCTGTATCCTGAGACTTTTCTAAATAAAGATAGCTAAGAAATTGAAATAAAATAACCATCATTATAGCATATAGTTGTCAAAGAAATTGTTTTCTTTGACAGCTTTTTTTCTTAGGTATGCTTCTAACTTTAAATGAAAGTGACAGTCCAAAAGAAAAAAATGAATACTTCAGTGGAAGGAAGAATTTCAGGGTTAATTCTTAAGCTGACTAGAAAAGGTGCCCACCTAGACTTCTTGTTTGTAAAGAGAGACTGACTCATGGGTGGGTGATGATTTGGGGCTGTCTTGGTGTCCTGGGTTCAGCAGTAGCAGTCATTTTTATCCTTCTTAGTATCTGGTGCAGTGCTGTGTTTTTGACTTTCAGCCTGGGAGCAGTGCTGATAACACCGATGTTTTTAGTTGTTGCTAAGTGATATTTACTCTGACCAAGGACTTTCTGAGTCTCATGCTCTGCCAGGGAGAAGGAGAAGCCAGGAGAAAGCAAAGCCAGGACACCTGACCCAAACTAGCAAAAGGGGTATTCCATACCACAGCACATCATGCCCCCTATATAAACTGGGGGCAGTTACCCAGAAGGGCTAGATCACTGCTGGGGTTGGGCTGGGTACCGGTCGGTGGATGGTGAGCGGTTGTATTCTCTTCCCTTGTTATTTCCCTTGTCGTTATTATTATTGGTGGTAGCAGCAGTGGTTTATGTTATACCTTAGTTACTGGACTGTTCTTATCTCAACCCGTGGGAGTTACATTCTTTCGATTCTCCTCCCCATCCCTGGGGGAGCAGGAGCCGGGAGGGAGGAAGTAGGGAGGAGAGTGAGCGAGCCGCTGCGTGGTTCTGAGTTACCAGCTGGGCTTAAACCATGACACTTGGTCACAGCAACGACGAACTAGTTAAGTTTCAAATCATTAGTGATAGGAGAAAAACCACCTGCAAGACTTCAACAGGGATATGGGAATAGCAGACTTAACGGCTGCTGAAGGAGCTAGTTAGGAAGGTCTCCATGGAATCTGCTTTTGATGGTAGTGGGATGCATGGATGCTGCTCACTTTTTAAGAGCCATCGCTTCAGAGCGCAGGAGCAGGCAACTCTAAATTGTGGGAAATCAAGCAAGGAGGGCAAAAGGCTGGCTTGGCTGAGCAGGAATCTTCTAGAACTTAGGTTCTAGAAGTAGGATAGGCAACATGGGAGGACTATTGGGATGCTGTTTGCCACTGTAGGAAGAAAATTTGGGTGGCCAAAGCTCAATTAAAGTTCAGCCTGGCTAGTACTGTGAAGGACAATGAAAAGGGCTTTCTAAAAGATGTTAAGAGCAAAAAGGAGGAACAGAGATAACATTGGTTCATTACTTGATGTGGTTTGTCACCTCACAAATAGGGATGTAGAAAAAGCAAAGACGTTGTGTTTATCTTTAACACCACGATGTGCCCCGGGACCCCTGGAGCCCAGTGACAGAAGGCCATGACTGGGGTGGGGGTGTGATAAAGTTCCAGAGGACTCTGAGTATGTTGGAGACTTGCTGTTCCAGCTGGGTGCATGTAAGTCTATGACACGTGATGCAATTCATCCCAGGGTACTGAAGTGTTACTGCAGTACCTCTTTCTGTTATTTTTCAATGACATTGGAAATCTGCAGAGGCCCCAGTTGACTAGAAGCTGGCAAATGATATCCCAGTTTTTAAGAAGGGAGAGAAGGCAGATCCTGGTCTCATTTCAGTGCCTGGTAAAAGGTTATTCTGGGAGTTACTGAGTAACGTATCAGAGACAATGCAGTCATTGGCCATAGTCAGCATGGGTTCATGGAGGGAAAGACCTGCTTAACTGGCTGAATTTCCTTTTATGACAAGGTCACCCATCTAGTTGACAAACAGAAGTCAGTATATGTGTATGTGGGTTTTAATTTTTTGCAAAGCTTTTGATGCTGTCTCTCACAGTATCCTTCTGGACAACATGTCCAACGTACAGCTGAAAAAGTGCATATGTTGGGTGAACAAATTGTCTCACGAATGGGGTTCAAAGAATTTTAGTAAATGGCGTCACATCGCACTGGTGGCCAGTCACCAGCGGGGAACCCCAGGGCTCAATTTTAGGGTCAGTGCTACTTAATGTTCTCATAAATTATCTGGATGCAGGAGTTGAATATACATTAACTATGTTCGCTGATGATACTAAACTAGGAGGAGCTGTGGACTCTCTTGATGGTACAGACACCTTAAGAGAGTGTTCTGGACAGACTAGAGAGCTGGGCAATCACCTACCATATGAAATTTAACAAAAGCAAGTGTCAGATTCTCCACCTGGGATGGGGTAGTCCTGGTTATATGTACAAGTTGGGGGTGGAGAGGCTGGGGAGCAGCCCTGCAGAAAGAAATCTAGGAGTTTGGGTTGATGGCAGTTTGAATATGTACCAGCAGTGTGCCTTGGCAGCCAAAAGAGTCAATCATGTCCTGGGGTGCATCAACCACAGATTCACTAGCCTGTTGAGTGGATGATTGTCCCACTCTACACTACAGTGGTACGGCCCCACATTGGGTACTGTGAGCAGGTTTTAGGCACCTCAATATAAGAAGGACATAAACCCATTAGAGTGTGTCTAGAAGAGGATGAACAAGATGGTGAAGGATATTGAGGGCAAGACTTCTGAGGAGTGGCTGAGGTCACTTGGTTTGTTCAGCCTGGAGAAGAAAAGACTGAGGGGGGACCTAATTGCAGTGTACAACTTCCTTGAGAGGGGCAGCAGGCTGAATGGCGGACAGTCTGATCCAGTGTTGTGATGATATTCTTATTCTATTATAAATCTAACAGTAAATATTTATTGCAGCTAGTAAACTTATTATGGTTAAGGCTTGAATTTTTTATCATAACTGTAAATTAGAGTATGTTGGCACTAGAATATCCATATGTACTTCTCTTGTTTCTGTCTGATATAGAATTTCTCTTTGTCAAAAAGAAATTGTAGGAAATGCCAGTTGTCTTTGAGATCTTGACACAGGTTAAGATGCAAGGCAATGATCCATTTAAAAAGCAAGTCAGGGAGTATTTTCCATTTTAAAATAAATTTACTGATTTTGTGTGCTGCTTTAGAGTATTGTGATCTTTCCATACAAGATGTATGCTGGTAGAGGGGGAAAACCATGGTTAAGCCGTGTCCCCCTTATGAAATCATCACATATATGAGGGCCTATGTTGTCAATACAGAGAGTGCTTACACAGACACAAAGCAGCCATTGGGCAGATGGGTAATTCTGTGCTGACTGCTTTTTTTTTTTTTCCTTGCCAGTTAATGCTATTCTACAAATGCAGATGTGTCCTGACTTAGAGTTATGCAAAGTTTGGTAGTAATAAACTGAAGAGACTGGAGTGACCTCTTAAACTGACAGAGTAATTGGGAGTGATTCTGAATAACATGCATCAGCTTAGTTTGGATCTTTAGCTCTTCTGTGTCCACAGGTGAAAAGCACCTGTGTCTTCACCTGTTGTGTCAGGTTCTTACGTTGTGACAATCACACACACGTAGGTTTGTGTATATGCACACGGTTCTGTGATCTAAAGAGGTAGCATTGGTATATGACAGATTCCATGCATGATTTCTTAATACTTTGCCTTCGATACCAGTTGCATAAAGGTGTGCAATGAGTTGTATAAGCAGGACAGCATATCAACACCAGGCATGTAACAGCAGAACCCCAGGAGTCAGGGATGGGAAAGGCGATGGGAGCTCCAAATTCAGCAGCAGCTCTAGCAGGTTAGAGAGGCAGTTCATATAGTATTCTGTGGGACATCAGTGTAGAGGGTGTTGGGAGAGAAAAATAATGAATGCTTGCCTTCTCACTTGATTATCCCTGTATTCCTGTTGTATAGAGTAAGATATTAATGACTGTTCGATTTTCACATGGCATGCTAAGTATGTGGTAGTTCAAGGCCGGAAGCTATGTGTCATGAAAAGATCAGTTGTGTTTTGTAAGCTATTTGTATCCGGAATATGTCTAATGGGAGTTTTTAAACCATGTGTTGTCTGGAGAGGTTTTTCCAACTACTATTTTCTTGAGTGGTCTCTGCTTTTAGGCAGATGAGTATTGATGATACTAGTATGTCGGTGGGGCCTTTAAAATTGAATGCCTTGAGTGTATGGCAGCTCTTCACCATATTTTCACTCAGTCATCTTTGTGAAATGGTTTTCCACAGAATCTTACATAATACCTATTTCCACGTGGACAGGAGGGAAAAAAAAAGTGAATCTTAGATTTGCTCACAAATTCTATGGTTTTGTTCTATTTCTGTAGTTTCCCCTTTCCCTTTACTTGAATGCAGGTTCCTTAATGCTGTGGTAATTATTAAGATTACGTAAGTAGTGCTTTTCACATTCTTAAATTGTTCCATTGTAAGTACAAGACTTGTATTTTATTTTCTACCCTATTAATTCTATTTAAGGAAAAAGAGCGGTTAAAGCAAGAGAAACGTGATGAAAAAAGATTAAATAAAGAACGTAAACTGGAACAACGCAGGTTGGAATTAGAAATGGCAAAGGAACTAAAGAAACCTAATGAAGATATGTGCTTAGCAGACCAGAAGGTAATCGTAATAATGTAAACTTATTTTCTTGCTTCTTGTTTTTGTATTACGCCATTGTGACAATAACTTTTTTTCTCTTGCAGCTACTCTAAAGCATTCAAATATTGGTCTAGATAACTATTTAAAATATATGCAAATACAAGATACTACAAACACTAAAGCAGAATATGTTTTGTTAATTAAAAGTGATTGTTGAAAAGTGACCTGCTTCTCAAAAAGTACTTGCATTGATTGCTTAAAAAATAAGTCAATTACACTATGACTTGTTTTTACAGCAGGAACGTGTATCATGTCTCAGTTCATAGGCACTAGATAGAGCTTTTCTCATACGTGCAACTATTCTAAACTGCTACGCAAAACAGTTACTGTCCCAGTCTTCTGCTTTCTTAGTTCTTGTCCTTCAGGACTTTACATACCTCAGCTTCGAGCTCTCCCTGTTCCAGAGAATTCCCCTCCCTATGTCTCCCAGGTATTTTTATTCCACCTTACATAGTATTTTAGCTCAGAATAGAGCCTGAGAGCATCTCCTGGCCAAAAAGTAAGTATTTACTCATATCTTGCTTCCTGTAATTTATGAAAAAGGTAAACATACTTCAGCTTTAACTTAAATTTACTGATGGGAATGTGAGGGAGCAGCTTCTCTATAGACTTTACCTTCTAGCATTGTCATGCTGTAGGTCATATGGAAGTGTCAGCCAATTTCCTTAGCTAGTATCAAAAAAGTTTTCTTTTGAAATAAATGCTACTGAATCTGTCATAGTTTTTCTTTACTTTTCAGCCTTTGCCAGAGTTGCCTCGCATCCCAGGCCTTGTTCTCAGTGGAAGCACATTTTCCGATTGTCTCATGGTAGTGCAGTTCTTACGGAACTTTGGTAAAGTTCTTGGCTTTGATGTGAATGCAGATGTCCCTTCCCTGAGCGTTCTTCAAGAGGGTTTGCTAAACATAGGGGACAGCATGGGAGAAGTACAGGACTTGCTTGTAAGGCTTGTCTCTGCGGCTGTTTGTGATCCAGGACTTGTTACAGGTTATAAGGTAAAAAAAAAAATAAATAAAATCTGTAGTAAACACCCTGTGTTCATGAATGCATTCTTCATAATGCATCTTTGGTACCCCTCTGTTTGCATTTAGATTCTCTTTCCTAATTCTCCTCTTTGGTGTCACTGTTCTAATGTTACTCAAAGACTGTCTGTGCCTTGTCAGCCTTCCCAGAAGTTACATATTTCTGGGCATTTTCTCTTCCCACCCTCATTTTTATTTGGACCTCTTGGAGGGTAGTATCACATCTGCGGCCATGTCTTCTATGCCACCTCCACCCCCAATTTTTTCCCCCTTCTGTTCTTACCCTTGTGTTATATTCTCAATGAATCTTGCTGTTTCTTCCTCCAAAGTCTGCTGTCTACATCAAAACTCTGGTGTATTCATGATTCTCTTTCTTTGTTATCATACTTCTTTGAGCCAGCATAGCCCTTTTCTACTCCAGAATGCTATGTAGCATGATTGTACAAAACAGTATTCACCAAGTTCCAGTGGACCTTTTTTCTTTTAACTTATTCCATTAATATTATCTCTGTTCTTAAAAAATTAGTGGTGAAGACAATTTATTACTGTAATCAAGATTTGCATTTGAATAATTTTAAAGAAAAATTCTGATTTACAGTCCTTACGTGAAAATGCAAACAAACCCAAGCCACTGTTTTATAAACAATAATATAGCCTGCAGAAGACAATAGTATCTCAAGATGTGATTGCTTGAAATGTCTTTATTCTTTTTAGGCTAAAACTATTCTTGGGGAACACCTACTGAATGTTGGTATCAATCGAGATAATGTGTCCGAGATTCTGCAGATATTCATGGAGGCTCACTGTGGGCAAACTGAGCTGACAGAGAGCTTGAAGACAAAAGCTTTTCAGGCACATACTCCAGCTCAGAAAGCATCAGTATTTGCTTTTCTTGTCAATGAGTTAGTATGCAGCAAAAGTGTAGTAAGGTAAGATTTTTCAGAAACAGGTTATAGTTCAAAATTACTGTATACACTGTGTTCTGTTTCTTGATGTTCTTATAAGGAAAGCTGAAGTTTTCTGTGTTACTGTAGTGCTTCTTACCATTATGTACTTCTGATATGATGGAAAAGTGGAACTTTTCCATGTTTGATCGTAAGTTTGTTTTCAAAGCTTGCACCAAAATTTTTCCTGCTATTTTGGGAGGAGGAGATGAGATTGATTACAAAGAAATTTACTAGAGATTCTAAGGAAGAATAAGTTAGAAGAGTTGTAAAAGTCTTCTACAGTATGGTTTTCCTTGGTGTTTTTGTTTTGTTTTTTTGTTTGTTTGTTTTTCTGGGTTTTTTTTTTTGTTTTGTTTTTTTAAAGATCTCTTTTGTCCAGATACTTTAGGGTCATAAGCTGATGTGGCATGCCTGATTTATCATGGTAGTAATTCAAGAAAACTCGTACCTCATTTGTGGTCAGTAATACATAGCATTTGATAACTTTAAAAACCACTATGTTCAACAACTTTTTAAAACCCGACAATGTGCAATAAAAATTTGGGAAGTGCCTGTCTTTGGGATACCTATACTTCTATATACTTATTGTGGTAAAGTCTTTTGTCATTTAATTGTGCTGTTTTGTTCCCTGGTGATTTCTGCTGCTTTTGTTAAATTGTGCTGCAAAAGCAATCAGGGTTGTTGTATAAGCAAGAGTGAAAGAGATGCTTCATTTTTTGCAAAGTTGAAGAATAGCAGAAGTGGGCGGTAGAAGTGCAGTGCATGTACTGTGCAAGAGGGTTGATGTGCGTTAATCAAATCCCTCATAGTAAGAAACTTTATCTTATTACATGTTATGAGGTGTTAAGTCAGATTTGTAGAAATGATTATTCAGAACTTTAGTTTCTATATTTTCATCATAGAAACAACTATGACCTGTTAAATTGTTGAGACTGGGATGTTTCAGAAGTGGATGGTCACAGTAATGAAGTACTTTTTTGTGTTCTTCAGTGTCTTCAGCAGAAAGTGAACATTAGTTTGTAGATCATGTGGATCCTAGTTAGAATACCATAGATGTACCAGTGATAACTTTGCAGCTGAGGGCTAGCTGCTTGGTAGCAAATAGTGCTTTGTGGAGGCTTGACATTGAATTAGAGGTATTGAAAGAAATGTCAAATTCTTTGAATCATATGCTTCTTATGGAAGGAAAGCTTATGTGATACTGTGAATAAAGATCGCCTCACATACGTACAGCAGTGCACTACATTGCGTTCCTAGTATTGGAATTTCCTGGCTTAAAAAATATTTATTTTGAATTTTAAACATTTCTCTAACATAGTTCTTTGAGACAAAGTATCTGTACATAAATGTCTGTCAGAAAAAGGTATGTAAGTTTACCATTGATGGATTATTTTGTCTTTGACAGTGAAATTGATAAAAACATTGATTACATGTCAAACTTAAGGAGAGATAAATGGATGGTTGAAGGCAAACTTCGGAAGTAAGTTTTTTTTCCTTAAATATTACTATACATTGCTTTTTTGCATTTAGATATGCTGCTATATAGGCAGTTGGTTTAGAGGATAAAATTAGCTGACGCAATTACAGGTTCACCAAGAAATTAGTAACTGAACTGTTTAATTAAGGTGGACGCAGATTTAGAACGTGCAGCACCAGTCTTTGACAATCTGTTAAAGATCTGTGAGACTGAGAGGGTTAGTGTCCCTCAGAACTGGAGCAAAGTCCAGTCCAGTTTGTGTTCCCTGGTAGAAGGTAAAAATTTTTTAACTGGAGTATTACAGGAGCTCTCAAATCACTGTTGATGTTATCAGAGTTTATTTGGAGCTATCATAATTACCAATGTTCATTCTATAAGGCATTTTAAGATGATGTGATTTTCATGCAACAGTTACCAATCAAATTTTGTTAATTTATATTATGTAATTATAGTATTTCCCATCTGTCAGTGTTGCGTTGTTCCCTATAACTAGAGATCTTATGTAGCATTCAAACTTTGAGATATTTTTTTTATATTTCTGTTTAAGGTAAAATTGGAATTTTAAAGGGTTGTCAGTTTCATACCCACTGTTCCCCAGTCCTACAAGACAAAATTCCATACAGCAAGCATACTGGCTCCAACTGCCAGGAAGCTAGAAGGCATAAAGTTGATGAATCACAGGGGGTAAAAATACATGGCCAGACTCTACTTTCTTGGGTTTTTTTCTTAATCATCTTTGCTTCTTACTAGGAATGGTAAATCCTTTCTTAGTTGTTGCTTTAGGTGCTTGTGTTTCTAATCTCATGTCTCCCTTTTTTCCCTTTAATATATCTCAGAAGGAAGAAGGAAAGAAATAAAGAAGAAAGACAAGAGGGAGGTAGAGAAAAAAATTAGACCAGTAAAAAGAAATTCTCTACTAATTCTGTAGATCATGTTCTGCACAGGGTTAATGTATTTTATCTTTTAGGAGAATCCAGATACCTTTTCCTGTCTTCATCTGTGTCCCCTCTAAAGGGTGTAGTTTAAAAAGTGTTTCTGAAGTTCTATTGTAGCCAACTGTCTATTAGTGGAATAGAACCCTTACCTGTCTTTGTCTCCTTAGGGACTGCTTAGTCTTTCTCTCCCTCCGTCAAACTGTAAGTACTTGTAGATGTAGGATCCTCCCTTTTCGTCATGCTTTTCTTCCCTTTAAAATAGTGGGCATAAACACCCTGAAGTCCCAAGCCCCCCTCTTCTTTCCTACAGTCATTTCTCCAAGTCTTGGGTTTCCCCCAAATGTGTGGATTTCAGGTTGCAGAAGTGCTGTCCTTATTTTCAAGCACAAGTAATGCGGGAGTGCTCAGCAGCATTATTCTTCTGCTGCTTTGAATTCACTGGACTTGATTCAGTCATCTTTCACCTTTGGTTCAAAATCTTCTGATTTTCCACAATTTTTCTAATGAACTCTAAGATGCTTTTTGGAAGAGCCTTCTTTGATCAATTTTAAACAATGCTTTCTTCCGATTATGTCAGTTGGTGTTTGACATGAACTCTCAGAACTGTTCTGGGGCTTCTCTGAAAAGAATCTGTCCATTTCAGTCTTCTGTTTGGTCTTTTTTTTTTTCTGCTTCCAGAATTTATTCTTTCCCATGTTATCATCCCCATCCATTTGAAAACTCAGTCTAGTTTTTAAGCATCCAAGTCCCAAACAGTTTTGCATAGGAGTATCTAGACTACTTGCCATGTGCTCAACAGATGTGTGCTCTTTTCACATACCTACAGACCTTGACAAGACCCTCAGCACCAAGCCCATCGTGTGTGAGAAGTGCATAGTGGTAGAACAATGGATGGAGAGGAATGGGTTATTTCTTCTCTGTTTGCCAGTGTTTCTTGTGGTAAATCTTCATACCACTGTGTCCAGACTGTCTTGAACTCTTTGAGTTTTTTTGAAGATCCTCAACTGGATTTCAGGGACAGGGGGAGGGAAGGGGATAAAAAAAAAAAACCCAAAACAAACCACCTGCGTTTGTAAGATAGAAAAAGCAACATTAAAACCCCAGATTGGAAAAAGGAATCATTATGTAAAAGCCTATAGGGATGCACTTTTTTTAAACAAACAACTCAGGTGGTTTTTTTGTTTGTTTGTTTTTATGTATTGGTTTTGTTTTGGGGGGGTTGTGGTTAGTTTTTGTTTTTTTGGGGGGGGGTTTGTTCCTCTTGAGGACACTGAACCAACATTCTTTGATAAGTGTAATATGTATGGTTGGAAACTGAATTCTGAGCTTCCAGGACTGTTTCTGCTAGGCTTGATGGTCTGTGATAGGTCGCATCTTATTCCTTCTCTATCACATCTAGATGTGAATCTTGATACTAATCACCATTTTTGTAAAGGCACCTGTCTCATACAATCAAGTCTTCTTTCTTTGTGCTTTCTGTATCACAATTATAGTCCGAAGGCTCACCTGAGATGATTCAGTTATTATTTTTTTTTTAACTAGGTAATCATAATCTCAGCATCTTTTCCATTGCATGTCTTCTCCTTGGCATTTCTTTTGTAGTTTGATCAGTATAAAAAGGGATAAAATGAAATATAGCTACTTGAAGGATTAGGTACTGTTTCTTTAAAGACTTGCAATACTGCAGAACAAGGTTTTTCACTGCAGCAGTGTTCTTTTTAACTGCCAGTATTATGGCGTGCTCCTTGTAAGTTGATTTCTTTCCAGTGAGGCCATCTCAACTGTAAATGATGATGGTGTATCAAAAGCAGTGTTACATAAGGGGATGAATTTACACCCCAAGTTTGGGCAGGAGGTGGTAATGTTGATTTGGGAAGCTTTTATTTTTTGAGATGCAGGCTGAAGTAAGTTAAAGTTGCTTAATATTTGTGTGCAAAAATGATAAGGAAGGCATGAGAATTAAGTCAAAAGTTGAATTTTTGTGTGGCTTAAGCCACACATCTGATTATTTGATGGGCCACCCACTCTTCTTGTAAGCTAGTAGACTTTATAATTTTCTCAATAGTTGCAGATGTCACTTCAATGTATATGTGAAAGTGAGAAAGATGAAACAGTTTTCTGAGTGAAGGTTTTCTTCTCTTAATGAGCCATATGTCTAAGTAGCAGCAGGAAGAAGTATGCTATCCCTTGAAATACCTGGACAGTATTTAAGTTACTCTCTTACTGGCTTCTGCCTCTACACTCATTTGGATACAGACTGCTGCCTTCTTATACTTATGGTGCTATTAAAAGGGAGCATCTTTGATTCATCTCCATCCTTGCAATTTGTCATGCAGGCTTCCTTTAGTGCTTGGCAGCGTTATGTCTCTTATTTTTGCTTTCAGCAAAAGTAGCCTTTTTCTCTTCTCATTTCTTTTAGATATATGAAAGATGTGTTTGCTGGTTGTTGCACTTCCACCTGCCAGCTTTATTATTGAATTGTCTTCAAGATAATTTTAGTTTTACTTGTCTCCAAAACTGTGTTGCAGCAGTCAATCCAATTATTGACTAGTGGCTTTGTTGGGGAGTTAATTCCTGTATATAGACATATATATTTTCCAGATGAAGCGGATTTGATGGTTTGAAGTTGTCCTTATAAAAAGGAAATTTTTGTCTAGAAAACTTAACTTGGTGGAAACCTGAGTAGTATTTATGCTCAGCCATACTAAGGCTCTTTGCACCAGACCTGAAAATGTTACTTGCTTCAAATTCACCAGAAGGCCTGAGAATTATTTTTTTTAATTAAAAACAACAGCAACAAAAAATTGATTGCTGAAATAGCTAAAAATTCGTTTGTATTAGAAAAATAATGTAAATCTTTCTAAATTCTCCAGTGGATTAGCCACTGCATATAAAACAAGCAACCAACCAAACAAAAAAATACTCAAACCACAAAAAGAAAAAGAAAAACAAAACAAAAAAAACCAAACCAAAAATAACAAACCACATCCACACAAAAAGCCCCAGGCCAACTGTTTTCAAGCAAATGGAAGTCCCCTTGATGATTTCTTGCTATCAGTCTTTTTAAAAAGTGCTGCTACCAGTGGAGCAGTGACGGCTTCATTTAAATCTGTGCTGTTGAGTACTGGCTTTGTATGTTAGTATTTAGAAGGCTGATATGTTTGTCTGTATGTCCAGAAGCCAGTACTTCTACAGCACTTGCCATACTTGTAGCCACTTGCTGTATGGAATATTGTTTTGTAGGATGGGAAGAGAGAGAAGTAAGACAAGGAAGAATTACGTACTGGTAATTGTGTTTGTCGTTACCGTTCTACTTTTCCCATCCTACCTTCTTCCAGTCATCTCTTCCAAAAATCTTTGTCTTTTCTACACGTTTATGAATCTCTTCTGAGACAGTTGCATTTTTGGTCTGCATTACAAGTGACTGGTTAGGCCTGGCTATTCACTTACACCTCCTGTGGTTCAGCATGTTTGCCTGCTAGCTCCCCGATAGGTGGAACTATAATTTTTGCTGTGTGGAATCTTGTCTTATAGGGGTTTTATAGAAGAAGAAGGTCTACTACAACCATAATTACTGGTATGTAAGTTTCCCTTTTCTTTTATAAAAGGAAAAATGAGAGTTTGAGTAATCTCCTAGTAGTTTAGGTAGCTCAGATTTCTTAGAAAAGAAAGTATGTCCTAGAAAAAGAGGTCAGCCAAGGGACTAAAGTCAAATAATAATACTAAATTAAAAATGCGTAAGGATATGAAAAGGAAAAAAATTAAAAAATAAATAGTTTAAATCAACATTGCTGTTGCTTTGCAAATGTAAACAATTTCATTCTTCCAATTGAGGATTTTTGCCTTTCTCTCTTTCCCCACCCCAGACACAGATATTTTATGATCATATTCTTAAATGCATTAAACCAAAGATAGAAAAGTTGAAATGGTTCTTCCTTCTTAATTGTCTTTCCTGACTCTCCAAAATCCCTCTTCTGTTTCATTTCTTCAAAACAGTTGTGCAGTAAAATTCACCTGGGAGAAACAGAAATTCTACTCAGAACTGAGTAAGAGGTTTAAGGGGTTTCATTACCTGAATTTTTCTTACTGACTAATGGCAATAAATACTGAGAAAATATGATGTCATGTTAGAACAGAAGAGCTAATTTGAATCTAAAATGTATGATTTACTTTCAGTCACATAGGAAGAAAGGTATGTTTATGCTAGAGACATACTCCATAATTTCACCCCTTGTCATGTGTTTCAAGGCTTAGAATCATTCATGCGAAAAAAACTGGCAAAAGAGATGCTACAGGAGGTGGAGATATAGGAGAGGAGCAGCACTCTTTGGAAACACCAGCACCAGGCCGCAAACGCAGACGAAAGGGAGGGGACAGTGATTATGATGATGATGATGATGACGACAGTGACGATCAGGCAGATGAGGATGATGAGGATGAAGAGGACAAAGAAGATAAAAAAGGAAAGAAGGCAGAAGTTTGTGAGGATGAGGTGGGGGATTTTAAATATAGTGAAACTTAACTAGTAAATTAAAACTTAGCTTCCTTCCATTTCTCTGCAGTATGGCACTGCTTCCCCAAAAATCTCACAATAAAAAGGAAGGAAGAATAACTTATCTCCAGTATTTTTGGATTTGTGGAATAAGTTTATTTTCCAGATATTTTTTCCCCGTTTTTTGGGGAGCTATTACAGTATGAGTCATGGTGTTTTTGTTGTGGTGGTTTGTTTTTTCCTGCTTACTTGTCTTAATTTTTTGAAGTTCTGAAGGATTATACCAGATCTAGAGAGCTACACTTTTGTTAGCAAATAAACATAACTGTTGTTTTCTCTTAGGAGAATAAAGGTCTATTATTATTAGATTAGTTAACAAAGTATGAAAGAAGTGTAGAGTTACCTCTTATAAAGCTTGCCTTTGACCTTCCTGTGTCGTTTTTTTTCCATGACTTTTACAGAGTAGTCACTGCCCAACTGCATTTGATCACAAGATGATAAATTTTACTACTCAGTATTGGATAAGATACAGGAAGGATCACTGAAATGTTTTTAGCTTGTTAAGCTGAATTGTATCTACAATAGTCAAAATTTTATTCATTTTTTTCTTTTAATATAGAAGTGTTACAGGCCTGTAAGATGCACTGTAGAACTCTAGAATTCTCTACTGGATGAAACCTGGTAAAGGAGTCAAGCAATACTGAGCACTAGATTTTAGTGCACTGAGTGTTGGATTATTTGTCAGAAAATAATCCATTTATGCAGGGTTATTGAAGTTCAGAGTAAGGTTTTATGGGTTTGGTGGATATGACTGCTTGAACAATGCATCTATACAATATGGTGTGTGAACTCCAGTCTTCAGGAACACTCTTCATTAGACACAACTAATTTCTAGGGTAGGAACAGCCCTTTGTGCCTTCTGGATTTATTCTACATACTGTGATGTGTATGAATTTAAGAGAATACCTTAGAGGCATAACACAAGCTCTTAAAAATTCACATTTCAAAATTAAAAATCAGTAATATTTTGGTTCCATTTAGTAGAGTCTCCTGTTTTGGTGCACTGGGCATTTCGTAGACGAAAGTCCTGAAACTCCAGTGGAGACAGATGTTCATTGCATTCATGCTGTACGTGTATGTTATTTCAGAAAGCTTCGCTCTGGTACACTCTTACAGAGCCAAAAAATACACCACCAGTATCTTCTGGTGTGACTGTGGGAGCTCCTAGGATTTTGGTTGTATTCTTTTGGAAGCTTACTGTTACACCCAAGGACTTTCTTGAACTAAATTAAAATTCTCTTTATGGAAATGACTGTAATTTTTCAACTGTGTCAAGGAGGACACTATAGACATAATCATGGGTGCATTTCTCTTCAGAGATAAGCAAGATTAATACTGGAACTTCTATAGCAGAGTTGTAATTTAAAATAGCTGTACAGTTTCTTGTAGACATTGGAATAAAATGAACAAATACTAATAAGGTTTTGACAAATTCTGTTATTTCATGCATGAAAACCATGTACAGATTAATTTGAATATCCAAAAAGCTTCTTAGAAACTAAAGATTAAATTTGATAGTCCTAAGTGTTCATGCAGAAACTGAATTATTTCTTCCAGAAAAAGAATGTTTTCAAGTGAACATTTGGCCAGCTTTCTCCTTTGTATGCATCTGGGATGCTTTGGAGAGAGTCAGTATATATCTTTTTCCAGTTATGTTGTTCCTAGTCAAATGTATTGAAGATGTACAAAATTTGAATTTTTTTACCCTTAGAATTTACCTCTCATTTTCTGTTACATCTTTTAACTGTAATATTAGTAAGACATGGCAATGTGATTTTATCCTGAAATAAATTTGGCATGACAATGTATTTGGTGATTACAGGATGATGGGGACCAAACAGCAAGTGTTGAAGAACTAGAGAAGCAAATTGAAAAACTGGCAAAGGTGAGGGATCATTTGTCTTTACACTATGGCTTTGATCACTGGGTGTCATAAGTTAGAATGTTATCAGTAATTTTCAATGCTCCAACTTAATTTAAATAAGGGTCAGCTTTTGTGTCTGGAAAATATGAATAATGCTACTGAATAGTGAATTTTGTCTGGTGGCACTAAGTTGTTATGACCCGAAAGACAGTTAGAAAGCTCTTTATGATGTATTTGAACAACTCAGAATAAAAAGTAGTATCATTTTTATCCAGACCTAATTGATGTGCTTTTGTTTGTTGATCTTAGAAAGTGATGGTAAATTTTGTGTACTAGAAGCAATGACTTTTGTGTTATACAAATGATTGCAGTTCTCATTCCCTCCTACAGTTGGCTAACTTCTGCAACCATGTTCCAAGCTGACACAGGGAATTATCTTTGCTTCAGATTTTGAAAGAAGAAACAGTGCAATAGGAAGAGAAATATAATGAGAGAGAAAGAAAATGTGGTAGATGGGGTACTCATGGCCCATGCTTTTACTCTTCTTACTAGAAAATTTGTCATTTAAGACTTTGTTTCCTGCTTTCTCTCATATTGCAAATTGCAATAAATTAACAATTCAGACTTAGACGTTACTTCCAGCAGTGTCAATTTAGCAGAGCAAGAATTGAGTAAACAAACTGAAATTCTTGTTGGCCCCCTTCAGAGAACTGTTTGTGTTTGAATACAGAATTTATTTTCAGACATTATTGTTCTCATTCTTTGATGAACCAGTTAAAATATCTCAATAGTTTCCCATCAGAAGCTGCAATGTCAGCTGTCTTCAGTGCTCTGTGTACCATTTGCTGTTATTGTATAATTGATAGGATTTCAGTGGTTCTTGTGCAGTGAAATCTTTGATCCTTTTACTTTTTGAGAGTCAGTGTTAATAAGATAGCATACATTGCAAAATACGTTTTTAAAGGAAGACGGATAAACTTAAGATGAACCAGGAAGTGATTGAACTGATGTTTGGGTTTTTTTTTTTTTTGTTTTGTTTTGTTTTGTTTTGTTTGTTTTTTTTAAGGGAGCTCTATAAGTAAAATCGAGGCAGCAATTAGAGTAGGATTTCACATAACACAGAGAGAAAATATGTCTTAAGAGAGCTTCATCATGTGACTCTTGAACTTCTGTTCAGTCTGGCAGCCAGGACATGTTTTCTGTTATACCAGTTTCCCTCTTCCCCCCATTGAATTATAATACTTCACATTTTTCCGAACAGCAACAAAGCCAGTACAGAAAGAAGTTATTTGAAGCTTCGCACTGTTTGCGTTCAATGATGTTTGGTCAAGATCGTTACAGGCGCCGCTACTGGATTCTGCCCCAGTGTGGTGGTATTTTTGTAGAAGGCATGGAAAGTGGTGAAGGTAAGAAATATAGAGGGAAAATATCACACCAAGGCATACTTTGCCAGGGTGCCCTGTGCCTCTGTGTAGGCTGTAATTTTGTGCAGCAAGGTCTTTAGGCATTACCTTCAACTAGAGGCTAAACAGGCTGCTGTCAGTAGACGTGTCTATTCATATGGTGCTCTCTGCTCTTTCTGATTATGAAACATCAGCTAATATCTTTCAAATTGAAGATTAATATTTTGGAAGTTTTTAGCTGTTACAGTTCTGTATGTTATGATTTTTAATTTTTATCAACGTGCAATCTTTTTTGTCTCTTTCTGAACTATTTACATTTCCCTATGGTCGTGAACTCTGCATATGAAAACTAGAATGACCATAGAATGCAAAAACCCCCAAACCTTTTCATCTTCAATTGTGGTATTTTGTGAAAATATACAGGCTATTGTGTGCTTAAAGATTTGACATGTCTGGAAAAAAATACAACAATTATTTTTACTCATTGGAGTACTGTGTTTTCTGATGAACAGTATGGTTTAATCTCTTTATTTTACCAAGTGATCTTTCTTCCAATCCAGCAAATACTGAAGGTCTGTTGGTTTTTTTGGTCTTTTTTTCTAAAATTAATATGTAATTTTGTGGTTGTGACAGTTGTATACTAACTGTGATTGAACTTTTTCACACCATTTAAGTTGGATAGATGCATAAAATATGTATTAATCTGACCTTTTAGTAAGTATTAGCAATTTTAAACATAAGCATTCATTTGGTCACAGAAAAATCCTTTCTAATTCAGATATCGATGAAGCAAAGCTCCATTACTCTAACAATTTCACCAGAATAGCAAAATAAATAAAATGTGATACACATCAGAACAGCTTAATCTCATGAGAATTGCATATTCTAGAGAGCTGTTTAATTAAAATAACTGTAACATTACAGAATGGAATGAAATTTGAGCCCTATTTTGGCCCCTCCAAAGTAAGCCATAGAATTTTGCCTAGATCTAATCTTGATTTTCAAGTTATCTTTCAAAAACGGGCAACATAAAAATTAATTTGTCTTTTGTTCTGCATTATTTTATGCTGTATGTTACGAACTGTTCTGCACATGAATAGCTGGATACAGAAGGTAAATTGTTACATGCTGTGCTGCTTGCATTCCTTTTGTTCACTGTATTTATTGTATTTCAAGCAGATGAATCCCCAATGCTTCAGAAATAGTACACAAAGAAAAATCTTTGAAATACACCTCTGTCTTAAGACAGTAAAAACAAACAAAAGAACACACAAAAGTTTTAGCCAAAAACTGTTGTGCAAATCCATATTTTTTAACGTATTGTCTTAATGAAAGTGTAATTTCCCTGAATAACAAAATGGACATACTCTTAAGTTCTCAGCTAACTCCCTCTTCCCCTTAGCTCTTTGTTTGCCTTTCTACAGTTTATCCACTCCTAAATTCTTTATCTAAACATTGGAATTGTGAGATATAAAATGTTGGATAATTTGTCCATTTAAAAAATACTTCTTCCCTCATCTTTTAGCCAATTTGGTTCTTGCGCTGATACTCAAATTGTTTCTGTCTTGACATACGCCACAGTTGTGGACATGTTCTGAAGTTTTAATGGAAGCTGATCCAGGCTGTCCAGAGGGACCTTGACAGGCTTGAGAGGTGGGCTAGTGTGAACCTCATGGAAGTTCAACAAGGCCAAGTGCAAGGTCCTACACCTGGGTCAGGGCAATCCCAAGCACAGATACAGGCTGGGCAGAGACTGGAGTGAGAGCAGCCCTGAGGAGAAGGACTTGGGGTTTTGGTCGATGAGAAGCTCACCATGACCTGGCAATGTGTGTGCTTGCAGCCAGAAAGCCAACCATGTCCTGGGCTGCATCACCAGCAGCATGGCCAGCAGGTTAAGGGAGGTGCCAAAAAAAAAAAAGGAAATAGTTGATCTAGCATGTGTTGAGTAGAAAATGAAGTAATTCTTTAATGATTGTAATAAAAATGGTCTAAATTAGTTGGTCTGTTATATTTCATCTGTGTTTCTTGTACATTTTTAGGCCTAGAAGAAATTGCAAAGGAAAAAGAGAAGTTAAAAAAGGAGGAAAGCCTGCATATCAAAGAAGAAGAATTTGAGGCAGAAGAAAAATTACACTGTTTGAATACAACTCACTGTGAGCAAAAGGAAGATCTGAAAGAAAAGGACAACACTAATTTGTTTTTACAGAAGCCTGGGTCTTTTTCAAAACTAAGCAAACTGTTAGAGGTAGCAAAAATGCCACCTGAATCTGACATTATGTCCCCTAAACCTAATGGCAGTGCAGCAAATGGCTGCACGTTATCTTATCCAGGTAACTCAAAGAACTCTCTCTGCAGTCTTCAGCCTACTGTATCACAAAGCACCATTGAGAAGTCTGATTCTAATAATCTTTTCAGTCCTAATGCAAGCGGGACAGGAAAGTTTTATGGTTCTCCGCTAATTCCAAATGATCAGTTGTTAAAGACTCTTACTGAAAAGAGCAGACAGTGGTTCAGCCTTTTACCGAGAACACCCTGTGATGACATATCAGTTACCCATGTAGATACACCAGCTACGACAACTTCAGTTACTCCTCAGTCGCATCCACCATCAAAGTCACCTTCACCTGTTCCATCACCTCTTCTGGGCTCAACTTCTGCACAGAGTCCAATGGGATTAAGTCCTTTTGCATTGTCACCACTGCAGGTAAGGAAATAAATACATTTTTGAACAGTCTGAATTTGCTGTGCTTATTTGGGCAGAATTTCTGTTTAGACAAATCACTTCACAGAAGTGTTATAATTTTATTTTAATTTTTTTTTTCCTTCTAATACCTAATTCCATGTTACAGAAGTTTTACAATACTGTATGTTTTTTGATGAAAAAAAGATTACGATGGGTAAAATTAGGTGAGCCAATGTATGATATTTTGTATTTGTGGTTCAGTAATCTAATTTTGCTTTTAGGAGGATGGCAACTGGTATTAAATCAAAAGCAAACTAGTTTTCAGAAATGTGACACACCACAACCTCCCTTTAAAAGCTTATTTTTCAATCATTAACAGGACCCTAATAAGTATTACACATTAGCATTACATTAGTTTTTATTAAACTAATCAATGTAGTGTGTAATGGCTTCCTTTATGTTTTGATTATTGTTAAACATATAGCATCCCAATCACAATTCAGCTTTCTTGGTAATAATAATGGTAGTTGTGATTGTGTTAACAACGTATCCTGTATAGCAGGTGAAGACTGGACTACCTATGATGGGACTTCAGTTTTGTGGATGGCCTACAGGAGTTCTTACTTCAAATGTTCCATTTCCATCTCCTTTACCTGCTCTTGGATCAGGGTTGGGATTATCAGAAGTGAATGGTAACTCATTCTTGGCATCTAGTGCTCCTGCAAGTAAAAGTGAATCACCAGCACTACAGACTGAAAAAATAGCTTCTGCCCCTTCTATGACAACTGAAGTAGCCAAGCCAGTAGATTATCCTAACCCAAAACCTATACCAGAAGGTAAGTACATAACAGTGAGATGGAATTACATGAAGGATAATCTCTACAGTGCCACTACAGTGTTATAATTCAATTTTATTTTATTTTTTTAATAATTTGCATATTGAATTTGGCTGGGTGGTTTCTCTAATCTGATTGTGTGTGATCACATAAAAAATGCCTCCAATGTATATGCTTGTCTTGATTTAGAAATGCAGTATGGGTGGTGGAGGATTACTGATCCAGAGGACCTAAAATCTTTGCTTAAAGTGCTGCATCTCAGGGGAATAAGAGAAAAGGCCTTACAAAAGCAAATACAGAAACACATGGATTATATCACTCTGGCCTGCATCAAAAATAAGGATGGTATGTAACTGATATTTATGTTACACATGTTGGGGCACAAGACAACTGGCATAGAGCTCTTAGAGATATATAAAGTAGTGGCTGGGGAAAAAAATATAAAGGTCTCATTGTCTGTAGCTGCTTTTTTACCAGCCTTGTTCCAGAAGGTTACAGAAATGGAGAAATCCTGCTTAAAATAAATCGCGTTAGTGGCAGAAGCATCATTAACTTCTTTAAGCTCTTTCCATCTCTGTAAGTGCAGCCTCTCCTTCCCCTTCTTGCCTTTAAATTTTGAGTTTGAAAACTTGGAGAATTTATTATCCCTATTTGGTATCTTAAGAGTAGTACACTTTTACAACAGTTCTTCAACGTTTGACTGGAGTGACAGGAAAATCAGTTTGAATTTACTCTGAGAAGTTACAATGCTAATAAAAATAATGTGATTCTCAAATACAGTTGCAATTATTGATATCAATGAAAATGAAGATAACCAGGTAACTCGAGATGTTGTGGAAAACTGGTCAGTAGAAGAACAAGCAATGGCGATGGATGTTGCTATTCTTCAGCAGGTGGAAGATCTAGAGAGGAGAGTTGCATCAGCTAGTTTACAAGTTAAGGTAAAACCAACTTTTAGTAAAATGTCTCTTTAAGTGGTAAGAATTTAAAGTAGATAGTAGCATTCCTTTTGCTGTTGGTAAGTGTCTTCTTATTCCATCTCTACTTGTCTGCAAATAAACCAAATACACTGCAGCAGTATCATGGATATTTGTGTTTGAAACATTTATACTGCGCTTAAATCTTCAGCTGAAGATGCTCAGAATGGCAGTTCCTGGAGAGTTCTTGTACAGTGTGCAGTTCCCTGCACATTTTGTTAACCTGTGAATGCTAAGATTTTATTGCATGTAGACTGCTTAATTATAGTGCTTAATGATAGGTTTGCCACATGTCTGCCTGTCTTGCATGATTGTTGCTGTTAATGCTTTCTAAAAAGCCTTCAAGTACGTCATAATACTTTGCTTGAGTACTGTAAAGTCATGGAGAACATGGGATGGTTGTGAGTGGGGAAAAAGTTAGGAATTCATTGGCTGTCATTATGATTTGGAATTTTTGGGTGGTGTAAGGATATCAAATTGCATGTATTTATGCATAGTACAGATGTAGTAGTATCTGGGATCTAGTGTGTTCCAAGGGTGGATGTTATTTCTGTGACCAGTTGATACTGTTTCTTGAGCCTGTTGGACAGATAGACCTATTCTGATGTTTCGACCAGTAGAACAGGATACTTCAAAAGGAGATAAAAATGCAGACTGTTGTGGAAAGGTCCCTTCAGAAAGTCTGGTAATGCTTGTATTTTTTGATTAATTATTTTAGTTCTCTGGATATTTTGGAAACTGTCTCTACAGATGGATTGCAAGTAACCAAGATCTACTGGAAACAGCGCTTCAGTTACTTAGTTTGATTCCATAAACCAGTTTACACACTAAGTTAACAGCAACCAATAAATGCACAAACCTTTCTATTAACATAGGGTTGGCTGTGTCCTGAACCTGCATCAGAGAGAGACGACTTGGTATATCGTGAACATAAGTCAATTACTAGATTGCACAAGAAGCACGATGGAGATTGTGCTGGAGGCGGAGAAGGCAGTACAAGCTCTCTAGAGCGGAAGAGTGACAACCCTCTAGATATAGCTGTAACCAGGCTTGCTGACTTGGAGCGGAACATAGAGCGAAGGTATCTGAAGAGCCCCTTAAGTACCACCATTCAGATCAAACTGGATAATGTGGGCACAGTTACTGTCCCTGCTCCTGCACCATCCATTAGTGGTGATGGTGACGGGTAGGTTATTGAGATTAACTTGAAAAATTATTGTGCTTCTTTGCTAATTGGAGCCTATTTTCTTATTGCCTGTTATCTATGTACTTTCTTGTATGTCTGTGATCCATATGGATCATGTTATCCTGCATGGTGCTTTGTAAAGATTTTTTGTTACGTTTGTTGATAATCTCGCAGTTATCTTACATTTAACTGGTTGTGACTAAGCTTTGAGGCACGTAGCCACAGTCTGTGCACTACATGAAATTTAGTTGCTTAAACCTTATACTTATTGGCTGTGTATGTTTTGTCATTGCTTGGCTTTCAATGTGATAATGATTGTTCCACATTTAAACATAAGCAAACATGGATGTGACCTACTTAATTACTCTGTATTTCAATGCAGAACTGAAGAGGATATTGCTCCAGGGCTAAGAGTATGGAGAAGGGCGTTATCAGAAGCACGCAGTGCTGCACAGGTAGCTCTGTGCATTCAGCAGCTACAGAAATCAATAGCATGGGAAAAATCTATTATGAAAGTTGTAAGTGTTTTTAATTTAAAAAAATAATACTGTAACTAAGCTATTTTTGCTGTATCCTGTTTTCCCACTTAAGGCATTAAGATACCATAGTTGTTAATGCATTCCTTATTACTGTTTGTAAAGCTTAATACATTTTAACTACATTGTGCACAGAAAATGTAAGCCTAGTGGAAAAAATTGTCTCTTGCTTAGCAAATTCAGCATCCTGGACTTTTTAAGATAAAAAGCCCTGTAACTGGTTACTTTATTTAAGATGGTAATTACTCTTTGTTGTTAACATTTAGGTAAAAAAGAGTAATATCTGGTTCTATCTGATGAAATATTTCTGATCTCATCTGTGACGTAAACTTTATGGAGGTTCAACATCACATACCCCAATTAAGGACTTATTTTTTCAGAAGGTTGAGATGTTCCAAATGTGTGGCTTCTTTGCATGCGCACTTCTTGCAACTGAACATACAAACTGGGCAAATAGGCTGAAATACCTGTTTCCTAGTACACTTAGAAGTAGATCTGTGTTAACTGCATATACATAGAAGGCATGCAAAATGCATATATCAAAAATTTTCTGAATCTCAAATTTCTGAAAACAAAAATATTACTACAGCAGTAGCGATTCTGACATGGTTAAGAATGGCCTGTGCTATGTACAGGGTGGCTAAAGTGATTCTTCCATTAGTGGTCTTTTCCCTAATTTTTTAATTTCTGCCAGTCCTGTACAGTTTCTAATTACATCTGGACAATTACAGGATGTTTTAAATAAAAACTGTAGTGTAAGGCTGTACTTTGGAGTTTAAGTAGCTCTAAGTTTAAAGCTGTATCTTTAGAGCAAAAAGTTTATGAATTTAGTAGGAGCAACTGCAAAAGCATTTGAATGTTTCAAGGTAGTATTTTGTTATCCAGAAAAAATGTACAGTGTCATGCTCAATTTGGATGAAATGTTCTGTGCATTTAATTACACATTAAATGTAAATATCTGGTGAAAACACACAGAGGTCTTTAAGTTCCTGAAAAAGAAGTCCAGATATAGAAGAGTATCAAAATAGCACAACATATATAAGAAAACTGGTAAGTCATTAGATGTTTTTAAATTAGTGTGAATTCTGGGAAGTGCCAGGATCATTTATTTTGCCTTTCTGAATTTGTTCATGGTGGCCTTTGGATAAGATCTTTACTGATTATTATTTGAAAATACTGTCATGAAATACAAATTATTTTTACGAAATAACAACTTGTATATTGCATATACAATATTCAAATGTGTTCCCAAATGTAGCCTTTAGATTAGTTCCTTACATATATTTTACAAATGTGATCATTAGTAGACTGCTAAAATGAAAATAATTTTGAGAGTGAAAAACTGAAATAAAGCTATTTTTAATGTATTATAGTACTGCCAAATTTGTCGAAAGGGAGATAACGAGGAACTGCTGCTCCTTTGTGATGGTTGTGATAAAGGCTGTCACACCTATTGCCACAGACCCAAGATAACTACCATACCAGATGGTGACTGGTTCTGTCCTGCCTGCATAGCAAAGGTAATATTAACCATAAAGGTGAAGTAACCTTTGTATAGATGGTAGTTAGAGGCCTACAAGTGCTTTTTTCAATGAAAATAATTGTGTGTGTTTTATGTTGGGCTGCCGTACAATAGAGATTAATAGTTTTATTCAGCTTGGGTTTTAGTGGCAGTAACAGCTGCTAATTACAGTCAGTGCCAAATGCTTTTAAAAAAGTTATTGATGACATTTGTGAAATAAAGGAATTGTGTTGCAGTGGTTTACAGTAGGTAGTGAAATCTGCATATTCTTAACCTGGAAAAATACAGTGTAAAAATACAGGTTCAGACAACTTTAAAACCAAACAGTATTTTGATAGGAGAATATAAAATGTTATGGTTTAAAAATTGTTCAAGCTATCTAATGTAGTCTTACTAGCACAGGCAGAGTTTAGTGCTTTTGATGCTGCTGCTCTTTCTTCATGAAACTTTTTTCTATATTTTCATTCTTTGACTGTCACCGAGTCTTTTCAATGGCATCGTGTGCTTGACTTGACATGCTGTAGAGTTCCTATTCTAATAATTAGAAGGATTACTTCAAATACTGTTCTGTGTTATGATGCTGTCAATACCCATAATCGTAATTTCATTTTAAATGTACCCTTTAGTTTCATTTTACTGCCTGTATGTGGTTCTCTGTTAAATAATGTTTCTTTTCCCTGTTTCTTCTGTTATCATACTCAGGTTATGTTCTGTAGTTGTTTTGTAGCCAAGCTATCGATATCTTCAGTATCAAACTTTCTATATCAGTTGATTCCATCCAAGACTTCCAAAAAACTCTTTTCCAGTTTTCTGTATCTTGCAAATAATACAGGTGCGGTTATACCAGTTTTTAGGAATAGACAAACATTCATCTAAAACTATGCCAGCCTGGTTTATTAGGAGATGCTTTTTACCATTCTAAAGGTCAGGTGCCTAAAGCACCACTACTTGCCTTTAGAGAAGAGCAAAAAGTGAATAGTCTCTGATATTAAATATTTCAGTTGGTTTGGTGCTTCTGTTTGTCTGATCTTCATTGCTGTCTTATCAGTAAAAACTGATTTCTGTAATTTCTTGGTTATTGCTTATTTCTGTTCTCTGTATTGCAGGCAAGTGGTCAAACTCTTAAAATAAAAAAACTTCAAATCAAAGGGAAAAAAAGTAATGAACAAAAGAGAAGCAGGAAATTAGCAGGAGATGCAGAGGATGAAGACACAGCAACTACAAGCACCTCCTTAAAAAGAGGAAAAACAGACCCTAAAAAAAGAAAAATGGATGAAAATGTTTCTGTAAGCCAATTAAAGCAAGAAAATTTCACTGCTATTAAGAAACCTAAAAGAGATGACTCCAAGGACCTGGCTATATGCAGGTAAAGTAAAAATTCTAAACTTGGATAAGTGTTATTAAAACAAGCACTGCTGATTCTTTGTGTTCTGGGGAACAGGAACTTACTCTTTGTTGTGTATCCCATACGGATTGTGATAATTTGTGTGTATATGTAATGGATTAATGTGTGCATGATAGGAGTAATTGCTGTATTTGGTAATGAAGCCCAAGAGGGAATGCACCAAATGTTACAATGTAGTCTGTGAAATTTGGTAGCACTGATACTGACAGCATTCAAGTGATGATTGTCTGCCATGTCCAAAAGGCACTGCATTTCAGAGGAAGACACAGCAGTAGGAATGCATCTTCTTTTGTAGTATTGCTGGTCACTCAAAAGTGGCACATTTTAGCCTTATCTTAGTTTTGGGCAGCCAGTATTTTTTACTGAAAAGTATTTTATTCCAGTATTTTACTGGAAACCCAGTAAACCATGTTTTACTGGTTTGCAAATGGTTTAAATTGAGTTTCAAAGTATTCAAGTTGCAGAGCCAACTCTTTCTTTTAGAATGTTGAGAATTTCATCTCACATAGGTTGCCTGGCGAGAACTTAATGCTATTTTAGATGCTCAGTTGTCTGTCTGTTCTCAGCCTTACACAGGGCACAGAATGAAGTGCTTTCCTTTTATAAAGTGGATAGGTTCGTGAACTTAGGGAACGGTGAAAAACCCTCTGTAAATATGTGAGTAACTTCAGATACTGATTTAGAACCTTATTTTATTCAGCATGATTCTCTCGGAGTTGGAAACTCATGAAGATGCCTGGCCTTTCTTACTTCCTGTAAACTTGAAACTTGTTCCTGGTTATAAGAAAGTTATTAAAAAGCCTATGGACTTTTCCACCATTAGAGACAAGCTAAGTAGTGGACAGTAAGTAAACCTATTGTAAATTTTACTTAACTTTAAAAAAAATGTTTAAACATTGAAATACTCTTTTTTTTAAAATGAGTTAAACTATTTTTACCTGCCTGCTCTGGCACCTCTATGATTACTTTTACAGTCAAAATAAAACTTCATATCTAAGTAAAATAGCATGTGAGGAGGGAGAACCTGTGGAACTGGTTGCAGAACAATAAAGCTGACAGGTTAGATGCACAAAATCAATAAGCAGGAAAAACTTCTTTTCCTCATCGTGTCTCATGGAGACATGTCAGTGTCATTACATGTAAGCAAGAACCAACTGTGTGGGCTTTAAGCTGATGGAGTCCCTGTACATAATGTAGCTGTGGAGTTAATTGGTTGTGAGAGGACAGGTAACATTCCAGTAATGGTGGTTAATCATTTTATAGTCCTAGAATTAGACTGCACAACTTTTTGAAAAAGACACTGTATGCCCCCGTTCCCCTTTCCTCCTTGTTACGTCCCTGTGCTCTAACAATAGCCTGCCACCACAGAAAATTCTCTCCTTGATTGTCAAGATTGACCCAATTCAGTGTCTTGTCAGCTCCACACAAAAGTTCTGTAGGATATTTTCTGTTAATATTTAAATTAGAATTTAAAAACTAAAAGTATAACATGTAAAGCATTCATTGACTATTTTGTGGCTGGCTGTAAATTCACTGATGTTAAGGTAGTTCATTCTTATGTAGTTACAATGTTTTTTCCTTTTGATTCTCCATGTTCCAGAAATCATTCACCTTTTTCTTCTTTCAGGTACCCTAATCTTGAAGCATTTTCGCTAGATGTCAGGCTTGTTTTTGACAACTGTGAAACCTTTAATGAAGATGATTCTGACATAGGCAGGGCTGGCCACAACATGAGGAAGTATTTTGAAAAGAAATGGACAGAGATTTTCAAAGTGAGCTGAAGTTACCAGGACTCTTTCTTCTTTTTTTTTTCCCTATTTTTTTTTTTTTCATTAAATGAGGACTGATGAGACCAGCAATGTGAACTGTATTTACATGAAAGTGCAAGGCACATGCATAACTAATGACTGTTTTTTTCCTTTAAAATATCACAGCTGTGATACTAGTTCTAAAGGCTTCACTCCTACAGCAACCATGGCCCCTTGGTTATTGGTTTGTGTGTTTTAACAAACTAATTTAGGTAGAACAGGGAAGCACACCCAAAGAATTTCAAAGAAAGGGGTGTTATAGTGCAATAGCAATTTAAAATATATCAAAACGCACTGAATATTCAACCACCAGAGCTCTACTAGGGGAAATGGTTCTTTTCCCTTTCAATAAATATCTATTTTTCATTTTTTTACTTTGTAGTTTATTTTTTAGTGAATGTATTTAATTTTATGAATTATTTATGATTATACAGCATTCAGAATCTTCGTTTTCTGTGAAAAGGAAGAATTAGAAAATTGCTTTAAATCTTGAAAATACAACAAGGAATGTTTTAAAATATAAAACAAAGCCAAGTAAAACTGTTTACACTGATGTGCTGTAAAAGCACTAAAAATTAAACTTTACTGTAGAGTTACAAGTACATTTATATATATGTTGCTGCATCACTTGTGTAGTTAAATTGTATTTCAAGACAGTGAAGAAAAATTGAGACATGTATATACTGTTCATTATTGTTTATATTAAGTCTTGTTTTAAATATGTATGATGTGTACATATTGTTTGCAGACATTATTGGTTATGCCTTAGGAGGACGGTAGCATTTTATTTTAGTCTTAAGGTAACTATAGCTATATGGGTTGTACAGTAATTATCCTCTACCAACACTGTGGAGTCTCCTTAATCTTGGTAGTGCCTGCCTTTAAAACAGGGTGTAGGGGATATTAGTTTTCCATTTTTCTATTTTGTTATATGATTTCAAGCCACCACGGCCTCAAATTCAAGTATAATCATTTGTATCCATGTGGAATAAAATTGTGACAATTTCCTACGCACACAGTATTTTTTCATAGAAATATTTCCCTCCATTTGCCTTGCCACAGAAATAACAAAAAAGACATTTGTAACCACTGTGTTTTATCTACTGTGTGTTGTGGTGGCCTGTTGGGCAGGTAGATCAGATTTTTTTTTTTTTTTGTACTAATGTAAGAGTACTTGAAGTTTTATTTAAAGAAATGTTGTGGAAAGGTAGCATTCTTTTTCTTTTCCTTTTTTAGGAGTGTTATTTTTCACTAGTATGTGTGGCACGGATACAATAAAAGACTGTTTTGCAAACCAGATTTTCTTGGCGATTTTAATACTTCAGTTCCTGTATATACAGGAGTTTTTTAAATAATGTCTTGGAAGTCTTGCATTTAACATTCAGGTCTTGTTACGATACTTCTAATTCTCCTGGCCCTTTAATGGTAATTCTAAAAGAAGCAATGCTAAGCAGTCAGAGTGCAGTTTGACTGCCTGTTAGAATGACCATAAATAACATTAGCTGAGGCCTTCAGGTGTACTTGGGCTGCCTAGTATTTGGCTGGTTTCTACCAGTCCTGTTCACTGTTGTTACAGTCTGAATGCAGGTGATAATGTAAGCACATGCCACATGTCATGTTTCTTAAAACCACTGACCATGTAAATATTTTGCCCTTTTTTTCTTTTTTTTTTTTTTGGTCTGCAGAAGGGTATAAGTCATAATCCCTGCTGTGACTGAAGAAAATAGAGGAATTACAAATGAATACTGTGGAACCCCAATACCTATAGCTCCCTCCCCAAGTAATGTTTTGGAGATTTGGATGAGGAGGTGTTTTCTGCTTTTAAACTAGAGTTTTTAAACCTTGTTTTGTATATGCTCTTGCTATTATGCTTCTTGTCTTTGCTGAGAAAGAACAGTCAGTGTTTGGTTTTTAGGAAAATACTTGTTTCCGTTGCCCTCCCCAGAGCATCTGGTTCAATGATAGTTTTATTTTTTAAAGTCCTGCTGAATAATTTGTGCTACCTAGAGTAAAACAGTTCTCATTTGGCTGTCAGGCAGTCCTGCATTCTAACATAAGCTCCACCACTGGCTGCTTCATGGCTTTCCTTTTTCTGAAGACTTCAGTAAAATGGTTTCCCTACATGTTCCAGAGGTGTGAAGATTAATCAGTGTTTTGAGCATATGATGATGGTAGGTTTGTAAGTGTTAAAAGTATGCTTAGATTATTGGGAGAACTGTTTCTTTGATGCAAAACAATTGATTTTTTTTTATTTTTTTTTTTTCTCCCTCAGATTCTGTACTGGTTAATGCTTTATCTGCCATACTAGAGCTAGCAGTAGTTCTCACAAAAGTCGGAACGTTACCAGCTACACTACATACATAGCTGCATTTTTTCAGCTTGTATCCTAATGCAGTCAAACAGCTGGGAAACTTAAGGTGGTAACAGCTACTGTAGCTGCTGCAGTGAGACAAGCATCACCTCTCTTATCTTGACATTACCCATGTATTGCTTTGCTCACTAGGAGCCCATGCCTGCCGTACTATTTCAGTAAGATTAAATTTACAGTAATTACTCTATTTGAATGGCAAGCTTGAATCATACACATGCCATCCGTCATCTATCTCCAACAAAAAGAGCAGGGATTTAACCACTTAACCACTAGAAAAACGTGCTTAACTGTTCTTCTTTGCTGACTTTCTCTCTTGATGTATCTGTCTGTCTCTTTTCTTAGAGGAAAAGTTTTCCAGTGTGCTCTCTTTCTTTCTGAATGAAGCGTGCAGGTCTTAATGTACAGAATTCATTAATGAGCTTCCAAACTCTTTATTTTAATACCCATAATGGAGTTTAATGAAGAGTGTTCTGGTTTGTGAGTATGGGTTCTCTTTTGTCTGTTTGCATCTCTTTGTAAAAAAATGGATGATATAAAAGCAGCAGAAAATTGGAAGTTGAGGTGTCTTGGACAAAATATCTTTTTAAAGAAGTCTGAAGATCTTTCTTTAATTTTTTCACATGATTTTGGTAGTTTCCCTATGACAATTAGAAGGGCAGAGGTGTTCTGTAAACTGTGAATGGGCAGAGACCTGAGAAACAGTCATTTTATATGCTGAACGGGTGGCCTAAAGATTTGTTTATCAAACCTGTTTCATTCCTGAATGTTCTAGTTACCAAATTGTGCCTGCAAACTGAGGGCTAAAAATTGAAATCAGGAACACCACAATTACATTATTTGATTATGTAACTCTTCTTGAACTGCCCTGAATTCAGACTTTCAGTGTTAACCAGAAATGTTTATAGCTGGTATGAACATTCAGAAAAATTGTTTTATCTTTCATGACACAAATTTCTCTTGCTTGTATTGTCCAAACTAACCATCATTAGTAGATGTGATAGAAGCTAGATTCCTGGCCATGTTACTGATTCACAGTGTCTTACTTAGCAAGTAATTTCAGGTTTCCCATCTGTAAAATATTACTGAACAGTCTTTAAGTGTGTATGTGTGGTATTCACAATCCGCGCAGTTTGTGCTTGTGGTATTCATGATCAAATGTCTACCTTCCCCTTCAGTAAGACTCTTAACAATTGATACACAATTTTTTTAAGGTAATGAAGTTTTTTTATTTAGTGATGTTTAATCTTACAGATTTCTAAATCAGTGCAGCACATATGAAATAGACTTGAGTACCAGCCACCACCTAGGATTCAGAGTTGTATGGGCGGTTATCAGCCAGTAGATGAAACAGCAAGCAGTCATGTAACACCTGTAAAACACAACACAAGATTGTACAGATTCCAAAATGGAAGATAGAGCATTTACTTGAAGGGAATGTTTTTTGGGGCAAAGAGTGACTTCAAGAAGTGACTTCATTTCCCTCAAGAAATGTAGGTATCATGATAAACCATTTATTTTGCATGAGTTGCTAAAAACTTATCTGGATGTGAAAATGGCAATGATGTAAACTTATGATGTATTCTGGGTTGGGGAGGCTGTATGTGAAACCCCTTTAATTAAGCCGTTAATAGCAGGTAACTGGCATTCCCGATCTTCATTCACTGGCTGGAGCAGCAGGCAGGAGGCCAGCCCTGGCCTTGCGCTCTGGAGCAGAGAGCTGTGCAGATGCACTGGTGGCAGCTGTGGAGGAGAACGGATGGCCTTTTGTTGCACCAGTTGTGAATGCAGTCTTGCAGCCTTGCTAAGACCAGCCATCGCTTCTGCTTGGAAGCCTGTGGCCCTGCAGCGAGTGGCACTCTGCAAAGCTGTTCAGCTCTGAAGACGCAGCAGCACCCCAGAGCTCAACTGCACCGAGGCCATCCTCACCAGCTGCCTTCCTGCTGTGCCCCATTTCCCCCCTCCTCAGCTTGCTGCCCTCATCAAGGTACTGGCACCTGCGAAGGGGTAATGTAAGCAGTGTAATGCACCTCAGCAGATAAAATGGCTGCAGGTGTTACGTGGATCCAGGCCACCGAAATGGAAAAGGTTTGGACAAGAGCTGTGGGCGCAGTGAGGTAAAAGTAACATCCCCGCCGAGGCTGCTCCTGTGCGAGCAATGGCGGAGGCAGCGAGGAGTCGGGAAACGCGGCACCGCCTTCTCCCCCTCCGGCCCTCGGGCCGTGGTGCAGCCCAGGGCAGGGACAGCGGCTCGGGCCACACCACGCTGAGTGGGCGGGGGGGGGGGGGGCAGAGGGCTGGGGAGGGTGCTGCGCGTGCGCAGCTGTGCTGGACTGTGGCGTGGCGGTGCAGCCGGAGAGCTCCGGGACGGCCGGCGAAGGGTCCAGCGGGGATGCGCCTCAAAGGAGAACTCGAGGCAGGGCTGAGAGTGGCGGCCTGAGAGGCAGCGGTCCAGCGTCCCCTCAGCCTGGGCGGGTTCTGCGGCTGTCCCAGCGGAAGGGCCGCCGTGGCCGTCCGCGCAGCTGAGGCAGGGCCCTCCCGAACGTGAAGGCCGAAACCTGAAGGCCGCCGTGAGAGTCCGGGGTGAGGTACCCGCCTATTTCTGGGCTGCGCCTCCGGTGGTGTGGCGTTGGGTGGTGGAGGGTGTACGCGACCGTGACAGAAAAAGGGCTGTCAGTAATGTTGCTGTAGCTTTTTGTGTGTGTGTAGCTGCTGGTGGTTTATGGGTTAGCAGAAAATTGGAATTGCTGGAGAAGGTAATGCCGTAGTGCGGAACATACCTCTGGTGGCAGGTGCTTCAGGGTCTCTTTGCTCCCTCAGCTAGTTTAAACGATTGAGACCTGAAACCTCACATTCCTAGGTTTGCTTTTCCACAGGGAAAATCTCATAATTATGAGGTTAAGATGCCTTTTCAGACTCACCTTTCCAGATGTCAGGGTTTGTCTGACTCTTACGTTTCTTAAAGTATGTTAGTTTTCTTTCTGCAGATGTTGTTGACATTGCTTAATCTGCTTAATGGTTTTAAAGAGAAAGTAATAAAACTGGGAGAATCCTGAAGCTAAAATAGTATTCAAAGATGTGATCTCTAACTAAATTGGCATGCCAGGTGCTGCCACCTGCCTGTAAGGGAACAATTACTTTGCGCTTATAGGTGCCTTTGTGTCTGTACATAAACACCTGTGTGTGTGTATGTTTGCGTTTATACATATGCATATTTATATGTCCACATATATATAAACATGTGTATGTATATATTTATATCTAAACCCGAATGTGTTATTGTATATATGTCAAAACACACCTGTTTACGGTTGCATCTTTACTCTGAAATCATTGCTCAGAATAAAACACTGAAATCATAGCCTGCTGTTTTAGGTAACTCAGTATAAATAGTATTACTGCTTTTGTTCAGCATAATCAACTTTCAGGAGTTGTAGGGTGTGTACTTTCTTATTTTCAGGAAGCTTGACTGATCTGCAGCATAGGGAGGAACTGTTTGGAATGTACCTTTTAAGGGCTTTCCTGGACATCAACAGTTTTATTCTAAAGAATATATACAGTTGTCTATTCAGTTGTGCTCTAACAACTGCTCTTAATATAATGTTTTTAAAAGGAGTGTATGAAACTGTGAGGTGTAATTCATTGGAATGTATTACAGCAAGCTCCTCATTAGAATAATTTCCAGAAACCTTTTTGGTACTGCTTCCTGATTACTTTTTTGGGAGCCTATGATGACATGCAAGTCTACTTTTTTTTAAATTGTAAGTGGGAAGTGAGTACATGTAAGTGTAGTATAGTATAGTTGCTAAAAGTGTTTATATAGAAGCGTGAGATTATTTTTTCAATATTCTTGGTATAGCCTATGCATTGCTCTTGGGTCTAATTGATTTCCAAGTGATTTCTGCTTGGGCAATGGATAATTGAAGACATTTTTCATAATAATGAATTAAAATAAATAGTGAATGGTATCTTTGACCGTTTGCTTCTATAGGACTCTCCTAATGTTTACATTTTCCTGTAAAATATTCTGAACAGGCACCCCTTGATTTTTGTGCTTGGTTACTCTATTTTTGTTATCTTCATTTGCTTCTTTTTAGGTGACTTTGTAAGTTTGTTAGTACAAGACTTACCTGTTTTCTGTACTACATTCAAAACAGCGGGGCCTTATCCTGATTGCATCCTCTGTGCCCCATAGCACTCAAATGTTAAAGAATAGCAAAGATAAAAATGACATTGCTTCTTGGCAGTACAAGGAAAGCACTGTGCTCACACCTGAAATTTTCTCCAGCTGTCAGTTGATGTTTTCTGTCATAGTGTTTGTAGTCTTCTGCAGTACTCTGATCAGCTCTGTTTCCCCCTGCCCCCTAATCAGTAGTTTAGATTCCCATCTCTCTCTGTGTCTCTGTCCTGCTGCTCTGTGTCTGTTTCTGGATCATTCTTCTCCCTATGCATAAGAATTAATATTGCTTGTTTTCTTTTTCACTCATTACCACCAAGAAAAAAGAGAAAAAGAATCTTAAAAGATTAGGAAGGACCAAAAGCAGTGTCTTTTCAAGTTCTGGTAAGGCAGCTGTGGCTCCATCACTGGTCGGTTGACGAGCCCTCTGACTTCCGGTGAGGCACTCCCACTCCTTATCCTTACTTACACTGAGTGCTCCAAAGCCTGCCTTTTTTGCATTGGCTGCTATATAAGCAGAGGTACAGCATTGCTGAGAGAGGATCTAAATGTTCTTTTTAATATTTGGAGATTGCAGGGATGAGAAAATAAGTTGTCTTTTCCTCCCTCTGACAGGGGTCCCACACTTAGTTACCTAGCCAGGTCTCTCCAGGAAGAAGTATAGGCGGTTGTGATACAGATAATAATTCGTTTTCACAAGGACAGGGAAGATAATGGAAAGGAAGGTGCAGTGGCTCTTTTCCAGCAAATTAGTAGCTGTCACATCCCCAGACTATACCTCAGGTTAGCTTTTATTCATTGCTCTTTCTTGCTTTCCGTAGCTATTAGTTCAAAATAGCTCTTAGTCTTTTGAAGCAAAGATTAAGTGAAATTGTCTGTAATTTATGTTTCATTCCTAGCATATGTTTGTGGCCTGCTCCTAGCTGGATATTTAGCAATCTGTTTAATGGGCTTAGGTTTATAGATATGATGTGACATGTTTCTGCTAATTCCATACTTTCACATTTTATTGATGTGGATGGCTTAGAAATGGATCTAACTTTCAGTTAGAGAAAGGATGGTTTGAAAGCAAATACAGAGACACCTTGTAACTTTCAGCCGAGATCGGTAGGAAAACTTACTAGGCTTTTCTAATTTAGATCATATTTAATAAAAATGTATTGCTTTAATAATCTAGTAATTGGTATACTTCTAATAATTGGTATAATAAGGTAGTGGCTGTCTACAATGGAGTAACTGCATCAGTGGACAAGGGAAGAACTAGCATTGTCTACCTGGATTTTTGTAAGGCCTTTCATAAGGCACCATACAACATCCTTGTCTCTAAATTACAGATGGGTTTGATGGATATACTGTGAGAAAAGTAAGGAGTTGACTGGCTGGCCATGTCCAAAGGTTTGCAGTCAATGGCTTAGTGTCCAAATGGAAACCAGTAACAAGGAGTGTCCCTCAAGGGTTTGTACATTGACCAGTACTGTTTAATATCTTTATCATTGCCATTGGCAGTGGCATTGAGGGCACCCTTAGCAAATTGGCAGATGACAGGGAATATGGGTAGATGAAAATTTAGGTATGACCTAACAATGTGTGCTTGCAGCCTAGAAATCCAGTCATATTCTGGGCTGCATCCAAAGAAGTGTGGCCAGCAGACTGAGGAAGGTGGTTCTGCCCCTCTACTCAGCTCTTGTCTGGCCGTGCGTGAAGCACTGCATCCAGATGTGGGAGCCCCAGTACAAAAAGTCACTGATGTGTTATAGTAGGTCCAAAGAAGACCACAGTGGTGACCAGAGGGCTGGACCACTTCTTCTGTGAAGAAAGGATGAGAGCATTGTCCTTGTTCAGTCTGGAGAATAGAAGCCTCTGGAGAAAGGCTGATTGCAGCCTTTTTATATATAAAGGCAGATCATAAGAAAGATGGAGAGAGGCTTTACCAGGGCCTGCCGTGACAGGGCAAGAGGCAATGTTTTTTAACTATAAGATGGTAAACACTGGAACAGAGAACCTATGGATGCCCCGTATCTGGAAGTGTTGGATGGGGCTTTGAACAACCTGGTCTAGTCGAAAATGTCCCTGCCAATGACAGGGAGGTTGGACTAGATGATCTCTAAAGGTCCTGTGAACTCAAACCATTTTAGGATTCTAAGATTCCTGGTGCAACCTTAATTAATGCTTTTACTGTCTTCTACAGTGTCCATTTATTCCACTGTTTTCTAGTACAGATGCAAATATTAACAAATTTAAACAGTGAACTTCTTAGTGTAAATTAAATAATCAGAGTAACTTGTTTTGCCGTTGCTCGAAGATCAAGTAGCCACTATGTCATCTTGCATGTTGTACCACAAAATTGCAGCTTTGTATTAAAATTTTAGATATGTTGTTCTAACCAAGTTGTAAACCCCTCATCTCATTGCTGTGATGAATCTCTGACTTAAGTTGAAGGTAAACCAATGCTTAGATGGTAAGTCTACCTCTGCAAATGAATTTGTGTTTTGTTTTTTTTCTTTTCCTGGAGAATGTGTGTTCTTAAGGTGGCATGTTTCACTTCTGAAATAAGAGAAGTCTAACTGTTAAACTTTTTTCCAGGTATTTTTGTTGAAAGTAGATAAAATGGCGACATTAATACACACTATAGCAGATCATAGTGATGATATCAACTACTGTGCCTTCTCATCATCGTGCTTGGCTACTTGTTCCTTGGACAAAACAATTCGCGTATATTCTTTACACAACTTTATTGAGCTTCCATACTCGCCTTTAAAAGGTCATACATACGCTGTCCACTGTTGCTGCTTCTCTCCATCGGGACACATTTTAGCTTCATGTTCAACTGATGGCACTACCATGATTTGGGACACTCAGGATGGTCGGATGCTGGCACTGCTGGAGCAGCCCAGCAGCAGTCCTGTTAGAGTCTGCCGATTTTCTCCCAACTCCACCTATCTGGTGTCGGGGGCAGCAGATGGGAGTGTAGTTCTTTGGAATGTGCAGTCATTGAAACTCTACAGGTGAGTGCCACATATTTTTTTGACAGCCCTGTTTACCATGACACGAATATATAATTTGTGTAGTATTATGCTCTGTGTACAAGGCTTGCAACTTACACTACTGATTGATATCGCAAAGAAACAGGAATAAGATTTGGAAAACCAAAAGATTTATCAATAGGAGAGGGAGACGTGCTGAGTCTCTCTGATTTTTTTTTTTTTTTTTTTTTTTTTTAAAGTTCATGGAAGTGTTTTTCTTGGTTTAACAAGAAACGAGGATACATTGCATACTGCATGTATTTTGTCAACAAACTGTAATATGTAATATACAGTTAGTCAGTGGAGCCTGACTGTGCTGTGTGCCTTTGTATTGCGTTATACACAGTGATGTTTAATTAAAATTTAACATTAGTTTCTAATAAGCATTTGAAACAAAGCAGATGAGCATTTTTAGTGATATTGCACAGTTAAAAGGTATGAACCTTAGGGTGATCTTCAGAGTCCTCTTCTACATCTCTGTATTTCAGTAAAATCTTCAGGTCAGTTGTAATCTGCACTTAGTCAAGACATTTACTTAGGTTTTAGGGCAGCAATTGCACAACATCTCTCTGAAGTTAGGTAAGAAGTTAATAATTTGCGAGCATTGGTGGGATGTTTTGCTCAGGATGAGAGAGCCTCCATTTTTGAAAGCCAGATTTCTTTGGTTTTGGTAATCCCTTTGCACATGTTACTGCTTTTGTGGCCTTTCTACCTTTGCTTTCCTCTCAGTGATTCAAATGGGAACTGTAAAATTTTTCTAAATTAAGGAGTATAGTTATCTGAAATCATGTAAATCTGGAAACCTGGCTGTAAACAGAATTTTAATAGATTTTTGCCACCTTGGGAAAAAATACCATTGAAATAGTTGGGGTTTTTTTAGAGAATAAACAGTCTAAGGGTTTTATCTATTTTAAGGTGTTACTAGTGATGACATTCTTTTTTTACTCAGAATACTTATAATTTACAGGAAAAACACCAGAAATATTAAAAAGTAATTTCTTACAAGTACATGCTGCCTACATCCTTAATTTCCTCCTAGTTGAATGGTGGATGTATAATCACTTAAAAATTATGTCAGAGGCTTTTAGTTAACCAGCTAATTTCAGTCTGTGGTCCTCTGTTTCATTTGCAACAGTACATTGTGTTCATGCTAAAAATGAGAACACTTTTTTACAGCACTGTTATGCCACTTGACTGAATATACAGATGGTATTTGCTTACTCCTCATCAGCTCAACTGCTGCAATTGACTGTTCAAATTGTAAAGTAAGACAGCTATTTAAATCTCTATGATGGATGTGAACAACATGAAAACAAGTTAGTTTATGGGTATTTCTTAAAGTGTTCTCTATTTCCTCTTCAGGAGTTAGGACACTGATATCTGGCCTGGAAGTCTCAAATGCATATTCTGAACATGTATAGTACTATTCATTTTACTGTTTCATTTTCAGAGTAGACTGCAGCTCTTTGTATGGGAGAAGGAAAGTTTTAAAAGCTGCAGAAAGGAAAAAGAATTGTACATATAAAACTCAAAGCGCTGTAGTGTATTTCATAGTGTTCTTCATGATAAAATCAAGGGAGTCAATGCTTTTTTTGAATGTCCTGGGTCTGGTTAGAGAGATCTATGTAAAAGTTGTCCAGAATTAACCCTGTATCATAACTCACAAAGTCTTATGCTCAGCTGTAGCTTATCATATGGGTTAGTAGGTGTTCTGTCTTTTCTTTAAAAACAGAAAAGAGAAGTTGTGGGAGTCTGTTTGTGTATATGTAAATCTGTGTTAATTAGTTGTGTGTTTATTTTGACTTTTAAAATTTATCCTGCCGTAGAACTTTAGCAGTGCATTGTGCCTTTCAAGTGGTAAGTACATGCAGATTGTCTAGAATTTGATAATTATTTTATCATTCAGTTAAAATTACTGCCCTGGGATGCCTTCTCACGTTTTTCCTCCTGCAGTCAAAAAGTTGGTCCTAGCTTCTGCAGTGTGCTTATTTGCTTATTTTGCATCTCTTTCCACAGTTGTGAGTTCCTCTCCCTTCTGTTGCCGAGTTCCAAAGTACAAAACTCAAAACAGTTTAGCTTATTGTATCAGACTGCATTTTTAGAGATCGCTTCTTCAGAACATTACTTACTCTAAATTTGCATTCCGTATGCTCTTGCTTTTCAGATCTGGGAATGTTAAAGATGGTTCTTTGGTGGCCTGTGCGTTTTCTCCTAATGGAAATTTCTTTGTCACTGGATCATCGTGTGGTGATTTAACCATTTGGGATGACAAAATGAGATGCCTGTGTAATGAAAAAGCACATGATCTTGGCGTTACCTGCTGTGATATTTCTTCACAGCCAGTTTTGGGTTAGTTAATTGACTCTTTAGGGAAGGAATATGGAAAAAAAAATTAATTTCTCTGTAGCTCTTGTTTTCATACTCTTTGTCTTCAGTGCTCAAGGTAGAAATGGCATTGGGTAGAGCTGATGTTTTAGAATATTCAGAATATTCTTAAGTAAAAGTTGTGGTCAGGTTGATGACAAGGAATGTACTAGATCAGTAAACAAGGTGATCAGCATGCTCATGACAGCTTTCAGTAGCAAATTATCTTGTCGGGGTTCTGGAACGTGCTTGGGCAGTGTCTGTAGGTGAAGCCTATCTCCCAGGACTAATGAGGGTGTTAGAAGATGCAGTGCTTGATTACTGTTCCCGCTTTACTCTTTCAGACTTTGGTTCCCCAAGGAGCAGGGCTGGATTAAAGCGGTGCAGAGAACTGTAAATCTAATAAGCAAATGCTTGAGCTGTAGGATGTGAATTTAGGAGACTTTTCCTGCACCTGACTTTCTCAGTTGGAGGAATTTAGGGGAGCAGCGAGCCCTGAATCTAATCCCACTAAGATGCAGCACTGTTCAAGTGTCCTACAGCTGATTTAGCTGATATGTAGAAGTTGCATTTCAGTTTTGTCATTATGTGCTTCTTCACAGTTGTGATAAGCAAGAAATTATTTTTTTCCTTTTACGAATGAAATCTGATATTCTTGTATGTATTTTGAGTATCAAGATCAAAAACATAGGACATGCATGGTGTAGGCCTGTCTCAGGACTGCATTGCATATTATGTTCAGTTTTCATTCATTTTACATTTGTAAGGCTTTCTGTGGAACTAAAATAAGTAGAACCTAGATTTCTCTACATGCCAAAAAAGTATACCGAAAATTGCATATTTAAATTTCCTCTGAGGGAAGGCTTTGCATTTGTGTCTACAGGCTTTTAAATTTATTGTTTGGTATAAACCTGGTGGGCAGCTCAGCCCAGGCAGCTGCTTGCTCACTCTCCCAGTGGGATGGGGAGAGAATTGAAGGGCAAAGGGAAACTTTTGCACGGACAATAGGAACTTCTATTTGAAATATCGTGGTAGAAGTTAATTTACATGAAAGTGTCATAACTGAATATTTAAATATTGGGAATTCTGAAATATTTATTAGAGTCTGAAAAGTTGAAAGGTTCATTAGTGTAAAGTTTTGTCAGGTAAAAGCAATTAATAAAGAGTTAGAAAATCACATATTCACCTGCTTTTGGTGGAAGTTGGGATATTGAGCAGAAACCTCATTGTCAGATTTAGGAAGTGATGCTGTAATTTGGCAACCTTGCCGGCATACTTTCAAGCTTTCCAAATCCACTATAGAGGCAAAGTAGTTTCTGTAAAGATAATGTAGGCTTCTGTTTTCAGAGTACACAAGCTGCTCTTTCAAAGGTACCAAAAATTATAACTGAGCAGCCACTGCAGAAAGCAGAAGTGGAGAAAAGTATTAGAAAGATGAGGAAATAGAATGTGTGTACTTCAGTACAGAGAATTAGTGGCTGACAATACCAAAGCAGTCGAGCCCACTGAAAGGTGTAGGGAGAGCACTGAATTAATCAGTCACAATAGAAATGGGTTTAATCTTTAAATGACACCTCTAGATCTTTCTTGGTGAAAATACTGCTGGAAAAGCTCCATCATGAGCTGAGGCCTGCATCTGAGGGCAAAGAAACATGGTGAAGCTGAACCACATCAGGGTGTAATTTCCACTGCTCCCTTTCCTGTTGGGATTATTCTCTTGGTTTAAAAAATGTGTTACCAAGTTTTCAACCTTCTGCCAAGATAGAAATAGGCAAGAAAGCAAGTATTTCCTACACTGTGGATTTCGGGTTTTTTTGGTGACTTATGATCATTCTTGATTTTATTTAAGACATATGTTACTGGAAGTCAATAGTTTCCATTTTTGTGTTTTGCTGTTTAATGACCAAAGGATTAAAACGTCTGGAATTACTGGCACATTACAAAATCCATACAAGTAGTGCTTATCCAGTACAAGTAAAGATGTTTTTTAGATTGAGATTCTCTTTATCTGCTTAATTCAGAGCAAAATTAGCGTTTCTAACTGGTTCTTTGTGCTTTAGACTATTTGTAACAGGGGATTCTCCTACCTTTAAAGTGGATTCAATCACGGTTGCATAGTTCATCGGATCTATAGCAGTTATAATGCTGTGTGTGCTTTCCCATCCGACAGCAAAGTTACGTCTTCCTCCTGAATAAGTAAACCTTAGTGAAATTACCTGTTTTCAGAGCACACATGAGCTGTGATACTGGTGGAAAATTGGCAGATCTTGCTTAAATTTTCTTGTGTAGTCCTTCTCCAAGTTACCTGAAGATCTGTGCATGTACAGCACTGTAATACCCTTTTAGCAAGTTGGTGACTTGTAAAAGAACATCAAAGTCTGTGCATCATAAAGAGGATTCACATTCAGACCAAGTACCCAAGTAACATGTTCTTAGTTACCAAGAAATGTGTTTTTACAACATAGCTAATGCATGCTACTCATCAGTCTTTAAGACTCAAATCTTACAGTGTAAAATCCTAGCAAAATGATGCAATTTGATGCTTTAACAGATTTCAGGTAAGTCTTAAGATTTGCCACAGTCATAGTAGCTTTGTTTGTTTCTGTGAACTAGGATTTTATTGTGATGACCATATGAAATTAAAATATACTCTGTGTGGTGGAAAAATGAGATAAATCTCGGGTTATTTTGTGAGACACTTGACAGAAATATTTTGTCAATTCTAGTAACTACAGAGATGGAAAGATGAGCCCTTAAAATGTTTGTTATGTTTTTCTGATTTCTGGTGATCCTGGTGATTCTTATAGGAATTCTAAGACTTGGTAGTGGCAGAGGTAATGCCACTAAGTATTTTTACAGTGACTTGAGTCAGGCTGTTATGCCGGCTCCATGGAGTAGAAGAGCAGATTTAAATTGATGCAGGACTTAAGAGTAAAAAAACAATTAATAATGGGCTGAAACAATGCATTTAGAGTGGAAAATGGTAATTCAGAAATGTTCATTCCCTCCCTGAATAGGGAGGGAAAAACTATTACTGTTGTGTTTCATCTTTAATTCCTTCAGTGTTTGAGTGGTTGTCTGGACTGCAACATCACTTAATTTATAAAAATGAAAAGTTGAACATCTAAAATTAGAAAATATCCTGTCAGATGTTCTCAAATTTTGTACATGCACATGTGGTTAAGCTTGAGAACTACTGAATGGTGGAAGAAATTGATATAACCGTATAATTTAGGTTAAAAGACTATATTGGTGCACTTAGTAGATAAAGAAATCCAACATTTGCCATCAGCCCGGTTCTGGTTGTTATGTACTTGTTAAGGAAACAGTGTAGCAGTGACACCTATTTCTTACTTTTAAATGGTTTTAGAACTTCTGCAATTCTTTTAATTAAGACTTCTTAAAAGTTGTAGTGAGATTAAGGAAATCTACTAAATTCCAGTATAAGAATGCTGATACAGTTTACTGATATGCTCTTATTTTCAGTGCTTCTGATTCCCATTAATATATTTGAATTTTATCAGATGGTGAACATGGATTCGGATACTTTCAGATGGCTTCATGTGGTCAAGATAATCAGGTCAAACTCTGGCTTATTTTGTTCACAGATTTCCTAGGTGTGTATACTGATTTATATATTTTCTTTCTTTTTTTTTAATCTTATATTCCAACATCTTAATTGGATTTGCAGCCAAACTAACCACAAGTTAAAGTTGTATTTTAATTCTTTAGCAGGAGAGCAGCTAAGGCATGCATCAGTTTATGATATTTGGCCCTCTAGATTTTATTTAGTGATCTATTTATCAATAACTGCAAAAGTAAAGATTTCAAAAAACCCCTCCTAATCCTCTCAAACTTAATGTTGTGATACACATTTGGTTTTAATTAGCATTTTTGTCTTTTCATAACCAGTAACATTTCTACCATGACATTTGAGCGGGTTGATAGGTAAAAACCTCTTAATCTCTCAGGCTAGGGGGAGGTTTCCTTTCATCTCTCAGTGCATCTTGGCTTTTGAACAAGAGCTGTAGAAATGAAAACAGTGTTGGCTCCTGCTAAAACTGCAGTGTAGATGTGACAGCTACACAGAGACGAGGCAGATGGCCAAAAACATCTTGAGTGCGTATTTTTTTTATAATCTGTTTTATATATAAAACTGTAAGGATGAATATATGTGTACACATTTGATTCTCTAAACCAGTGATAAGACTTGCTAAGACTACGAAGTGAGGAGGAAGTCGGAGATGTTACAATTAAGTTGTCTCTGCGATCTTTTATCCCCTTTTCTGTAGGCAGTATATCACAGAGTCAGGTCTTTGCAGCTTTATGCTTCTAAAAGCAGCTTCCCTTACACCTTTTCAAATGTGTCCATATGCAATAATTTACTTTTTGTATTTTTAGGTGTTGAATTAAAATATAAATGCACACTGAATGGACATTCTGCTCCAGTTCTGGCTTGTGCATTTTCTCATGATGGGCAGATGTTAGTTTCAGGGTAAGCAGTATCTTTTACTTGTTTAAATTTTCATGCAGATGACTGTCCAGGTTCGTGCTTCAGTAGTGTAAAACAGAACAGAGTTGGAGATTTCAAAATACGTTTCCAATAATTAAGGAATAGTTTTGTAACCTCCAGAATTATTGAAATGTTTTCTCAATTGGTCTGTGTCTTGTGGGTGGTTGAGTTTGAAATCTAGGGTGTTGCAATCTCTGTTCTCTTGAATATTGTAATGATATTTATGATTTCTTGGTTTTGAGGCATTTATGCAGCCTTTCACGTCGATACTCTAGCATATATTTAAAATACAAATCTACATTGCAGTCTTACTATCCCTTTGGGACACCATTTAGGATTTCCTTCTCACATACTTCCTGAACTTTTTAGAAAGTTAAACACCTGGAGAACTTTGGATTTGGTTGAAATTAAATATTTCTTCACTGATCCACATCAGTAGTATGGCAACATAAGCCTTTTTTTTTTTTTTTCCTGTAAAAAGTACATGATTGAGGTAACTGTAGACCTGTGGTTTTGTTGTCGGCCCTGTACAGAATAATGTTTAAGACCCAAATTAATAATGATTGATCAGTTAGAGACTAATATTATTACTACTAGTCTTTGTTAGAGGGTGATAGGGGAGTTGTCAGTGTCATTGTGAGGTCACTGTGTTACGTTGAAAGACCCAGGAGGGTAGGAGTGACAGGAAGATTCCTGGTGACTGGACAGATGCAAATGTCACACCTCCAATAATGGCAAGGTAGAGGAACCAGGGATCTACAGGCCAGTCAGCCTAACTCCAGCCTCTGGGAAGGTGATGGAACAAATGCTTTCAGTGGGCTTGGAAGCTGTTTCCCAGCACACTGTATCTGGGAAAAGCAGCAGGAATTGAATATGTCAAACAGCCTGACCAGAGTGCCTACTGTGGTGAGAAGTCTGGCTGTGTGAACAGGGGGAGAGCAGCATGCATTTTATACCTCAGCTTTCGCAAATCTTTTAACATGGTCGTCCAGTGTAGTCTTATAGCCAGATGAGGGAGAATAGAGATCAGAAAACTGGATCATAAGTTGTGTGGAAAAATTGTGGGACTGTCAGGCTCAAATAGTTGTTGGTGAGCAGCAGCACGAAGATAAACTGGCAGCTTATTACTACTGGCTTTCCGCAGGGATCGAGCGATTGAAAGAGGAAAATATAAATGGGGTAGGTATAATAATTTATGATTCTGTGAATATTAATGACTGTATACTTTTATTCTGCATTTCTCATGAAAAGTGTTCAATCGCTTCTAAACTGTCTAAATGGCAACTGGAAATAACAAAAAACTTGCTCAAGTTTTTAACTAAGACTTCCTAAACTGAAATGGAAAGAACTCGTGTTGCAAAGGAAGAAGGAAAGACTACAGTAGCCAGCAAATAAACTTAAAATGATACAAACCCCAGGAAACAACAGCTTGCTTTGATATTTTGCTTTTGCATTCTTTTCACGGGAATATTTTTCAGAATTTAAAGGTTATTGTGAATGTTTGTGATCTAGAGTTGTTTTATTTTGCATTAGATGGATTATTGTTCTTGCTTATATTGTCATAAGTGAAATGTTTTATCCATAAAGTCTTTCAGGAAACGCTGCTGTCATGGTGAATAACTATGCAATTTCTATTTAATGAAATCTTTAATGTTTTGATTGCATTGCACCACTTTATGTATTGCGCTGCATTACTTCCTCTAGCTTGCTTTGCGAGTGAAAAGGTTTCAAAAATAATTAGAAGTGCTGCAAGCAGGTCCTGGATAGCCAGATTCTGTGCATCTGTTTTACAGATACTGCTTGCAAAGATACAAAGTAGCTATGGTACAGACACAGGGGAGCAGTGGAGTGGGGGCCAGTTTGCATAAGCACTGTGCAAATCCTCTACATCAGAAATTCTCATGGAACTGCAGAGCTTTCTTATTTACTGGCTTTTATATTATGCTGGAGGTACGGCTCATTAGTGGTGGTGTTTTAAGGTGGGCATGGGTGGAGAGGATTTGGATATCCAGGCTTTCCATAAAGGGGAGTTAAGAAATCTGTTTGCTATTATTTTGTTAATGGAAAAGGTTTTTTTCTTCCTCCTTTTACTTCAAAATTGTTTCCTTTTTCCTCTCTGCATCATTGTAACGTGAGTGTGTTGGGTTTGTTTTTTTTAAAGGTCTGTGGACAAGTGTGTCATAGTATATGAAACTGTAAGTATAGCATACTGCAAGATTGTTCACTGGATTCTTGTCTTTAAAGCATCAGCACTGCTTCTTCAGTGTCTTATGAACATAAAGAAACACTAAAGACTAGAAACTATATGAACCCCAAATATTTACTGTGCATTTGAGGGGAGTGGGGAAGGAGTTTGAGGAAGAATGTCTCTTGAGAATTGATCAGTCTGTCTCACTTTTTATTTACATTTCTTTGAGGGGTTTGTTATTTGGTTTCTCTACGGCAAAGTATTCTTCAGTACTCTGTTGGATTCCGTACTTACATGTTATGTTCACATTGAAGTAGAGGATTTTTTGTGATCCTAACTTTATCTTAGCTTCCAAAGCAAGAAGGACTGTAGCTTTGGACATAAAATCAGAAATGGTGATCATATAAATTCTTTAGTTAATTATATATAAAGTGCGCATAAACAATAAGAATAATAAAGAAATCAAGAAAAATTTTATGTTAAATACCACGTCTTTTTCTTTAAAGCATATTGTTTAGGCATTTTCTACAATACAGTTATTACATACTTCAGGGCTCACCTCTAGGTGATATTTACCTTTGGTACTTTAAGTACTTAGCGCTTAAGTACTTTGGTATTTAATAATAATTTTGCTGAAAACAGGATGAACAGATTTTAAGCTTCTCCAGCTTGCTCTGCACACACCGCTGTACTGATGAAATTTTTCAATTATAGTTAAAGTTTTTTCGTCCAAATCACTAATTTGATACAGTCCCAATAAACATTCGTGGGAGGGAGAGAGATTTCAGTTTAAAACAGGACATCTTCCCCATGATGGATGGCTCAGAAAACTGGAATGCTGACCAATCAGAATAACTTTGTTTTTCACCTTTCCAGTCATCTTCACGTTTCCAATCATGTTTCCAAGCATCTTTTCATAAGAAGGAAAATCTTTCAAAACATAAGTAAAGCTGGATTCAGAAATTTGGGGTTTAGTAGCACCTAGTGGACAAACAGGGGAAGCGCAGGGGTGATTTATGACTGGCCCAACTGAAGGATTGTAGTATGAAGTCTATTTGAATTTCAGTTACCTCTTCACTTTTGGTCATTTCTAATCCTAGATTTGTAGAAAAAATGTTTTTATCCACATGAGCAACCGGCCAATATGGTTGTAAATAACTCAGTTGGTATTTCTGGCATTGGTATGCTGAAAGTCTTATGGTGGCTGATTGTTAAAGGATAGCAGTGCTCCCGGGAATTGCACAGGGGGCTTCAAGCAGGAAATTGAAATTGCATTTCTGACGCTGCTGCTCATAGCTTTGGCAAGGTTGTGCAGCTTCTCTGAAGGTAACTTCTGTTATCTTCCAAGAAGCAATATTATTCCTTATTTTGAAAGAAAATGTACAAATGAATAAACATTCTTTTTATTCCGCAAGATTTAAAATCACGAGTATTCTTTTACAGAGTACTGGTAATACCCTTCATACTTTGTCTCAGCATACCAGGTAAGATTCATGTGATTATTCTGTTTTACTGAAAATTTGATTCTTTCCTTGTGAATTTTCACACATTTATTTTTATTTGTAGGTATGTTACAACTTGTGCTTTTGCACCACATAGTCCCTTACTTGCCACAGGTTCAATGGATAAAACTGTGAACATATGGCAGTTTGACCTTAAGCAACCCTGTGCAGGTTAGTATAAAGTATTTGTAATCAGTTCTTTAAAGCACGATATTGGTGAATGCCTTCTGAAGATGCAAAAACCCCATCTTTTCTCACATGCAGTTAATGTGTAATCTCAGGATTATGTGCGCATTGTGTATCTTTCTCTGCATTGGTCTTACCAATGTCCTACAGAGGTATTACCTTCTTTATCTTTTGGTTTTTTTCTGGTTTTGGTTGGGGTTTTCTGTGTGCTTTTTGTGTCGGGTTTTTTTTTCCTTTTTTTTTGGGGGGGGGGTTTATTATTACCATTTTTAGAAAAGATGTACTAGAGTATTTGAGTAATCCACAATATCTTCTGATATTCACCATTTCTTACTCTTCAGACAGCATTTAAGAGATGAACATTATTCCAAGAGTGCTGAAAGATTTTTTGGACAAGTATCATTGACAATGGGTTAAAGGGAAAATATGCTCATTGCAAGCATAACTATCAAAAAGAAATACTGTTTACCAGTTGTTGAAGGTGAAAATACCAGGATAATGAATGTTACAAATATATCAGCACCTAAAGTATGTAGAACAAGGGTACTTGGACCTTTGTTCAAAGCACAGGAGTGAGTCTGGACTTTGGTCTGCTTTTCTAAAGAAGTGTGAAAGTTGGTTTCAGTGTCTGCTGATGCTTTTGTCTTCTAGTTCAATTCAAATTTGATGGAAGTGTGGGCATCTGAGAGGTTAAATTCCTCTAAATTTTGAAAATTGGTAGATAAAAGACAAACCCAAATAAATGTTTCTCCCTGAAGTAATGTCTAAAAGCATTACCTTTAGGAATGTATAGTACTGGGAATACTTGAAAAACAGTGTTCATTACTGCCATTGTTCCTAGAACAATTTTTTTTTTTTCACTCTTGGTTTTTTGGGGGGCGTGGGAGCTGTGGAATGGTAGTGTTTGGGTTTTTTTAAACTCTCTTACCTTTCCTTTCCAAAGGAAATATCACAGAAAATGCATCTAAGGTGGCTGTTGAGGACTGGTCAGAGGATGATGTTTCGGCCTGGCTTTGTGCACAAGACTTGGCAGACTTTGTTGGGCTTTTCAAAATGAATAACATTGATGGCAAGGAACTACTGAATCTTTCCAAAGAAAGTCTGATTAATGAATTAAAAATTGGTAAGAGTATAGGAATGCAAATAGTTTTAAATCTTTAGTATATGTGTGAAATGTTAGAATGAAATGTTGTTTTTTTCTATCAGTTTGGGGAAGTGCCATGTTTATAATACCATGTGGTTAGCTACCTAGAATTTAGCAGTGAAATTCTTAAGTGTACTGTTACCATAATGAAAGAACAAAAGATGCTTTTTAATTTTTACTTCTTTTGGAGATGAAGCATTTGATGCTGATATTTAGTAAGGATTGAGCAAAGCTTGCCTGGCTTAGACACATTATAAAGCCTTAAGTGTCCTAGTTAGTACGTTGTCCTGTCACTTTATTGCAAAACTGCGATTACATTTTAAAATGAGTCACAGGGAAGTGCTGTATTATTAGTGATTCCACAGCAGTAATTCTGAAATAAGACATTTAAAGGTGATGAACTGCACTGGAACTTCCTGAATGTTAGTTCTCCATTCATTTTGACTGCTAGATTTAGGCATTAATTAGGTGCTGGTATGTTTTCCAAAGTGAGACCAAGTTCAGCAAAAGGCTGAATAAGTTAAGAAACCTTTTAAAAAGCACAATTTTACTTTTAGAAGTCAGTATTCTTTGTTGTAGGAAGACCGCTCCATTCCTTTTTTGTGTTTTGTGTGTGTGTGTGTGTGTGTGTGTGTGTGTGTGTGTGTGTGTGTGTGGTACTGGTCTGTATCAGATCATAGGATTGCTGTGTATCTGCTAGCTTTGTTGAATTCTAGAAATCAACGGACATGCTGGGAATCTTTCAGGCATTGTAATCCACAAAAGGCACTTGACTTTATCAGTTTCTGCAAGCATTTACTTTAACATTAGAGTAACCTAAAACTGTGTTGCAGCAGTCACCAGCTGGTGCTAATCAAATCATGCCGACTAGAAGGTCATGTGAGAATTGAATGCAGTGTGACCAATGATGAGAACTGAGCTGCTGAATATAGTATGCTCTATGGGGGGAAACAAAATCAACAAAAACATGTGTTGCCTGATAGATTTGTAATGATGCCATCAAGAGCAATTCAACCTGAAATAAGAGAATAAAATCTGAATTGTGGGAGCCCATTGTAAGGCCAGCTATAAGATGCAAAGGATGGATGTGGCTTTAGGCAGAGCACATCTAGGATATGGGCTGATGATGGGAAGCTGTTGCTTTATGGCTTTTTCATTTGCTATAAAAGGATGCAGTGAAGATTGATTCTACATACGAGCTGAAGTAGCTTCAGTATGTTCTTTCCTATTATCAAGTAAAATGCTCACTGCTCACTCTCTGTTCTCAAGACTTTGGTCTTTTGCCATGCTTTTTCTTCAGTAGGTACTTTAACACCCATCATAAGATTATAGGATAAGGAGTTGGACTTTTACAGGTACCAGGCAGTTGTAAGTTCTGACTGAAATTAGTGTCTTAATAAACATAAGCTACTTCACAAATATGAACCAGCATATATGCAGTGTGAAGCAATGAGTTCCATTGTCATAAAATCTTAAAATGGTTTGGGTTGGAAAGGACCTTAAAGCTCATCCAGTTCCAGCCCTCATGCCATGGACAGGGACACCTTCCACTAGACCAGGCTGCTCAAATCCCTGTCCAGCCTGGCCTTGAACACTGCCAGGGATGGGGCAACCACAGCTTCTCTGGGCAGCCTGTATGAGTGCCTCACCACCCTCACAGTGAAGAACAGCTCCCTAATATCTAATCTAAATTTTCCCTCTTTCAGCTTTCAGCCATTCTCCCTTGTTCTGTCACTACATGCCCTTGGAAAAAGCACCTCTCCAGCTTTCTTGTAGCCCCCCTTAGGGTATTGTAGGCCTGCTGTAAGGTCTTGTCTCCAGAACCTTCTCTTCTCCAGGCTGCACAACTCCAGCTCAGCCTGTCTCCATAGGAGAGGTGCTCCAGCCCTCAGAGCATCGTCATGGCCTCCTCTGGACTTCCTCCAACAGTTCCACACTCTTCTTACGTTGGGGGCCCCAGAGCAGCACTGCAGGTGGGGTCTCACAAGATTGGAGTAAACAATGAGAATCACTTCCTTCGAGGTGGTTAATTAATGGTTATGTGAAGGCACCAAATCATTCAGATCAATCAGTTCTGAAGTGGTAAATGCTTGTGATTCTGCTTCTGCATATCATTCTACAACTATAATTGGCACACAATAGAAATTACAGCCTGATAGATTTGAGTTGAAGAATTGCTCTGTCTGCCATGGCTCAAGCATTTACAAAATAGGCAGAAAAATACTATCTGCCTAAAACTTCCATGCTTTTTGGTGTTATTTAAATTCCAGTTTGACTAAATTTTGAATGACCGTGGCCTTTCTCCCCTTGATAACCTGGTTTCTTTGCTCTAAAAATGCAGCATTTACCAGTTCCGTAAGATCTTGCCAAAGAGCTGTTGAGTTTCTTTTATAGTCTCTGCAAAGGGAGGTGTTGGGGTTTTTTAGACCATTTGTACTTCATGAATGATAGGAGAGGAACTTTTTCTTCTGTTATTTTTATTAGCTGCTTATTTCTTGTCCTGTTAGTCTTTGCTCTGGTTCTGATTTGCATTTAATAACACATGTATCCTCACGCCTTTGAAGCCATTAAATCTAAGAGAAATCAGTCAGCAACTGGTTCACATAACATTTCATTAGTTGCTTTGATTGTTTTTGACAGCTTTTTGAAAGAATGATGCATTACCATGCAAATGGAATTAGCTCTTTCCAACCTAAGTGTCATATAGTATAAATACCACTGCATTAAACTCTGGAAGACGTTGAGCAAAAGTAAATTGACAGTTATATACATTCTGGCTGAAAAGCTGGTATACATTCAACAAAGTTCAGGATTCCCAATTCCAGACAGACCCAGTGACACATTGCAATTCCGTGATGCAGCTGCGTCAGAAAAAAAAGGAATACATAATGCTCTTCCAGTTCAGACTAGAAGGTGGAGGTACATAGTTCCATGCCTGTCTACTTTTTTCCTATCAGGCTAAGTGAATGTGTTAATGTAAGGTGATTCTTGACTTCATTGTGTTTGCAGACTGGGGGCAGGAGGTGAGACCAGGTCTAATTGTTGGAAAACCACACCTCCAGTTAGGGGTTAGTGGCATGCAAAGTATTTTGTACTATAATATCACAAACTGTAACGAAGTTGGAGGCATTCCAAATACTTTCCCTTCTTGGGCGGCACATTGAGGTTTTTTTTCATGTTCCTCTATCCTAATTTAGGTTAGGTATGTAAAGAGGACAGATTGTCTTTAAAGACAGTACAACACTTCCTCACTTACTGCAGGGTGTCCCTAACATAAACAAAAGATAAATACACATAAACTGAATTTTGAAATCTCTTATCAGGCTGATTTGTCTTCTCTTCATCAGCAGTGTGCTATCAAAATGTGGGGGCTTTATCTTCCTCTTTTGGTTTTAAGGTTTCACTCTCTGTATGTACAAAAAGTATGACTTAAGTTCTTTCCTGTTTCACAGCTTTATCAAGAAACTCTGGGTCTGAGAATGAGCTTGAAACCAGCATTTTGGAGCAGAATGTGAATCACTTGTGATTTCCTCTGCCTTACGTGTATTCCGAAGTAGGAGTAAACTTTAGGGGAATTGCTCTATATCAGTTAAACAGAAAATTGCACATGCTTTGCCTATACCAACAAAATCTTACTTTAAGTGTTCTTTTATAACTAGTTTTCAAAAGATAATGTGTCATGGATAATTCTTTAATCCCTGACTAGAGATTTAAGCAGAATGTAGTTAACTGAGCTGCAAATGGGATGCAATGATCTTTTATCTGTTTGCATGAGAGGAATTTAGGAAAGTTGCCCATGAGTTGAAGACTGAAGAAGACGCCCTCAAAATCCAGTCATAACTACAGAGTTACTTGGTTCCTTTTGTACCTTTTTTTTCCCTTTGGTTATATGTTTATTTTTTCTTGATTCCAAACTGATCTTACTGATTTTTACGAAACTGCCATGCAGACTTTTCCTAAGAATAAGCCTGAACTTTTATTGTATTTCAGCACTGTATTTCAAGCCCTACATTGTTTTTATCTTTACGTATTTCATAATTCTTCCTAAGAAACACAGGTTGATTTATTTTCTTTTGCATGTACTTTTCTTACTCTGTGACATCTTTTATCTTCGCTGATTACAATGACTTGCATATCAGCCTGAGTTTTATCCCTTTGCACACATTACTTGAGGCAGCTGATTAGTTGTACAGTAATGCTGAGAGTACTGATGTGTTAAGACCAGCCCACTTGGCAGTCTGCAGGCAGAGTAGAGCAGTTGGTTGGAAGACTGTTGTATCAACTCTTTATTTTAGTACTGAAGATGGAAAATTAACCAGAGTAGGAACTAGTATCTACCACCACTAGCCGGGAAGTTGTGACACATCACATCTGCAGGTTTTTTGGCATAAAACAGTTTTGAAAAGGAGGAATGTTTTATGCTGCTGAATGAAAGATGAAGATTACTGGTATCTGGGATGCATTTCCAATCTTGAGAGGTTAAAATTGTAATGTGACAGTTTATAGAACTAGAAAATTGCTTTTCTCACTGTCAGGTTTCTTTTTTCCTCTTGCACTCCCAATGAGGTTGGGAAAACCGGCTGCTGTCTCAAACATGGGCACAGCTCTTTGGTTTCTTTTTTCCAGATTTCCTTACGCTTCTAACACTGCATCCACTGCAATATCTAATTCAGAGAAAAGGCTGCTGTGTGGTACCGTGCTAAAGGCCTTACAGAAGTCCAGGTAGATGCTATCAGTAGTTCTTCCCTTACCTGCCAACAGAGTCATAGAAGGCCACCAGATTAGCCAGGTGTGATTTGCACTTTGTGACATAAATATGACCCTGTGCCATGCTGCAGGGCAAAACTGGTCGGAGGGTGATGAGTCCTCACACCAGTGCTTTGGTGGTAGGTTGTCTTCTGTTTGAAGGGGATTATGAGTGGCACTTGTGCGCTACTGTTACCTTCATACTGTTCTATATATAGTCCGGTTTCAAGGGAGAAATACTGCTGCCTTCTGCCCTGTCTCAAGTTTTACCTATAGTTTGGCTTTGCATATACAGCAGTGTGTGTGATTCTGTTGCGCATCCACTAAAATGGAGTTCTGCCTGGGAGCCAGATGTTTGCTGTGATGTTTCACTTGCATTCATTTTGCTGTTCGTTCCCTTTACCGCACAGAGTTATCTTGAGCCAGCAGGAGTGACCTTCTGTAGCTGAGCTGTTTGTAGTGGTGGACAGGGGTGTCTGCAGACTTTTCCGTACTAGGTGGGGGTGATGAGGTGGAGTGGGGTCTCCTGTAGCACAACTGCCAGTTATTTCAAGAGCTCTTTGCCTTATGTGTCTGTGTTGTCCACTTCATGTACCAATAACTTTCCAGAGTCTCTAGGCCTGCGCAGGAAACTCCTCCAGAAAATTGAAGAACTGAGGATGAAAACAACCTCTGTTCCCATTACGATCCCTGATGAGTTCTTATGTCCTATAACAAGGGAGCTTATGAAGGATCCTGTCATTGCAGCAGGTATGTCTTTAAATGACATTGGTGAAAATGAGTTATGTAAGGGTAAAGATAGGTCTGGGAATGCAAAAATGGGCATATCTGTTTTACCAGTTGCAGAAAGAGAAACTGTTCTAAATAGCTGTTGCAACAAAAAAAAAAGCTGTGGTAAATGTTTAATTTGCCGAATTATATTTTTCATATGTTGAAAAACTCTGTATCAGGCAATTTGCTCCATGTCAGCTCTACCGAGGAGGTTGTACAATGGTTTTTTTTTAATGTGCCTTCCTCTGTGTGCCTTTGTGATTGGGCTTGGAATTCTGTTTCAGAATTGTCTTGGTAAGTGCAAAGTGGAATTGTGCACATGGGGGTGGGGGTGTAGAAGCGAAAACCAGGCTCATACTTCTTATAGTACACTATGTATATGGCACTTCAGCTTTTGTACAGGATGGGATTTATTTAAATTCAGCAGGACCTTGGAGCTGAGAGATGCAAGGAGCAGAACATGTTCTGTAGTTAAACATTGTATGAAGCAGCAGTGTTGTACAGCTCTGACCTTGGGGGGAGGTGTGGGGTGTGTGATCATCGAAAAGACCAGTACATGGTTTTGATGCTCTGTAAGCAGTGACTGACTTCATACTGTTTTGAGGTTTCCGGCCAGACTTTTGAGAATTAAAACATTCAGGATGATAGGCAAACATTTGCTAACTGCTGGAGTGATAAGCACTGCAATTAGCAGTGCTTGAGCTCCTAAGCAGTAGCACTAAAAGGACAGCCTTGGGTATCCTTTTTTAAATGTAACTTTGAGATAAGGATACATAGTTTTAGAGCAGGATGGGTTTGTTGAAAAGCTGTAAATCGTTGCCAGGCACTGAGTGTATGTTATAAAATCAGATAGGCATTGTGAAGAGAAACTGTTGACATTCAGAGTGTCTGATCAATTCTGGTATTTATGAACTAATAAATAGTGCCTGCATGTCATTCGGTATTCCTGTCAGCAGCATGATTGCTATCTCGAGACGTGGGATTCCTCTGCTTTTCTGAACCCAGGATGGGCATAGCTGGGAGTGCCACATACTCAATTTGTGGAAGTTGATGAGTAACAACAGAAATGCTAGCAATTACAGCAGGAGAAGGGTTGGTTTGCGGCAGGACAAGTGGGATACAGATATTTACTATCTATCTGCCTACTTCACTGAGAAGTAAATAGTGGCCCAGCATTGTAGAACTGCAGCACCTGTAGTATGAACACAGCTGGCTTTAAGATGTAGGCAGTTTTGCAGATTGAAATTGGAGGAATTTAGGTATCTTTGCCTCTGTGCTGTGTAAAATTTAAAGCAAGTAAGTAAAATGGCAGAATGCCGAACTGCATGTTTCTTTCGCTCAGGTGACTAGCACAGGTAAGAAAGATTTTTTCTCCAATGGGAGTTAAGTGTCTCATATTCAATAAAGGGGAAGGAAATAAAAGTGTGGCAGGGGGGAGGACACAGGTTTGTATTTAATCAGAGGTGTTTCTGGGCAAGCCTGTCCGTACTTGCCTATTCTTTACTAACAAACAAACAGCTGCTTCTGTGTGGCTGGAAGGGCTGAAGTCCTGAAAGCGGGCAGGTGCTGAGGGCTGAGTGAGTGCCCAGCTTGGGCTCAGTCACCAGCTGTGTGCATCTGCATTCAGTGCCAAGTGCTGTACAGGAGCAGTACAGATGCATTAGATGGATGTTTGTTAGTGAGCTCACATCACATCATGGAGCATTTAAATGTAAAAAGGCTGAACACATGCATGATGTATCTTAGTGCTTTGCACTCAGAGGTAGAAACATGAAACCAACCTGAGCCCTTTCTACTCATGGTCAGCCTTCAGTGTTTTTTTATTATAAGGGATTCCTGAAGTGAAAAATACCCTGTAAAAGTTGCCCAAGAACTTTAGTTCCAGCTAAATGGAGAAATGGAAATGTTTGTTTAAACTGTGATCAAAATCTAATAGTTTTATTAGCCCAAAGCATACAGTGACTTTAACACCAATATGCCATTTCTGCATTTTTGGTAAAGCACAGTTTTATGTTTATTTCAGGGTGTTTCCCTCCTTCCCCCTCTCAGGGACTCTTTTCCTAAACAGAGGCTGGTTTTATTTCCAACTCTGTTTCATGTACAGTAATTGTTCAGTTTCCTTTCTGTTTCCTCTCCCCTTGTCCCTAACTAGCAGACACAAAGCTGGTGGTATATTTCTGTAGGTACTGGTGCAGGGGGAGAACATCACTTTCAGCTGCTTGGTGAGGTTTGACAGTGTCTGGGGTGGTGGCTTCAGCATCATTTAGAACTAAAGAGCAGATTTTCTTTCTTCAAAAGGAATTTTTTCAGAGGAGCTGAGCAAGCCCTAGTGTTACAACCACTGACTGCCAGTGCAGGTTTCTGGCTACTTCACCTCACTATTACACATGCATTGCTACAGGCACAGGACCCTTCAGAGGCAGCTCTGATGGTATTTTTATATAGCCTTGTAATGAACTTTATCTGTACTGTCTATAATTCCTTAACTACAAATAAGGACACAGGAAGCCTTTATGTAACTGCACCGTGTTTACCACTTGTGTACCTTAGTCACAAATTCATGCATGGGCATGGCTGAATTCCGTCATCTTGTCAGAGACTCCCTTGGGTGGTAAAGGGCCAGTTCAGCAATTACGGATGGCAGATTTGCCTCTGCTGCCTGCAGACAGAGGGCAAAATGCCAGGGCAGCCCATATCACCATAGCAGCAAAACATCAATGTCCCAGTTCAGAAAAGGGAGTTGACATTTCGTGTGTCATTGTTGCCCCCACCCCATGCTCACAGCCAGACCTGGCTCTTTGGAGGAAGGTTCAGGCCCAGCTACAAGAATCTCACACACACTGCTTTAGAGGCATCCGTGAAATGATGGAGCTGTAACTGGCTTCTCAAAGAGCTTGTACTTGTTAGGCTGCCAAATACAGTGTCATTTAAAAAGTTGAATCAAATTTTGATCTTAATACTGCTGTATAAAGTTTTATTGTAATACATTTAACTATGTAATTTGAAGCAAATATGGGCTAGCGTAAAGCTTTCACAAACCATGTAATTTTTCTGTATCTATCTCAATTCTCATGTTTGGAAACAGTGATTCCCTTACACCCCTTTTAAATTTAAATAGTGAAAATCTGTACCATGTGACAGTGCCCAAGTGTCTGTAATACCAGCTTTTGATGATGGTTTCTTTGTAGATGGCTATTCCTATGAAAAGGAAGCAATAGAAAACTGGATCAACAGTAAGAGGCGATCTAGTCCCATGACAAATCTTCCTCTCCCCTCTCCTATGCTTACACCAAACAGGACACTGAAAATGGCAATCAGCCGCTGGCTGGAGACTCAGCAGAAACCGGTGTAAACCACCAAGTTCTGAAGTCATTTGTTCAGATCAGTTGAAATGAAATTGTATGTAGCTAAAAGAAAGAACTGCATCAGAAACAGCGGGGGGGGGGGGGGGGGGGGGAGGAATAGTGTTTCTTTTCTCAGCAGTGGCTGTTATTTAAATGTTTGTTAGAAGGAAAATCTTCACTGTTGGAAGTTCTCAGAAAATGACTGAAAAAACTTTGTTATTGGTAATTTCACTTTGTGGTATTTCCGGTTTTCAAATAAAGTTTTCTTAAACATATCACCACTTTTGTGAGTTTTGAGCATTGATTTTGCCAAATTAGTCTTGCAGAGGGTAAGAGATAGCAGAGTATACAAGCTGTGTCTCTTTTGCTAATTTAAAAACCAAAAATGAGTCTTTGTCTGTTCCCTATTCCTGTGTAGCTAAAAAAGCTGGAGAGTTTGCTCTGTAACCATGAGGGACTGCATCTCCTCTCACAGGTGTATTAATAATCTTTATTTTGTATGGAAAAAATACAGTAGCTGTGCAAAAATAGAACTAGAGGACAAGACTAATATAGGAGTTGTACAAAATATCAAAGAAACAGTAAACAATAAATAAGCTAAAGCATAACGATGCAAACTCAAAAAGAAGTTGTAAAAGGGAATACGGCTGCTTACAATGTCCAACACTGTCCACAAACAGGATGTGAACTGTGCCTGCCACATTGACCACTCCAACCTACCTGCACTCACAGGGAGGGCTCTACAGCTCCTTGTTTGCAGAACGATCTCACCAATTTAAACCTGAATTTCCTCTGAGAAACTTCACAACTTCATCCTGTCACACAGCTGCACGTGCACTTCTCCTCAGACTTCCATCTTCATCAATTTCTTGGGTTTCCCATAAAAACAATCCCTAAAGATTTCTCTGCTGTACCTTTTTGCACAATAAACAATAAATCATCTTGCTTTAAGATAGCACCCAAAGGTGATTAGATAAACTATATAAAGTGCGATTATTGTTAATATGCCATAATATTGTGTTCTTCAGTGCAATAACCAATATGGTCAAAGCCTTTCAATACACATGCAAATGTCGCCGTTTATTTTACTTGAGTTCTTCTAGTTACTAAAAATAGTTATATTTACATGTCCAGACATGGCCGCTTATACTGTACTCAGACACAAATTATTTATGCTTCCTAAATGTACATCATGCAACCCAAATTAGATCCCACTAGAAAAGTGATAAAATACTATCTTTGATTTAAAAAAAAAGCATACATATACAGATCTGAGTATTATGCAGCAGATTATCTTTCTTAACACTGTTTTGAGAAGTAAGCACTTACTTAAGCATTAGAGAGGCACGATTATTATGTAAGTGGCGAGATGTAATATAACCAGAGATTAAAGCCCTATGTAAACGGAAAGTCTTACTTGATGGTAAAATAGGATGGAAAGGCTTTGTCTGCGCAAGGGCCTAGCGCGGTGGGTTGGTGATCGTCACGGACGCTTTTCACACAGGTTTGCTGTTCCAGTTACTGTAACTGTCCTGTGATGGTAGGACCAGTTTGAAGTGGTTGTAGCCCATTGAGAACTGGCCAACATGGACTGCATACTCACAAGTGACCAGCCATCAGTACTTTGTACAGAAGTAATACCCTATGACATCATGAGCCAAGTTTTACTACCCGGTAAATATACACAGTAATATTTATACATTTGATTCAATGAATGAGCGCTTTGGTTTCGCAGCCGTGCCATGACTCAGATGGCCTTCCTTACTGCTGTGAGGCTGTGATACCACATCTGGGTATAAATGCGGTGCCTGTTTAGGTGATCTGCTGTCTTGACAGTGGGTTGACATTTGGCACTTGAGCTCCTCACGGTCTTTAGCTTGCAGACTGTTCTGGCTGCTGTCACCTGGGGCAGCACCAGTAGAGGAGATTTTAGTTTGGTAGTGCTTGACTGAGAACTGCTCAAAATTGGAGGGCTGAATGCCCCCAGAAGTAACATGTGCCGATAATCCCTCCGATGCCTGAGAGTGCCAAGTACGACTAGACTGAGTATTTTGCTGTTGAAACCTTGCAGTCTTATCCATGATTCCCATAAATGGGGTATTGCGAGGTCTGTGTTCAGCAGTACCCTGAACTTGATGAACATTACTCTCCTTGAGTCGAACGTCTGGGCCCAGCCCCTTAATACTATCTGATAAACTACTGGCTGAACTTAAGCTGCTGTTTGAGCTGGCGAGAATCATACTACCGGCTGGAGAACTACAGGGGACAGGACTTTGCTGCCTTGCTTCACTGAAATTCATTGGAGTAGAGGCTGTCAACCTGTCAGCGGTTTTAGACTTACTTGCAAAAGAATGTGAGGACAGATTCTCATTATGCTGTGAATGGGAACACTGGCTGGACACAAGCTTCTCATTGTACAGTTCAGAACTAGGATCTGCAGAAATGCTTCCAGATGAGAATGTGCCTGTCCCATCCAAATGCTGAATTTTACAGTGCCGGACTGGCAAGGGACTTTGGGGAAGATGCTGAAAAGATGACTGTGTCTTTGCATTACATGGACTGCTTCCTGGTTTTGGTCCAGGCTGGATGGAGCTCAGGTGCTGATTAGTTTTCACAATCTGTGCCTGCTTTGTTGGCTGCATGATCAAGCCTGGCTCTCTCAGGTATTTACTGCCTGTTCTGCTTTGAGGGGACACAGATCTAGCTTTCTGCTGAACACCTTCTTGAAGGGTCCTGCTGTACGACGCAGCAGCTACAGAACACTGCAGCCTTTGTGAACAGGAAGCAGATTCCTCAGGGTGTGGCAGTTCATCCTCCCGATTTTGAAGATTAAAACTGTCATTCACACCTTGTATAATGCCCTCTTCCTCATTGTCAGAGTTGTTAATTTGCTGTAGTAGCTGTGGAGACTGATGCTTCTGCTGCTGTGTCCTCTGGAACTGTTTGCATTCCTCTTCTACTCGAGCCAGGAGACGTTTTATCTCTTGATTGCTGGGACACAGCTGTGTGGCTTCACGCAGGTCAGCAAGAGCAGCAAGTAGTTTTCTGTTTAGGGAAAAAGAAAAACCAACCCACAGTTAAACTCAATCAAAACCAGGGGGAAATGGAAGTCTCAGCATTGCCTACGATTAATTCAGGCCCCTGGCTTTCAAAGACATATTCTGATCTGCCATCTCCTGCTGTAGCTGGTGACAATATAAGAACTGGATCTTCTCCAAGCCAGGAAATTGTTTCCTATGGTGGAAGCACAGACCCAGCCCTAAACCTTTCCCTTGTATCTCAACAGCTTCTTGAGGAAGACAGCAGCAGTCTGCTGCTAACACTAGGAACTGGCGCTTTGTCTTGTAAATGCTTCACTGTTCCCTTCAGAGCAGGTGACTGGCTGAACTCTGCTTCGTGATTATTGTTCTGCTTAGAAAACACATGGTGAATCAAAAAGGCACCTGTCCCTAGACTTCAGCTATACCACTACAGTTTGCTGATTCTCAAGCTCCCCTTGTTTTTATCTTGAACTGTTAATGATTCAACATATCCTGTCCTACAGAAGCAACCAGTAATAAATCATAAATAATGCAGTGCTGGAGTTTGGTGGCACACTGCTGCCAACATTCTGCTGAATCACTTGGAGGAGCAGTCCCATCTGCTCTTACACTTAGTCCCTCTTTGTATCAATTTTGAACTACCCACTGTTTGCCTAAAAGATTATTCAGTATTGCTTTTTGGGGCTGGGTTGGCTTTAACTGATATTGAGACCTAACACAGATGGAAAGTGCACAAGGAAAAGAACTTTTTCTTTGCAAATTCCAAATACGACACAAGTGGAAAAGACAAGGAGCTACTGAAAGTGGTAGGAAGATGGACAGAACCAAACAGTACCTGCTGTTCCTCTTAGCTCTCGCTCTAGCATAATAGGCTTCGTAAGACTTGGGTTTCAGATCCAGTGCTTTGGTAGCGAACTCTTCAGCCATACCGAAGTCCTAATAATGTCAACAAATGTACTCATTATACAGTGACAACAAAAGAAAGGTGCATGCCCTGTATTCATGGTACTGCTTCAATAGTGTGGATACCTTACGCAGTACAAAGAGTCCCTTTATCAGATAGCAAGAGCAGATACTTTCTGAAAGACTGAGAACAGACCTCGTCTTGCTAACCTTGCCTCTCTTGTCTAAGGGAGATTGACTCCAAGGTAGCTAAAAGCAGTGTTAATATAAGCATGATATGGTTATCTTCAACCCAAAGATGTTCCAATGCTAAAGGAGACTTCATGTTTAAAAGAAAAACAACCCCAAACAGCAAGGCTTTCAAATGTCTTAGAAAAAAGAGAAAAGCAAGAAAATTCAGGAAATGGCTTGGCCGAGTCCAGAGCTGCCTCTGACAAGGTATGTAAAATTCTGAAAGTAGAATTGCACTGGATGTGATTTATTTGGTCTTCATTTAACAAGAACACAGAGTACTAAGTTGTTGGTTAGACTGGAATTGTCAGAGGTGGGGTTTCAACAGGGGCAAAGATGGCTATGGGGAAGCTGGAGGCAGAAGCAAGCCTGATTTCTCTAACAGCTATATGTGGCACAGGGCATTCACAATACTGAGTTATATGGAGCATGAGGATACAGGAGTATTGGGAAGTATTAACACCAAAAAACCCTGTCCTGAGACGATATGCAAGAACAGAGCAATATGATGAACTTGAGTTTTAGATGGAAAGTGATGCACTTCAGGGTTAGCAAAATGCAATGAGAGGTTATCAGTGAGATATGGTAAGAAATGCACACACACACACGAGTTGTAGTAGCGGTAGCAGCATTTTCCATTTAGTCTTTTCAAAAAGTACCAAAACCATCCAGCCGTTTGTCATTCCAAAATAACTGGATTTCCTAAGAACAGCTGTAATAAATCCCCCACAGCAACATGCCCTCATCTTATGAACTGTCCCCATTTGTTGACACAACAAAGCCCAGAAGTGGGATCCAGTGAAAAGGATTCTAAAATAGCAGAAATAAATATCCCAGGTACAAACTCAAGTAATGGAGCAGAACAGAAATCTAAGATTCCCTATACCAGAGAGGCAACAGATGAACAGCACGAGCTTACATTTGTTTTTCGGCGACATCTTGATAAATTTAGGTATAATGAAACTCTCAGCTCATTGAATGCTTTCATTTCTTCTCCAAATCCTTCTCTTGGAAACTTCCTCAAGGCATACTGATAGCGCTGTGCTGCTTCTTTCATCTTGCCTTTCTACAAATGTAGAAAAGAAGAAGCTTTTCAGGAACTCTGAATGTCACAATACTGTTGCAGAAAAGCACACTGATACTTGACAGGTACCAAGAGTTGCTCTTCAAGTGAGAAGCACAGAGCCAGATTTAAGTAAAATAGATATATACAGTATGAATTACACTTGCACACAGACACAGGTGAGAACTTGGATGTTAACTGAGGTCGTTTGTTTCTAAACTCATACCCTTAATGGTATTTCAGCAGGATATATAGCATTAATACATACTTCTTGTATGAGAAAAATTCAGGTACAATACAATTCATCATTTACTTATTTAAAGAGAGCAGTCCAATATCTGATGAAGTGATTGATTATAACTCTTAAGGGCTAGGTTTTGGGAGAACCTAATTCATGACAGCAAGGCCTGAAGGGTCTCTTTCTTTACTATGCAAAGCCATTTGATACAGAAAAAATATCAGAGATAAAGTGGCAGATATTTTAGGGCACTTATAAAAACTCCTACAAATTACAGGTATCTAGAACAGACTTCGAATGATGCTTCTATAAAGCCATTCAGCACTGCTGCACTAGTAAAGCAGATGCCTCAGTTTACCAAATAGTGCCAGTTCCTCTTCTAAGCAATGTATCACCATTAGTAAAAAGAACATATCAAAAGAGCTGTCACCTCAATATATACCTAAACAGCACACAAAATAACATTACGCTGAAGAAAAGGACATGCCTAAATGTCACTTAATTTAACAAGGCACTTTCAAACGAGCACCTTATATTCCGAGTTGCTCTGAAGCAGCAACTGACTGCTACAAATGTTCAGGCTGACTTGCTCAACAGAAAGAAAATGTACTTATCCGTCTTGAAATTTTCATTTATTTATTTCATTTACACAGGAGTTTTCAGTGATTCCTTCCCAGGGTTCCCAAGATTTCTTGGCCTCATTCCCAACATAAAAGGATGTGCAAGTACACATCTTGTTTGAATGTAAAAGGAGGCATAAAGAACTTTAATCTACATTCAGACAGAAGTTAAATTATAATGTTCTGCTATCAGAAAATAACAAAAAGAAAAATCTACCTACTTTGTACAGTATATTTCCTTCTTCCATCAGTTTCTGCAGCAGAATAAGCAGAATATCGGGTTTGGAGGTGGCCATTGCCCATGCTGCATTTCCTGCAAGTTAGATTTTAAAGATCTCTGACGAAAGGGAAGCAAGTGTGTTTCCTATTGAACCTAGAAAGCCTAATCCTACTTCAGTAGATATTCCACCTGCATAGAACTATTACCATTAGTAGTAGTACTACTGTGCGCACATGTATTTCAGATAGGTATATATCCATACCTGCCCTGCTGCCACACATAGCTAGAGAGCCAGGTATTAAATGGTCTGATTCATTCCATCCTTGGTATTAAGCCAGAATAGGCCAGTGTAAAAGTCACGGTAAAGTCCAGGCCTAAGTAAGGATCTGTACTTGATCATCCATAGTACCCAAACAATAATAAATGATGATTTAGAGGCACTACAGATTCAAGAATTACCATGTACACATCTGCACCAGCTATATGCCTACTGATAATCATTTGGATGTACAATTTTAACCACTCTGTGCAATTCTACAGTCTATTAAACATGTTATTTAAATGTAAAACTTCTTAATCTAAATAATTCCTAGAATTAAGTATCACTAATAGTGCAATCATCATTTCCTTCTTTATCATGATAGAGTAACCATGTAAAGACTGACTCCTCCAAATCTCTTCATTAACACGCCAGAAAAGAAACACAATAAAATTACTTTCATTTCTTCACTTCTGAAGTGAGTCTTGAGTGTCTGCCTTTAAGAGACAGATTTCTCTTGTGCAAGCATCTGCAAACCATACAACCTGCAGCAATCTGGTGTGCACTTCCAGACTTACTTATTTACTCTACAGAAATGACAGTAATTCTAGCAAAGCACATATTCAGTTGCTTCTCTTGAGTACAGGCCAGTTTTACTAACCTAGTTTAGCTCCTTTTCTCAGCAGCATAACCACTACAGCCGTGTTACGACATCCAATAGCTCTGTCCAGTGGCCGCATGCCACTGTGGTCTACATGCTCAATCATTGCTCCTTTCTCTACCAAATACTGCACCTGTGAAGAGAAACAAGACAGGCCTTGTAACAGTGGCATAGTTAAGCTACCACCTAATCCCTCCATTCCGTCCTTTGGTCACAGTCTGCGTGCCAATAGGCAGAGGCAGCAACTCATGCCCAAGGGTAACAAATGCAGTGAGAACAAAGCAGCAGTGCAGGCCCTGTGGCTTTAGCTTCAAGTACAGTGTAACACTACACTAATTACTACTGAGTTTAGAAGCATAAGGACAAAAATAAACACTCAACTTAAAAAAACCTGTAATTTTAAAGATACAGAGGGTTCTAGATCACAGACTTTAACCTTATTGTATCCTTTGATCTCAGTTACAGTCATGGTCCATTTCAGATTCAGAAAAACTTCACCTAAAATGCCTTAAATTCACCTTAAATTTTTGCATCATAACATTCCCTACAGAGGAAAAAGGTAGTATGTGAGAAAGGTACAGCACTGGAAAAGGAACTTCAGTTGTCCTATTTCTGAAATGACCTGTGGAACAAATTGAGAAGTGAATTTTCACCTCAGGCCTTGTAGTTCCACATTATCAGACTGACAGTAACACTGAGATGTGCTCATTGCCATTTTTGCAAGATGAAAAGCATGAGCATTTCTAACAGTTCTTTCCCAGTCATGGAAAGCATGAAAAATACCTATCAAAGACAACTAATGATGCCTTATGATGGAGAAGCAAAATCTTTCTGCATTTCATCTGTTCTGGCAATATTATTCTTGCTACACCTCTCATTTGGGGTCTCTGTTCCACGAATGCACCCAGCTGACCCTGCCAGGTCACCTCGATGACTTTGCAGAGCCTGAAAAAAAAAAAGTATTTTCCTTTCATGTCCCAAAAGGCTCTTTTTCCCTTTTTTTTTTTAATTCCAGTTCATCCAAAGCAGAAATTGCAAATGCTCCTTTTTATAGAGATTTAAAAGACTGCGCTCAACAGCCGACAGTAAAACGTAACGGCATAAAGCTGGACTTCTATCACAATTACCTCTGCACCAAAACCTCATCTAGAAAACGCCTGCACTGCAGTTAAATTGCTAGCAGTGTAAGCATCTTTGCTACTTCCTCAGATTTCCTTCCTGTTTTGGTTGGCAATACTTCTTCTGAGCTTTGGTCTGTATTATGAAAATTTTAACAGAAGCTTAGCTTTCCTGCTGTTAGTTCTACTTACAATATCAGCATCTCCATAAAAAGCTGCCAGGTCTAGGGGTGTTCGTCCGTTTTTGTCTGTCTGATCAGTTGTTGCACCTTTCTCAACTAAATACTGAACCACTTCCCTGTGGCCTTTCAGACAAGCCCAGCTCAAAGCTGTCAGTCCTTCTTTGTCCAGAGAGGAAATAGTTGCACCTGTAAAATGAAAATGACATTTGTTATGAAGATGTCCTGTTTAATAAGCAGAACTACCCAACTCACAGAGATGCAGTCTCTGGTACAGCTGTGCAGCCTTGAACCACTGTTTATTTTCTACCTTCAGAAAGCAGAAATTCCACAGTGCTCAAGTGTCCTTCACAAGAAGCCACCATAAGTGGAGTTCGGCCTTGCTTGTCGCTTAAATTCACATCAGACCCATGCTGCACTAGAAGTTTAGCAATCTGAAACAGAAACCAGCAATTTAAAAATAAATGGGCAAATTTTATCCTTGAGAGAATGAGCTTTTAAAGAAGAGGACTAAGGTGCTATTTATAGCAATCACTGAGAAATCTTGTTTGGAATTCAGAGCCTTCTCCAGACAGGAATGGCCAGCATGAGGAAGGCTCCTAACTCTTTAAGGTTCTCTCTCCATTAACAGAGAAGCAGTACGGAGGATGTGAAACTGCCTCTGTTCTTGGTCTAGGAAATAAAATATTGTAACTCCCATGTATTATTTTTCAAGTACATTATAACCAAGTTTGCCATACAGTTGATATACCTTTTAATCCTTTGTATAAAATCACAGAGTGGTTTGAGCTGGAAGGGACCTTAAAGATCACCTTGTTCCAAGCCCCTGTCAAAGGCAGGGACCCCTTCGACTAGACCAGGTTGCTCCAAGCCCCATTCAACCTGGCCTTGAACACTGCCAGGGATGGGGCAGCCACAGCTTCTTTATTTACCGTTATTTGTCACTTTAAATAACTTTAAAAGCGAGCTTCTGAACATGTTCCTTTGGTGTTGATACAAACGTGTATTAGAAAATTTACACTAATGTAGAACAGAACTAAAGATGGGGGGGAATTGAGGATAGCTTCCCAAAGGAATCCATTTAGTTCACAAAGATGTGTCAGACCTGCCAGTGCCCCTGCCGCACAGCACAAAAAAGTGGCGGAATCCCCCTCCTGTTAGCTCTCGTCACAACAGCTCCATGTTCAAGAAGTAATTCACAGACTTCCAGTTTCCCTCTTCCTGCAGCAGCTGTCAGGGCTAAAAAAAGCATTTTCGTCAACATCATCTCTCCTGTTTTACCACATCTTTTAACACATGCACATTACATGAGTGTGACTGAAGCGCCAATTTTTTCAGTTCTGCTGCTCTGTAGTATTTCCATAACTATTTCCACCCTCAAGTCAGAATCAGATTAAGTCAATAAACCACGGGGGGGGGCCAGATGATTCTCAAAGGTAAGAGCTGTATCATGTGCACAGGTTGTAGCTTAAAAGGAACCTTTATGAACATTTTGGATAGTTCTGGTTCCTTTTTCATTAATCATTTTTTTCGAGGCAAGAAAGTTTCATCTCTCTCCATCTGGCTCTTCCTAAAGGTGAAGATGGAAACAGCTCTGGGATTCAGCAAAGGGGCTGTAACTCAAGTTTCAGGAAGTACGCTTTACCTGACCCCTCACCGTGATTTATTACAAAACATCACGTATGTAGATCCCTGCAGAAAGTCTGTGTCTTGGACAATTCAGCTTTAGCTTCATCCTGCACTAGTTAAAACTGTTTTCCCGCTGAAAAGCATAGTAGGTTATGAATTAATAGTTCTAATTCCTGCGTGTTAACCCTTGCTGTAGACTTCAGGGGATTACTGTACATTTTCCAGTACACAAGAGACATCAACATTCTTATCACTTTAAAAAAATTCTTTCTCTGAACAGAACAGTGTATGTTGTCGAAAGAGAGTGCTCTTGACCTCTACCTAAAATGCAGTAACTTTGCAGCTTTTAAACACAGATACTACTCTGGGCAGACACTTTTTCAGCCCTGTCTGAAAACACCAGAGTATCACAACTGCATATACACACCTATACACACTGGAGACATAACAGCCCAACACAGTGTAGTAGCAAATGTGTCCACATAGCACAGAATGAAAACCATTGTTTTGATCTTTTAGACATTCATAAGATACAAATTACTGCACATCTGTGTTCACAATATATGGCTTATGAGAAAGCAGGCTTCCATACGTTCAGCATTAATACTGTGTGACTCTACTCAGTACCATAATGCTTAAGTGTTGCTGTAAGGCTGCACATTTAAACAACTCGCCACCTTTTCCTGAAGCTTATCATACACCTTTTCACCATGACACCCACTGAAGGTTGAAAATAAAAGTATATTCCTCATCATGATTTTTTTCCCCTTTTCCCATCAACTTATTGTGTGTTTTAAATGGAGCTTGAAATTAAAGTCGCTTTTTCTGTTGCTGTGTTAAAGCATCATCAGTAAGGTTAACACTGTTTAGAAAACGGGTTCACACACTGACTTCTGCAAGAATCAGCAAAGGACTTGCGCCTCCATATTCTAAATCCTAATACCATAGAGTTTCCCATAAGAAGGGGGTCAAATTGTGAACTCCTTGTTACTCTTTTTTCAGCATTTTCAAACATGATAGTTTTTTTTAATTGCAACAAATGCTGAAAGTGAATGAAATTACAAACACTGCCGGAAGCAGCAAATTCCTTTTTTTAGAGCTACAATATCTAACCCATTCCCTCTTTACCAACTGATATTTTGCTATGTTACATTCACATCCACTGTTCTGATCTGAACAACTGGAAAGTAACTCTTACAGATACCAACATCAGAGGCAAAACAAACCATCTCATTCAAAAACCTCACATTTTTGATTCTGTCAGTAGCAGCATTTTGGCTCACAGCCTAACTAACATTACAGCAACAATGGAACTCCCTATACCTAACCCCGGGTATAAGATGGCTAAACAATTCCTCCAGTTAGCTTTAACAACATTAGGGCAAAACTCTGCTCAGGAATTCCATCTATTCTACTCCAAAATATGACTGATCTGCCTAATGGTACTCTGCTAAAGTTGAGAGCAACCAAAGAAATGCTATTTTCTATCATTTTTACTAGACAGTAAATTATGCTCAAATTTAGCTAATCTGTATAGAACATATGAGGCTGGAAAACATCTCAGAGATGTCTTTAACCTATGATAATTTTTTTGCAACTAAGATTAATGTGGATTTTGAAAAGGGTAAACTAAGAAAATGCAGATAACACACTTAGAAGTCTTCCACTGAACATGCTCACACTTCATCTGCTACATGACTTTTTCATCTGCTCCACTTGAATTTGCTATTTAACTAGCCTTGCACCCGTACTTCCTAAAAACATAGCCTTCAGCAACGTTAATGGGATAAAATACTGGGAATACTAAGGAAATGCAGATAACACACTTAGAAGTCCTCCACTGAACATGCTCACACTTCATCTGTTACATGACTTTTTTATCTGCTCCACTTGAATTTGCTATTTAACTTGCCTTGCACCCGTACTTCCAAAAAACATTGCCTTCAGTAACGTTAACGGGATAAAATACTGAGGATGGCAATGATGATCTCCAGCTGTCTTTCCCTCTAAAGACTCACAATATAAAATACTACTGAAACAGCCCCCACAACAAGCAGAACCAACTCAGGATTCAAGCAGGTAACAGCAGTACACATATATGAACAGAAACAAGCTATTCTGGAACATGTCACTACATGAAAAGGAACATTGTTCAAAGCTGTTTCAACGTGTGATGGATTTTTTCCTTTTTGAAACAGCTGCTCACAAAACTGTGCTCCTCACTCTATCTGCCTCGTCCTTCTAATTCTATCACTATCCAGCTCCACATCATACTCCCATTTGCAAAATAGACTGCAAAGAACCATTCAGTACAATGCAAACATAACTTCACCCACACATGCAAAACTGCGCAGATTCCAGCAGCATATAAGTTAGAATTCTTTCCACATAAATTTTGCACATTCACTGACTGAATATTCTGTGTAATGGTAATCTCGTGACTACCTTGACTCAATCTATGTGTTTTTCTTGTCCCAAACTTATTACTCTCTATCTCAGAGGGCACAAAAATGATACAGGGAACTAACTGCACATAGTTACCTGGACTCAGACCTTCACCACCTTCACACTGCATAACAAAGTACTTACTTCGTGAGCAAAGATTCCCAATACAATAAGAACTTCAATACAAAACATTGTCAAGAAAAATTAAAGGAAAATTAATTAAGAGAGAGATGTATGGGTTTTGGAATTCACTGTATTTGCAACAAGAGTTCTGTATATGCACAGGAATTAAGAACATTTGCTTCTCCGGTATGCAAAGAGGTTACTGACAATAATTAAAAGAGACAGTTTTCACACCTGCTTGTGCAATCTCAGCTTTTTAAATGAAATTGAGATGCTACTCATGGTAAACCAGGAAACCTTCCAGCTGCAGGCTGCACAGCTTACAGCCTGTCTTTACAAAAATGTTTGGCATTTCCCACACAGAGGAATGTCTTTTCATCCACGGTCTCGTTCGAATAAATGAGAGAACGGCCTCACATTTCTTGCAAACAAATGAGATTTAACAAAAAAAAAAAAGTTCAAAAATTCTCAGATAATCCTAAGAAATTTGCACTGCAGCTCGAAGCGCCGTATTTCCACATATGATTTCCAATTTCATTAGGAAGTCAGTAATTTTAATACAAAATAAGTCTTCTTTCTAATACATGAGAGGAGTGGGTTTATTAAGTTAAAAACTCTATACTTATATACTGCATTTTATTATTAAAACTGGTATTTCCCACAACTTCTACTACAGAGAATTAAGTTTAAAAAATCAGAATCTCTTATTTTTTAAATGAGCAACTCTAACTAGGGAAAACAGAAGAAAGGAAATACCTGTTTCTCCCCACAAGGCATCAGTGTCATTGATGTCTACTCCATGATCCTTTTCAATTGTCAAGATGTAACAAACCACCTGTCAAAATCAGTTAGCAGGGATGTGAATCACTAAACCGTCACTTGCAAGACATAACAAAGGATAAAAGATTTAAAACAATGCACATGAATCAAAGATAATGAATATATATTGTTCATAAGCCATCAAAGCAAGCTCAGTATGATTTTTAGAATGACTTGAAGATGACTGAATGTTATTGAAAGTTGTTTAAAAATAAAGCCCAGCACCCTTCTGTTAACTGGTTCAGGATGTTTTGCAATATTCTGATTTAATGAGCTCCTGTGACCTACATATACCACAACAATCAAGGCAAACAATGCCAAAAATAAAAATGAAGCATCCCACTCCTAAAACAAGGGAAAGACGGACATTTTCAGGTAAGAGTAACTATTTATGATTAATGTGACCTATTTTGCTGATATTCAGCAGTTGACTGCTTTCATTTGAGTCACGGTTAGCAACTTTCACGAGTGAAGGAATTATCCATTAATTCAAGTTAATCATAGTTCAGAATCCTCCAATTTATACTGTGAGACAGTGATGGTTTATATATTATACAATAAATTAATTGCACATAGGCATTTCTATATTTGAATCATGCAAACAACTCTAAGGATCAGATCTTATAGCAATTAAAGAATAGATTTAAAGGAACTTAATACTGAAAGGGTTTTATTGAAGAGATTTTAAGTTTCCACTTTTGGCACATCACAATACATACAAGGGAAATCCCATCAGCCTAGTGTGATCTTTACTCAAGTATCTTTACTTACTAAATACTTTTATACCAAGGTTAAGGTTTATTTTTCCAGTGAACAGAAGACATACTTGTATTACCTTGTATTATCTAAACCATTTTAAATATTTCTTATTTGCTTACTTTTAGTGTTCATTTTACTGAGTAGCACTGTAATGCTGACAAACACTTATCATATACATACATACAACTCCAAATTTCTGTCCAAAGTGACATTAAGCTGAAGAAAGCTGAAGTCTATAGCTTAATATGTGCATCAGGTTAAAAATTTAAGCATGTCCAAATATGTGCAATATGCAGTTTGTTATACTATGAAAAAAAACCCCAAACAACCCAGAAATCACCCTAAAGTAGAAACATGCCAGGGTGGATCACAGATACAGAATATCGCTGCTACCACTAAAGAGTTAGGACAACAGAAAAACAGTTAGGAACAGCAAGGAAAAAAACCACAGAAAATCACACACAAACAAATCCTGAAGCAAATAATGTAACTGGATAGTTAACTACAGCATTTACAACTGCTGCTAAGAGTGCACACTGCTTTAAATACCAGAAGTTTCAATAGTTCTGCTCTCCAGACTTCTTTCAAAAACAGCTGCAAGCAGTGATGTACAACTCTGATAAATTCAAACAGATTTGGACACATATGAACTACCAACCTACCTGACAGTGTCCCATACTGGAAGCTGCTGTTAGAGCTTGTTGCAATGCCTGGCTTCTTCTTAATGAATTCTGTTCCTGGGATGGAGCTATCCAAGCAACATTGAGCAAGTATTCAAGGATATCACAATGCCCTCTCAGTGCACTGTGGACCAAAGCACACTGGCCCTTCTTGTCTACATAGTCAGCCTGCATTGTAGGTGGAGGGAAAAAAGGTGTTAAAAGTTAAAATGTCAAGTGAAAGGCCATGAGAAGAACTCCCAAGTGCTGCAAGAGAGTAAATGTCACTCCTATTTTCAAGAAGGGCAAGAAGGAAGATCTGGGGAATTATGGGCCAAACAACTTCACCTTAGTTGCTGGGAAGGCAATGGAAAAACTTTCTTGGAAACCACTTCCAATCACATGAAGGACAAAAAGGTGATTTGGAGTAGTCACCATGGACTTACTAAGGGGAAGTCATGCTTAACCTGTCAGCCTTGTACAACAAGGTGACTGGCTTTGTGGATGAGGGGAGAGCTGTGGATGTTGTCTACCTCAACTATAGTAAGGTTCCTGACACTGACTCTCATAAGATAGTCATGGACAAGCTGATGAAGTACACACTTGGTAAGCACACAGTAAGGTGGACCCAAAACTGGCAGAATGGAGGGACCAGTGGCTTGTGATCTGTGGCACGTGGAAAATGTTTCATAGAAGCCTGTGTAAATGTTCTCCCCCATACCCTGCCCCAAGTTAATTATATACTTATGTAATCAACAATTTTCTTAGGTCTTTACATGATTTTTTTGACTGCAAACATTGCAACCTTTTTGCATGAGCTTACCTTTGCACCTTTTTTGCACAGCAGTGAAACTATGTTCATGTGACCTGCAGCAGCTGCATAACTAAGTGCTGTCATCCCATTTTCTGAAGTTCCATCAATAGCAGCTCCAAATTCTAGTAAAAGAGTGACCACTTCTTCATGTCCAAGGTGTGACTGAACACACAGTACTGGAGCATTGTTTAATACTTCAGTCCTGTAATTCACATTTGCTCCTGCCAAGATCAGCAGCCGACTCACCTAAAATTCGATTTAAGCAACTTTTTATTCAGATTTGTCTGAATTTATTAAGAGACTTTGACATCTTGATTCAAATACTCATATGCTACTTCCCGATTTTGATGGAGATTTTATTGGCAGACATTGACTTTATCACATATCTAGCAGTATTAAAGTTTAAAATCATCTGTTGGCAAATAATTACTCTATTAGTGTGTACTTCTATCAGAAAACTTACCTCTCCCCTGAAACTCACTACCCTCTCATGACAATTTCATCCATGCAACTTGCTGCTACTCTGCAGATTTACGTAACTGACTCCATTAACAGAGAACCAGATTGCATAAAGTGCAATCTCTCTGCTCAGAGAAGCTGTGGCTGCTCCATCCCTGGCATCCCAAGGCCAGGTTGGACAGGGCTTTGAGCAACCTGGTCTAATGGTATGTGTCCTTGCCTGTGGCAGAAGGGTTGGAACTGGATGATCTTTAAGGTTCCTTCCAGTCCAAACCATTCTAGGAATCTATGATTCTAAAAGAATTATCAGAGTATGCATGTGTGTGTGTGCATGTGTGCACAAAGTTCCAATCAGCAATTGGCTAGAATTGCAACTTACCAACTTAGATTTCCCTATCCATAATGCAGGGATTCAAACAATAATGCAAAGTTCTGGCATTTTGCATCCTTTCACTCTCACAGTACCTCCCCTTTTACAATTCCCCTTGATACTTTCCCCTACAAGAAGACACGGCTGAAGCAAATCAGGCGGCACATCTGACCCCCTGAAAATGAATCCTCACATTTATCTATGCTATGGAGCATGGCTACATCAAAATCAGGGTCAAACTCTTCTTTCTATCAAGGAAAACTTAATGGGACTTTAACAACAGCTTAAAAAAAGTTCATGAAGACTGGTTATAAAGGAGCTCAGTTACAGATGCAGAGAGTGGTGGCTTTTTTCCTCTAAAGGTTTACATTAATCTCAGCATTCACCAACAGAGTTACAGCACCAATGCTGCTGAAACAGCTGAAGCACCGATTGTACAGAAGTGTTTTATTTTCTTACCTTCACATTGGGGGTATAGATGTTCCTCAGCGAAGCAAGGGCTGCAGACAGTCCATCAGTGCTATAACCAATCCACAAGGCTTGAAGATGACTGGAAGAAATTCCAGTCCTTTTACTGAGACCCTGCCAGAAGAGACGTAACAGGAAATCTCTCTATAGGATTAGAAATACTATTCAAATCTGCAACTCACCAGTACAAAGAGAAGTTAATATTTTGGTCTGTTAGCACTACCAAGTACTTTGCATAAGCTTCTAATAAGTTATTAAAGCAACATGGAGGATAATCTCTACGACTCATTCATATGAATAGGTCACAAAACCTATTAAGCTGTAAACTTTACCTTAAAAATGTGAGCTTTAAGTATATGATGACCAAGTTCCATAGTTTGTTGTCGGTTTAACTTTCCCTCTTGTCGAGAAAACATGAAAGCTAGTAAAGCATGTCCATTCCTAGTAAAAAAGATTAAGAGAGAACTGCTTTTATACTTTCAGTAAATATCTTAACACATCTGTATGCCTGTCATAACAGCTTAGCTTTCTTTGTCAGACTACTGAAACACACCACTCCATCTAAACAAAATTCTTTCCATAATGCAAAGAGAAAAAAGGCAAATTTCAAAGTTGAAACACACTCCTAATATTTCTTTACTGTCACCTCACCAGGGGCCTATGTAAGAACCAATGCAGGTTCGACACTGATTTGTAAACTGCTCCCCTTTTGTCTTGTTTCATCTCACAGTACACCGCAGGTACCACAGATAAAACACAATTCTAGAAGATCTGAATCCTTTTGAAATTTGAGATAAAATGTATATTCAGTAATTCAAAAGATTATATAAAAGATAACTGCAGTTATTTGAACATCATTTAGTGCAGGTTTCATTTACCTTGGCTCACATAAGAAGTCAGTATTTTCACCATCTGCTCTCCAAACAAGCCATTCTCTGAAGGAAGGATGGCAGAACATACGTGTTTTGTCACGTCTTTTTATCAGAAAACATGAAAGGGCTTCCATCCTTTGGCTGAAGTCTTCCCACTGCTGTTCACCGTTTATCTGTCCTGCATTAATAGCTTGGAAAATCTGGTCATCTGTCATGGGATGTAGGGATGCCAGTGCCACATTTAATATTGGCAGGGCTCGCTCAAAAGCAGAGTTTGTCATAAACTTCATATTGCACTGAAGTAAGTACAGCTCTGATAGAGACACTGGAACAACCTTGTAGCTTGCACTTTTGATTACTAAGTGACCTTTTTGGAAAAGATCCAGAGTGAGTTTCAAATAGAGGTAAGATCCCAAGCTTCTCAGGATCAGGTGATTACTCACTTTCCCAATAATAGCTGCATCAGCTTTTCCATTTAAAGATATGTTGTTTATAATTTCCTGGCTGTTATTAATTCTGTACTGAATATAGGCATTCAAGTCCTCATGAATTTCTTTGTTGTCTGGAAAATTGTCCAGGGATATTGCAATAAAGGGCAGTGAACTTACTACGTCCTATGAGGAGGAGAAGGGGAAAAAAAGAAGGAAATTAAAAACCAAACCAACCAAACCAGCACACAGGCATTACAGTATTCCAGCACTAAAACCTCAAAAACACATCTCTGCTATATTTCTCTTTAAGGAGCACATGACAGATTACAAAAATTCAGTATCTCTGTGATGGCTTTGTTAAAGCAAACCTACTCTGATTTCACCACTTCTCATATTATCAATTCTACTGGCATACTCAAGAAAGTGATTCTAAACTAAAGAGGCCCCCAATATCATACTTGTGCACTGTAAATAAACATGCAACAACAAAAGAAGGAAGGAAAAAAACAAACCAAGAGACTTTACTCTGAATTCCCATAAAATCAGCCACTGGAATAATATCCCTGGGGAAGTGGTGGACTGGCTCAGCTGTACAGGGTGCTGGGACATCTAGCCTAGACTTTTTTTTTAGCAAGAAAGGTGTGACCACATGATCCTTGAGGTCCCTTCCAACCTGGTATTCTATGGTTCAGTATTCTTCATATTAATGAAGATAGGCTGAGAAAGTTGGGGCTGTTCAGCCTGGAGAAAAGAAGGCTGCGTGGAGACCTCATAGCAGCCTTCCAGTATCTGAAGGGGGCCTATAGGGATGCTGGGGAGGGACTCTTCATGAGGGACTGTAGTGAGAGGACAAGGGGTAAGGGGTTCAAACTTAAACAGGGAAAGTTTAGACTGGATATGAGGAAGAAATTCTTCACTGTAAGGGTGGTGAGGCACTGGAATGGGTTACCCAGGGAAGTTGTGAATGCTCCATCGCTGGCGGTGTTCAAGGCTGGATTGGACATAGCCTTGGGTGGCATGGTTTAGTGGGAGGTGTCCCTGCCCTTGGCAGGGGGGTTGGAACTAGATGATCTTAAGTTGCACCAATATGAAAGATCACTCCATCTTTGATGGTAAAAGAAGAGTTAAAAGGTGTATTTACCTGGAAATTAGTTCTTATGGTCACAATGAGCTTCAGCCAGGGAGGAAATTTACAGATTATGCTTGAGATAAATGAAGAAACTGTGTCACCATAATCAGGTTTATGAAATTCAGCATCATTTAAACCATCTATCAAAATTATGTAGTCTTCCTCACGAATTTTCCGCTCTGAAATATGAAAATAAGAGAAAAGGGAAGAATACAGATTTTCCTACCAAGTGATGTATTTTCAATCCCCAAATTTTGAGCATTCAAGAAATAAAACCCTATCTTTATATGTGCAGCAATACATCTTAAGGATTCAAGCGTTATTTAGGAGACTATAAACGTTAAGAGATATAAAACAACACTGCCATCAAATGACTAAAAATTGAAGCAATCACAACAGTGTTTTTTACTGCACTATTATTATGGATCTATTTCACAACTGATTTTAAAAGAGTTAAAAGATTAAACACGGCTGTTAACATAAAAGATGCACATCTATGGGAAGAAGGCATATGTAGGTTATTTAAGCTATTAGTTAACATTGCTTTTAATTATTAGCTATTTACTTGAAAACCTATCCTTTGACTTACCAAGCAAAAAAAATAATTTACAATTTACAAAAATCATAAGGCATTGGTTTACACTTCCAGTTCTGACAAGAGGTTATTTTGCAACAGTGTAAGAAACTTGCAATGTTCACTTTGAGCACTTGATAAGGATGAAAATCCCAGGGGTAAACATAAGGTTTGCCAATGGATTTCACAGGAATTTTGTTGACTGTCAACAAAATTCAAGAGCTGCAAACCAGTTTTCATGAGAATAACACATGCTCTGTTCACACATTGGCAAATCTCCCTATCTTGCCATATATCAAGTACCTGCTCAAGCCAGCACATACTCTGAATCTTGCTGTTCTCAAGGAGTTTGCTAGATTTTTTTTTTAATACAAAAAACCATGTTGTTACACACTTTCTTGGAAAACGGCCATATCAGTTTTAAAAGCAAGCAAAAAACACATCCACTCGGCAGGTGTTTAGGCGCAGAGAAGTACAAAACAAAGAAGTGTGACAAAACTCAAAAGCACCCGAAAACAAAATCCTTTAATGCAAACGTGCCAACCTTAACTTCAGGGTACAATGGTATCCTTGAGTTTTCTGGGGGGAAAAAAAAGTTTCCATGATCTTTAATATTAAAGTTTCATAGAACTTTATTTAAAAAAAACATCAAACAGCTGTTCCAAAGCTACCCATTATTGTTACAACTACCACCATTAAGGAATCCCTTTCTCCAGGAGTGTTTTGCTTTACTTATTTCTCCTAGGGCATCAAAATACATATCCTTAATTTTTTATTTTTTTTTATTTTCAGTTTTTCTGCAGTTTAGATTCAGTTTCCAAGTCACTTCCTGCTTAACCTACCTTTCCTGAGATTTGAAAGTGGTTCCAACACTCCCCTTTTAAAAGCTGCTCTTGGATCTTGGACACATGATCTCAGGCTAAGCATGCTTTGTAAGTGAGGCTCTTTTATTAGAAGATCTCTGTAGGCCGTTAGTTGATTTGAACGACAAAGTAACGCTGCAACACTGTGGACGAATTCTGGTACAAGACACGTGTATGTGTTGTCAGCTTGACAGTAGTGATAAGCAACGACCTGCAGAATTTAACGAAGAAAAGAGAGTGTCACCCCTTCAATACATACACTGGTTACTAGCTAATCTGATTACTGTAAAAGAGAATTTCTCTTTCAGCTACGAAATACTTTTTTAGGGTTAGAATAATTATCCAACTCCACAACTGGTCTCAGATGGCCTCTGTCAAAAACACAGAAAAGAAGGTAATGGAATGGATTTTGACCTTGCAGCGCATGCAAAGAGGAAGTGAAACCAAAATGTCAGATTCTGGCAGGAAAACATAGTAATTTGAGTTCCTGTGATTTGGATACAATGAGTAAACAGCTAACTACTGTAAGAAGAATAACTTGAGGCTGACTAAGCAACCTATTAGATATAATTTAACAGCACTGGGTCACGCACCATAGTGACCCAAGGAATCACTTAATCATCATTAAGTAAAAGTAAATGACAGGCAGCTATTAAAGGCGTACTCATGTAGCAAACAGGGTAAGAGGACAACTGGCTTTATTCTGCTTATCACAAATGTGTGTGTTAATTAGAATGCAACATAGGCCATATTTCTTTGAAAAGAACCAAACCCCAAGGAAAACATGGTGTTCACAGTAAACAGTCTGCACTCCAGTGCTTTCATAACATCATTTTGAAATAATACACATCACCTTAAAAACTGCAACAATAACCTCGTCATGTTTTTCTCACAACTACTGGCATAATGCATGCAATTCAGATATCAACAATTTTTAATAATTAGGCAAAAAACCCCACAATTATCATAATAACCTAATGCAAAAATAACTTTTGCTTATTTGAGACTCTAAGAGCATGGAAAATAGAAAGACTACACTCAGGCTCAACCTGTACCATAGAATATAGACGGATTATACACAAACCAAACATTTTATCATCTTTTTTCCCCCCCAGAACTTTGCCTTTGGAAGGTATGCTGAGCATCTACCTGTAGAGAACATATGGCCCTTTTTGGAAGTAAAGGATCCTACTCTCCCATACACACATAAAACAGAAGTGAAATTTTTAATGTTAACTCTTTCTAAGAGCAAGCAGAATTCAAACAACAGCTTGAATGGTAGAAAAGGCCAGCAGCTGATTTCACCATTCGTGAAATGTACACATCTTTTGGAAGCGTCCAAGGTTACTGCCTGTTCTCTTACCACTGACCAATAGCATGCCCAGGTGACTGCTAAGCAGATCATCTGCAGGTTAGAGTCCTTCCAACATACTGAAAATCTATTAGTAAGTGGAACTCACCTTTGAAGCAAGGCGTCTCACAGGATCACCTGTTTGATTTTGGTATTCAGCAGTACTAGGACAATTCAGCATCTTTATTGTACTGGTACCATTTGCTGGAGGAGCAGATGGGGATACCTGACTTAAGGGAATCTCCTGACAGGAATCACCACCTATTTTTAAGAGACAACAAATACAAGAGAGACCAAATTTGCTGATGGCAGATTGTTTTCTATGAAAACATGACAGAATATATTTACTGTTAAAGTAAAAATGAAAACTGAACAGTAGCATTAAAGGCAGCCTGCAGCTAGTCTGATAAATACAGGACATTAAATGTCACAATTTTAAAACAATTCTACTGACTTGTAGATCAAAACTATAGAAATACTGAAAGCAAACCATACTGACGTGAAGAGTTTCTTTATTAAAACTGTGCACAGGACTCATTTAAACCAACAGTTATTATATGACTGAATTGTTGGGAAATATAAACAATATATCATTATTATAAGATTATTATTACTTGAAGTGTCAGTAGAAGAAGTAGCAGTAACAACAGTCACATCATCCTTCCAGTTAAGGTAGGCACTGGATGGCTCAAGTGACAGAATCCTACAGATCCCAGCAGAAGACAGAATGGGTTTCTCCACAGCTTTATTATTGCCTCTACTGAAATGCTATGGAAAATGCGTGGTACTGAAATGCATATGGTCTGCACTCGTCACTTTCCATACTAATGGGAGAACAAGCTACTAGAGTCACACTACCAGAGTTTAGGGTACACACTGCCTGACAGAAGGAAGAGATTCTACATAAAGTCTTCATTTTACAATCTCTTTTGTTTGGCTGAGCCCCCACTATATTATCTGGGAGGTATTTGTCAAAGCATGCAATTTTAACAGTTTCCTTTCCCTCACTGCAGGGAACAAGTATTTGCCAAGGAGCTGATGAGGCCCTTAAGCCAAAAAAAAAAAACCAAAACAAACAACAAGCTCTTGTTATCAGTACAATAACCCAAACAGTTACTCAGAAAAGGAACATACTTTTAGGGCACGAATTAGGGCTATTTGAAGCTATTTGCCTCATGCGACTTCCATGGCAGCTCAGTGCCACCAGCCGTGAAATAACTGCAGTCTTCCCAAATCCCACATTTCCAGTAATGACTGCTCCCCTGATCTCTGATGGATCAGCATTCTTCAATTTTTCTTCAATTGCTTGAAACAGCCATTCTCTTCCAACAAATACTGAGTCTGTTGTTATGCTTGGCACTTCAAACAACAGTGGCTTCAGCAAAATGTCTTGAGGCTTATAGGGGATGAAAAGAGCTGAGAAGAGATGGCAGGGAGAAAAGTTACTTAGAAGAAACTTGACATGCAATAAAACAGCACTGTTTCAGAAGATCACTTAATTCAGTGACCTCATTAATAGTGTTCATACTCAGACTTCTTAGAGCTTTCATCATGAAAACCTTACAGACGGATCTGCTCAGCTCAGGTCACCTCCATTATTCCTACGTGAATTAAATTCTAGAGAAGAGAAGCTACAAGTATAAATCTGAGGAGTTTTTTTACAACTGAAGCGAGTTAGCATGTCACAGAATCCACAAGTTTTCTTAAAAATGCATTAACAATTCTATAAACAGGGAAGTGCCAAACATTGCTCAGTTAGAATGAGCTACACTGCTGAGCATCTCAGTGTCAGGTCTTCAGATCTGTAGACATTTACAGAGAAACAGAAAAAGGTACAGAGAATAAATATTTTTTGCTGGTTTAACTCTGCATTTTTAAAGTAATGTGGAAAAAAATTACTACTCTGTAGTTCTGTACTTTTGAAGCCACAAGAACAGAAATTACACAGCACAGCTGGAAGTGTAGTCATGTTTGATTACTTTAATCTATACATTTGGCAAACAGAAAACCTGAACAATTTGGCTCTGGTTGCATAAAACACATTAAAATTTACAGAAATAATAATGTGCACTAATATAATGCTCTGAAGAGCACTCATTAAACCAAATCTAATGTTACACAAATGCTGTTTCAGCATTAATCTACAAGTATGAAAAAACACAAATGAAAGAAGACAGCATAGCACCTATATATGATCAGTTTTACTAGGAATTTGCTTTAATTGTTCTGTTTTATTGGTTGTGACAGATGAACTCGCCTCCTTGACCAAATCTGTGGTAGTCTGGTTGAGGCACTCTTGGATTATATTTTCTCAGCTGCAAGACCTTAAATTTGTCCTTGCTGAACTTCATAAGGCTCATAGTAGCTCACTATTCCAGTTTGTCCAGGTCTTCCTGCAACATGGCTCTCCCTTCTAAATGTCCACTTCCCCACTCAGTTTGGTATCACTGGCAAACTTCATAAGGGTACACTTAATCCCATCTTCCATATTACTTACGAACAGCACTGGGCCCAGTATTGATCCCTGGAGGACCCACTGGTGACAGGTCCCCAGCTGGAAAAGGAGCTGTTCACAACCACATCAGGGTGCAGCCAGTCAGTCAGTTCCCCCCACCACCACAGAAACCATATGTCAGGACTGTAACGCATCCGTTTCTCTAGGAGGAGGTTGTGGGAAATCATTTCAGAAGCCCTGGGAGAAACCTAGGTAGACAATGCCCACTATTCGCCCCACATCAACCAGGCAAGTTGCTTTGTTACAGAAGGAATCAAGTTTGTCAAGCCCGATTTGCCCTTGGTGAATCCGTGCTGACTTTTCCCAGTCATGTGCTTCATTTGACTTATGATAGCCCCCAGGAGGATTCATTCCATAACTTTCCCAAGGACTGAAGTAAGACTAATGGGCCTACAATTTTCTGGATCCTCCTTCAAGCTCTTGTTAGCCTTCTTCCAGTCTTCTGGGATGTCCCCTGATCTCCAGGACTTCTCAGAGATCAAATATGTGTTAGTCATAAATAAGTCTAATGGTATTAGATCAGCTACGTTTTCCTAAAACAGAATTATGATAACAGCCTCCTGAAGATTTTAAATTCAGCATAGTATTTCTTAAGTTGCAGTATACTCTTACCTGAATGTCACATGATAAAACATCGCAGTGAAGAAAATACTCAGTAGCTCCCGAATTAGTATTACAAAATTTCAATCTGGAGATGCACATGATCAGCACTACACTGCCCATGAACACTTAAACAATATACTGATTTCTGATTAAAAGCCATACATTTCATTTTTAAACTCAGCATTATGCAGGGAAAAGTGTAAGCAAGCATTTTATTTTCAGACATACGGAATGATCTGTCAGGAGCACTCTAAAATGACACTTCGTAGGGCAGGGGAGTTTGCAAAGATCACAAAATATCCATGTTACAAAACTACTGAAGAATTGTATGACTGTGCCAAGACAGATGCAGACGTAAACATGCATACCTTTACTTTCCTGCTGCACTCTCCCGCCAGCAGTGTTGTGCCAAGGTAAGCGAATTGAAGTGCGTAAGGGAGTATTTCTTTGTCCGTCCAAATAACTCAGATCTTCCAGTTTGGTTGAACTTGTTGCTAGAATATTAAAGGACTGAAGCTTACATTTCTGTCAGCATAAGTTACAAAGAGTATTTCTATTTACTACCATTCTTTTCTCAACACAGTATTTACAGATAGATTTTTCTAGACAATGGCAGCAGTTGAAGTCATTTAGAATATTTACAAAATGCTTTTCAATCAAGTTCACTAAAGATTTAGTTGGATTCTTCCCCTTTTAGGTGGCCCTCACATCTGCCTTAACTTCCTCACATAGTAAACAGTTCTCCTGTCAATACAGTTTCCTTTTTTTACCACGAGAAGCACTTATCAATGAGGTCAGAAGCCTTATGAGCATGTTCAGATATTAGCTGCTGGTACACTATCTGTGAGGAAACATTTACATTCTTTTTGTATTAAATGCCATTGAATTCTGGACAACATTTTTTATTTTCTTCATTTCTTAAACCAAAATGATTGCTATACAAAAGAAGAACTGAAAATCCAGAGAATATATCTGCTGAGTTATATCACGGATACATACTTTTTCACCAGAAATGAATATTCACATTAAAAAAGCAGTTTTCAAATTGATATCAAATCCAAAATCTTCCATCTGTTGGAGGGACAACACAGCAGGGCGCAAGCAATTCAGATTTCTGGAGTGCACTGACAACTTCCTGACATAGGCCAGCAAGAAGCCAAAAAGGAAAGATGCTCTATCCATGAATAGATATTTTCTGCTTCCTCCCATGTCATATCCTAGGGCCAGCAAAACTAGTGTGCATCTCCAGTTTTAGACAGACATGCAGATCAAGTATGTGGGAAAATTATGAATCACATACAAGCAATTCAAATGCTCTAAATGATAATTGGAGCAGAACACGTAAGCTTGACATATGCCATAGAACTAGAATATCATCTTCATCACGTTCATGAACTAGCAAGTTTTCTTCAGGAAGAGAATAACAGAACTCCAAAACAGGAAGTGAAACACAGTAAAAGGGGAAAGAGTGACAGCAAGACACAATTCAATGATTCCTAAAACAACACTCCTGCTTCTCTAGCAGGGATTGGAGATGTGACAACTTCCCATCCCATGTTCATCTAGGAAGTTTCTTCAGTCACCCTTACCTGCAAGGATACTGCAGATTAATTATTTAATTTCTTGCACATGTACCACAATTATCCAAGTTTTAAAGAGAGAGAATTAGCACTGGCACTCAAAAGCATGAAAAAAGTCACATACAGCTCAAAACCACATTGGATTTCGCAAAAATCTGTAGCAAACATCTCTGCACTGTCAGAGACTGGAACATCTAAAATCAGGACAGCACACTTCCTTCAACATGGGATAGCCCACACAGAGCATTAACTTTTCAGCACTATAAAACCATATGCTTTTTTAGTCCCTTGTGAACCTGGGCGTTACTGTATTCATAACATAGTATGTTGCTGTAAAATAACCCTTCAACCACAAAATTTTGAAGTAATGTGCTATTAACTTTCATGGTATTTTAAAGCCTCAAATTACCTTTATTAAGACTGCAATGAGTGTTCCAGTATCTTTCATAACACTTCATGAAGCATTCTAAATGTAGGAATGGTGGGTTTTTTTTTTTTTGTTTGTATAAGCATTGGGTTTTGGCTGTTACTGACAAGTCTTAAGTTCTGGTTAACATTTACAGAGCTGCACATCAGCATCTTTTCCTGTTGCAGTTCTAGTATATTACAATTTGTTAGACTGCTCTGGGATAAACACATTATATACTTCCTTCCTCTAAATAGATTTCAAGTCAGAAGTGCTTTTTCAGAGATTTGCTTATCTCAAAACACTTAGAAAAAGCGATAGCAAGGTCACATACATATCTATCAGAACTGAACAGACTCACATTTTCGGAATGAATGGTTCAACTGAAAGGCAAAATTTCAGATAGTGCTTTAAAAAAATACGTATGTCACTTGTTCAACAGAGATCAAAGTATGATTTTGGTCTTGGTATAAGTCAGACTTACGGATCTAGCAAATGTGAGTACTTGCAAGACAGCAACCACCTTAAGGATTAGCTGACATTAGATACAGAATAACTGATGGACTTTTAAAGTATTGCAAAAGTCCTAACCAATACCTACTAAAAATCACTATAAAAGCCCTCTGTATGACAATTATAACAACTTAGGTAATGCTCATCTGGTCAATTTAGGACATGCTTTTTTCATTTTTTCCTATAAAAATACTTCCATACTAACAACAGAAAGATTCAACAGAAATGTCCTATCATTAAAAACATAATTTGCTCTACCTCAGGACTTTACCTGCAACGGAGTTTGGACGAGGCATTATTAAAGAGCCAGTATTTTGAGCATAAGGAATGGGACCCTCTCCTGTTGGTACTTCCTTTGGCAAATTCTCAGCAGATCCAACTGCTTCTTCTTCTGCAACTGGTGAACAGTTATCTGTTCTTCGATCATGACTAATCCCTTGATGTTTTCCAGCTCTGAAACTCCCATCCTTGCTCCATTCCAAACTGGATCCGCTACGATCATCATTTTCTGATGAACTTGTTATAGTTGCTGAAAGAGGAGAAAAAACCCCAAACCCAACTAAAGAACACATCAGAGGAAAATAGTCCACTCATGTTAATTTTCATACTCAAATAGCAATTGGGGCCGGTAGGTATTCAAGTATTTCTTCACTGGGTGTTTTGTTAATCTTAAGGAATATTATTTATCTAGAAGAGCCAAGAAACACAGCTTCTCAGATTGGGAAAAACACCTGAGAAAAGAAGCAAAAAGAAAATTGTTCCGAAGAATTCAGGTGTATCCTTAAGTTTATGTAATTTGTGATGGGAGGAATAAACAAAACAAAACCAACACCAAAACAGTTATGACTTTATACAAACAATCTATTACTTCCCCAAAACATATGCGAACTTTGTTTAAAAATCCAAATTTTGTACCAGGTCTTGCAAATTTTCAAACAATTCTGTAATCATAGAATCATAGAATAGTTAGGGTTGGAAAGGACCTGAAAATCATCTAGTTCCAACCCCCCTGCCAGGAGCAGGGACACCTCACACTAAACCATGCCACCCAAGGCTATGTCCAATCCAGCCTTGAACACTGACAGCGATGGAGCATTCACAACTTCCCTGGGCAACGCATTCCAGTGCCTCACCAACCTCACAGTAAACATGGATACAACAAAAGCTTACTAAGAAGTAAGAATTGCATCTAGAGCAAGAGAAAAATTTAAATGCATCTTCTTGATAATTCACATTTTTAAAGACTAATATTTTACAAAAATAATTCAATACTTTGAAAAACTTGCAGTTTTTCCAAAGCTGGGAGGCTTTCCACAAGCCTTCTTGTGATCAAATGTCCTGTACGTTTGTGAAACACATGATGAAACTTCACTCCTGTTCAGAGACCCAGCTCACCTCACATAGATAGCGTAGCTACACTAAGAAGGCAATCTACCTGCGCACCTGGCAAACTTAACTTGATAGAAAGCTGCCATCAACTGAGCTATGTATTACTCCTTTCTTAAGTACCTAACACATTTCAATGTCAGAAAGAGCATACAAGGCTATATGCATGTTTGACTAGACCCTGTAGAATATATGAACAAGATTTCAGATTCTAATAAACATACTGATTTGGGCTTTTAAAGCATTTCAGTGTACTGCAGTATGAAGTAAATGACAGGCTCAAATAAAAGCTTTTTGTTTCTTTTGTTTCTGATGTCATAAATTAATCAGAAAACATTTGCAAATTATTTCTCAATACTAAGGGAAACTTTCTGGCAGTAAGATGTGGGTCTTTTTGGTACGAAAATTTCAGATGCTGTGAAATAAGTAATACATAGCTAGACAGAGCCTCAGCTTAAAGACACCTGAAAACCACAGAGGTGGTTTTGCTATGCTGCATTACAGAACAGTGGTTTTCAACTGCTGTAGTGATTCACTAGATGAAAGCTAAAACAACACTAACTGCACTATCTGGAGTGCTCCAAATATTCCAGTTTGGTGGCTGAGGGTTATTAGAGTGCATCTTTAGTTCCTCAAGACTGTAGTTAAACAAGGCCTCCTGCAATAACTGAAGGTGTGAAGAGTTTATACTCCTGAAGACCTACTTAAGTAATGTTTGTTAAAATTAGGCTAATGTGCTTGCATAAGAACACTGCAAATATATACTGGGTTTTGTTATGTTTAATAGTGAAATGACTGTTACATTTAAAATGTTTTCAACACTTCCCTTAAACTTTCACAAAATACCTGAACAACAAATATTTATTACAGGTTAAGCCAACGCTCAATGCTTTTTGAACACTTGAACGCAACAGAGGAAAACACAAAATAGAATGAAAGAACATCAGGATTATAAAAACAAAAAACCCAAACAAACAACCCCAATGCCAGTTCAAATATCATCTATGTGAACTGTGGGTCCTCCCCAGGCTAAAATTTTAAATGCTAAAAGTATGGATGTGGTAATTCTACATTCAACTGACCAAACCATTAAGCACAACATTCCACCATATCAGAGTGCTAACAAAATGCAAATGCAGACTGCTCCTTAAAACTCTGGCTTGTCCCATCAGAAGAAGCACCAGCTGTTCCTCCACATCAACTGCACTGCAAGTTCAGCCCTGCAGGATGAGGAAGTACTCACACAACTTTTCATTCTTCCAGCTTAGGCTCACATTCATAAGAATTTAAGATCTGATGCTTAAATTCAAGAGCTCATATTCTAAGAAATATCAATAACATGACGTACATTTTACAAGCAACAGAAGAAAAAAGCTTTGAGGCATCCCGTTAACCTTTGCACACAGCTCAGACTGTACTTCCATATGACAAATTTATTTAATTTTTATGATGGTGTCAAAAAAATCTGTCTTCTCCTGAAGCATGAAATATTTAAAACTATGATTCCTCCTGGAGTGAAATGTAGCATGAAGAAACCTCGCTGCTCAAGACTTCCATACTGAAACAGTGGCTAGTATCCAGCAAAGCTCACATTTTGGCCAGTAGCCCAGTTTTTTCTCCTACGCAGCTCATTGCTGAAGATTAAAACCTGCCTCCACTACTATTAAGCCAAACTCAACAGAAGCAAGGAAGAATTCAACTATAGCAGTAAAACATTAGAAAACTAAAGGAAACCTGAACCGTATGTAAAAAGAGGGAAAGAAAGATAAGACGGATCTCCTTTCAGAGTCTGTTGGCCCAGAAAACATAATGGGAGTAGAAACACAATGGAAGCCCACAACAGCAGCTCAAAAGCGCAAGCTATTTTCATGGTTGGATGAACTCTGTCAAAGACATTTGAAAACATATACTTGCTAAACATAATTTAAAATGCACATTTACTACTAATAACAAATTTCAATGCACAGAAACGTTTGTATTTAAAAAACAAAAGCACTTGTCAGAGAGATGCATCTTATTTCTCTCCTTGGTTTCTCGGAGTTATAGATGGAAAGGGTGCTGCCACGGGTTGCCAATGGACAGGGCATGTTCAAATTCTCCCTGAATTTGAGACATAAGTGACAGCTCTGCAGAGCTTTGGCAGATGATTTTAATACTGTCCCATGATCATGAACCATATATACTTGACTGAAGGACTGACTCAGCTGTTAGCCTCCCCACCCTCCTATCTTTTCTAGGTTTCCCTCCACTGCTCTCACACTCAAACGCTTCACAAGTCCACCATCCTCTCCTCTCCCTGTATAATAAAGGACTTATTTTCTTCTTTCTCCTATTTTTTAAACCCGTTCCTTTTAATTAGTTCAATAATCAAATTTTATCACTGGGTTCAAAAACACTTTCTTAAAAATACTAGTATTCAAAAAGTTATACAATGGATAATGCAGTTGTCATACCATTATACTATTTTAAACACATATGAAGCTAGTTCTGACCTCATTTAGAAAATGGACATACTCAGACTATTTCAAGCTTGCAAATCATGGGTAGTAGGTTCATATCAGTATCTGTAATTTCTACTTGAGAGAAGGGAAGCTCTCACTCAAGAACAGGTTTTAAAGAAAATTAAAGAACACAGCTCCAGCCTATTAACCTTCCTTTCCATAAAGAAAGAAGGAACCCACTCCACCCCAAAACCAGCAGCTGCTTGGATGTTTAGTCTTGAATGAACTTAGATGAGTCTTATTATTGATAACGTGCATTTATTTATGCCAACACTTCATAAAATACCTGCATAAGAAATATGACATTAAACTGCGCGTACAAAACATGCATGCATCCCTCCCTTGGGCTGCAGCACCTCTCAGAGGAGCTCAGTAAGGCTGAAAATACGTAATTAACAGAGAAATAGGATCCCTTTTTCTCCATCTGTATCATATACCAGAGAAACAATTTAGTGTATTAGCAATGCCAACATTTATATTCACATTGATGCTTCTCTCACTGATACAAACAAAAATTGCATACAAAACAGGAGACATTCCTTAAAACTTGAGATTTTTTTTTGCAAAGTCAATGAAGTTTTTCACTGCAGCACCACTTTAAACAAATGAACAATCACATTCGTTTCGATCTCCAAACAGCTAAGTATTCCAAACAAACATGACTTCCCTTTTTATAAAACGGCAACACTCATCACCTGGAGAAGCCTTAAAAGTCCCAAATTTAAGAAACATGCCTAAGCAGAAATGCCTAATAGCCAGTCTACACATCACTTCCGGAACTAGTAAAAGCTTAAAATAGGTGCATTTATAAAGATATGAGTATCTTTGTAATCATATCCTATCCGGGAAGCCTGTTTTGTTTTAATGGCACAACTGTCTCAGACCAGTTTGTCACTTGGAGAACTGATTTAAATTATTAAAAAAGCAGAACCCCTATAAAATATTTTAAACAAGAAAATAACTAAGGTATATTGACAGGTATTTTTTGCAACCAGAGCTATTAGTGTTTCTTCTAGTCATACATCACTCTATTTTCATACCAATATACTCACTCGTACAATCATTTGAGTTTGTTTTATACCTGCATCAGTGTAAGCAAAACGGGAAACCCTAAATTCTGACAAAACCTACAACTAATGTACTCTGTTCTCAAGTCAGGCAGTGACCAAAATCTATAAACCTGAGAGAAACAACTCTGATATACCCTTTCATTTACATCAAAATATTAATGCTAGCTCAAAACTAGATCTTACACAAAATTGACCATGGACAATGGGTTTTAACAATCTTCTATGGAAAAGGTTCACAGAATCATTTTCTAAAACTGAAGTACTTAAATGTTATACAATGAGTCTTTTCACCCATGAAGAATACCTCTTTCAGGATAGCTGCTCAGTAAAAATGATGTTATGTCATTGCTTATAACTACCAATTCATTTTATAATAAAATGCAAGAACATCTACAAAGTCAGAGTAAAGTGTTATCAACTGTGTTATGAAAACATGTATTATCACAACTTAGCAAGCACTACACCAGTGATCATCACGGTAGTATTCACAATGACAGGCAGAGACCACTTTCCCTTGGAACTCCTCCTATAAACAAGTTGTAAATAAAAATGTACCAAGTTCACAAAGACAATGACATGTCTCAAGTTACTTTGTCAAATCTAGGCATTTAAGATTTAGAACTGCTTCCCTTTTTCAGCCGCTCTAAATGTAGTCCACCTTTAGTCCAGAATTAAATAAAACCGAAAGCTCACTTCTGTATATTGAGAAAGCATCTGGTCAGGGGCATTCTGTGCTTTTATTGGTAAGCTTAACAGCTGTTACAAAATGAATTTTAAAAGGGATCAACTGGTTAAGGAGTCAGAACTAAAAAAAAAAATAATTAAAAAAATAAAAAAAATTTGATCAAACCAATAAAGAAACTTTCCTACAACAGTTTATAACAATATGAAAAATATGTTTTTCACACCACAGTCTGACCTTTCAGGAACGAATATTAAAGCAGCCACCTGGGTGCCTGAAGGTACAGGCAGACAGCAGTACAAAGTCCCACCAGGGCAGGGAGCAGTAATAGGGAAGATAGCAAAAACGAGGCAGCAAAGAATTTAGCTCTTTCCTTTTAGCACCAAACAGACTTACTGAAATATTCAGTGAGTTGGTAAAAGGAGCTATGTAACAGTTGGTCTGTGATGGCAGCTGCCTCTCTAAAAATAACAGCCCCTGTAAGAGATGCATGTATAGCCTTGGTTCAGTCTTCTATTTTGCAGAGAACCACACAATTTCACCTCTTCCATGATGTCCCATTTTAGCTTAACTTTCATGCCCATTACTCAAAAGTCTGCACTAAGTTTAAACAGCTTGATTTAGGTTATTTTCATAAGAAGTAACATCAATGATTTTTTCATCAGCTGGAAGTGAAACCAGCTTCAAGCTACGCTGGGCTTCACCATTACAAATGCATCATAGAGACATACATAATGGAAAAATGAGAAAAGTAGATGAAAATAAAAAAATGGAGAGAAACAGAGGAAGTCAATTATTTTAAAGGAAAACATGGAAAAATTCGAACTGCACAAGGAAAACAAAAGAAGACAAATGCACACCTAACAACAACAACAGTTACAAAGAATATTATTTCAGTCTTTCAAGTAACTGAGGATTTGAAAAAGGATCCATGGACAGCATAAAAATTGTCACAATGATAGGAAGCAGCTGTTCATATTTGTACTATTAATTTGCATGAATTGCTTTACTAGTTAAGATCCTTACCTATAATTCCACTGTCTTTGCTCTCCAGGGTGGAGCTTGGGCTGCTAATAGTTCCACAGGGACTACTACCCTTGTTAGCGGCTGTTTTGCCAACACAGCTATTGAGAGTGGAGCAGGGACTATCAGTGCTAGGTGATGTAGTGCTGCTTGTGAGGGTGGAACATGGGCTCACTCCTTGACTGGCTACTGTACACTGCAATGTGAAGAGAAAGGAATAGTTATTAACCAGGAAGCAGTACACTATGTGGAAAACCAGAAATATCAAGGTGAAGAACAAAGTAAGAACAAAGCAAAGAGCCCATTTTTCAAGCAATAACTTCAAGAAGCAGGCAGCTTTGTCTTTACTGAGAAAAATAATGACAGCGTTTTCAGCTTAATCTTAAAAAGTGACCTCTGAAGAAAAGGAATTTTACAGTTCAGTGGAACAGTTGCGGTGAGGCAGATTTCTTCTCTATTAAACCTCTTCCTGAATACCCTTCTCCTCCACCCCCAGTATTTATTTATTTAACTTTGAGTTAAAAACATCAGAACTGGAGTCTTAGTCACTGAAACCCAAACTGATGCACTAAGATTTACGAGGCCCGGGACTAAAAGTGGAGAGAGGAAGGGGAAGAAGGAAAGGTTGGTAGTTACTGTGCAGCTTTGGTTAGCTGATGAGTTTCTTATGGTTAGTAGCTGCTTGCTTCTCCCCAAGCCCTCTACCCCCAAATGACAGACTGTCAAATGGAAGTGAACTTCTAAGTAAAAAACAAACACACACTACCCCAAAAGCATGCTCCTATTTTAACAAACCCCTGACATTTTTCATTCTCATAAAGCACGGAGAAAAGAAGGTAAAAAAAAAAAAAAGTTCCTCCTAAATACTAAAGGCAGAGAGAACCCTGAAGCTATTCACATTCATAGTAGATTAGGTTTAAAGTCCAGAAATGATGAGAAGCCTATTCTTTTTTTTTTTTTAAGAATGCAAAATCAACTCACAGTTTCAAAACAATCAGACACGCTCATTATAATTAATTTACAATTCTACTACCATATGCCTATTAAAATGGATTGTTTTGTTATCAAGTAACTGCAACCAGTAAACAGAGGAATTAACATTAGTCCTCTCAGAAACAGGATGAACATTAAATATATTATTTTTCATTATCCTACCATGACTTCATTTTTCTCTTCTATATGAGCAGATGTTGGGATCCCTTCTCCCAGTAAAAAACCCAATCTTGTCATCAATTCTTGTGCTGCAGGAGAACAGCTCGAGTCTTTATCAGGCTTTGCTTTGGAATGGGGAGAAAAAAAGAAGGCGAAAATTAGAGTCTAATATTTGGAAACTGTTACAAGAGATAGAAAAAGTACAATCAAATGTAAACATCAGTTCTTCTGTCTGTGCTATTTCTAACAGAGAAACTAATAACATTTAAACTTTTTGATAATCAGACTTTAAATTGTTGGTGAGTCTTGGATCTTCTGCATATCTGCAGAAATCTAGGGGAGAAAAAAAACCCACCCTGCCAGTCAAACCAGAAACAGGTTCAGTGCAACCGGTTCGTGTTGGCAACTGCCAACAAACACAGCCCATCATGATCTGCTTAGGGAAAACACCAATTGCTAATATCATCTGGCAAGCTAGCTTCTTCTACCATTTTCTTTCTTTGATGCCAACAGTTTGGCATTACCTACCAACCCATAATCATCTTCCCTAGCAGAAACATTTGTATAGCATTTATTTTGTCCACTAAAATATGTAGGCCTGTCCCATCCTCAGTCAATTAATTAAGGAGCATCATCTAGCCACTCAGAGAAACAGCAGGAATCCTCAGCTATAGCAATGCTGGTTGCGGTAGCTGCTGCCTGACCCTGAAAAGAGGGAAAACCACAGGAGCCTATGCTGCTGCTTCCCAACCAGCGCTTCTGGGCATGACACTCCTGAACGTCATCACCTCACAACTAGAAGTAGCAGGGACATCTAAATAGTTTTATTAGTTCAAAATTTGGAGGCTTCATGCAACAAAAAGTTCCAATGGATAAGGAAGAATGAAGAAGAATGTAGAAAGGGAGAGAGATGTCAGTGTACAGATTTGCAGATGAAGTTTAAAAGGCCCACAAAGCCTCTTAGCTGCACTACCTTCTACATATACACAAGCAGAGCCAGGGGAAGGAAAAGGAAATAATAATTAAAAAAGGCTGAACTGCCCCTTTTACTTTGGTCTTTCTTTTATGGCTTGACTAAGCCAAATGAATGTCATGACCACGTTTACTTCTCATGAAGAGCACACGGCATCTAACCACATTACACACAGCTGACATTCAGTGGCATTTGCAATAAACAGCACATTTTTCCCCAAGCTGCAGACTGTAAAAAAAACATAGAAAGCAACGATCTTAAGTGAACAGCTTGACCAGTAAGCATTACTTCAACAATATTTCAATATTGTGAGTGACATAAACCCCATGGCTGGCAAATATGCACCATTTACTAGTCAGTCATCCATCTTCATTTCACTTCAGCTCAATGCCTACTTGAATACTCGTATTTCTTAATACTGTGGACAGCTTAAGGTTTTACTCTGGATGATGGAATTACTTGATTCTCTCTTAATCCCCAAATGAGGAAATTTATGAAATGGTGTCTTTTTTGAAAGCAGATAGCAAAAGGGTTTTTATCTCAGAATAAATTGCAAATTTACAGGTCTTAGAATATTTGAAAACACATTTGGAAAACACATTTTCTCTGTAAAACTGTCATTTCAAGGATTACAATTAATCTTACAATCCTGGATATCACAAAGTTCACAAAATCAACATCTTCATTCTCCTGTAAAAGTTACAAAACACTATTATTGTTATATTAAAATATTAATCTTTGACAAGTCTGAGCAACTGTCAGGCATAGTACCGAATTCAGTTCAAGGAGCAGAGATAAAAGCCAAGAGTTTGAGGTGTTCAACCCAGCAACCACTGTTTAATCCTTAATGCTGGAGACCTTCATCAGCCTTACTGTATAGAGTACAGTGCTGTGAAGAGGAGGATCATGGTAAGATGGTCACCTTTGGATTAGGGAGATGAGGGCCATGGTCTCCCAGCTGGACATAAAGCTTTAATGCCAGCACCAAGACAGCTGTGAAGATGGAGGCACAAGAGGCACCAGGGAAACTATAACATACCAAATAGGGCATACAGAAGATGATGGTGAAAACAACTACAATGAGTTCTATTTTCACTAGTACAGATAAAAATAAGGGGCTTTTAAAAAAGAAAAACACTGGGGTTTAAACTGTAGTTTCCATTAAAATTGAAGCAAAATTAAAACAATTTTTCAGCTGGAACCTTGCCAGTTACATGCAATGACTTCAACAAGGTCAGCTAAACTGAAAAATTAATCTAAAAATACAAAGTAGATGAAATCCGTGTTACAGTGCATATAGTCATATACCAATAAAAAGGTCATTTGACAGTGAATGTCATGGTCAAAACAAAAGTCACACTCTGCTGCACTAGTCAAATTTAACAAACATGTTAATTAATCCTGGGAAGGTAGCTTTTCCCTGTAAGAGCCAACATAGGAGGCTACTGTTCCTGCCTTCTTGTTTAGCAAGCTTTTACAAAATGTCTGAAATGAAGCATTATACCCTGTGCACAGCTACACACCTGGGCTCAATTTACATTAAAAACAAGTTCAGAAAAGTTCTAGTATGCATATGCAGCAGTCACCAACACTCAGACATCACTTTGCCTGCAGTACACACAGAGGTCCAAATACTTGAGACAATTCCACAGATTATGTAAGTAAAATGGCAAGTACCTCCTCCTTACCACAGCATGTTAAAATCTGCAAAGGATTCTTACAAATAGTCTTATTTCCTTACTATGAGGGCCCCTTTGTATCACTGTCTGAAATGAACAGCTGTTCTTCCAAATAAAGTATCGCTGAACTGCATCTTACCATTTTGACTGGGTTCTCCTTGCTCCGATCCTTTCCTCAGTGGTAGAGCCACCTCACCTGGCACTCTAGGACTTTCCACATACTTTGGCTTCCTGATTGGACCTGCAGCGGGAATGAGCTGAGTGTAACTGATATTTTTCCAGATGGACCACAGGTTTCAGAGGTACACTGTTTATCCTTTGCAAAATAAGTTGAGGAATTATTTTTTACATACAGAGCTGGCTACTGTAAAGATGAGGAAGCTGCTGCACTTCCACTCTTGTGAGAAAACCACTCTTCAGGCTTTTTGTAATGCGAATTCTGCTAGAAAACAAACCCAATCTGCTTGCCTGAAAAAAATTCCTGTATATATGAACTGAGTGACTTTTTCAAGTTCAAACTCAGATAACTTTCAGTGGGCATCCTCAGATCAGAGCTTTTATTTTCTGCTGTAACAGGAAAATAATTTTGTTACCAGCATCTTTGAAGCCAAGACAGAAAGACTACCACTAGGCAGCTTGCAACAAGAAGACAAATTAAAACCAAAAATGCTTTATGTTACAGTGTACTTCCTCCAAATATTGACACATGCCCTGATCATAAGGAATGGTGAAGGTGAGTTCAAAAGACCGAAAGAAAACACTGGTGGCTACTAATGGTTTCTGGTTTCATTAAACAGCAGTTTAATGTTGGCATACATACTAAGTTCAAACATACCACCTTCAGTATTAAGAAGAATAAATAAGATGAATTCACACACACATACTTCTAAAAAATTTGTCTGATTCACTCTTTCCTCTCACTTTTAGCATCATGATCTGGTTTCAGGCTGCTTATGTCCCTATTCTTTGCTAAATATGGTCTAGTAGCAACCACAGAAAATATAAAGTACACAATTTGAGTAACAAAAGGGAGCGGTGGTGCCCTCTAAAGGCTTACCAGAAAAAGTATACGGGTACTACTCTAGCAACACTTCGAGCCACAAACACAGGGTGAAATTCTGAAGTCAGCAACAGATAGTACAGGCAGATACACTGCTTACACTAATACACAGTATGTCATAAACCTCAAACTCCATCATATATTTACTCACATGCAAGACTTCTGTACCAATAAAAGCATTTGCAACCTAAGAGTTTTGAAAAAGCGTGAACAGGGAAACTTGCCAAGTTACATACTGGAAAGCTAAGATATGTAAATGGCATGCAGAATGGAAACATCGTCATTAGTGGTACTGAAAACTCAACCCCAAATTTTGTCTTAAATTTTCCATAACACAATCCAATTTCTTGTCACGTGTGTAAAAAGCCACTTGAAACTTTCAAAGTTTCAGTGAGCTTAAGGTATGATAAGTAATTCCAGTATTTCACCCAGAACCACGTAATTATTAGCTGGAAGTGCCTAGAAACACGGTTAGTTGCTGGGCTTAACAAAATATGAAAACAAAGGTATTTCTGTGGATTTCACCATCTTTGGCAACACAGTAATTTTTCCCTTCTTCTTTAAATACAACCTCTTGTTGTATTTAAAGAGCTATAATCTGAAGTTCTGTCTGTCATGTAACATTACTGTAAGAATAGGAAAGTTTCCTCACTTGCAAATATGTCCAACATGCTGCAGCCAAATTATTTTTAAGCATGTACATTAGGCCACAGTGACAAAGTACAAGAGAAAACCATGCTACTGGCAGCATTCCACTTCTGCATCTTGCATGTTTATATATTACTCTTATTATTTCGTTCATCATAATAACAAAATCAGAGCCTCAAATACAAGCATGCAGAACTTGGCATATTTCATGTGAAACACTTCTTGCACTACTACTTGTGGTCACATCTATTTCTTTATTTCCATCAAAGAACCTCAAAGCTGAATTCTGTCACATTCAAATAGGAGTAGCTGAAATGCTAGAACTCAGCTCAAATACTGTACTATATCTTATCTCTTGGTCATATGGTTTAGTCAGGCAATCCTGCAAGGAGCAGTGAGTTGGACTTGATTATCCCTCCAAACTTGAGACATTCTGGGATTCTAAGGCAGAGAAAGTACCAGAAACTCATACAGAACAATAAAAAGAAAAAATCTTGAATAAAAGTGCTTACTAAATGAGCCTCATATGTCCTCATCAAACTAAAAGAAGCCAGAGGAGTAGAAAGATATTAATGTAAGCATAAATAAGCAGCATTTAAGCACTACAAAAGGAATCTTGGACAGTTTGAAATACCAGCTGTCAGGACTACTGGCCTCTCTGATGAAGCACTTCCAGATGCTGGAATGCGAGGTTGCCCCACAAAACTTTCATTTCACACCAAGCATTCCAAACTGCCCTTACACGATCAGGTCCAACCCAAAGGCATCCTGTCACAGCTGTACTTCCTCACATAATCACAGCGCAACTTGATTCCCCCAGCCAGGCTCAGTTACTCTTACTTCCCCTACTCCTCTCCCCTTCTCCCCTTGCTTTCCTACTGTATCCCTCTCTCCCTTTCCCAGAATATTTCACTCTGCAGTTTAAGTTCAGCAGAAAAGACACAAGACCTTCTCACGGCAGGATCTTGGTCTTACCAGAAGCATCTAAATTATACTAAAAATCTCAAGTGCTAATAATTATCAACACTATGCTATACATGGCTTTTTTCCCAGATCCTTCACCTGATCAAATGCATTAGTTTCCAAGTTATGTACTTTGTCTATAACCCAGAATTAGAACTACTTTCAGAAGTCTTTTTTAAAAGCACTTACCAAAAGGAAAGTTTAAAGCTACAGTGACTTCATCTTTAAAGTCACGCCAGTCCTTGATTTTCAAAAAAGCATTCTTTTTAGACCCTTTATTTAATAAAATTTGATAGACTTGAAAACAAAATAAAATCCTAAGATCTCAGCCATGTGCCTTCCCTGGTCAGACTGGTTAAGTTTGCACTGACATGCTGTTAAGCAACTGAAGCTCTAGAATAAAGATGTGTTTCCAAGCTCCATCTTTCATCAGTAATAAGCTCATACTGAAAGTGGGTGATGAATTCAAGTACTAATTATTTCTTATATCTCTCAGTAGCAAACTCCTGACAAGGCTAACTTGTCAGTAGGCTACTACCTTGTTACAGCTATGTATATTTTTTTAAGCAGAAAAAAATTAATAAAACAACATACAGTAGGCAAAACCACCAAGCCTCTGAAGCAGCAAACCTACAACTCTGCTGCAGAACATGGATTTTATTATTACCAAACTCCGCAATTTTCAAGTTGTTTCACCTCCCAACTCTGCACACATTGCAGAACTAGTGACTGGTGGTGGAAGGTCTTTTGCTAAGAGTTTAGCTTACAGTTTATGAGAAATGAAATGGCAGCAGGCCAAAAAAAGCTGACATCCAGGATAAAAGTCCCAGTTACTTCTGTGTCCACACTTTAACTCTGGAATTCCAGAACTCTGGATCTGAGCACTGACCAGCGCCCCCAAAGATAGATGGAGCAGAAGCCAGGAAGCTTCAAGAAAGCTAGATGCACTTGCTTGTGACCCAAAGGCAGTTTGCAGCATGCCCTTGGAGCAACAGCTAGTTACACTGCTGGGCACATGTCCTCCATGTCCCATCCGTGCCTCTAAACTGAGCTGCTGGTACACCAGCTGAATGAATTTAGTCCTCCATCCCCTCAGGATGTCCTGGATCAAGAATACTTTCACAAGAAAGCAGCTGTGCTCAGCCACCCACTTCTGACCGTATCTGTTTTTCTCTGCCCTGGGAAGCCTGTCCACCAAAGGAAGACAGGACATTTCACAGGCTCCTATGAAGGAACAACACAGTAACGCTTACACAGCACATCTGTAAAATACAGAAAACCTCCCTCAAGTCCACGCTTTATCGCACTCTATTGTGCACTTGAGTATCATTGGTAAAGATGACAAAATTGTGGGCATTTTAAAACTTTCTGTGGGCATTTTTAAACTTCCCTGACTTATTCACTATAATAACAGTAGTATACTGATATCTGGTTAGAGAATCACTGAATCAGCACAAAATGAATGTTAATGAAAACTGTGTCCTAATGGTTCATAAGCCCATACTGTGATTTCACAGGCTTATGCCCATTTTTAACCAATGTATCATCATGAGTTTTGCCTGCTACAGTCCTAAAGGAACCTTTAAATAGCAGTGTTTTTGATGGAAGCATTTAATATACATAATGTAGCTTACAGTGCTTTTACATAAAACTCAAACCAATAGAAAAGGGTTTTTAAGTTACAGTTCATAGTGTTTTAATCCCTTAAGCTTACAGAATGACACATTAGATATTGTTTCACTGAGTAATCATGCATTTCTAAAAAGAAAGGAGCAAAAAAAATATTCTTTTATGTAGGAACTATAATACCACAAATAAAGTGCCAGATTGAACAGCTGATGTTAAAAATAGAACCTTTTCAGTTAAAAAAAATACATATATATGAAAACCAAGCACAATTCTCTCATTTCCTATGGACAGAAAGCTGAAAAAAGAAAACAAAAAAGCCAGCAGAGAAAGGGCCTTAGTTATCAAGCTATTAAGCAGTATCTTTTCTTCCGACACAAGTTCAGAAACTTATCAAGTAGAAGTGTAAGTTTCAGGACACAAAAGAGTTCCAGCAGATAAAAGTAGAAGGCTACTGGTAAATTCCCAAATAACTGTAAAAGTAATATTTCACTATTTCTGAAGCCAACATTTGTGAGTCATGACCATGCCTCAGTGCACCTGTACAGCTACTAACTCTGAGTATATAGGAGCTAACTGCATCCACACATGCTAATGCAGCATTTGACAAATGATGACTTCTAATTAGTTTTAAAGTGAGACTTCAAGAAAACAATGAAGGACAGAGCTGGCACCTTTCCTTAAGTTAAATATACAAATATAACCAAAGGTACAGTTTTCGAAACCAAGGAGGTGAATGTCCCATTAAACAGTGACAACAAAAATACATCCTCAATAACAAAAGAACAGTTTTAAAATAGAATAGGATATAATGTACTGGAATCAGGGAAAAAATACCAAAAGACTTCAAAACAAGAAACAACAAAACAGGCACAAACTGAGCCTCAGACCTAGTGGGTAACTGGCTCGCTGTGCTGCTGCCTTGCTAAGCACTACTCTGTTGCAGCAGCTCTTCAGGTCTCACCGCCCTCTCTCTCACTAGTAACAAAAGAAGGACTTGCCTCTCTCCCTCCTTTGAAAGTACTTGCAGCAGCTGGATAAAACATAACTAGCTTGCCAGTTCTTCTTAGTATGTGGTGCGCAAGTTGCACACTGCAAACAACTCCAGTAAGCTGGCTTCCCTCCTCCTTGCTGCCAATATGTAACTAAGGGCTGCACTTCAGGCTTTTAACTTTTCCTCCTTTTCCTGTCTGCAATCTCCCTCGCTAACAAAGTAAACCCCATTAGGGACACACTAAGGAGAGACTGCAGGATGCATGCTAAGCTAACTATACCACATCACCCTCAAAAAGGCAGTTTTCTTGTCTTCAACTAGAATCCTTCTGCTTGGCTCGAAATCCAAGGGCACGCCAAAGTTCTCTGAGACATTCCACACTTTGTTTATTAAAAATCACAGTATATTTACGCTATGACACTTGCAATCATAAAGTGTCCCATTCATCCTTTTAGCAGCAGCCTCTGATGCTGCATAAAGTCTCTAAAAACTACATTGATTCCTTGTTTATTTTCATAAGTACTTTGAGGCAGAGGTCTGCTTTTAAAGTCGAATTTTTAAATTCTCCCCTTTTTGGCCTCAGGCTCCCTGAGGCAACATGCTGCCCTGTCACACTGCAGCTGGCCCAGAGAAGAGCTGCCTGCTACACCACAGCCTGTACCTTCTGCCCCAGGTACAACCTGGTTCTATAGGAGCACAGAGGCATTTCCTCATGGTACCTACCTGTTCTTTCAGATTTCCACCTAAAAGTGCAATATGGGAATATGGTGATAATCTCATTTCTCAGCTAAGAAATACTGGGCAGGGAATGTAAGTCATACATGAACACAGGTTTATATTTCTACCCAAAGACTGTAGGATGATTACATTTTTTAAACTAAAAGATAGCTTGCTCACCAACTATCACCAGAGGGTGCTCTTTCAATGCTATTTCATAACAAATACATGGGACACTGGCCCTGGTGAAAGCAGCTAAAAATACATTCCTTTGAAACAAAAAAATCACATTATTTAAGGTGACAATAGTCCAAATCGGTCATTTATAAGCAAAGTATAATTACATATGTCAGAGCTGAACAAAAAGAAACCATTCCAGAAGAACCAGAGCAACATGTATCAGTCATGTAAAAATAGATCAGAATGGAAATATCTTCAGGATGTATTTTTAACTCTCACACTTTAAGCTGTGGAGGAGACCCTGTACTGAATTTTTTTCCCAACAAACTACTGGGGAAGTGACTACAGTACTTGCAAATCTGGTGAACATCACAAGAACTAGTAAAATTCATAGTAAGTTTATTTTTGTGTACCAATCTAGAATAGGAGACATGAATTATTCCATGGATGAAAAAGGACCCATTTAAAGATGAACTGTATCTGCACAATGGAAGCTCTCTTCCCATAGTGCATAATGACTGCATCAGGTCTGATAAAAAGTTCATCTGGAACAGTGTTTCATTAGCCGCAAGAGCCAGAGAAAAATCTAAGTTATAGAAAAACATACTTCTTTGGTCCACTTTTCTTGAATTAAGTGGCTTATCATTTCCCAAGACGTAAGTGGTCACTTTCTATTTAACACTGCTAGATGAATTTTCCTTCCAAGAATTTATCACCGCCTTCTTTTAACAATCTGCATCACCCACAAGTTGACTGCATGAAATAGTAATCATACTGTCTCCTTTTCCCTAAAAATGTCTTTCTTCCAAGCAGAAAAATACCAACTGAATCTATTTGAGCGATTTTAGAGCCATTCCACACCTTTAGTCACTCCTGCAGGCCTTCTCTAGCTTTAGTGTACGTTTTTCAAGTTGGTATCACCAGAGCTACCCCAGTATCTTCCTGGTGTAGATGAACTAGACATTTATAGAATTCTATAATGGCACTTTGTTGTTGTTGTTTATGATCTATTGCTTTCCTGATTTTTAATGGGGTTTTTTGATTGCAGAAGAGCTGACTTTCCAGGAAAAGACTGTAACTTGTGCTTTGAACCAGCTTTCCTTCCCATCAGCATTAACTATTTGACTCTGTGTCCGTACTGACAGATTGCCCAACCCAGATGCAGGACCTTCCCTTGGACAGCTTACTGCATGCAAGAGGAACTGCTTCCCTACATTCTCAAGATCGATGCACAATGCTGAAGCCTTAGGTGAAACCAGTTCTCTTTCTTACCTAGTCTAGTCTCAAGTATCAGGTATGCCAATTAACTTGCTTATTAATAAAAAGTTAAAGTTTAATTTAAAAACTAACTAACAGTTCTACTGCACAATTATGGAAGACTCTTCCAGCAGTCCTCTTTGACATTCAGTGATGTCTTTAAAAGGAAAGCTGCCTCCTTCTCTGTTCAAGCATGATGGTATCAATAATTTAAGTCAGTAAACACTTGCTCCAAGGGCAGCAGCACTATCTGTCATTCGCGCCTTAAACTCCAACAACCAACTTTTTTTAAATCTCCTTTATAAATCAGTATTTTCATTCTTTTAGCTGACCCTCCTAAATCAGCATATAATCAACTATTACCCCTTTAAGACCATAAATATTGGTTTTGTTGCATACCTGTAAGATTACCAGTCCAAGCAATGCTCATTCTAGGTTTATAAGAAATTCAACTTACTGTGACAGTTTCTAATTTACTGCTTCCCTTCCCAGAGTTGTCCTGCTGACAACTTTTCCTCGTTCTGTTTGTTTCTGCTTTTATCCACCTCCTCCTCAACAAACTATTTCATTAAGGAAGCTTTTGACTCCAAATGAACCAGGCACTTTAGTTCTGCCAATAATTTTAGGCTCCTTAGTAATTTAAGATATAGTTTCTCTCTTCCCTCCTTTTATAGTTAGAGTTGAGGACTGAAACAGGGCCAGAAACACTGGTACTCTTCCAAGCTCTTCTCACAAAGAAAAAGCTCCTCCTATGCAAATAATTGAAGCATAATGTCACTCACAGCAGACTGCGCAAACGGGATGGCGCAGCTTTCCATGTTCCAGTGAAGAAATTTGCTTGCTCTCCAGTTTTTTCCTGCCTATGCGTTAGGAGGGTCTAGTGGCTGACCTACTTTCAGATGATGGGCAAAAAGCAGCTATGACCCCACACACTGCAGCAAAGACACCCTCTCAGTTGTGTACATGAATCACCATGCCTCTCCACTGCAATAGGAACAATAAAACAGCTAACGCCACTAACATAGCGGTCTCCTACTATATGAGTACGCATCAGCTTGGTCTCAGGCCTGAACCCCTACCATGAGGGGTAGCAGATGACAGGAAGGAAATGGAATGCGGTGTGCCAGAGATTAGGACAGCAGTTTCAAAGAGCCACCAAAACCAACAAGTCCTGTGTTTGCCCAGGGGTTCCCCAGATCAATGATTTCCAAACCTGTTCTGAACAGATAAATCTAACTCACTAATCAGTGAGGTACGCAAGCCATCCTCTCAGAAAGATGAGTCCAAATCTGAGATCTGATAATTACATTATTCACAGAAACAAATATGCCTATGATGGAACAAAACCTCTTAGTTTAAATGGACAGAAAACACCAAGCTTCCCACAGCACATCCTCTGCTCAGTTACAGAGTTTCAAAGACTTGAAAAAATCTTAATGGTATGATTTATATTGAAAAATACATCTTTAAGTAGTTTCTTTGTCTTCACTTCTTAACTGAGAGGACTAAAATTAGAATTTTATTCTACCACTAGTCAGTGAACTTCATTACTGCACCTTAAATTCAGAATCCCACGTTCACCTTCTATGCAATCCTTTCTTCCTTCATTCATCATATCCTGAAAAATCTTTAACTTGCTATTTCTAAGCTACTTAACCAGAGTGCTTTGAAATCAGTATATTAATATACTCCCTTTTTAGTACTCCCACTCCAGATGCTAGACAGGTAACTTATATTAAGTCATCTTCTACCAGGCATAGTTTGTTGAAAGTCAAAGAAATAGCAGAGAATGTTTCCAAGAGAAACAGCAACCTACACTTTTAAAAATGCATGTCACTAAACTAAATCATAGAGTGGGGAGGTTATACCTCATGTACTCAAATGTACCTAGAATGCAGTTAAGTTTTCCCAACACTAAGAAAACTAAGAGGTAGATCCGGACCTTCTCTTAAATCTTTGGCAAAATCCCATTTCCTTCCCCATTATAAGGACTTCACCCCACGTTTTAAAATTGCTTAGGATGACAGCCAGTTGCAGTAAGAGACAAATAACAAAATATCATTCAGTGGCTCAAAATTTTTACATGAACTGTCAAAACCAATCCCAAATTACTTAAGCATGAAGTGAGATTATTATTTTAAACTCTGAAAGGAAAAAAAAAATATTGACAGGCAACTTACACCAAGAATACTTGTTAGAAATTGTATTTACTATCCTGTGGTAATTCTTTGAGCACAGTTTTTCTTTAACTTTATGTCAAATGGGTCATTAACAAAGACATTTCTCAATGCTGACTAAAAACAACTTTCAACACTTTTTGTTCCTAGACCTTATAAACTTTACAACAAAGAATTCAAAACTGTTGAGTGTCTCCACAAGTAATAGGAATATGGACACTTTCACCTGACACTCAAGCACTGACCTGGATGAACCCAAGTGATGCTAGCATGTCGGAATGATATATATGCGCAGAATGCTGATAAAAGGGAACCAGATGGAGCACCTTATTTAGGAAAGCTCACACATAAGTATGCAGTCACTACTAAGGACCCAAACACTGAAAATTAACAAGTTTCTTGTCATAACTTCAGCAGCAACTTACCTATTAACACATTTATGTTTGCAGATATGAAACAAATAAATGCACTGTATAAGCCACAAACAACACTCTTACAGTCACTAATAAATGCATAAACAAAGGTTTTTGCAGTTGTCTTTTACCTAACTTCTGTACTAATTGTAAATAACCAGTTTTAAACATATTCATATATTTCAATACAGGTATTCATGATACCAGTTAGAATAATTCTTTGCCATATGAAATCATATATTCTATTTGATCACCAAATCCCTGGGAACACGCAAAAAGCATTCAGTGCTCTTGTTCTTATTACAAAAAGATTAGCATGACTTTACCATGTCACTTATGTATAAATTGTACCAAAACCTGAGTTCAAGTGCCATGAAGGTGTTGTTAGTTGCTCATCAGCTTTGTTTTACCTGGAGATTTTTTGTTTGATCTTGACTGCATCAAATAGGACTGGCGTGGCAGCAGAGGTGAAGATGGCAGCGACATTGAGACTCCTTTAGCCAAGTTCATTCTATAAGTGTCCTCGGAGACTGGCTGATTGCCAATGGGAAAATCTGCATTGTGGCCAGATGTTGCTATAACCTGCAAGGCATTCTCTGGGCTGGAGTCACCTGCTAAAAATAAAATTTTGTCATCCATTATGTGATATACCAAAATAAAAACCAGACAGTTGCATTGAAATACAAGTATTTAACACAGGAAAAGGTATTTGCCAGCAACAATCAAGCATGACTCATCTTACTGTGCACCCTCCACTGCAGAATCCAGAAAAAATTAAATACACAAGTATGCAAGCTTTTGTTTTACTGTAATAGAGGCAGCAAGCTGCAAGTGAAACCTCACTTTCAACAAAGTAAGTACTTTTCAGATTTCATCCTCAGCGGTAAAACCAAGTTTCCTAATAAGATAAAAGTATTTCTACAGCTGAAAATTTATTTTAGGATCACTGTGATATCTGAAAGTCAAGACCATCTGAAAATAATTTAACTTGTTAAAAGAGCAATTTAGCTGGATTACTCCCTACACACAATCAAAAGGTAGATCACTAAAAGGCACACTCATATATGGCCAGCCTAAGCTTTATTCTTCTGTTTAGGTTATTGTTTGGTTTTTTTGTTTTTTTTTTTTTTTTTTTAAACTGAGGATCCAGTTATGCGCAATTTGAGAGCAACAGTGATTTTTTTGGTTTTTTTTTTTTTTTATCTAAGGAAAAAACAAGCCATTGGTTCACAATGTAGTTAAGTGACACATCAAAATGGGAAAATACACTCAAAACAGAAATTCCTTGCTGGTGCAGAAAATGCAATTTCAGCCAAATCAAGAATATGTTTTCAAAAAACAGAGAAATATATTGTTCACAGTAATGGATCAAAGACAGCAGAAATACAAGTTGAAACTGCCAAGTTTTTCCTAGTCAGATGACAGAGCTGAAATGCGAAGGTTAACAATTAAATACAGCCTGTTTTAATACCCAAATTAGGATATTGCTCAATTATTTACATGAACTACTGTTGAACCAGTGTGACCAAAGGTAAAATACAGGAAAACAAGATAGATGCAAAAAAGAAAGAGAATGCCAGAACATTTTTTAGACAAGTCCATGTGCAACAACTAGCATGGTTACGCACTGGAACACGAAGTACAACTAGAAGCACAAACAAAGGAGAAGCACAATCTTTTCAGATATGAATCCCTCACACCAGGTTCATTTTCTTACACTAAGGAAACACTTAAGATAAATGTGGCTCTACAAGACATAATTCATGTTCATTTTATTGTTGTTCAGTTGTTGCCTTCGATTTTTAACAGCTGTTCTCCTACCAGATGCGAGTACTGGGAGCACTAACTGCATACTAACTGCATACAGTGCACTTCCACAGTGTGTCAGAAGGAAAAAAAAAAACCCAAACCTAACCTCCAGAGAAGAGTAAAAATATTTTTGTCTATTTAACTACAGCTCTCTTTCTTTTAGAGGTATGCACAGAAGGCAAGAAAACCAAGTATGCTTGAATGATAAGTCTACTTCTCTATTTCCAAAGGTCTGTGCATTTAAAATTACTTGGGGTTATCCTAGCCATACTTGCTTCTTCGAAAGAAGCACATGGGAGGGCTACATATGACAAACGGCCTTGAAGAACGCTATGCTAAATTCAAACTTCTCTTTAACATTTTGTAACCATAAAACTTACTTTCTTATTCCACTGAAACAAACTAAATCACCACCTTCCAAAAGTCCTCCACTCCGTTCAAACAAAATTCATAGTATCAGGTAATGATTTTAAGGAAGCAACTCTAGTTTCACGAAGTCAAGATGGAAATCAAAAACTAAGTAACTATAACTTTATATCTTCTTTTTTTGAAGTCCATGGCAACTATTATAGGAGCATAACTACTGGTTTAAAAATCAGTATTTTAGCAAGCTAGCTGTAACACACCATTCTTAAATAAAAGTACAGTCTAAGTACGTATTTAGAAGAAAAAGACTATTTTAAACACTATAATTACATAGATGAGATTTTTTTGAAACACCAAGATATCTAAATTACTAAGTTCCCGTTCACTTTCAGTGGAAATGCAGAGGCTAAGAATTTTCTTCCTCAGTTTTTTTAGAAATTAAACTTTCACAGTAGCTGTTCTCAAACACAGGTTTAACATTCAGTGTATTATTCTTTACTATTCAACATAGTACATGTGGGCTTGTTTCATAAACTGTTCAAAATCGCACAGATACTCCATTTTTTCCTTTGAATGTAGGCATAAAGCCAGGAAGCAGCACAGAAATGCAGCAAACTACAATTAGAAAACACTAGCATTCTTGTTAGAGTTTCTTACTAGATACATTGCCAAGGTTGGAATTTGGAAATTGTGTAAGTATTCCAGCTGGAATGTTAGTGAGGGGGTGCAGGAGACAAGAGAACAACAACCAAAAATCACCTCCTCCACCTTCAGAATTAGTAACTCCACCTACAATTCCCTTATTTCTATTTTTTTCTCTTACTAGGACACAAGCAAGCAATGTTTAATTCATTGTCTTCTTAGTAGGCTTTTGAATTCTGGATTGATTTTAATTTATCCTTCCCTATTGCATATGAACATGCTTAAACAGTCATGTGTTCTACTGAAGCAGAAGCAAGCTTGTTACACATGAAAAATGGTGAGAACACTATGGAATAGCAGACAGCTGTTAGACACAAATCATTCCAAGAAAGCAGAAACTGCACAGCTGAGTTTCTAAAAAGCTGTTAACTAAATGCGACACCAGCTAATAGACCAACCCCACATTTGTGACATCAGAAAACAGGAACAGCAGGAGTAGAAGTGAAACACCACCACAACCCTCCTATACTGTCCCAGCCATAGGCACAAACCAGACCTTCTCCAAGGAAAGCAACTCCCCAAGACTTCCACGATTCAAGGACTCATTAAGTAACAAAGTAACAAATGACAAATGGAAGCCTGTGGCTGAGATGCTAAATTTTACATGGCAAGGGGCTGTTCAGAGAGAATAAAACTGTTGCTGATACCTAAAAGCTGCTCCCAGCCAAGGAAGTCTCCAGGTCCATGGAGAGTAGCTGGTGACACGGTCAGCAGGACAGCTACTTGCTTTCTTTCCTCTCTTCCCTACAGAGCTACTCATGGCTATTCTTCCCCCTGGGTTTCTCCCTTACAGAAGTACCCCAAAATAGAGGAAGAGGTAAAGAAGATGTGGGGGGAGGCCACCAAGAAATAAGCGTGTAGGATGGCAGAACTGGGAAGTAGATTTGAAAATATACCCTGTAGATTCTAGCTGATGCTAGGATGAGGCTCACCTTTATTCATCGTGTAGGATGGGAGACACAGCTAGAGGAACAGCTGTTTCAGGCCAACTTAAGACTGCCAGGTACCACATATTTCCATAGAGACAAACCAGTTCAACTGAATATTAAAGCGCTTGCCTCAGACATAAGCAATTTCATAATATGCTTAGGAGTCCATACCACAGTGAGAGTGACAGGACAAAACCTAATAGAGGCAGATGACCTCTATCTCTTTGTCCTATGGGCTCTCTAAATGAACTTACAAAATTTATCATTCTTGCAGTATAGCATGAAGGGAAGTTCTATATCCACACAAATAATGTTACTTATGGCTGGCTATAGTTAAATTACACATCTGGTAATGTAGGATGGCAAACTTCATTTTTATATGCTTAAACTATTCTTTCCTAAGTCTCTGAGTCTATCCTGTATATTTAATTTTATATTTAATCCTGCATTTTCTATTTTGTATAATTGGGCTGATGAGCAAATCCATGTATTTTATTGAATTTACAGGAATTTTGCTGTAAGATACTTGCATCTACACGTACGATAAGAGAGACACAGAATTAACAAGCTTGTGGGATCCACAAGGTACATTATGCTTTCCACTTGATATTAGGGAAACAATACTAGGAAAATGCATGAGTAATAGCTGTCAAAATGCAACTTATTACAATGACTGACTATAGCCAGATGCCACACACTGATGCACACAGAGAACCAAAATTATTTGTTACTAACTTAAAGCTTAGTAATTTCTAATATTTTAGCTACCAGAAAAATACTTTAAACTTACATGACATTTATTAGTCTCTACCCCAACATAAACCAGACAAACATCAGCTCTGGAATAGGAGGAAGATGACCTCTCACAAGTTCTTTAATAACATCAAACTAAAACCTATCCTAAAGGATAGGTCCTGTGAAATCCCACTTCCTTATTTTTAAAACCTCCAAGCTGTACATTTTCCAGTGTCAAGCAGCCTCCGGACAAAAATTCTTCATAAGCATCAATCAACACCAGAGTTCTTATCCAGTGGTCAAAGTAACCATGGAAACAACTTAATGGCTTCAAAAACCACACAAAAAGCTTTGAGAATGGAAATCAAATCCCAGTTTAGTTGTACCTAGGGATGTAACTGAAAGGCATAATCTGATTAACAAACTACTTTTTTTTTTCCTCCCTTAAGAGACAAAAAGATACAAGGATGGCTGACTAAAGTAATGATTTTGTAGAGACTAATATCCTAAAAGAGAACTTGGACTGTAAGATTAAGCTAATCCTTCTATTGAATAGAGAGGATAAGTAAAATGAAAACCTTTACAGTGCGTATGTCAGTATTAAATGTAATAAACCACATCTAATTCTTCATTCTGTATACATTGCTTAGAAATAAAAAGAATGCTAGCTAACAAATTACATGTAAACTGGAGCTTGGTGCAGATTAGGAATTTGGATTATTTGAATATGAAGGAATAGGACCGCAACCTTCCAAACAAAGGTTTAGCGAAAGCTAGACCAATGAAAACGCAGACTCCTTCAGTCTGAATATTGACAGTGAGTGCAGAACACACAGCATTCTACAGACTTCTCTCAGTATGGATTTCTGGGATAGACGATTGTGTCTTTTTCTCCTTAAGCTCTCTACTAAGGTGAAACAAGACTCTCAAGCCACTTAAAAAAAGGTACTGACATAAAATTGTGCTACAGCAGAGGAAATCTAAAAATTCTGCAGTTCTGCTTAAGATGTTTAAAGACAAAAAAAGAAAAAAAAAAAAGGTTAACTGTTAACACCACAAGATCCTATTGCTGAAAAAGGCTCCTTGCAAGCACCCTGGGATGAAGTTTACTGACATCACCTCCCAAACTAATGTGAACTTGACTGTAACAGCCCAGCTCTGACCAGATTACTCTGGCATGAACTTTAAAGCAAAGCAGCTGTAAACAAACTTTTCCATGTAACAGCTGCAAACTCTGCACTTGTATAACACTGCTATACATACTGCAATAGCCACTGCTCATTCTGCTTGGGAATAGAGAATGTTAATGGGACTGGTCTACAGCTGTGTGTTGACCAAGGCCACTGCTGGCTTTTGTTGACACTCAGAGATCAATACACAGTGAAGACAAGAAATAAATCAGTATTCTCCACAGAGAATACAACCAGCATTAAACCTGGCGGCTGGCTCAGTCTCCATCTACACGCCCATATTCTGTCTGCAAACTGCCCTGACACTTCCATCAAAATGAAGAATGACTGTGTGCGTTAGCCTCTGTATATTTGTATATTTGGTGTGCTGTTAAAACTTGTGAGAGTGGCAAAGCAGTGGAAAAGGTAGTCCAGGGAGGCTGTACAGCCCCCATCTCTGGAGACTCTCAGAAGCTGAGCAGACACAGTCCTGGGTCATCACAGTGCTGCAGTTCTGTGATAACTTCTGGATACACAGCTACCACAAACTCCCATAAAGCTCGCAGCGAATCTCTGCCATCAAATGCTGAAAAGGTGCGCTTAAGAGGTGTAATTCCTCCGCTATTTTAGAGCGGACATTATGGTGTGAATTGAGATGGAATTAAATAACATTGACATGGGGAGTGTGCAAAAGACTACCAACACTACCTACTGCTGATAATTTTGTTAACAGCATTACATGAGGCCTCTGTTTTCTTTACACCAAGCACCCCATGGTACCTCTGCATAAACTGCTGAGTTGCGAAGAACAGCACAAGGAGCAAACTGTTCCCATCTACAGGCAGATGCCTGTATCTGCAAACAGAAACATCCAACCTGCAAATGTGCCCACATGTTACTCCTGATAGTCTTCATTTGAAGCGGAATAAAGGTAAGACTCTACAAACAAGTTCAGAAGGAATCACGAGGGGGGAAACAGAAGTTAGTTATATGGCATGACAAAAGTCATAAAGCACTTTCCAGGACGAGGCATCACTATGCCTATGTAGTAAGAAACTGTTGAAGGATTACAAAACAGTGGTTTAAATATTTAAAAAAATGTTTTTTTCTAAGTTCCATCCTACTTTTCAACAGAATTTAGAGGCAACTGCAGACAGAACTCTGCAGCATGGTTCAGTGACTGTGTATAAGGTGTTTTATTTTAACTGCAAAACACTGATAATTGCTCTTTAAAGGATCTATGTCCTTCAAAAGTAAAATGCTTATGCGTTTATGTACTTGTACATACACAGCCAGTCCAATATAGTGAGTCAGTCTAGGAGGACAGAAGGAGCCAACTGACCCAGGCTTTCCAGTTCAGACAAGGTAATCACTCACACTACTACCAACATAGATCAGGAGTTGAAGAAAAATTCATGGTAAGTGAATGAGTTCATCAGCTAGCCTTCTGGGATGAGAAAATAGGCTTCTGACATGTAAAATACATGCATTAGCAAAGATCCACATTTCATTCTTTAGCTCTTGAGACTCTGGAGAGACCAGAGAAAGGGAGAAACTGGCATGGAATGGGAAGAAAACTCATTATAGCCTGAGTACCAGAAGCAGTGAAGCGCATTGAGTGCGAAACAAACCAAGTAAAGATTAGAATAAAAGGTCCAAATGGACAATCTTTGCCAACTATGCTCGTATTTGACATTATTTGCTCACTTTCTGGCATTTATTTCTGAACTCTGGATTACTTTTTCAGTACACAAAATACTAATGTTCTCTGGTAGTGCTTACTTACAAAAACCCAACCAATTTTTAAAGATAAATAGAGGTTATTAGAAATACTGAAGTAATTTCTTTTTATATGTTTCAAGGGCAGGATTTTTCCCCCTTTCCCCCTCTCCCCATTTGTATACATGGGATATATCACTGGAATTAGCTTCTGGGAAAAGACATTTACCACATTAAATACTCACTGCTCAGCAAAAAAAGGAGCTTAAGTTCTTAAATAACTGTCAACAGCCACCGAAAGTGGGCAAAGCAACACAGGGTAATCAAAACCAGCTCCATATTTTACGCATGAAACAATGCTTCTTCTGTTGCAAGATATTTTTAGAGTAACAACAAAAAGTCAAACTGAAGCTTGAAAGTATTCCAATACAAGTTCAATGTTCCAGCTAGATGATGTGTATTTTATGCACCAGAAAGTCCCTTTCCACTGAAAATTCAAAGCCTACGACACAGAGATTTTGGACAAAAAAGCCAACTCAATTTGCATATTTAGTTTTAAAATGCAAACTTACTTTATCCAATTATTTCAAGCCTTTCAGTCTCCCAGAAGCAAATCTGAGTATCTTGATGCTCTCAGCTTGGACATAAGTATATAGTCAGACAAATACTTAATAAAACATAAAGCAAGAAAGGTGGGTTCAAATACACATTTACCTTAAGTTCAGCTGAGAGACAAACCTTTACTGCTATAGGGAAATAACTCCAAAAGCACTTGAATAAGTAGCAGGTCTTAATAAAAGACTGCATAGAAACTTCACTTTTACTTTAAAGTAGCAATTTAGTTGCCATTAGCGGGGAAAAAAAAAAAAAGTGAATTTGAGCACATTTATGTCAGGCTGGTAACAGAAGCCTATGCTAACAGGAAAAAAAGAAAACAAAGAATGGCACAATAATTCTGCAAGTGATCCAAGTTCACACCTCTGAGTCATTTTATTTTTCAAAAAGAATATTAGCATAATTTCAGTTTCTTAATTGTATCTGATCCTACGTAAAAAAAGGAAGACATTTCAAATTCACATATTGCATCCAACTTGTTTAGTATATAATGTTGATAAAGAGCAACGCATACAAACAAAATGAACTAAGAGCATGCTAATCTACAACAGAACACAATGCAGAAATAAAAGCATCCAGTCTCTCCTAATGTTCAAAAACTTTGTACACTCATATTTAGGTCAAAGATACTTACACAAAGATATCGGAATACAAGACAATGAAAAGGCAAAGGAAACTAAGTCTCAAAAGAGCACTGTAAAAAAATTAAGTCTGATCTACAGGAGAATCAAACAAGATCTAATGAAGATCTGTTAATATGGAACTTTTCTGTAGCCCAAATTAAAAAATCTGAATATGAAGTCAATTACTAAAAGTCTGATGCATATGAATACATAAGCACTTCAACACCTTTTATTTCAACATCCAGCAAGTAAAACCACTGATCTCATTTCTCCACATTACCTACCTTTAAAAGACTATAGTATTGCATTCTAAACATGATCTTTTTGTTGACATTATAGTTAGCCCCTTCTTAATTGAGTACCATGTGAATGGATAACAAGCCTTTAAGTTGGAAAACCTGAAAGTCCGAATTACTTACCACATTAATTTCTACTGAAATCAGTAAAGTTTCCATGCATACCATGTACTCCATTTGATGTTAGATTTCTGATGGGATTTAGTACACGAAGAATACAGCAAACTAAAGACAATACTTCCATTATTTGTGTTCCTTCAGGCCTGATACTGGGTCAACAGAATAACAATGCTCATGCTACCAAAAAGCCATCTGAAATAATTAGGCATGTTCTGCACGAATTTAATATACGGGATTTTCTTTTCTATTTAAGTTGAAATACATTACACGTATTTTATATTGAATGGCCTTTTGCTTAGTAAGTAAAAAAAGGCAAGTTGCTGAGTTTAGGACAGTTAAAGAAAACAAACATAATTATAGACTGCAAAAGAGCTGGCAGCATATAAAACCAACAGGAAATACTAATACAAACCTATCTCCAGCATTTTAAAGCACTTAAGAACAAGTAGCTGAGTAGAACTTTGACTAAGAGAATCACATTTAAAAGGTATTGTTTGTGTATATTCTGAAACTTAGTATATTCTTTATACTGTCACCTAATCACAGACAAGGCTTGCAGGTAGCCCTGCAGGACTTGAGGTCTAACAACAGTCTTCTGGCCCTGATTTCTGGAATTGTGACAGTAAGATATGAAGTTTCTGCGCTATACTAAAAGAAAAAAGGTCAGCTCCTTCCAAGAGAGGCCAGAGGCACAGAATCTCACAGTGGCTACAAAGGTGAATTTTCAAACTTCAAGGAAATAAACAGGAAAACATGATCCACTTTCAACTATGAAAACACCACAGAAGACAGCAGAAAGACATTTCCAACACAGTTAGAAAGAAACACAGGGTAGAAATAAAGAGATGAGATTATCTTAAATCTAGAAAATTAAGTCCATTAAACAAAGACAGACAAAAGGCAACAAAGAAGTAAAGGTGTTCCCTAAGTAGAAATGACAAGGACTACTGAGAGTCACCCTGGCAGGCTCTTGATCAAAAATACAAGTTCTGCCTCTTCTTAATAGAAAGACACCTTTGAAGGAATCTCTAAAGGACTTGATAACTCTTTCAGAGTTTAAAGAGATAATATTTATTTGATGTTTACAACCTGACAAAGAGAACAAAATACCGAATTTTTACTTTGTTTTTGGGACTGAATTAAAACCTTAAGAAACAAAGACAAATGGAGAGAATAACTGCTATGTATTTCCAGCTCAGTGTACATGACATATTATAAAAACACAGATTACTTTCCTGGATACAAAAGTTAATGTTCCTGTCTGCCCTCTTCCTGGTTGGTTCCAAACATTCACAAAATAGTTACTTTCAATTACTTTGATCTGACAGGTGCAGATAGTAGGGTTCCCCCCCTTGAGTTCTGTCCTTTACTAAGTATGTACACATCACTTCAATGGAAGAAAGGGGGACAAGACAAAACAAAAATCAATCTACAGATACTTACTTCCATAGAAGAGAAGTAACTACTTCTGAAGGGGTGCAAAGACGGGTTGCTTCATACTGCAAAAAACCTGAAAAAAGCTGGATGTAAAAGCTAGATGCCTGGGTCAAAAATCTGCTTTCTCTGAAATTCCGTTCCTTTGCCACATCAGCTTACCCAAGTACAGTATGAACTATCATCTCTTCAAATCCATGTTTAGAATTAAGTTTAGTAAGTTTTGTTTTGAAAAGTTATTCAACGCATACACAACATACTGTCACCACTGCCCTCTTTTCATCTGCGCTCTTCTATGTTTGCAGATACACACAAATTTTGCTTCATTCAGGTTTTACCTAATCCTACAACAGCCACCTACCTATCAAGGCCTCCCAGCAACACCTAAATTAACACATTTCCAATCCCAGGCATAGCTACAGGTTGGGCAGAGAAGAGATTCAGAGCAGTCCTGCAGAGAAGGACTTGGGGGTTTTGGTTGATGAGAAAATGAACATGAGCTGGCAGTGTGCACTTGCAGCCCAAAAAGCCAACCATATCCTGGGCTGCATTAAAAGGAGTGTGACCAAGCAGGTCAAGGGAGGTGATCCTGCCCCTCTACTCTGCTCTTGTGAGACCTCACTTGGAGTATTGTGCACAGTTCTGGTATCCTCAACATAAAAAGGACATGGAACTGTTGGAACAAGTCCAGAGGAGGGCCACGAGGATGATCAGGGGACTGGAGCACCTCCCGTATGAAGACAGGCTGAGAAAGCTGGGGCTGTTCAGCCTGGAGAAGAGAAGGCTGCGTGGAGACCTCAAAGCATCCTTCCAGTATCTGAAGGGGGCCTATAGGGATGCTGGGGAGGGACTCTTCATGAGGGACTGTAGTGAGAGGACAAGGGGTAACGGGTTCAAACTTAAACAGGGAAAGTTTAGATCGGATATGAGGAAGAAATTCTTTACTGTAAGGGTGGTGAGGCACTGGAATGGGTTGCCCAGGGAAGTTGTGAATGCTCCATCGCTGGCGGTGTTCAAGGCTGGATTGGACATAGCCTTGGGTGGCATGGTTTAGTGGGAACCCTAACTATTCTATGATTCTATAAAAGAAGAATAATTATTCATGAAAAAACTGCAGGATCTGAGCCCAACTATGCGTTGCTAACATACTGTTACTGGAGCAGCCTATGGTGCCATTTTTCTATCCAAAAGTGAGATTTCCACATGACAGTCTTCCACTTGATTTGGGCAGAAGTTGTTGATAAAAACCACCAGTCTTTAGCACAGCACTTCAGTCTCCACCAAAAAGCATCAACCCTAAGTCTTGCAACCCTTTTTTTCCAAGATAACCCTGAATTAAAAAAGTTATTAAAAATTGTAATTAACATACACAGCAGCTAGATTTCAAATATGCACACTTCAGCTCTTAAGCCCTTACATCCAGGCAAATGAGGAAACTCCAACATCAAAATCCATGCAAGCTATTTAAAAAAAAACAAAAAAAAAAAAACCAACAATCCTCATTTCTTTCTGTTCTTTAACCTTTTTAAAGACTTCAATACTACAGTTGTGCCTTCAACCCAGGAAAAAAAATGCTACTCCTATTTGCATTGGTTCCACAAGGCTAACACATGTAAAACCAATAAGATACAGTTAATGCACAAACAGGAAGCTCTATTCAGTAAAACAGGAAATCATCCCACTCAGATTTGAATTACATAGACTTCCAGGCATTCCTTTTATGCACGAGTAAACCCATGGGACAACAGGGCTTAATTCAGTTTAAGAACAAGCTATTGCAGTTTAGCTTAAACCTCTTCCAATTCAACTTCAGTCACAGTGAACCAATCCCAGTGGTCTGGCCAGAGACTTCAGGAGTTACTGCTCTTCAACACCTCAGCATCTCTCATCTGTCTACTGGGATACAAAGTATGAGAGGTTTACAGAAACACCTAAATAGAACTCTGCAAGCACATTCACACAGTCAGTTCTGGAACAGCTGTGGCAGCTTAAAATATTACTAACTTCCAGCTGTTCAGCATTATTCCTAAACTGGGTACATAGTGAAAACAGATCACAGAAGTCTTCCTGATGGGGTTTAGTCTGGCACTGCTGAGCTGTGTTCACTCATCTACTTTCTACTACATTCTAAAAAACCTGAAAACTTCTTCAAAACTTCATAAGCAAAAAAATCAAATCTATGTGTCCACAAAGTTGAGAGAAGCATCTAAACTTACTACTGCATTACTCTCTTAAATGGTGGCTAGAAGGGTGGATGTTTCCACATTAACCGTCTCTCAAGTCAGCTTCCATCATCAGCATGCATTTGCACTTTCTTCATAGTTCTTTAGAGCAGTAAATTTTAAGAGCAGCTGCTGTTAATAAAGACCTGAAAGGCCATGAAATGGGACAACTCTACAATTACAAAAATTCCCATTTCTCATTGTTGAGTTTAACAACCAGAGAGAGGAGCAAGCAAAAAATAAGTTCTGCAAAGCCTAATGGCTCCTTCGCTTGCTTCACATCTTCTCTGAAAGCTGAGAAATATCTTACAGCTGAAAGAGTTGGAAGGTCCTTTGGAAAAAAAGAGAAAACTATTAAACTGAATACAACTTTACAGGAAGTCCTGGATGTAACACAGAATGGAACGCACACATTTCTTCTCAAAGTTTTCACATCTTCAAATGCAAAATAAGTCAAAGTCTCTACAATATACTGTATAAAATGCTTCCTTTTAAAAAGTGAGTCCTGCACTCCTTCTTACTCGAGGTTTCACCAGCCAGACATTATTATTCCCAATACTTAGGTTTCTTTAACATTCAATTCATACATGAAACTTCTAAGGCTTTGCTTAAAAAGCAAAACAAAAAACTCACAAAAATGAAACCAAAGAGTCCCACACTCCAACACTCCCCTTAGCGTTCAGAAATACAGCATCACTGTGTTTCTAAAAACAAAGGGAGAAAATCCTTTCTTTGCTCACATTAATTCAGACAGATGTGATGAGATCCTAAAATAAAAGAAATATTTGCTGTCTGACCTACAGGAAAAAGCCTTTTCAAGCTTCAGGTTTTAATCAAAGCCTGGTTGAAGCTCTGTTCCAAACAGCCTGATTTTCCTTTTGAGCTTAAACCAATTTCCATCTAGTATTTTAAGGAAAAATGTACCAATGAAAGCCTCACCACAGGAATCTTTAGCCCACAATGTTTAAACAACTCCAGCTGGCAACTTCAAGTCAGCAGTACACACAAAATTAACAGGATGCCTTTCGTCTTGTTCTGTGATCACTTCTGTGCATCTTTGATCTAGTGTCAATGGTTTTTCTTTTCAGGATAGCTCTCATCCTTCATTCACTCAGAAAGAAACCCTGGTTGAGTGTAAACTTCAGAAGACCACAAGAATTTCCTGAAGAACACATTACCTGCCAGATGAACACAACTGCTTTTTGCAAAAGAACACTTAAAATACCCTCCCCTTGTAGGACTCAGAATAACTCAGTATAGTTTTAAAAGCTGCAATGCAAGCTACATATATAACTTGCTTGTCAAATAAAATATGACTGCATTGTTTTAAAGGTCTTGAAAAACATGAATGGGTTAGTCTATATTCTGTACTTACAATATTAAAGGAATATCTGGTTTTACTTTTTTTTTATTATTCTGGGAGTAATAAATTTGTATTGCCAGACAGCATAAAGTCATTCCTACAAATAATTTAGGCTATAACTCATCAGAAAATCAGATGTATTAGCCAACATTAATAGTCTGAAGATAAAAATTTAACTGTGAAGAAGAGATAACTGTCCCTCAGGTCCATCAGCCTCCTACCTACTGCCGCAAAGATTTCAGCATAGCCTGCACAGAGCCTGCAGTTTTAATGCTCAGCTGCCAGCACCTGTTCCTTTTCAAAGGACACTGCTGCTCCTTCGCTGCTCTCAAAAATAGCAATTAAAAAAAATAGATTCAACTAGGTTGGAAAAGACCATTAAGTCCAACCACTACCCCAGGACTGCCAAGTCCACCAATAAACTACATCACAAAGGGCCTGTAATCGGCCTTAAGTCAGGTATCACCACCTTTAGTATACGCCACTCATCACCAAAATTTCCAAATAACACACCAAATAACTTGCCACTTTTATTCCAGTAAGTAGATGTTATGTTTACATAATGTATGAGAAGAATCCCAAAGAATCTAATCTTCAAAACAAACCTCATCTTTTCCATGTGACTCCTTCTCATGGAAGTCCCCATCTTCTTTGTACCCATGCTTTCAATACCTTTCCACAGAGATGCTCCCCCGTCAAGTAGATGCCAGTCTGTGCTGCACTCTTGCATTGTGCTTACCCAGTTGCAAGACCTGACATTTGCCCTTGTAGAACTTCCTAAGGTTATTGTTAGCACATTCTTCCAGCTTATCCAGGTCATCCTGCAGGGATGATTACAGCCCTCAGAAACTACAGGTTTCAGGGTGGAAGGACAGTCACACTCGTACTAGTCAGTCTGTCATGAAATACTAGAATTCACAGGTTTTTGCATTATCTGTCTTTCTAGCTAAATAGTTACATACTTCGGTATCTACATAAAAGGATGCTTTCTTCATAATCTCCAGAAATAAAGTTTTTACCTTGACAGGATGCATATTCATGTAAATAATGACAGTTTAGTCTATTCCAGATATTCCTTTGGAATCATTTATTGGAGTCTTTCAGATTATCTTTAAGTCTACCCCTGATCACCTTTCAGAATTTGGCAAATGAAGTTCTCTATTTTCAGTGACAAGGGTAGGCATCTTTTTGGGTTTGCGTTTTGGGTTTTTTTTTTTTGTTATCATGTAAAATAAAAGTTTATTTTTATTTTGAAGACACATCTGCCAGTTGCACCCTGCCCTAAAAGGATCAATTAGAGATGGATATCTTCCATGAACCACCACTTCTCCAGCCCTCATACAGCGATCAAAATAAGACATTTTTCCCATACACTAACCAAAGATCATCACTGCACCTCAAACGTAGGATTCTAAATTATTTCATAATTTGTATCTTATGATTAAATTTCATCCCTAGACCCCCCTACCCCCAGAAGTTTGAGTGTTTCTTGTTTCTTGTCCATCAAGTTTCAAAGCAGTTCAAAGTCAAGCAATGTAAAGGTGCATATATAAGCAAACAAACACATACATAAATATCCAGTATTAGAAATACTTCAGCCCACTTTTCCAAAGAACTGATGTGAGCAGTCAAGAGACTACAAGTGTAATCTACCACTGAACAAAGCATCAGAAATCTTCATATGACATCCAGCAAGCACTACGGATCTCGTAATACCACCTTTTTTCTCCACTCATAAAAATCATCTTCCCACCTGATACAATCTATCCTTCATGTTACAGCTCTGATGCTTTCAGCCAGGGACTGAGTATCATGTAACTACTTCATCAGTCAAACTTTACTTCTCTGAAACACTCTACTGAGGCAGGTTTGCTTCCAAATACTCTTACTTATTCTTGAACTGAGTAACACATTAAAGAGTTTTCTCTAAATGTTTCTACCTAGGGAGCACTTCTGTTTTCTAGAAGTCTATAATGCATGCATCATAAAGATTCTATATACCCAATTCAAAAGCTCTTAGTTACCCCTTTTTCCTGAAAGGCAACACAGGTAAGTAGTGGCTTTCTAAATTTATGATTAATAGTAAAGTGAGCTTTAAAGTAAAATTTATTAACGATTTAACCTTCAAAAATCTCTGCAGCTAAAGACTAGAACATGACAGAAGTTTGATAACCAGCTTAAAATGTCTTCACTAAATCTATTGTCAATAAATTTTTGTCCAAATTAATAAGTAATAAAAATTCTATCCCACATAATACATATGGGCTTTTTTTTACAATATAATTGAGAAAGTAGTTTAAAATCTATTTCTACAGTTCAGGGTTCTGAACCTCTGGCTTTGGGCCATATTTAAGCTGGCAGGACAATACATGCAGCCCTCAGTAATTCTTTGGTAAGAACCAAGAGCAACCTGCTCCCATCTGCCCTTCTGGGCAGCGATTTGGGAAGGACTGCACTGGATACAGCTTCCAGGAGGCTTCAGATCTGCTCCTAAGCTTTGCATGTGAGCAGTGCAGGCAAAACAGAGCAGAGGTCCTAGGGATGAAAGACCTCCCTGCCGCTGGCATAAGCACAGGAGTCTCCCACAGCCCTTGAGATAGGGCATCATTGCTGGGACAGAATACATTTAATTGCTGGATTTATAACGCACAACTCATCTACATCATAAAATGTCATTAATATTCATACCTGAGTCTTTCTTGTTCCCTTTTCCACCCTCTCGGCTCTTTTTTAAAACTGCCTTTAACATTTTAAATGTTGCTCCTAAAGGATAACAAACAGAAACAAAAATAAATGTAACGTTAATAACATCCATTCACACAAAACCAAACAAAGTAAAGACAGGGTCAATGCAAACAAAACAGTGAGGCAATCAGAAGAAATTTTTTGATAGGTACATTTATTGTTTACAATGTAGCTTGATTAAGCAAATTCCTGATGCATAAGGAATGTTTTAATCTTTGAACTAAGCAATTAGAGTTCACTGTCTTCTCATACAGAAAAATAATTCAGCATTCCCCACATTCCACATATAATTAAGGTTATAAGGCTAAACATGGCGTAAGTTAGGGAAAGACAATGGCGAAAATAAAGCAGAATAAATGGCTAACTCCTCACAGGAGTTCATCAGCATCACCAAGGGAGCAAGCAGCATGTTGGAAACCTGCTACCAGCTGGAGACTCCAAGCTGCAGGTGTGTGGAACAGATAGGTGACATGGAACATGGTATCACCACACAACTGTTCCTTACCTATATGCAACACACTGCTGACCAACACAGAAACAGCTGAATAAATTCCCCAGATCACTGCCCTGCTATGTACATGTCCCTGTGCCCATCTACCCATGCCTGTGAGCACACAAATTTCTGCCTTCCACATCTCAAATTTAACAATCAACTTGAAGTGAGCAGCAGCTGCAAATCTCAGAGGATTAATGATTTTAAGAAAAAATATATCCAGGATGTAAACCTGGAAGACAGTTAAGCTGCTTCAGGTAACTATCTTCAGTCACAAAGCAAGGAAAATGGAATAAAAGGAATTATGAAGACCACTTCTTTCCCAAAAAGCTTTCTGGTGCATCTATAAATTCTAATTTCATTTGTTTTCTCTATCCAAAAAAAAAAAAAAATCCAAAAAACCTCTGCAGTACAGGAAATGCAACAGCAAGGAAAAAAAAAAAGTATTCTGACTATGCTGGTTTATGTAAATGGACTGCCATAAAACCCATATGGAATCAACAGGAAAAGCAAAAGTCTTCCATTCAAAAAATATGGGTTCTTCAGAAAGTTCACTTCTTTTTATGAAATAAAGCAGAAAGAAAAATCAGTGCAACATGGTTCTTAAGCTTCAATGAATAACCTGAAGCACATACAACACGTACTCATTAGAAAGCTATGGGGTTTCTCAAGCCTGTATTATATTTAATGCCCAGATCCCCAGGTCAGTTCCATGCACACAGGAGGCTGTTTTTTGTGTGGCAGAGCAGCACCTCAAGCAAGGTGTAATGACGACTAACACTCCTTACGATCACACATCACATCACTAGTAACATGGTTTAGTAGCGAAATTGGCAGTCCTGGGGTATGGAGGTCAGACTTGATGACCTTAGAGGTCTTTTCAACCTAGTTGATTCTATGATCACAGAGCAAGCTTGCAGCAAACGTGCTACCTTCCTTGCTGTGTCTTGGGCAAAGTATCTAACGATTACACACAGAAAGCAAAAGCAAAATTTAACTGCCGCTCTGGTCAATTCCTTTGAAATACCATACACTTCATGTTCCCCAACAGCTAAGTACTGTATCTCCACTCTCACTTACCATGTGTTCCCCACTCTCTTCCCCTTTCCCAGTACTTAATGCCTTCTAGTTTTCTCAGCTACACCGTTACAAAAAAAAAAAAAAAAGATTTTCTGAGGGACTCGGATATGGTCAGCTGGAAAAAGCCTATCGGATGATACAAGAAAATAAACCACTTTCATAACTTGTATGAAGACCAGCACTGCCCCTAAAACAAAGAAAGGCATTATTCCACTCTGTGTCATACTAAGGAAGAGCCTCTGTCCCATTGTGTGCTCCAGAATTCAGCTCTGGAGCATGTGGAGGGAATGGAGAAGACAATGCCAAAGATCACCAGTCTAGACACTGCAATTGCGTTTTTAAGAGCAGAAGACTTGAGGAGAGACCTAACCTCATTAGCCTGTTATATATTTTAAGACTGTTACACAGAAGGGAACAATCTATCCTATATATCAGCTCTTGACAGACCAAGTAATACAGAAGTTAGGAAACTAGAAATTTAAAGGCTGGATTACACAATCAAAATTTGTGCTTCTTTTATGCATAAACTGTGCTAGAATCTTCCACTCAGTAAGCACGTCCTGTCTGCTCCCCTGGTATGAAGGACAGCCAGATGCAAACTAAGACCTTGCTTAACCTAGGAATGCCCTTGCACACTGCCTGGGCCCAGGAATGCTACACTTTGTTCCCAGCCCCACAGCAGGGCCAGTATCACACACAGAGGCAAAGGACCACTCAAACATGTTAAACATATTTTTACTAAAATCCAAATGGCTCACTTCCCAAGTTTATTAAGTATTCTTTCAGAACAGCTTCCTCCTTGTGCACATCATGTGGGTAGCAGTGGCTGTGAAAACAGGCACATCCAGTGTGCAATGCATGTACTTCAGCTGTACAACTTATTACTACAAGTGCTGCAGTGAATGTTCTTTGCTCAAAGACCAGGCTTCTCTGATGCTTCCCAAATCACAGAACTGTGTAAGAAAGTACTGCTGCATACAGCACTGCTACCGAACAGCTGTAATAGCCATTTCCTACATATCAGCCAAACTCAGCACCAGCATTCTCTTTCCTACCTTCCTGATCACCATTTTTAAAAGGGTCCTCCTAATTTTAGTACAAAATTCTTTAAAGAAAAAGAAAGAAAAAAATCCACAAGAGGTTTATGACAAGAGGCAACGGCTTCAAGCTGTGCCAGGGGAGGTCTGGATTGGATATTGGGAAACATTTCTTCAGAGAGAGGATAATCAGGTATTGGAACAGGCTACCCAGGGCAGTGGTGGAATCACCATCCCTGGAAGTGTTCAAAAACCGTGTAGATAAGGCCCTCAGCGACATGGTTTAGTGGTGGTCTTGGCAGTCCTGGGGTAAAGGTTGGACTTGATGATCTTAAAGGTCTTTTCCAACCTAGCTGATTCTGTGATTCTATGAAAAACCATGAAGAAACAAACAAACAAAAACCCTACAAAAAAACCAAACCATCAAACAAAACCCCCTCACAACAACTGAAAACAATTGCTGTGATTCACCTCAAATCCTTTCAACCACTTCACACCATTAAGATACTGGTCTTTGCATGAGTTTGGAATGATCACAGACTGTGCTTCATATTTAAACACTGGTCATTTGTCCAAAAACCTAGATATATAAATTTCACCTTAATACTACAATTTGAAGGTCTTGCATTCTTTGGAACCCATCTTTATACGTAATTGGACAGTTCCTTTAAATTAAAATTTTCTCAGGTCATTTCAGTACATTGTAATTGAGGTAATTGTACTCAAGGGTATTGTAGCTTTTAAAGTTACTAGTAAGCATTCACGGGTTGTTAGAGCATTTAGTGAAGAAAACAGTGTTCAATCATATAATTCAAGGCTGAAACATAAAGTGTATGTAGAAGAATGGGAACTCAAATTAGAGCTGCAGAGACATTCTTAAGTTGATATTTCCCAACTTCTGCCTGGCTTTGAAATGTTAAATGTTTCCTCTAAAATTATTCAGTGTATATTGTACCAACATACCCCAATGTTGTATGGTAAATTTTACTTACAAACATCTTAAAATCTTTAAAGTCTTGCTGAACAGTAGTGACTTCATTAAAATTCAACTGGTACCACACACAAAAAAGGAAGAAATAGTCTACCTGAAGTGCTGCTGAAGTTCACAGAGTATGTCTCATCTAGCTCTGCCCTACGGAGACCACTGCATGCTTTTTTTCTTTCTTTCCAAAAGCAATACAGCTTAGTGGTATAATGCAACTGGAACCAAATACAAGAAGGTAATTATTAAAGAGTTTGCCTTCATAGAGCTGATCATCATGGGGCGAGCCTACTGCAAGCGAAGACAGTAATACTGATGCAAGAGAACTGGATTTTTCTTAAGAAAAATATGGTAATCATAAACCGCATTTAAAGGATCTTGAACAGGTGCAGTGCTAAAGAAACCCTCCTTAGCAGCTCAAAGAGATATGTGAGCTGAAAAATAGTCAGTGGAAAAAATAATGGGTGCAAAGAGTAATCCAATGAACAAAGAGGGAACGGGCACTAACTGAAACACAGGAGGCTCCCTCTGGACATCAGGAATACCTTCTTACTATAAGGGTGACTAAGCACTGGCACAGGTTGCCCAGGCAGGTTGTGGGGCCACCCATCTTCCTTGGAAGTATTCAAGGACCATCTGGATGTGGTCCTGGACAAGTAGCTTTAGGTGACCCTTCTTGAGCGGGGAAGTTGGAGAAGCTGATTTCCCACAGTCCCTTCCAACCTCAGCTCTTCTGTGATTACTGATGATGTTGAGCAGGATTAGAGTCAATACTGACCCACAGGGTACACCACTAGTTACTGGCCTCTAATTAGCCTTTGTACCCCTGAACACACGTGTTGCATGCATTTTACACTGTACCATTTACAATGCACTATTCCCTTTGAGCCTATACATCCCGTAGGCCGTTATACTAAATGTACTGCTTTTAAAGGATAACCCCCACTCACACTCCAAAAAAGAGAACTGCCTTGAAATATATCTAACATACTAAGGGAGGGGGATGGGAATAGCAGGAAATACAACAGTAAATCACTTAGGTTGGTTCAAATATGTTTCCTTTGTCCAACAAAACTCACCTCAGATCAAACTCTTACCAGAGGCAGCATACAAACCTGCTCAGGGGCTACAGAGAGGACACTTTCTGCCTCTGAGGAGAACAGCATGGACTAGAATAAAACCATTACAGAAGCTGTAATGGAGTAAAAAGTACATTCTACCTCCCTCACTCTTACTTTAAATGGCATATACCTCCCAGTACTACAATATCAAAAAATTCTAATTATTAGATTCCAAAAGGAAAGAAAAATAACTCTAAGCATCTAAATACACACACCCTCTCCCAGATAACCTCCTGAGATAAGACATCAAAGAAAATAAAAGCCCAAAAGTATTTATTGCACCCTGCTTTTTAAATAAAAATATTTTTGTTGTCCATATTTTAACCATGTGCCACGTTAGAAAGTCTGCATTATGCAATGGCAGATATGGAGCTGTTAATGAATTTCAGAATCTGAGTACAATATTCTACATAGCTAGATCAGAGTGGGAAATAAAAACAAAAAAAAAAAAAGAAAGAACACCTATACAAACACATTATATTTAACTTTCTTATTTTGCAAACATGACAGGTATAAGTTTCCTATTAGGCAGAACAGAGAGGCTTGATACAGAACTGAAATTTTACAGTATATGTCATTCCTATTCTTAGGATACAGGTTAGGGGTAAAAAGAGATCAAGCAAAAGGAATCAAGGACAATTCCATTCTAGATTTTCTCTTTTTGGAATTGAGGCCAACTTCCCTGCTGTGCAGACAGTTGGTTCTCCAAGGATCTGTTCCACTACAGAACAGAAATGGCACGCGAGACAGTTGCCCATTCAGACACACAGTGTGCCAATATAAAAGTTGTCCATTACCTGGAAGCAAAGTACATTACCTGCCTTCTCCCCTATAAAATGCTGCAAAAACGAAAGATAACCACTTCCAAAGAAATTCACCTTTTGGTATGTCAATTACACTCAAGGAGAGAGCAAAGCACTACAGGCTCTGAGCAGGCAGAAAAATACAACAAAAACTGTCCTTAGGCCAATACCTTAGAGTTTTTTTTACATTCATTCACATTCCACAAAGGTGTGTACCTGAACCATTTAGGAAATGAACCAAATATTACAGTTTCAAAATCCTGATTACAAATAAGCTATGTGTTTTTTTTAAATAACCAAACCAAACCAAAAAACCCAACACCAAACTTAGTTACACAAACTGTGAAGCTTTAGGACAGATATCCAAAAGCATTTCAGCTTCAGGTAAAAAATTTCTTCACACTTCAAGAAGACTGACTGAACTGAAAAGCAATACTGTATATATTTATACTTCCTCATCCCTTGGAACAGACATAGGATATTGGATCTTGTTTTGTTTTAAAGATATTTGTATTAGAAGGGTATTGTCCAGTAATGCTGGCATTTTGTCTTTTCTGAGCACATTGTACTTCTGCTTTCCCCACAATTAAGCTTAAAGAAAATCATTCACTAAGATTTCTGAAGTTTTCAGCTACTGTAATTGTTTTGCTTTGGTAAACAATTCAGTTTGAGGTTTTCTTGGTTCCAGTTTTTAAATTCTGCCCCTGAAACCACTTGTTTCTTGTTCAGTTAGGTTTTTTCTTCAAGACTTCAAGGCATTTTGAAAACTTTAACTGTCATTTTCATTTTTCAAATAGGTATAAGATGTGGACTTGTTATCCAAGGGTCAATATTAATAATGTTGCACAAGAAGGAAAAATACCTCAACACGCTTTCGTTTATGCCATCAGAGATCATGGTAGCTGCTTACAAAACCAGACCCCCCACCCTAGCTCATGTCGAATACATTTTAAAATGGCCGCTGCCCTCCCACCAGTTCAACTGTTGACTTCAGATACACACATTCCATACAACTGCCTTATACTCAGAGCATAGGGGGAAGGGGCAGAAAGTCCTTCAATTTAAGACTTTACCATGTTCAGTTTTTTTATAAGTGAGGGACTCCAGAACAGGACCAGGTTTATAAAATACAAATGGTACGTTACGTAAATTGTTGGGAACACAGACATATACAAAAGTTTACTTCACTCCTAATCTTCTACAAATTAAGTATTCCATAACCTACGAAATCCCTTTTGACAAGCAGAAAGACAGAAGAAAATGTATCTCCACGTTTTCACTCTGCCTGTATGTCTCCCTTAAAACTCAGCAACTTCCTTGCATGAGAATATTTTCCATGTATGGCAACTACCAACAGATACTAACATCAGTAACCAGATGATTCATAGCTTTTGCTCCCATTCTTAATTTTTGGTTGTCGTGGTTTAAGCTGTAAATCACGCAGCCCGTTCTCTCACTCCCCTCTCTTTCTTCCCCCTGCTCCCGGGTGGATGGGGAGAAGAATCAAAAGAATGCAACTCCCACAGGTTGAGATAAGAACAGTTTAGTAACTAAAGTATAACACAAGACCACTCCTGCTACCACCAATAATAATAATGACAAGGCAAATACAAGGAAAGAATACAATCGCTCACCCCTTCTAGTACCAAGCCCGACCATGCAGTGCATCCCCACCCTTCCGGGTCTCTGCCCTCCGCTTTTACCTCCTGGGCATGACGTACTGTGGTATGGAATAACCTCTTTGGTCAGTTTGGGTCAGGTATCCTGTCTCTGCTTCCTCCCAGCTTCCCCTCCTCCCTGGCACAGCATGAGACTCAGAAAGTCCTTGGTCAGACCAAAACATCACTAAGCAGTAACCAAAACACTGGTGTTATCAGCGCTGTTCCCAGGCCGAAAGTTGAAAACACAGCACTGCACCAGCTACTATGAAGGAGAAAAATGACTGCTACTGCTGAACCCATGACATTGTTCCACTTTCCCTAAAGGTTTGCAGCATGCATGTTTTAGACACATTACTATCACAGTGGGTTATTTTCAAAGGTCTAGCCACATAAGTCAATCACTCCTGGAGAGGTCAAATAAATTAATCCTTCCAGTGGGCTGTACTGAGCCAAATTTAAACAAATTCACTGAAGTTAACCAGCTATTATTGAAACTGTTTTACAATTACGGTCTTTACTCTTTTCTTTTGTATGAAGATCAATGCAGACATAGAATTGACAAGCTATACTGCATTTGTTCCTTACTCAATAACCTAATTATTAATCTTACCTATGAGATATTCCCCCATTCTTATCTGACACTCCTGAAAGCTACGAAACAATTTAACAGGAGTCTGTAAAAGAACACCAAGGTTTTCCATTTGCTGCTCACTTCCAAATAGTGGAATTCTGCCCTGAAGCACTATTAAAATACAATGAAAGAGGTGAAAGATGAGGAAGCGTGAGAAAGATCTCATTATCACATAAGCTATTAGAATGTGCTTTTGCAGTAGCTTTTTTCCCACCAGTCTGGTTCTAGATTTAACTTCCCAGATGACACAGAAGTACCTATTCTATCCTGCAACCACCCAGTTTTCTGCTGTGCTACTCTTTTACCTTACTGCTGATTATTTTTGGCCAGTGTCTCCAAGGCCTGCCAATGCAGGGGAAAGGATGGTTGGTGTCTTCATTTGAATGCTGTCTAAATCTCCTTGGTCAGGTGCCAGATACTGGAGAAATTACTGTTTATCAGTTTTAAAGATTACTGTTCTTCAGCTACTTGTTACTATCCTGAAGCACTGAAGAAATTGATCTTGCACTGAAGCAGATGAAGAGCACTCTCAAGCCAAAAACATTAACTCCAAGGGTCATAAGCACCTGTTTGAACTAACCTGAATGATTCAGCAATGATAAGGATGAAGAATCATCAGCTGAGTTATTTGCCTGTCCATGCTGGGGAAAAACAGCAGCAGCTGTCAACAGAGGAGTCATAAAATCTTAAAGACTTGCAGCTGTTTCTCATATGAAAAATAACTACAGATGAGGCTGTACACAAATTTATTTGTCCCTTTCTCCTCCCATTCAGCCAAGCCCCTCCAGAGAAATGCCAAGACCATACCTTCCTACCATTTCCTAAAGAACTTCCTCTTTCTTCAGTTATGAGTTACAAAAAAAGAAAAACAGAAAGAAACAAACAAAAAAATAATCCCAAGCCAACCAAACAAAAGCCAGGAAAAAACCCTGCTTCTCAGCTCTACTGAATTATTTATTCTTGCTATTTAGGCTTCTCTGCGAACCTCACCCCTCTAGCTCTTGTCATTTACAAGATACTGTCAAATTCTTCAAAGGATCAAAAGATACACTGTGCTCTTCCTGTCTCATCTCATTTAGCCTAAACTCCACTTTCACCAGGACTGTTTTCTCCCTTCAGTTATATCTTTAGCTACCACAGAAGTAAATTACATTCCACTACCTTTTATTCCTAAATTCAATGAATTATCTCTCCTCCAGCTTTGCAAGAAAGGGATCAGTGTGCACAGACTGCAGCAAAACGAGTTTTTGCTTCAAGGGCCAGAAGGAGGTCAGTGGGTGTGGTGAGAGCAGAATGATGGCAGGTGGGAAGAAGAAGACTGCTTGTCTTCAGTAACAATCCTCACCTCCATAAAAAGGTTACAGAACAAAAAATTTATAAAGTTGCCCCCTCTTTAAGTGGCAGGTCACGAGGTAGAGGCAGTCTGGAATGAAATAACATCACCAGGGTTTAAAAAAAGTCCTGAGGAAACAGTCATGAGCATCCCCGCCAGCAATCCCCCAGAAGCAGCGGGCATCACAGAGAGTCTGCACTGACGCAGGAGGAAGCAAAGGAAAATGAAATATGAATGAAAATTAAATGAATGAATGCAAATGAAATAGGTACATTTTTCCTTGCCTTTGTCATAATGGCCGCTTTTATCCCATCTCTCTCCATCTTCCCATATTAAAAAAGGAAAAGCAACAAACCCTCTACTTCAAAATAGATTATTAAAGGGTCAAAACAGTAGGCAAGAAGACTCACCACTTTCCAGCTGGAAGAAGTGACACCCTGCACACACCATGTCAGCAGAAAATCAAGAGCCTATAACTGGATGAAAACTAGGTCAGGAACTGCTATTCCAGCTTTCCTAGCACACAAAAAATGAAAGGAAGACAAAAAAAAAAAAATCACACTAACCAAAATCCTAACCCTATTACTCATAGTAATCACATCTTCTGTTACCCAGCAGTTGTATGTTAAAGGTATGACAGCACTGTCCTCTCCAGAAAGCACGGAAGATTGAGCGTACTGAAGTAAAATGCATCTCTCATTTCTCAACTGTCCCAATTTCCAGGTGAATGTCAGCAAGCTGCCTGTAAAACATGATTCACTCCAAGCAGCCAAAAGTAAATGTAATGCAGAATGCATCCATCTCACATTATACAGGCTGCAGTTCACACAACTCAGCAGGCAAAACCATTTTCCTTCATCCCACCACTCTACATCAGTTTAAACCTGCTTCCTCCATACTACCGCAATTCTAGACATTGCTACATGACCCAGAAAACTGAAGACAGGATGATCTAGCAAAGTGAAAATGGGGAAAGACAGCACATCGGTATCTGTAATAACTGACCCAACATTTTAACAGACTGTGGTCTCTGGACTAGACAGGCATTATGCAGTTTCCAGTACAGCCATTAGATCAGTTTAGGTTCCTCCATTTCTTTAAAAAAGGATCAACAGGCAGCCTGTATGGGTTAGTCTTTGCAATATGTATGTAAGCAAGCTTCTTTGCTCCTGTGAAACCGCATGTACTATTAAGGAATCACTATGGTCTAGAAAGTTAAATGAGGGAAGAAGCAGAAGAAATCAACTTAGATGTAACAAATATTTTTAGTGTTAAAGTCAAGCATTATCAGAAGTAATACCTATTTTGCAAAGAAATTTATAACATGATAGCCTACAAACTTAACATAATAGTACCAAACTGATGGGCCACACATCAAATCTGTAATCATTTGGGTCAGAATTTTCAAAGGGCTACGTAACACCTACTTCTGAGCAGGGATCCTCTCTTCTTTGTGCTACAGCAAAGGGAAGAATACAATTTCTCCTACAGCATCAGGAGTGATGTCTTCACCACATGAAAATTCTGAGCCCAATGACGGTTCATTTCTTGTCTGCATGGCAATGCAATCCTATCAGCTGATTCAGAAATGCTACCTGGCATATTGGATTTGTTATCCTTTAAAACTCACAAACTGCCTCCTACAGCTGTACATACAATTTCTATACTCTCCTCCACAGGAGAAAAGCACTAAATTTCACTTAGCAGACAGCAAAATGACATCATGACAGCTCAATTATTATCAACTTTCAGTACAGGACATTTTTTCAGATGGTGCTTTCCCACCAGACAGCATGCACAGAATTTGTCTATTATATTCCAGAAGAGAACTGGCTTAACCAAAACTCAGTTTTCTTTAAGTCGTACCATCAGACTCCCTCAAAGGATGGACAAGTTCTCCCATCACATAGTAGGCAAGTAGGTTAATGCTGCATTTCCCTCATACATCACTACTGGGAAGATTATACGGTCCACCTAGTGAGGCTGAATACCAATGACTTAATTTTCCTAGACTTACTAAATGTCACTAAAATCCATAAGCTTAGCAAATGAACTACTGCAGCTGAGATAAGCAAACCACCATCTGCTTGTTTGTTGGGGCTTTCAGACTATTGCTGACATAAAGAAATAAATAAATTACTATTTATTTCAACCAACTTAAGGCTTTAAGAGAAGGAAGTTATCCCATGTAAAGGGATTTAATATCATAAAATATTTTATGAGAAGAAATTATTAGGCTAAACCAATAACACTTTCAACTTGCTTAATGCTTTCAACTTCCCAAAAACTGCAGATGAGAAATCATATCCTACATAAACCTATCCAGGTGCCTATATGCAGGGTTATTTTCAGGTTTAAGATGTGTATTTGAAGTCAGAGCTTCCAAAGCTGCCACTTTTATTCCTTTTCAGTTCAAAGAACACCAACCGAGATCTTCTCAGCCTTAATATTAAAAAACCCCAAGAAAGTTAGGCCTGACCAAAGTAATACCTTGAGAATTTCAGCGGAGTACACTGGTAAGATGAGTCAGCTCTCAAAACAGTGCTCTAGGCAATATCCAAAAAAAATGTGACTTCAAAGTGATCCGACGCTACAGGTCTCTTCTGGACCTACTAAACTAGCATGTGGTCCAACAGACACGTTGATTTCCATATTTGTTTCTTTTGTCTACAAAGCTACACATAACAAACCAGCAAACCAAAACAAGAACAAAGGAAAAAAAACATGAGGCAGCTCCACATTTGAAGAAACTCTGCTCTACTTCAACATGAGATGACTTTACCACCCGGCTATATATAAACACACAGCATGACAGTCTTCAGGCACACTTTTAGAAAGGGGATGTTTTTGTATACCTCAAGTGCTACCTGCTGCATCTACTGTAGCTAGTCTGGCAGTGGTGCCACTTTGTATGTGAAGGGAAAAAAAAAAAAAAAAAAAAAATAAAAACATCACTGAGTTCCAATGACTTTAACAGACTGATGATCCTTTCAGAAAAGAAAAACAAATTCCCTCCAACTGGTAAATGAAATCATTTGCTACAAAGCCAAAGCAGGCACCACCGAAACCTGGCAGTATTTGATTAATAGATGCATACAGCTCAAGGAAAATACTGTAGAACATAAAATGAAAATGTTTGTCTAGAAATGAATGCTTCTTACACAATCTTTCATCCACTGAAAAGCAAGTTCACAGTAAGCATGGGCAGTTTTCCCGACAGAATTCCTCTATACAACAATAGGAAAGGGGACCAGTCAAAATGCTGCTGAATTTACGGAGTGCTGATACATACTGGCACCATACACTGCCTGACAAAAGCCAGTGCTGCACAGTCTTCAGGTAGCTCAGCAGGGCAGATCACCACAGATGGTAAGGTCTTTCAGAAGAGGAAAATTTTTGTGATAGCTGACAGTTGGTCTACTCAGGAATTTGAAAACAAGACTGAAACAAGTCTACAAGCAAAAGAGGCAGCAATACAGCTCCCTTCAGTTTGTCCACGCTGGTACATCATTATTTCTCTCATGCGCCAGCTGTGTAACTTTCACTCCCATATTTAAACCAAAGCTAAGTATATTCCTGGATACTTTACCAATACATTAAGGAAATTATACAGCAAAGCCATCAACAGCATTAATTATCATCACTCCCATCCAAGTGAAGCGAAGTAGCAAGGGAATAGTTTTGTTTGTGTAACTGGACATTGTGGGTCCTCACAGACCTTCAGGATTTCATTCTCTGCTTTTTCATGAAATTTTCCTCTCTTTCAAAAAAGCTGTTGTTTTACTACTAATTTTCTCCTAACACTACAGGCCTCCATTTTAGACACCGGTGCCCAAAACAAGTGCATGTTCTGGTCTATTTTTTTTTGTTGTTGCTTTTGCATGTCAGCTACCCTTAGAAATTCTGGGACAGTTTGTTTTCTATAATCCCTAATCATAAAATACCTTATCTTGAAATAGCTGGGAATCACAGCCACTCGCTTTTGCCAAAAATCAAATGCAGAGCTCCATCCAAACTTGGTATACAAAGGACACATTAAATACTTCCTGCTTCACAGGCCTAAAAATAGGGATAAATGTATCTATTATTAAGCAAGCATTTTTGGAGGTTTCAGTGTGACTCTTAAGATATACTAATCTGGTGTAAAACTGATGTTGCTACTTTCTTCATTAGGGTATGTATCTTCTAGCCTCAGTTACGAGAAGTAGATTGGCATGTGTGCAACAACAGCTTGAAATATCCATGATGACAAAAAGTAACCACACTCATTAAGGCTTCTTTAGTTATGGTAGAGGAACAGAATGGCAGAGGTTGGAAGGGACCTCTGGAGGTCACCTTGTCCAGTGCCCCTGCTCAAGTAGGGCAAGTCATACAAGATGATCTTGGAAACCTGTATCAAAAATGCAATGCAGACAGAGTTCTTTCCTTCAGAAAATGCAACTTCCTAAATTGATCAGTTACCAAACAGATATTCACCCCCTTCCCAAAAAAAAAAAACAAACAAACGGTGGAGTCAGATGCAACTCCTACACGACCCTAAAAGGCAGAAATAAGTAGGACACAAAGTTCATACATAATAGGACTGTTATCATTGTCCAGAACACATTAGCACAATTAAGTGTACACACACCCATGCACACACACGAAATGCATAAAGCAGTAATCCAAGTGGATAAAATAAACTAGTGAACTTGAGAATTTAACATTAACATTCTTCAGACTGCCTAGAGACTAAACATTTAAGTTACATGATCTAGAAGGCAGGTAAATCAGAATGTACCCTAGGCATCTGAATATACTGCCTCTTTTCCCCCAGAGCATCTTAAAACATTACAGCTCGTAACAGCCTCCAGGGAGGGTAGCACGCTTATGTCCATCTAATTTAAGAGGAACAAAAAGCAGTTTACTCAAAGTCATACTGGACAAGTCTTTACAAGATGGCCAAAGGGGTCAGCTGTGTACTTCTGCTACATTGTGCCAGTGCTGCTAGTTTTCTGTGTTCTCTCAACTGTGCTGCAGAGTCAGATGAGTAACAGAGACAACACAGGAAAAAGAGCAGGATCTCATGGCTGGTACAGAAGGAAGGAAAACCACTCCTCTGAACCACAACAAAGTGTTAGATTGGCTCAGCTGTCTCCTGAAATCTCACCCATAGGAATGTGGCAAAGCAGAAATATTACCCTCCCCACTTCTCAAGACCTTTTTCATGTCTGCTTTGAAACGCAAACCTTCCGTTTTTAATTATTTGACTATGTTGTTTTATGGACAAGACTCAGGCATTCTTCTACAGCATAAACTACAAGGAAACACTCTAACATCCATATTCTTCCAATTCCTTTTCCCTTAAAGGACTTTTCATTTTTATGTACAATGCAGTAGCATCAAGAGACCTTGTTACAGTGTTAAAATTAACTCTGTTTGAACATTTACGACAGGCAGTATCTACCACTACGGACTTACAAGCAAGCCCTCCAGTCCTGCCACAACCCAACATGTGGTGTACTCTGTTTACAAAAGCAGACTACTGAAATCAATTAGATTATTCACATGAACTAGATACAGATTTTAGCTACTACAGACTTAGCCATAAGTCCACTACAGACCTCAAACTAGGGAGAACAACGTACATGGAACATCCCAGAGTCTGCTCTTGAAGAAAAATTAAGGGCTTGTCTATGCAAGGGGAAAAGTGCTCCACATTCACACCCTGCCTCATTCTGCAGTAACTCCCTGGTGTAGACAAGATATTACATGCTCTAACCAAAAATATGGAATACCTGGCAAGCCCGTATTTATTAAAATTTTACAGTTGTCCTATTGCTTTCAGTAATTAAGCAGTCAAGCACCACTAAATCCTCTAATTCAGATGCCAGAAAGCATACCCTCTACAGGCAAGTGTCCAAAAAAACCCACACTTAAATCCTTACAACCAGAAATTAACTAGTGGTGGAATACAAACTTACATCCATCAAAAAATTAACTATTCATGAAAATCTCAGGTCTGCGTACAGCTTTACAAGTTTGTCAAGACTGCTTCACCTTAACCTGTTAATGGGGTGCTTGCAAATCCCATGTAAATCAGATGAGCTTAGTTCACTGATTTATGAAAAAGAAAAACCCAGACCTAACATCAACAAGAACTCACCTCAAAATCCCACGAACTGAAGGAAAAAATGTAGATAAACAAAATTCAATTTTGCCCATGGGGAAAACTGAGAATTGAAGAAAGGAGGCACAAGCAAGGCTTGCTAAGGAGAAAAGCATTTGGTTTTCCTATTAGCAGACATGACAAAAATTGGAAGAAAAGAAGTTTGGTTTTACCAGATTGAAGGGACAATGTTAGATTTCCCAGATGCCAGCTAGGTAGTCTTGGAACACTTCATAATGAAAATGACCTCACTCAAGAAGCCCATTTGCCCAGTGTGATCCAGGACGCAACTCTGCTGCAGAAGATACAAGAGTTTTGGAAGAATCTTCTGTGCAGGCACAGGGGTGAGGGGAAAGAAAAAGAAAAAAGTCCTACCAAACCATTTGGTATATTCCTCTGGTGCACAGCTTTGAGTTCCAGCAGAACAAAATAACTTAATGTCACTTTTGTCCTTCTTTCCCTATTGTCTTTTAAAAACAAAGTACAGGATTTCTGGTCAAGCAAAAATAAACCAAACAAGATTTAGATCTTTTTTCCCCAAACTTTCATAATACATCTAGTACCTCAAAATGAGTGTAAATAAAGGGCTGTCATCACTCACTGATTGCCTTACCTCAACCTTACAGAAAATACATCTGTAATGTACCACAGTGGCCCAAAAAATAGCTTAGACAGAGAATAAACAAAAACTCTACACACCAGGTTTGCATTTCCAGAGTTTAAAATATATCAACGGATTCTGAAACTGTACATCAGTTTGGTATACCATGCTGGAAGACACAATGTTCTTGTATTTCATTCTACCTTTGCCAAATTTAGTTTATCTGAGGATAAAGCAAAGTTTTCCCCCCGATGTCTTTCCATTGTCTCCTTTTTTTTCTTCCAATTCTTCCAATTGCTCATTTTTCAGAGCAATTCTTGCTTGAACACAAAGATTCTGCATCAGTAGCTGGGAAGTGCTGAAAATTTTACTTTGCCATAGCAAAACCATGTCTACACTTTGTGGCAATAATATTCCTCCCTCTCTGCTTCAAACTTCCAGTTTCTGGAAAATATTGTAGAAAAATACAGGAACTCAGGCCTTACTAGCACAAAAAAAACCCTTTGTGACCTCAGTGGGAATTTAGCCCAATGTAAAACAGACCTTGAGGCATATTAACTAAATAATCAACTCAAAAGCATTTCTGGTGTAAAACAGAGTCTCCCTCCAAAATCCACATTAAGAATATTTTGTGTTTTGTCATTCTTGTTCAAAACCAACAACCACCCCCCCAAAACAAACAAACAAACACAGAAAACAGCAAAAATCCAAGCCTGAACTAAAACCAACTCACACATTAAACTCTCTGGAAACTTCCATCTAAGTTTCAAAAAAAAGTCATATTTTGCTTCTATTTATTTTTACTTGTGCATTGTTTAAACCTTAACTTGCTAAAATATGGTCAGAGATACAGATTGGAAGGACAGGAACCTGTGAAGAAAGAAATTAATTAGTTTCATTGGATATGACTGAAAGAAGAACAGCCCAATCTTTAGACCTCTCGAAATCTGGTATTTTTCCAGATAAAACAAAGCGGTTTAATCTGGACTCTGTCTTTTCAGCAATTAAACACCTCAGCTATTTTAAGTGCAATGCTCACAATTTGACTTAAAACTACCAGCTTTTGACAGTCACAGATATTTAATAATTAATAATTATATAAAGCACATGGCAGCAAAATTCCACCAGAAGCTAATACAAGATTTAAAGATGCAAAACTATTCAAAGCTAAGCGGAGCCCCCCTCAGTCTAACTCCAGCCACATAGCTGCAGAGTTCACATTTACACACAAACATGCACATCAAAAACTTTCTTTCAGGGCGTTTCCTGTGTTGCTAACAAGTTCCAGCTTCTCTCCTGCTGGATCTAAATTTAACAAAGACTGAGTCTTAAAAAAAACTAAACCAAAAAAAACAACAAACCAAAGAAAAACCCCACCAACAAACAAAAAACAAAACAAAAACGCCAGCCCACACCATATACACAACTCCAATGCAATGCAGCAAACATTTTACAAGCACCTTTTTTTTTTAAACCTGTTAATTATCAAATATACTAAATAGGCAGCAAACAAAGAAAAAAGTAACCCTTTCGCCCCACATCTTTCTGAAATGGTGTTTTAAATGCTACTAGGTACAGGTAACACAAGCACTAACAACAGTTGCTAATTCAATAAACTTAAAAGCAAGTGACCCGTATGGAGGAAGTCAGCAGTTTAACCAGAAGCCAAGGCTCCCCAACATGGCCAAGTGTGCTTTGACAGACAAGTTAAGAGGACTAACCACAACAGTAGCTTGGATTAAGCCGAAAAGACTCCTTACAAAATCTTCAGACTTTGTTAAAAGCATGCTAATTCTTGAATATTTTAATTGCAGGTTTGTCTGAGCAACGGAGGGAGGATATACAGATAGAAGGGAAAGGAGAAGAAACAGCTTGAAGTGAAGGAGGTTCACATTCAGCTACTGAGCCCAGCAACGAATGCGCACATGCACACACCACCCTTGTCCCAAGATATATCTACCCATGGGGCTCCTTCTTGAGACCACCCACACGGGCCATTCCCACTCCATCAGGACAACTGTTTCACTTCCTACACAATGTGGGATATGTCACACATTGACCTTTAATGCTTTTCTTTGAGAGGTTAATTCTTGCAATGCTGGAATATGATGCACCTTTTTTTAAAAAAGGTGTTATATTTGGGTAATACCTGGATCGCCAATGAGAGGGGAAATCCTACCACAGGCTAAAATGAGACTGACAACTCTTCTACCGTAGGCTACAAAGGTCTTTCCTCCTATGACACCGCCCTGTAATTTACAAATCTAAACCATGGAAATTTGCATTTATTAATACTTCACAAGTTCTAACTTAAAGGAACACCATGAATTCAAGGCAGCTGATAAAAAAAGCAGAGATTCAAAACAACATGTATCTGTGGCTTTGTACCTTCCATGGTTGCCATATTTAAGACCACTAGAATTCTAAGGTGCATCTAGTTTTCCAATTTCATACATGTGTAGATATAGCTGAATTCACAGCTGTGAAGGCACATAAGGAAGAACTAGACAGTTTCAGGACCAGCCCTAGTTCCCAAATTATTTTGGTCTTCTGGATTTCAAAAGTGCCCAAGAAGTACTTCACAAAGCAGCGCTTCACCAAGTCAGTCACTAGGCAAACACTGAAACCCCATAACCCCTAGACCTGCTGACACAGACTATTTGCAGAAAAAGGTCAAATGAGCAATAACTCATTGAGCATTGCCATCAACTTCAATAACACCAAGATCCTAAAAGCAGCTCTTGATTTGACCTCAGAGACATTTCAATTTCTGCTAATGGCTACGCAAAAAACTCATTCACTGGTATCACTAAACTGACCCCTGTTTAAGACTCTGTGAGAGTCTCAAGCTGAAAACATTTTATAGTCAATGAAACATAGCAAACTCTTCTCTGCAAACACTTTGAGAACTGCCATCCCACGTAACAGGGCACTGATGAGGAGACACTTCAAATCTGGCAAGCTGGCTGATCCGCAAGGTGCTTCATCCAGCAAGCTAGTGGAACTTCTGTTTTCAAACTGGCACCCTCTTTAGAAATGATTACTCCAGATCAAGAAAAGTAAAGAAGTGAATTACTAAATTGGAGATGGCACTACCTCTGGAAACAAAGCACATATTCCAGCAACTACTCCCAGTCACGCGATGTAGAAATAACCAATAGACAAATTTTGTTACCTAGCCTTCTGCTTCCAAATCTGTACAAATATCACTTGCACACAGGAGCTTCTTCATACATTATACAGGGAGGCCAAGCACTGAAGTTAAGATATTGCAAAGCTTAACATTCCAGTACCAAAGTGCCTTTATAGATCAAGCCTATACCTTAACGGGCCTCTTCTCAGTAAGTGCAGGGGAGAAAACAAACACAGAATTCCCAAAACACAGCAAGAGAAACAGGACTTTTAAAAGTTAAAGTCACCAACATGAACTATAACGCTGAAGGAGTGACAAGGAAGCCTATACAGCACAGAAACCTGAAATAACTACAAAGCAAACTCAGCACGATTAGTCTTTCTATGCAGCTGAAAGACAGGGTGGGGGAAAGCAACAAGATATTTTAGCTATGATAAGGAGATCACTGGCATGCTATTTTGCTGAAGCACAAAACCAAAATGGCAGAAAACCTGCGTTTCATTTCAGACTCTCCCTATCTAAAATTGTCTCCACCCTAAGCAAGCAGGAAAGGTACTCTGCACTAGACTCTTAAAGGTATATGGCAAGGCTAAATACCAAATACAAAGCATCTCGCCACCTCTATAGTGTATCTTATACTTGGATAAATAATCTAATCGGGTAAGCATGCTGGACTATCCTCATAGAATTTCCTAAGTACAATGAATACTGAAGCATTTAATCAGCCATGCTGAACAATGAACTTTAAAAGAAGGTCGTAACATATAGCATAGCAAGCAGACACGTTAATATTAAGCCACACAATAGATATCCTGCACTAATGTGCAACTGATCCCTTCATTTACTTCCTTCAAGACAATATCAGAGAGTTTAAGACTCCACCAAAATAAACTTTTTTCCTTTAAAAAAAAACAAACCACACCAACAAACACCAACAAAAATAGAAGGCACTTTTCAAACTAAATACAAAACCAAATGCAGTGAGGATCACAGAGTGTTTCAGTGCTTGCTTTTGGGTATTTTTTTTCAGTTTGGTGTTATACTATGCCTTACTCATTGTTCAGAGGTCAGTTTTCTAACAGCAGCGCCTTCTTTTTGAAAACTAAGACTTCATTAATTTGTCAGGCCTTATTTTTTTTTCTTTTTTCATTACCACAGCTTTGTGATAAACTCTCCAACCTCCACATTAAATCTGAAGAGCTGAAAGCAACCAAAAGACACAAACTAACCCAGTTTTCTCAACCCTTACCCACACAGAACCAAAGCTGGCCTTTCTCTGTTCTTCTGGAAAACACAAAGGTCCAGCTCCTGGTAGAGCTTGGAATACAAGTTTTTAATCAAGGCAACATGGCTACAGAAAAATCTTAATTGTAAAGCCATTAATATCTATTTCAACTTACAGATGTTTATGGGTGTCACTGCAAATAACCAACAGACCAGGTTGATGAGTTTGAAGGCTTGCAGATTAATCTTTCATCTTCAAAGAAAGGTTTAACCTTGATGACAGTAAGAAGTTCCGCTAAAGAAAAACAGAACACCTCTCCTAAGGCTGCTTAGCTGTCTTCAGAAGGATACTCAGATCACAGTGTTGCTATGGCATCAACTTTGGGACCGTTGTTCAACACAAAATGCCTTTTCCTACAGACTGCTATGGGAAGCTGAGCAACTCTGGCCATGAACCAAATATGTTTTGGCTCTGAAGCAGACACAACTCTTCACCATTTGGACATTCCAATAGTTAGCTAAGCTGAGGAAGCAGTACAACCAGCACTTTATAGAGCATCCATGTAAATGAAGCTCTAAATGCACTGCCCTAGCAGCAGCAGAAACTGTATTTGCACTTACCTTGCTCACTAGCATTACTTATTAACATAACCCTATTTTTCAAGCACTCAACTGTCAGATCAAAAAAACTGGGAAAAGTTCATTTATGACAGTTGCATAACAAGCTACTGTGGAGGACTGCAGGATCCAAACATTTATTTCCCTCATTACCTGGTATTTTTAAGCATCAGGCTATTTTTAAGGAGAAGCTATCAAAAAATATGAGTTAACACAGGCCTTTCACATGTACTGAATAATCCCACAAAACTCTGAAGTAGCCTGGATGAGTAAAACATTTAACACACTCCAAAACAGCAGAACTCTTGCAAACTGTTTTACACCCAGCAAGCACAGGAGCCCAAAGCAAACCTCCCACATTGCCAACTGTTAGCTTTCCAAACGGTAAAGCAGCATTTGATTCATCAGTCAGAAAACACAACCTCTAGAGTAACCCAGATGAGTGCCACTTTTCCGTTGCCACGAGGGGGAGAAAGAGGTGGGTATAAAACAGAGAACTGGGCTGAGTGGACCCACTCAGTATCACACTGAGCCAGATCTAGCCTCCTTTCCCCTCCCACCCCCCAGGTTCATCCTCACAGAAAGATGTGTCCAGTTACATTGTATTTTGAAAACAATCATTAAGGACCCACTTCACTCTCTGCCCAATAAACATGCATTATGAGGCAAACAACTAACTGAAATAACACTACTGAGAAATTAGAAAGCTTCAGGAAGTATGCAATAAAATACACAGTTACTATGCATTATTAGTAACTCGCATATTAAAGAAAAAAGAAAATATCATTTTATCCTTCAGATCACAGCAGGCAACACTGAGAACCACAAGGGCAGGACCTTCCATTTCAGTAACCAAAACAAGGTCACTGCCGATGGATGCACACATGCCCCCAATACAACCCATTTCAGTCTACGAAGGTAAATAGATGAACATCTCCCTTCTTGCCAACTCTGCCTTGGAACATCTCATGCAGATCCGACGCCTGACTGAGTAATGCACGGCTGCCTTTGCCATATGCCTTAACTTTAGCTGCCATTCTACTAATGGGACAGTCATGACATGTCTCCTGTTCTCAGCAGGGCAGCTTTGCGTTCTGCTATCACGAACGAGCAACCACAAAGAACTCAAGTTTTACAGAATACAGAATGCAGAATCGCTACTAATAAAGGAATAAAGATTTTACTAGTTACAGAAACGTGAAAGTATGCGCCGGGAGGCGGAAATCCCGACCGCCCAGCAGCCCCGGGCCTCGCCCCTGCGGGAGCGCCTCCTCCAGCCCCCCCGGCCCGGGCAGCCCCCACCGCCCACCCCCGGACCCTCCGGCCGCCGCAGGCCGCACCTCCCTGCGCTCCGCCCAGCCCTACCCCCACCTGTGCCGGCCACGGCTCGGGCCCCGCCGCAGGGGCGGCCGCCGCTTCAGCGCCGCCGCCTCAGCCCCACCGCACGCCTCAGCTCCCGCCCCGCGCCCGCCCAACGTGCCTGTGCACTCTCCTCGGCCAAAAAGTTTTGAGTCGCGCCCCGCGGCCGCCGAGCCCCCGCGCAGCCCTCCGGACAGGCCGGCCGGGAGGAGGGGGAGCGGGAAGAACGGCTTACCTCCGCCCGCGGCGCCCGGCCCCCGCGTTCAGGCGCTCCCGCGGCACGGCCCAGGCAGGGCTCCTCCGCGGGCAGCCGGGCGCGTCGGCGGGATGAGCTCACTGGGAGCCGGCGGCAGCAGTCCCCGCCCCGCACACCCCACGGCCGCCTCTCCACAGGGCCGCTCCGCGGGGCGGGGAGCGCCGGGGCGGAGCGCAGTCGGGCGGCGAGGGCAGATCTCGGCGCTGCCTTAGCACGGGCCCGTGGCTCCCTGGGCGCGGTAGGGCGGCTGCGCGTCCGGAGCTCCATAGGGGGCGGTGGGGGAAGGTGGGCACCAGGGCTGCCGCTACAACGCCCGCTCTTCGAGGCCTGGTGGGGTCACCCCCATGGATGTCACGTTTCCCCGTAGGCGAATGTTTCACCAGCAAAAGCACTCGCTTGGGGACTCGCTTACATTACAGTTGTCTATAAGAATTTGCAGAGGACAAAAAGATGGGTGGAATATGAAAAATTACGACAGAAGATGTATCAGAGTGATCCAGGTTACCTGCTGAAGTGGGCCATGCAAGAGATATAGCACAGACAGGTTGGGAATTCTAAGTTCAGGAATGAGGACAGTGTCCTCAGCCCACGATACAGAAAGGGGTGTGCTCTGTCCTGGGAAGCGGCACTTCTTCACAGGATTTGGGGCTGTGGCGGTAAAGCTGTGCAACATGAAAGTTGCTGCACCAAAAAAGACCTAGTGCGCTCTTTGCCTATGTAAGCAAGGATTAGTGAGCATAGGCAGGGAGGTGGTATTACTCTGAATATAATCGTCATGGACGATACAGCTTTGGTAAAACCAGTAGGAGAACACTGTTTCCAGACTATACATATCTTCCAAGATATTGAAATATTAGGGTGCAGAAGAGAGCTGCAAAAACAACCTGACGGCCTAGCAGTTAAGAGTGTTAAAGTATTTAGCTCTTCATCTTTATTGATGATCTGGATGAGAGAATTGAGTGCGCCCTCAGTAAATTTGCAGATGACACCAAGTTGGCTAGGAGTGTTGATCTGCTGAAGGATATAAAGGCTCTATGGAGGGATCTGGACAGGCTGGATCGATAGGCCAAGGCCAATGGTATGAGATTGAATAAAGCAGAGTGCCGGGTCTTGCACTTGGGCTACAACAACCCCATGCAACACTACAGGCCTGGAAAAGAGTGGCTGGAAATCTGCTCAGCAGAAAAGGACCTGGGGGTGCTGACTGATGGCTGCTGGACATGAGCCAGCTTGTGCCCAGGCAGCCAAGAGCATCCTGGCCTGTATCAGAAACAGTGTGGCCAGCAGGGCCAGGGCAGTGATCATCCTCCTGTACTGGACACTGGTGATGCTGCACCTCCAATACTGTGTTCAGTTCTGGGCCTCTCACTAAAAGAGAGACATTGAGGTGCTGGAGTGGGTCCAGAGAAGGGCAATGAAACTGGTGAAGGGTTAGCATTCCCAGAGCACAAGTATTACGAGGAACAGCTGAGGGAACTGGGGTGTGTAGCCTGGAGAAGAGAAGGCTCAGGGGGGACCTTATTACTCTCTACCTGAAAGGAGGTTGCAGTGATGCAGGCGTCAGTCTCTTCTCCCAGGTAACAAGTGATACGACAAGAGGTAATAGCTTCAAGCTGTGCCAGGGGAGGTTTAGGCTGGATATTAGGAACAATTTATTCACCGAAAGGGTGATCAGGCATTGGAACAGGCTGCCAAGGGCAGTGGTTGAGTCGCCATTCCTGGAAGTGTTCAAAAAATGTGTAGATGAGGTCCTTAGTTACATGGTTTAGTGGTGGACTTGGCAGTGATGGGGTAATGGTTGGACTTGATGATCTTAAAAGGTCTTTTCCAACCTAATTGCTTCTATGTTGCTAGGAAAAGGTGGCTTATAAGAAAATGAAGCGTCGTTGGTTTACTTTGGTGCATTAACTGAGGTCAATGCCACCTGTGATAACCTCCACAAGCTGTGGCAAAGTAGCCACTAAAGAGCATTATCTCTAGCTGGTTTTTTACATTTAGATAACCACCTCACATTAATGGATTTAGTGTTAAAGTGGTGGGGTTTTTTTTAAATATTAAGACATACATTTGGCAGTAATGGTTTGAATGCCAGCATTATGAGAACAACAGTTAGTAATATTAACAGAAACACTCTTCTGATGTGTTCTCTCCTAACCTCAAACTGCTTGCCTCTTCCACCCCAAATGTCCAATGCCCCAGCTATTACCTGGACACAGGCCAAAGTACTCAGCTTCCCTACAGGTAATTTCTACAATACAATTTCACATAATTAATTAATTAATTAATCCTCCTCACACCAAACAAGGAAAATGTAGGACAATCCAAAATATGTCTAAATTTTTAAGGCTTTTCTCAGCAAACTATGATTTATTTTCATATGCAATTCATAATGAAAAACTGAATATTAATTTAACTACAGAATGCAGTGCTAGAATATTCTGGAACCTTTTCTCTACTATCCGTGCATTTCACAAAGCATCTTTCAATGTAAGGGGTACAAAAGAGACCCCATTCTATGTGTGCAGACACAACTTAGAGACTTGTGTACGAGAAGAGCATCCTCTCAGGAACATCTGACACGACTGCCTTGTATGGCATGAGCAGAGCACAGTGACATGGAGGCAGAGCCTCTCGGGGTCACAACCACAGAGCCATTGGTTCTCTTGCACCTCCCTTACTGTCAATTCAGGAGCTCTGTAGCCGAAGACTTGTCCAAGAACACGGGCAGGATGCTGCATACGACTCGGCCAGCAGCTTTTCTTTCTTCCAGTAGAGAATCCTCCTGATCACGTTTTCTTCCCTCCGTTTTGACTATGCGATGAGGCATATGTCTGCAAATAAAGAAATTTTCTCTCTCTTGGAGGGAATGTCTTAGTTCTGGCACCCCTTCATGATTTTGTCTTTGTCTCTGAAACCTGAGACAAAAAAATGAGCTACGAGTCCACCATTCTGGGATGTATTACTCATCAGGCCCGGTGCTCACTGTCTCCTTCTCTGTGTATGAACCCAGAAGTTTTGAAATTATATTTACAGTGAACTGAGTTTCAGTCCTGCTGTTCCACAGGGAAGCTCAGAATCAAAATATTTTTAACTAGGGCTTGATTTTAGTGCTTCCCTATTTGTCTCAGTAGAGCAATGCTTTTGATACCAGCAACATAAAGATTTTTGCTCTCCTCAGTAGCTTCCTTTTGGGAAGAATTCAGCCCACAGCTGTTTTTCTACTTCAACTGTTCTGCCCTCTGCTCCTTCCAGTCATTTGTTCAGATCATTTGTCCAGATCATTTGTCCATTCCCAGCCACTGAAATTCTCCAGCAAAATTTTTTTTTTTCTTACAAAGGTTACGGCTGTCCTCAGACTCTCAGAATTATCATGCAAGCTTCTAGTAGTTTTAAAGTCTTTGGGGTGGGGGAGACAACAAGAACCTCAGGCACAGCTGAAGTATAATGGCTGCAGTGTTCATGGTAATGCTGGAGACTAGGAAAACAAGAAATCAAGACTTTTTACTGTTTCTGCTCAGTGTCAGTGTTATTTATGTCAGCTTGGGCTTCTCATATTAACCTGCTATCTCAATGCTTGGGTTTGGAAGGTCCTTCAAAGAAGTTAATTTTGTAAATTCTAGGAGCTTTCTTTCAGTGTAGCTGCTTTTATCCTGTCAGAGTCATTCTCATGCAAAATAATGTGGTAGAAAATTCTCCATTTACTGATTTTAAGAAAACAACTTGTTCTGTAAATGGTAGAATCAGCACCACCTTATATTCCATAGCTTTGTGACTGTTGGATTTGCAGATGTCTAAGAAGGTCTAAGTTCTCATTTACAGTTTTTGTCTGTAAAAGCAGCATTCATAATGTCTGTCCAGTCCACTATTTTCTGATGTCTTTGTCTGCTTCCTTTTGCAATGCCATTTTTGTGTAGTGGGAGAATAGCAGGAGGTAGTCACACCTTGGCTACCTGTTTTCAACCAATACCATTTCACTGAAGTACTATTTTCAGTTGATTTTATGTGAAATGAACCAACTGGCTCTAAAGCTAGTGGGGAAAGTGAGGAAGGAGAACAAGTATGCATGCACACATGGATTACACATAGGCCCATTTTCTCTATGAAACCAGGCTAGAAGTTAGACACATGCTTTACAGGCAAAACAAGAGTCTTACTATCAAGTTACAAACCATCTGTGTCAAACAACTTTACAATCACTACATGCACCAACTTATGTCTTGCACTTGCTGTCCGCAGCATATTCTGTAGAGAGCCTCTGTAATTTCAGTGATAACACAGCAGAACTTGTTGTATTTGTGATGTTTAATCTCTTATGATACTTTTTTTTCCAGCAGTTTCCATATGCGTAGATGCTACTTTGTATAAGTGTTAATAAACAGTAAAAAATAATAATCAGTGATATCAACTAAAATGCTGCAAATACCCTTACATTTATTGCATTTGTTTCCATTAATGATTTGTTCCCTATGCTCTTTTCTGGCCACTGTTTCCCAGCTCAATTTTTATTATTGCCCTTCCTTATGCTTTGCTTCTATTCTGTCCACCTATTCCCAAATCCTTCAATTACGTACTTTTGGAAAAAAAAATATAAGAAGCTGACCTCTGTGGAAGGTCTGGTCATTTAAGCTTATTAGTTTAGAACAGTATATGCATTTAAAATAGCAAATACATGCAGTGCATCCAATTTTGCCAGACAGATTTCTAAATTCCTTAAAGCCAAGGTCTGCAGAGCTTTGGGACATTCAGCCACCCATTCCACACACACCCCCTTAGCTTCCCCCCTTTTTTTTTATTACAATGCAAGGCAGCAAGGCCAATTTTAGGCTGCTACTAAAGGACCAGCAGCCAGAGTTTTCAAGATAATTGGAGGGCTCTTCATAACAAATTTTAAAACAGTGTGTTTAGAAACCTCAGAAGGCTTTTGTATGGATGAGTTCAATTGCACACACACTGTGGGTCAGCAATTATATGCCTACCCATCTTTGACTGGCATCCATGAACAGCTCCAACAAAATCATCTCAAGTCTAAATTGGGCTTTTTGACTTGTTTTGCTTTTTACAGCTGAGATCCACAAAGTAAACAGAGTTAAAAGTTTTCAATTTCAGCTGTTTTTTTAATAGATAATCTTGCTTTTCATTGCTTTTGACATTTCTTGATAGTAACTTATAAAGAACAAATATTTAAGGCTTGTGTAGCTTAAGGATAGCTCAGAGTTTGCTCCAACTCTTTAACTTTGAAAAAACATACCAAATATGGAAAATCTAAACTAGACAGAATTTAAGAAAGTTATGAACAATGAAAGTAGAAGGTTGGATTTAAATTTTAAAGTCAGTCTTCGTTTTTGTGACTGCTCTATTTCAGTATATAGTAAATGCCTATTATGCATCTAAAATAATGGCCATCATATAAACCATTTTTTTATAATAGCTTCAGAAAAGTCTTAATCATTCCTTTACATAAAAATAACTTCTGAACTAATCAGCAGAAGTGAACCCAAAATACAAGAGAAAAGCACTGTGTATAAATGGTATCAGTTTCAGAAATTTCATCCCTTTATATGTAACTGTTGAATATTAAACACTGCAACCTTTCAGTGTTGTCCGGTTCATAAAGTAGTAAATCTGTTCTGAAGTGACCACATTTAGGAACATAATGTGAAAGCATCTACAAAACCAGCAAGGCTTAATAGTAAAGATAAGGAATCAGATACCACTTTTTGTTACCATCAGGTTATACCTTTTGCTTCTTTACAACTTCTAGGGAGTCATGTCTTCTGTGAAATACCAAATTATGTTTTCAAAAACTAATATTTTTTTTTTCCTTTGAAACTTCTTCAGCAGATTAAAAAATACCTCCTTGTAAGAAAATAGCTGTTTTCTGAGGGCTAACTTAGCTGGCAGAACCTGAATAAGCCATAGGTATATAGCAACCTCTTGTGGCAAAACCAGTATACACATAAAAATTAAGTACTGAAATTTCTTAAACTACTCTTGATGAGAGTCATAAACCTCTATAAAAATCTTAAGTGTTAGCAAACAACTGGAGAGTTGGAAAGTCATTGTTAGGTGGAGAGTCAGCAATGCTGTGACTTCAGAATTGTCATAGTCCTTCTCTTCAACTGAAGAATGAACTAAACATGGGTGGCCTATTATAAATGAAGTGCCAGACTGAAATTTCTGCTAATAAAATTATCTAAAGGCTTTTCATTAAAATTCAGCAAGAGTGGAATAATGATGAGGAGTAGAATCCATGGCCAGGTTTGATAAGAATAATAAATATGCTGTTGCATTAGATCATTGTTCTCTTCATGGTTTTGCTGAATAAAGGGAACACTATGACTGGTTTCAGCGGAGAGGTCAAAGTGCCTTTAAAGTTTACAGTAGCTGAGCAAGACTGAAAACAGAGTACACATCTGATTCAGTAATGTGTTCTTCAGAATACTAGCACAGCAGCAGCTCATCAGCCAACAGTGGGGAGGACAAGAAACTGTCAGACAACGCTATAGGCCTAGAAGCCAGGTCAAATGGAACCTTGATACCTGCACTGAACCTCACAACACCTACCCTCTTCAGAAAAATTTAACTCACAAGTGGTCCAGAAGCATGAAGGTTTTTGCATTTTTAGAATTTCTGCAGCTAAACTGAACAGTCAGGGGGGTTACTGTCCACAAAACAATCTGCAAATTTGTGTATACTACTTGGAGAGGAACAGGCTGAACAAGTACAGCTTGGAGGAGATAGAGGCTTTAAAGGTTAATAGGTATTTATTACAATTAAGTATTTTGTTACAGTTCTCTTTTACTGTAAATTCCCAGATTTGCAATGTGTAATTTCTTTGCCACTTCTGCTGCTGCTGTTTCAGTCAAGGGTCAGTAATTACATACTCTCAATCCAGACTTTAGTCTGTACACTCAACAGCATATACTGAAGTTCATTCCAGACCAGTTTAAAGTTGCACACTGCCAAATTACCACATAGTTCTGTGAAGCACCACCCACCCTCTGCGTGTCAGGGTCTTAAAAGGTGGAGACTTTCCTCACCCAAGAGGAAATCCATCCCTGCAGAGAAGTACAGCAAGGCCCATATGTCTTACTCAGGCCATCAAATAGAATGTGTGACATTACCAAGTTTACCAGTACATTGAACCAATCAACATTTATTGAAACCAGTTTTCAGCGCTTTTACTGCCACTTGGCTTCAGTCATTCCTATCTTTGTAAGGTGTTTTGAGGTCCACAGGTAAAAACAACTTCATATTAACCCACATTATGTCCATCAAAATGACGACATAATGATCAACAGAAGAAATAATTGCCTAAAACCATGCCACTTTTGTAGAATGCCTGCATCATTTGTAATAACCCTCAAGAAGCCTGAAAATAGGACTCCTCCAAGGATTTTTTTAGCAAACCAAGTGTGCTTGTTCATTATGTTCCATATATAGCTGTAGTTTATATTTAAATAACAAAGGCAAAGTACTGAATTTAGAATTGAACTAAATAAAACAAACTTCCTAAAACATAAGACAACCAATTCATCATAGTACCATCAATGATGGTGCAAACACAAACTAAAATTGCAGTGTGGAAAGCACAAAGAGGATGAAAAACTAAGTTGTCTTACTAGAAGTTCAAAATACAGTTTTAGTTTCCTGTTTAGCTTTTGTTATTAAGAATATTATTATAAGCAGGACACCTTAACAAATAGAAATAAATTATGAGAAAATAATGCACCGACAGTGCTGCTGTCAAAATACAAGTGAGTAAAAAACAGAGTTGGTTGAAAAAGGAATGCTCTTAATTATAGGATGATCTCAATTATAAAATACATCTAAGCAGAAGATGTAGTCTGTTCTCTAAACAGATCTTCCAGATTCCATCCAAAGCCTAGTAAGTGTTACTGAGATGAAAAGCAAGTATGAAACACTACATGCAATGCCACCACATTGGTGGCATCCTACGGAAGCAGGGGGAAAAAAAAAAAAAAATAAAAATCCATCAGTTGCCCGGATTTTCTGCTCCACGAGGTATGTTACAGCAGAAGAGGAGCTTGCATCTCCTTTACATTTAGAAAAACAATGTAATAGTTTATCAAAATCTGGCCTACTGATTTTTTGTTAGGTCCTCTTTTTATACCTGAAAATTTTACACAGGTAGAACATGGAAGATACTTTACATTAACACAGGCTTTCTGTGAGGCTGTTTGGAAGTCCCATGCCACCACTTCATGTATGTTCTGTACATACACAGATGCCAGGCATTGAACATGCATGGGTTCATTTTTCCATGAGGACTGTTGCTTCTTAGAAGCCTCTCAGAAGCACATGCTGAGCCCTATGCTGCATAACTCCTGTTTGCCAATACAGTAGACACTATACTTCCAGAACCTGAATTACTGTATATGCTTAACTCATCTATGTAGCACTGAACTTGCTAAATGTGCACCGCACAGAGTAGTATACAGGTACTTTTAAAACAGAAGTATTACAACCATAAGCAATCAGTGTATGCCATGATTTGTCACAAAAGTAATTTCCTGTAGCTGTCTTCTACATTGAGCATGCCATCCCTACCCTGAACATACTACTAACAGTTTAAATAACATTAATTTAAACCAAACAACAAAGTACAAAAATCAAATAAAGAACCAAGAGAAGGGTAGTCAGATCCATTGGTTTATTCACTGCTACTTGCAGCTATGTTAACATTGCATCGCAACATGGTGTTTACATAGCTGCAGTGATGAAGCACTGCAGTAACAAGTTGAATTCCCATCGAGCAATTTGCACACAGCTAGTAATTTTCCCAACCACACTAGAGATGTAAGGTAGAAATAAGGACCCCAGGTATCTGCATTCCCACAGTAATTGGGTAACTCCTCACAGCAGGAAGCAACTCCCTCCACAGCAGCGTGCAAGTTACTTCTATAGTGTGCCAGAAGTCCCATCTCTTCCAGGCACCAGGAAAGGGTATCCAAATGGTTTCTCCACTGAGGTGTGTGTTAAGCACAAGTTGGCCAGAACAATTGGGTGCCTAGTTAATCTAGCATCCAAGAGAAAACTGGATCTAACTCTGGAAGAGACAATCCTTTACCTGCAAGATCTCATTTTGCACCTTGACCTTCCTGTAGGAAACACTGACATACTACAGTGCACAGTGCTATTTTTGGCCTTGATAGCATGAATAAATCAATTCACATATGGACAGCTTTAACTCAAATAATTTACATTCATATTGATACTCATTTATATACAGTCAGCTTGGGCAGTGGGAAGTGCACGATATATAAAGGCAGAACTATATGTTTTCCTAATCATGTACCTACAATTTAAATATCCATAAAGTATATTGCTGCTGTAGTCCCAATAACAGTGACAATATTTTACAAGTAGCTACCAGTCAGTTAAGAAATGTGGGGAAAAAAAACCCAGCAGTCTTCATAGGAGCAGCACTATTTAATCTTTCCTACTTATTCAAGGTGTAACCAAATTGTTTACTGCACATACAATTAATCACCACCTCCTGTGATCTTAATTTAATCTTTAATCAACATATAAAGTTATTTATATTTTATGGATGGATGAAACAAAGGAGACATTCATGTTAAATGCTAACATTAATTCTGGGTAACCCACCTGGAATCCCTCTGTATAAGAGGGAGTATTTCATACACTTGTAATAGCTTTCCACTGCAGTCATCTGGAAAGCACACAATCAAAAGAAGCCTCGTTGACAATATAAACATTTTTGAGCATTACCTTTCATATTACGTCTGTTTGGACTCCTTGACTACATTTTTAATGGCATGTTCATCTGCAAGCACTACTTTCATAAAGAAAAAACCCCAACCAAACCAAAGAAGAGTCCCAGCAGAATTAAATTCAGAGCAAAGTCAGCCTAGCTACCCAACCATACAGTTAGCAGTAGGAGAGTATGATCCTCTGGATTGGGCAGGATTGACTATTTGTACTGTCCTTTGCTGACAGCATAAGCAGGCAAGGCTAAGGGTACTGCCTGTACTTGTATTTACAATTGCTCCTCCCCATTATTAAGTTTGTATTACTACCCGTCCATGCTCAGTCTCATTACTGTTCAGGCCCATATCCCCTTCTACTAACTTTAAACTCCATCCTCAAATCACTGCCTTCACCTTGACTCTTCCTCCTTCATGTCTGCCCTCTCATCCCAGAGGTTCAGCTCCCTCTACTTCCCTCACTCATCCTCCCCAATCCCAGAGAGGTTCAAACAAACAGACTGTTTTCAGTTAATTCTTCCTACTGTTTGGATCCCAGGAAAGGGATCAGATTTCCTTACATAAAGAAATGCAAGGAAAAAAAATATTTTTTTCCACTGCATGGGAATCTTTCCCAGGACTTCCTTAAGTTTCTTATTGTGCAGTACGCCTAAGGCATACATTCACCATGGAACACCTCAGCCTAAATTAAAACAAAAGAAACATGCCTTTCAGTTGTGGCCTGCTTACTTAGGATCCCGTTCACTTCAGCTTTGCTGCTATTAAAAAAAAAAAAAACAAACCCCAAAAAAAACCACACAAAAAAAACCCCAAGGCTGACAGTTTCTAGTACTTCAGTCAAAATTCACACAGCAAAGGAAGCTGTTAAGACTTCTTAGTATTGTGAAATTACTGTACACTAGTAAAACCAGATTACACATACACCATGGTATTTAAATAAATCCTAAGTACATTTAGTGACTCTTCTTACAAAGTATTTTATTGTAACAAAAATACAGTGAGATACAAGGCACATAGCTTTTGAACATTTCACCCACCACAGTGCGTGAAGTGCTATTTTGTACAGAAACTCACTTTAAGAAAACATGATTATTTTAATGAGTATCTTAAAATTTCCGTGGCTGTTGAATAATGTAAATTCTCTTAGGCAGTATGAACTTCTCCAAGGCAGGCTGAGGCTTTTGTTGAGCCACCTGTAATGCTGCTGCATTAATTTTATGGTTCATCTGCAACATTAAAGGGTGGAGGGAGGAAAAGTTGTTGTAAAATATAGCTTTTATGCTATCTTCTTCCTAAATTTTATCATATAAAAGTAGTTTAAAAATTTATCTCCACAAGAAGTTCAAATAGTCAACAGATAAACTCAGGGCGACTCTGTACATTTAATTATATTTTATGTTTTTAAAGTGGTATCAGCCTGACTACCTTCATTTTTTCCCCCCTCTCCCTTTTTATTAGTAGTTCATAGAATTTCCTGTAAAGATCAGGAAAGCAGAGCAAATAATCAGTATGCCAGAGTTAACAGTAAGTTGCTTAAAATTCTTACTTTCCTAGGTTCAAGTCATTGTCATTGCAATATCAAACTATCACTTTCTAAACTACTGCGAAAGTTGCATGTAATGAGATTATGGAAACCATGAGAAGGAAATGGTAGGTCAGAATAGAGGTGATGGGGGTAAGCAGAGAAGAAATAGCATGAGTTGTATCTGTTCTCCTTAACAAACTAGTCAATTCAAAAATTCAATATCTACATACTAAAGCTATATACACATCTGTTGATGAAAGGATTATGCTGAAATGATGCAACAGATGTCTTAACCAAGCTCTGTGGATGAGGAACTCTTGTATGCCTCACAATCTAAAGACTGCAAGTATATGAAAAATAGATTCTAATTGTCAGATCTTCAGATTAGCATGCAAATTAAGAAGCTGCTTGTTAAATCAGCTCTTGCAAAATGTAGGTGTTAAGAGTCTACATCAACAGCCTAGAAGAGATACCAGACAGTGGTCTGTGTAGGCATAAAAGGGTCCATCAAAAGCTCTGCAACACGATTTTAAATGATCCCTTAGTCTTTCCAAGGCCGAATTCAAGAAGATCCTTGACTATCTAATGTCAGGTGTCAGGTGAAACAGCTGCACATGCAGCAGCAGTGGAATATTCTGTACCTGTTGTCTTGGGGATCACTTGCAATAGTCTGACATTAATTTGCTGTCTTGATATCCAGTAAGCACTTGGCAGCGGCACTACCCACCTCCTTCAAGAGGCAATCTTTTCACTTTTGTGAATTGGACCCTTACAGCAGTTAAAGCTATTTCCACAGTGGGATAAAGACTTGAAGACCAGGTTCCTTTCTCAATTGTAACCCCAGCTCTGCCACAAATTTACTATATCACTGATAATCCTCCCCCCATTTCCATAAATCTAAATCATCATACCACTTTAAAGAACGGACACACCTTATTTTCTGTAAAAGGTGTACATAACTATCCTGGGGCTACTCAGTGTAAATAGGAATGGAATCAAACACAGCAGAGTAAGGAGGAAAGGCTAGTTACATTTTAGCCATACAACTGCTAAAGAAATAGACTACCTCAAAAATATTTAGTGGTAGATGAGAAACCTACAAGTGTCAGATGACAGCAGTTTAAGGAAAGTTCACTTTTTTTACTGGACAGTTTTATGAAGAAGCCCTGACAAACACATATCTTGTTTGTCCAGAGATACTTACTTTGCTTAGTGCTTCTGCTACCAAGACACCCATGTTCTGAGGTTTTGAAAAACTGGCAATGGCACTGTAAAGCAAAACAAGAATCTATTTAGCATTTCCACCTCACAGAAATACTTGGCACTTTCATTTTCCAGGCTTAATACAAAATATTTTGTAATAGAAATTTAGGTTTCGGAGCTAAATCCTTTAATCACATTAAAGACTAGGATATTAAAAAAAGATATGCTGCCTCAGAATAGAACACTGCAAGATCTGTGTTGCAGACTTTTATTTAGGGATAAAAAAGACTATATATATATATATATATATAAAAATATCCTTAAATAACTCAAAGCAGATTTCCCCCCCCCCCCGCACTGCAGAGTAGCTTCACAGAAGCTGAGCACTGATATCCAGAACTACAAAATTTGACTTAAGTATTTTCTTGATTCCAGTCTAGACCCGTGAAAAAAATTCACCCTCTGCTTTTGAAGAGTGTTCCCTTTGACAGCAGCAATTGGTCAAGCAAAAACTTTTTGTGCAAGATTATCCCATTAACTTCTTCATACTCTAATGAAAAACAGCCACGTTACCAATATCACATAAGCAAATGATCTCTGGATATGAAATAATTTAGTTCAGCAACAGGAAGAACTGTGGATTGCATATTCTTATCATGATATGATTACCTGCAGTGACACCTCTGTATCTTAAAAATGAATTCAAGAAAAATCATTATTACCCTCACACATGGACCCAGATACCTTAAATATAACTCTGAAAAAGCAGATACTGCTTTAGCTAAATTAAAGGTTCTGTGTATCAGGCAAGGTATGTTTCCTACCAAAATTTCAGCTTAGCAATTGATAAAAGTTTGCCACACTGACAAATATGTGCTATTCTATGTCTGTTTATGTCATCAGGTAACTATGACTATAGTGAAGACAGGAGCAAAATTACACCCAGACAACTGGCAATCAATAAAAACAAAGCCCTTCTAACTCGGAGGGTGGGGGTGGGGGGGAATATCAAGCCACAAACAAAAACAAAACAACACCTCAACAACAAAACCAGTTATTAGAAAACTCAACAAAAACCAAAGAACACACACAACTTTTAATTGCTTCTCTTAAATAATGAGGTATAGCCAAATGGAATGTATTTTCAGAAAACTGTCAGGCAGGCATCTAGTTATTAACATGATGCATTACATTCTTTTAGGCACTATTCTATTATATATTTATATTATATATATTCTATTACACAGCAACTTTATAGGAAGCATGCCTTTTTTGTTTTCTTCAAAAAACTAAGTCTCAAAAGCTCAGCTCCTGCCAAGACCAATCTCAGCTGTGAATACCCACTTTAAGTTATGACAGTGACTTTGACCCTCTCAGAAAATCTCACCTGAATCAAAAACTCAACTACTTTAGTAGTTGCTTAGTAGTACCAAACTACAAAGTTTTGTATGACTTCTGTGATTGCAACCTGAGAATGAAATCCATCATCCCAACAAGGTAGGTATGTTGTACTGAGTAACCATTGATTCTGGTGTGGAGAGCTAATAAACAGGAAAGCTCAGCTTTATGCCAAAAAACTGTATTTTAGGTTAGTGCCCTCCAAACCAGTGAGGAGAAAAACATATATGCAAAGACCTACAGTGTCGATGTCTGTAGCTTGCCAAGAAATAATGTCATAACACTATTTCTTGGCATGGCTAAATACAGTTAATTAAAAAGTTATCTAACCAATTGGAACATTTTAGAGGAAAAAAATTAACATCTTGGTCCAGAAAACTGAGTTCAGCTGTCAGTCTAGTCACACATTTCCCTTTTAACTCCTGGCAAAATAATCTATTTCACAGAAATGTTACTAGATTACAGTACTTTGTAGTGCCTGTCAGACACACTGATACCATGATTGCGATGTACACATTTCAACTAAAAAGGAAGCGTTCTTGAAAACTTCTATTTAGGAACAGCAAAAGTAAATCTGTTCATCAGAAGTAATACAGGGAACTTAAACCTTAGTGCAGAAAAAAACAAAACAAAACCCCACAATAAACAAGTGGGAATCAGAACAAAGTCATCCAGACCCATCCTCACTAATCCAGGTTTTTTAAATGGCTATGTGCGTACTACAGAAACACTATAGTAGAGGTGGCTCCTTTCTTACAGGTAAGCAGTAACTGATGTCCCTAAATCCACAGTAATTCACAGCTTTCAGGATAATTCCAGATGTGCTTTAATAAAGATTCAGGAGCTGCTCTCAATTTGGATGAGCCTCTTCAGCAAGTCCAGAGCAAGCTATCACAAGGACAATAGAAAGACTCCTTGAAGGGAGTTCTGTTCTTAAGAGATACAACAAAATATTTAATCTTGTTTTGTTTCTGCTTATTTTTATGCACAAAACTAGTCCCAAATTTGGACTACAGGAGAGGCAACTACATCCTGACAGAAATCAGAGCCCACTTCTACAGGTAAAAATTTTTTGCTTACAAGTGCTTTTTCATAGTAGGAGGACAAATTAACTTTTAAAGCAACAACAGATGTGTTTCCTACTCATACGTAGTAAGATAATGCTCAACAGTTTCCAAGGAAAGAACAAATTCTACACTGTCCTCATTCTAAAGGGACTAAACCCCTTATCTCCTGCTCTCAGAAGTCTGCAAGATCAGACTGTACTCTAGAAGCTGCGCCGCTGAGCAGCAAAAATTTAATGTTTTGGCGGGCTAGAGAATAGTGTACATTAGGTGCAGGAGCACTCATTAGACAAAGATATCTAAGTTCCAGTCTCAACTTAGACTTTATTTTTGAATGCTTACAAAACAGATAAAGGTATTAAAAGCACACAGATTACAGTGCCAAGTGGAATTTTAGATCCAGCTCCCCGAACACAGTACTTTAACCATTACATTTTGTCTCATCCCCACAAATCTCAAGTCTTTTTTCTATGAAGACTTTTTCTATGAATCTTTTTTTCTATAAGTCTTCAACAGGAAGCATCTAACTCACTGGTGAAGGCAAGCAACACAGCAAGATACATGCCATTTTTAGCTGACAGTGGGCTAAAGTTCAGGTCTTCCAGTTCCTCACAAATACCTTAATCATCATATGGAGGAGGATATATACCCTGCTTACTTGCACAACAAGGTCATCACTGTCAGAACACAGATTTGTTCGGAGAGCAAATCACTGCATTGGGCTCCTTTGAACAAAATCTTAGGGTCACACTGACTCTAAAAGCATCATAGCAATTATCCATATATCGGTCATCTTAGCTTTTTGTTAAGTGATATCTGAGAAAAATGTGTATTTTTCAGAAAAACATTCAGTCTTTGTTTGAAAAAGCTTGAAGAAAATATTTGTTTTGATGTCTACTTCAACCAGTCACTGCTACCTTATTCAAAAGTAGAAAGATGCCTTCATTTTGGGGCAAAATAGCTTGAGTAAGCTTAGGAAATAGAAAACAGAAAAAGTTGAATTTGGTTTGGGACTGAAGTAGGAATACAGGCTACACAGGAATTAACACTTTTCATGGGGGGTGGGAGATGTGGGCTTAGTTTCCTTCAGAATGAGGACAGCCTAAAACTCATTCTTATTTCACTGGAAACTGTTTGACTATTACTTTATTAGGTACAGGTAGGCAAAGCATTGTTTTAATTTCTATTCCATAACATGTGACAATAGAGAAGAGATTCAGCCCTTATTTTTCACTGTAAGGCATTGCCCTTAGGTTTTGAAGTTGGGGTTGGTTATTTTTTGGGAGGGGTAGGAAATTTTAAGTTGATGATTACCTCAGAGTTGCCTTTATCTATAAATTGCACAAGTTAATTGAAGAATTAAACTCTTCAGGGATTAAGAACTGTCTTTGGCAGAGGGGAACAAGCCCTGCAATGCAGTACCTTGTCTTGTCTTTTCCTGGGGGTTTAGCATTTTTCCCAACAGGTCCATATTCATGCTTTTTAGGCACTCTCATACCTCCAGCTTTGACTGCAAGAAGAAAATACATTTTATGTACAAATATCTACAGAATTACATATTACATTACATACACTTAGAGAAGACCAAAATACTTTAAAATCATCTTTCCATATTTAACTCATTGTTTCACTTTTAAACATATGCATACACAGAGGCAAACAGATCCAGCAAAGACTTTAAACTTCTCTGTCATAGCATACTCAAATCAATTTCCAAATACTATAATCAAGAAATCAGAGGGGTTTTAGTCACTGCTAACTATATTAAATCTTAACATCTTATTATGTTAATATGCATTCTTCCTCCATAAACCTCAGATGTAATAGTTGCTATTTTGAATTCTAAAAGGCAAAACAAACAAACCAACCTCTAAACACTTTCAAGTTGTCAAACAATACCACTCAGCAATGAAGGTCTCACATGACTTACTCAAGGTATTCTAGAATAAACCTAATAATGCAGATAAGAACCAGCTGCATACTTACCTTGTTCTTATGTTCTAACATGTTTAATTATATTTTATTAATATATCTGCCAATCACAAACCCAATTAGCACCAATTAAGCTACAGAGGACCTAACAATAACAATCTAAGTTCTGAGGCATGCCAGAAAATTCAGTTCTGAACAAAGAACAAGCAAAGTTATCCAAAACCTCTTGCTGAAATAAATACCTTCTCCCTGTTCATAAGGGTATTTCAAGTTTTAAAACTGTAAGAGTAAAAAAGAACAAACTTCATGTTTATTTCTCATTATTTTGAAGAAGTTGTTTCACCTTACAGCAAGGCTCCTATTTTTATCATGAATAATCAAGACTAGAGTTTTCAAACTCAGATATTTGGGGACAGGGGTTAATAGGGAATGGTGGAAAGTTTCAAGAATTACTCAGCTAAAGAGCACAAAAAATATATTTGGCCATTCCCGGGGGGGAGCAGATGTGCCCATCTGTAACTACCACCTATTTTCTACCAAATCTGACCATTTGCCATATATTTCCTCATAGAAGGTTTAGTTTTAGGAACAAGAATTCTCCTTCAGTCATGTCCAAAGCAGCCTCACAGTACTGGAGTTCTGCAATGTCTCAATTTGGCTTTTTAAGAATTACATGCATACAGATAATTATAGTGCTGTGTTCGCAGCAAATGAATGGTCATCTTACAGCAGCAAATACACTAGGTATCTGGACAGAAACAACATCTTTTGAAAGGCTAACTTCAAAGCCTCCTCTAAAATGGAAGTGTCAGCCTTTTCCAATTATCTGCCAGCAAAGAGAATCAAGATTTCAAATACCCTCAGCACACACGGTATGAAACTTCTTTGTCTTTCTAAGCAGAAGATAACACAAAATGCACCTTTAAACAAGAATGACAAAAATAATAAATAAATCCAACCACCAAAAAAAATCCTTGACTATTTCAAGAAAGCTTGTAAGACTAATGTCTTCTTGACATCAAGTTCGCTTTATCGCAAGTTTATCCAGAACACCAAAGCAAGTTATCCCAAGTATTTTTCCACAGCTTGTTAGGTGCTTAGATTTTTTTTGCTTTTTACGAATGAGTCAAACTGCAAGTGGGAACACAGCTAACATTTTAGAAGTAGGTAACAAACCATAAGTGAACCTAGATCTGTGACTTTTGGTTTGGGACCTTCACTAAGCACACACGTGCGGGACTGGTGATTTCTAGACACATTTTAGTTTTAATTTAGCAGGGTAAAGAGATCTAGACACACAGGGAGGCAGACGCTTTAACACTATGAAGCTTTACAAAAAGCACAAGGAGGAGTTGGGGGGTAGGTGGGAAGGAAACAAATACCCAAAATAGGAAAAGATATTTAAAGATGAAGTGGCCAACAAGGAATTGTGTCTACTACCAAAAACCACACAGAAGAAAGTTATTTGTAAGAGTAAAAATAACACAGGACTTATTTCAGTCTTTTCACAAACTTGCCAATAGCTGCTACTAGCAGCTGTCCAACCTGCTCGAAGATACCCTTTCCAGTGGAATAGTTAAATAGGGATGCTTCTGGAATGTACCAGAAAGCTGTTTTGTAATTTGTTTTCTCCCAAAGCAATTAAGAGATATGTCAAAGTCTCACTATAGAGCTCTATTTTTTGATTTTTTAAGTGCCCTGTAAGCCATGTAACCTAACACGAATTGTGTGCCAAAATCTTTGCTATTTTCTACATTTAAACCACCCTATATTTTTAAAGAAAGGAAATAAGGAAGGAGGAATAGGTCCCTTCTCTCCCTGAAAAAAATGAAAAAAAAAAAAACAAAAAAAAAAAAACAAAAAAAAAAAACCAAAAAACCAAACCAAAACCAAAACAATCCAGAGCAACCAAACCAAGAAACCCAAACTCAGAACAAAGGCACAAAACAAAAGATTTGTTGAATCCCAAGGTTACCTATGGATCCTGCGGTCAGAATAAAAGTGTCCACCTTCAACCTGCTTTGTTCACTGAGCGCAAAGCTGGAACAACTTTTTCCTACTCCCACATATCTACTCCTTTGCCAGAGACAGTCACCTCCACTGCAGGTGCAGATGAGCATCACCAAGACTCAGTTTACTGCCATGAAAACAAAAACCAGTACCTATGCAAGGTCACTGACTATAGGGGTGTAGGCCCTTTCAAGTGCAACTTAACCATCCCAACACATAAACACAAAACCCCAGGAAAGGACCAGACACAAGTGAAGTTGAAAAAAAACTTCTTACATCACAAATTCACGTAAAAGAATGCTCAAAACAAATAAAATAAACCACAACACCAGAAAAACACCTTTAAAGAAAACAAAACAGATGTTACAGCTAAGATGAGACACACAAGTTATGCCTCATGCTATTCAGGCCATAACTGCTTCTAATAAACCAGGGAGGGACGGGGTGAACCTAATTGGTTTAGGCTCAGCAGCAGCTGTACAGCAGTCCTAAAAGTTAAGTCTGCAGAAGGTCTTTAGACTTAACTCAATACACGCAAGTAACAAACCAAGTACTACTGCTAATTCTGTGCTTTGAGATGCTAGCGTCACACAATTAATGAACAGGCAAGCACAGGAGTGGATTACCAGCTGTATGTACTTACAGATTCTGCAACAAACCTAGGCATGCATTTAAACACCAAGTAGTACATCTGGACAAACCACCCATTAGGTAGAGCCACGGTTAGAGCACCGCACTGAAGGCTTATCAGCTTGCACTCAGAAGCACCATGTTTACTCAGGTAACTCCAAACAGGAGGGGAGGTAAAAAAAGAAAGATATATATTTTCCACATTACAGTAAGAGGCAAAGAATAAGACTGGCACACTAAATATACATACAAATTTTGTTAAGCCACTAATGCTTGTCTATTAGTTGATACCGCATTCCTGATTAAGAGAGCAGCAGAGCCTCTGCTCCACCACAGAGCTAGCTAGGTTGGAAAAGACCTTTAAGACCATCAAGTCCACCATTAAACCATATTACTAGGGGCCTCATCTACATGTTTTTTTGAACACTTCCAGGGATGGTGATACCACCACTGCCCTGGGCAGCCCGTTCCAATGCCTTATCACTTTTTTGGTACGGAAATTGTTCCTAACATTCAAGCTAAACATCCCCTGAAGCATCTTGAGGCTGTTTCCTCTTGTCCTATCGCTTGTTACTTGAGAAGACACCGACCCCCACCTCACTGCAACCTCCTTTCAGGCAGCTGTCGAGAGCGATAAGGTTCCCCCCGAGCCTTCTCCAGACTAAACAACCCCAGCCGTTCCTCATCAGACTTGTGCTCCAGACCCCTCGCCAGACCCAGAACCCACGGCGGTTCAATGCAAACCGGACGCAGTCCCAAAACACCGGGTGCGGTACCTGCTTATGTGGTGTGAGGGCAGAGCACCGCGGGCTGGGCTTCGCGCCTACACCAGGCCGAGTGAAGCTCCGGCCCGAGCCCCGAGAGCCTGCCGGCGCAGGGAAAGGGGACAGAGCAGCCCCGACCGCTCCCGCCCTTCCCTTCTGAGCCCCCGCTGCCAGCACCCCTCCCCAGCCCCACCGGCCTCGGGAGGGGCCGACAACGGGCCCACAGGTGCAGGAGCGCCGGCTGCGGCGGGGCACCGCGATCCCTCGCAGCGGGTCCGTGGACGCCAGGCGCTACCGTGAGCCACGTTCATACAGGAACGCTGATTTCAGCGGCCGCACGCCCTTCGGACACCGGCCCCCGCTCCTACCTGCAGGAGGACGCCCGGGGAGCGGCGAAGCACGCTTACTCCGCACCATAGCTACGCGAGAAACCCACCAAGGACGCGGGCAGCCACGCGCGGCAGCGCCCTTGTGTTCCGGGGCGGGGCAGGGCGGAGCGGAGCGGAGGCGCGTGAGGCGGTGCGGGGGCGGGTCTGGTGGGGGCTGTGCTGAGGTGAGGGGCGCTGAGGGGTGGTGGGTGAGCGCGCACGGGGCGGGGAGGTCCGCTGAGGAAACGCGGATCACGACGGTGCGGCCCGAGTGCATCACGTAAGTCAGGAGAAAATGAGGAAGGGGGTGACCAAAGGAAGAAAGTTAATCATGTGAGTGGTTGGTGTTAGATTGACTGCTGTCCCGTCTCGCTCTGGTGGGAGCTTCCATCAGCTTCATCAGCCCTCGTCCAAGTTACCCTGTCTGTATGCCTTTTTCCTTTATCGTGGTGGTTCATTACAGGCTTTTTAAATTTCGCCTACAGACTTAAAGTTTCCTTCAGCCTATTTTAGTTATGGTGTTTTGCTTAGAATTTTTCTCGCTTGTGTGTGCCTCGGGTTGTTTTTTGGTTTGGTCTGTTGTTTGTTTTTTTAATTGTTGTCATTTCTTTTGTTGATTTCTTGTTTTGTTTTTTTTTTTTTTTTTTTAGCTAGGTTTTGATTATTCCCGCTCATGACTGAGAATTTTTGAACTCCCTGGGTCCTCTCGGCCACATTTGGCAGAGAACCGGCGAGTGCAGACCCAGGTCTGTGCTCCAGACTTAGTGAAAAGCCATTTCTGGGTAGAGAAAGTGATTTTCAGCTGTTAATACCTCAGCTGAGGGAAAGGCTATAGTGGGAGTTCACACCTTGGCAGACAGCAGAGAAAGTCAGCGCTGCTGGACATTTGGAGTTCATGTGCCCTCAGAATCAGAGCCAGGCATTTACTGGCTGTATATTTCATGGAAACATCCTCTAAATGCCTACACAGGCCAAGGAAAAGCCTATGTTAGTCAATGGAGTTAATGCTGACTTAAGTAGTACAGAAGGAAGATTCCATTTATAGTACCATTTATCATATTACAGCATCTCATTTTTTGTCATCTTAGTGATAATGTGTATTTCATACGTATGTGCTTACTATGCTATCTTGCCGCACCTGCTAGCTACTTAAAATGAAAATAATGGAGTTAGTGTAAAGTTGGGTCTGACTGTGTATGCTGACTGAAGAAAGCATTCTCTTTTGGAACAGGAACTATTCAGCAGTTTCTCTTGGAGTTTTTTAGTGGTACTGCAGCCGAACTCTGTTTTAGCTGTCAGTGATACAAAGTACGACCATGGATCTGTGGTCTAAATTTTAGGACTGATGTCTAATGTTGTAATAGTTACAAACAACCTCCATTCTTTTGTGTGAATATACATAACTGTGCATTTGTCTCCTAGGGTTCTGTGACCAATGTCTGGTCTGTAAGTTTTACATTTTTGCTCTCTAGAGAAGATGCACAAATGTTTGAGGAAAATCTTACCTCTATAATTAATCCTTACTTGTTGGGGGAAGCCACAGTGAAATACAGAAGCTTTACAGAGATCGTAGGAGACTTTTTTTAGTCACTTTCCCCCCCAGTTTTATACAAGTGTTTTTAGTAGTAAGGTTTTTAAGCAATAAGTTCTTTTAAGAACTACGTGATTAATTTTTTAATTTCAAGCAAGAGACTGGGCAGAGCCACAGTAACATCAAAAAAGTAGTCTGTCATTGTTGATAGGTTTTCCAAATCCTTTGGAGAACAAAGGCAGAGCTTTGTCAGCCTAAAGAAGACATTTGAAAGATCCAGTAATTTATTATAAAACCCAATCACCCAGTTAACTTGGAAATGAGCTGGTGCCAGACTGTGCATTACTCACCAGTTGTCCAGGGTAGCAGGCTCCAAAGTGAGGCGTGTGCATCTGTGGCTTGTGTGAGACTGATCCGTTGGTGTGCACAAAGAAAACTTTAGAATGTCTACTTATAGTTATTACCTTTAAAAACAAACAAGCAAAAAGAAGTTATACTTTACTAGTATTTAAGATACAGCTTGACTCTGGTGCCCTCACTTGGTCTGTGCCTTCAAGGCTCTGTCATATGTGATGCCATCATCTCCTGGAGGCAGAGGGGTTCACAGTGGTGCCCTCATTCGTTTGCTTTCAGTGGATTGTAATGTATTGCAGTTTGTGTGTGCTGATTGAGTGGATTTATGCATTATATTATTTAGTTTTAACTAAGATAACACAAAATGGACAAGTGGCTTAGAGAGATTCCTGCAAAGAGCCCACAGGTTGAAGTTAACAATATAAGCACAGATGAACAACAAGAAAATGGTGGAGCTGATACTTCACCTGCTCCAAGCTCGTCAGCTACGTTGCAAGGCAAAAACAGTGGTGGTCTAATCAGAACTGAGGAGAAATCAGCCAAAAATGCCTGAAGTTATGAGGAAGACTACTTGAAATATGGATTTACACCTACTATCATTAATGATGAACCTCACCCCAATTGAGTATTGCACCCTGAGATAATAGCTACTGAAAGTATAAAGACATCACAATTAGCAAAGCATTTAAAAATGAAGCATCCAGAAAATGAAGACAAACCTTGACAGTTTTTCAGTGATAATTTTAGAGTTGTGTGATACTCAATCACCTATATAATTTCACTAAACTTAATTGTAAACCTTTAGAAGCCTCTTTTGAGATTTCTTCCTGTTGTGGTTTAACCCTAGCCAGCAACTAAGCCCCAGGCAGCTGCTTGCTCATATCGCTGTGGTGAGATGGGGACGAGAATTGAAGAGTGAAAGTGAGAAAACTCATGGATTGAGATAAAGACAGTTTATAGGGAAAGCAAAAGCTGTGCACATAAGCAAAGCAAACCAATTAATTCCTTCACCACTTCGCATCAGCAGGCAGGTGTTCAGCCATCTTCAGGAAAGCAGGGCTCCATTATGCATAATGGTGACTTGGGAAGACAAACGCCATCAGTCAAAATGTTCCCCCCTTCCTTCTTCTTCCCCCTTTTTTTATTGTTGAGGATGATGCCCCATGATCTGGGATATCCCTTGAATCAGTTGGGGTCAGCTGTCCCGGTTGTGTCCCCATCCAATTCCTCGTATGCCCCAGCTGCTTGCTGGCAGGGCAGGGTGAGGAGCAGAAAAGGCCTTGAGGCTGTGCAAACACTGCTTAGCAGTAACTAATACATCCCTGGGTTACCGTCATGTTATGTGTTCAGCACAAATCCAAGCCATAAGATGATAAAAGCTACTGTGAAGAAAGTTAACTCTGTCGCAGCCAAAACCAGCATTCTTGCTTAGTAGCGAGAGACCGAAATAGACATGCTACTAGGGAAACACTTTTTCTTTCTGCTGTGGTAATAATGGCTGAAATAGCACACGGAAAACAATATCGAGCCAAAGTAAAATGCACTCCTTTGTCAGCAAATGCTATTGGAAGATGCGCAGAAAATATTGCTGGAAATCTGAAGCAGCAGGTGTTTGCACACATGGGAGATTTGCTATGTAGCTAGCTGAAAGTACAGGTATTACTGTTGAGTTTCCTCTTAAGGCATTGGTGGATTCTCTTTCAGTAATGACATACAGTAGAACTACTTCTTTGTGAACCCCTAAAGGAAAGATATATTCTGGATATATTCTCAACAGCAAATGAGTTCTTTAGTAAAAGCAATGTGTTATGGAAAAAACATTCAAGTGTAACCACTGATGGAGTGGCTGATTTGACTGGAAGAGAGGATTCATGGGTAAGCTTGCAGAAATTGCACCAAATTAAATTAAAAAGCTGTGCTGTTCATAGGTAAGCTATTGCATCAAACAAGTTAGAGCCAGAAGTGCACAAGGTGCTAGAAGCTGTCATCAGTGTGGTTAATTTTATACCAAGATGACTTTTAAGTACTACTATGAGGTGGGGAGTGACCATAAAAATATTTTGTAGCGCACACAGATTCACCAGTTATCTCATGGCAAAGTGCATTGAAGGATTTTCAAACTCAAAGATGAGTTATGCATTTTTTTTTCACTAGAAGATAAGTGTTCCAAATTTGCTCACCTTTCCTGTGATAAGTGGCTGACAGTTGAAAGAAACTGGTCATGTGGAGAAAGCGTTTTGAAAACAGATGTTTGGAAATTATTTACTTGATACTGTGCCAAAAATATTATGTCACCTATAAAACCCCTCTGTACACCTATAAAATCCCTCTTAGAAGACTTGGAATCAGAAATTCCTGACCTATTTAAAAATTTTCCAAACAAAATGTTTCAGTGGTTTTGAACCCATAAGTTAAAAATATGAAAATCCAACACTTCCGCTTGGTTTGCACGAACATCTGGTTAACATCTGGGAATTTGAAAATTTACTGTGCAAATTTCAAGAAAAGCCTTTGCATAATGAGTGGGAGTGAAAAATGAGTATCATGATTTAGTAGTCACAGCCAACAGCACACTTCTGCCATCTGAATCTGTGCATCTTTGTGAGTTGGGGTTTGTTTTCAGCCCTGGTGACTGTTAAAAACAAGTTTCAAAACAAACAACTTAGAATGAGACCTTGGAATTACTGTTATCACAAAGTGTTAAACCAATATTTTTTATAATAATGAAGCATATTCAATCATATAGTTCTCACTCAAATATTATTTAAATTAGTATTTTATTCTCCATTATTAATTTTGTGAGAGCAAAAAGGTTTCTTGTACCATTAATAAATAAAATAAATTTTAAAATATTGTTTCATCTTTCTTATCCTTTTTAAATATCTATTTTTGTGTATGATTTATAATGTACTTCATTAATACTGTACATGTATATAATTTATAAATTAATATCCATATATTGGGGGTGTGGGCTAAAAATGGGGGGTTTTACTGGTAGGCATGCACCATCAGAAAAGTCTGGAGACCTGTTACAAAGGTTAGATTTAAATTCTCTATTTTAATCACAGTCTTTTGGACATAACTGACTTTGTATTGCTGAGTTTTTAAGCAGACAGACCGGCAAGAATGTTGCTGAAATGCACCTTTCGTTTGATAAAATGAAGGTAGAATTTAAGAAATGGCTATGTAGACTTTTTATCCAGATAATTTTATTATTCTTCTCTGGAATGGCCCTAATGAGAGTCATGGCCAAGTCTGTTCAGCTGCTGTCTTTTCTGTTTCATTGGGGTAGTGGGGTAATACAGAGCCAGTGCCAGCAGTTTGGAAGGGAATGTACAGCTGTGGTAAATAGAGCATACCCAGCAAACCCTGATTTCATCCTGTTAGTTACTTCTGCACCTGTGTGGGAAAACAGGGATTGCCTGTCTGAAGAGCTGGGTTGGGAATTCTGCAGAAGAAGTTGTTCAAAACTAGAATTTGGCCAATCAATGAGGTCATAAGCAGCCTATTAAACCAGGAAACATCACAGTCCACTTTTCAAAGGCTAAATATGGTTTTGTAAATAGGGCTTTAGTGCTAAAGCAGCAAAGACTGTACTACATGAGTAGTTTAAGAACACACATACCCCACCCACCTTTCAATGTATAAAACCTACGTAAGCATTCTTTATTGTTCTGTGTGCTTAAGGAAGAAAGCTTAGTAAGAGTATGTTGGCAAACATACAAAAAGGGCATGGTGATGCTCACAAGTTTTTATTCTTAATGTATGAGAAAAAGAAACCAACATTAAAGTCATAGGTTCAAAATACTCTTAATTGCTTTGGATGCACAGTATGCAAAATGCACATGCAGCATACCAGTGAGGTACCTGTGCTTTGAAATGCAGCACAGAAGACTCTCAGCTGCTTGCAGATACTTTCACTCTGTTGTGAGTTACATTTGTTTTTTTAAAAAGTTTCAAAAAAACCCTGTTAAAACTTACTGTCACACTTCAAAAATACAGCAGTGCATCTTTTAATAAATCTTTCCAGATTATCTAATGCATAGTAATATGATGGAGTTATACTACTTAAACTGTATAAAAGTTTCACAGTTTATTAAAAATACCACATGTGATAATGTTTAAATTACCAAGTATTTCATCACTTCAGCAAAAAGATCCAATTTTGTCATTCAGAAAATCTAACCTGAATTTCACTTACTCTTTGAAAAGCTGTGGTATGATATTAAATCTTTCGCCACAATGAAGTATCTTTGCCTTCAGGATTTCACCATTAGTTAATACAGAATGTCCATACAGTGACTATGACATTTCTCTTAAACAGATATATTTTCGAAGCAGTAGCATCAGTGATTAAATTTTATACCAATGAAAATAACATTCAAAACAGCAGTGAATTAGGAACATCCATTACTTTTCTTTGTTAGTTACTATAATAAATATGTATAAGTAGTCGGCTGAGGCTTCAGTTAAAATATTTCCAGCACTGTATGGCACAGAAGATTTTTTGTGTATGATTTTGCATGATTTTTGTATGATTAATACCCAATTTTAAAATAACTCTACTGTGAACTATTACTCAGTAAGATGTTCTGAATCATGTCTGTGATTTTTATCATCCCAGAGTTGTGGTAGTTAATCCTGTTTCACTCTGTTTGGAAATAGCATCGTCCAAAATATATGTCCTATGTAGGAATAGCATCACCAGAGATAAAGATATGATTATAATAATCTTACAGTGAAATATAAGATATGGGAATAGATATAGCTAATCTGGAATTATTTCTTTGATGAACTCCTTCAGTTTCATTCTCAATATTTAAAATGAAAAATTCCATTAAAGGATTATCTTTTAATGTTTACCATCTATGTTGTAAGCCATGTTGTGGATAAAGAAATCTTCATCACAGATTTTGGCATTTTCTTCAATCTGTCAGTGATTATAATCTTTCGTACTAAAATAATGATGCCTTCAGGTCCCTAGGCATTATGTAAGATGATGGGCAGGTGGAGTAGTATCACGGAAGGTAGTTCCTACTACATTCTTTCTCAGTCCCTAACCAGACAAGTCAAAAAAAAGTGTGTATGTGTGTGCATTTGAATGCTGCATACACATGTGTGCTGGGAAGGGAGAAGAGAAAGCAGTATCAGAGTACTGCCAACACTTGCTCACACTTGTTGGCTTAAAAAGACAGCTATGAAAGCATTGTTCACAGCTCCCTGGCTCGTGGAAGAATATCCCCTGCCTGAGTCAGAGAGCAAAATCTGCATATATTGTGATGAGACTGTCTTAATTTTATGTGCAAGCAATTGCTAAAACTGTAACACATAACGCCAAAGAGATTTTTCTAGAATGCTATAAACATCATCTGCTTTGCTGTGCCAAAGCATTTCATCACAAAAATTATCTCTTTCAGAGATTCTGAAAACAAAATATAAAAGAAGAAAAAAATCGTTAGTCTCATGATTTATTTGGGATTATTTTATTCTTGGATCTTAACAATGCAAAAGGAGAGGAAGAATGTAAAAATAGGATGTGATTAAGTGGAATCAGGAGAAGGAAAAGAAGTAGAAAAAGTAGAAGAGAACATGAAACCAGAAGGGATTTACAGCACAGCAGGTCCCTTATGGGTGATTAGTGTTACCTTGGATTTTTAGAGCAGAAAATTTAAAGGACATCCAGTCTAAACCAGTTCTATTTGATATTTTAGTTCTGTATGTATGAGGCAGGAAATAGTTTTGAAATGCAGCAATTTCCTCCCTAGAAAAGCAATTTACTTTGCAGATATTAAAGTCAATAGTACTACGTGTCTCTGCTAATAAGTATTTAGCTTGAAATGGATAATGGCAATTTTGAGTGGGGAAAGATCCTTCTCTGAAGTTGAGATAAAATAAACTTTTCCTGTTCAGTGGTGAGGGGTTTTTCATATAGATGTCACTCTGCCTCAGCAGAGATACACTGATTTTTTCAGTTTATTACATGAACTTAGGTATGGTATCCTACTCCTGTTAGAGCTGAATGATTCAGGAGCTTGTCTTAAGGTAATGCAACATTTATTTTCTCTGCATCTGCTAATAGCAGTGACAAATGAACTAAAGTCAGTATCTCTTTACACTACTGAGCTATGCTATCAGAAGTTTCTTTTTCCTATTTGCATGCTAGTCACTATTAGATACTGTCCACAGGTTTACATTTTGGAAGTTGAAACATGCAGTAGTAAACCTGTTAAATCCTGTTATCATTTCTTTTCCCAGCAGCAGCGTAGTTCTCAGGCAGACATTGTGAAAGAGCTATGCACTTACATATTCCATTATTGACATATATTGGAAAGTTGTGGTGATTCCCATCCATGGAGCTTTCAGATTTCAAATTTAAGGCCAACTTAGACTGTATTTACTCAGATCAGACATAGACCTCACCAAAGAATACTTTTTGTAAATAGCTATTATTTTAATGTGCTGTCATAGCCTGCTGCAGTTTTTGGGAGTGGATCTAGAATTCACATAGGAGAATGAGGCATCTTGGAGATGCTGCTGAATCTGCTGGCAGGATATGGAAGAAATAGATGTGAAGAAAATAAGAATGCGAAAACTAAAATAAATAAGGCATGGAAAGCAGAAGAATCTGTAAACCGCATGTGAGCCTACTTCCTTTGCTGCAGCTTGCACCTCCTTTTTAGAATGTAGGTTGTGTTTTTCATAATGGAGGCAGATGTGGGAAAGCTTGGGGCCAGACACATAATTTTAACTCTGATAAGGAGACAGTAGCTATAGAAAAAATTTTTGAATGGTGTTCTCAGTGCTCTGGAACTCTTTCAGCATTCGTGACAATTCCTCATTTAGAATCTACATTCTACAGGCAAGTTATTGCCTGATTGCAAAGTTTGAAAACTCACTCGGAAGAATCAAGAATCAACATGTTTCCAGGCAGACTGTCTGATTACTTGATCTAATCTAGCTAACAGCTATTAGCATAATTATACACCAAGCAGAGTCCACATATAAAACAAGCACTTCAGCACTCAGGCATATGGAATATCTTCCTCATATATCATGTTTTAATTGGTATCTCTGCATTGCTACATCTGCCATTTGTGACTCTGCAATATTTTCCCTTATCCTCCTATCTCCAGTATTTTCAAATGTCAGAATTACTAATTTGTAGCTATTGATATAAACTGATACTGGTTTTATGTCTGGTAATTGAATGGTGAAATACTATTGCTGTTTTCTCAAGCTCAGTTCCAGATGGGCAATACATTTTTCATTTGAGTCAATACAGCTTTTTTAAGATGCTGCAGGAGAATGATGGCAACAACAAATATGCTGGTGCAGGTATATGACTTATTTTTTATTAATACATGCTTAAAAAGACCTCTGTCCTGTCTTTTTATGGTCTGTTCATAGTAGTTCAGCCTTTTGTTTACACTGTTGCAGAGATTATTATTAAGTATATAAAGCATGAAGAAGACCAGTTAGTGAAGACAGCCTGATGTTCCATGATTTTTATATTGATACAGTTGTTCATTAATGCATATGCTATGCATCTGACAAAATCTGTAGGAAGTCTGGCTTCACATCTGTGAAGTTTACCTGTTTCTTTTGGAAAACCTGGCAAGTTCAAGTCCTAATTCTGACCTGGATGGCGGTTGTTTCACAGACTACAAGAGAAAAAGAAGTGTCCAGACACTGTGTGAGCGTGCTGACTAATTTTTGATTACAGAATCAAACTTTTTGACAGAATGATAGAAAGATACACCTTTGTCATCATGTGTTTTAGCCACGTAAGTGTCCTTGTTAAAAAATAAAAAAGGAATAATAAAAAAAAATTACTGGGTAGTAGAATAAATGAATCAATTCTGAGGAATCCAACTGCAACACACTGAGCTGTATGGAAGCCCTCACACAGATTTCACTGCTTCAGTCATGTAATAACAGCAACATTTGTTTCCTCAAAGGTTAAACATGGGATTCATTGTATTTTATTGCTGTTGATTATGGCTTTAGACCCTTCACCCTCAGCAAAGAGCGTAATGGTGGGAAGCAAAGGAAAGCAAAATATTTTTTAGTATCTTGCAGGTTTTACATGTCATGTAATATTTAACTTGAAGCTAGCCAGCTATAAATTATGTGTCATCGTATATATATGTTTCAAAACAACACAAAGCAACTTTTTGCATTAGAGTGACAGCCAGTAGAGGGCATAGGATATACAGTAATTGAATAGGAATTCTTCACCATGTGTAACTTCATCCTGGACCCAGCTGTAAACAGCAGATGTACGGTTTTCATGATGGGTAGAAACTGATTCAAACTATCCAGTAATGGCCATTGCATAGCAGATCTCTGAAACAGTAGTGATTCTGAGATACTTCATGGAAGTGTATCAATGAACTGGAGAATGGAGGGAGAAGATTGTGAATTGCCCCCTCCTTTTGTCTGGCTGGTTATCTGCTATGGCATGGTTGGGATAATGTTGTAGTAGTAGGGAGCTAAATGTGTCTTCTGTATTTATGCAGAGGAATAAAAATGAAAGTTAAGAGGAAATGTTATAATGGATAGTCTTTAGAGAATGCAATGAAAATTATACAAAGATACTAAATTGAATGATCAGGTTTAGTTTTAGTATACCCATTTTTCTTGTTTATGTTGTTGTGGTAGCTATGGGGAAATTTATCTTGCAAGCTAGATTACAGCCTTTCCTTGTTTGAGTGTATGGGTCAAGCTTGGGTAAGTAAACTGCAAGTCTCTCTAGTTGCTCCCTGATCAGTTTTTTCAAAGGCAGTGTTGTGCAGAGTGGGTCAGTCCTGTCTTCTGAGGTGCCAATCACTCACAAGAAAATGAGCCCCAGGAATCCTCTTTTTCCCCCACCAGACCACAATAGGATCAGCATGCATGGGGCAGTCACACGTTATGGTATATAAATAATATGTGCTAGAAGTTGTAGAAATAGAAGTCTTGGGGAAGCACATTCTTCTTGTGATCATGTCTACATGCCATTTGGAAAGTGCTGGAAATGATTTGTCTGTACTGTGTTGACAGGGAAACCAGTATTTCATGTTCTCAGATATGTAACTGTACATATAAACTGCCACTAGGTGGTGGTCACGAAGCAGAGGATTTCAGCATTTGCAGGCCCCACAGAGCTGGCCAGCTGAAATAACCTTTCCCACCTTGTCAGATCTCTTACCACACAAATTTGTAAACTACAAGATTTATACCCCTGTGCATCACTAGGACTGTTTCATGCTATTTGAAGAGAAATCTTTATCTTAGAATGTTTGTCCCATAGCAGAACAGTAGCTTTAGTGCTAGTGGAACAGTTTGTCCCTATAGCCTTACAGTTTACAGCCAGACAGGATCTAGCACTGTAGCAGAATAGTGCTACTTGTGCAACACCTTCTGTCCCGTTGGATCAAATAGATTTTGAGGTCTTGTGAACTGCCACCATGTCTAGCATGTTATTTTAAAACCACTTAGATTAGGGAAGATCAGCACTAAGGCAAATAAAACTGCATGGCAGCTAGATCTGGAAAAAAAAACCAAAACCCAAACCCACAAAAATATCCATGGAAACAACTAGTGAGCATTTTGAGAGTGACTTGCTTTTTTGTGAAATTTGTGAAGTCAGTAGACTCTGTTGAAGGCTATCTTAGGTTTCATGTATGGTTTCAAATGTGGTCATTTTCAACTTTGTTCAAACAAATGGACTTAGAAGTTTACTTTTGTTATATGGGAAAAGTTTAAAAAAAACCAGCCAAGAGTGGTTTTGCTTAATCTTTTTTACAAGCATCACTGTCAAAGTACATAACTGGTAAATAGTTGAACAGGATGGATGTTGCAGAGAATTACAGTCACATGAGAAGCATAGGGTTATAACACATTTTCCTATGTATGTTAGGCCAGAACAGGGGTTAACATACTTGTAAATTTTAAAATATTTGGGGTTTTTTTTGTTTCACATGTTTGAATGTTTAATAATATCAACAAGCTAGACAAATTCAAACTAAATGCCTTTTTGACAGTTGATGAATAGCCTTATCCCTGTTTCATTGTATGGGTTTATAATTGTGTGCAGTATTTGAAATAAGCTAAATCCTCTTCTAAACAACATAGTAACCTCTCTGGATGAGTGACAGTGTTAAGTCAATAGGATTGCTGGGGAATTTACAGCCAGACTGAAAGAATGTATATTTTGGTTCTTTATTAAGCACTCATATACAAGGATTGATTTTTGGACAGAGGGGAGATTGTTAACAGTAGTAATTCTGCATTTCATGTGATATGATGATCTCTCTTTCTTGTATCTCTCTGCCCATTCTGGGGTGCACTGGCAGATTCTGGATTTAATTAATTATTTTAATAATTTTATGACATAGGCAAATGAACTGTGCTACAATGCAGTGACTTGATTATAAACTTTTTGTAATGAGCTGGACGTCTTTTGCATTTAGTCCTAATAGGAATCAATCTCTTCTCATAGTGTGTGATTACTTTGTGCCAATGGACATGTAGGTGATTCATTTCACACTCTGCCTAGTCAAGAAAAAAGAACCCACATATGACTTTAAGAGCTACCTGGAAATTAACCCATTAAATATCCCACTGCTTGTGGTTTTTTACACCAACGTTCTTTTACACTTAATTCATAAAAAGTAGAACAGGCTACAAGGTGATATTTAGCATAAAAAAATGACGTGTGTAAGGATATTTACTAATCTTTATGGTGCCTTGAAGTAGGAAGGAGATATGGTGCCTTAGGTTACTGGCCTGCTCTAGGACTCAGACTGGTCAGCTTCATGGCTAAGGTTGGGGAACCAGCTGACTCTGACAAACTGATCCAGCCCTTTGGCTGTCTGTGGAATGCTGTAGTTTCCCAAAGGGAATGCCTGCTTTGCCTTTTACAGTATTAATTTATATCATGAGGACAAAAAACCAAAACGGTTGACCTTTGTTTCTTCCTGTGGCAGGATAGCACTCTTTGCACAAACAGCCCACAGGCAGTAGGACCAGACAGTTGTTGCTACCCTGCTTATTACTAGCAGCTGCCACACCCATTACATTCTTTTATAGCCACTTTCATTCCGTTGATGAACCACATAAGTAAGAACCTTCTATTTTTGCAATTTAATAGCATGCCCAGTGAACACTGTCTTAACTGTGTAGTTTTCTGGCCTGTGTTCAGAAGGCGTGTGATCAACACCTGAAACTTCATTTGTCCATGTTAACTTGTCTGCCCTCGCTCTGTGGTAGCACTCCCCATATTGTTAAATAATGCGTAGGAGTTGAACCAACTTTTCATGCGGTTTGAGCAGAAAGAAATGCTTTGAACACATAAGGACAATGAAAACCTTAATACTATGTATGCCTGTGCTCTACAGCCGAATGGGCAGTTACGTATGATGGTATCTCTGAAGAAGCTGTTGCATTCTCTTTTTAAAACTCTATAAAGTATTCCTGTTCTGATACTTTTTCTAGTCCTCACATCCATCTCTAGAGCTTGCTTACAGCTGTGATTAATTCCTCAATTTTCTCTTTCAACTTCACTCTCAGTCTTTTTTTTTTCAAACTAGGTTCCACAGTCAATTGAAATTGTTGTCTTAATTGTTTGCTTGCATGAGCCATGTCACTGAAGATTTAATGTGCAGATTCATAGTATTCTCACTGGCAAAATATTTTAGCTCAGATAATCATCATCATTGTTTGAATAACTAAATCCTTTTGCAATGGGGAAAGAGCTCATTTTGAAATGTTTACAGCAACAGACTTCACAGTGGAAGAGCAAATGCTTAGTTTTCTGCCCTGTGTGCAGGCTTAGCTGTCCTCCTAATAAGTCCATTGATGGAGCTATGAGCACCTGCTGTTTAATTGCGTAGGGTAACACTGCTACACTGCTGCTGGTGATGGGCAGGTTTTCATTGCTCTTCACAATGCCTTCTGCTAACACACTGATGGATCTCAGAATCCAAAAATGTCTGCTGTGTTAGTGACCAGCTCATGTGAGCTGCTGGAAGTCTACCCTAGAAATTTCAGATAGTCTGCACGTTAGCTATGATACGTAAAGCTTTCCTGTGGCGCACTGACCTTTTCCCAGTGCATCTTCAGTAGCTAATGAAAAAAAAAAAACCCTGTTTGAAAGCACTGCAGAACTCATATAGAAATAGAAATAGAGATAAAAAATCTTGATCTTTTTGTCCACAATACTACTATTGATTGTTTTCTGTCATTTGTATGAAGTTTTGTATAAATGCATGTTACTGTCTGAGGACATAAACATCCTATCGAGAATAAACAGAAGTTCCCTTTAAATTTGGTAGTCTTTAAATTTGCACTTCTATGTATAACAAGGTAAATTAAAAACCTGAGTGTTTACACAGCTTCTTGGGTAGATTTTGTAGCCTCCTAAGTTCATACTATCACAGCTATGCATTTAACAATAATCAAAGTAGGCTAAAGCTTAAATTCCCAAACTATGCCACTTGGACTTTTGGGGTTATTGAATTCACATGAAGTGGGTTAGAGAAGAATGTCAACAGTGTTTCCAACTACACATAGGAAAGGATGCATTGACATGCGCTACAACTTACCAACGCACGACCAAATGACTAACCCGTTTTCCTGCTCTTTCTCTTGGTGTAAGACACACTGTCATGGGTTCAGCAGCAGCAGTCATTTTTCTCCTTCTTGGTAGCTGGTGCAGAGCTGTGTTTTTGACTTTCGGCCTGGGAACAGTGCTGATAACACCACTGTTTTCAGTTACTGCTTGGTAATGTTTTGGTCTGACCAAGGACTTTCTGAGTCTCATGCTCTGCCAGGGAGGAGGGGAAGCCGGGAGGAAGCAGAAACAGGATACCTGACCCAAACTGACCAAAGAGCTTATTCCATACCACAGTACGTCATGCCCAGGATGTAAAACTGGGGGCAGGAACCTAGAAGAGTTTAGTTTACGGCTCGGTTGTCGAGTGGCGAGCAGTTGTATCCTCTTCACTTGTATTTCCCTTGTCATTATTATTATTGGTGGTAGCAGCAGTGGTTTGTGTTATACCTTAGTTACTAAACTGTTCTTATCTCAACCTGTGGGAGTTACATTCTTTCGATTCTCCTCCCCGTCCCCCCGGGACTGGGGGGAGAAAGAGGGGGGAGTGAGTGAACGAACTGCGTGAGGGGCTTAAACCACGACACACACATACATCAATCCCATGTAACTGTGTTACCAGTATATTTTTAAATCTCTGTTGTCTGTAAGCTGTTCTGGCCAGATGATTACTTTTAGTGGAAGTTGAAACATATTAATAGCATTAGGTAAATGGTGTCAAGGTAAATTCAGGGTTAGTCTGAACTGACTGCTTGCTGTCCAATATGCTTTTTCCTTCTTTCATGACTGTAATTATTATCTTGTGTGGAATAGAGGAGTAATTCCCCTGTGTTGCAGTTCCCCAACCTTTGTCAAAGCTTGACCTTTGCTGAGAAACAAGTGAGCTCTTCCTCACACATTTTCCACTCTTGTGGGCAGTTGTACATGTAGATGACAAGGAGGAGCAAAGAAGAATGCCAAACAGTAATGGGTCGTGAAGGCTGCATCAAAGTGAGTCTTTTGACTTGCTGTCATTAGAACTCCGTTTTGTTTCCCAGGCACAGATCCTCAGCCTTGCACTTTGTTTCTGACTCTTGCTTTCCAGGGTTTATACTTCAGTCATTTTAATTTTAACTTTTTTTTTTTTTTTTTAATGGATAAATATGACTAGCTGAAATGAGGCCAAATTTTGTTGAACAAAATGAAATAAAATGTAGTCAAATTCTACACAGGCTGTGTTGGGTCGGAGTATGTAACACATAGGATCTCCTTTCATAGGTTTTATTTCTTCATTTATTTAGATTAGATTTAGGTTTATGTGAATTTGGTTCAGTAGAGGCTTTTGTTTTCTGTTGTAGGGGCTTATTTGGATGTGCAGTCCATCGTCTACGTGATGTACATATGTATGCATAGGTTGGATGGTATATTATTGTGAATATACCTTTCCTAACCTTCATTTTAATAGCAAAACAATTGATTTTGGAACTTGGTATCAACAGCACATGAGGCTTATTTACTATGATAAACTTTAATGCGGAGTTTACATTTAAGCAGAGAGTATAAGGCAGAAGTAGCCAGTCAACTTAAAGCAGGAGGTACCTCACTGTTACATGAGACTAACTGATAGCAGTCAATGCTTTTTAATAAAAAAGTAATGCATTCTGGATGAGCTTGTAGATATAGTACAAATTTCTTCTTTCCTGTATCCACTTTTTTAGAAAGTGATGCATCAACATGGAACTCTACATTGGTCTCAATCCAGATGTGAGTCATTGCGTGAGAAATGCAAGCATTCAGTGTGCTCTCAGCCATGGAAGAATGAAGAAATGCCCTTTTCCAGCTTTTTTTAGCTCTTTTCACCAGAAAGTTTTATAAAGGATGTAACTGTTCAATAAGAATGAGTTACATTAAATTATGCAAAAATATCACAAGGCATTGAGTTGCTTTTTGAGTAAACTTATTAAACATACTAAGCTTCTTAAACATATTAAACATTGTTAAGCCTAGAGAAGAGAAGGCTCCAGGGAGACCATAGAGCAGCTTCCAGTACCTAAAGGGGCTGACAAGAGAGCTGGAGAGCGACTTTTTACAAGGGCCTTTGGGGATAGAACAAAGAGGAATGTCTCTAAACTGACAGAGGGGAGATTTAGATTAGATATTAGGAAGAAGTGCTTCCTTGGGAGGGTGGTGAGTCACTGCCAGAGGTTGCCCAGAGAAGCTGTGGCTGCCCCATCCCTGGCAGTGTTCAAGGCCAGGTTGGATGGGGCTTTGAGCAACCTGGTCGAGTAGAAGGTATCCTTGCCCATGGCAGTGGGGTTGGACCTGGATAATCTTTAAGGTCTCTTCCAACCCAAAACCAAATTCTGTGATTCTATGATAGCAGAAATTAGAAAACTGTAATGACTCCTTTCCCTTCAAACACCCTCCTTGATAGCAGGCAAGGTTAAGGGAAAAATAAGGTATGACTGGTTTTTGGTATTTCAGCTCTTCATCTGTAGGTGGTTTACTTTTTAAAGACTTAAAGACCTGATTTCTTGCATTGGAAAAAAGCATGGCATGTCTTTTCGCCTGCCATATATGCTCTAGCTGCTGAAATAGCTGATAAAAAGTCTGAGATGAAATAGTATGGATGCTTTGTTTCTTTTGACACTGCCTACTTAAATATACTGCCATAAAAGATATTGTGCTTATGGCAGGTTGAAATTAAAGTACACAAGTCTCAGCGAAGTCTCCATGTTTTCTTGTCAAAATTGAGAACAAAGGCTTTTAATGGTTAATGTTTACTCTGGGAAATAATCTATTTCAGATGTTCTACTGAAACTTGTCACAGGTTTGTGGAGAAACACACTCAATCCCACACAGGCTTAAGGAGGGTCTTAATGAACAAACTGTCAGTGCAGTGGTTGAGAAGTCGATACATGCCCTAAGTCTGTGTGTTACTTCAGTTTTACTTACTGGTTGTTTTTAGCAGTGTGGTTTCAGAAGAGACGTCTGCTGTGGAAAGGTATATTGCTGATGATGGATTTAGTCATCCTGCATCATGTTTGCAAAACCCAGTCAGAACTGTTTTTCTGGGGTTAATCTAAAACGCCTCTAGAACGTTCCAGTTACACATTTTAAGCATACCTGATTAGATTTTATGAAAATAGCACATGTAGGATGATTACACTAGCATGGCTAATTGTGAGGTAATTATCAACTCTACTGTTAATTAAAATGCCATAAAGAACGCTAACAAAAGAATTTCTGATCGCCTGAAAAACCCAATAAGAGCAAAAATAGAATTCTCTATTTTTTGATAATACATGCATTTTAAATTGATGGATTTCCTGTAAGTTGTATGCATTTGAATGTAAAGTATTTGTGGTATCTAATAAACTAATGGTATCTTGGGATAAAGGAACTCACGAAGTACCACTTTCATGCTAATTGTGAGCAAATGAAGAAACTTACTACTGATTTCTGCCTTCCTTTGCAGACTGAGACTTCTCCCACCTATACTATGTGTTTGGAGAGATGCGTTTCTCCATATCCCCTATCAGAATGCTCTGAACATTACCCCACTCCTGATTTAGGCTTCTTTGAGGTAAAACATCAAGGTCTTCTCCTTAAGAAATAATCGCATACTGCAAACAGTGTTTTACATACACCAGTCTTATACCATGTTTTCATATACTGAGAGCTTCTCTGGGAAAGAAACTGGATTGCTGGCTGTTTTCCTGACTTATAGTTGCCAGGCTTGGAGACTCATCATTTATTTCAAATCTGTCTTGATGATTAGAAGTGCTAATCTTTTAAGAACTGGAGTTTTGGATCCAGGCTCTGACTATATTCAAACCCTAAGCTAGTGATGAGGTACTCAAATGATACATGCCATATATCATGAAGTATCATGTGTCATACATGAAGTATGCCAGCAGCATACTGCAGATCAAAATGTCCTGCAAGTCAGTGGCTGTGTTTATTCATGACCACTCACCCAGTGACCACCCAGTAGAAAACAAACATACCTGCTCATGAGAATGTGACGGGGGAAAAAAAAAAAGGAATCATTTTGCAGGAATGATGTTACAGGATTCACAATGCAGTATATATGTTGCATTCCCACTGTGTTGAAAGTATGTTTCTGCTTTGGAAAATGCTGTTCTGTGCTTCACAGAAAATGGCTGCGATCGATAGGTAGTGAATGTTGCTCAGTACTCATAGAAGGGCCTGAGGCGTCTGAAACCGATTCCTCTGAAAAAATTGGTCTAAAAGGCATCAGACCCTTTGCTGTACGTCTAAACTAACAGAAGTCAGCTTTTTCAGGCCTCCTTTCTACAGTCCAGTTGCCATGCTTACACACCGCTTTAAAGGCGGAAAATTACATTTATTCTGAAATTGTGTCTATGCTGTGGCCTTGCCTCTTTTGTGCCAAAATAAGCAAGACAAACAGTGTAAGTTTTCTGATTTTCTGAGAGTAGGAAAAGATGCATACATTAGAAGGATTAATCTTCAAGTGTGCTTTGATTCACAACCGTTTTTTTTTAAGGAAAGCACACTTATGCGTTGGGAAAATTACAGCTTCTGGTGTTTCTGTACAGTTCTTCAGTTCTGGGTGTTAAATCATAACCCCATCTGGGTGAGTGGAGGAGAGCATGCAGGAGTTGACCGTGCTTAGTATTTTCTGCAGTAATTATTTTCCAAGATGTGGTGTTTTTTTGTATTTTTATTTTATTTTGGTTTATTTTATGTGACATGTATTAGGGATTTTTAAGCATAGGGTGAAGAAATTGTGGGAGATGAAAATAATCAACAAATGGGATATCAAGAACATAAGGCCCTGGGGTGATGAGGGAATTCAGCCTTGCATGCCAAGGTGCTAATGCTAAAAAGGCAAGAGATGATTCCACCGCTAGAAGGCAGAAATGGCAGAGGCAGTGAGCTGCATGTATTTACATACCGGTGAGCTCTATGTGTTTGTGTATTTTTCTGTTCCTTGCTTGTGTGTAGAAAGGAACTTTTAAAATTAAAATATACTTTTGATGCATCAGCCTTGATTTGAGTCCTGTAATTGTGTTCAAAACCAGCTCAATTGGGCTGGTTCCAATGGAAAGAGCTTCCTAACAGTATGTGAATGCCGTGCAAACACAGTAGTATCTAAACACTAGTTTGGCTGTTATTCGGGAATGGGTAGAACTCTAAATATTAGAAAGAGGAAGACTTATATATCACATTGAAAATGAGGTGTTTGCTGGTCCATGTGTAGAAGGAGCTGTTTGCAACTGCTGTGGAGATGAGCAAGTGCTAAGTGCTTTTTCCATCTGTGGGAAGGAAAAATCAGGCATGTTTTCCACCCAGTCCAAAACCTACTTCACCTTTTGTTCTGCCAGAAACTGCTCATACTATGAACTAGACGTGGCCCCTTCCACCTTTTTAGGTCTTAACTGGCGCACCAAGCTAGTGAACTAAGTACTTACGAGATCATGCTGTGCTAACCATAGCCTTTCCATAGTATTTCAGCTCCTGTGTGGGAGGGCATGGTCAAATTTTAGCTTAACTTAAAACATAAAGCCACTGCTGTATATTTTCTTAGCTATCTTAAGAACAGGCCATTAAATATATCTGTAAAGATACTCAAAACACACAGGCTACTTTGCTGTAAGAAAACAACCCTGAAATACAAGTTTTGACAGTCTTTTTTATACCCAACAGTACAAACCCATTAGGTTCAGCTCAGTTTTTCACCTTAATTTAACCTTGTCCCCCAGGAGATACTTTTTATGTGGTCAGGTCTGGACGTTCAAATCCCATTTGATATACCTATGTTGAAAACCATCCCTGTTCTATTTATTAATCAAAGAAAAAAAAACCCAACAGTATCTGATCTTTAAAATAAATAGGGAGAAACATGTATTAATGTAAATATCCCCACATAAAGTGTGTGAAAGTGCATAAGCCTCGGGAGCTAGACTGATCTTCTGCTAAATACATGGCTTGTATTTACATTCCAGTTCTTTCATAAAGATGACAAATCTGTTTGCTGTTCTGATGTTTTCTGGAAAACAAACAGCTTTGCAAATAGTAAGGATGAAAATAAAGCAAGAAAATGAGAAAGTGATTTACATCAAAGTTCCACATACTTATCATCGTAATGGCCACTACGCTCGGAATTTCAATAATTATTCTTAATCTGCTAAATGACTCTAAACTTAACTTGGTTTACATAAAAAATAAATCTCATTAAGAGTCTCAAAAGATTTGTTTTTTCTTCCTTTGATGTTTTTAAGCTTTCCGCTCTCTAGTCACTCTGTGTTTCCACTTTAGCTCATTAACCTAGGGACTAAAAAACTCAGTTTGTCCTCTGTCATCTTCACTCCTGAAGATTAATGACAGGATGCAGAAAGCTTTTGAAGAGACAAGCAGATTTTGGAGGCAAATTTTAATAGATTTATTTAAAATATAGTAATGTAGGACATGGACCGATAAAATATGTAAGCTATAGAATTAAAGCTGTACATCTCGGGACCTAGGGTAACAATCCAGGACGAATACATAATAGAGATGGTCACAGTCATTTGCACTAAGCTGCTTTGGACAAGCACAATTCAAGGAATTAAAAACACACTGCGGTGTCTTTCCCCCTGCCTCCCCTGGTAAACCTTGGTAGCGCAGATGAGCTGCTGGCATATAATGGTAACAGAAGAAACAGTTCAGAAGCTTCACTAATGAGCTTGTTAATAGTCAGAATCAATAAAGCCTGACTATGATCATACAATGCAAGCATTCAGCGTAACTCAGCCCATGTTCTCAACAGGGCTCTCTGTAGGCAGGTACTTTAAAACCTTTCCATATCCTTGGTGACTTTAGAACTCTAAGTGGTTTTTTTTTACTTAAGGGATGAGTTGCATTACTGTGTCTTTTGTGTTCCCTTAGCATGGCAGTAAAGGATTACACAAGCACAGACGAAGGCAGGTGTCCTGTGGACCAGCCTGAAAAGTGTGTAAAAAGATGCTCTGTCCCTGATTGCCATGGCTTTTTTGTCAACAGCTAGAAGGGGCTCAGGGAAGAAGTGCACCTTTTGTCTGGCGCAAGGTACAGCGTGTCAGGGGTAGCAGTAATCTCTGCACACAAGGTGTTAAAATGCTTCATTCTGGCTCTGTGTAAAGGTGTGAGTTGATGAAATATTAAGTCTAGGGAGTCTAAATTCCTTGGTGTGGAAATAAATCTAGAATAGCCATAGTCAAATCCATACAGCAGACGGGCTTAGACTTAACCTTTGTTGTACAAGGTGATTATTCTAATTAAAAAAGTTATTTGATAACAATTGCCAAATGGGAAAATACTAGGAAAAAGAATTTATTCCAAGTTTATATCAATTCTGTCACACTGAAGCAAGGTTTGTATTTTTCTGGAATGTTTTGTAAGTTTTGTCGGAAGCAGGCCCCAGGTGAATTGCATACACATAGAATCAGAGAATCAGTGAATCAACCAGGCTGGAAAAGACCTTTAAGATCATCAGTGGATAAGCCCGTGTATTTTTGAGATTGAATTGATTACAATTATTTAGTGTTATGAGATCTGGCTGTATAGGATTTGGTGTGAGGATGTGAATTGGTGCTGCTTATGTTGCAAGTTGAGCAAAACCCATGAAACTGAAGTCTGTCTATCAACCCAGGCCTTTAGAAGTCAAAAGAGCAATTCAGCAGCTTAATTTTCCTTCCCTTTCTGCACCCCGTAAGTCATTAAAAATAACGTCTTATGTAATTTTGATCTTCAGAAATGCCATTGCCCACCATACACCTAGGAACAGCTTTACCCTGTCAGACCAAAGACCTGACTGCTTTGCTCTGACAGTGACCTGTTGGACTTGGCTAGGGCATGGGATAGGACAGATGTATTACACTCTCATTGTCTGCAGTGACTGCATTAATAAATACAAGAAGGATTCACCTACTGTTTTTATAGTGTACATAACATAGTAATATCAATATTATCATATTATCCTAAAGCTAAGGGATATATGTGTTAGATGTTTGGCTGTTTTTGTTGTGGGTTTTTTTTAATCCTTTAGCTCCTTCAGGTATCCCTCTGTTGGACTTACTGTTTCTTCAGTATTTGAAAAAGTAATTGGTATTTAAAATCCCTTCCCAAGCAAAGCCTTTTTTTGTCAGTTTAGTGTAGTTTTTTGCATTTAACTAAGCAACTGTTGTTGACTCTTTTTTGTTTCCTGATTTGTACATAACTGCAGTGTTTGGAAGGATTGATGTTTACTTCTTATTCTGTTGTTCGGCTGTTTAATCATAATAGCTTTTTTTTTATCTTTTTGAAATGTGGTAGATATTACGCATTTACTTTGAGCCTTTAATATAGTGCCATTAAGGACTCCTCCTGCCATTCACAAACATCCCTTTCACAGCGCTGCTTTTTTTTTTCCGAACTTGGAGGTTTTCTGTAGTTGCCATTCTGAATGTAAATATCAATCATAGCTATCTGGCTTTTCCTTAGCCTTGTTTGTTTAAAATGAAAAGAACAGTTCCTGAGTACTAGTTCTGATATGCTGTAGTCACTGCTTATGCTGCTTCTGTTTCATCATTTTGGAGCAGGTTCCCGTGTTTAGGAGCAAGTCAAGTGTTACTTTCTGTCTGACGGAGAAGTTATGGAGAAATTACTTATTTTTGTAAGGAGAGGTTGCCGCCTCCCCCCCCTCCCCCAAGTGTTAGTCTGTTATGGTATATGGAAAATATTATGGTGTGATGCCCAAATTAGTGGCATTTTCCCAGTCTCCGTGGAGGTAGCTGAGCTGTCTCATTATTACCCCATTTATTGAACTTGCAGTGTTAAGCCCCTTTCTCAACCTGTTAAGTCACTCTTTGCTGTTCCTGTTTGGCAGCCAGGGCTGTAGCTATAACATGTAGCTCCTGCTTAGGCACAGAGCCCTCATTTGAGAGAGAAAGCAGCATTCTAATCCAACCAGGCTTCTTGAAAGTGTATGTGCCTGTAGTTCTGTTGTCCTGGTTTCACTTTTCTGATAAAATTTGGAATAGTTTTTTTCCCGCCTTTTCAGACTGCTCCTCCCCATTCAGTATCTGAGTTCTTGCCAACTTGTCTTACGTGTTTCTTAAGGATACCAAGCTTTTACACTTTGCACCGCAGACTGCCTCAGTCCGAGTTGTGTACTCTGCTGATCCTGTTGTATGTCCCTAGACTTGGAATTATAAAAAGAAATTAAAAGCTTTAAAATGAAACATGTCAAAGTAGCAGCCAATGGTATTCTTTAGAGATCTTTGGCTCATCTTTGGAAGCAAAGTTTTAACCTACAAGAATCACCTAACATTTCCAATTTAGTGGTATGGACGTAATATGACTGTGTCATATTACACTCACTGCAACCTGACGGAGGTTCCGAGAAGTGCAATTTGAGGCTCAAAAATTAGTCACAGAAATTGGCAGTAAAAAAAAAAAATCAACTCAGCATTTGTTTTTATAACTTGTAAATACTGTTGTTATTCCTGTCGTCATTATCATTGTAAGTTACTACCTCATTGATACTTCATTGACTTTAAATAAGCATGAGCTGCCATCAGATGTAAATTCAGTGAAAAAACCATCAGATGGTAGAAAGTTATTTAAAGGCCATGATTTCGTTCTGAAGACCCGTTCATTTCATATGTGGCAATATATGATGTTAGGGGTTACTGCATAAGATTCACTTGTCAGCTGGAGACTTGACTCTGAAAAAAGGCACAGAATATCACTGTTCTTGTCAGCAGTTTACATGGATCTCAAAAGGTGTAGTACCTTCACCTAGCTTACCGTGAGTCAGCTTAAAAATTATCTGATTTACCTTTGTAACCTCATGGATGATTCTGTAATAGAGATCACATGACAATATAAGTTTTGGAATACCTAGTCCCAGGCTAAAAAAAAATGAAGTGCATGGCAGCTAAAAATGTGCTAAAGTATCTGAGAACAGATACAAGGTGACTACAGTTCAGGCATACTCTTCCAGACAACTAACAGAAGTCAAAGAATCATCTTACAAAGGCTATCCTGAAAAGAAATCCTTGTTTGTCCTTTCATACAGACTTCCTGTATATCACAGTATCAATTCACCAAAGTGTCAGGTCAGAGGGCTGAGAGTTACAAATGTCCATGTATGACTTACATCGCTCAACTTGACCATAATGGGCGTTTCTCATTCAGGCAAGAGTAATGGCCACCAAAAGAGCATCTTTTTATGGGCCAGGATTTTTTTGTGCCTATTCAAATTCTGTTCAAATTTGAATATCCTAATTCTGTTATGATTCATCTTCTTTCTAGGCAAACTGCATTTAGGCTTTTTAGGAGAGACACAGAGAACCACCAACACCTCACTTTAAGCACTTGGTTCCCACTGTTCCCTGGTAGTGAGCGTAACTGTTTCACTGTGGTCAACTCTACTTTCAGTTGGCCTCTGCGGGAGTTATTTACAAGTCCAAGTCTGCTCTTGAATCTCACTGCACACCTTCTCAGTCTTTTCTAAGCCCAGTGATGCTTAACTCCCTGCCTTTGAAGTTTAATTGCTCTTTCACCATATCTGCAATTAATAGAAAGGTGAAAACAAAGTAGTGAACTCCTCAGGGCACTATTACTAGGTTAAGTTCCAAATTAGCAGCACTCCTCCTAAGAACATCTACTTTCCCAAAAAGCTAACAATTTTTATCTTTCTCAGTGGAGTATCAACCTGAATACAAAACTGTAAATATAACACATTTTAGAAGCATTTGGCATAAATTTATGCTCCTGACATTTGGAAACATGCCCAAAAGCCAGACAGCACTATGAAAGTGAACACTGAAATGAAACTGTGCCGTATTTCTTCCCCACATTCAGTTTGAAGCTACACATAAAGGGAAATTCACCGACAAATAAATATACTGTACAGATAATTTTAATTAGTATAGCACCAAGACATAATGTGTAAAAATACATAAATAAACAAAACCAAAACTAATATAATGAACCATATATATATATATTGCAGCATGAAAGATCCAAATTGGGGGTGCTGTCCCAAATCGTGCTGGTTTTGATGAAACTGCCTCAGATGAGAAGTAAAAATCCTTCCATCATAGAGCTGTTTTGTGGAAATGACTACCTCTGTTTTTTGGATAGCTATTAGCAGATTCAAAGCAGCAAGTAATAATAGACTATAACCATTTCAGTCTACTGTTTTGTAATCTGAAGCTAATTTCAATCTTCTTGGAACAATGAAATGCCAAATAAGTGTATTTGTCTTAGAACTTATGACCTGTAGTAGGCTTTAAGGCATACCAGATAATCAGCTTGCGCATGACTAGAGGCAGTTAGAACACCACTGACAGACTGGTGTCAAAATTATTGTTACAAGAAACAAACTCAAAAGTCAAGTAAAAGAAAACTATTTTCTACCTTAAAAGGAAAAACAAACTTTTAGGCAAGGCACCATCTGTACAGTACTTGGGCAACACATGCCACACGCTGTAGCCTGTGCAGAACGATGTGACTGTGTATTGTGGTGAAGGCCTAACCCTCTACTGTGCTGCTTACCCCTTAATTTCTTTTCCCTTTTACACTCAGTTGGCTGAAGTAGCCCAAGCAATTAAGGAAAAGTGAATTTGCCTTATAATCTGCACTGGGAGTAGTTCTGCTTACCTTTTCTCATTTCACTGATGCAATCAGGGTATTTGGAAACACTGAAAACCAAAGAAAAGTGCAATGGAGACCAGTAATTACAATTTTAGACAGCAGAAAGTTAACATACTCTGTGGCATGAGGAAAGTATGTGATTTAGTTACTTGAAATAATCAAAGATTTTTACTGTAAATAAACCAAGGAGAATGTAGTCAAAATGGAGACTAGAATCTCTGTTTTAGCAAGATCATCTTAATTTTCCTGGGGAGAGCAATGGGAAGGGTAGAGAGGAGTGAGGGGAAGGAAACAGGACAGGGTTCTGAAATATCCTGGATTGGCTGTATCAGAAGAAAAATATCAGCCTAAGGAATAGGAAAAGGAAAGTGCATAATTTAACACTTTGGTCTGCCAGCCTGACAAATTCAGAATACATGAACTGAAGCAAGCTGGAAAAATGGCCCAAATGTTTTGATATATTTAACCAGCTTAAAAACATGCAGTCAGACTTCATAGCCATGGTATTTGTTTCTGAATATCACACACAAAAAAACCCAAAAACAAAACAGGGAACAGCTTTCCATGGATGAGACTTCCATATTTATTGTTATTCCATGTGCATAGAAAATGGCAGTGAAATTTCTTATGAAATAGGCAGGGAATGGGAGAGGTGCAGATATACTGGACTGGACTTTGTGCTTCAAAATGACACTATTCAGCTTTAAAACTTTTTTTTTTCCTTTTAAAATTTATAACATTTTCTTGGATTTTTTTTTTTTGTGCATGATGTTTCAAATTCCTTTTAAAATGACGCACTGCATTACAAATGGATGGCACTTTAAACCAACGTGGCATTTCCATATTTACACCAACAGCAGAAATGTACAAGACGTAGTAGCATACAATCGTGACATTTAGTAATAGCAATAAAACAAGGGCAGCCATTTTATTTTTTCTGTACAAACTATCAGAACGAGACTTTTATTCACATAAAAAAAGAAATCATCTTTAATTTGCTCTGACCTACACACTTCCAAATTCATTTTACTCAATTCTCAAACCTTTCATCACATCGCCCACACCCTCACCAGACTACAGGAGCTACAAGTAATTATACCTAACATCTAAACAGAGCAAAACCCATCCTTTCCAGTTTTTCTTCCCGACGATTCCTCACTCAAAAATAACCATTAAAAAAAAAGTACATCTTCCTTGTTCCTTCTTTCATCTTTCACATTTCATAACCAAAACAACAAAAGAGGCCACTCCATTCCTTCTCACGCAAGATGAGGAATGCAGTGTTGTTGTTTCTCTTTGATGCTACACCCAGGAGTCAGGTGAGCCTGGGTACTGTTCTGCTCTATAAGAAGATCGTCGAGTGGAATAAAAGTCTACATAATTTGTGGTTGATTTAAGTCCATATTGTGTTGTGTAATCTGAAGTAGCAGGAAAGTGAACTCGATCATCAAAATATGGGTCTTCATAGCTGTGTGGGGACTGCAGATACAATCTGTATGCATCATAGTTTTTTCTGTTGGTGTCTTCTTGACTGTAGTACAATTGCTGATGCTGTTGACAAAATGATGGAAAAAAAAGCTTTCAAAATTCTACTAGCAGAGAAAAATACCTGTTTCTCAAACTTGCACATCATAAAGAACCTTTACCTAAAAAGTTAAGTAAGTGCAGCTCAACCGGTGATGACAGTAACACTGGTGTCACCCTCCAGTGAGGTACAGGAAATGTACCTCATTTGCAAATTAAACTTAATGCGGGAGAAGCCTCTAAGCCTGCTTCCCTGTCTCCTCCTGCACTCATTGGGAAGCCAGTAACTTTTCCAAAAGTAGCATTTTTAGAGCATAAGCAGAAAGTACAGAATCTGACCATACCTACCAAAAAAGAACCCCAAACCCATCCAAAGTCACATCAAGTCAGAAAAATAGTCTCAGATCCCAGTACAAGAGCATGCTAAAATACAGGACCATAGGACTGTAGAAAGACACAGAGGTCACAGAAATACATAAGCAAGTGCCAGTAAGTAATGTCTAATAACAAATTCACTTTGCTATAGACACACTCTGTAAAAAGGCACTTTATTATTACAAAGTACGCTCAAACTCCCTGAAGCTCCACTAAACACTGAACACAGTCTTGTTATCTGTGTCACTTCACAATAAAATTTTGGAGTCACCTGTAGTCGTCTGTTTTGTTCTCTTGCTGGTGAGGAATAGGAACTGATGTAAATTGGTGAAGCTTTGCTGGAACCTGTGAGAAAACAGTTTATGGTATAAACGTCAGTCTTTATGCTTTTGTCTGTAAGTCTATTCGCTTCTATGTTACCTGGAAGAAATTATGTAGCACCCAATTAAGTCTCTAGATTTTAGTATCTACTAATAATATAATACAGCAACAGAAATAGGTTTTTTTCCCCTCAGCAGTAGTTAATCTGAAAACAAAAGGGGTTTGTGTTGCTGTTTTCTGTTTTACAGATTAATAGTCTTTAAAACAAAATTTCCTTCTCTTTATTCACTACCATCTCTGGTTTTTTGCATCAAATAGTAAGAAAAAGATGAAATCTTAGTATAATTTAATAACATAACAGTATTAAATTACAGTACTACAGAACCATACATTATTATTTATAATATATATAATGTGCATAATAAAACAATTTTCTGCAATAGGATTTTAAATACAAATAAAAATTCAAACACCTCTCACCTCCCACTATATAATCAGATCTTCTTTATTCTGGTAATGTGTGCAATTTTAAAGACAATAGGAGCAACAGAAGAAATTCCTGTGCTGTTCCACATGCAGTGAATACAATGAGTAAAAATGGAAAACAACATTAAATGGTAACAAACCTGCTAATGCAACTGTCCCTACTATTACTGTATAAACTGCTCATATAAGGAATATTTATGTATTCCAGTTGAAAGTTCACCTGACCAGTATCTTACCAGTATATATGTCTTTATGGGCAATGACGTCGCCTTGGTTATTATAATACTGCATAGAAGGTTGTGTTCTCTCATATTCAGAGCGGGGTTCTCTAATTCCTAATAAAGCCGGTGATGAGGACGTGCTGCCAACTGATACAAAAAAAAAGATTATCAGTGTGTACAGCAAAAAGCTTTTCCATACCTTATCTCCTCTTCATTCTCTCCTCATCCCTTCTTCCTCAGGGATTGATAAATGAGGAGAATTTGTCCATTAGGACAAAATGAGTACAGAGTTTTTCCTGGATGAAGAACCCCAACAACAAAAGCTATCAGCCATGTAGCATGAGATAATAATTCCCTATGTTAATGGTGAATCACTGCTCTATAATGCTTACAACTGAAATAAGAGACCTTACCCATTTTAGTTTGCATATGACTTAAGTTGCTTTTAAGACAACACTCCCACTGCTGTTTATGATTTTATATGTTACACTTAAACAGAATCTTTAAGTTCATCTTATCACTTGGGACAGGACAGAAGAATTTACAGTCTGCCTGGCTGAGGGGCTCCATGTAGACACTTGTATTACTGTTCTTTGATTAGCCCATAGAAGCGTATCTTGGGCATCTTGTGCTCCATTTGGCTGACAACCCTCGTAAGATTGGCACAATGGATTACTTACTTCATATTTTTACAATGAACAGGTCAATCTCTACTGTAGTTGTAAAAAGTTTGTTTTGTTCAACCGTCCCTCTTTCACAGACACCTCAGGTTTTGTTGGCTTAGAAAGATTCCACAAAGGAGAAAAATACCTAAAAATAACCTAGAAATTTGCCTTCAAAATATTAATCAATTAGCTGTGTCCATTATATCATATCTCACAATTTTGTGTTGTTATGGATAGTTTAATTACATTATCCTGCATGTTCCTAGCTAAAAATTTACATTTGGGGGTGTCATAAAAATTCTGATGTGTTGAGTGACTGAAGCTGCTGCCACAGCGCCCTCTGTGGACATGTTTTCTGCACCAGACTTCCACCTGGCCAGCTTAAGCTGGTTCATGCTCTGCAGCAGAAAAGCAGACACTTCCCATTAGAATTTTTTACTAAGTGTTCTCTGAAGTACGACAGCCTCAATATTATGCAAGAGCTGCACATCTTAATTCCTACTGGTAGTTCAAAGAACTGAAGAAACATAGGTGTTCTGCTAGCAAATCTTGGGAGAGAAAGCACCAAGATGAGAATCAGACAGTAGGTACTGGTACATCCTTCTGCACTTTGGTACATCCTTCTGCACTTTGGTACAATCTGGTCAGTTCCCTGAGCCTAGGCTGTGTTTGCTTCCTTGCTTATTTTGAGAAGATATTGTTGGCGCGGGCAGTAGACACAAAGTAATCTGTGTCAAAGCAGTCTGTTTCAAATAGTCTGCGATTTCAAGGTGGTGTTTTGGTGCCAGTATGTGCAACTTGGCAGCTAGGCGTAAAAATAATAACTGCCTTCAGTATCCTGTGGTTTGAGGGTGACAAAGACGCTTGGTCAGGACATTCTTTTGGATGAAGGGCTGGGAGAAAACCAAATGTATAACACAGTAAGATCAGAATAACAAATTCTCTGTAACTGGTGAGGGCAGTCTGCTGTTGTATGGCACTAAACACAGGCATCAGTCCTGTCTGTTGTACTGCAGTATTGTACTGTACTACTGGGCATGAAAGACATGCTTGCTTTCCACAAACTGTGAGACTGCAGCTTGAATTGCATTAAGGAGTAAGTGTGGAGATTTGCTTCCAAGGTGCTCCTTATCCAAACTACAATGCTAATGTAGAGGAGTACACAAATCCTCTGGAATCCAAAGCCTGCCAACATTAACAGCTCAGGTAACATTAAGAGTATGTGAAGTTCTTATGTTTAAATATAGAGGTGAGCCAGCATGACCCTTGTGTTTTACACAGAATTAGTAGTAAACTGAGAGGCTATTTGAATTTAAAAAAAGAAAAAGGGATACCAGGTATCCCTTCAGGAAATCTCTCTACATTTCCTAACTGACCTGACTGTATGACAGGTGACATCTGTTGATTTGCTGTTGATAAGGACGGATGCGATTTGAATCTCTCTCGCTCTAGTGTTGACACTGGTGTAATAAAATGACTTTGATTCCATCCATCCTGTGGAGTGGCAAAAAAAAGAGAAGAACCTCGAAATAAATCGCTTTTCATTAAATCAGGAGGTTTTGTAGAACTGTTTTCCAGTGTAGGCTGATTTTGTAATTTACCTTTTTATAAATGCTCCGGAGATCTCGGTATTGCCATAATGTATTTAGTACCTGGGCAGCTGCCTTGACAACTTTCAGTGATGATCTAAGGAAGTACAGAATATTACATTACTAGAAAGCCACTCTTAGTTCCACTTAAAAAGAACAATGTTCCTGAGCTACATAACAGCCTAAGCCTTGATGCTGTGAAGTAAGTCAGGTCACCCCTCTGGATCTCACTAACGCCTGCCTGCATTACTGTGTGTGAACACAGCTGTGTCAGCACCTCACCAACAGTCTAGTGCAGAACCTGGGGAACTGTGACAATCAATTCCCTCTCCAGCCTAGAAATTTTCTCTTCAGGTCACCCACTTGAGGAATACAGATACAAGGGTGAAATAGCTACTGTCACTGTCTGCAAGAATTGACAATCCTGAAAAGAAACATTCTACTTAGTGCGTTTCATAGAAACTGAGATGACATACTTTAAATCACCGTACAAAAATTCCTAACTGTAGAAAAAGAACAAATAAAAGAGAGCTGGTATTAAAAGTCTCCAGACATCCTCATAGAGGGGCTTTGTTCTCAGTTTTGCATTGCACTAATGAACACTCACTGGCTGAGAAAACACTTTTCCTCTCTCAAGAGAGCAAGGCGAGGAAAACTGCCCTAGCTATTATTAAAATAAAATCACACCATCTTTTTCTTTAAAAAAACAACCCGGCAGTAAGCTGGTAGTGGTACTGGAGCAGTGATTTGACATTAAATGCCACAGCATGACAGCTGTGCTAAACATAAGCCTTTTTCTGTCATTGTGAAGGTTCATCCAGGTAAAGTTTTTGAAAGGAAAGGCTGAAAAAATTGCAGTTGATAAGTATTAATCAACGAGCAGACACTCTTAATAGGTTCACACAGTTTTGAATTTGTTTAGTGTACCTTGTTGCCTCATCAATATAAGTGCAGGTACAACTTCACACATTGTCTCCACAGACCAAAGAAGTCCTATAAAGGATCACTGCATTCACACCTACAGCTGAAATGAGTCTAGGTCCCTTGGACATATGAAGTATTATAAATTGTGGATACTCAAAATATAACCAAGTTCCTTTTGAGACAAAAGCTTTGTTAAAAATACGGTATGTTTTAATCACACTGACCAACTTCCCAGTGAAGAGATCTTTACCTCTCCTTTACTATCTGATTAAACACTGGGCACTATACAGGGCTCACAATATAATCAGCTTTCTACTGCCCATAGAAAGGAGATCTGTGATACCCTGGTCTATACAAGAGCCCTGCTCACATGCTTTGCATCAGTTGTGCTGCGGAGGAGTACAGGGCAGCAACACTGAGCAAGGCCAGGTGGGTCTATGGACTGGCTTAGTGTTGACCCTGTACAACTCTGGAGCCAGTACATGTTCCTATCCCCTGATGCTCAGCCATCCAGTTCTGACAGGTTTTATCACTACTAAATAAACACAATGCTTGACCCAGCCCAGTGCTGAACTCGGCTAACAAAACCCCTGCCACAGGGGCTGGCACAACCACACCCAAGGAAGTATGCAGAGAGCCTGTCTTCTCAATCAGCACTTGCTTTGCAATTCTACTGGAGACAATCCCACAGGCTAGGTAAACCGTTGAGTAGGCCAAGTTTTCCTTGACAATGCGCCAAATGGCCATGCTAGATTTAATCAATAGCTGTTGTTATACATCCTGACAAAGGTGCTAACATATGCTGACTTGGAAAAGCTATAAATGTTCTGTTAATCCTATAGGTGTTTAAGAGGGGACAGTTTGACTTCCTGCATTCTTAAGCATTTTAAATGGAAATATATGAACTTCATTGCCTACTTGCCTGTCACCTCTTCCTTTTGTTATGTTCACCAGCTTTTCTATTCCTCCAGTATCGGCGAGGGCTTTGGCATTTTCCATGTTTTTACTAGTGACCTCATGCAACGCACAGCAGATTGCTGCTACAGTCTCATCGGACAGTATGCTTGGGCCATTGCCTCCTGGCAGTCGATTAACCAGATCTCTCATGGCATATTTACCTATAAACACCCATCAACAGAATGAAGGAAAAACATATATTTGGGTACTTAGGATTTGAAATTATAGGACATGGCACAAAACTGCATCTGAAAGCAGTAAAAAGAAACACAGTATCAAAACCATAGAAACCTGCCAAGAATTCCCATTTTGCACAAAGTTGAAAGATTAAAGATCCATTTTTGATTTTTTTTTTTAACTTAAAAATGTGTGAAGTTGAATTCTTCATTAAAACAAGAGCATCTGCAAAAAGGAATTATTTGGAGAAAGCGGAACCATGCAAGGAAAAATGTTCTGTTTATTATGACTGAAGGAGTAGTGTGTGTTCCTAGGCTTCATTTGTGGGAAGGTTAAAGAAATCCTTAGAGTAACTTGGAACTTTTTTCTTATTTGTTCCTCCCAAGGGATCAGATCGCAGCTCTTTGAGATTTCAGTTATTGACTGATGCACAGGAACAGTCACACTGCAGACAAAGGAAATTAACTAAAGCCAAGGCTTTGGGGTTTTTTTTCCCTGTTTAGGCTGTGCTGTTGATTGAACAATTAATTGATTTTATTGAAGAATTGTATTTATACATAACAATGAATAATGAATAAGCTTTACACAAAGCCATTAGCTGTTGCCATGGTTTAAGCCCAGTCAGCCAGACAGTCACTCTCTCACTCCCCCCCTTCCTCCACCCCACTCCCGGAGAGGGATGGGGAGGAGAATCGAAAGAATGTAACTCCCACAGGTTGAGATAAGAACAGTTTAGTAACTAAAGTATAACACAAACCACTGCTGCTACCACCAATAACAATAATGACAAGGGAAATAACAAGGGAAGAGAATACAACCATTCACCACCTGCCGACTGATACCCAGCCTGATCCAAGCAGTGATCTAACCCTTCCAGGTAACTGCCCCCAGTTATATAGTAGGCATGACATGCTGTGGCATGGAATACCTCTTTGGTCAGTTTGGGTCAGGTGTCCTGTCTCTGCTTCCTCCCGCCTTCCCCTCCTCCCTGGCAGAGCATGAGACTCAGAAAGTCCTTGGTCAGAGTAAACATTACTGAGCAGCAGCTAAAAACATCAGTGTTATCAGTGCTGTTCCCAGGCTGAAAGTCGAAAACACAGCACTGTACCAGCTACTAAGAAGGAGAAAAATGACTGCTACTGCTGAACCCATGACAGTATCCACCCCTTATTCCATACTATTCACGTCATGCTCAGATCTCACATTTTCAATATACCATCACTGCTATCTTTTATATATACGTATATATATACACATCCACAGAGAGAGAGAGAGAGAGGTATCATTCCTTAGTGCATAGACCAATCTCTATAAAGCTGCTGAGTCCGTGTGGTCCATGATGTTGGGCTCCACCCCTTGTAACAGTCTTTCAAAGCAGGAGAGGCTGTGTGCAGTGTTGGGTCATTGCCTGCTGATGCCGATCGTTCCTTTGCCACAGAACTTGTCTGGTTTCATCAAAAGTTCATTCTTTGTTGGGATGATGGTTGGAGGGAAGTCAGGGCCAGTCGCTGGTGACCTGAGGACATCTAGTTGGTGGGCTATAAAAGTGCTACATAGCAGGCAACAGCATACAATTGAGTTCACTGGCTGTTTTCCCCTAAAATCAAATCCCCTTGAGGTACATATCGGACTTTCCCATATTCCTGCATTACCCACCAAGTATATCCAGGTCCCTGAGCAAAAGCAATCCCACGAGTGGGTTTGCCTTTACCTGAAGCAGGAATAACCCAGACTGTCTTCCCCAGCAAATTCTTTATGTGCATCACAGGAACTTTGTCCCCTTCTACAGTATGTAAGAGTTCTGACTGGGCTGGACCAGCCCGATTGGCAGATCCTCTGGTGCAGATCAACCAGGTGGCTTTTGGTGAACGTGTATCCCAGTGTTTGAAAGTCCCACCACCCATTGCTCTCAGTGTAGTTTTTAACAGCCCATTGTACCGTTTGATTTTCCCAGAGGCTGATGCATGGTAGGGGATGTGACATACACACTCAATGCCATGCTCTTTGGCCCAAGCATCTGTAAGGTTGTTCTAGAAATGAGTCCCATTGTCTGACTCCATTCTCTCTGGGGTGCCGTGTTGCCACAAAATCCGTTTCTCAAGGCCCAGGATAGTGTTCTGGGCAGTGGCGTGGGGCACAGCGTATGTTTCCAGCCATCCGGTGGTCGCTTCCACCATGGTAAGCACATGGCGCTTGCCTTGGGGGGTTGGTGGGAGTGTGATATAATCAGTCTGCCAGGCATCCCCATATTTGTTCTTCAGCCATTGTCCTCCATACTAAAGAGGCTTTAACCATTTAGCTTGCTTAGTTGCAGCACATGTTTCACACTCATGAATAACCTGGGCAATAGTGTCCATTGCTAAGTCCACCCCTCGATCACAAGCCCATCTGTATGTTGCATCTCTGCCCTGATGGTCTGAAGTGTCATGGGCCCATCGGGCCAAAACCAATTCACCCTTATGTTGCCAATCTGAGTCCATCTGAGCCACTTCAATCTTAGGAGCTTTATCCACTTGTTGGTTGCCCTGGTGTTCCTCAGTGGCCCAACTCTTGGGTACATGAGCATCCACGTGGCGTACCTTCACCACCAGGTTTTGCACATGGGCAGCAATATCTTGCCACAGTGCAGCAGCCCAGATGGGTTTACCTCTGCGTTGCCACTTGCTCTGCTTCCATTGCTGCAACCACCCCCACAGGGCATTTGCCACCATCCATGAGTCTATATTGAGATAAAGTACTGGCCACTTTTCTCATTCAGCAATGTCCAAGGCCAGCTGGATGGCTTTCACCTCGGCAAACTGACTTGATTCACCCTCTCCTTCAGCCGTTTCTGCAACTTGTTGTTGAGGACTCCATATGGCTGCCTTCCATCTACGATGCTTTCCCACAATGCACAGGACCCATCAGTAAACAAGGCATATTGCTTTTCACTTTCTGACAGTTCATTATATGGTGGGGCCTCTTCAGCACACATCACCTCCACTGGTGACATTCCAAAATCTTCGCCCTCTGGCCAGTCCATGATGACTTCTAGAATTCCTGGATGACTGGGATTTCCTATTCGAGCTCATTGTGTAATTAGTGCAGCCCACTTACTCCATGTAGCACCAGTTGCATGATTTGTAGAGGAGACCCTGCCTTTGAACATCCAGCCCAGCATGGGCAACCGCGGTGCCAGGAGGAGCTGTGCTTCAGTGCCAATCACTTCCGAAGCAGCTCGAACCCCTTCATAGGCTGCCAGTATCTCTTTTTCAGTTGGGGCATAGCTGGCCTCGGATCCTCTGTATCCCCGACTCCAAAAGCCGAGGGGTCGGCCTCGAGTCTCCCCTGGAGCTTTCTGCCAGAGGCTCCAGGTAGGACCATTCTCCCCGGCTGCGGTGTACAGTACATTTTTAACATCTGGCCCGGTCCAGGCTGGTCCAAGGGCTACTGCATGAACTATCTCTCGTTTAATTTGCTCAAAGGCTTGTTGGTGCTCAGGGCTCCATTTAAAATCATTCTTCTTCCGGGTCACATGATAGAGAGGGCTTACAATCAAACTGTAGTTTGGGATGTGCACCCTCAAGAACCCCACAACACCCAAAAAACTTGTGTTTCTTTCTTATTCGTTGATGGAGACATTGCTGTTATCTTATTGATCACATCTGTGGGGATCTGGCAACATCCATCTTGCCATTTTATTCCCCAAAATTGAATCTCCTGTGCAGGTCCCTTGACCTTACTCCGTTTTATGGCAAAACCGGCTTTCAGCAGGATTTGGATTATTTTCCTCCCTTTCTTGAAGACTTCTTCCGCTGTATCGCCCCACGCTGGGCGCCAAAAAGAACTGTTGTGGTTTAAGCCCAGTCAGCCACGCAGTCGCTCACTCACTCTCCCCCCCCACCTCCACCTGCTCCCAGAGGGATGGGGAGGAGGATCAAAAGAACATAACTCCCATGGGTTGAGATAAGAACAGTCCAGTAACTAAGGTATAACACAAACCACTGCTGCTACCACCAATAATAATAATGACCAGGGAAATACAAGGGAAGAGAATGCAACCGCTCACCACCCACTGACCAATACCCAGCCTGATCCAAGCAGTGATCTAACCCTTCCGGGTAACTGCCCCCAGTTATATAGTGGGCATGACGTGCTGTGGTATGGAATACCTCTTTGGTCAGTTTGGGTCAGGTATCCACCCTATCTCTGCTTCCTCCCGGCTTCCCCTCCTCCCTGGCAGAGCATGAGGCTCAGAAAATCCTTGGTCAGAGTAAACATCACTGAGCAGCAACTAAAAACATCGGTGTTATCAGCGCTGTTCCCAGGCTGAAAGTCAAAAACACGGCACTGCACCAGCTACTTCGAAGGAGAAAAATGACTGCTACTGCTGAACCCGGGACAGCTGTCTAAGTTGCATAATGTTCCTGAGGGGAAGAAAATATCAAAAAATGAATTCTGCAAACAAGAGAAACAACTTTTCAAACACACTGGAAAATAATCCCCAAGAATGCTGCATACACAAACGCTGTCACTGCCAGTCTTTTAGCAAGCTCATTAACATGTCTGCATGTACCAGTTTGTGCTGTTATTTGGTGGAGTCCGCCGTCTCTTACTTTCTTCTGTGTTCAGACCATGTAAACCCATTATTCCTGTCCCTACCAACGGCAGTAAAGTTGCATGAAACAGATTACTAGATGGGGTATAATATGTAACTTCATGTCTCAAAATATCTTCTACAAAAATTGGTTTCAGAATATCTGGAAAGCCAACAATTCTTCCAGAGTTCAGGCTTTGACAGAGAGAGGGAACAGGTGGAGGTGCATTTCTGAACTGAAAAGTTCTGCCAGGAAAGGAAAACAGAGTAGAGTGGTGTTTCCCATCATACTTTGTACTGTCTGTTTCCTGTCCAGTTTAGTTTAGCTGGGTAACTTCTATCTGTTGTAAAGAGATTGCTGTGCAAGATGGTTACAGGCAAGCTGAAATGTCAATACCACTCTGAGAAGCTACTGCTGTCACAAAGATCAATCTCTATGACACAACTGACATGATACAGTAAATCCAGGTACGCAGTTTCTCTTGGTAGAATCTCATGATCCTTATAGTTTTCCCGTGCAAGGTCTGCTATACTGGTAATTTCAGTGCTTTCTTCAATGCCGTTCTGCACTTACCAATAAGCTCCTTATTACGAACATCTAGCGCCATATTCCTTAAGGCAGTTGCCACAGATGAAACAACCCGATCATTATCCATTCTCAGCAGCTCCACAAGAATTGGCAGTCCTTTTTCTTTCCTCACAGCAGCTCGAATGTATGCTGCAAACTACAATAAAACTCCAGTTACTCACAAATCTACTACAATGTTCTGACTGAAATAATCTCTTTATTATATTGTAATTTTTAAGTACGTTAGGGGATATTTTCCAAAGATAAGTATTAAATGCATGTCTTATTATAAAGGGTTGGCTCTTTTTCACACTCATTCCTCTTACAAAGTAACATTTAACAGAATTAGTCTAACAGACAAATTGTTGAAAAGGGAACAAAGTTGTGGGGTTTTTTTCTTTTGTTTGTGTTTTAAGGACCAATTTTATAATGTGAGCGGTTTTTCTACAAGTAATGAAAGCAATTATTTTTATTTCTTTTCATCTGTCTATGACAAATACATGACATTATTAAAGAGGTGCTTTTGTAGCATATTGTATGGAAGGGCCACAAGCAAGAAAATATGGAAATAGACAATACAAATAATAAAGTAAACACAATGTATTTATGCTAGCATTTTTTTAACAGTATCTTCCCACCAAAATTCACAGCTAGAAGATGCTAGAAGCTTATTTTGGCCCGATACGCACTGGAAGAAAGCTTTGTCTCTTCACTGAAAATAAATGGTACCAATTTCAAGGCTGGTTTCCACACTGCTCTTCCCATCTACCATCCCTGTCATTGCTTTTCACTGAGGAAATGACAGTATTGCAGCACACAGGCACGCTGCTGATACACACTAGGGAGAAACGCTCAGATGTGTACTAGAAAATGACACGTTCCTTCCAAACACATTTCCGAATCTTACTGAAAAATCCAGCTAAAATAAAACGATGGGAAGAAGAGTAGGAATTAACGTACCTTCCAGTTGCCTGCAGAAAGATTCTGGAGAGATCCTGCAGAGCCCTCTAGAGTAGCAGGGTTGGAGCTTTCTGCCAGAAGTGTTAGGTACGGCTTCACCACTGATGGGTGCCAGAGCATTTCCACCCCTTTAGGAGACTTGGAAAATCCAGGTATAGGGCCAACTCCATCCCACTGAGAACAGAACATGGATTTGTAACTAGGTGAAACCTCTGCATTTTCATTCAGCATAGAACAGTTACTCTTGAAGCTGTGTACTCCCCCATCATTAGCTAAACTACAGTTGATACATTTGTAGGAAAACAGCAAACCTGATCCTCCTGTGAAGTTTTTTTTTTCTTCTTCTTTTTTTTCCCCCAGCAGCTGGGCTCTGCATCTTTGCTGGGTGATTCTTTTCCTAACAAGTCATCCAGTTCATTGATTCCTAGCAGACGTGCCTGAGGTACCTCCAGTTCCAAACGGTAAGAAAGGTTTCTCAAGGTACACACACAATTTTCCACTGTCTGAAGGCAAATCAGAAATGTGTCGTGTCATGAGTTACTTACATAGTGGTAAAGCAAACCAAAGAAATTAAGTAGAGGTGAAAAGGCATTTGGAGCACAAGCATTAAATTCCTGTTCTGGGCCTTGGGCACTGAGTTGTCTGTTTCTCTGGGAAAACTGGAATCTCTCTCCTGCTATTCTCAAATATGAGAATGTTTATAGCAGTTATCTCTACTACAGTGGCTTATTTTTCAGTATTCTGAAAATGAAAAGCACAAGAGCTTATTATTTTATTAAAGAATGACTACTTTTAACACTGATGAAACTGAAAAGCATAGAACAAGTTACACTGTTGTGCAACAGAACTTGATTGTGCATCAGAAAACTGGGAGAGAAAACCAGCTGAGCTAAGCACATCACAGTGCTCAGTTATACTACACAACCCCCAAAATATCCTGTCCTACACAGGATTAGTTTAGCACTGAGAATTGCTTAGATGAAACGTGCACACACCTTGCTGTCATAATCTGATGTGTTCACACATGTGTGGATCACGTATAGCAGTGAATCAACCAGCCCTTCACAAGACCTCATCTGCTTCCGGGCTTCTTCACCTGCTGAGCTGAGATTCCTGAAGGGTTGAAGTGATAAAGGACCATAGCATGTTCACAGATAGACATATACACAATCATCTTCTTAGACAGTTTGCAGAAGGTTTTGATACTGCTAATTGATAACTGAAGTTAAAAGCAAACACAGCATTTTGTGAAGGAACCCACCCCCAATTCCTGTAAAAGATAAATATGATTCAAACCTACAATTTCAAGGTAGCACTGACTCACTGACAAAATTAGCCTTAAGTAGAACCCCTCTCCCATAGACTTGCCCATTCCAAAACCCCTCTGGTTGTACAAGCCCATATCTATGGTTTCTGTGTGCTGCAGAACGGATTGCTGAGCTGGTCTGTGTCCAAAACACCCTTTGTTGCCTCTCTTGTAAACCGAATTCCCAAAAATTCTCTTTTCATAGAATCATAGAGTCATAAAAGAGTTAGGGTTGGAAAGGACCATAAGATCATCTAGTTTCAACCCCCCTGCCACAGCCAGGGACACCTCCCACTAAACCATGCCACCCAAGGCTATGTCCAACGCAGCCTTGAACACCACCAGCGATGGAGCATTCACAACTTCCCTGGGCAACCCATTCCACTGACTCACCACCCTCACAGTAAAGAATTTCTTCCCCATATCCAATCTAAACTTCCTCTGTTTAAGTTTGAACCCGTTACCCCTTGTCCTCTCACTACAGTCCCTAATGAAGAGTCCCTCCCCGGCACCCCTGTAGGCCCCCTTCAGATACTGGAAGGCTGCTATGAGATCTCCACGCAGCCTTCTCTTCTCCAGGCTGAACAACCCCAACTTTCTCAGCCTATCTTCATATTCAGATATTTCAGTTTTACCTTTTAATTATTCTGAATACTTTTTTTTTCCTTCTTACTGCTGTTTGAGAAATCCACAAAGGAAATGGTCAAACACCCTTTACCGATTTGCATGCATATGCACAGTTATTTAAAGGTATAAAACGATTAAGAATCACCAAATGCACATTTTTTCCCTAAATAATATTCATAAGCTCTATACACAAAATTGCAGTAATTAATAATGGCAAAGTGCAATGTTCATAATTAAAAAAACAACCAAACAAAAAAACCCCAACCAAAATGTAACCAACCACCAGCCATTACAGTTAGCATCACTTATTTACTAACATTGTACTTTTAATATCTTTATAATATAGAAAAAACACCCCCAAACCTAAAGCAAAAACTGCCTAAACAATAAAAGTACATGTAATTTCTAGAATTCAACAACTCTTGCTTTAAAAACTACAAAAAGGACCGCTGGACAACATTACTCTGTAAAAAGGAGTCTGGTGGAACAGCAGGTTACCTCAGGCATCCAGTAGTGTTGCGCAGAACTAGGGAAGTCTGAAATTTAATTTTATGGTCGTCATCAAAGGAAGAGCTGTTCCATCCAGAATGAGGCACTATCACAGTGTTCGTTAGCGTTGACAGAGCATCCCTAATGATTGTCATCTTTACTGCATCACATGAAGACAAGTTCCAGAGAACCCCTTAAGAGAAGATTTCCACAGCAGTAATGTCAGAAAGGACGTGGCAAACAAACAAAGCAACAGCTTAAAAGACAAAGCTTTAAACAGAAGAAAGATAATTTACCCATGCAAGACCAAAGGAAATACAATTAGTCTGCAATGCATCTAATATTATTCCAATGTTATTGGTCAATAAGCGGTCAGCAAAAGTGCCATTAAAAGATTCACTTTATAGACTGAAATAAGTATTTATAAACTTTAGAATAACCCTAATAGATCAGCAGCTAGGTCTCCCACAGTACTGAGAAGGAAATGTACTTATCAGTCAGTAGATACTTTTTTCTTAAGAAAAACTCCTGAACAAAGGCACACAGTGGCTGACAGGAGATGTTCCCTTTTCACAAGGTACAGCTCCTTCTGCTACCTGACAGGAGAGGGACATCCCCACTGCACTCCAAGAGCCCAGAGGAATATTCCCTACACACACACAAGTCATCTCATTTGCAAAACACCTTTCATCTTCTGAAACACATATACCTTGAGCTCACTATATCTCTCCAATGCTCATACCTATCTTAGATATCTCAAGATCAATCCCATAATGACTCCCTGTAAGGGGAAGAAAAATCTGTCTTTTTTTGCAGTATGCCAGGCAATGTGCCAGAGCAGCACCAGCTGGTATAAACATGCTATAGCAAACACATCACAGGTCACTAAGGATTTACCAGATTAATTTAGCACAAAACTTCATTTAAAACAAAAAATGAAACTCATGTAGCCATTTACTATTGAGTTCTACTGATGGCTGTCATCTATATGTGTATTTGTGGGTGTGCAGCATAGTCACTGTGGCAGGAGTGGCATGGGGTGCCAGAGACACTGCTTCCTGAGTATGCCTGGCAGGAGTGGCACCCCGCACCACCAGGTGGTTCCTCTCCCAGAGAGAATTCCAGTGTAGGAGAGGTATGAATATTTACATAAACAGAAAAAATATCTCTGAAGAGAGCAGCTGCTGGCAACCTTCCTGTAACTGGTCATATGGATGTTACAACTGAGAACCATCAGCAGTATGCTCCTGACCTAGAGAGGCATGTCGAGAAGGTCACGGCTGAACTACCACTGCTCTGTTAAGAGGAACAGGTCACACTTTATACTCAGGCTCTTCAGTGGGAGGGCAGCTTCACCTCAATAATAAAACCACTCCTTACAGATGCCACTGAAACTGCATGCCCCCTGCGAGCGTCTAACTTGATCCCTAGTGGTACTTTCATTTGTTGCCTCATTAGTTCTAGCAGTCAGCAGTCATAGAATCATAGAATAGTTCGGGTTGGAAAGGACCATAAGATCATCTAGTTTCAACCCCCCTGCCATGGGCAGGGACACCTCCCGCTAAACCATGCCACCCAAGGCTATGTCCAACCCGGCCTTGAACACCGCCAGCGATGGAGCATTCACAACTTCCCTGGGCAACCCATTCCAGTGCCTCACCACCCTTACAGTAAAGAATTTCTTCCTCATATCCAATCTAAACTTCCCCTGTTTAAGTTTGAACCCATTACCCCTTGTCCTATCACTACAGTCCCTCACGAAGAGTCCCTCCCCAGCATCCCTTATAGGCCCCCCTCAGATACTGGAAAGCTGCTAAACGGCCTGGGGGAGCAGACCCGGGGAGCAGGAGCCGAGCCCCCCAAAAAGAACTGTCGTGGTTTAAGCCTCTATAACTCACGCAGTTTTGCTCACTCACTCCCCCCTCTATCTTGCCCCCCACTCCCGGAGGGATGGGAAGGAGAATCGAAAAGAATGCAACTCCCACAGGTTGAGATAAGAACAGTTTAGTAACTAAAGTATAGCACAAATCACTACTGCTACCACCAATAATAATAATGACAAGGCAAATACAAGGAAAGAATACAATTTCTCACCACCTAAAACCAAACCCGACCATGCAGTGCACCCCCCACCCTTCTGGGTCTCTCCTCTCCGTCCTCCATCTTGGGCATGACGTGCTGTGGCATGGAATAACCTCTTTGGTCAGTTTGGGTCAGGTGTCCTGTCTCTGCTTCCTCCCGGCTCCCCTCCTCCCTGGCAGAGCATGAAACTCAGAAAGTCCTTGGCCAGACCAAAACATCACTAAGCAGTAACCAAAACACTGGTGTTATCAGCACTGTTCCCAGGCCCAAAATTAAAAACACAGTGCTGCACCAGCTACCAAGAAGCAGAAAAATGACTGCTACTGCTGAACCCATGACAGGTCTCCACGCAGCCTTCTCTTCTCCAGGCTCAACAGCCCCAACTTTCTCAGCCTATCTTCCTACGGGAGGTGCTCCAGTCCCCTGATCATCCTCGTGGCCCTCCTCTGGACTTGTTCCAACAGTTCCATGTCCTTCTTAGGTTGAGGACACCAGAACTGCACACAATACTCCAAGTGAGGTCTCACGAGAGCAGAGTAGAGGGGCAGGATCACCTCCTTCTACCTGCTGGTCATGCTCCTTTTGATGCAGCCCAGGATTTGGTTGGCTTTCTGGGCTGCAAGCGCACACTGCCGGCTCATGATCATTTTTTCATCGACCAACATCCCCAAGCCCTTCTCTGCAGGGCTGCTCTGAATCTCTTCTCTGCCCAACCTGTAGCCGTGCCTGGGATTGCTCTGAAATAAGAAGACATTTATCACAAGAGATAAAGCATTTTCTGAACTCTTCATCTTACTGAAAAAAAGGCATGAACATCTGCCCTCCAAAGGGTGATTCTTCAAAAACCCTGTAGGAAAGAGGTTTGGGAGAGGGAAGAAACAATACTTATCCTGATTTATATGAAACTTAGATTTTAAAGTTATAAGTCAGTATTTAAAAAGGAACATGAAGAGGTTTGACAATATTCTTCAGAGAGAGATTGTTTACCCTGGAAATCTCTAAAGAAGAGAAAGAGTTGACAGCTAAAAGAAGGGTCCTAAGAATTCAACAAGCAAGAAGAAACCAAATGTATGGACATAATGGCTGAAAGATCATCCACGTTTTGCAAACATGAGGCCTTGTGAAAGAAATTCTGAAAAAGTGACGAAGAAGGTAGGTTGGCAGATGAGTGGCAGCCATGGAAGAGTTTTCAGTTGTCCTGGGTTCAGCAGTAGCAGTCATTTTCCTCCTTCTTAGTAGCTGGTGCAGAGCTATGTTTTTGACTTTCAGCCTGGGAACAGCACTGATAACACTGATGTTTTTAGCTGCTGCTCAGTAATGTTTACTCTGACCAAGGACTTTCTTAGTCTCATGCTCTGCCAGGGAGGAGGGGAAGGCGGGAGGAAGCAGGGACAGGAAACCTGACCCAAACTGACCAAAGAGGTTATTCCATACCACAGCATGTCATGCCCAGGAGGTAAACTGGGGGCAGTTACCCAGAAGGGTTAGATCACTGCTGGGTTGGGCTGTGTATCAGTCGGCAGGTGGTGAATGGTTGTATTCTCTTCCCTTGTTACTTCCCTTATCATCATTATTATTGGTGGTAGCAGCAGTGGTTTGTGTTATACCTTAGTTACTGGACTGTTCTTATCTCAACCTGTGGGAGTTACATTCTTTCGATTCTCCTCCCCATCCCTCCCTCAGCAGGGGGAAGGAAGGGGGGAGAGTGAGTGAGCGGTTGCGTGGCTGACTGGGCTTAAACCATTACATTAGTAAAGGTGCCAAATGTGTGACATGGCATGCTTCTAGATCAGGCAGAACCTGGAAAGCCAGAGTCCAGGCAGGAAGAATCAAAAATGAAAAATGGAGAATGAGTGCGTATGGTTTTGGTTTGCTTTTTTCCCCTTTCCCAGTGATAAACATGGAGAGAATGGCCTGCACCAGTAAGACTGCTTTCTCATGTCATATGCCTGGAATAGCAGACACTGAACTGCAGAGCTGAATATACCAGAGCTCATGTGAAAATCCGACCAAAACTTACCTCCTGGAAACTACATCCAGAAGTCTAGAGTCTTTCACATTCACCTATTAGCCAAATGAAACTCCTATTGATCTTTTATCCTCAGATCGAAAGCTACAGTTTCCTACCCTGCAAGGTATTCTAACATGACTTTCAGTACAAGATTGGCATAAATTATCAGCAGAAGTGTATATGCAAATGATAGCTAAATGCAGCATTTAGTCATCTTTTTCATCATGAAACACAGCTTAGAGTTCTCTAAATTCTCTCCAGGTATTCATCTTACACTAATATTCTCCTCACATACAATCATTTACTAACTGTAAAGTAGTCCAGCTGCATACACTCAGCACAACCCATTAAACAGCAGTTCCACAACAGCCCAATATAATTGCCACTACAGACTACACAGTTTTCAGTCTGATCCAATCTTAAACATTTAGTTTCCTCAGAAATAAATCAGAAGGAGGACAAGACAGTAAATGCTACAGAAGTCAACAAACTGGAAGTTTATACAACAGCAAAAGTTTTTAATACAGCTGCACAACAATAAGGAAAGTATTTGCATGAAACATCCATTTTCTCTTCAGTAAAACAATGAAGGGGGGCTCCATGGGGAGATATATACATGAGATTTATCACTGTTCTGATTTCTAGTTATGACACAGGCAGCCTAAGTACTTAATGTGTCACACACATTGGTGATTCTCTTCTGTGCTAACTTAATGCACACAGCTAACTCAAATGTCTGGATGAGGACTATGGTTGCAAACTTGCCTTCCATGAATAACAGAACCTTCTTCAGTGACTTATCTATCCAGGAGACAGACTTCTTGACAACTGGGCAAAGAGTTTACAATGAACTCCCACAAGAGGCAAAACACCCTCACAAACCTTTCTGCTGCCTTTTCTAAATCCAAAGCACATTTACTTGTCTGTGGTTGCTTCAGTGGATAGCAGGATGAGCCCAAGCTTTGAGATGGAACTGTTTGGATCATTCCCTTACACTGACCTCCCCAAAATTAGCTAAAAATCTTTAAAAAGATTTATTTATGATTTTTAAGTCCAGTGCTGTACAGAGAGACTTCCAGTAATGCAAAATAATTGATCACAAACTGGGAAATAGAAAAAAAGAATATCAAAAAAATACTCTTTTAAAATTGCTGTGGAGGGTTTCTTCTTAAAAGTTTGGAGTGATTCTCAAAAGTTGTTTATAGCTTCACCAAACTTTGTATCTCATTACATTTACACACTCCAAATAAGCTTAAGCTTACTTATTCTTTAACGGTTTGCTTATATAAAGCAAGCTATTTCAAATACACATCCAATTTCACACCATCAATCTCCTGGGTGACTGTATGCCCTCTCTGAAGAAGGGTGCTTCATGGGTTGCTAACAGGGAGAAATCCAAATGCTTCACTGGCCTATAGCTTTACATTTTGAAACCATATTTAGAATCATAGAATAGTTAGGGTTGGAAAGCACCATAAGATCATCTAGTTCCAACCCCCCTGCCATGGGCAGGGACACCTCCCACTAAACCATGCCACCCAAGGCTCTGTCCAGCCTGGCCTTGAACGCTGCCAGCGATGGAGCATTCACAACTTCCCTGGGCAACCCATTCCAGTGCCTCACCACCCTCACAGTAAAGAACTTCCTCCTTAAATCCAATCTAAACTTCCCCTGCTTAAGTTTGAACCCGTTACCCCTTGTCCTCTCACTACAGTCCCTCATGAAGAGTCCCTCCCCAGCATCCCTATAGGCCCCCCTCAGATACTGGAAGATATTTCACACAATCTGTGATGCTAACTAGATATGAGATCTCACCTAAACCTCCTCCCTACCCCCAAGCATTTGTTGTTAAAGCAAGTTATGCAAGAGAAAGTCTATTTTAAGTCTCAGACTACTATGAGTTACCCAACACCTACAGGAAAACAGCATGCTCGATTCAGTGATCCAGCTCTAAAAATATTACTGTATGGTTGTTCAGACCATGGTTAAGCTTTCAGCCTTGCTAAGTATGACTGCCTCTAAATATTTACTGGCTGACCTGCAGCTTGTGAAAAAGCTGGCGTGGCTGGGTGCTGCCTGAAATGCCGAGGCAGCAGATAGCGATACACTCTATAGCTAGGTGTTGCAGGACCAATGCTGGTGCCCACAGCAGCACCCCCCAGACCCATAATGGACATGGCCTGCCCCACTGTGCCTTCAGACGAATGCTGCAGCTCAGATGCTTCCTAAGAAATTGGGAGAGAATAGCCAGCAGCATCTTCCTGTTATACATGGGCCCAATGGCAAAGGCCAAGAACACCAGCTAGAGGACCTCCCTGAACTTGATCCCTCCAAGAAGCCTCCCCAAATATTAACTCATCCACGAGGATTAGCCTGGGAGTGTTTGAAGAGCACATCATTAGAGTTCCACCAAGTAACTATGTCAAAATTTACCCAGAAGCTCAACTCTCAAAGAGGCAGCTTCATTAAATGATTATTTATTGCCCCCGTGTTCATTTTGTGAAGCAAAATTTCTCACGAGAACACTCTCACTTTGTTTCTTAATTTGGGAGACGTCTTCAGTTACTTATTTTGCAAACTAGAATCACACAGCCCTTTTGTTGCCACATTAAAACTGAGAGTACAATCTGATTATTTGCAGAGTGCTTAGTTTCATAGAATTTGGACCAAATTTAGTGCTTATTAGCAATCAGCCCTGACTGTAAAGGCAGTTATAATTTGGAAAGTTTCCACGCAAAGATAAGGAAAAGAGTAGTAGGAGCTGGTACAAGCTGTATTAAAGTAAGGTCTATGAGACTTCTGAGGTTACAGTATCATTTTGTATGTGATTTACATAACAGTGCATTTTTACTCCTCATTGTAGTGGAGGCACACTAAACCCAAGTATTTAAGTGTTACAGAATCATCTGCCAAAGTCCAAAGAGACAGTGTGAAACCATAGGTAGAATTTCCAAAGAAGTATTTTTTGACGGCTATTTGCTGCATCTTCCATCTTTTCCAGAATTCAATACTCAAACAACTGTATAGCATGAGGAGTGCTAAGCCCATTTACCTATGTAAGCAGATCTCTATTGCCCCTAGCATCCCTGAGTTTGGAAGGAGAGGAACTTCTGTTCACTCCTCACAGTACACTTCAGGTTGCGTATAATTCAACTGATTGCTTCAGTTGGCGCTTGACATTGCCTAGGGAAGAGGAAAACCAGAGGAGAGCAGGCTGAAGTTCAGAAGAGTCAGCATTACCAAGCATGGATAATTCTTAATGAAGGAGGGAAATCAGCAGGAACAGTGCCAGGGGACAAAAATAATCAGTAAGCTTTGCAGGAGTTGAAGGTGCCACATGAAACTGCTTCCGTTGTTCTAATCCAAGTGGGTCTTTCTGTTTCCTTCTTTTTGATCAGGGATTCCCTGCCCTGTCTTTGCCTGAAATTCTGACCCTCTCAGCTCTCCGTGATGACCATGCTAAAACATTTCTGTGAATGCTGTCCAAAATGATTCCTCTCAGAAAATTGAAGTAGCATGATAGAGTTGAACCTCAACTCCATACAAATTTGCAGGTGCCATTGTTGACAAAACTGCTCTGATATTAGCAATGGGTCACATTTTTGTCATAATTCATTTCAGACAAGACAATTTACCCTGATCTTTGCATTTAAAGGGACAGGGAAGACAAATCCTTAGCAAACACAAATACCCATCTCCACAGTTTTAGCCAGGCATTTTAACTGATCAGATCCTAAGAAAAATAATGAAAACAACATTTCAGGAACAGGTCTGCCCTGCCAAAACCAAAGAGACCTTACAGGTCACATTTAGTATTAGCTGGTACAGAAAAAAAAACCACATGACTGGCTCTTGAATGAAATATTCTCTAGTGTAAATATTAAAAAATAATGAAAACATGTAACCCTGATTTAACCATAGATAAAATACTTTTAGGCCATTGAGATGTATGCATGTGACACAATGAAATACATGCACTCTATCAAGCGATTTAAACTGCTCTGATGAGACAATCTTTTTTCCTCTAGAGGCTGAATAGGAGAGAAAAAAACCCTACGATATTCAAGACCACATGGGAAGATGAAAACAGAGTAACAGGCCAGGCAGAGGTATAATTTAAGGTTAGCAATGTACACCTTCTATAAAAGACTGGGTCCCAACAAAGTCAATATAAAACTCCTAATAGCTTTAATAAAAGAATCTTTATGGGAAGTATATAGGTTTATGCACTAGACATTAAAATTAGCAAAAATTCAAGGACTTTAGTTTGGAGTACCAACAGAGCTAACTTAAAGGGTTCATCTGACTAAGCAGAAGTCAGCCACTGTACTCTGGGGAGTTGCGGGGGCTCAGCTATTCATGGTACCCTGGCAGTACCAGTGGCGAAGAACCTTGTTTCTCCTCTGCATCCAGCTACATTTTTTTCATGCGTCATTTTGGTTTTGAATCTTGACATTTTAATCCAGGTTTTTAAGACCCTGGACAAGTTTACTGCAGTGAATTGCGCTGCCACTGCTTACAGCAGGTAGGTGTTAACCCAACGGGAACCAGGTTTATTAAAAGCTCTTCAGCAGCTGCACCAGCTTGGAGGCACACTGCTGACCATGGACGATCGTACGCTACCACTGCAGATTTTACACAGGTGATTGCAAAGTACTTTGGGTTGTGTATGTAGTAGAATTGATGTAAATAATATAGTATCATGAAAGTTCTGAAAGGAAACTGTACCCATTTCACAGAGTGCTTAGTCTGCAAAATTGTCTGGGATTTGCAGCTGCTTCTGTACCTTCTCCAAACATAAGTCAAGTTAACCAGAACAGCAGAACCCTGGATTCCTTTTTCCAAAAATACACAAGCAACACCACACGGTGTTAACCACTGCCAGAATGCAATCTCTCACAAAGATGACACTGTGTATACAAAAGATGGTGCTGCTGGACAAAGGACAGCATTCCTCAACTGAACTAGCTGCACTAGTAGCAATTTGCAGAAATAAACTATGAAGAACTGCCAGCACCATCAACAACAACCTCTTTCCCCTGTAAGGACAGAGCTTCCATCACAGAGCTTACCACAGAGCTAAGCTGTGATTAATTGCTGCTGGAATTGGTGCTCATTCTTCCTTCCTTTTTTCCAGCTATGAAATCATGCCACTCCCCCACGTTCAGCACTGTTGCTTGCCTGGCTTTTCAGGGAGGAATCCTGACAGAAAACCAGTCACTCCAGAGTGGATCAGGGGTGGGGATCTGTGTGGAGGGCATGGCTGGGGGCTCCTCTCTGCTGCTGAAGATCTGCTGAAAATCAAGAAACTACTCTACTGAGTGAGGGAGGCATCTGACCCACTTTCTCTACAACACTTGTGGCTGTGGAGTACAGCAGTGTTTCTTACATTTTAATGTATTAAAGGGCTGTTTATGAAGGTCTCTTGAAAGTAGACTCACAGTTGCTAGAAACCACACCTGGGTTCAAGAACATGCCCATTTTGATTCCTACATCACAGTTTTCTGCTGTATAAGCCTTCCAAGACAGAAAAGTCTGAAATTCAGAGCCCGACTCCAAGCTGTGCTGACTGCAATGTAAGAACCAGATACCACAAACAGGTCACCTGCTGGGAATGGAGCTCTTGGGCACAGCCACAAAGGCCCCAGCAATATTTCTGCTACCTAGTGCTGAAGCTGTGCTGGAATGTGAAACAAAGCAGCCTCAGAAAGCACTGCTGATAGCATCTAATGAAATATGTTGCGGTGACCAAAACCAGTTTCCCTTCTAAGAGCTCTCTGCTGCAGAGCACAGGACACAAGGATGCCATTGGGCTGCAGCACACCACCACAGCCCACTGGGGCAGCTCAGGGAAGGGTCATCCTCAGTCCAACTTCTAAAGACATTTTTATTTCTTTTCTTTTTTGAGATTACTTCATTTTTATTTGATTATGAAAAGTGATGTAGCACATTTTATTTTCTGAATAATCTATAGCCATCAAGATTACTTGCTTCCCTCATAAAATGTTCTTGTGGTTTTGCAATTATGCTTCCTGTATCTTTTAATGTAACTTTCTATTCAGTTTCCACTTCATTATCTCCCTGCATTTCAATCACTCTTAATTAAAAAGAGACCCCAGTATGCCTCCTGTTTTCTACCTCCTCTAAAACATACTTGTGCAATTAAACCCTCCCCCAGTATTGTAACTTTTCAAACTCATCATAATTCATCTTTAAGGTATGTTCCCAAATAGTTTCTGAGGTTAGAGGATTGCTTTTGAGCAACCAATTCCTCAAAAACTTACTGAGTTCATGTTGAAACTATCTATACAAACTGCAAGAAGCTTGTTATTCTAATTTCACTCATCTGGGATAATGAAGTTTTCATCTGTCCAACTGCATACTGAAGTAAACTGGGTGAATTTCCCTGGCAATGCCATCAGAGATACCTGTTATTGTTCAAAGGCAACTGACAGTGCTAATAACAAATGTAATTCATTTAGTACGGAAGAAAGGCCATCCTCAGGAAAAAGAAAAGCACTGTACTTCATTCCAAAATGCTACACTGGAAAATCCATTTTACATGAAAAAATATAAATACACTACAGCAGTAACGAATAGTGCCAGTTTTAAACTATCAGACATACAGTGTTTCTGGTCATGTAGAGCGACATTAATTTCCCTGTATTTACATTACCTTAATCTGGGAATAGAGTGAACCGAGTGTGATTTGCTAGTATTAGTCCTGACATAGGTGGAGTTTTCTAATCATTAAAGTAGTAATCAGTGGATCTTTTCCACTTCTTTTCTTTATGTTGCTATTTATAGAAAGCATTTAAAAATCCCTAAGCTCCAAAGCCTGCTGTGGATTCTTCTCAAAAATCCAGCACGACAGAAGTCAATACCACCGACGTAACCAGAAGACAATTGGGTCAAAACTTCTCTTTTTTGTAGCTGGTTAAAAAAAAATCACAAATGCGAGTGAGAGTTCAAAAGTGAGCGCCACTTCTGAAGGAGTCAGCTTTAAGTAAAAACGAACACTGTGTTTATTTGAAAAAACTTTTTACTTACAAGCAGAATCATAGAATCATTTAGGCTGGAAACGACCTTTAAGATCATCAAGTCCAACCTCTAACCCAGCACTGCCATTACCTTAATGCTTGCTTATGTGGAAAATACTTAAAGGAAAATAGCCTGCACATGAATTTGAACTTAAATGCTTTAGCTACCTTCTGCACAGAGTTCTTTCTCTACTTAATAGCTTTTCTAAACAAGGAAATGAATTGGAAAGGCTCCCAGTGCTACTTCTAACTTGAGCACCGTTGTGCGGCTTTGCTTAGTAGGTAAGCAGTTAAGCTTCACAGCTTAACAAAATCAAATGAGGGAGCTACTAAAAACTTTAAAGAGGAACTGTTTAAAGAAAGTAAAAAACTCAGTTTTTCCTATCCTCTCATTTTAAATCCCCTACAACCTACATAGACAAATCACTCCCACAGAGAGAAAAAGAGATAGCAGATGTATGCAGTACCCACCAAATCCACCTTGTTTTGATGGAAATAGAATTCCCTCATGTGTTAGAACTGCAAATAATTTATTATTTCTGCACTTTAAATCCACAGCAAGTGCCAAGTAGGTTCTTGGCTTATAAACTTAATCTGTTACCTTGTAACTCAAGAGACTGTGAGTGTCTGCACAACCACTTTTCAAGGCTCTACAAGCAGGCTGTGCACTGGGAAGCTTCTGTAATTTGCATGCTTGCCATTTTCTGCCTGGACTTTAACACACATTTACGTAGTTTGGGTCCATCTTAGGAATTCTGCAAGATCTTATTGAAAACTTTTGTCAGCAGCCTGTAATAAATCAGGTGTCAGGAGTCAATAAAGAAATGTCTATCTGAGACCTAGCTGCAAATGTAGGAGAGTCACACCAGGGGAAGACCTACCCCGAGTGGAGCTTTGGTGCAGCTACCTCAAGATCCACTTCTCTCAGTGAATCTGTACATCCATGTTAATACTTTAACTATCAGTGATTTTGTATTCACAAAAAATACTGGCGCACAAACAGAAAAGCAGTCAGTACACCCAGTTCCAGTCTCTTACCACTTATTCCAGACTTTAGAAAAATAATCTGTGTTTAAGGTCTCTGCTTGTTTCTTTTCAAAACTTACCTGTTACGAGCTCTTTTACTTCAGCATCAACAGATTTTCTCAACAATCGCAGAAGAGCAGGTATCCCACCAACATTCTTCATCGCTATTTTGTTTTCATCAGTAGACTTCCCATAAACAAGGTTTCTCAGTGCGCCGCAAGCATTCTTCTGAACTTCCAGGACTCTGTGATCCAAAAGATCAACGAGGTGCTTGATTCCTCCCAGCCTGCACACCTAGAAAACATAACACTGTAATCATCAGTACCCACTGCTTCTACCCGTTTAGTGCTCAGATTTAAAAGGCTTTTATTTTTATAAAACCCAACACATTCCACTCTGCTTCAAGAAGAAATACTGTTGGTAAACCTTAATCCCTTGGTTGCCACATTGCATTGCAAACCCTCGTGAACACTCACATCCTCGCTGAAAAGGCTGGCGGAGATTTTCAGTCATTTGCTGTGCTCAGAGAAAAGTGCTTACTGATAAAGTTTTGCTTCCCAACAACGCTGTTTTTTAAGTCATTTCCTATACTTCAGAATATCTTTTTAGGGAATACTGGAAATACGAAGTTGCAAAGATTAAAATGCTGACTGTTACGCTTAAGCACACACACAAACCAGTTCAAATTAGCATCTAGTCAGTCTTGTTGGCATATCTGAAATTCTTTTGAAAAAGAAGATCTACTCTGCAGAAATTCCCTAAACCCAAAAGAACTGTTTATACTGTGTGCTTTAAGCAGGGTAGTTGCATTTGTTCTTTGTTCTATATATCTTTTTGAGAAAAAAATTAACATTGTGTTTTGAAATCTCATTTCCACGTAGGACTTTTCTTTGTTCAAGATATTTTTTAATGATGAAAGATTAAGGTATTTTAGAATTCTGTAATATTTACTAAATAAAATATATTTTAAAGAGAGAACTACATGGCATTACTTACAAGATTAATTTTAAATAAAAAATAACCACCAAAAGTGACCAAAGTATTTTTTATGAACCTTTTTAAAAAGTCTGAGCTATTCTGCAATATAGATTGATCTATTATAACCTGGGATTTTAACACAGCACAGTAACTTTTGTGCCATACGATCTCTAGAACGTGCCTGAGAGAGGTGGCACAAGGTCTTCCTAATCACTCCATACCTGCAGCATGAGGAGGGGACACAGTGGTGAGGAAAAGGAGACACACCATCATTCCTGAATGCTTGGCTTACACAGGACGTGGCTCTGGCCAAACAGCCAGCAGAGACGTAAAACGTAACTGTCCTAAGGGTTCTCTAATCCAGCACTAATGCACTTTCAGAGGCCCCTTTTCTATTTTAAACTGTACAATAACTGGTCTGGCAGCCACTGCTATTTGAAATACACTGATGTGAATGCGTTTCCATGGATTTTTGGCTTTTAAAATTCAGTGTCTTTTATTGGCCATAACACAACGAGAACAAATTATTCTCAATGAAAACATAAAATGATTTGGCTAAATCTCAGTTCAGTTGATACTTTAGAAAACAGAATCATAGAATCATAGAATAGTTGGGGCTGGAAAGGACCTTAAGATCATCAAGTTCCAACCCCCCTGCCACAGGCAGGGACACCTCACACTAAACCATGCCACCCAAGGCTCTGTCCAATCCAGCCTTGAACACTGCCAGCGATGGAGCATTCACAACTTCCCTGGGCAACCCATTCCAGTGCCTCACCACCCTCACAGTAAAGAATTTCTTCCTCATATCCAGTCTAAATTTCCCCTGTTTAACTTTGAACCCCTTACCCCTTGTCCTATCACTACAGCTCCTCATGAAGAGTCCCTCCCCAACATCCCTAAAGGCCCCCTTCAGATACTGGAAGGCTGCTATGAGGTCTCCACGCAGCCTTCTCTTCTCCAGGCTCAACAGCCCCAACTTTCTCAGCCTATCTTCATACGGGAGGTGCTCCAGTCCCCTGATCATCCTCGTGGCCCTCCTCTGGACTTGTTCCAACAGTTCCATGTCCTTTTTATGTTGAAGACACCCGAACTGCACACAATACTCTAAGTGAGGTCTCACGAGAGCAGAGTAGAGGGGCAGGATCGCCTCCTTCAACCTGCGGGTCACACTCCTTTTGATGCAGCTCAGCATATGGTTGGCTTTCTGGGCTGCAAGCGCACACTGCCGGCTCATGACCATTTTTTCATTGACCAACACCCCCAAGTCCTTCTCTGCAGGGCTGCACTGAATCTCTTCTCTGCGCAACCAGTAGCTGTACCTGGGATTCTTCTATTACATTATTGAAAATGCACTGGGTATCAAGATGGTGAATATCTTTACTTACACCTTAAAACAGCAAAAATGAAGAGGCTTGGAAAAACCAATTGAACTGGTCTATGATGAACACCAGAGCTGATTTTTACCTGTCAAATCACCTCTTGAGTAACAGAAATAAAATGAAGAACTGATGACTTGGAGATTCTTAGACCACTGTTTAAAGTGTGTGTTTTTCAAAAAGAACTCTGTATTTACATGCCTAGATGTATCTACTCTAAGCTATGTACCCAGGGGATACCTAGTTTGAGACTGCTCAGTTAGAGAAGCCGCTGCTACATCAAAAGCCACCAGGAATTTCTACCTAAAGGCATTCAGTGGACCTTAAGCTTAAAGTTATTCACCTGGCAAGATTTCTATAGTAGGAGATGAGTATTACCTTACAGGTTATTTATTTGACGCAGACTACATTGACAACAGATACTGCAGGATGCTGTAAAAAAGTAATTTAAGGGTTGCTCTTTTTCAAGGCAGTTTTTATTTCCATTACTAAATAACGAAGAAAAAAAAAAAAACAAGGGGAGTTAAACCTCCCCCTTGTACATTAATGCAGCACATCAAACACTACATCTGCCCTACGTGTCCATGGCACAGATACAAGTCACTAATGACAAAGCAGCTTTATCATTTTTTTCAGTCTTTACTAAAAAATTGATGGGATAGCTTTGTATATATATTTCAGAAAAAACTGGACTAGAAATCCATTCTCAAGACTTGAATTTTGCTGCATCCTTGTTCCTGCTTTGAGCATGCATTTCTGTTTCTAATTAAAAGAAAAATATATATATAAAAATCAGAGTTCTTGTAAAATTCATGAACTAACGTATCAGCATTGCATCAGAAATGTAATGTAGTGGTATCAGTATTTACAGGTAGACATTCATTACCTGGAAGTGTCATTCATTCATTCCCTGTAGTTTCACAGCTAATTTAAAGATTCCACCCCCCAGAAAAAGTTTCTTATGCTTACACCTTCAGGTTTTGCCAGTGCAGGCACTCTAGGCCATTTTGCTAGATTTTTAGCATCCTTAATAGCCTGGCTATTGATCTAAATTGATCTAGTCTTTACCACAGCATTAAAATAATGAAGTTAAATCATGAATGAAAAGACAAAAGCAGTTCTCAAATAAAGCTTTACTGAATTTGGCACTAAAATAACAACCTTTTCCTATCCCAGACAGTTTCTTGTGCTGACTCCTGCTCTGAAAGGACCATGACTGCAGTATCCCTATCATCCCAGACACCATTGTGAACAGCACAGTACCTCCATTTTCACTTTGTTGTCTCCGAAGCACAGGTGCTGAAGGTAGGCAGCTGCATTTGCCTGGACTGATGGGAACTGATGCTGAAGCATGTGGATGACTTCAGGCAGTTCTGGGTCTCGCCAAGCAAACTCCCTTAATTAGATGGACACATTCAAGAAGGTGTTAGTTACAGATGTATGTTTATTTGCCAAGCAGAATTACTAGAGCATCTCAAGTGTTTTTCAACAATTCTGATTTTGTTCTGGAGTATCAGGGCTAGGAGGAAAACCAGGTATATTAGAGTAATTATGAGTCACATCACCCTTTAGTCTTCCAATTGGAAAAGGACACTTTACATCCAATATTCTTCAGTTACCTTGGCTGTCAATCAAGACGAATATATACATATACACTTGAGTATACCAACTCAAACACTGCAACCTACATAATCCTCTCAACACTTAAATATACAGCAAACACCCACTTAACCATGCTGCTCAGGGGCATCTCTTCCATGCAGCATTTTTTTTTTCCCCTCAGTGCTCAACCTTCTTCCCAGTCTGAAGTCATTTATACTTCAACAAAGGCTGCAGAGCCTGAAATTTCATCATCATGGTCAGATGCAGGAAGTTTGCATAATTTGAGTTATTCAGGGCTTATGAACTTAAAATCATTATAATCAAATCTTGTTCATTAAACAATGATTTTGCACAGACAAATCCTGGAAAAGTCATGAAACATATCTGTGCCCAATTCATGGATTTAGAAATAGGCTCATTAATATTTGCTGTGCTTCCTTCTTTCCGTAAAGGGAGATTGAGGGGGTTTTCCCATGCTCAAAAATCCAAGTAAATTAAGAATTATATCCCAAGAACAGTGTCTGGGGAGCTCTTCAAAGGTAAATGCACAGCCAGTTGGGTCTCCCCAGGATTCTGACAGTCAACAGAATGGGAAAAGTCATGCGCCTACGGTGAACTGCTCAACAACTTACAGGTTTATTTCTCCATACTAAAGACTAGAAGTCCTTAAGGAAAACTGCCTTTCTAAGAAGACTATCCACTTTGTGAATGCTCCCTTGCTCTCATTCTGGAGTGAGGCATTAAGCAGCCCAGGCTGAGGCAGCTGTAACACTCACCCAACCTCTGCAACAGCATGTTATACTGATCAGAAACTGTAACAGATTAAAATGTAATGTAAAACTAGCGTGCTGGGAAATTACAAGGTAAGAAGGTGCATCAGCAATGAGAACTGAGGCAGAATTTATCTGCAGTTTTTTGCTGTGAACATGAGGCAACCCTATCATGAGTAACTGCTCTTGTAAGTCAGGCCTGAACAGACCAGCCAGAGCACACAGCTAACAAGCATTACTACTTAGATTACCTCAACTGGATTATCCAATTAATGTTGTTTAGATGAATGTACCATTCAGTTAAATGAAGTCAATCCAGTCCCTCAATATCTATTAGAACCCCCTGACATATATTATTTTCTACTAATAAACAACAAAATCTATTAAAACCTATGCTTTCATTTTTTTTGAGGCAGAAGGATAGGGCCAAACTAGAAAATAACTGAACCAGGCCATGACCCTTTCTGTAAGGTGGGGATCTAGGAGGATTTTGGCTTAAGACTCCAGTCTGACCATCACTATTTAGCTGTTTGTTTGTTTCAAAGGTTATTCGGTGCCCTGCTGTTTCCCTATGAAGACTCCTGAGGCACTACTGGAGCCCATATCCTCCAGAGCAAGATGCTCTGTGCTCAGTTCTTTCTGAGATTGCAGAATGGGCCAGGGGCTTCCACGACTGAGGAACGCCTGAGTGCTGTCCCCACGAACCAGCAGGCTGCTGTTGACAGGAATTTCTAGCAATCACTGGCCCACACTGAAGATAAACAGCACCGTATCTCCCTCCAACCTTTGCGTGGATCAGGGTTTAATACTTGCATATTAAAATACAAGGTTTCAATGAACAGTGTCTCTAGTAAATTGTCATTATAATATTAGACTTGTCATAGAATACAGAATAGCTTGGGTTGGAAGGGACCTTCAAAAGTCATCTAGTCCTGCCCCCCCGCAATGAGCAAGAACATCTTCAACTAGACCAGGTTGTCACATGCCCATGCTGTGTACATACATTTACAACTTCAAACCAGTAAAAATATTAATGAGTATTCACTTTCAAGATGGCACATTTATATATAATTTTTAAACTTACATTGTTTTGAAATGTAAGCAAGCTGCTCATGAAAACTTCATTCAAATAAATTCGGTACGTACTTCCAAATTTTCAAGCCCTGATTTCCACTCACATTAAGAGAAAACTCACAAATATCACAGGTTGCTCTCTAGAGTTACTCAAAAATACTTGGAATACAGTAGTCAACTCTCATGACATTTTTAACTATTTCCCATAATAACCTCTGCAAGAAAATAAACATGGAAGGAAAATGTAATAATAACTATACACATGAAAGTTGCTCTTTCTTACTGTAACAGGTAGACTGCATTTAATTACTTTGGCTATGAAGGCATAGATCTTAGTATCTCCATTAGTCGTGAGTGTTTCAACAATGTAAAACTGGAATATGCCCAACAAATGCCACATACATTCAAGGAATGTACTGAAAATCTTATTATGGAAAATTCATGTGATCCTTGAAAGCATGAATGGACTTGCCTGGGGTCCTTCTGAATGCTGTCGATGGATGGAGATCGTGTGGTCCCATCGTCAGCGGGCGTTGCATGCTGCAGCCTGTTGTAACCGGGCTCTGACAGTCGATACTGCACTGACCTGTAGGGTTCCGCATAGGTGGCTGTTGTGTTCAGAGCATAATTATTTCTTTGGTATGTGAGTGTGCTACGCTGACTGGATGATCTCTGCAGATTTCCAACTCCTAGTATAAAATCAGTATTAAAAAATAAACTAGGTAACAAACGTCTATTGAAGAGAAGAGGCAATGTGTGGTCAAAAGTGTAAGCAAAAAAGGACAGAATCGGTCTTAAAATTGTGTACTGTGTTCAACACTGAAAGCTATTGCCAGATTTAAGGGAGCCATTACTCAGTGTCCCAGGGAAGACAGAGATTAGTTACAGAACTAAAGGTTTGGTGGAATCAAGATTATGCTTCAGCTTGCCTCAACAAGTATTTTAATACAAAATGCATCTTGTGCCACCAAGCAGAAATCAGGATGCAAAATGTTTTCAAGGCTTATAATAAAATTCAGTTACTAACAGTAATGTCAATTTGCCAACTGTACCAAAAAGGAAAAATAAGTCAACAAAAATGTATAGAGTTGAGGTGTTTTCCTTTTCCTAACTGCATGCACATTTTCCCTCACAAGAAGTAACAAGAGGAAGATTTCAAAGATTAAGCTTATCATTTCAAAAGCAGCAACGTGCATCTTCCTCACTTAACAGAGCTGTTGTGATGTCTTCTGTTCTTCCAAGATAACTGATATTAGGTAGACGACTAAGCAGAGAACTTCAGTTCCTAGTTATATTTACTCATTGACACAACCTGACAAACAATTTGCCTACTGCAAGTTGTAGAGGACCAGAGAATCGCAACTGTTGCCGCCTTCAACATTCCATACGCTTAGTGTTTCAGTTACAGCAAAAAACGTTAAAAAGCAACTTCCAAATGTGTGAAAACATGACACACACAAACCGGACACTTCTCTATAAATACTTCTAGAGAGTTCCTTAGTTAAATCTCTCTAATACCTTGGGAGGTTTTGGAAATTACTCCACTATAAAAATTATTGATCAACCTTGAATAACGCACTGCACTGCAGTATGTATTGCATGTCATGTCACAGGCAATCAGTTGTAGTACTACTCCAACACCTACACACTTTGTAATACAAGAGTAGAAATTCTATGAAATATTATAGAAATATTTCAGTTTCAATATGCAACCTTCAGATGTAGCATCTTAACATGATCCGTTGCTGAGAAGTTTGGCAAACCCAGTATTTTTACTGTGAAAGTCTCAGGAGGTACTTTAAGTGTGCAAGCTATCATTTTACTGATGAATAATAAAAAGAAAAATATAAGAAAATGAAAAAGAAGAAACTTGATTTGTAAGAAAACATTGCACAGAGAATGCAAGAGGAAGCAATGCATTTTGCCTGTCATGAAATACGCTTTCCTCAGCTGTATCTGAGTGTGTGGTGTCAAACAGAAAATACTCTGCCCCTAAGCTGACACTGATACATAGCCTCAAGTATTTCTTGCAAACACCACAAATGCTTTTTAATTCCTGCTGGCTATTTTCAGTACTTCAAGCCTAGTTTCTGCCTCCATTAATTTACAATATCTGGATTTTCCTTTTCAATTGGAATTACATATCCGTATCATATATGTTCTCCTATGTGCCATAGGTTCCAGAAAAACTCCAGCGAGTAAATCAAGCACGCCTTTGGACACAGTCACCAGAGGAGTTGTGGCAGCCCTTTACCCACCTGACCCTGTTCGGTACAAGGCTGACTGGGATCCCTGGTGGAGCTCAATCGTTCCATGATTCGGACTGCGGTACACAGGACTGTAGTAAGTTCTGCCTTCATAGATGGGAGTGATGTGCAAGTCAGGAGATACAGCTGATCGTAACTCTTGTCCTAGCTGGCTGTGTTGACTAGCATATGAACTCCTCAGGCCTGAAACCAAGAAGAGGAAGATATATACATTGGCTATATAAATTAAAAATAATAAATCTGTCATGCTTGAAGCTTTCTTCTTTTAGCCAACATGACACTGCAAGATTCATTGACAAAGAAGCATTTCCTTGATGGTAAGTTTTGTCCGTACACTGACAACATTTAAGTTTTCCAATTCAAGTTTTTTGGTAGCATTTATAGTTGAAAGTCTAAAACATACAGAGTAAAAGGCAAGTCAGTGTGTGCGGTTCACAGCTTCAGCCATCACAAGGTAAGTAGGGAACCCAACAGAAATTTAGCTGTGAAATAGGCACGGCCTAAAGGGGGCCATTATCCTGAAAATGAAGCAGTATATAGCAGTAAGAGCAAAAGTCTTCTCGGTGGTGGCAGCACCATCCCTTCCAGAGTCACTCCCGGTCCTTCTACTCTTGGCATACTTCATTTATTCTGTGATTTCACCAGTTCTGTTCGTTTACTTAAGTTCTTCAGAGTAAAGATGACCAAACATATTTCCCTTTGTATTACAGGAAGTATAACAATCACACACATCCCACCTGTTCTCAGTCCAGCATTCCTCATGCATCCTCTCCTGGACCACTAGCCTATCTTTTTCAATCCTACAACATAATTTATTGTCATCTTTCTTACCTAAAATTATATGCAGAGTTTATCTACAACACCAAATCATAAATTGTTAACATAGTCAGCAAATACGTATGTAACATACGGATAGTATGACCAAGGCAAATGCATTTTTAAATGTTTAGTCATTCACAAATTCAGTTACAGCATAAAGCCAGCAAAATTCTGGGGTTAAAAGGTATTAAAAAAACCTATTTCATAAAATTAATACTGTTTTGCCCACTTCGGCACTACCGTTGTAGGCACTACCACTGTAGCGGCTAACAAAGCAATAGGATATGGTAAGTGAATTGTGCAAAGGTAATGAAATGGTGGAAATTATGGAACAATTTCAGAAGACAAGTAGTGATGTGTAACCAAGTGTATCCTGCATTTGAGTATTCCCCCCCCAGCCCAGAATCACTGACCAGCTCTATCACAGTGTCTGCAAGAAAACCCATGGGGGTCTCACAAAGCAAAGAGGCAGCTGGACTGACACTTCCCAGGTGATAGTGTCATGTCCTGGGAAAACGCTCATCTTGTTATCATTGCAGTCTTCCCAGAACATGCACCACAGCGACACCCTTCCCAGAGACTATAAGCACAGAAGGAAAGAGGACCTGACCATCCACACATCCTCTCCTTCAGCTTACAGAGCAGGGAAGAGTTCTGAATGACACGAAAGGCTACTATGGAACTGGCCTTCCCCACATTCAAACTTCCTCCCAGAAAACTGGTCTTACACAAATTTGAGTTTAAGATTTCAGGTGTTATATTGAACTGCAGTATGAGAGTTGAAAAGAAAAAACAGACATCTTGTTCTGTTCAAAAGAGCGCAAGGTCTAACGGCAAAATCACCTTGTCTGTGCTACTTTAGATAAGGTCAGAACGAACCCAGTAACATAGACAGAACTTAAAATGTAAAGTAACTGCACCTTAATAAGAACTGTCTCTACCTTTTAAGGCTTATTTTAAGCTAATATTGCAAAGGTTACCCCTAAATTTAATTAAAGTGAGATAGAACATTAAGGGTAAAAAGACTAAAATTCAGTGGTACTAAGTAACGTATTCTAAAAATGAACTAGACATAAGACTAGTTCCAGCCTAGTATCTTTTACTTTGTGTATAACCTGCACATAAATTTAAATGTACTTTATCTTCAAAAACACTGTAATGTCTCTGTTCAGGTGACTCAATTTCACTTAGCTTCTTCAAACATGAAATCTAATTTAACGTATGGTTAGCAATGTAGTAATGAAAGAGAAAGACTATTCACAGGGAACGTATGGTCCGATTGATACACAGTGTTTGACATCGGTATTTACAGCTGATTTGTAGAATCATAGAACAGATAGGGTTGGAAAGGACCTTAAGATCATCAAGTTCCAGCCCCCCTGCCACGGGCAGGGACACCTCACACTAAACCATGTCACCCAGGGCTCTGTCCAACCTGGCCTTGAACACTGCCAGCAATGGAGCATTCACAGCTTCCTTGAGCAATTCATTCCAGTGTTTCACCACCCTTACAGCAAAGAACTTCTTCTTTATATCAAATCTAAACTTCCCCTGTTCAGGTATGAACCCATTACCCCTTGTCCTATCACTACAGTCTCTAATGAAGAGTCCCTCCCCAGCATCCCTATAGCCCCCACTTCAGATATTGGAAGGCTGCTATGAGGTCTCCATGCCACCTTTTCTTCTCCAGGCTGAACAGCCCCAACTTTCTCAGCCTATCTTCATAGGGGAGGTGCTCCAGTCCCCTGATCTTCCAACAGTTCCATGTCCTTTTTATGCTGAGGACACCAGAACTGTGTACAATACTCCAAGTGAGGTCTCAAGAGATTTGATACATCCACAACAATTATGCTGTAGTGCTACCATGCTTCACCCATAAACTGATTACTACATTAAGGGTTTTCTAGTAGAAGGTTCGTACCAAGTTTTAAGCTGTGTCTTTACCTTTTTACTAACCTGTAAGGCTGTCTGGCCGTGGAGGGACCATTCTCTCATATATATCGTACTGCTGTCCATATTGTTCAATATCATGGATTGTTCTTTGCAGCGTTGTTCCCAAATGCTGTGGAACTGCAGTCATGCCAGAACACTTTGGGGAGGAAGATCCCAGCTGAGTTTGGGATGGAGCACCTACTCTGGTTTGTACATCAGTAAGGGCAAGAGGAGAGCCGACTCTGGCCGATGTTTGGTATTGGGAAGTCCCACCATTGGGATTTGCTGTCTGTCTGGATGTAATCGACCCAATCCGCCGCACAGTTGTTGGGGATGCAGGTCTCTGTGCAGCATAAGGGGATGCTGCCCTCTGTACTGGCAGAGTAGTGGATGAATACACATGAGAAGCAATGGATCTTTGCTCAGTAACTGACGGAGAACCATAGCCACTACCCAGAGACGTTCGCAGCGACCCCCGTGAAGGGGAAACACCTGTGCTGACCATGTAAGAGGGAGACTGTGCTCTGGATGGGACTGAACTGACACGTCTCATGACTCGGTTGGTAGCAATGCTTACTGAAGGCTGTTTGAAAACAAAACTATGTATTAGTTCTATCATTTAGGACATGTAGTAGATTCTTTTCTCCCATAAGACAGAGAAGTCAACAGGAAACACACACAATTTAACAATATATACAAGCAGCTGAAGAGTAGCTTTTACCCTAAACATAATTCCTTCAAGTTTTCCTATAACTTTTTTTCTAACTAGGATTTCTTAAAATATAAAGGGGCAATTTAATATTAAAAAAAGAAATAAATCTGTTACTAATTATTGTTTGGATTTCCATGTTAATATGTGCCTATGCTTTCTTTCCTGGCTACTTTACCACTTTGGAAATTCAGGAACAGTTATGCAAAGAGTTCTAGTATAAGCTAATAAAGCTCTGTCAGTTACTGACTCACTAACACTCTGATTAAAAAAAAAGGAGGAGAAAAAAGCCAGGAACAGTAGAAGGTGCAGGAATAAAAATCACCTTCCTTTAAGCACTATGTTTACATACAGGCTACATTCCCAGAGTTTTTCTCCGGTATCACAACTGAATTTCAAGTGAGTGACACTTTCCTGATATTACATTAGCAGTGTACTCTGCAGTCAGGATCCCTGAGAAGTGTCACTTCATTTCAGCTGCAGTGAATGAACCAGATCACACACATGCTGTTGTCAGCAAACAAGTCTCTTGTCTGCTGCAAGCCATCACTGCTTTTTAACCAGTGAAGGTGTTAAATGAAAGTGTAATTTAATAACATTCATTCCAGCTTATACAAAGGTAGGCCCAGCTATACACTACTTGCTGAGATACAGACAGGGTGCAGAGAGACTATTTTGAGCATACCTGCACAGATGTCTGCCCTTCAGCTCTCGAGCTCCTCACCAAATGGTTGTTAGAGGTTCCAATAAGGGAATGCTGCTGTCTGTTTTCTGATTTGCTCAGGTTTTGGCTGTTATGGAAACTGCTTGCTTCCTGGTAGCCACTGTCAGAGTAAGAATTCATTTGTGTTGAACTTCTTGAGTTACCTACAGACCCTGTAGGTAGGAAGCCAATGTAAGAATAAAAGCATCAAATGACTTCACAAAAATAAAATACTATATAACTGTGTTACTTTTTGCATTCATAATTGCATTACATTTTCATACAGTTAATACCAAAATATATTCTAGTATTTAATTAAGCACACAACAGACCCTCACTTTCATGAAGAGATGTCTGCTCCGGTGAGTAGAGGTTCCCTTGCTCTGGTTCTGTCCTAATATCATAGGCATTGGTGTGAACGCTCTCTGACACTTGGGGTTTGTTTACAGTGGTGGTTGGAGGATCTGAAAGAATAAATTCACTAGGTAAATCCAATTTTTCATATGCAAGTTTCCTGCAAGCTCAATCATAGTGATTTTCTCACACATACTAATAAAGAACTCACTTTCAACATGAATAGTCTACTGGTAGACAGGTACCATCTGCCAAACTCAATGGAAAGAATGTGGATACTAAGATCTGAGAATCTTGTTTCCTTTAGTTTTGATGTAGTTCTACAATTTCTACAGTTCTAATTTTTCAAATGCATGTTCCAACCTCCTTTAATGAAAAATGTGATTAAGTACTTTGCAGAGTAGAAACATTGTGCAACTGTGTTGTAGTGCACAAATAGCTATCACTTGTCTTAAGTGTCTTTAATCCAAAGAGCTTCATAAGTGAAAGGCTAAGTTGAATTTCATCTGGTTTTGTATCTCCAGAAGCTGCTGCAAATTTTATACATGATTTACTTCATATACTACTATTCAAATGCTTATTTATTAATAACTCTTAAGCTAACTTTAGTTCTAAGAATATTAGCTTTACAGCAAAGGAAAGTGTCATCATACAAAGAAAAAACAGCAAAGGAGACATCACACTGTCATTATGAAGAAAGGCAAAAAAAGGACATAGATGATAACGCTTAATAACAAGAAAAATGGAATTAAATTATTTTGGCAGAAATATTAAGCATTTAATTGCCATCACGTTACACTTATTGATGAAGAACAAGTGTCATAGATGCAGCATGGAATCAGAGAATGGTTTTGGTTGGAAAAGTCCTTTAAGATCATTGAGTACAACCATTAACTCAGCACCGCCAAGTCCACCACTAAACCATGCCCCCAAGCACCATGTTTGCATGTCTTTTAAATACGTCCAGAGATGGAGAATCCACCACTTCCCTGGGCAGCCTGCTCCAGTGCTTGGCAACTCTTTTGGGGGAGGAATTTCTCCTAATATCCAATCTAAACCTCCCCTAAGGAAGGGGAGTAGGAGGTATAGGTTACGTGTAGAGGTAACACCAGGTATGTAAATTCTTACTGAAGAAATATATGAATGAGCCTGGAGTCAAAATCAAAAGAAACATGCCAAGAAGCAACAGCCTAGTAAAAACTTGTGTGACTGCTTCATATTGAAAGTTGTGAGTTGTGGGCAAAGAAGCCTGCTGTATGCTCTCTGAAAATTAATATAACAGCCTGTCACAGAAAGGCAAAACTGTTAGGAGCTTGCACAAATTTGGTGCTAGGAGGAAGACAGGAAAAGGGCTGAAATAAATTCTCTGCAATAGCTAACAAAACCCCTCTCAAACTGACAAAACTCCCTAATATAAACCCAAGTGGCACTCATGAAAAAAAGTCCCACACAAACCCAACAAAACAAACCGAAAAAAAGAAAAAAAAAAAAAACACAAAACCCTGAGAGATGAACTATTGGAAATTCTAACAGCTGCTATTACAATATAGTTCAAAAGAGAAAAAACCTCACAGAATATTTGTACCTACCAACCTGTAAAGAAATACTCTGCTTTTCACCAATAGCTGTACACAAAATGCTGGTGTCTTGCTACATGCACAATTAGCCATGATGAAACATTGATACTAAAAATGTTATTAATTGCTGTTCTGAGGAATGTTTGAATATTATCCAAATACCAGATTAAAAAAAGTAAATTAAAAACATCTTAGAAATGACAGGCAGCCAGCACAGTTACTTATCAGTAGTACATTCTTAGGTCAAAAACATCTAGTAAAACTTGACACTAATTAATTTACTATTATAGGAGCATTATGATCAGATTTCATCAAGATTTAATAAGAAGTGTTACTACACTTCAATTAATTTAATCATCAGTATGCCTAGAAATGATATGGAAAAGCACCACTGAAATAACTCCCACAGCTCCTGCGACACTAACTTGACACCAGATCATAACAGGCACCAGTGGGTACTACATGTACTTTAGAATAAAATACTTGCAGGGACTGGGATTTAAATTAAATTAAAAGTCAGTATTTTAATCTTCAATCTTTTTTTTGCTTGTTTGTTTAAAAAAATAGAAGGCCCTGTTATTTCAGTTATTTGATATTACACAACAATAATTTAACATCAAACTGACAATCAATCAGTTTTGGGAGAAACACAGGCAGAATAAGGTTCAATTGTGCAGTGCTGTACAGATGTTCCTAAGACAGAGGTCTGAACCAAAACCTCTTCCATCACATATCTGCTACCAAGCAAATGCTTTCACAATGCTGAAAAAATAAAGATTGTTTAGGCTCTCTAACAAAGGCAAGAATGCACAATAAAATGAATTGTTGTCTTTCTCTCTTCTCTGCTGCTATAAATCATGAGGAGAGTGCCCAAAATAAAATAATAGCCTTTTCATAAATGGCTGCTGATCTAATATTCTGTTTATAAGCATCTGCAAAACAACATTGCTTTATATTTCTGGTAAAAAATCTCTGCAATTCTACTGATACATAAAGCAATTACAGCTATGGTCACATCATCTACTGATGGTTTTTGATATAAACTACTACCCGCAGTCAGGACCAAAGGTGTTTTAAGAGAGTGTTTTCATTAATCTTCAGTATTTTTCAGACTGCAGTTGGTAAAGCATCATCAGTGACACTTCTTTAAAACAAAGCTCAAGAGTGAATCTACAAGTAAACCCTACAATCATGCTATCATCACAACATAAATGTAAACATTAAATGAAACGTGTGCCAGGAAATTCTAAGCAAGACCTGTATTTTTTCAAACATGCCCGCTTCTGAGCAATTACTCCAGAAAAGCCTTACTTTAGCTACACAGAGGTGTGAGAAATACACAGATAGATTTATATTGATGTGTACGGTATTTAAATAGAACTATGTGGTTTTTTTGCTGTATATTAAGTGACTTCTTCGCAGGGATATGCATGGAAGATTTCTAAAGAAAATAAACACACAAATGGGAGGAGAGAGTTAATGGATAAAAGAAAAATATGAGCTGGATAGATGAAAGAAAGAAAGAAAGAGAGGAACTAACAAAGTCAAGGAGAAAACCAAATAGACAAAGAATAAGTTACAGAAAAAACTGAGGAAATAAAGAAATGGAATGCAACTGTATGAGATAAATAAGTAGAACAGTGACTGAGATCTGTCAGAAGGTGTCTTTACCAGTTGTGAACTGTCACAGGAACCTTTACAGAACATGGGGAAATAATGTGATTAAAAAACCAAAATACAAATATAACTTTCACATTGAAAGAATAACTACAGGTTATTTCTCAATGACTTGAAAAAAGCAAATTTGACTTGTCTTTAGAAATGCTGCTAAAGAAATACCTAAAAAGCAATACCATGACTAGCAAAATCCAAATGACAAGACAAGGTGTTGAGAATATTAGATTTAAAATAAAGGAAAAAAGACAATGCGTGCCTCACCTCAGCTGAGGTGATACCACAAGGCAACTGAAAGCACATAAATACAATTATACACAAGTTTAAGAGCCTAGTCAGTAAATAAAACAAAAGTCAGGAAGGGGAAGGAAAAGTAGATAGTTTGAGAGACTTATTTACATAAACTAGTCACAATTATTGTTAATTATGAATATGCTTGAGTGCATGAGCAGGTAACTACAATGTGTTATTCTTGGTACTTCAGAAACTGACAAGCTCTCACAATAGCTTGTGTCCTTAAATAAAGCCATGGTGTGAACACTGCAGAACTTGACTAACTAAACTTTTAACCAACACTAATTGCGATTTGATTGCATCAGACCAGTTTTGCTTGATATGACATTCTGCCAATAGCACACGACTCAGAGAAACACGATCCAGGGCAAGTAACAATACAGAGGGAGTCAAGGCCCTGATTCCAGTCCTGCTGTGTGGTTTTGACATGTTGACTCTGCATATACACTCCATCACTCTGAAGAGACGACCACTGTTCAGAGACTGACTATTCAATAGTATGTATTTTAACTGATGCAAATCCTGTAACTAGTTAAATGCTCCGATATATGAAACAAAGATTAGTTTATTTCAACAGATACTTGACTGTCACTTTCAAGGCACAGTCCTATCCATGCCACCTAACAGACTCAAGAGTAGATGTAGAAATAGTACAGATAAGTGTTTCTTGTTTTGAAAAGAAAGTTCACCCTAAGATACAAAAATAGAAAAATCACTCTCAGAAAACCTTTTGCTTATTGGAAATTTTCTCACTGAAGAAAGAGTACCTGTAAATAGAAAATCAATTTCCATACTTAACACATACAGTGTGGCCAATGACTGCCAAGAGAATAAAGGTTTGGGGGCTTAAAGCAAATTGCACACATAAAAGGTAATACCTGATGATCTCCAAGGAAATGACTTCTCAGTAGAGCTGCAGAAAGAAAAAAATATATCATAAAAATGTGGCTAGTTTGGATTTATTTCTTTAACCAAAGCAAACAAAACTATATACAACCCCCCCCAGCAGAGGAAGTCTCAATAGCCGTGTCAATAACACTCTGCAGCACTTTACACCTGACAACTAAACAATGGGTTATTGATTTTATGTTTCTATTATTCCGGGGGAACACCCCGTAATGCAACGTATAGCAATTTCCAAGCAGTGTAACCTATCTGCAACAGGCTGGGTAAGAGCATGATTTCTGATACGCATTTCCTATTTAAGGTGTAATGACATAAATTACATAGAGCTCTAAGTGTTCCCAGTTATGTGTGACACCTGCAGTAAACAAACCGCTCCAAAGACAGGCACATTTGCTCCTCAGGGTAGGACTGGCAGAGGAAGTTTGGGAACCACAATTCTAGAGCATTTCGCTTCTCCCTGTGAAGCAGTTTGAAAAAAAGAACAGAAACAGACCTACAATTTATACTGGTATTTCAATTTCCAGTTTCCCAGAGAGAATTCTGATCCTCTGCATTCAATGAGCATTTAAACCATTTGACACACACATACACACATCACACCTCTGAGTGTAAACAGCTAACAGATTCTATACTGTCAAAGTTAGAGATGACTTAAGAAACAACTATTTACAAGATCCAGCATGTGTTTCATAAGCCCCCAATTCTCTTGTATTTTTTGAATAACAACATTGTATCAAACTATCTTTAACCATGTAGTTTTTTCTACAAAGCAACGCCCTTTCATGTGTTGACAACAGTATTGATGCACAACTACTTATTCAGACAAATGCAAAACCATTCATGTATTATTAAAATCAGATACTTTTCCATAAAAATAGAGTAACTTCTCATATTACATGTGAGCTATCAAACTTTGAATATTACATCATTTTTGCAATGCTTATAACTGCTATTTTCCAAACAAAAAGCTATTGAAAGGAAAAATAGGCATGTCTATCAGATTTTATGCCTAAATATCAGCATGAAACTGATTTTGGGTAAGATACATCCATTTCTAAATTAGTATTATTTACTTTACTTCTTTCTACCATAGCTCCAATTACAAAAAACTTCAGCACAGCAACATGAACACCACTAGATACTTGTTTTCTAAAATAAGGAGCCTTTTGTGGAAACTAAGTATTTCTGTATAAAAGACTGCTAAGCTTGTACACCAGCACAGGCAGAAGTACAATTACAATTAAATTTTTAAGAAAAGGGAGAATATGAATTCAGACTTGAAGTGCCTGAAAACCAACTTCATGTCTAGGTACTAAGAGAATTTTTACTACACATTGGCAATTCTTTCCCTCAGTCTACAATTTTAGCATCTTCATTTTTTCTTCAGAATGTATATAAAATGCAGCAGTTAAATAGACTGAAACTTACTGTACAGAATTACACGTGAAAAGATGGATTCCTGACTGAGACCTTCCAGGCTCCTCTGCCTTCAGAAGGTTCTTTGTGTTTTACTGCATTTCTGGGATGCTGGGAGAAGGGTGCTTCAGCACCAACTCCATCAAATCCAGATGCGTGCCTGAGCTTTCACAGGTATTTTATTTTTCCTGAAGGACCATCTTATCCAAGCCCAGAAGCACAAATATCTTAAGTTTAGGCAAAACCAACATCACTTGGCAGTACTGGAACACAAGTCCAATGTCAGAAATGTTAAACAAGTCCATAAACAAAATCAAACTACATGTCAAACCAGTGCAGGCAGCTAGCTTAGCCTGGCAATTGATTGTCACACTGTGGGTTTAGCGAGGGTAGTTTAAGAACTTACCCTATGGCAACCAGCAGCTACCTTCCCTGAAACTCAGCTGACTGGGACCATGCAAGTTCTGTCACTCCACCCAAGTGCACAGTCAGGCAGATTAGTTTTAACTACCTTCAGTGGTATAGTTTAAATTGGGATTTCAACAAACCCAGATTTTGCATGACAGAACCTGCTGAGGCATTTCAGGAAAGAAGGTCATAGCCTCCAGCTAACAGGAGGTAATAAACAGCTACAGATGGTTCTTTCTTAAGCTATTACGGCTCTCTCTGCAGAAGAGCAGACTAAATTAATAGAGTACACAAGCCAGACAGCTTGCTGAAAACCCAAATGTATCCAGAGACACCTGCAAATCCAGAGCAAAGGAACTGTACTACCATCACCTGGCTATTCCAGAGTAGTAAGCAGTGCCAAGACCACCAAACCATAGTTTTTGCACAGCCTTGGGCTAAACTTCATTCAATTGAAAAAAAAAGTTCAAAATATTTCTCTTTTCTATTATACTACCATTGAATCTCACTAGTGCCTTATCTCCAGAATGTTTTTTTAGCATATTTTGGGGATTGTAACTACATGCCAAAACAAATTCTGCACAACTTCACACTGTTTTTTTGCCTGCAAACTGAACCTTGTGTCTATTCTGACAAAACCTTAAAAAAATATTTCTACTGTTACAAATTCACGAGGAAATACCAAACTAGTATTTCATTCAAAAGAATTCTTATAAAACTGTATGAATTTTAATTATTGAAAGCAGAGTTCTGAATGTTAGTTCATCTACATGAATTCTTTACTGAGTATATTCTTTACCCTTCATTGAGCAAACCTGGATACGTGTCCTTTAATCAGTTACTGTTAGTCTATTCACTAATGCTTTGCTCCATTAAAGTGAAGAAAACTGAAGACTATCTTACAGGTACAGCGAACACTGGCCCTAGGATTCTCATGCTACCGGAACATCAACTTTTACACTCTTCACCTTTGTCTTCATTCCTCAGGCTTTCTGGAAACTCAATTCCTTTTAATGAGATGACATCACTCTGTTGGTCTAGCACAGGTAAGAAGTGCCAAGCAGACAGAAACACTTCACTCATACACAAAAGATTATAAAACCCTCAAACGTGTCTCTATCCAACACATCTGGCTAACTGAACTTTCTTTACATGCACAGGGCTTAAGAACAATAAAGTTTCTACTTCAGAAAACTACTTCATTAATATTTAAACTGTTTAAGAATGTAACTTTATTATTATATTACTTTCGCAGAAGTCCAGCATCTACCCCCTACTGAATTCATCGTCTGATTTTGTCATCTTAGAGATTAAAAGTTTTGGAGTTACTGAAGTTTTCAGCTTTGATAAGTAAGTCTAATGCATTTTATCGTACTCATTAAAACCCAGCGTGGCCACATACTGCACTACCAATGAGAAGCTGCTGCTGTTATCTAGTCCTTAAGGTGTCATTTCTTGATACTAACGTGTAATACTGTAGGAGAGCCCACATGTGGTGCACTGCAGTTCTAAAGATATTTAATTTTAGCCCACTATTATCCTTGAAAAAGAACTAGGTTAGTAGCACACGCATGCAGAAACTGTATTTTTCTTTCGGAACAATTTGGTATGATCTATATAGTTCTCAATTAAACAAGTTAGAAACAAATACTCTTTACCTTCTCACTCTGCTTTGCAAGAGAAAAAAGAATAGGTGAAATAAAGGCATAACTCTACACTAAATGCGTATCAAATACATACCCCCAAACCCTAATTTTTCAGACAGTAACACAAATGTTTGGTTAACTGAAGATGGCACATGCACACAAACTCTGCTGAAATCAATCTATCCCCTTTTTTTATCCTTGGTATTTTTTTCTCACTTGTATTTCCTAAATATCTGGATTTATTTATTTATTTATTTATAGTTTATTATTTGGTCCCTTTCCTTAACTTCAGACCTTTTCCTTGCCATCTCACAGCTTACTTCAAAGCTGATGTCTTAGATACAAAACTGTATGAGCTGCCATTCTGGGAAAAAATAATAATCTGCCAAATGGCAGAGTTTTCATATGAAGTTGGTTCCTGAGACAAAGCGTACCAAGTATCACAAATACCATTTTACATTTCTGCAGCAACTGCTCTTAAATAAACACTTTCTACTGCTGGACTTCCAAGTCTGAAAACGAGGTCAGCGTTCCTCTCCGTGTTACAGCTATGACAGCTCAAGGACTTGGCTGCACTTCACAGGCAGAAGTGCCTGACCAAGGTCATGGCTGAGCCTCTGACAAGTACCTATGCATGGGACAGCAGAACTACAGGAGGAATGCAAAGCATAACAAAATGGCAGATTTCCAGGTCTTGTTAAGATGCTTTGAGAGCAGTGTGCTGGTTTCTAAAAAATAAATAATAATAATTAAAAAAAGTAAACGCAACTATGATTTTCAGTTTCTAGACTGGACAGTTAACCTGAATTCTCACTGCTACATACATCTTCTGCAGGTATTGTATGGCATGAAACAGATTAAGCCTATCATTTTAGCAAGTAAGATGAAATATATTTCTGATTTAAACAGTACTGCTTGAGAGAAAAGTATCTATTTCCCTTGCTTATCTTAACTGCTTGACTATACCACTGTTGTCATCAAAAAAGGTGACAGCTGAAAATATTACTTATTAACTGTTTCTAAAATAGTGAAAAGCTGTAAAAAGCTAACTATATAGCTCTGGTGAAAATGTCATGTACTTCAAACATATTTCTTTAATATTTTAGTTTACTGCTTGGCTGATCTCTCCTCACTGGAATACATCTGTTCTGCCAGGCACACAGTAGCAAATGGTTTACTCACAGGGATTCGCGCTTGCGGCTTAGGCAAACCTGCCAGCCAAAACTAAAGTGCCTGCTAAGACTGAACATGTTGTTTTACTCGTCCTTTATCTTCCATTTTAGATATCTACATCTAGAACGTGTTTACAGATACATACAGTATGAAGGATTAAAGCTTTGTACAACTGTCAATTCTTGGAACAGGAGGATTTTTCTAATAAAATGGTACATATTCACAGAATCATAGAATAGTTATGGTTGGAAAGGACCTTAAGATCATCTGGTTTCAACCCCCCTGCCATAGGCAGGGACATCTCACACTAAACCATGTCACCCAAGGCTCTGTCCAACCTGGCCTTGAACACCACCAGGGATGGAGCATTCACAACTTCGGTGGGCAATCCATTCCAGTATTAAACTCCATAAACTTGTAATTTAGTTTAATTTAAACATTTACAAACAACTGGCAACCACCAAAATCACTATAACTAGATTTCATATTTCTGCTTTTCTTGTTGACCAAAGTTAGCAAAGTTTTCACAAATACTTTAGCTAAAGAAGCTTCAACTTTTTCAATAGCTGTCTTCTTGCATTCACTATCACAGTTCCTGTGCCCACTCCGCTAGATACACTGTACAAAGTACCATAACCATCTTATGTCCCATATACAAAAATTAAACAGCTCTGCTGCCGGAAACAAGTGGTCCTATGACCTATTAGATGTTTTCATCTGACACAGGCAGGCACTAATGCTCTGGATATGAATTTAGAAAGCTGTATCTGGAATACTACACCCAAAGGTGGTCACTCAGACTGAAGCATGCTATTTCAGTTTGAAACCCAATGCCACTGAAGCAACTGAGACTCCCAAGCCACCACAGCAGGTGGCCATGCAGAAGAGCTGGACATGGGCAATCCCCCAGCTCTACAAACAGCAGATCGCTGCCACTCTACTGTGCTGCCTGAAACCACACACAGCACTGTGAGAGTGGTACCAACATACTACCCATCACCAGTGTCCGTCTACTGGTACCATAAAATAGTAAACTAAAAAACGTCTCTGGCACGTTTCACTATCTTTGGAAAAAAATAACATCTTTCAAATATTGATTTATCTAAATTATGCACCACTGTAACCACTGTGAAACTCACTGTCTTCTCTGTACTTCAAGTATTTTCAGAGGGTGACAAGCTGACATGTACCACCGAATCAGTCACAACTGTTCATACTAACTTCAAGTCATCTTGCATGAGCACTCCTACGAGCAGTTACAGTAATTCAGCTGACACACAGTCACTTACTGCATCACAGTCTGTAGTGTGCAGTGGATGTACATTCACAGACAAAATAACAATCCTATTTCATAGTCCAGTTTACTACTGGGTAAGATAGTATTTACATATGAAGCTGAAGTCAATATTAAATCATCCCTCTTCAATTTATCACCAGAACAACTCATAGTAAGCTACATGGTTTTTTTCGCATTTGAACATCAGCAAATTGCACGCCCTCCCCCTGCCCCGCCATACTCCTCAATTCTGCTGGCATTCAAAGCTTTGATGGAATTTCAAGAAAGGCTTACAGTCTGGGTAAACAGAAACCTAAATATGAATATTGGAGCTGTAACAAGAAGCTTCGCAAGTTTCACTTATTTTCAATGCAGACATGCAAGAAAAAAAATAACCATTTCTGAATTCCTGTGGGCCCAAGACAAATGATAGCACACCCTATAATTTTAAATGAACAGGTAATGCTGCCCAAGTGCCACAGCTGAAGTGCCGAAGGAAAGAGATGGCATTAGGCATCAGAGATCTGGAGTGATGTCTTCTGTATCTCAAGACAGATGACCCACTCTCTGAGCTAAACATCTTAAACAGCCCTACTAAATGATGGTTTGACTCGAAATAGAGTTAATCTTTAGGTCCTAAAAGTTAGAGTAAGGGAACCTATAATGCTTCCTGAGGTCATCTGGTAAAACTACACCCTAGAAAATACGCAACAAAGTGCATACACATCAAAGTTTGTGCGTTCACCTTAGCCACTAGTGAAACTACTTAGAAGCACTACTCTTACTGTATTTACACTCCCAGGACTGCCTGAAAATGAGAAGCAAGCAAGTAGGAAACTGTAACAGACAGAAGGAAACATAACAGAAAGTTCTGCCTAACATGTAGGTACAGTCAAAAAAGCAAATTCGAACTAGGCTGTTGAAAGAAACAAGAGAAAATCCTGAAAATCTGCTTACACAGGTCAACAGTTCTATTCCTGTTTTTTAATCCCCATCCCCCCCACCATTTTCTACTAGAGACTTGGCAGAGATAAAACATGAGAAAAAATGAGCTAATTTCCTAAGACAATTCTAAAGTACAGGCATTTCAAAGTTGAGTCAAATAGTAAAGACAGAGGAAGAGACTCTCAGTGAGCCTGTGTTAAAAACAGAACAAACCTAACACACTCTATTCTCACATTCTGAAATTATAGAAAAAACATATATAATTATTATATATGTGATTATTTGTAACACACAGAATAGCAATTCTACAGCTACATTAAAGAATATTTATAATATACCAAGTAAGAACTGGAACAGCCTAAAACAATCATAGCATGGACCAATTTCCAACAAAGGAGATTCTTTTATTCTGTAACAAAGATGAGTCCTGCCTCAGAGTGTTTAGCATCTGTGATCCAAGGACTGGTTAGCATCTACCATGGCAAGGAGTTCCTAGACAGCTACTACTATGGAAATAATCATCATCTCTTCTGAATTGTTCTGAATGGATAATTAATATCTGTGCCCAAACTATTCTTCCAGCAGCTCTCTGATGATCAAGTAGGAGATCCTGATTTAAAATATTCATTACTCAGTTAAACTGTAAAATACATTTTAGCCCTGCTCTTATTCTACGCTGAAGCTCTACAAACAATGTAAATCTGTTCTTTCTTCCTTTTCAATTTAACGTAGCCCTTCAATATTTTCAAATTTCAGTAAGTGTAATATTAGTGTAAATAAACAAATAAATAAATCGTTTATATTACTCCTTCCCTCTTCCTACCCCAAAAGTGCATACTGATTTCTAAAGGTAATTTTTATGGATCTTATAATTTGCTATGAAAGTTTGGTGACACCCTATATTGCAATATATGCAAGCAATTTCAAATATAGCCTTTGGAAACACTAAATTATCTGATATGTCACGCCAACAGAATTAAACTAGTTTCTGTAAGGGTAATTACACCCAGATCACCTCATTGTGAACAGTCTTGTTCAGATGAGCTTGCTGCTGCATGCCGTGGAATGCTGCGAGCGCGGGGGCCGCCCACAGTTTGGAAGCGTCTCGCATGTTACCACTCCTCAAGTGGAACAAAAGTTACAACCCAACATGACTGCACACTGCCTTGCAAGCAGAACTACTCACTCTGTTTACACTCTTTATCAGCATTCTGCTGTTTTATGAGGAAAACCTGTGCGCCCATGAAATGCAATCCATGTTCATCTCATAGGAAGTTTACAGTGTTCAGTCACAGAGCGCAACGTTGTACTGAACCACTTTGGAATATTTCTACTACTACATAAAGTGCACACTCTATTTCAGCTGGCATTGGGAAAAGTGGAGAAAAACCTTCCTAGTAGCCATGAAATACATTTGATTTTACAAAACTCGGAAGACTTCAGGTAGGCACATTATTACTCAAACTGACTGCTCAGTACCTGAAGTGTTAAACTTTATTTCCTCTACTGCCTGCCAAAAGGGCTTGCATTCTGATGCAGTCTAGTTGCCAGTTCTGAACTTTTGTCAAAGTCGTTGTGACAAGCTGCTATTATGAGTGCAGTATTTTACAATAAAATTAATAGGTACGAGCCCTTTGGTTCCCACCACCACTCAGTTTTCACAAGTTACACACAACAGGTAACTCATCAAAAGAATCAGTCAACTGTGAGGGTCACAGAGCCAACTCCCACTTGAGAGGTTAGGCAATGTGTTTTATAAAGTGAGCCTGACTACTGACCCTTGGTACATACTGATATCTATCTGCATCAGCATATACTCCAACCCATCTGGCAGCCCAGAACTGGACCAGTAACATGAGAGATACGAAGTTAGCTGCACTGCTGCATCTGGTTGTAGGAGGCGCAACAGCCCGGTGGCTTCTTCACAGAAACCTGTGCATGTTATAGCATGAAATGCAAGTAAGAAGATACAACTGCAACCTCACATGCTTTGTCCCAGTCTATCATCTCTGATCTTGTAGTGTATAACACAGCTAAAAAGGATTTAATACTTACATGTAACACTAATCATGTAATACCAGCTCAGGCTCTTAAGAGGTTTGAAAGTGTACAGGATGCTACAAAATATCTTAGAAGTGCGAAGCATAATATCCATTTAAAAAAATAAGTATGAGATCATTTTAACAGGCAAGTAACCTACAGGTACACAAAAGTAAAGCTGTAAGGGAATCCAGGGCTGTGGATGATCTAGTGCTTTCTTCTCCACCCCCTACACTATGATTACTTAGGTTCTGCAGATTTGTGCTTGTTATCTTTCACACTCCTCTTAAGGGAGCAAACCAGCCAACTACTCCTGTGTGTTGCTTGCATTTACAATACATTTGTAATGCAGGTGGGCAACAGCCTAACAAACCTAAACTACACGTACCTTCTGTGAAACACACGTTTCGTAAGGACTAACAGCAACAGAACTAACCATGCTTCTGAAATGAGAGTCCTCCTCAGGTGTGCTCAAGTAGTCTGATCACCGGTGCCTGCCTCTGGATGGATTCATCCAGGTGTACATCTGCAGAGCCTGCACTCTGCTGGGTGTTTGTAGCATCTGGGTTAACAGCCATGAAGACAGGCTGAGAAGCTACGCGTGCCAGCTGAAGAAGCTTAAGCTGGTTTGAGGTACTGATGTCACATTCCTCCTTGCCTCACAAACTGTTACCACGACTTCCCTTGGGCTGGCACTTGCGCAACTGGGTGATGAGCTGGCTCAGAGGAGTGACTTGACTGACACTGAGAACAGCTTGAAGCCCAAGCTGCAATCACCAAGATAGGCAAATGCTGCCACAAAAGCACCTGGGACTCCATGCCAGCATCTGTTTTGCCAAGCAACATAACCTCCAAGCCAATGCCAGTTTGCAGGAATCCAGTTTTTCGAGTAAGCAAATCAGAGGCACGGCTATGACCACTGAGGTCAACCAAACCTCCTGCTAGACCCCTGAAATTAAATGCTCCCAAACATTTTAACTACATTTAAGACTAAAGCACACTGTTTTTGAAACAAAGCACTGTTTATTTCCTCAGGGACAGAAAACTTCAACAAAGGATACAACCCAAAAGGAGTACTCATCTTAAGCTGAATGAAAGGTGGTTGGAGACATAAAATAACTAAAGCTTTTAACTTATTATTCCATAGGAATTTAACTTTTTTAGCTTTCAAAATGGAATCTGCACAACAGCTGGAGACATATGTGGATCTAGAGGGAAGACAGGCAAGTTTAAAGGGTATACAACAGTCATCTTGTTCAGGAACATTTTTGAGTATTTTGAAGTTTCCTAAACACAAGTTCTCATGCTAGTCAAATGATAAGTCAGGTAACCTGAAGTAGAAAAACAATGGTGTTAGCTGGTACAGTGCATTTTTTAACTTTATTTTTAAATAATTGCCTCCTGTTTCTTACTGTTTTTGTAGGGAAAAAAAATCCATTTAACTTGCAAAAATAGTTATCATGGCCACAGGAAGAAGCATTTCAGAATGATACCCAAGTTTACTGCTTAAAGATTATAAACACACAGTATTTAAGGCAAGAAATAATAATGTTCAGAGCATTCTGTTCATAATGTTTAGTACATAAGCTCTATGTACATGCCAATGCGAAGTTTGCTGTAACCTGAAATGCAGATATAAATGTTTCATAAGAGAACACATTGTTACCAAGGCTCTCAGATTCAAGAGCTACCAATCATTTGATACGCTTGAGATAAACGAGCGCTCGAACAAAATTTGAGGTAAAAAGTTTGCTAAGGGATTAAAAAAAATAGACTCGAAATACTAGTTACATCTGAAATATTAACAAAATGCTTTACTATAGTTACTGTCATCATATGTGAACTATATTAAGTATGTTTCATGCTATTTAAATATGCTAACAATACACTTATAGCAAAAAGCTCCCTGGAAACAAATGTAACAACACAAAGTATTTCAGAAAAGCTGAATGAAACTAGAGAGTTAATTCAATGGGGAAAAATAATTGGATTACTGCATTTAACTAGCGCGGTCACTTTAATACAATCATGTATAAATCTACTGTATTCCTCTTTGGCTGAATCTTAAAAGTAAAATTCAACATATTTTAGGAGAAATTAAAGCTTTACATACATTCTACTGCAAACGTAATCAATTATTAAGGAGGCCTCTTTAAACTGTCCCATAAACTCTTTACAACAAATCTGCACTTATTTTTTAAATACTTCAGATATTAATGGAAGGTGAACAGCTGTCAGTGAAAATATATGTATGTAGGATGTAAGCATCACTAAAAAGCCCTCTAATTTATGGGACATATGAAAGTGGAGTCATCAGGACTTGTACCTTGTGCTGGCGATACTTGGTGATTCTGCTCCAAGCCTACATCTTTCTAGCTGATTAGCCACAATTTGCCTTTCCACTTCCAGTTCTCTGGTAAGTCTTTGAAATTGGAGCTCCTGAAATTTCAAGATAAAAAGAAAAGCATTCTTGATGTTAAAAAATGGGTGTGAATGAATTCTGAAACAATCACTGTTTCGTCACAACCGTGTTTCTTGTTTTGACTCTTCCTTCATGGAATAAACTATCAGAATGTTAAAGTGGGAATTTAATGGTTCTTTAAATCAGTGATTCATGCAAATATTGATTTATCACCTGTTACAAAAGGAAAAAAATTGTTTAAGCATTTGTGGATTTTATTCCTCCTGCAATTAGAGTTTTTGTGCCTCCTTATGTTGCCACAATATAACAAAATTAGTGCCTATAAAAGTCAGTCTTCAATTTCACCTATAAAAGAGATATACTGGAAAATATTGTATCCCGACATTTCCAACTGCAAAACTTCACATCCTAAGCTATGCTACATTTTGACTTCTGTATTCAAAAACTTAAATTTTATTATTTCAAACTGGCTGAGCGTAGAGATGCACTATTTCACCTTTTCTGAGTATAAATCATGTAATTGTATTACACAGTAGTTGCATGCCTTGCTATATTACAAAAGTCACCTTCACTCAGACATAATAGTTAATGCAAACTATTCTTTCCCACCTTATATCACATGGAATGAGGCTAAATACTGTACTTCCATAAACAGTCCCTAAAAGAGCTCTGTACTTCTTCCAGTTTGCAACCTTTCCAGTAAGGTGAAGCGTGGTTCAGCAACACACCCTACAGCTTTCAGTGCTTGCAAATGCCTCTTGAATTCTCACAGCTCCAGTCCTGGTGGGCTTTATGCATTGCACAGGAGAGGTCAGAGTACCAGTGTAGTAAACACCTACTCTAAATCCATGATTTACCTTTCAGAAGTAAGGATAAAGTTTCTTCTACTGACAATGCAATGAGATTTCCTCCAAGATCCCCCAAACAGAAGGCTAATTGGCACCGATTTCATTAGGAAGCCAGCTGAGGGATAAGTCAAACAGCAGCTGACATAAACAAGAAAGCTACTTCTGAAAGTTCGATTCAAGCTCTATATACAACTGGCCCCTTAAAGATACACCACCCAAGCTACTGCCACTCTCAGACAGCACTAGGAACTGTAGACACTTCCAAACATTTCTCAGAGCTCACTAACCAAACTTAATAAACACACCCTAATATCCCAAATATTGGCCAGCAAAACTGTTTACCTCCAGGACATAGAACTCCCCCCACTACTGCCATAAAACACAAGCATCCACAGACTGCATTTTTCTACTATTGCTCTACTAAGAGCAGTTCAACAGAACAGAATACACTGTAGTTCTGTTAAAAATAAATATTCACACTATGGCAGCAGCAGGAGGGAGATGCAGTCCCCTGCTTCCTCCTAGCCACCGCTACCAGTGGGTTAGCATTTACCATCAAGCTTCAGCATCCAAAAAGCATAGCACAGTCAATGCTCAGATATGAAAGAGCGTTTTAGGACATCCATCTTAAACTTGGATTTTATTAAAACCTGCTTTAAGGCAGAATTCTAAAGCTAAATCCTTTTAATCTAGAGACCTGTTATGAAAAGACTCATGAATGTGACAACCTGCGAACCATGGCAAATCTTATTGACCTGTATATGGACTAGAAAGTATGGATAATATCAGGTTTGTATAACACTACTGCATCCAGCAGCAGAGACTCAATCATCACAGCTCAATACCACATCTTAGCATGATTCAGTTTCATGCTATACCAAGGAGGTACACAGGCACCCAGACAATTCATCTGGACAATCTGGCTTTTGGAGAGAAAATACTAAAAGACGTAAGCAAAAAATTCTTGTTTCTACACAAGAATTTATTATCCAATTCTAAGTCTGAATATACATAATACATCCATGTAAAAGCTGATTTACCAGCCAGTCATTAACATGCTAGTGGAAAATGGTGATGTTCAAAACAATATTCAGACACAGAAGCTCTGTAAGTTTTGAAGGAAATGTCAGCAAGACAAGCTTTTTCCCAAGGAAACGATGCTGTCTGGGGACAAGTGATCAGTTAACAGAGAATTTGTGGGTCAGGGTTAAAGGGAAAACAGCGATGGGGGACATTACTGTGGGGATCTGTTACAGACCGCCTGACCAAGAGGAATCTGCGGATGAAGCACTCCATAGACAGACAGGAACAGCCTCACACTCACGGGCCCTTGTCCTCATGGGGGACTTCAACCACACTGATATCTGTTGGAGAGACGGTACAGCCCAGCACAAGTAATCCAGGAGGTTCCTCGATTGCGTGAAAGACAGCTTCCTTCTGCAAGTAATGGAGGAGCAAACAAGCAGAGGTGCCATGCTTGACCTCGTCCTCACCAACAGGGAAGGGCTGGCTGGAAATGTGACGCTCCAGGGCAGCCTTGGTTATAGTGATCATGAGATGGTCGAGTTCGAGATCACCAGGACAGTGAGAAGAGCGTGCAGCAAGCTCACTGCCCTGGACTTCAAGAGAGCAGACTCTGGCCTCTTCAGGAACCTGCTCAGTAAGATTCCATGGGATATAGCCCTAGAGAGCAGGGGAGCCCAAGACTCTTGGTTGATATTCAAGGATCATCAGCTACAAGCTCAGGAGTGTTGTGTCCCGACTGCAAGGAAGTGCAGCAGGAGGGCCAGGAGACCTCCTTGGATGAATAAGGAGCTACTGAGGAAACTCTGAGGGGAAAAAAAGGCTTTTAAAAAGTGGAAGCAAGGACAGGTGGCCTGGGAAGAATACAGGAATATTGTCTGGGAAGCTAGGGACCAGGTTAGGAAAGCTAAGGACCATTTAGAATTAAACTTGGATAGGGATGTTAAAGATAACAGGAAGGGATTCTTTAGGTACATTGCAAATAAAAGAAAGGCTAGGGACAACGTGGGCCCCCTCCAGAAGCTATCGGGAGAACTGGCTACCCTGGATTTGGAGAAGGCTGAGGTTCTTAGTGACTTCTTTGCCTCAGTCTTCACTAGCAAATGCTCTGACCACACCACCCAAGTCTTGGAAGGCAGATGCAGGGACTGTGAGAAGGAAGACCCTGGGCCCACTGTAGGAGAGGATCTGGTTTGAGACCATCTTAAGAACCTGAACGTGCACAGGTCCATGGGACCTGATGAAATCCATCCGAGGGTCCTGAAGGAGTTGGCAAATGAAGTTGCTAAGCCACTGTCCATCATATTTGAAAAATCACGGCAGTCAGGTGAAGTTCCCGACAACTGGAAAAAGTGAAATATAACCCCCATTTTCAAGAAGGGGAAAATGGATGACCCTGGGAACTACAGACCAGTCAGCCTCACCTCTGTGCCTGGCAAAATCTTGGAGTGGATTCTCCTGGAAGGCATGCTGAGGCACATGAAAAACAACAAGGTGCTTGGTGACAGCCAGCATGGCTTCACTAAGGGGAAATCCTGCCTGACCAATCTGGTGGCCTTGTATGATGGGACTACGGAACTGATGGACAAGGGTAGAGCAGTTGATGTCATCTACCTGGACTTGTGCAAAGCGTTTGACACTGTCTCACATGACATCCTTGTCTCTAAGTTGGAGAGACATCAGTTTGATAGGTGGACCACTCGGTGGATAAAGAACTGGCTGGATGGCTGCATGCAAAGAGTTGTGCTCAATGGCTCAATGTCCAGCTGGAGACCAGTAACGAGTGGTGTCCCTCAGGGATCGGTGTTGGAATCGGTCTTGTTCAACATCTTTGTCGGTGACATGGACAGCGGGATTGAGTGCGCCCTCAGCAAGTTTGCCAATGACACCAAGCTGTGTGGTTCGGTTGATATGCTGGAAGGAAGGAAAGCCATCCAGAGGGACCTGGACACGCTTGTGAGGTGGGCTGATGCCAACCTGATGAAGCTTAACCTTGCCAAGTGCAAGGTCCTCCACCTGGGTGGGAGCAATCCCAGGCACAGCTCCAGGTTGGGCAGAGAAGAGATTCAGAGCAGCCCTGCAGAGAAGGGCTTGGGGGTGTTGGTCGATGAGAAAAGGAACATGAGCCGGCAGTGTGTGCTTGCAGCCCAGAAAGCCAACCATATCCTGGGCTGCATCAAAAGAAGCATGACCAGCAGGTCGAAGGAGGCAATCCTGCCCCTCTACTCTGCTCTTGTGAGACCTCACTTGGAGTATTGTGTGCAGTTCTGGTGTCCTCAACATAAAAAGGACATGGAACTGCTGGAACAAGTCCAGAGGAGGGCCACGAGGATGATCAGGGGACTGGAGCACCTCCCATATGAAGACAGGCTGAGAAAGTTGGGGCTGTTGAGCCTGGAGAAGAGAAGGCTGCGTGGAGACCTCATAGCAGCCTTCCAGTAACTGAAGGGGGCCTATCGGGATGCTGGGGAGAGACTCTTCATGAGGGACTGTAGTGAGAGGACAAGGGGTTACGGGTTCAAACTTAAACCGGAGAAGTTTAGATTGGATATGAGGAGGAAGTTCTTTACTGTTAAGGGTGGTGAGGCACTGGAATGGGCTGCCCAGGGAAGTTGTGAATGCTCCATCCCCTGGCAGTATTCAAGGCCAGGTTGGACAGAGCCCTGGGTGACATGGTTTAGCATGAAGTGTCCCTGCCCACTGCAGAGGGGTTGGAACTTGATAATCTTAAGGTCCTTTCCAGCCCTAACTATTCTATGATTCTATAAAGCATGTAACAAATATAAATCTGTAAAAGAAACAGTATTGCACTGGTTGTTTGCAGAAAATAAGCTTACCCTATGCTTAAAGCTGTTTCCCGTTCCTTACTTTTACATCCATATTTAAACAGCAATGTCATTGATACAAATTAAGAATGTTAACACAAGACTCAAGTTGCCTATCGTTATTTACTGATACTCTAACTAGATAAATAGAATAAAACATATCTTAGACATTATTTGCTTTCATTCAACCAAACTCTATTACAGGCAGAGGCATTGATGAAAATATCATTACCTAGAAAACATACTCTTGATACACACTATGAATATGCATTCTCCTGAGCTCTCTCCTCCCTCTGCTTCCTTCTCCTGCGCTCTAACAGAGTCTTTACACCAGCTCACATGTATTCCTGCAGGAAGGTGTTTGATAAGGCAAATGTTATCAGTAGGTATTTAAGTAAAAAAACCTATTTTTCTCCCATACAGCAAAAACTGAAAGCCAGTTTAACCAGAACTGTACTCCTAGTTTTCTTGGGGGTAAAAGAGGTGAATGCCACAAATGGACAATGTATCAGTAATTTTTACTTCATTTGTTTACATTATGTTCAGAAAGTAAAACTCATTGGTATTCTATCAGAAAAACTGTGCTAAGTAAAATAAGAGTTAAAAACACCAAGCTGAGTTTGGCCACTTCTCAGGTACCTGCACTGCTGATTTTGGACCAACACCTTCAGCTGTCTATTTACAATATTCTTCATAACTTTATATTTTGGCGCTGACAAAAAAAAAAAAAAAAAAAAGAAAAAATCATAGTGCAGTGAACTGCAAAGGTATAAAAGACATGCAACCGATCTGCCATTTTTAAATAGTTCTGATGCTTACAAAAATCTAATGTATTTTTGCAAGTGCAAGCAAAATAGCAAAAGAAATTCTGCTTCATTTTCTAGTCAGCAGTGTTCTTATGTGCACAGCCTGTGGTTCCAGTGAAGTAGCAAAGTTTACATGCTTTCTGAAACAATGAGTGCTGATTTTTGTATGTATCCTAAATTTGGTATCTGCAGCTGTAGTTGGTATGTCTTAAATACCTGCGTAAATACGCAAGAGGGATAATTGTAGAAGTACCATCTTCTTTACAGCTGGAATCCTCATATTCTAAGCCTTTTTTTCTTTTAGCCCAAATAATCTGATTTTTATAGAAAACTAAGTCCTAATCAATTCTGAGTAAGTGCACTGATCACCTTCTTAGTTCATGCTTCCTTATAATGACATTTTACATGACTCCAAACAAATACCTGCCACCACCACGTTTATGTACCTGACAGTACACTATTTATCACAGGAATCTATTTGAATTTGTTTCTCTAGCCAGCTCCTCCACAAGCAGTGGCAGCGCATGCTCCTCAAACAGGATGCTCTCACACAGTGCTGGCTGCTAGCAACAGAGAAGCTGCTGCTCTAGGCAAAAAGCACAAACAGCTGAGTTTTATAGTACTGACCTGTGACAAAATGACATGTCAGGAGTCAAATAAAACAATTAATAAGCTTGTTTTCATTTGCAGAAGGAGCATCTCTGTGGTAAGAACATACTAGAATCACAGAGGTAAATTACAGAATCTGCTGCTGTACTGCATCAAAAGGACCAACCAAATCTTCCGAAACAAACTACAATGCCTTGGCCAGAGCTACTTTCATCCACAATTATCCAACATACATCAAGGGGGAAAAAAGCCCTGTAATTCTATTAATCTGTTTAGCAGCAACTACTTAATCACCTTATAAAACTACAGGTTTTGTATTCATGAGCTAAATTCCACTGCAAAACCACAGACCAAATTTCTTAACACAAAGCTGTATAAAAATGCTAGCTTTAAATATGAGTACATTTAAGGAACAGGAAGCATATATAGGGTTCAAGAAAGAAGAAAGCAACTTGCTTTGGAAAGGCAATCATACAGACTGCAGGCAGACAAGCTTCCATTGAGTGAAAACTGTAACACACGAGATCTTACATCTGTGTTCTGGAGGAGGGTCAAACCCCACATGGGGTGTCAGCATTGTAGTGTATACCCCAGGTGACCAACAGCAGCTCTTGCTTGGCAAGCTCTGCATGCCAAGTGGCAATTCATCTGCAGCAATGTTGAGATCTCACTAAAGAAGATACTACAAAGTCTTCACTGCTGCAAGTTACAGATGAGACAAGTTATACTAACCTTGAAAACAAAATACTCTTTCCATTTGAAAGCAGAGTAATTCTGACAGGCTTGTGGCTCCCCAGCAAGTGCAAACAACTGCCATCACAGTATGTTAGGCTATTAACAGCAAATCTTTGAAAACCGGTGAGCAAGGAGAATGTAACTTGTATGACACTCCATAAAGACTGCCATTCTCCTGTTGTTTTTGGGGTCACAAAAGAAGGTTGACAGGCACTTCTGTGCCTTCTGTCTTCATCCAATTACAGAGATCCAACATTCCCATTTCTAGTAAGGAGGAACTTTTCTCCTTCAGTAACATGGATGACAATGAGGAGTCTACATTCAAAATGCTGAAAACTAAAAATTACTTTCTTCCCTTTCTGTTGTGATTTGAAAACCTCTGGCAAAACAGAGATAACGGGCTGACAAACTGAAGGTTTTCTGGTGAAAACTACACAAGAATCAGCAGCAATGGCACAAGCAGTGAAGACAACTCACAAACTCTTTTTAAATGATACATGCCTGGCTAGTCAGACTAGGATCAGACAGGGGGGAGGCTCTGAGAGGGATGATGCTGTTAATGAAGAGATGCATCTCTTGCAGCTTCCTGGCTTCCACCAGTTCTCAGTGGTTGTTGTGGTAGAAGACAGAGCTAGGACTGGATGCTATTTCAAGTTGTAGTTACACTGGAATATGCCAAGTTGCTTCAATTGCTAAATATCATTGTCTTTGTGAACTATTAAGAAGGTAACTGTAAGCTGAACTAATCTTAAAAATGTTGCCTGTTGAACAATTTAGTTCAGCCACTTTCAACGCTCTGAGCTGATGATCTAAGAAAGCATAGCCTACATTTGAAAGGAACACTTTTACTTTCCATTTACTATTTCTCATTTGACTGCAACACAAAGTACAGAGCCACACAATCCCCATCACCTACAAATGTTGAAACAGTGCTAAAGAAAAGGCAATTACATTCTGGACACTTTTATGATACAAATGTGCAACAGCAAGAAGGACAAACAAAACTAAGTTAATTTAGACCTTCTTCACATTAACCTTCTGCATTGATCTATGCAGACTTCTACTTTTTTCTGCTTGCTCTAATTCGGAGCTAGATCAAGCAACTGACTACTAAAAACCACATGAGTAACTGTATTTCTCTCCAGCATGAATATCATACCGTAGTGACGTAATATTTAACTCTCTACCAGAAACTACTGAGGAAAAAACCTCTGTACTTTTAACTAACCACACTAGATCAACCTTAACATTTTCTGCAAAAATAAAGTTTACTTACGCACACAACTGCATTTGCATGCTTTCAGTATCTCAGTATCTTCCAAAATAGAAGACAAAAGATAAAAAATTGGACAGGGTGAAGAGAATCACAGATTACAGGATGTGGAATGACACAGCTACAATTATTGGCTGATCACACTCTGTATTCAACAGCAGTAGACCACTAAAGCCCTTAATACTTTTACGCCTGCATTGTTCACTAGTCTGGTAAAGCAGTTTAGTGCTGTTCCAGCTGATGAGGGATCAGAATTTAAGCAGTTCGTAGAAAGCTTACTCTTTGTCAATGGCAGAAAGAAGGAAAGACAACTGAGGTATTCGGTGACCATATCTGTGAAGCATCCTCAGAAACTGTTACAATGCAAGGTTTTATTAAATTGGTGCTGAAGCTAAGTGCACTGTAATGGCAGCTGGTGATTTGAGCACAGTTGCTATGGAGTAGATAGGCTGGTAATCTAAGCATAGAAGTCTTACAAAAGGTATAAATACTGCAGTATATTTCAGAGGTACTCACACTTGTAGAGAGGCTTTTTCAAGGGGAGTTTCTCTTCAAAAGCCTAACAGTACACGCTAGAAAGAAAAAATTAATTTCTAGACCTTCATATGAGTTAAGGAGTACATAGAATTTCAATTAAGGAAATGAGTTCCTAGTTTCATCTGAGGCAGGAGTGGCATAGATTTTGTCCTAGAATAAGAGCCTTGGGAAATGCACTTCTCAGACTTGTTTCACCAAAACTAGTAATTCTCATAAACAGCAGAAGCAGTAAACTCTAAAGTTCTGGGATGAAATGGCTAAGAACAACCTGTAAAAATAAAAAAAAAAGACCCACAAAACAGTTCCTCCAGTCATTCGGAAAATGTTGACAAGGATTTTTGTTTCAAAGCTTGAAAATCTATTTAATAAAGAGTACAGTCTTCATTTTAGAAATTATACACATTTATCCACCTAACTGATCACTAGATGCATGCAAATCAGCATTTCAGAGTAAGACTGTTCTATGTTTATGCCTAATTACTGAAAATGCATTTAATAAGTCTTTTTCAGGTATCTTGTTGAAACTATGTGCCCACACAGTTGGATTAGAGAGTACTTGATATAAAGCACTAATAGCTTGAACTGGCAAAGAAATCTCCCAAACTTAGTACTAAAATACTGTCATTCTAGTAAAAGTGTTTTTGAAGTAATGTCTAAACATCATGTATGTTTAAATAACAATTCTTAATAATGCTTTATAATTTAATAATTTCCTTAACTTCCATCTGAAAAATTTCATGGTTTGCATTCCCCCTCCCCCACCCTTTAACCCTCACCTCTCACTCCACAAACCCCATAAAAAACATCAAGAACTATGTGAAGAATATGGTACTTAAAGCACAAAGAAGGGGAAAAAGTAAAGAGCATGCTTTCTAAGTATATGCTATGGTTCAGTACAGTTACACAATAGGAAAAGATTTTGCTGAAGTGTTGAGCAGAAGTGAACACTTCCAGGAAAACACTTCGGAAAACCCTAGAGATTTATGACGATTCACCTGAAAGCATATCCAGTCATTCCTACTTTATTGTCACCTATCTACAAAAGAAAAGGTGAAAAGTGCTCCATCTTTAGGTGTCAAGAACAACTGTCCATAGAACAAAGAAACAAAAAAAAACCCAAACCAAACCCTGCCACTGGTGCAAGTGCTTCTCTCTTAGCAAAGAGATTAAGCTCAGTATATTCATGTTACTTTTGAGAACTGGACTGAAGGGCAGTTTTTCCTGTGAGACCTTTTCTTTCAGCCCAATCACTGAAAAGGAAAACTAACATGCTAAGCAGGAAATTCACAATTCCAAATGATCCCATTTAATCTTGCCAGTTCAGCAGCAATCCACTCCCAATTCAGTAGCTTATGGCTCACACATGGTAAAGTAGGAACAATTCCAGCAATCTATCTGGAGTTCCTGGCAACTAGCTGCCCCTACATTCCAACCCCCAAAAAGTTAATGCCATGATGATGCCCCTACAATTTTTAACAACTTGTTATTTTAGTATGAAAATGCTCGATAAACTTTTAATATGGGTAAGAGACACCCTACAGAAATCAACTAAACTTTTATACCAATAATCACTAGGATTCAGAAGTACAGATGCATATATTGTAATGCTTTAGTTTTACTGACAACCTGTTTCAGCATTTCCTAAGACACTTCTATCCATTACAGCATGGAAAGTTTGTAACATTTCAGAAGTGAGATACATACTTTGGACACCCTTTCCCCCCCCAACAAACTTACCTCCAAAACAAACCCATGGAAAACAACTTTTGCCAACCCCCCAAAAAAATAACAAATCCCAAAACTACAACACACTGTCAAATCCGCTAAAAAGAAAAAAAGACCAAAATATGTTCCTGTTTTCTTACAGTTAGCCTTAGGATTTCCCTCCATTTGAAAAGGAATTCCTGTACTAGAGATACAACTTATACCAGTAAGAGTCAGTCCTCCTCTTGATTTTAATCCAAAAGTATATCCAGTAACATATCTGCAAACAGAATAACCCAACCTGGTTAAAGAACTACCTCCTCCACCCCAATGAAAGCCAGTGGTGGTTGTGGTGGTAGTGTCATTATTTATACTAATTAGGAATGTGTTTTCACATTAAAACAAAACCTGAGCTTTCAGAAAAGCACAAAACTGTACTAATCTAAATGTCTTCACAGATTACACTTGTTCTGCACATATTATTTCATAAAATTAAAAGTGAACTGAAATGTTTCTTTCCTAAAATACGATCAAGGGGAATTTACACAGCTCTCTGACAATTTTGTCTCTATGAGAGAACATTCAGACTTCAGAGGGCATTCTCTAGTTTGGCAAAAGAATGTTGCTTTAAACTGATTTGTGGTCCTAGGAAAAAGAAATAAATGCAGAGTTTTATTTAAAGTGGCTTGTAGGGTTCATTGACTAACTGGTGCAACTTTTTATATAATCATATCTATGTCACTACTGTCAAAAGCTTAACAAAGTCATTCAATAAATTTATCAAATTCAGAGCTACTGTAGTAATTTTAAAAGTTTATAGTAAGATAAAATCTTGCACAATCTGACCGGTAATAGTAAAGGCTCTTCTGAATTGTGTTTCCACTGTAGTAAGTGTTTCTGAAGTAACTAAGTTAAGGTGGGGCAACTCTATTTTACAAATAGAGAGAGATTCCTGTACAAAAGGAAGTTAGGCCATAGAAAACAGCATAATAGTTTCTGTTCAAGCTTAATAAAGTAAATAATTGCACTGGAAAATATTCTGTTCTAGGCTTCCTGCCATACAGGAAGGGTGTTGAACATGTCAGCGTCCCCAGTTATTAGCAACAGAAAAAAATACCAGAAAGCAATAGCTCAGCTCTGAATTCTTTCACATTATCACTTTCAAGAGTGAAGTACAATTCACACCATCTTCATCTTCGTGTTCATTCTAATAGGTCTATACATTAAAGTTAGGCTACAGTCCTGAAGCTTGTGTTTCACTGTCAAACACAACTTTCATTTTATTTTTTCCTTTCATCAGACTGAAGTTACTTAATAATGCACATATTTCATAATCTTTTTATGAATGGAAGGGGAAAAAGGTTTTAGCCTCCTTTTCAAAATGAGGAAATATTCCATTATCTTTTTTTCCCGATGATAAAAAAATAAAAACATTTCTTAGGTAGGAAAAGGAAATCTAACAAGCACCTTTCTACTGTATACTTCTGTAGCTAGCTACTATAAACAATACTCTTGCAATTGTATGTTCAGTTTAAGCAATCACCATCACATCAAAGCTGCATAAAAGCAATTCAGGCAGTAGTCACAGCAGTAGGGTTACTGGCTGGCAATCACCAGCAATTACAGCACTGTCATTTATTGCAGTACTTCTCACCAGCTAGGCTAACATTACAGACATGTGCTTTGTAGACTGCAAAATAAAATGAACCAACTTAAAGTACATTTGTGGTGATTTTAAGTAAATGAGTCCTAATTGACATTTGTGATAAGCTACAATGGCACAAGGCAAACTACTGACTCAGAGAACAAGAAATGACTTAAGAACACTGTAACTCAACTGAGTACTCATATCTTGACAGCCTCTAGCATTATTAATATTCTTTGCCTGGGAAGGATTCAATATTAGTTTTAATAGCACTAAGAAATTATTAAAGTTGATATTGTCATCATGAAAAACTTCTGAAATTATTCACTTAGGCACAAAAATAATGTCTTGAATTTCATCATCTTGCAGAAAATTTTTATCTAAGAATGAAGATTCTATGGCTACAAAATCTGTTCATACCAACATGGTATAATCTAGTTTTCACTTTCAAAAAAAAACATTGTAATATGAAGCAACATATGATTACTAATACATCAAGTGTTTGCATTCATAGTTAATATCTTGAATTAAATACTGATTTATCTTAAAAGAAGTTCTGAAACGAAGACAGCAGATTTATTCTGCAATTCAGATGTTATATTTACATATTAAGTAAAGATGATCAGTATTTCCAGTTCTGACAAGGAAAGCCAAACTGTCACTTCTGTCTCTGTGTTCTTTAAAAACAAACAAACAAACCACAAAACCAAACCCACAATCTTTAGTTAGAATGTTGCTTTGTAAAACTGCAATTTTTTTTTTTCTTGAATGATCTTTACAAATTAAGGTTGAAATTGATTTCAAACACAATTTTCTTTATAGAGACTGAGATACACATCAGTGAATGTGTTGCAGATTTAAAATACTTTGGTATTGACAACTGAGGCCAAACTCAGAGCTTAAACCCCATTCTTTAACAAAATACAATTAATCATACCAAATCTTTATGCACAAATTTCTATAATACTGTACACAACTTTCCAGAAGGCACAGAACAGACTGGTTTTGAATGTTGCATCAGTTCTACACTAGCTTTCCTTTTTTCGACGATAAACCTGCATTTCAAGTCTGATTTACAACAACAGTGCATACATTCCAACAGAATACCATAATGATGCTCTGTTCAGCGCAATTAAAATGAACCTTTTATATTCAGATTCTAACATTCTGCTATACAAAATAGACTTTATTAATGCTAATATAGAAGCAATTATGTTTAGAAACAATGACTTTTTTTTCCCAGCAATGCAATAAGAGACAATGGTTAACTCACAATCTATACTGAATTTCTGAAAACAAGGAATGTACCTGTTCCTTTACAGAAGCCAAAATGGTAGTGGCAGTGGTCTCTGGTTCCATGCCTGGGCCTGTGGAAGCTTCCTGTGTTGTCTGTGGCAGCCCCTCCTCCACCATTGGGGTCTGCTCAGGGGCTGGCATTTTGCCTATAATAAAAATATTTTAAAATAGCTTACATTTTCAGCCAATGATGTTTAAAATTCAAGTTTTAGGATTATCAATTCTCTTACTTTTTTTTCTAAAACCATTTCAAACAGAACTAAATTAGCAGAGAACTTCATATTATTAATATCATGTATGTTGCTTCAACTTCATAACTTGAAATCAGAACTGCGTACAGAACACGACATCCAGGCAGAAGCAAGCAGGCTGCACAATGTTTAAAGATTATTCTTAAAAAATAATTTTGTGGTTGTTACTAAAAGCTGCAAAATCCAAGGTGTGTGAAACATACCAGTGTTAAAAATTAAAACCACCCAGGATCAGTAAAAGATTACCACGTGCAGTTTTTAGCAAGGAAGCCTGACATGAAACAGCAGAATGCTTTGCTATTAGGAACAAATCATGGAAGAGACTAATTATGGTAATAAAAAGTTAATGGGAATAATGCTTCTAGTGTACTTTTTGCAGATGAGGAAATTAAAACACAAAAGTAAAACTAATTGCCCTGGGCAATGGAATGCATGGAAAGGACTGACAGGATTAGCGTTCAAGTATCCCGAGCCTCATTACTGCAGTAGCAGCAAGCTAACAATTCCAGTATATGCAAAAAAAAAAAAAAGCGCAATTTATTTAACTACAGAAATCTCTATTAACTAATATTACAGAGATAGTTACAAAGTGTGTTTCACACTTTGAAACTAGCAAGTAGGTGGTATTCAAGTAGCTTCCATACACTTAACATGGTTTAATTGCCTTCAGAAAAAATAAAGCTTAGAGGTCTGATGTTACAAGTAGTCAATATTTCATTTTGGATTTTCAGAACCAACTCATTCAGTATTCCTAGAGGAAACAAATATGAACAGCACCTTCCTTCTTTTCACAAGGAGCAGCTTACACTGCAGGTAAGCTCCAAGGCCGGGAACTGACCCGTGAAACTTCACAGTCCTGACGCGTTTTATCTGCAACCACCCCTTCCCTACTATCTGCCTTTTAAATGCTGAAACAGCATAAAGCTGGGCACACACTACCTAAAAAGACACAAGACCACTTACAAGATCAGTGGCTATGCTGTAAAGCTGCACATTCTGATTTGGCTGGAAGCACAGCTGAGGTGACCCCCATGGGATCTCTTGTGGAATTGCCCTACAGGACTGCTCACCCTGTCGGGGCATCTTCTGCACTTGCGCCTATACACAGAGGCCAAGTACAGGCAAAGCACCATGAGGCCAGAGGACTTCTATGCTTCTGCAGGCAGCCCTGGGTAGAAAGATGAGTGGAAACTAGAAAAGAGATGATTTAAGAGAAAGTACTTTTGCTCTGCTTTCTGAATAGCAACATATGTACTGTCAGAGAGGTGACTTGAGTTCAGGCTTGCGAGCCACTTCAAGTGTGTTAGCAGGTGAACTTTTGAACCACGCTATTCTAGTCTGCTACAAGAGCTGGTAATACTAATAATGTGCAGTTTCCCGTCAGCCACTGAGGGAATCAAACAGCAACTTCAGAGAAATTAAAGTGAGATGAGTGATGAGAGGCAGTGGAGTAGTCCTGAGGGTAACACGTGCTGCAGGAGACTGGTCACCCATCAGCTTCTGTCACTGCGAATGAAAAAAAAAGCTGCTTCCAAAAGCAAGAGACTAACTCTGGCTCAGTTGCTTTCTGGAGAAGAGTCTCACCTCCCCTCAGCAACTGCACAAGTTACACAGGGAGACTGTCCAGTGATCTGAAAAGAATCTGCATAAAAAGCCCATTCTCACATTTATCTTCTGGAACAAGGGAAAAGCACTTGCACAAATACCGTGATGCCAGGTGTCTGGTGACAGGATTGCAAAGGGAAATCCGAGCATGTTACTTTAGTGACACAAACAGCAACTCCTTTTCCTTCTCCCCTCACTTCACCTTCCAACAAGATCACAAACATGGCAATTTAAAGACTATGCCTTCTCCTAATCCAGAACAAACTTAAATCCAGAGTGCCTTCCTCTTATACACAACCCCAGCGAAGCCCTTCCCACCCTATCCCCTCACCCACATCCCGCTGAGGGGGAAATGAGGCCCTGACACCCGGCCCCAGCACTGTCCCTCCCCACAGCCCCACCTGCACTGCAGCCTGTGCCTGCATCACCTCACCTCACCACCTTGCCAGTCCTGGCTGGCTCAGAACGAATTCTTCTCTGAGATTCAGTGACAGAACCGGGGATGGAAAGGATGGGAGCTCAGGCAGGTGAGGCACGGTGCTCCAGCCAGTGTGGGGCAGCCACACATGAGGGACCGGGGTGGCAGGACTGGCAGCACCGCGAGTCCGCCAGCTACTGGATTCCCTACCACATGCCAACAGGGTTTGTTAGCAACAACAGTGCGAACACATCCACACTCCCCCAAAAAACGAAGGAGAAAGGAGGGGAAAAAAACCAAACCAAACGCTATTTCCTCCACTGTTCCTTCATCACCCAGCTGATCTCAATCGGTGCCAAAGCACCCTTGGGCGCACATGTCTGAAGGACACTAGGCTGAGTCTTGTGCAACCAGAACAGAAGTTACTCTGGAGAATAGATATCAACTGATCTTACATGCTGCTTGGCTGCCACATTACCACCACATGAATAACCAGACATACTTAGCTATTTTTTGGCTAATTTGTTTAGCTAATTTGGTTAATTTTTGGCTAAAAAAAAACGAACATTTTTGTTCATGTTAAGCTTGCTAATACGAAGGCAGACACATGGAGATTTCTGTACATCAGCCACAAGCCTGGTGCACACCTAACGCTTCAAGGACCCTCACTCCTCCTACACCCAACCAATCAGCATCCAAGCAACCAGAATAAAAACCACGCTCTAGTAAAGTGAAAGATGTAACCTCAAGATTTTATATATAATACAAGAATGTATTCCTTTAAAGTTTTACTTGTGTAAGAGCTTGTTCCTCAAGCTGTAATAACCCAAAGAATAACAGAATACCTGTTATGATTCCCTGGGTCATACCTGATTTTTAAAATCACTTTCCATGGTTCTTTTATGACTAAACTCAATGTTTCAGGTTTCCTAATGGACTGTTATATTTGCAAGCATATAATGAAGAAATAAAACTACGGAGTCATGCTTTTGACTCATTTACAAATATTTGCTAAGTAACAGAAGACCACATCACCAAAACTCTCACAAGTAATACACAAGCTTCTTCCAGAAATGGGCTGCTTTCTTGTCCATACATCCCAACACATCTTTATCTGCACAGTAACCAGGGAAGTGTCCGCTGCGCTTTGGGATTTCCAGGTGAGAAGCACAAAATACAGAATATTAAACAAAGCCAATCTTTAAAGTAAGAAAAAGCAGCACTGAAATCCCAAATACGCAGTTGCACATCTCTATAGCTTTAAATCAATAAAATATTTAGATTTGTTGTGGTCTTACCCTGGTGGGCAGCTCAGCCCCAGGCAGCTGCTCAATCACACTCCCCCAGTGGGACAGGAAGCGAATCAAAGGGTAAAAGTGTGATGACTCATAGGTTGATATAAAGGACGTTTAACAGAGAAAGCAAAAGCTCCATGTGCAAGCAAGGCAAAATAAGGAATTCATTCAGTGTTCAGCCATTCCTAGGACAGCAGGGCTCCATCACACAAAACAGCAACTCAAGGAAGACAATCACCATCACCCTGAATGTGTCCCTCCCTCCCTCCTTCCCCCAGCTTCTACTGCTGAGGATGACGCCGCATGGTCTGGTATATCCCTTGAGTCAGTTGCAATCCACTGCTCCAGTTGCATCCCTTCCCAACTCCTTGCGCATCCCCAGCCACTCACTGGCAGGGCAGGTTGAGGGGCAGAACAGTCCATGAACCTGTGCAAGCACCACTCAGCAGTAATTAACACACCTCTAGGTTATCAACAATGCTGTGGCGACAAATCCAGAAAATAACCCCATAGGAGCTACTATAAAAAAAAAAAAAAAACCTATCGTAGCCAATACCAGTACAAGTCAGCATGGTCACACTTTCAAACTTCCAGTTCTTTCTAAAGGTTTAACTACAGTTTACAAAAGATAAATTATGAGACCTTAAAGCACCGAAATCAAAGCAATATTTATTCCATCAAACAAAAGACACTTCTTAATTTTCTTTAAGACATACGTGGAAGAAAAGCAGAGGTTGGTTGCGGTTTTTATTTTTTTACTTATTTGGAAAAAAAATTAAAAAATTACTTTTTGAAGCTTGTATTCTATGATGTGCCACAAAAGCACTATACAAATACAATGGTGATTCCTTTTAAGCGATCACTTTCAAAATATATTGCCTAAATGAATGTTTAAAACTAGACCAACTAAAAACTTCTACAAAAATATGATATAATTAGCACAGACAGGAAGATTATCTCAATTCGTCTCTTCCATAATTTTTCTGTCACTCTTTTCTCACCCCAGCACTGTGAAATAACTCTTCACCATATCTGTAGTAAATTTCTGTAACAAACCAGTCAAGAAAATGTGCATCTGAACCACTTGGAAGGCATGGTAATTTGTCTGAACTGAAAACATACCCAACATTAAGTCTCTAGTAAAAACACTCGGATGAAAACCAATCAAATTATTAACGAAGATGTCAGTGTTAAATGTACATCTATCGCTGTGTGAAGAGGTGTAATTAGAGAGCTATACCCTTCCACAGAGGCAGCTGTTTTAACCACTGTTCTTTCAATTAACACATTTCTTGGCAAAGTTACCAATTTTCTAATCTTGATTTCAAGATTAGACAACTGTTGGCTTTGATCCTACAAATACTTATGTACATACTTCAGCTAATACAAATGAGTATGCTTGTTCACCTCCTGCATGGCCAGGCAGCTGCCATGCAGGTGACAAGGTGCAGAAAAGGGAAGAACAGCTTTGTGAGATGCCTTCCACAGCCCAGCCCCACAGAGGACCCAGTCCCCACCACCATGCCTCTGTCTAGGCATACCCTTTAAGGAAAGAGCTCAGAAAGTCAAGACAGATTTTCACAGTCACCTTAAGGGAACAGAAAATGCCAAAAGCAGGATTTGTGAGAGCCTCAAGATCAGGTACAAGTAAAATTTGTGAGGAGTTCACAAGAACACCTCTTTCTTCCTTGTAAAAGACTTGAATTTACTGGCTGAAGATGCTCCCTGGACTTAGTTGTGTTACTGCCTTCTTTGGATATGCGTAACTGAATCATTATTGGAAAACAAGCAACTGGACTTCACCCTACAAAAAATTGGATTCACAATTATTTTGCCTGCCTCTTGTGTCATGGCAAAGCAGTTAGGCATCGCGCAGAACAGGAAACTTTGTTTCTACATCTTTCCCAGTCTATCCAAATCCTCACACCCTACAACCCAGCGTCACAGCTACTAAACTGCAGTCAGGATGGATGCAGGACTGCTTCCTACAAACCTTACGCATTGATGGATCACACAATATACATAAGAATCATTTACAGATACACCTTAAAGCCTCCTTGTATTCCGGCTCTTTTAAGTCTCAAATTGCTCCTGCACATTAATGATACCAAGATCTACATAGCCATAATGAAAATTCAGAAAACATATTTTACTGTCCTATTGCTCTGTGCAATGCATTTCAGCATACCTTGTTCACATCTTAAAACTACTGAGAAATGTTTCCAGATTTCAGTTCTCTTCTATTGCAGAGAATGCATGAGAACTGAAAAATTTAAATGTTTTGAGGTATCTTTTGGTGGGAGTTGAACCACAGATTAGTGAATGGTATAAATGGTTCCAGTGTAGCTCTAAAGTGTAATGCGAGATCCTTTGAAACTTTGGGGAAGATTAGCAGTAGACAAGGATAATTTGCTACTGTTCTCTGTGGATATCAGTCTGATGAAAAGAACATCTTGTCACTAATTTAAATACATTTTTCTTAATTGTTAAATGCTTCATCTTGTTGGCAACTGGTCACCAACGGTATCCCTCAGGTCTCAGTATTAGGGACAGTGTTGTTTAAAATCTTTACTAACGACCTGGTTAAGCGGACTGAGTGCACCATCAGTAAATTTACAGATGACACCAAGTTGCACAGGAATGTTAAATTGCTGAAGGATAGGAAGCTCTGCAGAGGGATCTGGACAGGCTGGATTGATGGGCTGTGGCCAGATGCATGAGGTTCAACTAGGCAAAATTCAGGGTCTTGCACTTGGGCCGCAACAACCCCATGCAATGCTACAGGCCTGGGGAAGAGTGACTGTAAAGCTGCCAAGTTGAAAAGAACCTGGGGGTGTTGGTCAGCAGTGAGCTGAACATGACCCAGCTTGTGACCAGGCAGCCAAGGGCATCCTGGGCTGTATAAGAAATAGTGTGGCCAGCAGGGCAAGGGCAGTGATCATCCCCCTGTACTCGGCACTGCTGAGGCCACACCTCAAATCCTGTGTTCAGTTCTGCGCTACTTACTACGAAAGACATATTGAGGTGCTGGAGTGGGTCCATGGAAGGGCAATGAAGCTGGTGAAGGGTATGGAGAGTAAGTCTTAGGAGGAACAGCTGAGGGAATTGGGGTTGTTTACCCTTAAGAATAGAAAGCTCAGGGGGAACCTTATCACTCTCTATGACTACCTTGAAAGGAGGTTGTAGTGAGCTGGGGTTAGGCCTCTTCTCCCAAGTAACAAGCGATAGGACAAGAGGTAGCAGCCTCAAGCTGTGTCAGGGAAGTTTTACACTAGATACTAGGAACAAGCTCTTCACAGAAAGGGAGATCAGGCATTGGAACAGGCTGCCCAGGGCAGTGGTTGAGTCGCCATCCCTTGAAGTATTCAAAAAACTGTGTAGATGAGGCCCTCAGGCATATGATTTAGTGGTGGTCTTCGTAGTCCTGGCGTAATGGTTGGACTTGATCTTAAAGGTCTTTTCCAACTTAGTTGATTCTACGATTCTATGAAAATAAAGCTGTTCAATTTGAAGCCTCTAGTCTGAAATACCCTACACAATTCTGAAACTGGCAGCTTTTCTGTCTTCTCTGCCATGGAGGCTCACACAAATGGTTTCATGAAACCATGCAGTAAGGCGGATCTGAGCCACCAAAAAGAGTTAGTTTTCAATCCAAGAAGTGTGCAGCAGAGACCATCTCTTTAGGCAGCTGCAGGGATTTGCCCAAGTAAATCATGATTTAACAGCCACTTTAACTGCCTCAGGATACCTATAGCCTCCACTAGACACGACTGGCTTGCTTTCATCTAGCACGCAAAAGCTCCGACTCCTAAAAATCTCCCAGATGTTCTTGTTTTGCACAAATGCAGCAGACTCCTTGGCACCTCAGCACTGGTGACAGGGCAGAATCACCAGTTTTCTTTAGTAGCCTGCCAATCCTGGCTTTCACACCAGGCCTCTGACCATGCAGCGAGGTTGTAGGTTGCCAAGATGGGTAATACTTCCTTTTGTGTCTGACCAAATGGCCAAACAGCTGCAAAGCAAATAGGTTCAGCGAGTTCATCTGACACAAAGCTGTGCTTTTTCGGTGGGAGGTAGGGGAGTATTTTTCTGAACCAGTTGATTTTGCAGCCTTAGAATCACTGATGCAAGGAAGGAACAGAATACACAGTTAAGGAGGAGAGAAGAAATAAAAGAATTCACTAAACTGAATGTACGAAACCATGTTTTAATCCTTCATTCCTGTTAGTCCCTACTCTCCACTTTTCACTGCTCCTCCTGTTCTTCTCTTAGGTAGTTTTTTGCCAGCACCGAGTAATCCATCCCCTGTAGTGCAGCCCGAGGAAAAGCCAGACCTTTCGAGGTTCCCGCAAGACAGCAAAAGTGATGCTTTTCCACAGCTTCCTACTCACCTCCCTTTGTATTCCTCTTGCACTCCTTACATAGGTTATTCTCCCAGATCTTCTCTGTACCCATGTTGCCTGTTTCCAAGCCTCCCATTGCTGACCTGAAGCCAGTAACAACAGTCACCAGAGTAATCTGCACTGAAGAGGTAATATAAATCTTATGAATGCTGTCAACTAGGATAAGATAGACTGTATTTCATGAAGGAAACACGAGAAAAACAATGAGCAACATCTCATCACTAAAAAACCTCGTATTTCCTAGCTACAAGATTAACTCAAGCAACGGGAGTAAATCACCAAAGACATGAAAGCAATACTCATTAGCACAGAATTAAAAAAAAAAAAAGGTCCAAAAAGCTAAAACCAACTTGCTGGTACACTGACATGTTATTTATTATACAACTAAGTTATTCTTATAAATCTACACTTAAGCACCAAGGCATCTCAGCTCTTGGTCAGAAATTCTTCTTTTTCCATCCTTTACAGTGGAAGTGAAAAAACCCCAAGACTTATGACATTTCTATAGTTTTTAGATGAGGACATGATTAAGATTTATCTGATTTTTTTGAGCTACTTCGCAGACATGTTAGTACACTTCCAGGCATGAGTAGTTCCCATTAGCTTCATCCTGCTACAAGGATGGAGTGTTGCTCACCTACAAACCAGGCAGTGATTTACATTCTCAAGCTTGGTGCAATCAAGTGACTGAACTAAGACAAACTCTGTATTATGTCTACCAGCCTGTAGTTATGTGTAGGATGAAAAACCAGCAGATGACAGCTTACCCACTTGCAAAGATGATGCAAGTAATTAAAAATGGATTATGTGAAAGATGGGTCAAACGTTTACATGAAAAATAGGTTTTAGAATTTCCAGATGCAGTAAGTCATGTTGCTTCAAATATCACACTACAGGCTAAACATTCCATTCAGATATCACTTTTCTTTATAGACGCTAGTAGTGCAGAAGTTTTGTTCATGTGGACCTAAGGATGAATACGGGGAAGAAAATATAATATCAGATGAAAACACGGAAGAAACTGACTTCTGAAAATGATAGGATAAAACCACCTGCACAATTGCAAGTCCCACCGTAATAAAAGAAACCTGCCTGCAAATGATATGCTGTCTGAGAAATGTGGGAGATGTGTTTAACTACCTTACTGCTATTACAGTCTTCCTCAGCCCTTTTTCTTTTCAGGATACATTTTTCTCCCCCCCCTTTTTTATTAATTTAAATACACGTAGGTTCGAGAGGCAATTGGCGCTATGTCCTTTTAAAAATATTAAAAATTGTTACTCTAGCTTTCGGATAAACGAAATACATTTTTACTTTTGTTACCGCTCCTAGTAACAGCCTTTCTGCGCTGGTTTTTTTTGGCCTATGGCTACATACTTTAACTCCACTTTAGTGAGCAGGCAAGATTCTAAATCCTCAAATATCCAGTTGTAACATGCTCACAAGATTAGTACTTTTTATAGCTTTCAAACCATTCACCAGAAGATATCAGACAGGTACAGCAAGGCAACCATTTTGAATACAGGCATATTTACAATCATATCCTTCAAGGCTTGAGGCAGTATTTGTAGCTCAGCTTAAAAAAAAAAAAAAAAAATCTTTGCCATCTGAAGGATGCCTGGAGGGCATTAACGTTTCACAAACGTATGAAGTACCACAAGCTACTTGGCAATGAAGTCTTCAGTAGTTTAAGTCAACAAGGCTCCATGCCTCAAAGAAAAGAAAAAGGACAGACTCCAAATCTGAGCCTTGCCTTTGACCCACACCAAGTCTGCTCTGCTGTGACAATGTATCTGCATCCACTGCCATCTAGAACCACCTCATCAGAGCACAGTGCTCAAAACCAGTTCTGCAGACCAGCAAACAAACAGCACGTTTACCTTGAGGGATAAAGTTCAGCCTCATCCTAGTGCAGGCTGAGAGGGAGGAGGGATACATAGCACCACAGAAGGATTTTAGATTTTTCCAAACAGACTGTCAGTGATAAAAGACATTCATCAATTATTCATTTAACCATTCATGGAAGGATAAATTCTTAGTTCGGTGTTGGAATAGTGTCAGTTAATTTAGGGTATGAAGCCATTCAGAATGAATGTCACAAAACAACATAACTTAAAAACTGTAACAGACAAGAGTAACTGCAGCGCATATACGCTACTAAATGCTTGCAAAGTGCAGGAGCTCCAAACCGCTACTTTTTCAATCTCCCACCTGAAAACTCCTACAAGCAAGCAAATAGAAGTTAACCTGAGAATAACTCTAACATACCAACACCACCAAGCAGAACCATAACTGTAGTTGCTATTCAATTTCCACTTATATTTTCTCCTAGCCCAGTAAAATTATCACTGAAGTATTACTCCATACATTCTTGCTAGATATAATGCACGCTAACTGCAGGCAGATATTTAAACTGGAAGCATTATAAAACCAAATTTATTTTATACTCATCTATAAAAGTATGTGTTTCAATTCTGTCATACAATATATTGAAAGAAAATTATTACGTAAACAATGTTCCCAATGATAAAAATTAACAGCTGCCACCACAATTTCAAAAAATAGCTGAAGAGACTTCCAGAACTCCCACTGCTTTGCCCATGCAAGTTTCTAGGGGACATGGTGTTACATGTATCACTGAGATGGTATGGAACTGGACACTGCCAATCCCTGTTGCATCCTGCCTTTAAAACCAACCAGACTGCATCAGTGGTGTGATTTCACTTATAGCACAGACTCGTGTTTTTATTGACGCTGCAGTCTCTATTGCTGCACTGAGAACTGTGGTTCAGCAATAAGTGACCAACGAGCAGCAGCTTAAGTCAGGTTTAGCAGGCAGAAAAATCCAACTATGCCAGGCAAAAACCTAGAAACTGATGATGTTGAAACTTCTGATTCTGACATAAAAAGGACATGGAACTGTTGGAACAAGTCAAGAGGAGGGCCACAAGGATGATCAGGGGTCTGGAGCACCTCCCGTATGAAGATAGGATGAGAAAGCTGGGGCTGTTCAGCCTGGAGAAGAGAAAGCTGCGTGGAGACCTCATAGCAGCCTTCCAGTAACTGAAGGGGGCCTATAAGACGCTGGGGAGGGACTCTTCATTAGGGACTGTAGTGATAGGACAAGATGTAATGGGTTCAAACTTAAACAAGGGAAGTTTAGATTGGATATAAGGAAGAAGTTCTTTCCTGTAAGGGTGGTGAGGCACTGGAATGGGTTGCCAAAGGAAGTTGTGGAATGCTCCATCCCTGGCGGTGTTCAAGGCTGGCTTGGACAGAGTCCTGGGTGACATGGCTTAGTGTGAGGTGTCCCTGCCCCTGGCAGCGGGGTTGGAACTAGATGATCTTAAGGTCCTTTCCAACCCTAACTATTCTATGATTTTAATTGATCTTATACATTTACAAGTTCTTTAATGCAACCTATGGTTATTTCTCCTCAAATGACTAATAAATGTCAAATTCTTGTATAACAATGACAGATTGGGGAGTATCACTGTTCTCTAACAAATATGGCTATAGATTATCTATAGGTTTTACTAAAATAGTTTTATCAATTATTAAACTGTAGTACACTCCTCATTTTACTCTGAAACAGAACTGCATGCACAGCAAAGTTCAGTTTATTGCTAAGAAGGCTCTGTGTGCAAACTTCTATATTTAAGCAAATGGAGCTCTCCTTTCCTCCAAACTAGATGCTAAAAAAAGTTGTGTATAGCATACTCTGCATGAATTAGACAGCAAACATCTGGCTTTTAAGGCCAAAATTACCAACATTCAATCAGTTCTCTAATCTCCCCCAAGCAGAGGTATCATTGGTATTATTTCTGAGGTCTATTTGACACTGTTTACCCTTAAAATCTTTAAGTACTGGTAGTAAGATGACACATAATTCTACTCAATTTTAGTATTTCTACTAATACTTTACAAAGAGAGGAAGAGCTGTGAAGCATCAAATCTTACGAGTGACATTATGATTAGAGGAGACCAAAGATAACTGAGTAACTTGAAGAAAATTATAAAGCAAAGTAAATAAGCTAATGTTGATAATGCAAAATTATATGAACTATTCCTATCAAAGTGAACCACATGACTTCCCATAGTACGGGGTGGACGATAGAAGCATAACTATAAAGTTATACACACTCAGATTAAAATGTTTATCTAAGCATGAAACTTCTTGCTAGTGCTGTAAGGGAAAAAAGTCAGGTCAATAGTACATTAAATAATGTCAATAATTTTAGCCACTCTGCAATAGTGCATATGTAGTGCAGATGTGCATATAAAGTACAGATGCCCATAGTGCAAAATGTAGACAATTCAGTACACAGCAACAAGAAAATTCAGAGGGGCAGAAAACTGTAAAATATTCAGAGGGACAGAAAACTGAAAGAATAAAGATTAAGTGTGGAAATAGTCAAAAAGGGAAACAAATACTGAATGATATCCAATGGTTCAGGTTTTTTACTGATGCCCAGTTAAACCAAGAAACTCTCAGACCAGTATTCACAGGCTTCCTGTTGTGTGCAAGTACTACATCTTTATGCAGCACTCAATGATGCTAAGACGTGATTTTCTTCTCTTAGTGAAAAACACTTCTCCCTGTAAAAACTGCTACAGGCATACAATTTTGTCATGAGATGGCAATATTTTGCATCAAAGTTCACCAGCTGGAGACACAATTTAGATAGCGTCTAACTTGCCTGCCTCAGCTACTGAAAGACTAGAAACATGACTCAAATGTATTTTAAACTCTCAAATCCCAAGTTTCAATGGAATTTCAAATACTGGTCACAACAACATCATTCTTATTTCTACCTTTTAATTCCCTGCCCTATATTCTAGTCTAATTCTCATTTCTGAGCAGGGAAAATTAAGCACATCAAAACCAGTAACAGGCCCTAGAAGTTCAAGCGTTAAGAAATAGTGTGGATTTGTTGAGAGTACATTCTATCAAGTCTACTGAATTTTGTTCTATGCAAGAGCAGCAGAAGAAATACATCTTGAATGCAAAGCTTTTGCCACTGCCATGTGGAATTGCAACTTGTGGCCAATGTAACTTGTTAGAAAGTTGTAATCAAAGCAGTAGTTAACAGTTCACTTGCACTGGAAGAAGGCTTGAAATGGGCTATCAGTGGCACTGCCCCAACACAGCTATCTGGGATAACAAAGGTGGCAACACTGCCAGCATTTTGTACATGATGGCTGGGACCGGGGAGGGGAATATGTGTGTCATGGAGCGGCAAGGGACAGCATTCAGAGCGAGAACTATAAAAGAATCTATCTAAAAACAAAGGCCAAGCTCAAAAGCAGCCAATCCCAACTCTAACTGAATGTTGAAGTTTATCTAACCATCCCAGTGATACCTATTGATTTCACGTTACCTCCACATGCAAAATCCTGCCTCGCCTATACTGAAGTTCTACAGAAGGCTACAGAGATGATCAAAGTCCTGCACTGAAGCAGGAACAACTGCAGTACAGAATACAACTAGCAATACGACATGAAATTGGGATGCCTATAATCAAAACACCCTTTCCTGTGACAAAGAAAAAGGAAGACCTGGGGCGGGGGGGGGGGGGGGGGGGGAGGGTGGTGAAAGAAAAAAATATACCTCAGTTTATCTCTCCTGTTTATTTTCCATTTCCCACTGCACTGAAATGCGCCGTCTTCTCAGTGTGCTTAGCTAAAGAATATCCAGTTATGTACACCTAATTTTGTGTTGAATCAATTGAAAAGTCAGAAAAGAGTAAGCAAAGCCACACAAATTTTATGTAGGAGTTGCCTGTGCTTGGATACAAAACAGAGACAATTGGGAAAAATGGTAACAGCTGAAATATTGACATTGCTGAAGGAAAGACAAAACAATCATCAAGAATAATATTTAAAAACTACTGCTATTTCCTTGCCAGGTATCAGACAACATCAATGGCATTAATTATTTAAGTGTTAGTGTCTCTTCTAAATGGGATACTGGGGTGCTCTCCCCCATTTGAAGTTATTTTTGCTGTGCTTTAACATCAAGCTCAAAATGAGGGGTTTAAAATACAGCTATCGAAAGCAAATCCTCTCAATAGCACGAAACAGTTGAAAAACTGCACAACTTTAAGTCTTAAAAGAACACAATTAAGTACTGTTTTAGGGGATTTCCACTTTCAAACCAGAGAAAGCCTGCTCTTGCTTGCACTGTGCAAGTCCAGGAAAATGTCAATATAATAATTCAGGAAATACACTCATGGATGACAACAGCAGAAAAGAATGCACTTCCAGAACTTGCAAGATTGCTATTTCATACAACTCCTAAATAGTAATTGTAGTTAGAGGCATATCTTTCCATTTATAAAACATCTTACTTAAGCTTCATAAAAACATATATATAATTTCAAATAGCTGATACTGTACTGAACTTTCTGGGCACTGTAAAGTAAGGAAGAGGAAGCAGCTGAACAGCAGGCAGGAAGGCACCCCAAGCCAAACAAAGCCCAAACACCCTTCAGGAGAATAAAGTACTAAACCCAATCCTATTTGAAAGGAAGGAATCAACAAGAAACACCTGTATTACTATGCCACAGGAACTGAAAATATTTCTTATGCATATCACTCATGCTATCTAAAAATGAAATATTTCAGCCAGGTGCTTTAAGTCAGCTGCTAGGTGTCTTTTCAATATTAAAGACAGCAAGATATATAACCCATGTTAACAGGATATGCATCTACCCAGTTCAGTTTTTGCCTTTCTATTTGTGAGACACCACTTCAAGCCTCAAAATTTTTAAATGGAACTTTTCAGTAAAGGCACAGAAAAGGTTCTACAGAGGACTTAGCCTCTTTTTTAATTTTAAAGCTCACCTAGTACATTCTTTATTAGTTCAGTTCTCATATGACCAAACAGGTAAAGCTGCAAATGCCAGAGCAAATGTTAACATGCCCAGCAAAGGAAATGCAAAAACAGGCTCAAAAATACACCCTACCTTCTCTAGGGATGCCTATAACATTCCATGTCTTTTGTCAAACAAAAGCACAATAAAAACTTACTGAAAAATGCCTGCATTATATAGTCTTCAAATAACATTGTTAAAGAAGTTAGTTCTTTACAACAGCAAATACAGTTTGTAACGTTTCTCTACAGTATTGCTGCTGGTTAACTCAAAGTAACTCTCAACACACGTTCTGATGAGCATTGTTAAAATCTTTTCTTACATGTGTGAAAAATAGACTTCTTCAAGGCATTCGGAGATTTCAGATCAACATGTCCAAATACAGCAAAGTAAACACACTCATGTACTACCTTGTCCCATTTTTATCCGCTTTTAATACTGATGCTGTTGCTGCTTGTCAACACCCTCTTGCTAAGCCACAGGAAGGATATGCTCAGCAATTTTGTCAGATGCATGGAATAAGCCAGAAGACTGTAAACTTGTAATTTACAGTCACCTTAAAAGGTAGCATTTACTTGCTGCTGAACTGATAGAGCAACATGCCCATGCCATTCTGCAGAGTTTCTGTCTTCAGACTCGTGAAGCGGCACACAGGGATCTGGATAACACTGGCATTCAACGCAGGCCAGCCACACCGAACAAAGCACGCCTGTCTGGTGCACTGAAATGCAGACACAGAACCATGCAAAGTTGATAATCCAGCCCAGGACAACCTAGGCTTCCTCCCAGGAGGATTAACCTGCCTACAAACTGCAGCTGCTGCAGTGCTTCCAGTGCAGGGGACAGCACGAGGACCCCTGCACCGCACTGCCAGGGGCGCCTGCACTTCAGGGGTCAGGCCAGTACCCAAAGCTGAGACCCATGCCAGGGAGCCAGCCCTCAACTTGAAGAAGCCAGTCTGAAATTGTTCCAAAACCCAGATCATCACCCTCACTTCTCCTGTCCTACAGGGGAATTAAAAATATGAAGCATTTAAACAAACAAAAATGTAGTAGAACTGGCACAGGACAAAGCTCTGACACGAGGCTGGTAACTTGTTCCATACTTGTCATCAACAGACACCTCACTGGGGTGGACTGAGTCTTTAGACCTCATTATCCCCAAATAAAGTGAAGCACTATCTACTGGCATGGCAATATGAACTGGTTTCACACCGAATTCTGAAGATGTGATGGGTTTAACCTCACTGACGACCTATTTGCAAAGGATGGAAAGACTTGTGTCCATGCAAAGTATAGCATGCTCAAAGCTACGAACTTTCAACAAATAAAGTTTTTCTTAATAAACTATTTATTGTCTTGACAACAGACGATTTTGCAATATTTACAATTTATTATAGACTTAATCCATTGGTGGATTGTAAGACCCACTGACTAAAACAAAATTCAAAAGATAGAAATAGCCACATTATCAGCTTTCAACTCCAGACAAAAGTCACTTGTTAATTTCTGTAACTGGTGTTCCTCCATGTGAAAAAGGACAGAGTTTACAGAATAACCATTAATGCTTTTCAGTGAATCACCAAAAGCAGAGATAGCTCGTAGTAGTGCCCACTTAAGTTTTGGGGTAGGAACTCTATTAGAAACAAATACCACTGGAAACTTGGTCCTCTAAGACCTAGCTTTACTAGACATTGATTGATGCATGGATAATCATCACAGTGGTGGAGCACAGGTATTCATGGATATAATGATGAAAGAGCAATTAAACCAACAACAACAAAAAAATACTTAACAAATTCGAACCTAAAACACAGAGCAGGGAAAAAACCCAAACCAACAGCTGCTGAAATAGCCACGGATTATTGTTACAGGCCAATCTAAATTTTAAATGAAAAGATAATTTAAGTAGGCAGACCTGTAACTGAAGTTGTTGATTTGAGAAGAACAAATCTTATGAAACATAAAACAAAGTGGTGAAACCAACCAGCTGAGCTCAGCAGAGCTGTCTCATGCTAGTGCTACCAAACATATCCATACCTATCCAAAGTAATGGAAGGGATGACACATAGGAGCATTCAATATATATCTAAACCAACAAGTAATTACTTTATCTCAGAAGCATAACTACTTTAAAAGAGATACAAATGAAAAAGTAGAGCACCCTAAGGGAAGAGGAGAAATCTACACATCCATGAATTTTGAAAAACTGTTGTTTTCCAAGTCAAATAATAATAGAATTATGTGAAAGTTAGACAGTCAAGCCAAGCAGGACTTGCTGAAGCAGCAAATAAATTCCAGGAGTAACAAAACCATTTGTCTGTAGAGAAAACAGGTGATACTCTACTAGGTTCCTAGGAAAGAACAAGCTAGACATAGCCTATATTTTCAAATGACCATATTCTGCCTGTTTATGGGAAGGAAGACAAAAAAAAAAAAAAAACCTGAAGTGTTAATGAGAAGTTCCATCAGGAAAAAAGTTCCTCTGGTAGGAATTCCCTTCCGATTGATCACGTTTAACACTGTCAAAACAACTATCCCTCATGCCTTCCAAATCTGGGAGCTTTGGTGGGCAAAAAGGACCTGGGACATTAAGCAGGCGAGTTATTATGGAACATCTCGAAGAATTACTCTTGCTGCTGTTTTTTACCCAAGCCACGGATGGCAGTCAATGGAAGTTTCTATAACAGACAAAAAGTCACAGAGAAGTGACTGGTGAGAGTATAGACTCAGTAGCTGTTCCTGTGAGATGGCCACAGTAATGGCACATGCTATTATAGCATAGATCAAAAATATACTTTCAGCAGAGATTCTGAAGTGTAGCTGCCATTATAATGGAATACAAGTTAACCCAGTGCCTGGCACAGGTCTTGTTTCTCACGTGTGCAGCTGGTTGTGCTGGTCTGACTGAATTCAAAGGCTGTCATGATGATAAAAGGACCAAACTCTCCTTTTTGAGAGGCAGAAATCTTACAAAACAGAGACTGATATTGTTTTCTATGAATACTTGGCAGTAGAAACAAGGATAAGAAGACATTTGAGGAAAGACCAAATCAGTCTTGAAAGACCATAAAGAAATTTATCTCTGTAACTATAAATTAGGAAATTTCTCACTGTAATTAACATCTTAGAAAAGTGAAAAAATATACTGAATATATCACTTAAAAATATAATTATTATTGGCTATTTTCTTCATTGTAGTAATTGCACTTTTGGGATCCTTAGACTGGATTCTATTTTTTCTTATTTATACAAATAAAATCGTATTGACCATAAGGGAAGTCAAACTACTTCAATCACATACTTGAAACAGAAGAAAGTAGCCAGCTTCTCTGGAATGTGTTTACAATCAGTATTGTTTTGATTCATATTCTGCTGGCATCTTTGCAACTGGAAAATGTCAAGGTCAAATCAAGGTGATTTGCTTGATTTCCGTCTGTGGTACGGCCACTTCAAGTAGGGCTCTTGAATATACAAGAACACCTTCATACGATAGCTGAAGATATTAATAATCAAAGCGATTACTACACTTAGCATTCATCCACAGCACTCTGACAACACTGAGTAGATCTGGAGAGCCACAGGATTTTGGGAATCACGCATTCAGGTTCCACTATGTTTAACAGTACAAGCTGGCATTTGAAAGCAGTCCAAGCCACCACATCTCCCTCTGCTACTTGTGCAGTAAGCCTTTGCATTTTGTGTTAAGTTCACCTGGGGCTAAACAGGGATCTGATCCTGTCCAGTTTAGAGCTAGTCAAGGTGGTCAAGGCCACAGCTGCTCTCAACAATCCAAAATGAGGAGCACAGAGGAAATCTATACAGCTGCAGTTGAGTCATGACAAACGATAACTTACATGGAGGATATGCTAAATCTCCCCTACCCCAGTAAATCTGCACATATAAATCAACATTATATTTGAAAATAACATACAAACCTAAACATAAATCCTGTACTGTGTTTTCACACAATTACATTCTTCTAAAGCATGACGCATCTCAGCTCCATTCACAAGGAAAAGATAACGTTTATGTCTCAAAATGCATAAAGTGCCAGCATAGCAAGATACTTGTTTTCACAATACTCAATCATAACATGCAAGTTTGAGAACAATCAATTCAGAAGGACATTATTCAGTAAATACCAAGAAAAAAAGCCCCAAACACTGAGAAGTTGAGGACTCACAGGTGCTCCTTAAAGCAACCAAAACAGCAACTTAAAACCAACCTGTTACAGACTGCCGCAGGAATTTTTATTATCAATATTATAGAATCATAGAATAGTTAGGGTTAGAAAGGACCTTAAGATCATCTAGTTCCAATGCCCCTGCCACAGGCAGGGACACCTCCCATTAAACCATGCCACCCAAGGCTCTGTCCAACCCAGCCTTGAACACTGCCAGCGATGGAGCATTCACAACTTCCCTGGGCAACCCATTCCAGTGCCTCACCACCCTTACAGTAAAGAATTTCTTCCTCAGATCCAATCTAAACTTCCCCTGTTTAAGGTTGAACCCCTTACCCCTGGTCCTATCACTACAGTCCCTCATGAAGAGTCCCTCCCCAGCATCCCTATAGGCCCCCTTCAGATACTGGAAGGCTGCTATGAGGTCTCCAAGCAGCCTTCTCTTCTCCAGGCTGAACAACACCAACTCTCTCAGCCTATCTTCATATAGGAGGTGCTCCAGTCCCCTGATCATCCTCTTGACGCTCCTCTGGACTCGTTCCAGCAGTTCCATGTCCTCTTTATGTTGAGGACACCAGAACTGCACACAATACTCCAAGGAGGTCTCACAAGAGCAGAGTAGAGGGGCAGGATCACCTCCTTCAACCTGCTGGTCATGCTCCTTTTGATGCAGCCCAGGATATGGTTGGCTTTCTGGGCTGCAAGTGCACACTGCCAGCTCATATTCATTTTTTCATTGACCAACACCCCCAAGTCCTTCTCCACAGGGCTGCTCTGAATCTCTTCTCTGCCCAACCTGTAGCTGTGTCAGGGATTGTTCCCACCCAGGTGTAGAACCTTGCACTTGGCATGGTTAAACTTCATCAGGTTGGCATCAGCCCACCTCACAAGCGTGTCCAGGTCCCTCTGGATGGCATTCCTTCCCTCCAGCGTATCAACCGAACCACACAGCTTGGTGTTATCGGCAAACTTGCTGAGGGCGCAGTCAATCCCACTGTCCATGTCACTGACAAAGATGTTGAACAAGACCAGTCCCAACACCGATCCCTGAGGGACGCAAGTCACTTTGCACAAGTCCAGGTAGACGACATCAACTGCTCTACCCCTGTCCATCAGTTCCGTAGCCCCATCATAGAAGGCCACCAGATCGGTCTGGCAGGATTTCCCCTTAGTGAAACCCTGACACTAAAGTTGCATGCAAATCAAGTAGCCTACCAGCCTGGTATTTCTTTGTCACTGTTTTAATCTGCAATGATGTGCACACAGGACTAGGTAACTAATAAAACAAGCTTCTAATCATATGGTCTTACTGAAACTGTTAATATTTGAACATGTGAAAACAACATCCCACAGTTTGTTATCTGGGCATAAAGCATTATTTCCAACATTCTGTAACAAAACTTATCCAGAATATCACCATAGTTAAATACTTCTGTTGTAATATAATCCCTGCAATGCTTTCAGACGAAGCAAAAACAAAGGAAAACTCTGGAAAAAGTTGCAATAATTTGAGTTATCTTTGCAATCTACAACAAAAAAATAATTGTACCTTCCTTTTCTATGTCAAATCTCAGTCCTTCTAAAATATATTAATATTTATATTATAGAATAAATTAATATACCAGTAATACAAAGCAATTTAATAATACAGTGTAAACTAATACAGTGAGCTGTATCACTGAAGCAGCATTTGCCCAAATTCAGATAAGGCAAGGCTTTCTAAACCTGATGAACTACATGCTTCCTGAAAAGTAGGCAAGCTGTGATTTAAGGTATCTTCTTTTACATCTATTACAGAAAAAAAGTTATAGAAAATCTAGTCGTAATGAATACCAATAAATACATTAAGTTTAATGAGAAGTGTTATCTTCCTACACTGTGCGAGTACATTTTCCAACTTTACGCGTGCAGAAGCACCTGACAGTGGTCTTCCTGCTTCTTTTCAAGCACTTGGGATTGGCCAAAATGAAACTCAGCAGCTCATCACAAAAATGCTATTTTTATCTTCTGTCTTGCTGATTCAACATATCTTAAGTTACTGAATCTCTCTGAATGTTTTCTTTTTTTTGTTTTTTTTGTTTGTTTGGTGGTGGGTTTTTTGCTGGTTTTGGCTTTTTGTACTTTTTATTTAAGTGCCAGTATGTGACTTGGTGATTTTTTTGCATTGCTTAGAAATAACCTCTCTGTTCCAAAACAATATTAAAAAAACTCCTTCAGTACTGGAATCAGCCTGAACAAAAAGCATCCCACAACAGGCAGTGTTCTCTACCGGAACTTCAGTACTTCCTTAAAATATTTCAGGTCTTTGAACCACAATAAGTTTTTGTGTCTTTCTATTCTGCAAAAAATTCTAAACACTGATTTTAAAAGTATCTTCTGGAAAACCATGTATTTAATTACAGTGAAATCTCACAAATCTCAGTATATACTGTTGCTGTGATTTATGCTACGAAACAACGGCAAAACTAAGAAAACTTTTTTTTTTCTATATTGGAAAGAGCAATACGGATCAAATGAACGTATCTCACAGATCTATAAGCCAATCTGAAATGTTTGGCTTCAATGTTTTTTTCAACTCTTGTTTGAAATACAAACACGCTCCCAGAAAGAAGTGATGCATTGTCTCAATCATCTCACATGCCAATGTTTCCTATTTCAGCTAAAATATGGCACTGGTTATTTTCATTACATTAACTGTAAGAAAAAAGCTTGATACAAAGGATACAGAACAGCAAGAGATGGCAAATTCTGCTAGCGTACCTTTGGTTAAGGCTGAATCAAGTAATATACACCAAAAACTCAGCATTATTACTGGATCACACACATACTGGATGAAGGTCTGTATTATATAAAGTCATGTTCTTCATACCTTTTCCTCCACTTGTTTCTTCTATATGCATAAGTTTTGCCTTTTCATTTGTGAGCTCTATGGAGGATGGATTTCCTCCCTACTTCATAGAAGGGCACATCAATTCAGAGTTTAGGCACTATTACAGTATAAATGAGATTTCCTTTCACGATATGCTATCGTTTTAATACTGTTGTCTTATTTCTTAATAACAAAGGCTGGCAATTTTCATTTTAAATAAAAATAAGACAAATATTAACAGTTTTTGAGATCTGCCTCCCTATTTATCTTCACATACCATGCAAGGCTTGAGTAAAAGCCTGGAAAAGACCATCAGTGAACAGTGTTACACAAACACAGCTGTACACAGATTGTCTCCAATTAACACTCCAGCACTTCACTTGTCCAGAAGCTCTTGAAATCAATTGCATTACATACACCATCTTGGTTTTATTTCTGTGAAAGAAATGAAACACTTGATTTTGAAGCATGTCACACTGACATGGAAGTTAATGAGTTATTATTTGTCTGAAATTGTTTCAGAGATCAAAGACTGATTTATTTTTACACCAGAATTACTACAGAAGGATACCTCAAAGAAAGTGAGGAGCGTGCTGAATGCTGCACACACACTAAGACCCAACCCACGAGCGAGCTTTTGTGAACCGTGCCCCACACACAGGCTAATGGGAACTATTACAAGTTTACCAGTTTTCACCAGTCAGATTAACCTCCATGATAACAAATGAAGGAATATTCAATCCAATGCTGCGCAGTAACAGAAAATTCTGCCAATACAGGACAGTGAAGGACATGGTTTTGGACTTGAAAAGATTTCCTTTAGGAGCACTAAGGATGCACTGCCTGCTGCTGCCTTGCTGGGCAGGAACAGGACAGAGTTCCACAACAAGCTGGAAAGTCTTTTGTTCACATATTTTTAGCAGAGATGGCCAAGTTACATAATTTAAAGCAAATTAAGATACAGAGTAGATGCTTTCTTTTTGGACACGAGCAATGCAAATGCTTCCGAGTACATTTATTTAAAAAAAAGTTAGAAGTATAGCACAAGTGATAGCCCAAGGCCTTCCACACAACATACATACCATAATGAGGTTTTGTTAAGAAGGTGAAGAGAGGAAGCAGGCAAACAAAAATCCAGAATTTTTCAAACACTTTTTCCTTGTTCCTTTACAGCTGAACCTCATGTGAGAAAAGGCAATGCCTGGCACCACACACTCGAGCTCCTCCTCCTCACTTGCTCCCCAGATCTCTGCTACTTCTCACCCTTCCTGGTGCTAGAAAAACTGCTCCTACCTTCTTGCCTATTCTCCTTCCAAGATCTTCAGCTTCTGCCATCCCTGAGGATGGCTAAAGGCACTTGCTGGACCAAAGTGACACTGCAAAGCAAGTCCTGCTGCATTTTGTCTTGCTGCGGAGTCCAAATGCAGAGTATTGGACAAGTACTCTCCAGACAAGTGAATCCCATAGGAGCTTTCACACCTAATGCTATGAGATGTACCTGACTCATAAGGAAATGGGGACCTGATGCTCTGAACTTGTCTTTGCGAATTCAACAAACACTAGAGGATAGCTAATTATACAACCTACACACTACCTATGAACCATCTGCCTTGCAGATCCAATAGCTAAAGGGTAATTTTATTCACTGCCCACAATTACTACCCCACGGTTGCATAAACAGTAAATACATTAAAAATCCCCCCATTGAGCTGTGATGCAGAAAGCAAGTTTCAGCTTGTATACCTTCAAAGGATTTACAACAGATCTCTTTTCTCTCTTTAACAGTGAGTTAATGACAATACCAATCAGAGCATTAATTAGCTATAATGTCAATCTAAGGTTCACAAAACGCCACCACATTTCAGTTAGAACACTTAGATCACATGTATTTTATAAGCAAAAGGCACCACTATGTAGTGGTGGGGAGAGAAGTCTTAATTTTAATTATTTCTTGAAGAATGGATTAATCACTCTCAAATAAGATAGTAACTCAGATTTATTTTCTCCACTACAATAAGGCATAGTTAAAATGATTTTTAAAAGCCATTAAACAGCAGGTTGACTGGTGTTCAATTTCTAGGGCTAGGTCAGAACTTTGCAAAATGCAATACAAATAAAAAAAAAAAGAAGGAAGGGGTGGGTGGGAAAGAAATCTGTTGGAGATGGCCATGGAGACATTTTGGAGAAAAACAGTAATTTCTTTTTCTTTCGTAACCACAATATCTTAAAATTGCAATAATAGGAAAAAAATGTGTATATTTAAAATATCCTTATGGAGTTTTTTTCCAATTTCTGTTAAAACTGCATGTTTTTTAAAAATACTTTAATGCTAACAATGGATTTTCCCTAACTTTTCCCAAGGTGGCGTTATATTAATTTGCCTGTAAGAATGTGACACAACGAAAAGGACTAGAAAGTTATACAGCCATGGTTTGCTTTAACCAAAGCCCCTGCATTGGCCACTGGCTCCTGAGCGTGCAGGGAAGGCAAGGTAAGGCAGCAGCAAACTGCCTGAGCTGGTTCAGTTGTGCTTTTCCAGCCGCCACCAGACACTGCTCTCCAGGAAGTGGTGGATGACTCACGAAGCAGATCCTGAAAGGAGGACAAGCCTGTGCCTGAGTCACCTCCCTGACCCAGTGACACATGCCTGCTCCACCGCCAAGCTGGTAGAGCACGTCCTCCTACCTTACAGCCGCTCTACCAGCAATTAAACCTCTGGGAGACATCATTCAAAGAGCTTTCTCCTTAAGCCTTTCCTTTTAATCATGGTGTTAGGGATTTCATTATTAAAAAAATAAATTAATCTACTGTGAAACTGAGAAAGTCCTTCCTTCTTCCCTAAATTCGTGCATCTCTCCGCTGCCTTGGAAGAAAAAGGAGCAAGCTACTGACGGCAAAGAGGGAGAGCAGCAGCAAGTGGAAAAGCAGCAAAGGTCTGAACACTGGTGCCAGCTGCAGAGATTTTAACTGACAAGAAGCTGCGATTTTCTTCTGTGAAAACCAAAGCTTTGGGAAGGTCACCAGAGGCAGTTTTTGGCTGTCCTCATCCATCTCCTCCCTTCACAAATCTCCCAGAGGCAGAATAAATGAGTACTCCCCATTTGGATTAAAAGAACATGAAAAGGGATCCAATGAATTAGGACACATCATAGACCTTTGGAAACACAGCTGAGAATCAGAAAAGCTACAGAGTGTGCACTGAGCTGCTCAGTGCTGGTGGTCCCTCTAGTCCCACTCGCACATTCCTCAGGCACAGCTCTGCTGGAACTGGGTGCACGTAGCAGTGGGGAGGGCTGGTTCCATGGGCTGCACTCAGCCACTGTTATGTACTGACTTTCCATCCTCACCAGTATTTGACTGTCCATCCTCACCTTATTGTCAAGAGTATTTGCAATGAAGATGGAAACAGCAGCAGGCAACATTTACAAGCCATGCCCAAAACTCCAGTTTCAGATCCAGCTTTCTATTCACTTGCATTTACGTTACTTTAAGAATGACAGTATGGGCCATATTCATAGTGATTTGCTGTCTTATTTTCATTAAACCAAAAAACAAAGCAAAAAAAAAAAAAAAGCCAAAACCCCCCCAAAAAAACCAAACCGCACCAAACACTCAAACCTAACCAAAACCTCTGAAAATTCCAGAATTTTGAACCGCATCACCACAAATTACTCCAGAGATGAACACGCGCTTTTCATACAAGACTGCAAAATGCATTCTTTCTGCAGCAACTCCTTCAACTTGTTTCCCACCAACTGGTGGCAAATGGAGCTCCTGTCCCAAACCCTTTAGCTGGGCAGCCCCTTGCTGGTGTTTCTGTACACAGGCTTTCCTTCCAGGGAACACACAGCTGGGCTGCCAGCAGCACTGTGTCCTGGGCTGCCAGCCACAACAGCCACCCAAAACCTTGTGTTCATAAAGCCTCTCTAATTCTGCAGACCATTATGTGCAAGTTGTAAATAACTTAAAAGCAGTACAGCTTCTCATACAGAAGATTCCAGTGTTAGCTCACTGATGTGATTGCAAATCATAAGAAAGTAAACGAGAGCTCCACAGAACAGGTCTGGTAACAGGCTCATAGGTATTTTTTTCCAGACAAGTATCATGAGTTCAGCTTGCTCCTTAGGAGTCTTTTTACACCACATTACAATAACTACATTCTGGTAATAAGCCAAATTATTCTTGATTACACTTTTAACAACTTTGTTAAGCTCACCGAGAACTAGTCAGTGCTTCCCTGCACCAAACAATTAATCACAGGAACACTTGCAGGACTAGCTCATTTTTAGCATCACAACTAAGAAAAAAAAACAACAAAATTAAGATGGTAGCCAGAGTCCCACCTTTTGGAATGGCTTTAGCCTTTCATCTGTTATAAATGTATTTAACTTATCTACATAAAGTGAAGCAGAAATACATCAAGTACCACATTAAGTTTCCTGTTTTGTTACCAAGCAGAGTGTTCCTTCCACAGAGGATTCTCTCACAATGCCTATGCATTTCCTACACTAAACACCTGACGCAGCTTACTAATTAAGATGACTATTAGGTTTACATACCACATCTTATCACTCAACATAAAAAATATACCAAAATGAATTACAGATGCTATTTTGTTTGTACATGAAGCTGCTATAAAAAACTATCGTACCATATCATATCACTTTCCTTGGTTGCATTGTGACTGAATTAATCTGTTAATAGCAATGGATGATCCTTTTACAATGAAGAAAAGCAAACACTGAGAAATGTGTTATATTGTGGACATTTTAAGAAAATTCTCAATAAATTCTCCCCTCTTCTAGAGCACGACTGACAAAACTTGCTCCAACTGTGTTTCATAGCAGAGCTTCCATTATTACTGCTATTTATCCTTAACTTCTAACAAGATGAAAGTAAAAAAGACATTTTTACTGGTAAAGCCCCATCAACTGCTCTACCTTAATTAGAAATATTTATAGCAACTTATTTCAGCACCAAGATAGCACTTTACAAGCAATTTAAACACAAGGAGAAAGCTTCTGCAACCTGTCTTCTCACAGACAGGTTACATTCATTTACAGGTAATACTGTAACATTTAACTGAGAAGCAACAGCAGGTCATGGCCAGCAACAAGCTTCTGCCCTCAAAACACACTCTTCCCTTTTTAAACAGGATGGACAAGACTGAATTAGTGTTTCTCCATAAACTAAACAAGCACATTCGGTAGGTTCCTGTGTTTTGACCTCAGCAAACATACTATTTGGTATCTACCTCCAAGCCACAGTTATTAGTTAAAGGGGGGAAGATAAAGACCTTGTCCTCTCCAATTCTCTAAACTCTAAGTCACCAAAAAATGAGAATGCTGAAAACACTGAGAAGCTAGTTAATGAAACATTACCACTGCACGTCCAACCACACCTTTTCCTTTAAGCAGTCAAATCTTGAAGCAATGACTAATGTAAAATTAGCACTGAGCAGATTACTAAAAGAAAAAAGGCACAAAGGTCTAAGAGGCCAAACACAAGCCCTCTGGGAGCACAGAGCTGCTCCTTATGGGGCTAGTGATATACTCTGACGCATTAGCTGGGTGGGAAGAAGGCCCAGAGAGGGCTCAGTTCTGAAACTAGGTTTTTCTGTGGCATTTGGCGTTTCTAACTTCCACACAAATTACAATCACACACATACAGTGAAACAGCCAAGGTTCAGCATCAGTATTAATTTTAACCCCCCGGGGCTTCGCTTCCCAGTTACCCCTAGCCTCACGCTCGGGATCTCAGTGATTTGTGCCTACAGAGATCTTCCACCGCCCGTCAGACCGCTGAAGATCGCCTGAGGCACGGGCAGGCCCCCTTCGCCTCCAGAGGCAAAACCCACGGGCCGGCAAACAGCCCCGCGTCCACAACTCACGACATGTGCCCGATTTCTCTACTCTGTACAAGTGCGACTTCTCTGCTGCTTAGTTTCTTTTCGGATTTTGATCAAAAGAGGAGGAAAATGCAATTAGTTCCCAGCGTCAGCAGCCGTGCTCACCACCTGGGCAGGGCAACCCCCGCCAGCCTGCCGGTGTCTGGCGAGCGGCACACACAGCTCCAAGTTCAGCGGTCACGCAAAGGTTAAAAAAAATCATGCCTTTAAAACCCGTTCGGGGAACGCAGCGACGGCAGCCTGACCGGAATCGGGGGACGCAGGCAGCCCGGGATGGAAATCCCCGTCTGCGGGACAGCGACCTGCCTGCCGCGCACCGGGCAGGGACGGGAACGGGCAGGCATCCCGCCGCTAGCAGTACGGAACCATCGCACAGCACGCTTACTCTGCCTGGAGCGAGCCCGGGCCCGCCCTACCAACACCGATATGCCCCAAAGTTTGCGCCGTGCCACCGCCCGCCCGGGAGCTGCTGCCGGCGCAGAGCGGTGCGCTCCGGCGGGGCGGCCCTGCCCGCTGCGGCTCGGCTCCCGCCCGCAGCGCCGCGCACCGCCACGCACAGACGGTACTTTTCGGCGCGGCCGCGGGCTGCGCACCCGCCGCCGGCTCATCCCGCGGCCGCGGGCCCAGGCTCCACTGTCGCCCAGCCCGCGCACACCTGCCCCACCTGCTCCCGCGCTCCGCCAGCCCGGCGCAGAGCCCGGGGCAGGGTCCGGGCTCCGCGGCCGGGTGCAGCACCGGGGTGCAACGCAGGGGAGCAGCAGCGCGGGTGCGGCGAGCACGCCGTGCTTTGCCCGCGCGGGAAGCTCGCGGCGCAGGCGGGCCGGGCGCGGGTCCGCGCGAGGCAGCAGCTCCTCGGCCCCGCTGCCCCGGGCCCCCGCGGGCTCCGCCGCCGCCGCACCTCCCGCCTCACCCGCTCGGCGCTCCGGCCGGCCTGCGGCCTCCCGCTGCCCTCACCCACTCACCGCGCAGAGGGAGGCGGCGGCGGGGCGGCGCGGCCGGCCCCGCTCAGCGCGCCGGCGGGCCGCGGCAGGCCCTAGCCCGGGGTCTCCATGGTGGCGGTGGTGGCGGTGGTGGCGCCGGCGCCCCCGAGCCCCGCCGCCCGCTCCGCCTGGCCGCGCTCCGCCCCGCCAGCGACGTAGGCGTAGCGCCCTGCCCCCTGCCCGGACCCATTGGCAGGGCGGCGCACCGGGCGGCGCCCTATTGGTTACTGCTTCGTGTTAAACTCGCCAATGGTGGTGCAACTTGAGGTTGCCATGGTTACCGATGCTGTGAGGCGGCGGAGGCGAAGGTGCCCCCGGCCCCTTAGTGTGGTGGACGAGCGTCTCGGCCCTACCGGATCGGGGCGTAGCGGCTCCGCGCCGCTCCTGGGTGGCCGCAGGCGGAAGCGCCCGCTGGTGAGGTTGCCCGCCCTACGCGGGAGGCTCATTCGGCCTCTCTAAAGACCACGCTGCCCTCCTTGCGGTGAGTGTCCGTGCGCGGCGCGGGAGCGGGCGGGGCGCAGGTGGCTGGAGCAACCGGTTGCAAAATGGCCGCGACGGCGGTGCCTGGGCTGGGGGGTGTCCGCGGGTTCTGGCTCTCTTACCGGCAGCCGGGCTTCTCTGATGAGGCTAGGCTGCTTTTGGGGGTGATACCCGTCGAGGGCTGCGTTGCTGTCTCAGGAGTGATGGCTGGAGTTGACTTCAGCTAGGGCTCTTCGGTGTTTTTTGCCAAGCTGTGTGGAGCCAGAAACGGGAGACTGGCAGTGCTGGCTGCCCCAGGCTTTTCATACCCTGACAGGCGAAGTCAGGGCGTTTGTGAAAGACAAGAAAAAATACTTTCTACAGCCTCTTAAAATTTCATCGGTTTGAAGCTTTTGGTCTGGCCTAACTCTGTCTGGTGTAGAGAATTACAGGTGGGGAAAAGCAAAGCCGTATATATGAAGATACTGTAAAACACTTTTAAAAAAGGTTTGGTGTGAGAGAGCGTGTGTGTGTGTGTGTGTGTGTGTGTGTGTGTGTGTGTGTGTGTGTGTGTTAAAGGTTTGGTCTTCTTTTCATGCTGCGTTACTGCCCCCGCACACAAAACATCGCTGTGTTTCTCTGAGTTTTCTGGCCGATGCCGCTCCTCCGCCATTCTACCACTGTTACAGTTGCACTAGATCACTGGTCTCTTCATTGAATAGTATGGTGATACTGTAAACTGCTAAAAGAAGCCAAGACCAACTTTGCCACTTGAATCTTCTCGGAAGTGCATGTATTCTCATTTTACTCTGTTATGCTTTTGCCTTTTATCTTTTCGTGATACTTGTCCAATACATAAGAAGGCTTCAGATATTCTCCTTGTAATCAAGCTTGTATTTGGGGGTGTAATTCAAGCTCTTTCTGTCTTAAGAGGTTGTCTTATTGTTGTGGTTTAAGCTGAACCCAGGACACTTATTCACTCACTTCCCCTGTGGCACTGATGAAGATTCTGTAGGAATCTTGTAGAAAAATAACCATGAAAGGGGTACTGCATTTTTAGTAGTGTATTTTTTTTTCCCATCCAGATTATTCCCCAGTTTATTGTGCTATGGGAGGCACCATATTTTTATCTTGGCAGAAGGACATGTGAAAACTCTCAGGTGGTTTAATCAGTGCTGACACAAGTAGAGCCATGACCTTATCCTCTGTTCAGAAAGGAACTGGAAATAAAAACTAAGGAAGTATCTGAACATGCAGAATCACCTATAAACTCAGAATTCATGTAGTCCCTTCTCTCATTTTCCCATCTGGAATGTAACCTGCTAAATTGGAAACAATGTAAGTTATTGGTATAAGTCTTAATCTCTCTAATATCTGTTGTTATTTGTATGGATTAATACAGTAGAAACTCCTGCAGTATATGTCAAATGGTAAACACTTGGCAGATGTAAACAGGGGTCTTGATTCCTCACTGCCCTGAAAATCTCATGATTCATACTATGTCAAGTAGATATAAAATACTACAAAACCAGAATGGTGGCCTCCTTCTAGGAAATTGGAAACAAGAGTCCATTGGAATAATAGCAAAAACAAAGTAAACCACAGAGTAACAAGGGTGAAATAAAATAAGCAGGGGGAGGGTCAAATGAGAGTGAACAGCAAGAGAAAAGGAAAAATAAAATGTGAAATCAGAATAACTAGATCTAGAGTAAGGGGAGGAGAAAGCACAGAACCTGCAAGAGCAAGGACTTTCATTAGTTGCAAGTTTGCTTCAACTGAAGTTGGACTGGATTAATTAATTCAACTTCAAATCAGCTTCAACTGGTGTTAACCTGTAATTAGGATATTGTTACATTGGCTTAGCTTTCACAGCAGCTTTTAGAAATGACAAAGCTTATTTACCTCCCCTGATATATTGAACCATTTCTGACTGTTATTCTTGTGACTCTGGAAAGCAGTCTACTCGCAAGATGTGAAAGGTGGCATAATGCCACCTCCAGGTCTTCCCTCTGTTGGTTCCAGGTGGATGGCAACAGCCCTCAGTATTCTTAAGGACGGCCTGTTCCAAATGTCCCATCCTTGCAGAGCCTTGCAAGGTCTCTCTGTATTTTAGAGTTTGCCACTGGGGCGTGACAAGAAAGGATAAAAAATAATGGCAAGAAGGAGAAAGTGATCTTGAACCAGTTTGCTTTGGCACAGCAAAAGCATAAAGAATTAAAAATAATATTTTGAGGTCCTGTCACATTTGCAAGTGTATTGAATGACCATCAGTGATGAACAGCTATTTCATTCTTTCTGGTATTAGTCAGACAGTCATAGCTTTCTTCTTTGTTTTGGCATCCAGAACAGCCACTACATTATCTAATTTGACTGCAGCATGTCACAGGCCACCAAGTCCTACCCATTTATCACTGTACTGAGCCCAATAGGGACAAAATATATTGCAAAAAGGGACCACATTTTTATTTTCCACTACAAAGAGCTGCATAATGTAGTCATTCTTTTGATTTCTTATTCCATTAGCTGATAGTAGACTTTGTCAAATACATGTTTAAACTCTTGCATCAATTTTAGAATCGGCAACAAACTAGTACTGTTTATTCACCTTCTTCAGGATATGACTTAAAAATAAGATGATATTTATTTTTCATTCTCTGCATCGTTTGGAAAGCACTGATTCCATTACACTTGAAAATCTTACAAAAACCTAATGGCATGTTTTCCTTCTGAACCTTCTTGGTTTCTTATGAGCCTTAAATCTGATCTCTTAAGAAGATTGCTCGCATAAAAAGCTGGAAAATGAGCACAATTTAGTTAACAGGTATTTCCTGGCTGTTTTGCTGCCGTTGTGCTTCTTCAGTATTTCAAGTCATTAATATGTTTTTTCTGCTTCATTTAATGTATTCTGAAATTAAGCCAAATTGGAGGGTTTTGTTTTTGTTTTTTTTTTTTTTTTTTGTTCATTTGTTTGGGAGGGTTTATGTGGGTTTTTTTACGGTTTTGATTTATTTTTTTTTCTTTAATATTCCATGATGTTCACAGTCCTTGCAGAACACTGGCATGTCTATGTTCAATTTTAGTGATTATTTCTCTATTATTGCAAAATTACCTAGGTTTTCTCATGTAATGTAAGAACACAGCACTGTGGCTACAAAGTGGAAAGTGTGGCACAGAATGGTCCTTGGAAATACGGGATTATGAAGATCGCAATCACAAAAACAGCGATGCCTTTGTTTCTCTCTCTTTTTTTCTGGAAACTATTTAGTGCTACCTGTTTTATCTGTAATCTCTTACAGGCACTGAAATTTCAAAGCTTTGGAAAAAAATAAATGGAGAAAAGAGTAATGCTAATGGCAGGCTAACAAATAAACAGCTGTTCAGTGTTCGCCAGAGAAATTATTTAGATGTGTGGGTTTGGTTGGGGTTTTTTTATTTAGGGTTTTTTTTTTCCCCTAATTAAAACCTACAATTTGATTTCAAAAGTTACTGCAAGCTGTTGTGTTGATGTCACAGCAACTCAGTCAATCATAATACAACTGGTTTTGGGTAATTTGGAAACCAGTTTAATTTGGTTTAGTAAGCAGTGAATGTTCTGCTTTTTATTGTTGAACTGGGAAGGTGTGGCCCCTGATAGAAGTTGTATTCCTGAATTAATAGTGGACTGACATTTTGCTGTTTCACTGAGGGTTTTTACAGAAATTTTAAGTTTCAGGTGGGGGCATTCAAAATTACTGTGCTATCATGAGTATAGATTTATCTCTCCCTGTGAGAAAACAAAATACTGACAAAAACTATTTGGGTCCTGCAGAGTTGTTTGCGTTTTCAATTTTCTTTTTCTCTCATGGCTTAGAAGCATCAGGTATGAATATTTGAGTCTAGATCCTGCAAAGTGCTCAGCATGATCACCAAGCTTCTGATTACACAGCTACTCTAATGTGGCTTGAGCCCAGCTGCAATGAAAAAGGACAGTGCTACCCTGTAATGGTATCTCTACAGCTTTCTTTATACCAGCAAACATGATCATGCAACTGTGCAGAGAGCTACATTAAGAAATTGATCCAATTACCCCAGAAACCTCCTCACAAAATACACTCTTATTTTTTTAGTTGGATCTGTTTCCTGATCTAGCTCACTGTTCCTGCCTCTAGTGCCTGCACCAAGATGTTTGCAAGGAGCCACGAACAGAGTGGAAGGAGGACCTCCTCTTTTGGCAGCAGTGTGAAATGTTTTGCTCTAGGTACCTGTTTCAGCAAAATGGAGGTTTGAGAAACAACACTTTGCTGGACCACAATGTAAGTTCGGTTGCCAAGTTGATTCAGATTTAAGAAAAGTAACCTTTTCTTGGCAAAGCAAAAGAATCCTGTTCCAATAACTGATTCAGCTTATAGTTGTTTTGTTGTAATTTTTTTGTTGTTTTGTTGTAGTTGTTGTTTTGTTGCAATTGAGTTGTTTTGTTGTAATTTTGCTGGTGGTAGCATACTGCAGTGGGAGGGTAGGAAGCAGTGCCCACTGAAGAGAAGTCAGTAAGTAAGCTTTGCTGCTGAAGCCAGCTGATTGTGAAACCAGGTTTCACCACACGTGCACCTGGAAGTCTGGGTTGCTTTTGAATATTACTGCATCTGACAAAACTGGGCAGCTTGGCAGCAGCTGAATGGACAATTTGGTGGAAGGATGTGAGGAAAAGCTGAGTGGGATGTCCAGTAAAGGCAATTAGCAGTCATTCTGTTTTTTGGGTTTTCCAGTCCTAAGCTTGCAAGTAATTTTTGTAGAAAAGGATATTTAAAAAAAAAACAAACCCGCAATACCCCAAAGCACAAAACAACCCTCCTCCAGAGCACCACACCAAAACAAACAGAAAAATAGCTCCGGAGAATGCAGGTACTTACATCTGCTCAAGGACAGGTGAAGGTCTACTGAAATCCTTTGCAGTTCCTACTGACTGCTACAGTTCTCAAGCTGAACAAAATTTTATCTATCTTATTAGGCCATATTTGAGTCCTGGAAAAAATGTTGAGTTTACCAAATTGTAATTTTTCTTACCAGACTAGGGACACAGAATTTCAAACTGAAATCTAGAAATCCTTATGAATTAGGAGGCAACAAAGAAAATGTATGTGCAAAAAGAAACTTGTTTCTTATTTATGGGCTTTATGTTTCCAAGGTTGTAAATGAGAGCCTTCAGCCAAGCAGGCTTTATTTTTTGTAGTAGGGTGTTGGACAACATTATGCACTAATATAAAGTGAAAGTGTGCCAAATGATTCCCTGCACATAACTCTGCAAATTTGGCCTAGCAAAACTGGCAAAAGCTGTACAAAATGATACTGATGCTCCTGACAAAATAACCTGCAGTGGCTTCTAAATCATATGAGTTATCTCTCTCTCTTGCTTGCTATCTCATAGGCTGCAGACAAATGTTCTCTGACTTCAGCTATGCTGCTGTCAGACAAAAATCAGCTAGGCTAGTTTAAGGTACAGTGATACAGTCTTTGATGTCAGCAGTAACTCACACGGTCCTGTTTCCTCCAGTTCCTCTCCCCCACCAATGGCTATTAGCCTTGTTTGTGTGTCTTCACCTTCAACCAGGATTGTGAAGCCATCTGTTAAACTCTGAGAGGACTGATGCAGAATTGCTTTAGCTTCTCATGGGGCATAATAGGAAAACGTCTATTGTTTGAGGAGAAATTTTTCTTACTCAGAGTAATAGTTCTTGAAGCACTGATTAAAAAAAACCCTGTACCCCCACACCATATAAACTAGAAGCCAGCTGACTTCTTCCTGAAGTCAACAAACGTGAATTTGTGTAAGCACTACTTTTGCTAAGAAATGCTTACACATATTGGTCTGTCAGCAGAGCTGTGGGGAGGAGGCATCTAGCAGTGGGTCAGGAACCTTTCCATGCAGGTTTGCATTTTGGTTTGGGTTCTTTGGTTTGGTTTGGGTTTGATTTTTTTTTTTTGGGTTGTTTGTTTTGTTTTGGGGTTGTTTGGTGGGTCTTTTTGGCGGGTTTTTGGGTTTTTTTCTGGGTTTGTTTGGTTTTTTGTTTTGGCTTTTGTTTGTTTGGTTTTTTTTTTTTTTTTTTTTAACAAAGAATGCTCTACATGGGTAATATGACTTTGTCCTGAAATATATTTTACCATGAAGTTAAATGTTCAAGTTATATGCAAACAAAAAGAATTTGGTTCATTTTAGCAGTTGGAAGGCAGGTCAAGTTTAAAACTAGGTGCATCATTTCTTTGGTGCTGTTAAAGAAATGCTAAACAAGAAAATCACTTTTCTCACTATTTTTCTGCACTGCTAGGTTTTGTCTCCTTGTTCATATGAATCAGATCTTTTGTTGGTTTAAAAAAGAAAAGATACTATATCAGTTTTGTGTGGATGGCTGAAATGCTTGATTCCAAAACTGATGGGCCTTAGGAGCTAATGAAATTGCAATAATTTGTTCCACTAATATCCATGTCTTTATGGAGTCTCAAGCTACTGCTTTGGCTTTGTTTCTCATTAATAGAAAAAGGAAAAAAAAAAAAGAAAATAAAAGCTAGTCAAGGCAAAGCCCAGATACTTTGTTGTCATGCAGGGAAGGTTGATTCTATGGCAGTTTTCTATTACAGCATCTTTACTTCTGTTATGCTAAATGAGTACTGTAGATTTAAGCATTTTATCTGATGGATGCAGAGCAGCAGAGTGCTAATTTGCTTACTGCACCATTACAAATCACGCTTTCCACACAGGCTAGCAAATAAGCAGATATGCTTTACAAGTCAGATAGTCAAAGGTCAATTTAGCTATACATTTGTTATTTCTTAAGTAATGAAGAAAATTGCAGGGTGCTATAATGGATAACTCACATCTTCCAATAAACCTTTAAATGACTATGTTGCATACTGTTTAATTTGTAACTTCTTATTATACATGGAGGTAATAAATAGGAAATTACGTGGAACACTGATTAAAAAGTATATAATAAAACTGAAGATTTCTTCTGTTCAAATCTAAAATTCGGTAAATTCTGCTTCTGGATGTTTGCTTTTAGCTCAGCTAAGCAGTTTTTTGTCCTACCCAGCCGCATGCCAGGAATTGCCCAGAGAAACTGTGGCTGCCCCATCCCTGGAAGCTTCAAACCCCGGTTGCACAGGGCTTTGAGCAACCTCATCTAGTGGAAGGTGTCCCAGCCCATGGTAGGGTGGGTGTGACTACGTGGTCTTTAAGGTCCCTTCCAGACCAAACCATTCCATGATAGTTCACTGAAAACCTCAGAGCATTTTCTCCTTTAGTCTTCTCTTTTGGTTAAACTTTGGACTTACCAGGTATACTGTCTGCAGCTTGCTAACTTCAAAGTGAGTGCATTTGGTCAGTGAAAAGGGATTTTGCATGCTTGTTCAAAGCAAGCTGACTTACTTGGTTCAAGGTTGCACAGTGGACCTGGGTGACTTAATTTCCTACCCTTTTTGTGTCAGCTTGTCAAATTTACTTCCTTTCTTTTATTTGTTTGTTTGGTTGTTGTTTTTTTTTTCCCTGTGTAAAGTGGTGGGTTTTTTAAGTTTGTTTGATCTTGGATTTGTTACTTAAAATATTCAAAGAACAAAGGGGGCATAGTAGTTCTCTTGTATTGTACAGATACTCAGAAAGCTGGTGAGCTATTCCCAGCCCCTTGCAGTGCGACAGAGTATTCCATGAAGCTGATTGTTTTAAGTGCTACTCAAATTGATCTTCCTACTTTGGATTAAGTTTTACTTAATGAGGAAGTAATGAGATTATCATAGACAAAAAAGACTATGTCTCTTTTGGGAACATGCAATTTCTGATACTTGACTTTCTTTCAAACAGATCCATAATTCTTTCTTTAGGGAATGCAAATTAAATGATAATCAAGCCATGGGACTTCTCTAGGAACTGTTTTGACACTCAGTGGTAAAAGTATTATACTGTGTATTTTCTTGCTGGGGAAAGGATTGACTGCTGCAGGATTAAAACGTTCTGGATGGGTGCCATTTTCAGATAGTTAGTTCCATTAGAAGAAGAGAATGGATCTGATTAAAGGATAAAGCTGGTTATTTGTTGGTTTTACTCCATGCAGTGAAATGGGAGTGACTTTCTGCCTTTTTTCACTAGCAATAATTAGGATCAGAGGGTTCCAACTGCATGTTAATATTCCTCCTCTTTGAATGGGAGCATGCAGTAGCTAAGAAATTAACATTTCCTTTAAACTTTAAAATCTAGGAAAAAACCTTCCACAAAATATTTAAGAAATCTCCAGATATTCAAAAGAGAGCACTGAAAATAAGGGACTTAAGTTTGTTTGATTGTTTGTTTTTCCAAGTTTGGATGTTTTAGGAAACATCTGGCCTAATTTGTAGTCAAAAATCCCATTGATGTTGTGTTCAAAGTTTTCAATGAAGCTAGTGGTTCATTTCTGGGCTTTAATTGTGTATGACCACTAGTAATTTGCATGAACCACTTACAGGTTGCAACACTTGCTGCTGTGAAATTAATCAGTCTTCATTTGCACAAACTATGAGTAGCTAATAAACTGTCATTGATTATGCTGTTAAATTGTATTTTGTGTAGAGCTGATATGGCTTCATATTATAGATTTTACATTTAATAATTTGACTGATTTTAAAGGAGCACAAATAGTTTTGTTCTAAATAGCATGACCAGATCATTAAACACTGTGCCTCCCTGCCCAGTAATTTTGCCCTGCTGTGGATTAGCAGCAATTTAGCTGAGAGGAAAAAATGACGCTTATGACCTGAATCTGTGAAGACTGATGTAGGCAAATGACTTGTTGAATTGAAGAAGTGAAATCTAGGGCATTTTAAAGTTAATGGTTAAACTACTTGGGAAGTACTCATACTTGTGGAATTGGGAGCTTAACTGGGCATGAATCATCACTAGTAGCCACATGTGACGGTGTATGATTGGCAGACTGCAGGCTTTGCTTGCTTCAGAAATGCTGACTAACACTTGTAGAGTTTAACTTATATTTAAATGAAAGGGAGTAAGATCTTGCCTTCATATTTGGTGCTCCTATATTTAAGAATATACTTGAATCATACACCTCAGGCACAAGCTCATGTTTATATTAAGAATGCACTGAAGTGTTTAGTTGAATTGTAAGCATAATCTTTTAAGAGGTCATATTTGTTTTTACTTAGAAGAGTTCTGAATTGAGGTAAAATACTAAGTTATGAACAGGAGGAGAAAGAGGATTGTTAAACTTTGCGCTCTTTACTGTTACTAAAAGCTTTAGTCGTGGCTGATTGTAGACATAGCTGATTTAGCATTCGGTGGGAACAGCTTTCTATGTATTAAAGGCTTCTGTTTGGTATCTGTTCCCTCTTTTGTGTTTTTGTTTCTAAGATGAATCAAAATTTCCAATCTAGAGGCTGTACTGAAGTTTGAGCAAAACTTTGGAACAGGGTTTCTGAATTCAGACTTGAACTTTTCTAGCATTGAAGAGGTTTTTAGATATATCAGCATTAAAGCAGAAATAAATAATTTTGATTGGTACATTTTCTAGTTACTGAAGATAAAATACAGGTTTATAAGATCTTGCCCTTTCAAAAAACATCTTAACATTCATTTCAGTGTTTTAGTGAAGTCGCAATGTTGAATTTGTGTTAACAGAAAATTATGTCCATTAAAAGGCTGAGGTCAAATACAAATGCATGACATCACTGCAGAAGAGAGAAATGGGTAGGCTGGAAGTAAATAAGCACTCACTTAGTCACAATAGCCCTAAAATTACAGAAATGTCCAGTAAGTTGTTTTTTGCATCAGTTCTGTTCCTGCAGATGCACTCTTCTGCTCTCTTTTCAAAGGAGATGAAGCTAAGGTGAATATGTGAATTATTGCTAAAATGCTGACATAATATCAGAAACATGTTGGTAGAAATAAGAGAGATTAACAATTTGCCAAAGGGATACAGAAATAAATAAGCCAGAGGTGTTGCTGTGCTGCTCCTAGTCTTAACTAATGTCAAGTTACTTTCAGGACTGGTGTTGGAAGAAGCTTGCTGTTTAAAGCTGGCCAGATGGATCCAGATTAGGATGATGGTTCCCAAAATGTGTAGTACAAGAGAATGATGCTAACATGGCAGCTGTGCAGGGAACATTAATAAAAGGGTTTTATACAAAGAAGTGGGTGCAATAGATCCGGTTGTCTTAAAGCTTTCAACTACTCCAAATTTTTAATCAATGTTATTTTTCTTTTCATGTAGAAAAACCTGAAAACATATTCCAAGTTAGAGGAGAGTCACTATGTATAGTACTGTCTTCCCAAGTTTATCAATAGAAGTAATGTTAGGATGGTCAGAAACCAGAAAAGAGCAGCAGGCAGGAAGCAGGTTGACTTTCAGTAGCAGAGGCCTAGAATTTCATCTAAGCTTCTGAGAAGCTACATTGTTAGTTCTTTGTGACGTTATTTTTCTAAAGACACATATTTTGTCCAGTGTTCACATTTCTTGTAATTTTGAAATGTTTCTTCAGCCTGATTTGTTTTATTTCACCTAATAAAATCTTAACCCTATTAAAGGTTTGGTGCATTAATGAAGCTGTCAGGTGGCATCCCCTTTCTCTTTATTTCCAGCTGAAGTTCCTGACCCTGATCTGTTTTTCTTTTAGTTTATTTTTAAATCCCATGCTATTGTGCTTTGACCACATACAGCAAAGCTGGATCAGGTACTGTGAGCTGATGGGGAAGGCGAGAGAATCACCAGAAGCCAGCTAGAAAATCAGACCAGGAATGAGAAGTGTGGGTTTGTCTGTGCAAGACACTACTCGGTCTGTCAAACTTGGATATGGATTGCTGATACTTACAAAAGATAGTTTGCATACTCCTATGCACGTGTAAAGCACATAATACTAATTGGCAGAGCTCTCTAATGCAGCCATTTTTTCTTTTTCTTTTAGAGCCTTCCTCCAAATCTGCTGAGTTGTCTAGTTCTCAGTTCTTCAGCTAAGATGCTTTTTTACCCTTCCCCTGCTGCTTAGATCTCCAGGCTTTGTCTCCAGGGCGGTAGTAGTATCTTAGTAAAAATGCCATCCTGTTTATCATGGTATGGGGTGGAGAGGGAAGCACTTCATTTGTAAGAAGTTAGTCTGATTTTGTTGTTTGTTACAGCTCCTGACTAGCCCTTGCGTTAACACAGTGGCAGGAGGTAGCTCCGTGGCTAGTCAGTGCTCTCAAGTACTTGAACTGCTCTGCTTGGTCTTGACAAATCTGAACCTAAACTTCAGTGCATCTCAGGTATTCAGAAACAAGCTTGTGCTCACCTGTAGGCTTTGGAGCACCTTGCAGATTGCAGAGAGAGCAAAAGGAAGGCCTTAGCTTGTGCTGCCTGTTAGCTTGGACTTGCGCTTGCACCTCGGTGACATGGGAGCGCAGCCACCCTGGCCAGGCTAGCTACATGTATGGCAGCAGAATTAGGGCAGACAATCATCCAGGGGGTTTCCTGAAATGATACAATGTGATATGACACAAGAAGTGACAACTTTATAAGTACCACTTTGGATCAGCAAACAAAGCATGGTGTGCCCTACCTGCTTTGGATCAAAGCCTTGTGGGGCACTGTGGACAAAGCCAGTACATGCTAATACTGTCAGCTTTCTTTGTTTTACAGGCTGGGGCAGAGCCAAGAAAAGGAACACAAATGGATAGGTGGATTGTTTTTGTTTTGGTATTGTTTTGGGTTTTTGGTGGTGGTGTGGTTTGATTTTTGGTTTTGTTGGGGTTTTTTTGGTTGTTTTTTTTTTTTTTTTTTTGTTGCTGTTTTGTGTGGGTTTTTTGTGTGTGTGTGTGTTTTTTTTTGTGTTTGTTTTTTTTTTGTTTGTTTGTTTATGATATGAGATCTCTTTTTGGATTAGAATGTTTGTATGCAAGGTGTATGCACTGCTCAAAAACCTTCAGAGTAGATTATCCCTTACTGTGTATGAATAAGACAACCATCCAATATATGGGAATTCTTGTGGTTCCAATGCTTAGGATACCCTCCAGAAAGGGAATTGGAAACCCAAGTTTTCCTCCTTCGTGCCTCTTTATCATGACCACTGGAATACAGTGTTTTAAGGAAGGGAAGGTCTTTTCTCTTTTGTGAACGGCCCCCAAATCTCCTTGTGGCTGTGTGCTACACAGTATTTAAAAAGTTTAAATGTGAAGATGTCAGTCTTCTTGAATCTTTTCTTAATCTTTCTGGTCACAAATATTAAATGAATTGACCAAGTTCCTGGATATTGTGTTTGGTTCAAGCTACATTTTATGGACATTAATAAAGTAATTGCTAAAAAAGCCCACAGAAACAAACCTATTCTGAATGAAATTGTGCTGCAAGTAAAAGAGCAAGAGAAGTGAAGTTGCTCTTGTTTGAAGGAGTACTACTTACTGAATAATCTTTCTTTAGAAAAGAAGTATGGGAATTAAAGTTACTCAGTTGCAGTCTGTCAAAGTGAAAAGATTAAAGCAGTAAAACTCTTATTGTAATTGATATTGCTACACTTTTGGTATTTTAGCTCAAAACCACATAGCTACATACATTAGCTGTAACTCGTTAGCTCTGTTCAAGCAGCTGCCAACCTTTAGAAGTTATTAATTTTCATCATGAAATGTAAAGTTGTAGTATTTATTCAGTGCAAAATTTCAATAGAAGATAACAGGGGGCTTGCAGGGTATAGATGTTGAGCCAGTACCTGCAGAATTAACCCACTGCTATCAATTGAATTTGTCATCTTTAAACCTACAAATAATTCAGTCTTTGAAAAAAATGTCATTATGATCTAAATATACTGAGCATTGCCCTAAATTGATTTCCTTTCCCATTTTAATACAGACTCCACAACTAGGAGAAATAGTAACAGATCTCAGAGTTTAATAAGAGCATTGACAATTTGACATTGAAAATTACTCTTTTGAGGTTATAAAATACAAAAATTCCAGTTGTCTCTTCAAGAGCAAAAGGATGAAGGTGCTTAAAAGCACTGCCAGATACATTGAGATGCAAAATCCAGTGGCTCTTGTTAAAACCTAAAATACCCCCTGAAATATTTGCATTACTTTCCATGAATTAGAGTGGAAATGCAAGAGGAAGTAGAAAAAAAAATCTGCTATGCATGACTTTCCATGGGTTATGTTTGTCAGAATGAAAAATAGTAGTAGATTTTATGTTCTTTGAAACTGCTGAATCACAGTTCTGTCACTCAGCCTGGGGAAGCTGAGACCCATGGGGTCTCCTCAGGCTGCTGATGCACGCCCTGTGCCCTACGAGTACTGCCTGACTGCAGTTTGCCGATAGGAAGTGTCTCTGCTGTCATAGTAGTATGAATGAATACGGAATGTAAAACTGATGATTGAGGCTTAAATGCCTCCATCCAAGGACTAAATTGTGAAAGAACAAAGTCAGACATCTTTTGATAGATATTGTTTATTTTATATCACAGTACTCAAATATACTACGAAATTCCATCTCTAATTTAAGAATGGGAAAATTGGGTGTCAAGAATTGCAAGTGCCAGCAGGCATAGAAAAGCCATTCTTCATTGTTGCAAATCTCTCATTTTGAGAGTTCTCATTATATCCTTTGCAAGGAACTTTAATGCCTCACTCTGTAGTTAGGACTATCCTATGTTTTTTCCTTTGTAGATATATTTTCCTGCTTTTAATTTGAGGAATTCTGGCAACTTGGTGGAAGCTGCTGCTGTACTGGCCTGCTACAAATCTAAAATGTCCAAATGGTTCCACAAAGCATGTGCAGACAACCCTTCTCAAGTGTAATGCATGTATATGTGTTTCTCTTTGCAGAATCTCAGGATGTGATAGCCTTGCAGATAACTCTGCTAAGGAAAATCAACATTGCTGTGTAAATATTAACCACAGTACACAAAAATCCTCAAGAGAACTTGCTGTTGTTTAAAAATCATGCTGCTGATCTGCCGAGCTCAAATGGCTCCACTGACAAACTGTCATACTTGCTCAGAATCCTTCTATTGGTTCTTCCCCCTCATTTTCTTGGCCCTATGTAAATATTTGTTATATGTGGTGGTAAAAGAAGAGACTTGGTACAGTTATTCTTCACTGTTATGTTAGTATGAGTATCAGTAGGGTTACAGAAATATCAAGCTACAGCTGAATATTCACGTCTCCTTGAATGAGGCTAGGAATTGTGATGCGTTGTTCTTTCTAAGAGAAAAATGTATGAAAGTGTGTTTTGGACTGGTCAATCAAAAACCCCCTTTAAAATAAAGAATATCAGTATGTTGTGGTGCATTCGCTTTTCTCTTAATTCAGGTATATGATTGATTTACCCTTCAAGGGAAGAGTAAAATTCAGCAAAGGGAAAAAAAATTATAAAAGCCTGGTTTTGTTTCATTGTGATTCACCTTGAAAGCCTTAAGAAGAAATAATTGAAAAGTAGGACTGAACAAATATTTTGATTTTTCTTATAGTTATTTTTCTACTTTTTGGGTTTTTATTATTAGTGTTTTAAGTTTTCGTGCTCAACCTTAATGCCTACAAATTCAGTAGAAGATTATGTCATATAATTCTGCTGGAGTTTCCAGAAAATGCTGAATATTCTAGAATTCCATGGAAAATTATGTCAGTTTGCAGAGTTTCAGGTTTGTTTGGTTTTGTTGTTTGCTTTGTTTTTTGATTTGGTTTTGTATAAGGTTCCCCCTCTGGTCCCTTTTTTAATTGCAGAATTTCATGATGTGTCTACTTCCCCTTCTCCCAGGAAGAAGATTTTGGAGGCTGGAAATCTAAGGGAATTATGACACTAGGAATACTAAACTAAACCTAATTTACAGACTTGTAAGCGGCCTGACTAAAAGAAAAAATATATATAAATAATTCTCTAAATGCTGTTTAAAATTGGTCCATTTGCAGCTTAAACATTTGTGTGTTGGTTATTGAGCATTTCTTGTTCCGATTCTTTTTCCAGTGGTTCCTCCAAGAAACAGAGAAAAACAAGCCTGAGCATAGTTGCCTTTCTAAGAAGCAGCAGAAAAATGTATGTTGTCTTTAGGGGGGGAAGAAGCAACATTTAAACTGTTACGCATCTTGAAGAAGTGAGGTAAATCCCATACTTATTGTGTTGCATAAATCCATACCTTAAGGCTTTACATATATAGTTAATTTGATTTTTGGAAAAAATCTGTTCCAACTGAAGTATATGCGCAGTTACAAAGTTTATGTAGGTAAGTTGATGTATAGATAAAACATTACCATGGCAAATAGGCCAAAGTTGCTTTTGATATGGAGAACTGCCTCATTTGGCAGTGTTATATAGTTACAAGTTTAAAATAATTGCTTTAAACGAAAAAAAAATAATAACCTTTTTCTTCCTTTCTTTTCCCTTGATTTTTGACAAATGTGTAGACTTTGGGATAGAAGTGTGAATTTATTTACAGGTGACTACTAGGTTGTAAAATACACATTAATCTCTCAAAAGGGGGATGAATTCCATTGTGTATTGTCATGTTTTCTCACTCTTGTGCGTCTTTAATTTCAGTCTTTGTTATCAGATGATGGTGTTCAATATGATTTCTGACCAGCTGATACTGTCAATTACTTTCAGAACAAGTTTGAAAAGGTCCCTTTATTGTTAAATAAATGGTCATTCTTGGGTGAAAACAGATGACATTTGGATTTTGTTATTTTTTGTTTTAGTGCAAGGGACAGTTTCATAGCATTGTTGAAAAACACTGAAGAATATGCATGAAGAAGCACTGAGTAATGTCACACTTTATCAATGATTGTTCACTGTTTCGTAATTGGTTTGGTCATGGAATATTCACTGTACAAAGCCTGGTGTTCATGAATTTTCTTTGCCTTGTATCTTGCGTAGTTAACACGTACAGAATTATTATCAAAATGACTTTGAGCCACAGGAACTGCAGTGTGTGTGTGTGTGTATGTGTACTGCTGTGGCTGTAATTTCAACTGCATTTACCATTTGTTTGCAGTAACAGTGGGAGCTCATTCTTGAAACTGTTGTCCATATAAGTTAGAATTTTACACTTCATCTGTTTTTGATGATTCTGCAATGCAGAATGTTGTCATGAAGAAACATAGTTCATAGGGAGGTACAATGCTAAGTATTTTGGTTGCAGTGTCACTTTTTTATTTGAAATTAATAGGTTTCTGTCAGAGTAGTTCCCTTTCCATTGCTTCTGCTGCTCTTTCTTCTCTCCTTCGTGTTGCATTGTGCTATCCTTGGAACTGGTGTGCGTAAATTAGTTCAACTCACTAAAATAGCAGAGAAATGACTGTGCAATTCACAAATGAACAGATTTTGCTGTTCTACTGTTTACTGTGTTGCCTCTTGCTGTGGGACCAGACGAGTGTCAAAGGTGTGACAAAGTGGGTGGAATTTTGTGTGGGGGACAGTTGATGCAGGAGAACTGGGTCTGAGGGAAGAGGGTTTGTGAGGAGGCTGGTTGAACATGACCTTCCCCTTCTGGCATTATTCAGTTCAACTGAAAGCTTGCTTTGATCTCTTGCTTTTCTTTGCATGCAAGACCTGTGATGGTGCCTATGCTTGCTTAATTAAGGTGACAGTAAGGTTTTTAAGACATCCAAGATTTTTACTATGTTGTATATCTTATCACATCTGAAATGTGATGTTTATCCCAAGATGATGTGAATATTTGACACGTGCTGCCTGTTGTAGTTGCTTATCAAGAACTAAGCCGCTGTTGCTGAAACAGCTGACTTGGGTTGACAAGTGTTAATACAGAGACTCTTAAAGGGGATGTATAGGGATTCATACATAAGCCACAGCCTCTAAACATAAGAAAAGAGCGATCTTTTTAGGCTTGATTTCTAAAGAACATAATTAAAAAACTTTCCTTACATTTGGGTCAGTAGGATTGTTTTATCTTGAAAAGCACAAAGCAAAGAATAGATGATCTATGTGACAGCAGTACAGATTCAGTGAGGAAATAATATTTTGTTTTCTTTTACTAGACTGCTAAATGATATGAGGCATATGAAATCTCTCTTAAGAAACACAAACTTGTGCAATTTCTAATTACATTTTTAGTGAGACATACCCTCTCTCCTCAGAAAGCAATACATATTTTTTGAATGTGTTTTTAGATTGCATCCACACTGTTAGTATTCTCAAAACATGTTTGTTTCTCAACAGGTATAAAAATAAAATAAAAATGAGTGAACCGGACCATGAAGCATTCTTTAACACTCACAGGAATAGTGATGTAGGTATGTATGCTATCATGTTCAAATTGTTTTCTCACAATCTAGAATAAAGCTACTTATAAAGTATCCTGTGCAATTAATAACTGCATGTGGAAGCTGCTATAGCATTTTGATCATAGAATCCTAGAATGGTTCGGGTTGGAAGGGACCTTAAAGATCATCCAGTTCCACCCCCTCCATGGAGGGGGATACCTTCCACTAGACCAGATTGCTCAAAGCCCCATCCAGCCTGGCCTTGAACACTTCCAGGGATGGGGCAGCCACAGCTTCTCTGGGTGACCTATACCACGGCCTCACCACCCTCACAGTGAAGAACAACTTCCTAAGATCTAGTCTAAATCTCCCCTGTCAGTTTAAAGCCGTCCCCGCTTGCCCTATCCCTATGAACTCTCGTAAAAAGTCCCTCTCCAGCTTTGTTGTTGGCCCCTTTAGGCACTGGAAGCTGCTCTAAGGTCTTCGTGAGCCTTCTTTTCTCCACGCTGAGCAAGCCCAGCTCTCTCAGCTTGTCTCTATAGGAAAGGTGCTCCAGCCCTCTGGACCTGCTCTAACAGGTCGGTGTCTTTCTGGATTTCTGGGCTGCAAGCACACATTGCCAGCTTATGTTCAGTTTTCTGTCCACCAGGATTCCCAAGTCCTTCTCTGCAGGAGTGCTCTCAATCCATTTGATGTCTGGGCTGTACTGCGACTAGGGACTGCACTGGTGGCTGACTTGAAAAAAATCTTTCCACAGTGAGACATCATCTGGTGTCATGTTGTCAAACTTTCTGTACACATGTGGCAAATGAAAATTCCTAGGGGAGGCTTGAAGTAGGATCAAGGGATAGTTTTGCAGGATTTACCTTAATGTTTTATATGGGATCCCTCTGCAAAACTGTATGTCAGAAATACTGCTTCCAGCTACTCTGCTCTTAAGAACGAATGGAAATAAATTTTTTACTAAGACCTAATGGTAAGTTTTATTACTAAAGGAACATAAAAAAGAGGTTGGAAAGAAAGGCCCATTCGTTATCTCTATAAGCTTCCTACCTTATGTCAAGTTACTGAGGATGTGTGTGTTAAAGCTTTACAGCACTGGGGCAAAAGTTCAAGTAATTTCATTTACCATTATATTTTTATCTCAGGCTTTAGCAGATATTTGTTATAGAAAATTGTGAAAAGGCATTTTAAAATCTCAAAGTTTAATATTTAATATTTTTATTCATGTGTCTATTTATGTGTATATATTTGTGGGTGTATACATACATATAAAATATATATAAAATATGTTTACAATTAAATAAAGTTTGCATCCTGTATGCTAAAACTCTGATTTTGTGTTGAATCTCACATGGATAGACTCTTGACTTCAGAAAATTCTTCAGTAGAAGAAGAAACAGATGAAGATTAGTCATAGAGATTCATAAGGCTCAGATATATAGGCTAAAGAAAATACATATTGAAAGTAAAGATAAAATTAAATTATTTGGGTTTAGAGGTGTGGAAATTGAATCTGTCTTTAACTCATTTTTTTCTTATATGTGAGGGACATTATTAAGTTGGTGAAGATGAGTTACCCGAGTGAGAAAGTACCTCAGGTACCTATGTTCTCTTACATTAGTTCTATATGTAGCTATGTATATTTATATGTTTTATAGAAAACTTTAAGAGTGCAGAAAATATCAGATTATATTGATAAATTAAACTTGTGACTTTCAGAGACAACTCTAAGGTTTTCAAACATTGCTGCAAGTGTTTTTTTGCTTAGAAACCCAATATAGTAACAACTTTCTATATCTAAGCACCACCAGATTTAACCTTTTTAAGTAAATGGATTGTCTCCACTTATTCCCTGTTCTCTGAGACATTTTTATGTGGTTAGAACAGATTAAGGCAACCCAGCCATAGGAAAGCAGTGCTTCTCTGTTATTTTACAGCAGCCCTTATTCTCTCCATCTATTCATTCAGTGGGATGGTTCATTCTCCTTTCCTCTTTGCTTTCTGCACTGTATTAGTTATTGCTTCCTGTATGTCCGTATACACTTCTACAGTTTTTGTCCTGTTTTTCCATGCTTTTTGTTGTCAGCTCTATTCTGTCATATTGTGAGAAAGGGTGCAAAAAAAATTACATGAATTTCTATTTTGTTCACATCCCCTGTCCTTACTAAACTGTACTGAAGAATAAAGCTGTCATAGGGAAAGTAGGGTTTGAAAAGCCAGTGGTGAATGAGAGCTGTCAAACAGGTACAGCAAACTGTATTTACATTGAAGTTTAAGGACATGACAATGCTGACATAGACCAAAGAAAGCTGGTCAGGATACTGCAGTTGTGAGTGCCATACCCAGGTAGGGTTTCTACCCTGGATATCTATACCACAATTCAGAGCAAGTGGTGTGGGAGATCCATGCTAGTGAAATCATGCAGGAACTCCTTCAGTCAGGAATTGGAAGTTAGGGTGCCTGAAAGTTGACTGTAGCTTAAGGACTTTGTTGATGCATGCATGGATATGTGTGTAGGATGCATGTAGAACACTTCAAAACCATTGACAGTAGGTACTTAGAAGAGGTTTCTGCAGCAGCTGCAACAGGCTGCTGAAAGATGACAGTGTCCCACCTTTACATTGACGCTTACCTGCATCATAGGATGCTATCCTGAATTTAACTAAGGATCTGATTGTCCTGGAACACCGCATGTGTTTCAAAGGTCATGAGATTCAGAAGCACCATTCCAAGAAGTTGTGCTTAATGATTTCTAGCTGTAGTTAATGTCATTTAGTAATACTACTAACAGTTACTTATTCTTTCCTAACGAATATGACAGGTTGCATCTGCTGTGAACTTATCTCCTAGGTGCTCCCAGGCATTTGCCTGCAGGGAGCCTGAAATAAAAATGTTAATGGCATTGCTCTGAAACTCCAGCCATGCCCTGCTGCTCATGCATGTGGACATTGATGTTACTGCCTGAAATGATTCCTAGCAGACTAGAAGTGATTGTAAGCCTTTGGGAGCAGTAACGAATGAGTAATAGGCTTAGGAGGAAGAACTGAAGAGTGGCTTTTCAGAGGGTTTGGCAACAGAACTTTTACTTCTTTGAACACGGAATGATGTTCTGTGATCTTTGCTGGACAATGTTGTAAGCAACCTCAGAAAGAGGGGGAAAAAAAAAAAGAAATCTGCACGTAAAATCTTGGATGACTTAGGATTGAGAACTTTAGATTTGGATTGATGACAATAAAAGCCTACAGAGGCTACCTAGAGGCCTAAAAACTGAAAGATTATTCATACTAAGCTCAGAGAAGGGATAAAATGAAAGAATTAGTGGATCAAGCTATTGAACTTTTTTGTGTAAGGTATATAGAGAATAAAAAGGTAGTCATAATGCAAGATCAAAGCTATAACCTGGTTAGCATAATACTGATTGGGTGGAATAATTCACATGTTATGAAGATTAGTGGCAAAGAAAGCAGGATTGGCAAGCAGGAGGAGAGGAGGAAGCCTTTCTTTATGTAGGTGATGTGTTCTTTCAAGCTCAGAGAGTGGAAGCTGCAAAGGGATTGCTTGTGGAAACTGAACATTATGAGGAGAGGGAAAGAAGGACGCAGTTCTGCTTTGATGAGAGTCTGCCACAGGCCACTAAACCAGGAAAATCTGATTAATATTAGGCAGCTATGTACCTGAGGTTACCTTGAGCATGCTTCTCTTTCTGTTGCCAAATCTCATTTGGACAGGATCTGCAGCCTTGGTTTTCTGCGTTCATTCTGATATGGCTGATGGTATTCTCAGTCCTTGGGTTACCCAGTGTTAGGTGTATACATAATACATTTTGGATTAAAGTGACCATGAAGTGGTGGAAATTATCATTCTTAGGAAGCTGGTGAAGGGGGAGAGGAATGAAGGTAGTGGATTTCAGGAACATGAACATAAGCTGAGATGAGCTTATGTGATGTCCCTCAGGGATCGGTGTTGGAATCGGTCTTGTTCAACATCTTTGTCGGTGACATGGACAGTGGGATTGAGCGTGCCCTCAGCAAGTTTGTCGGTGACACCAAGTTGTGTGGTTCGGTTGATATGCTGGAGGAAAGGAATGCCATCCAGAGGGACCTCGACACGCTTGTGAGGTGGGCTGATGCCAACCTGATGAAGTTTAACCTTGCCAAGTGCAAGGTCCTACAGCTGGGTGGGAGCAATCCCAGGCACAGCTACAGGTTGGGCAGAGAAGAGATTCAGAGCAACCTTGCTGAGAAGGACTTGGGGGTTTTGGTTGATGAAAAAATGAACATGAGCCAGCTTCAGTGTGCGCTTGCAGCCCAGAAAGCCAACCGTATCCTGGGCTGCATCAAAAGGAGCGTGACCAGCAGGTCGAGGGAGGTGATCCTGCCCCTCTGCTTTGCTTTCGTGAGACCTCACTTGGAGTATTGTGTGCAGTTCTGGTGTCCTCAACATTAAAAGGACATGGAACTGTTGGAACAAGTCCAGAGGAAGGCCACGAGGATGATCAGGGGACTGGAGCACCTCCCATATGAAGACAGGCTGAGAAAGTTGGGTCTGTTGAGCCTGGAGAAGAGAAGGCTGCGTGGAGACCTCATAGCAGCTTTCCAGTATCTGAAGGGGCCTATAGGGATGCTGGGGATGGACTCTTCATTAGGTACTGTAGTGAGAGGACAAGGGGTAATGGGTCCAAACTTAAACAGGGGAAGTTTAGATTGGATCTGAGGAAGAAATTCTTTACTGTAAGGGTGGTGAGGCAGTGGAATGGTTTGCCCAGGGAAGTTGTGAATGTTCCATCGACTGGCGGTGTTCAAGGCCGGGTCGGGCAGAGCCTTGGGTGACATGGTTTAGTGTGAGGTGTCCCTGCCCATGGCAGGGGGGTTGGAACTAGATGATCTTAAGGTCGTTTCCAACCCTAACTATTCTATGATTCTATGATTTTATGAGGACTCCATGGTAAACTTGAGATAACTCAAGTTTGGGGAATATGGCAATTCCTCAATGAAGCTTCTTGAAGGGTTCATTGTAAGTAACCTTTATTGTGGTGAAAGACCAACTTGGTTAAATCTTTACTGACGTCAAATGCCTTTTCAGCGAAACTACTTCATGTGGGTTTTTTTTGGACAACAGTCTGTCACATTCTTTCAAATACTGATGGTAGGACTGGAGAAAGTGCACATTATTATCCATTCTGTTTGCTGCAGAAGCCAAGGGTAATGTTTTTCTTGCAATTTAGTGCCTTTCTCTTTGAGGAAGTATGTTGTTTTCCCAGGGGCCTACAGACATTTAATAGAAAAATGATGCTATTTCTAGTGGCTGGGTATTCAATGGAAAATGTTAACTGCATCTCACTCTATTTACCTATCATTGGTAGTTTATATAACTGTAGGAAAAAAAAATCCTATTGTTCAATCTATAGATTACAATAAATATTGAGGTAGTTTTCCAGTTTGTGAAATAAGAATGCATGTGTTGAAATTTATATATTTCTGTATTAGAAATTGCTAAAATTTCAGTAAGCCTAGTTTAAAGTGAATTATTCTTCAGGGTCACATATTAAAAAAGGTTTTTAAACTTTTTGTGAGCAGACAAATGGTTATTTTTTTTTTATATAGCTTCTACTGGCTTACGTTTGTTTCAAATTCTTATTTACCAACTAACAATCTCTTTGTTATGAAAACTTTTAATATTTAAAATACACTGTTTCTCAGTTCTATCTATAATTCTTTCATTTTATGACTCATGCTTAAAATATTTCTCCAGAATTTGAAATGACTGTGTTTTATGTGATAACTAGAAAATCTGGTGATTCCTATAAGAGATGGCTTTTTCAGCTCTAAGTATAAACCTGTTGACTACAAACATCTACATGAACTTGCTGCAGTAGAAAAAATGGCATCTGAAAAAAATCAATTAAAGGTATGGTTTTTGTATTATTTGTAATGTGAGTGACTTTAAAATTAAATAATCGTGTTTCTTTTCACTGTCCAAAGGAATCTGAGAATGAATAGGGATAACAAATTGCTATAACAGTGTTCAGTAAATGGGGGCAACAGATGGGGAGTTTATCACAGTGTTATTGTGATTTGGACATATTAATGGCAATGTGTGGGAATTCTTTGAATGAAAGGTGCAAAATATGTGTGGATTTGGTTTACTGAAAAGGCAGGAAAAAATAGTATTTGAGTGCTCTGTGGAAAATCGTCCAGACTTATTATGAGAGCTACTCAAAATACTGGGGGTAATGAAGAATTTATAGGAATAAATGGGAATGGGAAGTTGATCCAGGAAGAAACAAAACTAGATGAAGTGAGGATTTTGAAAAGTCCAGCTGAGGCTGATCTTGAAAGAAAATTGAAAGGGTTTTATAGCTATAGAATGTAACTGTAGAGGTAGACAATTAGAAAGGTATAAATAGCTGCTACATGGCCCAAGTGGTAAAAACATAGCTTATTTAATGCTAGTAAAGTTTAATGAAAACTTTACCTCCACTTTTATTAAGAATTAGGATTATATGTGGACAAAGCAGAGTAAGTAGCAGAACTGGAGAAGCAGCAGAAGTCAGGGCTGTCAAACTGGAAAGAAGACTTAAGTACCAGATTTTCACCGTCCACTAATGCAATTTCACATATTCATATTTTCTGTAATTCTGATCTTAGAGGCATTTAATAAGTCCATGCAACAATGGGTGGTACCATATGAGTTGAAAATAGCAAAGCAAATTAGTATATTCAGATTTTGGAAGCACTTTTGGCAGTGATACACCCAAAGTCCTCAATGACATGCAAGTTAGAATACAAGGTGAAGAGAAGGATTTGTAAACGCAAGAAAGAGAATGGAAAGTAGGACCCATCTGTAAATATGGAAGAGGACAGGGTGAACTCTGGTAGCTCTCCAGACAGCCTCACTTCATCCTTTACATTAGGCATATGCCAAACATTAAGACACAGTTCTACCTTTGCAGAACAAGGACCAAATATTAGAGAAAATGTAAAGAGAGAATTAGAAAGATTAAGATATAGCTCAGACACAGCTAACTAGAATGCTGCGTGTGACCTTCATGATTATCGTATATCTCCTCCATGTCTCCCCAAATAATAAAGGGAAAAAAAAAAAAAAACATAAGAAAACCTGAAGTTCTAAAAGAAAAAAAAAAAAGTCCTTTTATGTCTAAATCATATTTAGAAATTCTTTGAACTGAAGTAATTAAAGGAAATACTTTGGTTAGCAACTTAACCATATACTTTTTTTTTGCTGTTGTTCTGCTGCTCTTTCTTAAATCCTAGTGAATGGAATATATACAGTACCAACAAGCATAATTTACTAGTTTATACTACTATCCTGAAGGCCTTGCAACAAAAAAGGGGGTTGCTTGTGCAGCTCCTCTCTCTGTATTTAAAATAGAAAAGTGTGACAGTGAATGAGAGAAAAAAATACATGCTTTCTTTATAGTATTGCTTCCTTTAATGCATGTGAGGATAAATATGTCAAGTGCTGGCAGATATTTCTTCATGTATTGGCAGTACAAAATTCTACTGAATTCATTCAAGCTTTAAACTAACTTTTCATTGCCTGTCTTTTGGTATTTCACCTTTTCAAGTGTTTTCCAACTGAGTAGGTAGTAAAATAGATATGCTGAAAGCTCCACAGAGAATAGAATGTGTTCCAACTACTACTTTTTTGTTGCTGATTCAGGCTATCCAAATTTCAAAGTGCTGAAGTTACTCCTTCAGTGAGTTAGAACCAAAAAAGTAAATGGTAAATCAGTTGCCGGCCATTTAAGAAAGAAAAATACAGCACATACATAAAAAAGCTAATATTGCAGCAGTTAGGCATATAATGTCATTGTTGACGTTACAAAATAATTTCAAGAGCGTATTACACTTTATGTACAGAACTAGTTTAACTTTTCACTTAAGTTTTAGAATTCATTTGAAGATATATGTGTTTTCAGATTACTTCAAATACAGTATTCTGTTTGCTGAAGTCTGGTTTTAAGCATCTAATGGTAATCAAGAGAAAGCTATAAGTAACATGAAAATACATAAGCAATAAAAATAAGGAGGCATTATCTTTGATTCAGAAGCATTGTAACATACCAATTGAAAGCATAAAACAGGTGCTTTAAAAGTTGCTTATAGTACAGTCACATATGCAGCTTCCTATAAACACCTTGTTTCTCATCCAGTCACATCATGTCTCCGTAGCATCTATTGCAGCTTCTTACCTAAGTAATACCCACTAAAGCAGGCTTGCTGCAGAAGCACAGTGGTTCTTCATAGGGAGAACCACATTCTGATTGTGGTTCTCCATGTGACTATATAGAAAACACATATTCAACCAGATATAGTAAACTTGGATTCAAGAGGTGTAAATGTTTCTAGTTTCAAAATTTGAATTATTTTGTTTTGAAGTTAAGATTTTAGCTTTGCTGGTGGGTGAATGGGGGGCTCTGATTCAAGAAGTGATGGGATTCTTGCATATCTGTGCATGAGTCCTGCAAGGAAAAGTTCAGTGAACTTTCTCTTTGAGAAGCATGCTGGTGTCACTTACCCAGGGAGAACGGGTTTGCTCCCCCTGTTTTTATGCATGTGGATGCAGAGAGGGTAACTGTGGTTTTTTCCAACTTTCACCGAGCAGGAAAGTTGACTAAGCATTTTAAACAGCAGATTGCTTCTACCTGAGCCAAGTGGGAAACCAGCATTTTTTACTTGAAACATTAATTCTTTCCTGAACTAGATGTGGAGTGACATCTTTATTCATTTCTTCCTGTTATGAGCTAGGGCAAGATTTTCCGTTGTTTTTTTTTCCTTGTCTTGCTATCATTCTGCAGTAGAATAATGTATCTGCATGAAGTATGGTCTGGGGAAGCAAAAAAAAGGGGGGGTGTGTGAACTGTGGGAGCCTTTGGAATCAGAAGGGTGTTTGCAATGAGAATAAGTTGGCTGGGGCAGAGATGAGGTTAGGTGTAATGGAGGAAGATGGTGGCAAGGTGGCAAAAAGAGAAGGAGCAGGAAAGGAGCCAGTTCTGAACTGAAATGCTGTTTTGTCCCATTAAGAGGCCAGAAGGCAGTCGTGATGGTAGGAGGATGACAGAGAACTGACTTGTCTCGGGGTCTTCTGGCAACCATAGACTTCTCATCCTTTTTCCTTCACTGTTGGTTGGCCTGAGTTGCCTGGCTGCCACTTCATCAGCCTTTCCCTGACTGCTTTTCCTCTAGTTTAAGCAGTAACTCCATCTATCTCAAAAGCATGTATTTTTGTTTTATCTGAAGTTTGAAGCAATGTTTTGTGAAGCCCTCAGAAAGTTTCCGAGCCTCTTTAATTGGGCAGATTTTGAAAAAGCACTCTTTTTTAGTAACCAATTTTTTGTTGTTTTTTTTTTTTTCCCCAGAGACACACTTTCACTTTTTCATCTTCCCACCTTTAAGAAAGTGTATTTTTCTTTCTCCTGCACATCTTTCCCCCATTCACCTCCTGGGTAATGGGGATGGGAAAGAAAAGGGGGAAAAAAGGGAAAGAAAAGGGAAAAAAAGGGAAAGAAGAAAATGGACTGATTTTTTTTTTCCACCTTCTCCTCTCATTTAATTGTTATTTAAATGGATTTTTTTTTTTCCATGAAAATTGGGTACATTTGAACCTGTTGTTCTTTGGAAAAAAAAACGGTTTGAAAAAAACTTTTAAGTTCACCATTCTGTTGTTAAAAGTTTCCATGTGAAGGCATTTAATAAAACTATTGAACAGATTCAGATACTTACAAGCTTTAATTTTTCCTGCAGATTAAAAAAACAGAACAATTTTCAAAACATAACAAAGAGCAAATGCTGCTGAAACAGCATCGGCAAGTGTGGTGGCAAGAGCATAAAAGACTGAGTGAGAACAGGTAAAAGCTGAGGGATAATTAGCCATTATTAAACAAATACTTCCGTAGAAAGAGATTCTGATGTGGTATACTTGATTCGAAGGACATTAAGAGAAAAATATTAAAATATCTGAACTGAAGATAATTTTTGTGCAGGACATGCGAGTTTGTGATCTACATTGGAAGGGACCTGCAGACGTTAAGAGAACACAGAAAGGGAGGGGAGAACAGAGTGGATGTTGTTCTATGTGTACCTCTCCATGATGATCTAAGCTGTTTAGTTGTCCTATTAACATCTGAAGAGCAGGTATTTGTAGGAGTATCAGAAGTTTTCAGATGCTTTTTAATTCCTTCAGAGTCCATATCTAAAAGTACATATTGAGTTCATGCTTAGAACAGGGAACGTTAATGTTCTTGTCTATTAGCTTGTGTTTCGTGTATACGTACAGCAGATCAGTGAGAGCATTTCTTGCTCAGAGGGGTGTGGCTTCCATACCACCCAGGACAATGTCCAAGTTCTGCACTTCTTACCTTCCCAGGCAAAGAATCCCTCTTTTTACGTAATTATTAGAGTATTTGAGGCTTAGCATTCTTGAAAACATGAGTAAGAAATTGAAACTTCTGTAAAGCTCATATTCATACCTTCCAGGCAAAAAGCAGAAGCAGAAATAAAGGCTTTTCTTGATGAAGAAAGCCATAAGCACAAATTTTTTCTGGATATGAAGGACTTGGGTAAGAACCTTTTATTTGTTTCTTGATTATTTATTAGAATCAAAATTATCTTGATTATTTGAGTTTTTAAATCCCTGTCTTGACAGGTTTAGATTTTAAAAGCACAGTGCTGTGTAGTATCTTGTGTGTTTGAGAAAGCCTTATGTTTTATTTGGATATAGAGCATAAATTATCAGAGGAGCGGGATACATACCAAACAAATACTATAGCTCCTATCTGGCAACTACAAGAGAATTTGAAATTATGGCTGAATGAAATGCAGTGCTACCTCTCAGAAGAATCTTGCCTGAAATTTAAGATCAATCCAGTTGAGATGTTGCAACAGGTTGGTATTTAACTTTATTTTTACAATTTATTATCACTGTATTTTTATCATTTTCATTTGTTTTTATGTGCTACTTTGAAATTATAACTCAAATTCAGAGTATCCCATAACCTCTTTACCTGCCATAGTATAAATCTGCTTCACTAAAATCTATAAAAGCGTAGCATTGTAGAACTGGAAATCAGGCTCTTTGTTTCAAAATAAGAAATTTCATACTAAAACCAGATGAAGAAGTAACAGTAATTTATTTCATGAAATAGATCAAATCTGTGAAGAAGCAACAGAAACCAATTTTGGAATTCCTTATCCTTGAAAGTTTGGCTTTGGAAAGAGAGATGGAAGACTATAAAACAGAAGTAAGCTTTTCCTTGTAAGTTTAGTTAGCAGTTTTTTGAGGGAGAAAATAAAATGCAGAATAGTCTGCTGAGTAGCATTTTTTTATCTCAGGCATTAGCGCATTCTTTTGAAGAGAAAAATGGACTTTTCCTTGAAGTTCCTTCAGCACTACTGTCTTTGGAATGCCCCTACCCTGATTTGAAGACCTTCCTTATCAATGAATGCTGAAAGCTTGCAAGTGGGTACTGGTCTAAGCTTCAAGAGATTGATCAACAGCTAGAAGTTTTATGTAGGTAATGACGTGTTTCTGAATTTCTTCTTTTGGGTATAAAATAAGTAACTATAATGTGTTTTGTAATCTGTAGATCCTGCAGTTGCATTTACCATTAGAGTTGGTTCTGTTTTGTACAGAGCAGAGAATAGTTGATGCACTGCCCGGCAACCTGGGGTTAAATAGTCATTACTGTTTACACAGCTGAGAGAATTGAGGCCATCCTTTCAAAAGCTCTCATCTGAAATAATAAGTGAAATGTTTTGTGGATTAAAGAGCCAACAGTCTGGTGTACGTCAAATATCCTCTCTAAATGCTTTTGTATGAATAGAAATGATCCTTTCTCTATGGTAATCACACTATCGAATTTATGCCAGAAAAGTACAGTCTTTGAGAGACATCTAGAATGTATTTATCTATAAAGCAGATACATAGGTCCAATCTTTTAACAAATTTTGGATTGCTGCAGTAATTCTCATCACAATGAAATGTAAAAAATATATGTAGCTGTGATTCAGATAAACTGAAAGAAGGAGATATTTTTCTGTAAACAAAAAAGTTTATAGAAAGAGCATAAACTTAATGATCTAGAAATGTAACATAGCTGTATATTAGTAGTAAAAGCTTAGCTTTTCTGCGGAGGCTAACTTGAGTTCAGGGGATACTGAGTTGCAGATATTGGACCATCATTAACTTCTTTTTGTCATCTCTTCATATTCCTCTGGCTTAAAAAGGAATCAGGTTTTAACAAGACTGAGAATAGGAAGGTCAGAATTGTTTGAATCCTTGGCAAAAGAAAATGGGGAGAGCAGTCCTAAGTTTCTTTGGTAAAACAATCACACACTGCTTCTAAATCTCCCTCTTTTTCTAGATATGCTTACAGTGCAGCACTTAAATCTGCTACTGCTGCTGAGTTTGGGGATGCTGAAACAGGTTTAAAATGTTGGGTCCCATAGGAAGTGATGATATACTCCACTGATTTTTTGATAAATTGTACAGGTATTCTGTAGTTTCTTCTGTTATCTGAAGCATGTATATTATTACTGTAATATCCTAGCTAGTAATACTTACTAGGAATTGTTCTGCTCTTTCCCGTATTTTTATTTGTTAAGCAGCAAGTGGCAAATTTATGGCAGTTGCTTTGCTGCTGTCTCTTATATTTTGTTACGGTTGCTCTTTTGGAAGAAGTTTCGAAAACCTCTGTGAGAAAATATGTGACAAATACTAAATCATTAAATATGTACAAGTCTTTCTAGTGGCTTTAATTAAAATTGTGTTTAAGCAACACAATTTTGGTGAAACTTTATAAATTTAAATCTCTTGATCCACACAGCATGTGTGCTACTGAATAATAGATGGACGTCAATGTAGGCAGCGGAATCTATGAAAATGGTTGAAAAATCTACCATGGTATTTTCATTGATCATGTGCCAGGTTTGAATTTAAGTGTTGAGCTAGCTTATTTTGCACTGATAATTAAGTAACATCGAAACTTAAATGATAAAATACCATATTTGGAAGAGAAAGAAATTCAGTTGGCATAAAAACATATGCAGTGGTACTTTGAAGGAATTAATTTATGGTAGCTAGTTGGGGAAAAAAGAAATGGCTGTAGCTGGGAAAGATGCTGGTGGTAGTGGCAGTGGCAGCAGTCTGCTGGTGGGATGGAAGGGTAGGTTGCGTAGGACAATTTACTCAATTTGGATCAGCCCATGCCCGTATCGTTAGCTGGGAATGTATGAAATCATAAATGAACCATCAGTAATTATCTTAGCATTTTATTTAGAGCTAGATCTTGGTCTTTTTTTTGTTTGCCTTCTGGTCTTCAAGTCTTTAATGTATTGCTCATTTATGGTTCTATGATGTTATCCACAACATTAAAAATGTGTTTTCAATAAAAAGAGCAAGACTTGGTTCTTGTAGAATTGCTTACTTCCAAGATCTGGGTTTCACGAAAGACACAGCACTCTCTGTCAGTTCTTACTTTTATATTGGCTAACTTGCATGAAAATATTCTGCAAGATTACACAAGATACAGCCTTGTGATATAAGTGTTCTGTAATTCATCAAGCTAACTTTGATCCAACTAACATGGATAATACAGTCAAAAATGGTGTGACAGGTTTTTGATCTTGGCATGTACCCACTGTACTCTGCTGATTAATACAGCCTTAATGAAGCCTTTGCTATTGTTGACATTGTTCTATAGCCAAAGATACCAATCATACTCCTGCTATACTATTTTCTCGTGTTTGTAATTTGAGAAGTTGCTCAGCAGACCAATATAATTATATAACTAGTTACTTCCTCTTAGGATTGTTTCTCTGTACTTGTTCTTCTCTCATCATATGCTTTAATGTACAGCAAAGAAACCTTAAGTTAATGCTAGTCTGGCATTACACATCTCATTGTTCAACTGTTCAGACTGTCTGGAACAGAAAATTTAGAAAATGTGCATGGAATTTCCAAAGAAGAAAAATCAGAATAAGCTACTGTTCTGGTCTGCTCTTTGTGTGCTTTTCAGTCCTACTAGAATGATCATCACAGTGTTTATTGCTTTTGCAAACTGAAGAAGAATTTGGTGGTTTTGGTTTGTTTGGGTTTTTTTTAAGCGTAATATAGTATTATAATGCTTTATAATCTAAATTCACTTCTTTTACTGCTGCTAAACCACAAATTTTTGTGTTTGGGAAATACCCAAGTCCTGAGTTATCCCACAAATTGTGCACTTGGAATTGATACATTTGTTATAGCTGAATATTCCTTAAGCACTTAATTATATTTTTGCCACAATCTCCAAAGGTGTCCGAATTATTTAAATAACTGAAGGATTACTGTAGTAGTGCATATTCAGTACTGCGTCTTCTGTAACACCATTTCAAGTGAATAGGATATTAGGACTAAGTCAAGTGACTTTAGTACCTCTTTTCAGGTCTATTACCAGGGTGTTTATCAATCAGCAATGCCATAATTAATAGCAGGGAGTTAACATCTCACTTGGTGGTATCTTGCAGTCTGCGTCTGCAAATTCAGCAAGATGGCAGTGCATCAAGTATGTGTTGCTGTTGTGAAGTATATATGGGGATTATAGAGTGCAGAGGGTAGCTTCCCCTCAGAGTTGTTTGTATTCTTCAGAATGTGTAAAGCCCTGGATTAATGGCGGGTAAATCTGTTTCAAAGGAAGCAGCTGCCTCAGGGTTGTTTATTATAGGACAATTGCTGTGTTTTAGTTCTGAAACAAAATGAAAATTGTACTGTTTTCTAGTAGCATAATACATACAAGAAAAGCAACCACTGTGTTTAAAATTTGGGTCATGCATTCAGCCTTGTAAAATCTGTCAGTATCTTGACACTGAAGAAGCCTGGTATTAGCTTAAATATTAATGTAAAACGTGTTGGCACTTTTCAAACTCATTTTAGATGAGATCTTCCTTTCTGGAATTTTACAAAAGTTTAAGTGATGTGACATCTTGAATTCAATCAGACATGATATTTTGGAATTTCCATGCATTTAATGGTCACAAATACATTGGGCTGGATCGTGCTTCTGGTTTTTTGTCTGTGAACAGCTGACAAAATCGCAGCACAGCTGACAGATTTTGGCGCAGCTGACAAACCAAGGCATTGGCAGTCTGTCCTTACTTACAATGAACTACTTGTAGCTCTAGCTCTAGCTGATTGCTCCCCAGAGTATTATCCACAAACCTTAATTTCTCCATCTTATTCCTGTATAGAGATTCATTGTTAGCTGGCCATTACAGGAATGTACAAGTCAGAGGGAGCCTTGAGAGATGTGTGAGATACAGAAGGCAGAAACCCGTGCAGCAACTGGTGCGTTTGCCCTTGTGTGCTGGAAGCAGAGGAGATCACTAGACTGCCCTTCAGACCTCTCTGGTTTTCCCTGCTTTCAAGACCATTGCGTAATGTTTCCTGACCAAGATGTATCTTCCTCTGCCTTACTCTTCTTGTAGGTGGAAACCCTTTATTTGTTCACAAACCTGCATGGTCAGAAATATCTTAAGATTAGTAAGAAAGAGAATCTCAGCTTTTAGAACTGTCTTATTACTGTCACTAAAATAATGTGTTCAAATGGCACCATATGGAGGTGTATCAGAACTCGCAGAAGAGGATTACTTATTTGTTTCAGAAATTACAAGAGGTAGTTCAGAATCCAACCCATGAACTAGTAAACACTTTCTCAGGATGGCTGGTACTCCCTCCGAGTAAAGGCTACCAGGGTTTCATGGTGGTTCTTCTAATAAGCAAATAAGTAAAATATTTGGGTTGGAAAGACAAGCATGCTAGGTGTTATCTTAAGAAAAAAGATATTTTTAACTAGTTCATCATCAGTAGTAGCAGTTGCAGTGAAAGAGATTTAATCATAGCGAAGAATAATTAATTTGTTCATTAAAGTTGTTCTTCAGAAAGACCATACCTCAGAATATCAAATTATGACACAGAGATTCTAAAATTAATAAATGAACTGATTTCGTGGAGAAGGTCCTTCTAGAGAAAAGGGAGAAGTTTAAAACATTCATTTCTGAGAATCAGTTGTGAGAAATTTTTCTTAGAGGAAGTAAATGTTGCAAAAATAGCACTTGTTTCATTACCACCTCTGTGACAAAGCTCAGGGACTCTTTGGAGAACTGTGTCTGTTCTTCAAGACCTTGAGCTTGAAGGTTTTAAGATATTACAGCAACTGTCTCTGTTTGAAGGATTCCTTATCCCCATTTCGCTTTCCAGTGTGCTATTTCTTCTTCAGATTTAGCTTATGAAAAATCCTCAGCTCAGACATCTATATTCATTGTCTGTTACGAGAAATTTAAGCAATCACCTATAAAGAAACACTTTCATTGCTACTCTGCTTTTGCTAACATAAATTCACTTTTTTATGTTGTCTCTAACATTTGCTTGATAGTTGTCACTGCAAATTAACTTTTTAGAGGAGCTAGATCTTTTCTCTAGGCCCTTTCGAAACCAAGTCAATTTCTTTTCATGATGGCTGGATTTAATAACAAACAGCTGGGTCCTAGAAATAGGTGTCAGTTATTTCACACAGTTCATAAGAAGAGAAAGGAAAATAGGTAGAAATATAAATGAGATATATCTCACGTCAGCTTGTAGAGGGAAAGCTGTCTCTTTCCACAACTTTATGAATTTCACCCTACTACTGAGTCTCCAGGTCAGGATTATTACTGTAGTATTTCCAGTCCTAAATCTGTAGCTGCACAGGTGATGGGAAGCTCTTCTGTATGAGCTTGCACTGCTGTACTGCAATATATCACTGTACAGCAAGTGTTTGAAGTCTTGTGTAAATGGGGAAGTCAATAGGCTGCAAGATGAGGTATGACTTAGGAATGCTTCATACACCTCAGTCGCTGCCCCTGGTGGGCTGTCAGTTGGCTGGCTGGCATTCTTTTCATGAGAAGTTAGGTTTCTGTTGAATTCTGTTTTTTATTGCCTACATTTTGTGATTCTATGATTCTATAAATTACTCCAGGGCTGTCAACAAATGCTGATTGTGAACCTTTCTCTCATGTGAAAAGGCAAAGACTGAAGTGTCAGTGTAGGATCTCTGTCCTGTGACATAATACTGCTGCCTGTGGACTTCAAGTCTCATTAAAGTTAATTTTTGATGTGTTACTTTCATTTTACTCTATTGCTAACCAGATAAGCTACTCAAAAGCACTACCACAGAACGCCAGACAAGAGTTAGAGCTTTCTATCTTTCTGCAAAAAAACCTTTAATGACTGGACTCTGTCTGTACACAGTAAAAATGTTATTACTGTGAGGTTTCTGTTTTGCTGTTTGTAGTACTAATGGCTGGGATACCATTATTAGAGCCAGTTGACGCAGGTGGGATGTGTTTTCTCCTTACCTGGACACCTTCGCTGTGATGCTGTCTGCATAAAAGATGAGTAACTTTAAACTTTTATTCAGAGAAAAAGAAAATAGAGAAAAATACACATAGAGTGCAAGCAGCAAGGTGTTCATTACTAGGGAATAGTGATTTTAATATTCCCTTGTATTTGGTTATCGTTAAGTTGCCATCATCCTCATCCTGGAATAATGATTCTGTGCTGACATGTTACGGTGAGCTAAGAATCATTTTTGTTTCATGAAAGTCACAGGATGAAGAACGGAAGTGGGGAAGAAGGAACCTCCGATCACTAGGTGTCTCCAGAAAGATGGTGAAAGTTAAATCCCTCTTAATACTATAAGGGTAAAAATAAAGCCCATGAGTTTGTGTGAAGCAAACTGTAAAATAAATGCCTTCAGTTAGGTGAAGATAAGTGGACCTCTGTCCAGATATGTGTCAACTTCGTGGCAAAGCATGCAACAGCAGAAAGTGCCAATGGAGCCAGTGGAGAGTGGAAAAGGTGAAATGCATGTCACTGAGAGATTGGGTTCCCTTGCCTGACAGGATAATATTTCAAAAACGGTTTGTTGAAATGGGATATTGTGTCTTTGCATTCTTGAGATATGTCTGCAAGTGAAGCTTTCCATTTCTCAAAACTAACATGTCTAGGGATATTTTCTTCTTTCCTCCTTTGGTGTCCCAGAATATTGTACAATATAATATATTTTGAGTTTACTGTACAGTGTTTTTTAAAGAAAAGTTGTATTAAACTGGATTACATAAAATATTTTTTAGTACCTGTGTTTACTGTTCTCTCTTTAGAGATAAAGCTAGATTGTATAATAAAATCTAGTTTGATATTAATTACATATGAGCATCTCACCAAAAATCCTCTTTTTTTTTTTTTAAATACCTGGTATTTCTGCCTACATAAAGTTGTTGTTCTAACATCTTAACAAATGCAGTGCTATTAAATACCCAGACACCACTGATGGCTCAGGAAGTCTGAGAGCTGGAAACAGTTGGAGGCTGCAGGAATTTGGTGGGGGGTAGAGTCAAATGATTGCCTTTTAATTTTCCCTAGGCTTTTAGTCACAGAGACCTTTTGGTCTGACTCAGTGTTGCTGCTCATACGTTAATGCTGACAATAAAAGCCTGGCGTTAATCTCTTCAAGGCCAAGAGTTCAGGTTGAGGCTAAAATCTAATCTACTAAATCCAAACCTGTGGTACCCTGCTTTTATTTTATATTACTTCTTGCTACTCTGGTTTTCTGAAATAAATAAATTAATACTGATTACTACACCTCCTATTTTTTTAAAAATGTGTATCTTACACCTTGCTGATGAGTTTATGGCTGTCAGAAGTTTGTTTCTAAGCTAGTTCATTTAGCTGCACACAGGTATTTTGACTTCATTCTGGTCTTTTATTTAGTGCTCGGGGGTAGGGACTGCTCACCTTCCTCCTTTTCACACTGTATTTTATGTGTGGTGTGTCTGTTCATTAATACAATGTTGAGAAACACTGTATCATTCCCTAATAAAAAACCTAGTTAGAAAAGGAACAATTCAGTCGAATGATGGCACAATAAATGGTCGCATTAGAAAAGAAATATAGGTTTGCTTTCCTTCATAGAAGTAAGTCTAAATTTCTCTGCTTTGATCCAACATCCAGTTTACAGATTCAGGATTGTGAGCCCACTGAAAGGTTAGGCTTTAAAGGTAAACTAGACCAACTCCTCCTTTTCAAATGTTAAATTCTACTAGGGCTGATTGTTTTGCATTTCTGTAGCAACACTGAATGGAATGAAGAGGATCAGTGGATTTTCCAGGCTGTTATCAATCAGTATCCAAGTGATCTTCAGAAGAAGACGAAATTGTGCCTCGATGTGCTGCAGAGATACCTTCCTCACAAATCTAGGCATGATCTGGTCAGTGTTGTTTTAAATAGTAGATCAGTTATATAAATTCTTACATAAACCATGTAGTGAACATTTGTATTAAAGCATGTTTATAAAAGTTTTTATTTAAAAATTTATTTATTATAAACTGTATTCTACGCAGTGAAGAAGGCATGTCCCTGTCTTCAAAATACATGAACTTAAAGCCTTGTCACTTCTTCAGGATAAGCACTGTGGAGATTTTATGCTTCCACATACTCTTACAGCCAAATTCACAGAATTAGTTTGTTAACATTGCTTTTGCTGTACAGTTTTATAGCTATGTCACGCTATTCAGCTTCTCTTGGCATTTTTCTTTTTTGATGAGGATGTATAGCATTGTTGCACTGTCTAGGAATAGTTATTTTAATTGATCTGTGGCACATATATAGCAGGAAGAGTGAAAAGCTATGTCCTGCTCTCAGGGAGAGGCTATTTTTACATGCATAATGCCTTTCAAATTGATTGCTGATTCTTTTTACACTCTACAGTGAATAAGCACATAGCAGCTAATAGCGAAACCCATTTGAAGGCCAGAACTCTTCAGGATGTCAGAAGTAAAGCAGGAGTCTTTTTTTATCTCTGCATGTATTTTTAGACCATCTACTTCCCTGTGTTTGAGGAGTGCCTAATGCAAAGGAATGGCAGTGAACTGATACTAATAATTAGCAGAGTTTCATAAAAATTATATTTCTTGTGGATTTCAGAACTTTTGCCTCTAAGAACTAGGCTAAATAATTATGTGCTGTGTACATTGTAGTTATATTTTAATCATAGTCATTATTAGTGGGTCTTCCTAATTCTTTGAATGTTCATTTTAACATTTTAAAATTCTAAATTTAAAAATCATAATTCTGCATTGAATTGATACCTCTTAGTATGTATATTAGCATGATAAATACAGAAATGTTTAAACAGTACTAAGAATCTGTTTTTAAAACATTTGGGTTACATTAGAATACTAAACTTAGAGCCCTCTGTGCCTCCTTCTGTCAGTAGAAGAATGGTGAGTCCTGAGTGCTTAATCCAGTAGCAGATCACAGAGATCTGTTTTAGAAGTGCAAACTCCGTCCCGTTTCTTGCTTATGAGTGTCTCAGCTTTACATGCATGCTAGCGAGGCTCACTCAAGTTTGGCCAGCAATGGCAGTGTGAACTGCTGATGTGGTGACATATATACGTTTGATTGAAGGGAATCTACCTTATCTTCGTCCAGCTATGAGCTGGTAGGAATGTCTCTAAGCTGGGCAGCAGATGAGTCAGCAAACTCCATCCCCTGCTAAAAGCCCGGAAAATAGCACCAGGAATGGTCCCCTTGAGCAGCTAACTGTCTCTAGAATCTCCTTCATCCTGGTGACTTATGTTTGGGGAGAGATACAAGGCAGGTTGAAGACTCTAATGCCTTGGTTAGTACTCCCATCAAAGTCTTGAAGCTTGAATGTCCTTGAGAGCCTCACTGAATAAGGCTAAGGAAGGTGTTTTTAAGATGTAACACTCACCATTTTTGTTACGTGGTGAAATTGGTGGTGGCAGTATGCTGCTTGGCAAGCTAAAAATCTGTTTCTGCGTTTCCTGTTAGGAAAGAAAAAGTGAAGCTAACTCACACCTGTACTGCATTTGTATTATTGCTTTGTGTTCCTCTAGAGATTGTGATTTGTGACAAAAAGCCTCATCTTGCTAAAGGTGCTCAGTATCTCTGAAGATGTATTGAAAGGACCCACTTACATTTTGTGTACTTTAGGGCAGGAAAGAGCTGTTGAATTTAATTTATTGATATTGCAGAAGCATAGTTCAGAACAGAACAGTGGGACAGCAGCGTATTGAGATGCCATGTGGTACAAGCAGGCAGGGAAAGGCTGGAGTGGTATCACTGCCTGTCAACACTGGGGGGCTGGCACCGGACAGAATACTTGTGGATTCCATAGGAATACTGGTGATATAATGATTAAATCAGTTCTAGTCAAGGTTTGCAAAAATGTCTAGAATTATTTTATCTATGCATAGTTTTAAAACCTTTCTGAAATGCTTTACTTTTTTTTAGGTTGTTCATAAGAAAGCTTGGGATCATTACCATTTCATTAGGAGTCGGCGCAGAGCCTTGATATTAGATTGGGCTCAAACTAGGAAAGCCTTTTTACTTAAGGCAGTGACGACTGCTGCTGAAGCCTCGGCTGCTCATGAGATGGAAGTAGTGCTGGCTAACACCAGACGAAAGCAACTGGAGATTTGTGCTGACCTGAAAGCAAAGGTAGGTTCCTTTACAAATCTACCACATACAAATCTGGTTTTACTCATAAATTCAAAATGAAGTTACAGCATTTAAGTGAAGAAAACCTTACTGAAGCTGGTTGTCATCTTCTTTTTACTGGCCTGATAGAATTGTTTTGGGTAGTTTGGTGAAAAAAGCAAACTATAATCTGTTGGCAGGGACCAGCATGTTTGCGAAGCTGACTTGCAAATGCTTCTGAAGATGCTCTGTTCCATTACTAGTAAGGATCCTTGTTAGTGTTTCAATCAGCTCTTTACCTTAGTTTGCCTTTTTTTTTTTTTTAATTAAGAATTTTGATTAAGAGTTACCCATCACACTTTAGCCCTTACTGTTAGTTTCATAGTGTGGGTATAATCTCTGTATAAGCTGTGATCACGTTCAGTTTGATGGATTTTGAATTTCTGTATAAACTGAAATCACATTTAGTTTGATGGATTTTGAGCACCATGGAAGAGTTTGAACTGTATTTCAGTCTTGGAAGAACAAGATTTGTTCTGCAGCTTGCAATATGAGAGACTGTAAGCAAACTACAGGAGAAAGGTCTGGCACCATATTCCTTGGGTTCCTTTGTAACAATGGCAAACTGCACGATATTTGTGTGCTTCTGTTTCTTCCTCAGCAAAGTGGGATTTATATTTATACTGCCTGAGGATTTGTTTGTAATTGCTTTTAACACTAGAATCCTCAGAAGTGAAAGCAAAACGTTGCATTCATCATCACTACCATCAGTTTTTCAGATTAATTCTAGTCTGTTTTCAGAGAAATCATGAATGTCAGTCTTCCCTTCTGTTTATTTTTAAGAATGCTTTCTAAGACCTGAACAAATGGATCCCATAACTTGTTTGCCCTTGTTATAGAGGCGTCACAATATTCTGAAAGGCAATTTACTGTGTTAAAAGGTGGAGAAAAAAGAGAGATAAAAATGCCTGTGTGTTTTGGTTTTTTGGTCCTTTGGGGTGGGGGGTTGGGGGGCTTGTTTATTTTTGTTTTGTTTGGGTTTTGGGTGTTTTTTTAGGAAGGGTTGTTTAATTGTAAGAGTGTAGAATAAAAGAGGAGGAGCCTGGATACAGGAGGGAAGTGTTATGGTGTTGATGCCTAAGGCATTTGCAAGGGGGATCACATTTCTGGGCACGAAAGGCATGTTAAGATTTGTACTGCTCTGTGTGATTTTCCACTTGCACAGAAAGTGTGTTATTCTCACTTTCCCAACATTATCTCTGTTGCACCCTTTTCAGCAAAATACTGAGTGCTTGATTTTGGTTTTCTATAAGGAGAAAAACACAGTAAAAACAGTACTGTGATGAAGACTTCTGACATTGATACTAGGTTTTCACTACAGTAATAATACAAAAACCCCTTCTGTCTCCTGTTCCTCGAGCTGTCTGTCATAGAAAGGTTTGAATCTAAACACTTCAGGGTTAGAAACTGTCTGAGCTTGACTAAGTGGGGAGTACCCCGTTTTAACTCCTTTAGCAGGCTTCCCTGGGGCCAGGTGAAGTGAGGAGGGGTTCTCCACAGCTGGTGTGGTTTTGGGTTGGGTTTGGTTTGGTTTTTTTATGTAGGTCTCCCTTTCTGGAATTGCTATGTGTCTCTTATCTTCACAATTAGAGATGGAAGGGCCATTTATTCCAGAACTGTGAATTTCTGAGTTAGTCTTTTTTCAACCCCTTCCTTACAAAAAGTAGCAAGCAAGTGTTTGGAGTACTTAACATTGTCTCCATGTAGCTTAAGATACCTACTGATGCACTGAACATTGTCTGAAAGTTCTTTGGATTCTGACCTCCTGTTTCCTGTAACTTGGAGCTGTTTGAAACTTAAACCTGTTAGGCCTTTTCCTTTTCAAGAGTTGCTTTCAAAGGTGGCCTTGTTAAAATGTTGAACAATTGAACAAACACAATTCACCTGTTTCCCAGAAAAGAGGAATGAAAAAGGTCAATTTTTTTTCATTAAAGAAGGATATCACTGTGACCTTGTTTTGATCAGCTCCACAGCTGAAAGGGCTCGAGGATGGAAGTTGAAATTGGGAAAGGAACTAGCTGTTTTTCAAAGAAATTATTCTGAATGTATGCATGGGTTTTGTTTGGATTTGAGAACTCATACTTTAGCCAGTAAACCATTTAACCTGTTTTACTTTAAAAGGGTTTAAAAGGGATATCTTTCTGTAAATTTCTATGCTTCTTTGAGTTTGTGAGCTTTTTCAAATGAGTTCTTTCTTTGTGCATGAAAATCAGTTTGTTCGTAATTGCATAGATTGAGCAGTGCAAAAGAGAAAATATTCATACGTGATAGGCCATGCTTTTTTTTTTATTAGTGCAATAACCACATGATCACCTAACTTTTATATAGTTCTTTTCATCTGTAGACAATAAACCAACAAGACAGCAGACAAAATAAGACATTTATTAACGCTATTTCAAATGCACTAGAAGCAGCTATGCCACCAGGCCTTGTGGCTGACAAGGGGTGATAACAATTAAAAAGCAGAGAAGTTAAATTAGTATTTACAGCTTTTTTTACTTGCAGAAAGGGCTTTCAAATTCTTCTTCCATGTTCTGTCTCTCACAAGATCAATGTGTGTCCTTAACAGAAATCAGTCTCTAAGGAGGAATCTGGAAAATCTCAAGACACTCAGGTGAAATAAATCATAAGTGCCATATGGTAATCTTCTGAATGAAATAAAGTGTGAAATGGGTAACACTAGTGAGGATATACTGTACATTCTTAAAGAGGAAATGTTTCTTGTAGATATGTATCTTTAACATCTCTGAAAACGAACAAAAATGGAGGGTGTTACACTTTCAATGAGTGATCAAGAATCACTCTTATTTGGTATGCTTTATTCTTTGTGGATGTAACCACTTTCCGGATTCTGTAGTAGTTGTTGTGTAAAAAGTTTCTGTTTCTGTGTAAAATTCCTCTTTCTCAACAACATAGTGAAGCAAATTTTTCCATGTCACAAGGTAGTTAAGGAGTGGAGGCATGATTTTTTTAAAAGGGTCAGAAGGGTGCTGCTTCACAGTTGGTGGTTGAAGGATTGAAGTTCTTGCTGTAATACATTCAGAAATATAGTCAGGGAACGTGCATGCATTCAAACCATTGGGTTTTTTTAATTTAATTTACCTTAAAATACTTATAATCCAGTAATTTTATCTTCATATTAAAAAAAAAACACCCAAGAAAAAACCTACACCAGTAGACAAAAGGACATCTGAATCTTCTGTGTTCAATGCATAGGGTGAGCTGGTCCTTCCTTAGCATAAAGCTATGTGCCTGCCATGCCTTTAAATCTTTCTTCTTTCTCTTTTTGTGTTCCAAGATTAATTTCCACTCCAGAGCTAAAATCCCTTGCACACACTGTGAGTTTTTAGACAGCAACTCTTGCATTCCTTATCCTGGCAGAAACAAAGATAGATTAATTTAAAAAGGAGAAAAGTTAGGTGGAATTAACTGGGATATTGCAAAATCATATAAAACCTGCTGCATGTCACCTTCCTTCTCCCTTTCTGCATGATAAGAACAAAAGATGTATCAGTATACTTGGGGGAAAAAATGTTGTATCTCCCTATTGAGCATGTGGTGAGGTCATTGATTGGAATAATTTGACTGCCATAGGAGAGATCAACATTGAAATATTACAACTGAATGTAAAAAAAATTAAGAAGTCTGGATGAGCATCAAACTTAGTTCTTTGACCATAGTCTGGTCATTTTGCGGGTTTTATTTTTTTTTTTAATATATTTAAATAGTGGGATATTTAAAAGAAAAGTTTTCTTTTTCAGAAGCATTGTTTATTCACCACTGAGGTAACCCATTCCTTTGTCGGATATGAGAAATACCAGGAAGTTTTAATGATGTCAGTTTTAAATACAGATACTCATTCAGGAAATATGTGGTAAACCTTAGAGTTGTAGGATGCTGTAGTATGTCTCAAAAGTGGATGTGAGCAAATATCTAAAATTTTCAAATTCACCAAAGACGAGCCCACTCTGGCTCTGTAGTATGTTTTTAATCTAGAGCTGATAAACCTGGATTTATCAGTTTGAGGTCAATATAGTATTGATGAATTTCATAGCTCTGGAGTCAGATAAAACGCATATGCAGTAAGCTGGAAGCACATGCAGAGATGGTCCCTGCAAATTTTCCTTGCCTTCTCTTTTACCCTTCTTTTTCTCACCCTGTTTCCCTATACCACGTTCTATCACATGATATTGTTATTTCTGAATCTGTCAACTGCTCTACTGAAATCTTCTCACAATGTGTTACCTAGTATTTTGTCTGAATACACCGCTGATTTAAGGGGTTACATTTGCTCTTTGTTATAGTGATGCAACTGTAAGGCCACAATAAAAAAGCAGAAATGTTTTTATAACTTCACTCTCTCTCAGTACACACACAACAGAAGTAGTTGATAAACCAATTTATGAAGTATGTAGAAAGCAAGCATTCTCTAAATTTTAAGGTAGAAATGAAAAGATAATTGGCCTTTTTGCTAATTAAGGAAAAGTCATTAACAGAATACAAAGATAAATAATCTGATGCTCATTATGTTAATCAGATTCCTACAGTGTGTTTCAGAGGGGTTTAGTAAATACTAATCCAAGAGAAATAGAAGTTCAGACTTCAGCTATTGCGTGTTTCATAAATTATGTTTGCAGTATAATTTGTCACCACGCATTCATTCTACTTCCACTGAAATTGTTACGTTGTAGTTGCACACAACCTGCCAAGTTTGATGGCTGTGTGAGGCAATGTGCAGATGACTACAGGTCAGTGGGGCTATTGACTTCCCAGCTGAGCCACAGGAGTGGGTGCCCTGCACTGTGCCAATTGCATGGGAAAGAGTCTTAGTTTAAACAGCCTTCATGGTTTGCTCTAGCATTATGATTATAATTCATGCTATATAAGACAACATACAAAATGGAAAATGCTTTCTTTGTTGACTGACTGTAACAGATCTGAGGAGGACAAGAAGTGCACACAGAGCCACACCACTCCAGTGAAGGTAACGGGGCAGTTGGTTAAACCATGGTAACTTTATTATGTGTGTTTCTTTTCATTCTTCTGAGAATAGCCTAAGTAGCAGGGTTTTGGTAACAGGGGGCTGCAGGGACACACTAAATGGAAGGAGACCAGGGACTGACTTGTCAGTTCTGAGGTCCATTTAAACAATCCATTGCACCCCGGAACTTCGGAGAAGCACGTAGTGCCTCAGCCTGAGACCTATCTCACTCATTTACCTAGCTGCTAGGTTTATCAAAGCTTGTAGGATCTTAAGTCTGGGATATACACATATCTGTCAAGTTTCATTGAAATTGTCCAGTGATCCCCAAAATTACTTGTGGATAGATAGCTGGACAAGCAGATGGCTCATCCTAACCTTATTTTCTCAGGAGAATTTACCTTCTCTCTTCAGGTAGGAAAGTGGCACCTCAGGCAAGAAAAATAATTTGCATCAAAAATTTGCCAAAGTAGTAAAGGATCAAAGGAGCTCTTCATACAGCTGCAGAAGGAACTAAAGAGATAGTACTGCATATGAAAGGACAGCAAATTTAGTTCAGTAGTTGTAAATAGAAATGCAGCATATTTAAGGTTATGCATGTGTGAATATTTAAGCCTACGTAATATTTAAATGTGTTAATACAATGTTGACACGCCTGTTGTCAAGAACAGAGAGATTTCCTGAATAATGTTGACTGAGAGGAAATTCAAGGATAAGATGTGAAAAGTAAACTGCTCACACACTGTCCTGAGCAAAGATGTGATGTGCTTTCAGCTCCAGGGAAGTAAAACTGGTCCTCTATTGGATCACAAGTTTTATAGGTGTCAGTCCTAGTCCAAACAGAAAGCAATGCATCTGTTTACTATTCAGGTTAGACTGAAAATTATGCTCATATACTTTTCTCTTGTATCCTTTTTCAAGTTTTAAACACTTTTAGCTTAAGGAAATACCTACAGTTCTGTTAATAGAATCATAGAATAGTTAGGGTTGGAAAGGACCTTAAGATCATCTAGTTCCAACCCCCCTGCCAGGGGCAGGGACACCTCACACTAAACCATGCCACCCAAGGCTCTGTCCAACCTGGCCTTGAACACCACCAGCGATGGAGCATTCACAACTTCCCTGGGCAACCCATTCCAGTGCCTCACCACCCTTACAGTAAAGAATTTCTTCCTCATATCCAGTCTAAACTTCCCCTGTTTAAGTTTGGACCCATTACCCCTTGTCCTATCACTACAGTCCCTCATGAAGAATCCCTCCCCAGCATGCCTATAGACCCCCTTCAGATACTGGAAGGCTGCTATGAGGTCTCCACGCAGCCTTCTCTTCTCCAGGCTGAATAGCCCCAACTTTCTCATCCTAATGACCAGACCAGTTACTTTTAACCACTTTCTGATTTTCAATTAAAATTATTCTAAAGGTGGGTATGGATTTTTTTATGTAACAAAATTAGTCTTAGTGCCAGCAGCCTTGCTTTTCTCCATTACTTGCTGGAGCCTCTTAGAGATAGCCTGTGGAACACAAGCTGCTCAAGAGCACTAGACGAAGATCTACCAGGGATGTGAACTTCTGTTGTTTTTCTAATCACAAGAAGATGAGATTTTATTCTGATATTAACAAACAGACTTGTGTATTTCTTAATTATCCTGCTGCCAAATTATAGGTCTTGCGTAAGGCCTTCAGAAGCAGAATACTGCTAGCTTGTGCCGTTTGCTGTTGTGTCATTCAAGACCCTATGGAGTCTGGACGTAACTCCAGGTGCTGTTCAGGAGGTTTCAGGGTAGAAGAATTCCCAGGCTAGAGAAGAAGGAATATGGGTTTGGAGTTGCAAGTTATAGGAGATTTCAAACTGCTATCTGTTAATATCACAGTGGTTTGTTGTTGGCATACCTGTTGATGTCAGTAACTTTTGATGTCATAAGTAACTTTGTGTAGTAAGTGTGTGGTCTCAGGATGTGCTGCACGTTTTACAGAAGTAATACAGATGAGTTCTTCACCATGATATTGGAGCTAAGTCTTGTCCCCAGAGGAAGTGAGCATCAGTCTTGCTGTTGGACTGCTGAGGAACCTGCTGTTGAGAGTGCTTGCTGCCCTATAACCTGTCACAAGGGTGGTGGGTTTTGTATTTAGAATCGGGTGTTAGCATGTGTTTTGAATGCTTAATGTTTGTCAGAGAGCTCATGGCCAGCAGAATTTTGTGTGTTATATCACAGAGAACAGACAGCAGGCTGTCTGAGCAGCGAGCTGCTTCACCTGCTGCAGGAGGCAGCAACTCATCAATCACTACAGCTCTGCGCTGCTGCCACCAGTGTAGGAACCAATACATGGAAACAGCAGTGATTCTTGCTAAATATTTCTACGTGGTAGTGATACTTAATATGGAACCCCCCTTATAAATCTGAACTTCCTTCCACGATAAACTAGTAATTGATATATTGCTATTTTAAGCATTCATGTCATTTCATAAGGATACTGACACATAAGAAAACAAAAACAGTGTGTTAAGATGCTTATAAAAAATTATTTTCTAGGACTTTCTGATTTAAAAAACTGATGGCTTTTTCACCTTGTTTTGACAATCTGCCCTGTGCCTCTTAATATTTTAGGCTCCAGAGAATCTTAATTAATATGCATTTTAATTTTTTCCCTTTTATAATCTCTACTACTCACACCCTGGGGCACCTCTGTCATTATCTTTCCATTTAGGAATATATGCATAGTCTTTCTATTCTTATTTTATTTCCAATAAGAACATTGTTAATATTTTATGTTTCAGTGCATGGTGGGTTTGATTAGTGCGAGCTTTTTCTTATTTTTAGTTGATAGGATTATACATCAGTAGCAGGTCTCACTACACTTCCCATTTTCCTTGGCGGTGTCAGCTTTGTTGGGGCAAAATTTGCCTGTGACTTCCAAAGTTTTGGCACACAAGTTGTTAATTGGAAACAGAAATCCTCGGGATGCCCACTGTGTAATTGTAGATCTACTTTATTTGTGCTGTGCCTTCTGCACTTCTGAGAGCTGTTGAAACTACTGCACATTAGCATATGTTACCAGTAAGTCTGGTGTTTCCTAAATTACAGACTTTCCATGCATGATACAAACCATCCATAAAGAGCATATCCAGCCTTTGCTTCCTGTGAGCGTTGGGGCTGCTGTGCTAATGCTGTGGAGGCTCACATGTTTGTCTGGGAAAACCTGTAGCGATTCTGTCCTGGAGATGCAAATGTTTTACACCATGCATTCATTTCCTTCTTCCTAGTCTCTAGCAGAAAGTCGTGAAAGTTTGAGTAGTTGAAGTAAGGTTTGTAATGAGAAATTGTAGGTGAATGCAAGTAAGTTTGAAAATACTTTTTTCAATGAAATGCATTACCTTTTGTTAGTCACCAGATAGACGTTTCTGTATAATTAGTGACTTTAAAAAATTGCTTTAGTTTTGTAACATGACTTCTATTGCCCTGTTTCATTTATAAAATATTTAAGTCTATGGTATTTATCATCCTACCAATCCAAGCGGAATTTATGTGCTTAACTTCTATTAACCTTAATAGAAATTACCTGGGTGAATCCTTGTTCTTCTATGGAGGACTACATCTTTAATTTTCTATTTTCCTCTACATTTCCTTCCCCCTTTTCTTGAAAATCTTACATTTTTAATACCTGAGCATGGAAGGGAGCTGCTCCGGCAAGAGACATAGATCAGCATGCACTACTTTTATCTGAAGTATTAACAGCTAAGCTATATTGCACATGAAGAGGCTATGCTGCTGGTAATGAAAGTCACCTTTTAATGAGTATTCCATGTTAATCTTCTACTGATCTCAGTTTGACCTTGCTCTTTGGCTAGTTCTATAGTAGAAAATAAAGTAACGACATTCTCTTGTGTGGGGAGATAAGTAGTTTGCCAATTTTATTAAATCATCTTCATCGATTGGATTATGTGTCCTTTAGGAACTGATCTGAGAAGAATATCCTTACTGAAGAGCTGATGTTGAAGTCCTGTAATTCTTGTAGCCCATAACCTTTTATCACTTAACCACATTTTACATCTGTTTTGCTTAATTCTCTATTTCAAGACACACTAGAAATGCATAGCTCTAAAATGGCCTGCTCTCTGTAAACAGAATTTCTTGGGTCACCAACTTGTTCTGAGACTGCAGTCCTTATCTTTAAAATGTGAAGGAAAAATGTCATGGTTGACGTGGTTTGAATTCAAACTTGCAATTAAGAGGCAATTTTTCACCCTCTGTGCCTTGTGTCGTCCATCTGGAAGAATGAAGAGGTATCTCTGACTTACCATAAATGGGATAACTCTCAATTCTATATTCAGCAAGAAAGAGGGCAGAAAAGATGGCAGTGATGCAGTGAAGTTGGGGAAGGAGGGTAAGAAAGGAGAGGAGCTAGTCCTGGCGATAGAGGTCATTGGTCTGGTTATTTAAACTGTGGACATTTCTTGCTGTGCTTTTGGACTCTGATCCCAAGCTTGGTCTTTCTGTTGAGCTTCATATGAGCACAATGTCAGTAACTGTAGGAAGGCCTTGAGTGACCTAGAGGACTCTAGCCTGAATAACCCTATGGAAAGGGAGCAGATGTAGATTCCTATGCAATTTGATGTTCATCCTTTCCAAAGCAGAGTAGTTCTGAATGACTACTTGGGCTCTATCTGAACAAGATGAGAAGCTGCTGTACTTATTCTCAGTTTTCAAGGGCCCCTTCAGTAGCCTAACATTGAGCTTTTCCGCACAGTAGGAATTTTATTGCTGCTTATACCAGTTTTTGGGGCAAATGACATGCACCATGTAACACTAAACTCAGGCAGTCTGTGCTGTTCCATCTGTGAAACTTCAAGGCTACTGTTGGGATTTCCTACCCACTTTGCCAAACAACAAGTTAGAAATATGAGACAAATGTATGCAGATGCATTCTCTGATTCTCTGATCAGTTGCCCCATGCTCCTGTTTTCCTAGCTGTACACTTTAGCTGCTAGAAGGAGCTTGATGCCAACTCTCTTGTGTCACCCTAGGCAGCTTCAAGATCTTTTTATAATATAAGTCAGTGTTGCTTAAAGAGAAAACCTTGCTTAGTGTTGACGTGCTGATTTATTGGGTATTCCCAAGGAAGGTATCTCAAAACTTGGTTTGTCATCGAGAAATGTATCTGTAGCATGAAATACATGGCAAATACGTTATTACTATTCAGATGTTAGAGTGAAAGAATTAATTTATTACTTTAATTAGTTTGCAGTGTATTTACATTATTGTAATATGCAATATTGAAATAATGATCAGAAAATAGGTATGTACACATTCTGTTTAGCACAGCAATTTAATAATTCACTTGGCAAAAGCTCCTCTAATAATACACGAATTGTGAAATGTACTTGAAATGCCAGTTGTAATTAAAAACTTTCAAAACTTAATGTTGACAGTGCTTGTAAGTAAGCTTCTTTGTGAAACAGGCAATTGGGGATCCAGGTCTCAGTGCGTTTTCAATATTAGTTTAACTACTAGGATTTTTTTAATATTTAAACAGAACATTTAGTGTTGACACAGTAAACTCTACCCTTCTGATTTTGCACTCCTAGGAATGAAAGAATGCAATCAAGAACACATCAGGTTTTTTGTGCATTCTGTGGACTCAGACTACTGCCTTATTGAGTTGGAATTACTATTCAGGGGTTTTTTTTATTGTTATTGCTCTTCAGATCTGCATGACCCTGCCTCTGGAGGAAAAAGCTGATGAATACAGTGGGTTTTCTTGAAAAGCTTAAATAATGAATGCTGGAAATTCAGCATCAGGTAGTCAGTTTTAAACAGCAAAGTATAAAAGTATGGAAATGTGTGCCACAGAGATCCCTCCATTATTGTGTTCCATTTCCCTGTCTGCCCTTTGGTGGTGGTGGTTGTTTTGCAGCAGCAGCACCCAGAGACTCTCAGATAGGACTGGTTTCCCACAGTACCGTGTGTTGTACAGACTCACAGTAAAGTATAGTTTGCAAGGCAAATAGAGATGCAGGCTGGGTTTCTGTAGAGGCAGTCCACTATACCCTTTGTTATTATGAGTGAAGATAGTCTAGCTCCTATTCTTTGAACCTCTGACACCACGGGCAGGGGACTTGTTTAGGAACCTTTCCATTCTTGCCCGTGCCATTTTCTGTGGGAAGTGCTCCATGAGAAGTTCCCCTTCGTAGACAGGCTGGCCCACACAATGAGTTGAGGCTGTGGGACAAAAACTACTGTCTAACACAGGGATGTTTTAATGTTCGAATGTGGCTTAAAAAGTGAAATATATTGGCCTTTGAATCAGGCATTGAATTACTAATTTTTGGTATTTCTGACATAATAAAACACATTAATTTAGCCCAGCTCCACAAAGAACATTTTATTCTATATGACTTTAACTCTTCTTATGGGAAAGACATGGCATAATGCCAGCCTACTGAATCACATTTTATAAATATTTTGCAAATAGTGCTTTTCTGGTTTTTACATATTTTTCCTTTTTGTTGCAATTATGAATAATTTTTTAAAGGAAATGACTCCTCTTTTGCCTTAATGAAAAGGCATGGATTAAATAAATGAAGGAGGAGCAGGGATAATGTAAACTACCTTCATATGCTGCCTACAGGAAAGAATAAATGGGTATTGTGGGAAAGTATAATACAATTAAACTTCCTTTGATATTCTTATAACCCATTTTCTTGATTAGCAATAGGCTTGTGCATTCAAAAAACCTAACTAGATAAAAATAGAAAGCAGATCCTACCTGCTGAGTAAATAGATATGCTCAGTAGTGATTCAGGGCAGTGGAGGTAATACTGTAGAAGGTAGTGGAGGTATGCACTGAATTATTGTCATATCAGTTTTGTCTGGGGAACCTCTCTGTATGATTAATGTTTTGTCAGCTGAGTGAAGTTATATATTTGATGCTTGGTTATGCTCACTTGTTTGTATGAAACCTTTTGAAAATCTAGATTGTGCCCCAACATTGATTTCTGACTCAATAAAAAGGCTTTAATGGAAGAGCTGTGTAAAAAGAACTAGGAAAGTGATTGTGGCCTGTCACAAGATTGGAGTGTTACACATGTCATGCAAACAGCTGCTGATCAAAATAAATGATTAAGGAGGTTTGAGATGATTTTAGACTAGATTAGTATCTGTATCTGCTTATTGCTGTGTTACTTGCTTTCCTTCAGTCAGTTATCGTCTTGACACTTACTGCTGGACCAATCCTGTTCTCAACATCCACTTCCAGTCGGTAGTTCCCCTGAAGAATCAGTTAACTGCAACTTTTATTGAAACCCATTTAGTGGGCACAACATGCTATCTAATGATTGCAATCAAACAACTAAAAAAGATCCCTCATTAATAGGTAAATTAATATCTAGAGAAGACTAGTAAAGGATCAAGAGGGTTCTCAGAGTTGGAGAAAACTGAAGCTGCAAGTGCTGAGCCTGCTTATTGCATATGTATCATTGTTGAAGAAAGTCTGGAAGGAATGTGAAGCAGGATGTAGGAAAATGCAAGCTTAAAAAAAGCAATTCTTTTGTTACATAGTTTAACTGTTACCTCATTTCAGCCCAGCCCAGAAAATCTCATTGCTGTTATTACAGAAGTTTAAAGTTCCTTCATATGTTTCTGCAGTTCAGGCTAGCTCCAATCAGAGCAGACTTTCAGCAGATTCATTGATTTTTTTGCTTGCTGTTAAATTTTAAAGCTTTATGCATATGTTTTTGCTTCAGTCTGTTTCAAAAGTGGGGTAGAAATGATTAAATGATGTTCCACATTTATTTTTAAAACATTCCTTTTAAGTTTATTAGTGTAGCAAGTAAAGGGTAACCGAAACAATTTAGCATTTTATTTTAGATTCTTAAACTCCTAAAATGCACGAGCAGGCTGCTGTCAAACTTGCTAAATAAAAATCTCTATTTAGACAAAGACCTTGTGTTACAACTTTCACATGTGTGTATAGGTTCACTCACGTATTACAGCAAAGCTCCAGAAAATAGGATCTTATGAAAATTGATACATTGCCTCTAGTTGTCTCTTAGCTGCTAGTATGGTCATCTCATGTGACCCGTGTTCTGTTATTGTTCCATATTTCTGTTTCAGTGGATGGTTTGTAATTGTGACTGTTTTCCATAAGTGATAACACACTCTTCTGCTGACACTTCTCTCAGAACTTGCTTGCTTTAGGATGTGGAGCTGCTATAGATTTCTTAGCCCACTTGGACTTTTAGAACCAGTCAGTTTGTCATTCCTGCTGCATGCGACAGGCCCAAACCCACTGGGTTCCTCTGTAGGATCCATCTAATAAACCTCTGCTCTGTAGCAACTTTTTTATGAAGTACTCGTTCATCCATGTTCATTCCTGCCAAGCTAAGCAAGTTGTTTAGACCCTGTCTAGCGCTGAATTTGTCATCAGTGTCAGAACTGTAGAAAACCCTGAAATAAAGGTCTGAATACATCTTGTTCCTTATACTTGGCTGTTCCACACCTTCAGTGTCTCCGTCCAGAACTTGGAAGAGTTTAGCTAACTCTCCCAAGAAAGCCTGTTAGATCATCTTACCTGCTTTATTTTCCTGCCTTTTTGGTAGTGCCCCTATGCTGAACTACATCACAAGAATCCTTGCTTTGCATATTTCTCAAGAAAATGCATTTCTGTTATGCCTAAAAATATAGCTGTCTGATTCTTTTTCTTGGGACTTGCTTAAGTCTCGCAGCATCTACTTGTCAACTTTGTGTTTTTAACTTATGAACAAACTTAAGTAAATAAGATCTCACATTATAGGAGAAGGCTTCATTCCCAGAACTGACAGGGGAACTGGCATGGGAGAATGATGAGGGGACTGAACCATAGAGAAAATGTGTTCCTCTACACCAGAGTAATTCTTTGACAGTAAAGACAGTGGTCAGCAGAGAAGATGTTCCCAAGTGAATGTCTGGCCACTAGACAATGTCTGGAGATAGACACCCTTCTACCTCTTGGTGATTTTCAAGTGGAACAGCTACTGTGTCAGGGAATAAGACGACCCTGGCTCAAGCCAGTCTAGAAATAAAGATGTTATTTTCAATTTTGAGGGCAGGTGGGTACAGGTCCCTGCCTCAAAAAGTGTTTCATTATTTCTCTATTACTGGAATGAGTCCAGCAAAGGACCTTTAAAATGAAGGTCACTTCTCCTATGAGGAACGGTGAAGAGAGCTGGGGCTGTTCAGCCTGGAGAAGAGGGGGATCTCACCAATGTGTATAAATACCTAGAGGAGAGGAGGGTGCAAGGAGGATGGGGCCAGGCTCTTTCCAGAGGTGCCCAGTGATGGGAAAGAGGCAGCAAGCATAAACTGACACTTTTGAAATTCCATTCCATTCATCGTTTCTTTACTGGGAGGGCGGGTAACACCAGAACATATTGGCCAGAGAGGTTGTGGAGCCTCCACCATTTGGAGATACTTAAACCGTGATTCAACATGGTTCTAGGTAATCAGCTGCATCTGACCTTGCTTGAGCAGGGTGGGTGGCCTGGATGGCCTTGAGAGGTCCTTTCCAACCTCAGCTGCTCTGATTCTGTTTTCTTCAACCTGGAATAATTTTAACCATAAACATGGCTTCATATTCCCTTTTGCAGAATAAAGAATTGAATGTGCATCTCCCAAAACCTGGGTAAGAGGGCTCAAGGTATTTATGCTATGATATAGCAGTCTGGATTAATCAAGTCATTAAATAAAATTTGGAAACTACTTATTGGACATACTGCTTGAATTCATTAATATATTTGGGATGACCAAAAGCAGGATATTACTGAGGGGTTGGGAGGAAGGGAAAACCTACTACTTCGCAAAAACTAAGGTAAATTGTTTATATGCAGTGTATATTCAAGTGGGAGCAGTCGTTTTTAGTTTTCTTTTTCTGGAGAAAAAAAAAAAAAAGAAAAAGATTCAATGCAGATGCTTAGAGCTATTTATATTACACTACTTATGTCTAAGGGTTGTTTATGCTAATATGTCTCTTCTAGTTAACAGAAAATAGGGGGGTGGGGGAGAACAAGTGATCTGAGATCTCACCCTGATCTTGGGTGTCCCACAAGTGCTCAGTCTGCTCCCCAGTTCTTACAGAAACTCAACATACCTATGACTGTCATGTTAAAGGATTTGGGAGGGTGATTTTTTTCTTTTTAGGAATTAAAGGATAGTTTTACCACTGCCAAAGCTCTACCAAATATATCTTTCCATAACTATTTTGTTATTATCATTATTATTATATATGTAAGTTCCCATTTAGGGAACATTTCCAAAATGCTGAGAAGATTATAAGTGAAGAGTAACATGTGTGCTAAGGAACACTGCAATAGATTTGTAATTTTTCTTTTCATATGGTGCAAGTTTGAATTCCCGTTTGAAATAATTTTGTAAGAATACCAAAAAGAAAAATAGGGTTTTCTATGCTGTCTGCCATTACATTACTACACACTCAGACATATGGACAGGTGCAGTTTGCATGTATGTATCCTAAGTGATCCCTTTTGCATATTTTCAGGCACCCATGTCCAGCTCCAGTTTCCACGTGCACACATTTGTTCCCTCCTTGCAAACCATCCCACTACATTTTTTGACATTCATTCAGTGCCATTAATACTTGCTGGCACAAAGTTATCCCTGTTCTACCCCACTGTCCCATAAAATAATGAGTAGCATTGTCTAAATAGGGTGGAGAGGGAGGGAAGTAGAGAAGTTTGGGGTTTCAGGATCTTGTGCCTTTTTTCTCCTGGCTGCTTACATTTTCGTAGTTGCAAGGATAATTTTTTACTTGCTCTCTTCCTGTAAAACGTCTAATGGGTGAAGATGGCTGTTACCTAGCTTCCTCTCCTGTTCCCCCCTGAAAGGAAAGACAGGAGATTTCAGAAGGTGAAACACAGTTATGAACAGGCCCCCACTGAGAATTACTTACAAAAATGGAAGGAGAGAGGTAAAAAAAGAGTTTAATGCTCAGCTAAATCGTAATTCTCAACTTTGGGGTTGGAGTTGAAGCTGGGAAAAATTGTATGTACTCTGAGAGAGTAACAGCATAAATGAAAGTTATTTGAAGAATGCCTAAACTCATGGGAAAACTAAAGATACAAATCACTGAGCACCTCAGACTCCAGAGAGCACTGGACTCCTGAGCAATTTTTTCAGAAGCACGAAACAGAAGAATTAATAGAGTCTGTGCACATAGCTACTGAAATGCAGTAAAGGTGGTAAAAAATATATTAATATCTTAGTACCTACTGTAGTATAGAAAACCAGATGAAAAATGGCTAAAATGCTTGTTCCTTTGAGGAATGCAGAGTACTGTTACACTTGACAAATCCATTGTAAAAAGAGCTGGCAAGCCAACAAAAAGCAGACACTGTTAATCCTGTTGAAACCAGCGTGAAACAGATGAGCTTACAACTGCTCTTGACAGCACCAAGGTAAATCAGGGCTCCATGCTAACTGAGAACAGTGTGCTTGAGAGTGCTGAAAACAAGTCTCTAACTATTATCAATTACTGAGGATGTGTTGTCTTGTTTAACCAATAAAGTGTATCAGGAATATGTCAAAAATGGATTTCTGGCATGTTGAGCTGAGCGACTCATCCCATCCCCAACATGTTTTGTTAAGCGGGGTGGCAGGCCCTGTAATGAGGGTGCGATGGAACTGGTCCTTCCATGCTCTGAAGCAGCAGTTCCGGCAGCCACCGGGCGGCTGAGCTGGGGCTGAGTCTCTCTTGCCACAGATAAGTGGGATGTTTGGTATACAGGACCACTATAGGCACTGGTCACAACCCTTCACAGCTGGCAGGGATCCTGGACTAATTTTGCACAGTTTGAAAGCTGGCAAAAGATGAAATCTTTGTTGGTGGAGTCTGTTGATTTCCACAGAGTTGGTTGAAAGTGAAGCGCTGTTTCAGAACTGCCCAAGTTGAAAGGTGTGAGCAGTCTCTGGTCTTTTAGCCCTGGTCTCCATTCATTCATAGGTTCATTAAGAAATTTATATGTCACTGAAAGTCTAAGCATTGAAGGGGAATTTAAGATCTGATGTTACTGAGATGGTTTTGGTAATTTTCCAAAAAATCTTTTCATGTGTGATTTTGTTGCATATTATGCCAGTCAGTTGCAAATTGTACATTAGCATGCAGAAAGCCGGTGCTTACTGAGTGATTACATATTGCTGGTAAGATTATAAATCTTAGTTTGAGAATGGGCTACATGGGTTTTCTTCCCTCGCTCAGTTTGGCAGGTTCACTGTATTGCACAAGTCTGCTGCTGGACTGTCTTTTCAACTATTTCTTTCAGGTTCTACAGTGGAAAGCACAGCAGGAAGAGGCTGCTAAACTAGATGCTGCTATAGCTGCTAGAAGAAAAGAAGAGAAAGATGAGAAAGAAAGGATACAGAAAGAACAGGAAATTATTCTTAGAGCTCAGGAGAAAGAGAAAGTATGAGAATCTTTTATATGTTTTTGCATACATTAATATACAGTTGCCTTCAAAATCTTTAATTGATCTCACTACCTTGTAGTCTTGTAAAGTATTAGGAATTAGTATAGAGGTGAGTAAATGGTTAGTTGAGTCTTGCTATTATCCACCTTAGCTTTAAAGCTGCTTGCTCTTACACACCAAATGTACTTCATTACGTGCCTAAAAAAATACCAGTCACATGCACAAATAAGTGTATGTGACTGTTGCTGCATCACAAAAAATAAGTGCAGAGGCACTACTGGATTTCTAACTTGTACAGCTTTGTGCTTTTTAGCATGTGGCAAGGACTCTGAAAGCTTCCCATGCTGCAGTTAAGTATGCTGCAATGCAGCAAATGAGCCTTACAGGGTATTGTCTGCAAGGGAGCGCACTGCACTTTACAGCACAAGGACCTTAACGGTGGGCCTGAAGCCCAGTGGTAATATTAACCATATCAGGATATCGAAAGTCTGTAATGTTACTCTAAGTACTTAGGTGGTGACTACTTGGGAAATGGCTTTCATGCATAACCCTAAACTTCAACTTAATATAAGATCAGAAATCCACTATAGTGAATGTAATGCTTTTAAAAAATCAAGTTACTTCATGTGTTTGTGCTGACATTTAAATGATATGGCAAAAAACCAGGAGGTTTTATTAGAACTTTACCTCTTTTTCTGAGTATTTTTTATGCTGAAATCTGATATGTTTTGAATCCAACTCACCTGTGGTGTATTTGTTAAGACTGCATGGAAAAAATAAGTGGGAGAATGTCATAGTTTCTTTTAAGTGTTGCTCAGTAAATAGTCTCTTTTACTCTTACTGGACTACTCATGCCAGCATATTTGCAAGAGGCACTAAAAGCTGTTCTGTTACAACATTCCAATTAGAAGTTAAGAAAACAAGGCTAAACTGTTCCAAAGATAGTATTTTCATGAGGCATATGATGGCTTTAGTGATATCAGTACATGTCACACTACAGGAAACTAGTGGAAAAGAAGGAAGAAAACAAAATCTTTCTATATGTTATCATGTTTTCTCTTTAGATTTTGCCACCTTGTCTTTATTTACCTGACACATTCCTGTGTAACATATCCTGCTGGGAGTAAACTTTTACTGATGGGACTACAAGATGGGGAGGTAGACACCCTGGAATCTGATGAACTCTCATGTCCATAGCGATGTCTACAGCAGTGATATTCCTTGCAGGGGAAAAAGCCAGACACAGCTTTTTGTTTTAAGTTGTAACTGAAACAATTTACAGCACTTACTAAAAGCAGTAAAGAGATTATAAAAGAGCAAAATAAGACTTGCAGACAGGTGGAACCAACTGCTGCTTAGCAAAAGAATGAAAACAGTCCTACACTACTTGGAATTTCCTAATCTATTTTTATAGCATTCAAATATCTTTTCCTTGCTTAGTCCGAATATGTCTTCATGCCATGTCAAACAGGTCAATAGCAAAAGCTCTTGTAGCTTATTGTCTTCCTAGTAGCTAGTTTGCATAACCATTGAATTTGGTTACATCAGCAATTCTGCAAGAAGCACTTGACTGAAAACGGTTATCTGGAGAAAAGAAGCTGAAGCTGTGAAAGCCTTCTTGTCTCGAGATCAACTCGTTATTTCTCATTGCCAAGCCCTCAGAACCAATATTTTAAAAATTGCCTAATTTCAAATTGATTCTGATGTATTTGTGAGTTCATTCTTCTTGGTCATGTCTGCATTTGCATCCTGTGTGTATCCAGTTTCTTCTCTAGTTGAAGAAGTCTCTGTTTACATCTGATTTTATTGTTTTTCTGCAATTTATCTTGAAGATAAAATATGCATTCTTGACAGAGCATAATCTTTTATTCAAGTATGCCCAGAAAGTCAACCGTATCCTGGGCTGCATCAGAAGGAGCGTGACCAGCAGGTCGAGGGAGGTGATCCTGCCCCTCTACTCTGCTCTTGTGAGACCTCACTTGGAGTATTGTGTGCAGTTCTGGTGTCCTCAACATAAAAAGGACATGGAACTGCTGGAACAAGTCCAGAGGAGGGCCACGAGGATGATCAGGGGACTGGAGCACCTCCCATATGAAGATAGGCTGAGAGAGTTGGGGCTGTTGAGCCTGGAGAAGAGAAGGCTGCGTGGAGACCTCATAGCAGCTTTCCAGTATCTGAAGGGGGCCTATAGGGATGCTGGGGAGGGACTCTTCATGAGGAACTGTAGTGATAGGACAAGGGGTAACGGGTTCAAACTTAAACCGGAGAAGTTTAGATTGGATCTGAGGAAGAAATTCTTTACTGTAAGGGTGGTGAGGCACTGGAATGGGTTGCCCAGGGAAGTTGTGAATGCTCCATTGCTGGCGGTGTTCAAGGCTGGATTGGACATAGCCTTAGGTGGCATGGTTTAGTGGGAGGTGTCCCTGCCTGTGGCAGGGGGGTTGGAACTAGATGATCTTAAGGTCCTTTCCAGCCCTAACTATTCTATGATTCTATGTTTCTGTATAGTTAGCAAAATTGCAACTAATTGTCCCAGAGCCAGTTTCAAGAGGTGTTTCTCTTTCCTTCAAAATACACAGAAACACTCACTTTTTGTAAGAATCAGAAAAGCACAGATTGGAAGGGACTCAAGAGGTCCCTAGTCCAATCTCCTGCTCAGGAATGAGGTCCAACCGGGTAACTCATGGTTTTATCCTTACTTTAATTTGTTTTATTTATCCTTAAATTATCTCTAATATTTCAGAATGTTATTCCAGGTTCAAAAGTTGAGAAAGGTGTTGCAAGCCTGCACTTTCAGAGAAAACCAGGCTCAATTTAAATCACTATTGGTTTAACCTTAAATTGGCCTATTACGTATATTGCTGGTGAACTTTTTAACATAAACCTCTATAAAAAGACAGAGGAGAAATTTTAAAAATTATGTGCAATGTGTTACGATACTATTATACATGTATTTTTTTTTTCACACTGACGCGTGTTTCCTAGTGGTTGTTCTTTGTTGATACGTTGTTGCTGTTCTTACATGCTGGATTTAAAGTTATAAAATAACAACGTAGAACTTCTACATTATGTGTCTGCAGTCATCTTCTATGATAGAATTTTCAGAGTGAGATGTGATGAAGTTTTGACTGGTGTGGATAATGCTTAAGTTGTTTCAGTTGGAACATGTGATTGTGAGATGCTGTGGTTTCACCCACAGCACTGGACACAGTAGTGCGGGGGGGGCAGCCCATGTTAAGCGGTGGTTTGCTGCTTAGGTTATGAGAAACTTAGCTGCTGCTTTTCTTTCTGTTACAGCTTGTTATGCTTATTTGTCTTTACTCACACTGTGATCATAGTGCCAGGTGGCTCTGAAACCACAAGGAAGGGAAGAGGATTGGTGAGCCTGTGCTGATCTAACCAAGCAGCAATGTTAATTTTTTGTGTAAATAATTAGGTTGTGCAAACTTTCCGCTTGTCTCTGGCCTATGTGTAATGTCTGTATAGAACTGCCTATGCGCAGATGGAAGAGCAGCTGTTTGAGGCCAGCAGTCATATGTTTCATTTAAGTATGTTACATCTTAGATCCTTAAAAAGGGCTGCTATAACCTTATACTGCAACTGCTTTTCTGGTGAGTGTTCTATAGCAGCATGAAGATCACGTAAAATGCCTGTGATCAGTGTAAAAGAAATTCCCAGTCTCTACCTAGGCTGTAACCTATCAGGGTATGTCAAGTACTTCCAAACCTGAGAAAGGCTAAAATGACATTAAATCTTAAATACCAATGCTACATTTGTTCTGTTGGACTGCAGATCAGATTTTCCCTATATATTTAAATATGGAATTTCAGAAATATCCACTGGCCCCTAATTAGAGTTACGAGAAAACCTTCAGGCAATTTGAAATACAGAAAGGGAATAATTGCAAAAGAAAAAGTTTTATTTCATAAATATTAAGTGTTCAAAAAAGAAAAAAAAAAAAGCTTTCTAAGAGTGTTCCTATGGAGACAGGCTGGGAGAGCTGGGCTTGTTCAGCCTGGAGAAGAAAAGGCTGTGGGAAGACCTTAGAGCAGCTTCCTGTCTCTACAGAGGCTGACAAGAAAACTGGAAAAGGGCTTTTTACAAGGGCAGGCAGGGAGAAGACAAGGAGGAATGACTTTAAACTGACAGAGAGGAGGCTCAGATTAGCTCTTATGAAGAGTTTCTTCCCTGTGAGGGTGGTGAGGCACTGGCACAGGTTGCCCAGAGAAGCTGTGCCTGCCCCATCCCTGGCAGTATTCATGGCCAGGTTGGATGGGGCTTTGAGCAATCTGGTCTGGTGGAAAGTGCTCCTGCCTGTGGCAGGGGGTTGGAACTGGATGAGCTTTAAGGTCCCTTCCAACCCAAACCATTCTGTGATTCTGTTTAAAAAGGATGGTATTCTGACTGCCATTTCAACTGAAATCTGCAAAAGAGGCTTAAATTCGATACAGTTCAGTGGACGATATAGAAGGTTTTCTTGCTCTTCTATGGAGCTTTTGTGAAATGGTTTTATAAGTAAATTTTATTGTAAGAAATTGACTGTGTTTTGGGGTGGTAGGATAAGGTCTCAGACCTTCACAGGAAAATTATGCATTTAACTGTAAAATCAAGATATTATTGAGGTATAATTTCAGTTGCTTTTATAATTAATTTTATAATGAATATTTTTGTAGTTAATAAAATTCTTCAATTTTCTTAGTTTTTCTATCTTTCTCTAATTCTATTTATTTTTCCAGATGTATTTTAAATTATAGAAACATAATGCTGTTTTGTCAGTGACTTACAAGTGGCAGCATTGTCATATGCTTCTTTCATGATAAATAGCCTTTTCAAAAACTTAATCTTGATTTTCAGCGTAAACACTATCTTTGTATTGCTGGAAGCAATAGCTTTTAGTGAATCGTGTAGCTTTTCTCTATTTGTCAAGAAGTCTGTTAAGGAGTTAAGGGGTTTCTCAGTCAGCCCTGAGGTGGTATGAAACCCCATACTGTTCTCTGGCTATTCTTTCGGATTCTAATTTGGAATTACACCAGGGTATGTCGTTACTTCTCTGTCCCAACTTGTCTTCCTCTTCTGGTATCTGCACGAATGGATAAAAAAACTCCAAAACAAACTAAACCCAAAACAACAGAGTGGAAATGAAAGAGTGTCAAGTACAACAAAGAGAAATTGCAAGAGTGCTAACCCTTGTAGATCTTTGTCGGTGACATAGACAGTGTGATTGAGTGCACCCTCAGCAATTTTGCCGATGACACCAAGCTGTGTGGTTCGGTTGATATGCTGGAGGGAAGGAATGCCATCTAGAGGGACCTTGACATGCTTGTGAGGTGGGCTGATGCCAACCTGATGAAGTTTAACCTTGCCAAGTGCAAGGTCCTACAGCTGGGTGGGAGCAATCCCAGGCACCGCTACTGGTTGGGCAGAGAAGAGATTCAGAGCAGCCCTGCGGAGAAGGACTTGGGGGTGTTGGTCGATGAGAAAATGAACATGAGCTGGCAGTGTGCGCTTGCAGCCCAGAAAGTCAACCGTATCCTGGGTTGCATCAGAAGGAGCGTGACCAGCAGGTCAAAGGAGGTGATCCTGCCCCTCTACTCTGCTCTTGTGAGACCTCACTTGGTGTATTGTGTGCAGTTCTGGTGTCCTCAACATAAAAAGGACATGGAACTGTTGGAACAAGTGCAGAGGAGGGCCACAAGGATGATCAGGGGACTGGAGCACCTCCCGTATGAAGATAGGCTGAGAAAGCTGGGGCTGTTGAGCCTGGAGAAGAGAAGGCTGCGTGGAGACCTCATAGCAGCCTTCCAGTATCTGAAGGGGGCCTATAGGGATGCTGGGGAGGGACTCTTCATTAGGGACTGTGGTGATAGGACAAGGGGTAATGGGTTCAAACTTAAACAGGGGAAGTTTAGATTGGATCTGAGGAAGAAATTCTTTACTGTAAGGGTGGTGAGGCACAGGAATGGTTTGCCCAGGGAAGTTGTGAATGCTCTGTCGCTGGCGGTGTTCAAGGCTGGGTTGGACAGAGCCTTGGATGGCATGGTTTAGTGTGAAGTGTCCCCCGCTGCAGGGGCATTGGAACTAGATGATCTTAAGGTCCTTTCCAACCCTAACTATTCTATGATTCTATGTGTGTCATCCTAACTTTTATTGTTGGGATAGCCGAGTACTTAGTATAACGCAGTAAAGAGAACATGTGGTACAACTCATATTCCAGGTCATCTCCAACAGAATGTGTTGTTGTTATTGTTACAACTGAAGCAGGCAGTATAGGTCTGCATAGCTTCAATTAGGGCAAGAATCTGCAGGATCAGGTCTTATACTGATATGTGCTGAGGTTTTCCATAACGCAAAAAGATACAAGAAATGGCTGGAGCTTTATGTTGCCAATATGCATGATTCATACCTTTCGTAGACAGAGTTGAGGAATTACGATCATATCCAGCCACCTTATGTAGGTCTTATATTATTAACATAACAAGGATGCTGTGCTGTCTACAGATATCTAAACCATTCCTGAAAATTAGTTGCTGAAATTAGGTAAACTAAAGGGCTTTCTTTCGTAATATGTAACTTGTCCATTAGTGCTTATTAAAAAATCTTAGCTGCGATTTGATGTGTCTTCTACTTATCTTGTTTTCTTTGGTTGGTTGGTTGGTTGGTTGGTTTGTTTTTCTATTCTGTATTGATGGTAATTGTTTGTATACATTTTGTATTGCTGTTAATCTTCTAAACAATGCATGGCTTTCATGAGATGAAGTCAAGCCTAGCCTCTAGTGCTGGGCTTTGCAGTAAGTAGCTGAGGTCCCACAGCGGGCAGAGAGAAGAGCTACAATGGAACCAGCCTGGAGCCTGACCAGCCCTGTCTCTTGTCTCCAGCAGTGGTGTAAAATTAGAGGAAACTGTTACAATAATTTCCCTCCCTTCAGGCTACTTTCCTGTCTCCAGCTGTTCCCTGATACAGATGTGGTTTGTCAGTTTAGTAACACCTCTGCAGGGGCTCTCTTTGGGAAGTTGCCTTGTCTTTCCTGAAGCATGTGTGAACTTCCTGCATCCATCACCTTCTTTCTGTTCCTCAGCGGGCTCTCTACATCCGCCAAAGTGAGCTGGGCTGGTGTGAATGCAGCCCTTTGAGCTACTCTAGGGCACTTTAACTGAAGGAACGTTCACTCACTTGAGCAGCACAGTTGAAGGTTTTGATGGCAGAGTAGGAAAGCAAGGAGCAAATGAAAGTGGTAGCCTTGAGTTTGCAGTTGAAAATTATATTCAAATTAGTATCCACAGTCTGATTTTACTGTTTCTGTGTGTGGGCTCCACACTGTGTTCTCCTAGTAAATCTTTTGTTAGCCCATACTGTTCTAAAATAAAAAATTTATTCTAAAAAGAGCAAATTTGGATTTTCTTTAATTTTAATGCTTTTCTTACTTTATTTGTTCTCACTTCCTTGGCTTGTGAATTATTGTTATTTTGTTTACTGCATTTGTTCAAACTCTAGGTGAAAAAGTACTGGGCTGAGAAGCAGCTCAAGTGGCAAAAACAGGAAGAGAAAAATCTACAACATCTAGAGGAATTAAGAAAACTAATGTCTAAACAAGCAGTTAAAGACAGAGAAAGGTAAAAGAAACCAAACTTGAACACCTATAATATCAATAGGAACTTCTTATAGTCTAATTTGCTTTGATCTCCCAACTTCCTAAATTCGTATAAGTTGAGATAAGTAATTCTTTTCCTTCCTGTTTGGCAGTTACTCTGGTCTATACACCAAGTGTTCATCATTGTATCTTGGATGTAATTTATTTGTTAGTTTGAATTAATTCACATCTATCAAAGTTTTAGACCTCTGTAAGCACTAAACTGGTGTAATCATGATAGGGTACACAACATTAAAATCAGCTCCCTTAGAGATTTTTTTAGTTGTAGCTGGGTAATAAGACTTACATTCCCACTTTGCAGACTTACTTATAATTAGGCTTGTTTTGTTTTAGAGGCAAGTGAGAGGAGAACATTAAGCACTTAACAGCCTCAAAGTTACTTATTATTCTTTTAGAGGGTCTTAAACTGCGTATCTAGTTGTTGATGCTTTTCACTTGTTTCATGTAATTTAGGACTTCAGCCTTTAAAAATTTGAATCCTCGTAAAGTCTTCATTATAGAATATGGCCTTTAATGACCTGCTGAAGAAATACTTGATTTCGCAGAGGAATTCCTCTGTCACAGAGGAGCATAAAACCCTCTGTCTAGTCTGGCTATAATTGCTCTCCAATCGTAGGCTTCCTTTTTTTCATAGAGGGAGCCACCAAATCGCATGGACCAGAAATGTAATTAAAATGAAGTACCATTGGCACTAGAATATTAAACTTGGTCTTAAGCATTCTGTGGGAAGCACTACTTCGATCTTATTTTGTTACGATACCTTGCTGACAGCTGAATTTAAATGTCTATCCTCATGCTACAAATATGTCTATGCCTTTCCTTAATCATACCTGCAATGATTTTAGCTCATAGAAAAAGAAACATGCGTACTTGAATTACTGAGTTTTCAGCAGAATTGATCAGGAAAAAAAAAAATTACTTTTCTTTAAACCTGTGTACTGCACTATGCCATACAATTGGGGAATGTTCTTTTCTTATGCTAATAAACCTTGTAGAATAAAATACAAGGAAATGGCACAGCTCATTGAGGAATGCAGGAAGGAAATAATCACACCTTTGGGCTATTACAAGTCAAAAGTCAGTAAATGCTTAGTATTATGTTTTCCAGAATTGGCATACTGTACAAAATAAAACAGGTTTTAAAAAACTGCTTGCTGTTTGTGAAGATTAATAGTTCTTTGAAATTACTTAATGCTTTTCATCTTCAAAGCCTTCAGAAATATAAATCAAGGGGCAGAGACATTACTGTTATTAGGGGCTGTAGTGCTACAAGTACAGTATAAGGCATTTTAAAATATATATTGTACTGAACTAAGGTAGACACACTGGCATCATGATTTTACAGTGCAGAACTGCAGTCCTCTAGAAAGTAATAGTATTCTTACGTGCTTCACCTACTGCAGCAGATAAATTGGGTTTGAGTCTTTGCAGAACTCATCATGAAAAATGGCACAGGCCAGCACCACAGTTCTGATCTGACATAAAAAAGAAAAAGATTTTGGATTGTGAGCAGATTGACAATTCCAAATACAAGATATGGCCTGGATAGTGCATAGCGTTTAGAATAGATATAATAAGGTATTAGGAAATGGTTTGCTGTTATCCTGAATTGTTTTTCAAATTAATTTTAAATTAAGTAATCGGGTTTATAAAAAGGAAAATTATTATCAAAGAGTCACTGTGGTGCTCTATTTATTCAGGTCTTGCTTTGTAATTGCAAGATGGTGAATAGCCAGAGCTATCAAAAAAAGGATTAAAGGCACTTGAAAGTGGACATAGAATTTCAAGTGACCAAGTCCAAATTTGTTTTCTCCAATTCCTCTGCTCAGTGATTGTCTGACAGTGGAGACATTTAACTGATTAGACATTTAATTTTCTGGTGTGGAAGTTCCTAGGTAGCTGCAGTTTTATGTTGTGTGTGTCTTAGAACTGTTGTTTTCAGAGCAGCTGGCTACCCAGCACTTGCCTGCACCCCAGAGGGTTTGAGTTTATGTAAGTTCCCACGGATGTCGATCAAGTAAAAGGTGGTGAAAGTAGCAAGTTGAACATAAAATCCTAATAAGCAATGCTATTTGCATTCAGCAACATGGGAGAGGGGAAAAGGATTGTTCTGTGATTCCTGCTCCAAGTACATCTTCTGTATTATTTCTTTATCCAACAGTTAGGTCATACAAAATCTGTAAAAGTGTTTAAAAAAACCCAAGGGGGCTGGAGTAAGAACCTGGGTCTGCCCAGATCCTGTCAAATGCCCCACCAAGCAGGCAAAAATCATGCCCCTTTTTTGCTTTCTTCTACCCCCATTCATTCTGTATTGTTTGCTCATAGCAGTCCAGCTATTAACACAGGGGTGGAGGTGCCCTGACCTGGACTACTGTATATTGTCACTGGTTGTGATGCTTGCTGATAATGCAGAAAATGCCATTTTGAACTCCTTCATGCTAAGAGCCTGAGACTAAAACTGTCTGGACAAGAGCTCTTATTACTGGTGTGTAGCATAAAAGGTCCAGGCTGGCCACATTTGAAAAGGAAAGCAGAGAGTTCTGACACTTTTTAAAATAAAAATTAAAAGTTTGGTAGGTGACAGCTCCAGAGTGAGAAATGCACCAGAAACACAGCAGGTACGAGATAAATGGTGTGTGTTCTCCTTGCTGGTATTCAGCAGGACTTAACCCCATTAAGCTGGGGTAGCTGCTGGGGCTACTTCAGGAGTAAGAAATTAGTGTTGGCAAGAAACATTTGCATGTGGTCCATTGAAAATAGAGGTGTAAGCATGGATGTACATCTACGGCAGTTGGTCCTTCCTATATCCATAGGATCACATGTTCAGCTATTCTAAATGTCTTAAATTAGGTCATCTACATGCCTATGTCTTTAAGGACACAAATTATAAGCTCTCTTTTAATGTAGTATCAAGAACTACAAACTGTGTTTAAGTCTTACTGTGCTTCAAGAATTAGCATCCAAAAGGGTAGATGTTTGTCTGATAATACAAGTCCACTTCTCCCTTTTTTAATCTATGCAGTGAATTTCAGTCAGGTCCTTTATCGGGTCCCTTAGGTATGGAATGGGTTGTATATACATAAAATTTTCTAACAGAACATCACACAGACCCCCAGCAATAGGTTTTGCAGTACTGCCGCAGGTCAAGAATTTAATTGGCATGAAATTGTGCAAGTATTTTCACTCACTGCCTATGGGAAACAGAGTGGCGCAGTCCTGTCCTCCATTGAGGAAGTGAGTGGGAAACATTTACAAACGTTTTAACGCATTACCTGCACTGCTACCGGTCCTGGCCCTGAATTCAGAGGGCAGGGATGGGCAAGTCAGAAGGAAACAATGACTCTTCACAAGAATTCTCTCTTATCAACTGTTAGAAACAGAGCAATGGCAGCTGTTTTCCATGCAGCTCTGTTTACCACATGCCAGGGGTGAGGACACTTATGTACTGCATCTCTCCTTCCCTTGTGCTCTTGGAAGCAATTCTGTGCTGGGAATGCATGCAGGTGGCCTTTCCTCTTTCCCTGCTTGCCCTACTTAAAGATTTTCCCCTTCCTGAAGAAGAGCTGTCACCAACTCCCCAGAAACCCTCTTTTCCAGTCGGCACTCCACATTGAAGGGACACAGAAAGAATCCAGGAAAACTGTGTATAAATAATTGGGTGTTAAAGCTATTCATAAAGCTGGGGATATGAGGGGGTTGGTGGTGGAGCCAATGCCTCAAGCTTGTACTGTTATGTCTTATAATGTCTTTAGAGCTGGGGCCAAGGTTAGGCTGTGCACCCCAATATAGACACCACAGTTCAGCTGCAGTGTAAACTAGCAAAGGATCTGGCCCATCATTTTTGTCATGGGAACCAGTGGCTACTTCTGCAGTGTCTGGAATGCTTTCTATACTGGCTGCCCCATGCCTTGGCAACTTTGTGTATCGATTTAATCACAGGTGGAAACAAAAGCAGATCTTAGCCACTAGGATAATGTTTTCTACTGTTTACATAAGATTTATTCAACTGACAACGGTTAAAAGAATAAGTTGTGATATATAGAATAACCTACCTATGTTATAACCCATTTTTTGAAAGTTTTCTAAAAATTTCATGATAAACATAGCAGTTTATTATTTCCTATTGAGTATTTATGAGACTCTGTCTGAAAGCAGGGTTCTAATGAAATTATGCTTATCAGAAATAACATAAGTGTACCCGCAATACTTCAAAAAGGTATCTTTGCTGAAACTAATCAGCTAAGCTCATTTTTCACTGGTAATTTATTAAAATTGTTATTTACTGTGGTGCTTAAAGTAAAAATTTAGTATTAAGACATTTTAACCTTTTCTTTAAAATTAAATTTACTTTGAATAAATAGTAGCTAAAATATTATGAAGTTTAATAGAGTGAAAGAGAACTAATGACTTTATTTGGATGTGGACACTGTGAAATTAAATCTCAAGTAAATATTTAAAGGTAAGTATAAAAAGTATTGGAAAGATGTTCCAAATTAGGAACATGATGTAAGGCTTAGTATGTGTTTACAAGTTTCTCTGCCTTCCCTGAGTGCAGATTTCATAGCCCTGCCATTGCCCTCTGGCATGAAACTTAATCTTTGTTAATACTGGCCTTGGTCTCCCCAGCATGAGCAAGATGATGATCTCCTTAGGATAAAATAGTAATGAAAACATGAAGCACCTTCTTAGGAGCACCAACTGCTGCATCAAGATGCTGCGTCCTTGCTCTGCTCTGGTCTCCTGTCAGTGACTTTGACAGTCAATTGCAATCACTTACATCTATGCAAATAGGGTATGGAAATTCCAAAATGTTCCCCTTTAGCAATGCTTTACATTCCTTTGTACGAGAAAACTTCAGCAGGAGAGACAAAGTATGTGACATTAGACCTGGATGAGTGTCCCTCAGTGTTCCTTCTTGGTAATTTACAGAAGTTTCTAGGGTACTGAATTTCCTGTCTGATCACACTGGAGTACTTTAGAACATGGATCATAGTAATCGGCTCAAGCAGACTGAAAGGTTTTCAATATAATAAATTTTTTGTAATTTTTCAGTAAAATATGAATATCTGCTTGTTATTAAATTTTCTGCATAGAAAAAGCAGCTTAGTCTTTCTCCCTGGAACAAAATTACTTCTGAATATTGCTACTGAAGGCATTCATCTCCGTAAACTGCAGTGGCCACAGTAAGAAACTGAAAGCCTCTGGGGCATCCTCAGGCAGCTTTGTACCACTCTCTTGTGACAAACTTGTTTGTCCTGGTAATTGTTATTGGATTATTGATGCAGTGGTTTTTTCTAGCTACCAACATAACTCTACATTTAGTTCTGATTTTTGCAGTTTATAGCACAATTTATATACTCCTTTGAGCTTACTAGAATTTTGAGTAAGAAAATAAAAATACATTTTATTGTAGTTGAAGCAACTCTTTCTTCTCCATTTCTCTAAAGGCAACTTAAAATTTCAAGGGTAAAAGAAGGATAATTCTCTGACTGCAAAGCATGGTAGTGGCAATTCCTATGTAAGGAGTAAAAGTGACATACCAAAGGATACCCTGCAGCTTCATTGAGAAACAGAGTTTGGCAGTGAACTGAGGGTTATTTAGGAAATATAGTTGTGTCATATTATTTGGGCTATAAAAACCTATTGCAAAAAGTTGAGAGGCAAAAATAATGCTGTAAATAAAGTTTCAGGGTATTTGTGCTAACCTCCATTTTTTTCCTTTTGAAGAAGGATGTAATTCTCAAGTTTTCATGCTTCTTCCAGTAACAAGATTGGGAGTGATGTGTTTCTTTTAATGGAAAGGGTTATAGGAAAGAGTTCTGCTATACACAGATGTCAGAGAACATTTCTTCTTGGCAAGGAAAATTTGGGGGGGGAAAAGTGACAGGGCTATATAAAGCATGCTAGAGAAAAATCTGTGTTCTGGAAACGAAATCTGAAAGGTTAGCCAAGTTGTTTGGAAAAAAAAAAATCCCACCAAAAAAAACCCCAAATCCAAAACAAATTTAAAAAACCCCATACCTCCCTTAACTCCATTTCCCCAAAAAGTCTGAACAAACAAAAAAACCCACATTCAAATGAAAAAGCATTTTTTGCATTTTTCAGGTGTTTTGATGAACCACAGTGTTGCTGTTCTGTGGATCAAGAAAACATCAGACTAGTTTTCAAACTGAAAGAGCATAACAGAAATTTAAAATTAACCTTGACCAATGCTTTTGCCATTTGTGTGTGTGCTGTTTTTCAGGGTAAAGTTTAGACAAGCATTACTGGAAAAACGGTTGCTGGAGAAAAAGGAACTAGCGCTTCAAGCAGCACATGAAGAAGAGGAAAAAAAGAAATGCCTTGAACTGCTACGACAACAGGTGCTTTTATTTCCTTGATATAATATTTTCATGTACAGTAATAAGACAGGCACATACTGTCATATTATGTGAAAGATAAAAGGAACAATCTATCAAAAGCAAATAAATGAAGAAGTTAAAATGGTCTGACTTAAACAGTAATTCTGTCATGTTATAAACCCCATGTGCTTTGTAGCTGTGACAACAGGAACATTATGATGTTAAATTGCACTGTAGAAGCTGTTAATATCTGCAAATAGATAGATACTGTTTTTTCTGGGTTGAATATGATTTCTTTGTTGTTGTTGTTAATTGTTTGTTGTTGGTTTGTTGGATTTTTTTAAAATAATCTCAAGTCTGCCTTGAGTGTTCGGCAAGATTTCTGAGTAATTTAAATTCTTTTTAAATTCTGAAAACTTACAGACCTTGGATGACTTTTCTTCAGAGAGAGATTTAACTCTCTGTGAAAATTTGGTGTGTTATTTTAAAAAGGACATCTCAGAAAATGCTTGCTAACGTTTGTCATAATAAATGTAGTGTTTGGGGTTTTTTTACTGCTGACTTTTTAAGCAGTAATTTTACCTTCATTTATATTTCCATATCTATTCTACTTGTTTTTCCCTCCAAAGTTTAAAAGAAAAAATCTGGATTTCACATTCTTTACGCTCTAGGAACTGCAGCCCAACTGTGCACCCAAAGGAGAATAAGGGAGGGAGAAAAGATGCTCTCCAAATCCTTTTAATTTCAGATAATTTAAACAGCACTAATGCAGCAGCTTTCTCCCCAAGACTGCATCAAAAGGAGCGTGACCAGCAGGTCAAAGGAGGTGATCCTGCCCCTCTACTCTGCTCTTGTGAGAACCTCACTTGGAGTATGGTGTGCAGTTCTGGTGTCCTCAACATAAAAAGGACATGGAACTGTTGGAATAAGTCAAGAGGAGAATCACAAGGATGATCAGGGGACTGGAGCACCTCCCGTATGCAGATGGGATGAGAAAGTTGGGGCTGTTGAGCCTGGAGAAGAGAAGGCTGCGTGGAGACCTCATAGCAGCTTTCCAGTATCTGAACAGGGCCTATAGGGATGCTGGGGAGGGACTCTTCATGAGGCACTGTAGTGATAGGACAAGGGGTAACAGGTTCAAACTTAAACCGGGGAAGTTTAGATTGGATCTGAGGAAGAAATTCTTTACTGTAAGGGTGGTGAGGCACTGGAATGGGTTGCCCAGGGAAGTTGTGAATGCTCCATCGCTGTCCGTGTTCAAGGCAGGGTTGGACATAGCCTTGGGTGGCATGGTTTAGTGGGAGGTGTCCCTGCCTGTGGCAGGGGGGTTGGAACTAGATGATCTTAAGGTCCTTTCTAACCCTAACTATTCAATGATTCTATGTCGTTTGGCTTCAGGATTAACCGTCCCAGTACAGTGTGCATGACAGTGAAATTCTTCCTTGTGGCTGTGGCTTTGTAAATGCTTTCACTTCAGCATTTGGGTGTACAAGGTCCAGAAGAAAGTAAAATATAGCAGAGGTCAAATATTGCAAGCCGTCTTCTGTGGGATAACTGAGTGTAACAGGAATAAATAAGCCTAATGGATCATTAGGCTGTTATTTCAGTCATTCTTTAAACTGTTGAACTCAAGCTCATCTCCAGTCAATAATACTTTATTTTTAATGATCTGATTCCGTTAAATATTTTGCTGTATTTCCAGCATTATTTTATATTGGCAATGCATTTTTAATAAGTCTGTTACATCTTTTGTAAGTCACTGGTTGAATTGCATTGTCTTTTGCATCAGACATGACAAAAAGCTGGTTGAGAGTCATAGAATAGTTATGGTTGGAAAGGACTTTAAGATCATCTGGTTCCAACCCCCCTGCCATAGGCAGGGACACCTCCCACTAAACCATGTCACCCAAGGCTCTGTCCAGCCTGGCCTTGAACACCACCAGGGATGGAGCATTCACAACTTCCGTAGGCAATCCATTCCAGTATTAAACTCCATAAACTTGTAATACACATTTACAAACAAGTGGCAACCACCAAAATCACTATAACTAGATTTCATATTTCTGCTTTTCTTGTTGACCAAAGTTAGCAAAGTTTTCACAAACACTTTAGCTAAAGAAGCTTCAACTTTTTCAACAGCTGTCTTCTTGCATTCACTATCACAATTCCTGTACCCACTCTGGTAGACACTGTACAAAGTACCATAGCCATCTTATGTCCCACATACAAAAATTAAACAGCTCTGCCGCCAGAAACAAGTGGTCTTATGACCTGGTAGATCTGTTGATCTCTTCTGACTGACCTAGTTCTCTTACCAAACTAGAAAATGCTTCTAGGATGGCCTTTGACCAGCATGGTAGAGTTCCCACTTCATTACATTTTCCTAAACAGTATTTATTCTCTGTTTCACATTAATGAAATACTGCTTCATAAAATATGCCCCTTAGTTGTATGTGGGGAAAAAAAAGATATTTACTAAAGTAATCCCATCTGTATATTTTGACAGCCTGTGAACACAGAGGTGACATTTTCTTAAAAAGATGGCAAAAAATTACCATGCATAATTTTAAATATTTGTTTCTTGTTTTAGCCATTCAGATGGTGTCCTGACTTTGATTATTTTGCTTATGCATCTTTCTGTATCTTCCAAGTAGTATTAGCCTATATCTGAATATTTTAACCCAAAGAAAATAATAAATGAAAAATGATTCTCTCTCACACAATGTAATATCAGAGAGAATCTTTGATGCTGATCTAGCCACAGGAAATTAAACAGTTAAAACAGAGCACTTAAGAAAAAATCCAAAGAATTACATAGTTTGTGGCATATCACTCCATGTTGTTGCCCATGACTCAGTAAAAACTGTGAACTACGTGATCTGAACACCTTTGTTTCCATCCGAAGAAAAAGAAGAAAATTCAGCCTTACAGGAATTGTGGGTATTGCTAAACTCTTGAGTCTGTTGGTTCCTTTTGGTTACCAGTTTTGAAAGTCAGAGCTCATGTCAATTCTGCTAGAAAGCTGGGGATGCTATTGCTTTTCTGCCTGCATTCTTGCTGAGCAGAGACCTCTTCTACAGCCAGGGCTGCATGCCACTGGTACGGTGTCAGTAGTGCATGTATCTGAGAAGTGCTGTTTTCTGGTAGCCTAAAACTTAGCATAAGCTTATTTCCTACCTGGAGTATGACGAGGTAGCAGCGTAAACTATCTCTTTGTGGAAATGCAGTCCAGCTTTCAAGTTTATGTTTTCAAGGACTGACAATTGGCATTCACAATATGCAGGTTATTCAGTGTTAAGCCTGCCCCCACAGCAGGCAGTTCTCCACTTCACAGCAGTTCTGGGCATGCACAGTGCCTTAAGTCCAGACAATTAAATTGTCTCCATTGGGAAGCAGGAAGAAAAGTCTCCCTGATTGTTATACTCTGTCAATGTGGTTTTACTCTGGATTCTAGTTTTAAGCTTTACAACTTTTATATGAGGATACAGAATGGTTTAAAGACAACTTTTGAAATTTTTCAACCAGATAAATGATCATGTTCTCAAAGGATGTGTTATTGATAATAACCTTTTTGTCACCTTAGGTCCACACAGATAGAGTAATTGTTGTTTTCATGTAATGTGTTTTAGGTTGCTGTTGTTGCAAAATTAGATCCAGCTAGAGTAGTGGCTGATACAGTGGCGTCTAAAGCTCGGATGGGCATCAGAACCAAAGAAGAGTTTGATATTCAGAAGCCACTGTTTCAGTTGCATACATACAATGAACAGCAGGTAATTGTCTCTAATCACACTAGATAGTTTATTGTCTGCATGTATATCTTAATAGTGGTATGTCATACTAACATTAATAATTTATCTCCTAAATAGCAATATTAACAGTAGAATATAGAATAGAATTTGTGTAAAAATAAATAGGACAAATAGGTGGGGTAATCTCTCTGCCCCAGTGTAGATGCTGGAGGACCACAATGAGAGTGACCATAAAGGTGTGTTCAGGTCCATCATAGGAGTCCTGGGCTCTCCCTAAACAGCAGCCCCCACTGCCGCCACTAGACAAAGGATGCTGGGCTCAATGGACCACTGTGCAGTTGCTGTGTTTGCTGGGCATTTTGACTGAGCTGTTTGCTATTTTTTTCATTTCAAAACTCACCTCTTTTACATTTTTAAGCATTATTTAAAGAATGCCTCCTTTTCCCCTGCTCCAGTTAGTGTTGTACAAAGTATCTGAAGTGAATTGACTCAGCGTAGAAGTTTTCCTGAATGTATGCAAAAAGAGCTGTGTTACGTAAGTTAAGGTAACTTAATTATGGGGTATTCTTTTTTCTTGGAAGATTATGCACAGCACAAGTCTTTTCATAAGGTGAAAATTAGTATCTTGACTACCTTACACTGTTGCTAGACTGAGGATTAGTTGGGATGTGAGATGCAAGGGCTAAAGGAGAAGAAACTGGTGAGGTGGTATAGAAGCAGGAAACTGAAGTAACTGTATTCCCATTTTCAGGTCACTCGTACTGCTGAGGACAGTGGTAGCATAATTTCAAATGGAATTAGTAACATAGGGGAGGATTTTTTTATTCCTTCACTGTTCCCCATCTGCTCAGTCTATACATTTGAAATTATTCCCACTCTGGAATCTGAAAATTATATTTACAGGAAAAGAAGTGCTATGATATAATTCTGTGGCATAAAAGCTTTCTTTTAGCATTGAATAAGCTGAAATTTAATGATGTCTATAACTAAGCTTGTCCAGCACTTCCCATTTTAAGGCATTTTAAATCTTCTCAGTTTGATAAAAGAGAGGTGTGTCACAAGAGATACAGGGTTTTTTTGGCTTGTAAAATTTATCCAAATCTGACCTATGTATGAGGTTCTGAAAAGCCTTAGCTTAAAAATGTTCTAAATGTGTGTATTTGGGATTGATATCTGAATTCTCAGAATATTCTTCCTGTTTCCACTCAAAATGGGATTTGGTACTGCTTGAACTGCAGTATGTGTCTCCTGCCAAGCACACTGGTATGCTCCATCCCAGAGCTGCAGTTGGTTGTGAATAATGTTTCCCAGTGCTGGGCTTCCCAGCAGCTCTGGGCTTTGTGGTGGTGGATGCTAGAGCTGAAGGCAATGTCACACGTTCTCTTGTACTTTCAGTGCTATCCCACTATAGTCCATGGAAGAAGGATTTGAGAGAGGCTTACAAAATTTACCGAATAACCTGTTGACAAATTTTAGAAGTAATTTACTTAGGCATTAATTGTTGTTTGATGTAAAATGGAGGTGGTACTGCTATGTAGTCACAGACAATGCTGTGAGAAAAATCAGAAACGTGTTTGAAGCACTTGTATGCCGTAGAAACAAACAGGAAGGGATTAGAAGTGTTGTGCTGACAGCAGGGCTGTATTGGTGGGGAGCATTAGAGGAGTCAGCAGCTCTTCACTGAGCAGGCTGAACTAAACATTACTTGGTTTCTCAGCTACCCTTTCAGTTTTGCTGAGGAATGACAACCAGGGCTGTTAAAATAGTTTGTGATCACTAATATTAAAAGGGATAATATCAAGATATGTGCAATGAGATAAGGCTTGTTTACTGTAGAGTTTCTCTGCTTTTGAAGGCTTTATTTTATGACGGTAATTTTCTGTCTTTTAAAACTTTTTAAATACATACATTTACAGATAACCTGTGAGAGACACTGTTTATGAGGAAAGTATTGTTTTGTTTCCATTTATCATTGTGTGGTTTATGTTAACAGATCATTTCAGACCCTCGACTTCGTGTTGAGCTCGCTCTTCGAGAAGCTGGTCTTCATAAAACACTCTATGCAAAAGAGATTTTACCAAAAATTCCTCCCCTGAAGCTTCCAAGAAGAGATATGGAATCTACAGCTTTTAAAATGTGAGCACCTCTCTTATCAAACGTAGAGAAGCTTCAGGGGTGTTGTCTGGCCTATAATGTGAAAACTTTAAATAAATTTCCCTTAGTCTGTGTCACAACTACGTAGTTCTCAGTGTGTGCAATCATTCAAAAATCCAATATGCCTTTCTCATGCAAGGCTACCCCATTTTATGCCTTCCTTGGTGAAGGTTGAACAGAGTTTCGGTGGGGGTAGGCTGTTGCAGTGTAATTTCCCTTGTCCCTTTCTACTGGGAGATAGGACACCTATCCACCTATCCTATCTCTTACATGAAGGTCTCCTACAGACATTACAGGCCAGTCTGATGTATAGCATCTTGAATAGGAACTCTGTTTTTTAATTGGCAGCATAAACCCAAAATAGATTCGAGGAACAGCCACTTTAAATTGTGACACATTAATACACCCCACAACTTTCATTGCACGTTTCTTGAGAATTTGATTATTTTCATAAATGTTTTTATTATTCTTTGATTATTATAAAAAGAAACTTAATCTTTGTCTATATTTAGAAACAAGTTTGCTGCATCATATTTACTGCAAGCCAGTCATGCAATTTCATGTTGCAGATTAGTCTTTCAGTATAAATTATATATTAGAAATAACATTTCAGATCAGGGATCTTTATTTTGGAGCAGAAACTACTGATGAAGGTTTTATTTAAATGAAAGGGAAATTAATGTAATTCCATTTTGTAACTGACTATGTTTTCCAGTCTTACATAAGTATAAAATGTCTGTAAACGAGTTATAATTAGCAGTTTAACCAAACATTTCAGAGAGATCTGAACATCCATAGCTGTGTATCTGGATAATTACAGGAACTTCATTAATGTAATATTGGAATGCCTTATAGGCATTAACGGATCACATGCCTCCAACACCTTGTGAAACAGACAGTAACTGTCACAGTGAGATACTGAGGATCAGGGCAGCTGAGAGCCCAGTCTGTGCTCTCCCAGCAGAGCCCACGGTGCAAACACCAAGAGAGAGTGGTTTTGCTGCTAGCCACTGTATAGCACCTCCTTCCCTGGCACAGACAACAGTCCCTCTTCTCTTGACATATTTGGTGACTCTACACCAAATGTTTTGTAATCAGAGACAAGCAATGTTGAGTTTTCACACTCAAACTGTTAGTAACATTGGCAAAATCTTGCAGCGTGAGCCTGATCTCAGCAGGTGTCTCAGCACCTGGGGGAGGGACGTTTGCTCCAGCATGAGTGTGCAAGGGTGCAAAGTCAGAGCAGACGGAGACGGTAAGAAGGGTGCCAGAAAGGCAGGGGAAGAGCTCATGCGACAGACTCCTGAGTGCAAGCAAATTTAAGAACAGGAGCGACGTAATGTGAGTATTGAAGCTATGTTATTTTAATGGAGGAAGAAGATGCTACAGAGACTGCCAAAAGCCATCAGAGCTGTGTGTCTTCTGAATGTAATTTTGCATGTTTGTGCTAGAATTACTATTTTGTGTGCATTTGTGCATTTGATTTTGTTATCTCATTTGGGGTAACTAATTTTTAAAACATGCTTGGCCATCTTCACAACTTGTTGGATGTTCCTGCAGGGAGACCAGCACTGCTTTTCTTCTATTTAGAGGCCAGATTGGCTGCTAGACTGCTTTTCCAGAACAGAAGATTCCAAACTTAAGGCAACTGATTTTTTATTTTTTTAACTTGCCTTTAAAAACAGATCTGCAAGATAATTTCAGTGGTGCAAAATCTTTTCAGATTATAGTTGTCGTCTTTTATAAATACCAGGACATTGATGAAAAAAGAAAGTTTAAATGAAGCAGACATGTTTTTAAATAAAGGGCACTGATTTTTAGGCACTGTCTTGTGTTTGTCTGTTGTTTCTCAGGGAATGGACTGAGTAGAAGCCCGCTTACATCTATGAGTCTGTGCCAGCTCACCGTAACCAGGAGTTGGGGCTTGTTATTGATACAATGAGGCCAGAATGAAGATTTTTAGAGGGATTTTCATGTAACAGTGGTGCATGAAAAACAAGCAGATCATTGAAACTGGCTTCAAGTATTTTGCTCAGCACACCTAGAGGCTTTTCCTGCAGACTGCCTCGGCCACTCTCCCTAGCCTGGCCAAGTGCCTCTCTCCTGTGCTCCTGTGGAAGGTGGGTGTTTCACCTTACTTTGTTGTCCTCACCTTAGCACTGTTCACAAAAGACGATCAAAGCCCTTCAGGAAATGGAGATGCTTATAAGGATGTTTGTTTCCAGGATAAATGCTATATAAAAAATAAAAATTGCAAGTTATTTTTGTACAAAAATGTGTGAAATTACTTGCACATAAAAACAGTGATTTGAAAAATGTTAATGGCAAATAGACTTCTCAACCAGCATCTTTTGCAGCCCTGCTTTGTTGGTTTTGACTCACTGAGGGTAGCAGTTCAGAATTCAGCTATCTTTTATGCCAATGGATAAAGCGTATGCAGTTTGACTAACAATCTGAGGTTTTAAAGCCTGAGAAAAACGTCTTTGTGAAAATGAGGTGGCTCAGTTTCAAGGAATACTACTTATTTGTGAATTTTGGTAGGCAGAAGATTGGCTGAAATGTTAAAATAGTGCCTGAAAGTTGAGCACCCAACTGGTGCAAGATTGATTGGTGTGGTATCTGGCCATTATAAAACACTTCAAGTTTGTGCCAACTTATGTGCACGTAAGCTTATATGCACATATATGTATCTATAGAAAAAGAAGAACGTAACTGAGATGCCATTTCTGACCCTCTGAGAATAGAGAGGGCTCTGCAATAATGGTCAGTATTTTGAAAAGGAGCTCACCAAGGACATGCATTCTGAGCTGTGTAAAAACTACCGACTCGTCTGAAAGCCCTCAACAGTGTTGAGCTTAGAATGTGTAGCAGAAAAAACATTTCACAGCATAATCATTAAGCTAAGAGCAAAGAAGTAAAACAAGAGTCTCTTTACTGCGCGTTGTTCTGGAAAATAGAGAGTTCTTCACCTCCTGCAAAGTTAATGACTCGATCTGTGTTTCCGTAAGCTAGGGCAGAGCAAACATCACCTATCAAATTAGGCAAAATGTTAAAGTATCGTACTTCTTTTCCTGGAGTGGTTTTAAATTATTTTCACAACAGACTTAAGGTACATTGCTATTAGTATAGAAGTTTCTTAAGGAGACTTCGGACTTAGGAGAACTGGAAGCAAGCTTGTTAGTGAAACTTAAGAACTAGAAGTGATTTTGATGGCAAATTCTTCAGGCTGTAGGTGACCTCTGAAAAAAGCCCTCTGTGCAACCCAGGCACAGCTCGTGGGGACACTTACAGATGAGTTTCTGGACTGTTGGTGTGTGTTGATTAGCAGATGAACGTGAAAGATGCAGTCCCTGGCACTCAGGTGAAGTCTGGTGAAGGATATAGCAGTAACCTGTGCTTCCTATCCCTTTCCATCTCAAGGGTCTCTGTGCACCCCACACCCAAAGCTGCCAACCGTGCAGTCTTGGGGACATTCTGCTTTTGCTTGGTGACAGTGTGCAAAGTGAGCTTCCCACACACTCCCTTTTATCTTCAAATGCCCTTGTACATGTCAGTTTTTGACAGATCCTTAAAGAATAATAGTAATAGTCACAAATGTGGATTAATTTTGTGTGTCATTTAGTTTTTGGCTTTATGCCAAATGCAGAGGGAACTCCTTCCCAGAGGATTGCTGTGGACAGGATTGACCCTAACAAGACAGTCCTTTATGACCACTGGAGATGGGACTGAGGAGCATGCAGTTTGGTAAAACAGTCTTAATTTCTGTACAAATTTTGTCTGGAGCTGTCCTGGGGTGAGCAGGTTGTTGGTGTAATTCAAGCCACATTGGAGGTCTCCAGCTCCTCCATGGTGAGGTTTGCTGGATCCAGCTGCCCCACTCAGCCGTGGAGGGCACTTGCCCATGGGGGTGCATCATGACCAAGTCAGTGTTTTCAATTTTACAGAAAAAGGGGCTGGGGTGTGCCTGGCATGGGAGAGCAAGCGTGCACTGCTTGTGCTGCATCACCCATCAGTTTGTGGAGAAAAGCTTGTTTCCTGCTGGAGGGCACAGCCTCAGGTGCTTTCGGATGAAGGCTGCAATCAAGCGCTGGGGCCGCTGCTGGTACTCCCACAGCACCTCATGGGATGCCTGGATCTGGTTCCCCTCCAGGCGGTCCAGGAGTGCCACACAAACGACAGCAGCTGCAGGATGGCCAAAGCACTGTGTTACCTCACACCTGATTATGAGCACTCTTTGCCTTAGAACACTGCCCTGCGGGTTGTGGATGCCCTGCTCCTGCTGCCCTCCCCAGACCTCACTGTGGGATGGGCCCTGCCACACTGGAAAGGCTGAAGCGCAGGGCCCCTGGGTAGCTGCTGGCTGCAACACCACTCCCTAGGTGCCCCCCATTCACCCTCTTTCTTTTCCAGCAAAACAAGGGAAGGCCACTAAGCCTGCGTAGCCAGGGCTTGTTTTAAGGCCAGGAAAGGGAGGAGGGAGGATTAAGTTTTGTTTTGTCCAATGTGCACTCAGGTCTTCTAAAACAAACTTGTTTTTTATTGACTAACAAAATTTGTTCTAGTGTATGTTTCAAGTTAATATAGTTAGGAATGTGGTTTTGGCCCTTGGGTTGTCTGAATCTCACACCAAACCAAACCCTCAGGTTGGGTTAAGCTGGGGAATGCAGGGAAGGATGCAGAAGCACTCACCTTTCAGGCCACACAACCCGCACAGGGCAGCAAATGCTGTGGACTCCATTTCGATGTTCCTCACGCTGGCATTGTAAGCTCTTTTTAAGTACTCTAACTTTTTTTCTCTGGAAAAAGAGCACAATGCTCCATCTAATCTCCCATGACCTTGAAAGGAAGCAAGAGAAGTGTCACTGCTGGCCCTGCATAGCTTTACAGTTGCAGTTAATGGGGTGTAGTTTCAAATGGAAAGTCCAGCACTACCTGTGTTTGTCTGAAGCCGCCTAAGTTCTCCTTTGACTAGTTACTTAAGTAGCTGTTCTTATGTCCAGTACAGCTACTCCTCTCACACAGCAGTAAAGTCCTTCATGCAAGCCAAATGTATACGTTCAGCTGCGCTAACCTGGGGAGTATGCTTCGTTTTATTGCTGTTCCTACTATTAATCCTCTCAAATCTATTTTTGTTTAAATAAAACATGCCCTTGAGCAATACACAGATGGTTGCATTTGCAAGCAGATCCAAAGGTTTGTAAATAGTCCTGAGATTATTAATTCTTCATTTATTGCATTTCATCTACTTTGCAATCAGCATTTAATTTTGCAAACAAAATGGTTCCAGAGTAACCAAAAATTGTTTACATAAATGTTGCAGGCTTCCTAACATTTTCTTAGTGTTTGGTAGTTCAGAAGTAACACTGTTGTAGGAAACACTCAGCATTAACCCATCTGCTAGACTCGCTACACAGCTGTGGATGAGGGGCTGTTTTCTTTGCCAGGGTGCAGCTACACCTGCTTCCAGCAGGTCTGTGACGGCACGTAACTCCCATTGAATGGCTGGACCAGGGCAGAATAGGTCCCCTGGGCATCTGCATTGTCCTAGGGAGCTACCACTGCTACGTGGATCTTGGCTCATGATCCACCATCAGCTAAAACTGCACTGGCCTTGCAGGTAACGTTACAAACTTTAACTGTCAGATGCACAAGAGACCAATTTACCCAGACAGCACCAAAACTGGTATTGCGTATTCTGAAGGTGTACCCTATTCTGACCACTGAACAACCTCTAATGTATTATCAGGTGGGTCCGCTCCTGCAGCCCTTCTTAGGCTTTGAAAGCATGAATAGTTTTGCCTACACAAGAACATAAGACTTGGCATTATGTTTGTGGAGAAGAACAGGCAAAGGTTGTTTTACCTTCATAGAAGTCATAGGTGCACATGGTATGGCCGATGAGTGCAGGGCAGTCAGGAATCTCCTTCCTGCAAGCAAGTAGCTCCTTTGCAAGGTCCTTGTCTAGCTCTGTGCTCCGCACCACCACATCATCCAGCACCACCTGCTCAAACCGTGGCTTGAAGGAGGAGTCTACTGCTGTGTCTGTGATCACAACAGTCCCGGGCTTGATCCCTGTGAAAAAAAAGGCTGAGGCTAAACCAGAGCTCATAACACTTGTGACTGCTGTGAAAATTCAGCATGACAGGAAAATCCCTATAGATGTATGAGTGACTGTGGGGTTGTTCCTTTTAGTAAAACAGATGTGAGAGAATAATTGAAATTCATGCAGTAGCACAGATGTACAAGTAAAATGTACAGAATCAGCACAAGATGAGCAATTGTGGGAATGTGCTGAGCAACAGCATTTTAATTGCTTCTTGCTTACGGCGATCATGGCCCACTACTAGCTTCTGCAGGCACAAGCAGCACCACTACCCTGGCTGGGGGTCATAGGATCATAGAATCATAGAATAGTTAGGGTTGGAAAGGACCTTAAGATCATCTAGTTCCACCCCCCCTGCCAGGGGCAGGGACACCTCCCACTAAACCATGCCACCCAAGGCTATGTCCAACCCTGCCTTGAACACTGCCAGCGACAGAGCATTCACAACTCCCCTGGGCAACCCATTCCAGTGCCTCACCACCCTTACAGTAAAGAATTTCTTCCTCAGATCCAATCTAAACTTCCCCTGTTTAAGTTTGAACCCCTTACCCCTTGTCCTATCACTACAGTGCCTCATGAAGAGTCCCTCCCCAGCATCCCTATAGGCCCCCTTCAGATACTGGAAGGATGCTATGAGGTCTCCATGCAGCCTTCTCTTCTCCAGGCTGAACAGCCCCAACTCTCTCAGCCTATCTTCATACGGGAGGTGCTCCAGTCCCCTGATCATCCTCGTGGCCCTCCTCTGGACTTGTTCCAACAGTTCCATGTCCTTTTTATGTTGAGGACACCAGAACTGCACACAATACTCCAAGGAGGTCTCACGAGAGCAGAGTAGAGGGGCAGGATCACCTCCCTCGACCTGCTGGTCACGCTCCTTTTGATGCAGCCCAGGATACGGTTGACTTTCTGGGCTGCAAGTGCACACTGCCAGCTCATGTTCATTTTCTCATCAACCAACACCCCAAGTCCTTCTCCGCAGGGCTGCTCTGAATCTCTTCTCTGCCCAACCTGTAGCTGTGCCTGGGATTGCTCCCACCCAGCTGTAGGACCTTGCACTTGGCAAGGTTAAACTTCATCAGGTTGGCATCAGCCCACCTCACAAGCATGTCCAGGTCCCTCTGGATGGCATTCCTTCCCTCCAGCATATCAACCGAACCACACAGCTTGGTGTCACCGACAAACTTGCTGAGGGCACGCTCAATCCCACTGTCCATGTCACCGACAAAGATGTTGAACACAGAATTATTTAGGTTGGAAAAGACCTTTAAGATCATCAAGTTCAACTTAACCCAGCACTGCCAAGTCCACTACCTGTCCCTAAGCGCCACATCTACATGTCTTTTAAGTACCCCCAGGGATGGTGACTCCACCAGTCCTGGGCAGCCTGTTCCATTCCAGGTTGCTGGACAGCCCTTGTGGTGAAGGCATTTTTCCTCACATCCAATCAAACCTCCCCTGGCACAACTTGAGGCCATTTCCTCTCATCCTCTCACTTGTTATTTGGTAGAAGAGATCAACTCTCATCTCACTACAACCTCCTTTAAGGTAGTTGTAGAGAGCAAGAAGTCCCCCCTGAGCCTTCTCTTCTCCACGCTAAACCACCCCAGTTCTGTCAGCTGCTCCTCATGGTACTTGTATTCCAGACCCCTCACCCCATTGCCCTTCTCTGGACACGCTCCAGCACCATAATGTCTTTCTGGGAGTGAGGGGCCCAAAACCAAACACAGGATTTGAGGTGCAGCCTCACCAGTGCTGATTACAAGGGGAAGATTGCTTCCCTAGTCCTAGTGGCTATGCTATTGCTGATACAAGCCAGGATAACATCATATCTTCACAACATCATTGTAGTTCTCCTGAGGGCAGGTGCCCCTTCTCCCAAAGGTCATAAACTCTTTTATTTTTACTTTTTTTTCCTGAGTTCCAGCCAAAGCTCCCTGTTCATCTGTTCAGCCAGGCTACACATCTTCCCTGCTGGCTTGTCTTTATGGGGATGGCCTGCCCCTGTACCTTGAAGATTTCCTTTTTGAGGAATGTCCAGCCTTCCTGGACTCCTTTGCCCCTCAGGACTTCCACCAAAGGGACTCTGTCAACCAGTCTGCTAAACAGGCTAAAGTCTGTCCTTTACAAGTCCAACTCAGCAGTTCAGCTGACCCCCTCCTTACTTCTGCAAGAACTGAAAACTACCTATTACTCACAGTCGCTATGCCCAAGATGGGCTCCAACCACCACATCACCCTCAAGTCCTTCTCTGTTCACAAACAACAGGTCTAGTGGGCACCTTCCAGTCAAGTGTTCCCAGTTTGAGAAGCGATACCCAATTGTTTAGAATGCAAAGCCTTTGTTCATTATAAAAATATGCACTCTGCTAAGCCAGTCACTAGAAGTTTGCTGGGTTTTAACCCACAACAAAATACCATGTTGTTTGGTACTTGAGGACCTGACAAAGTGCTATAGCTCATAATTGCATGACCTATTGCTGATATTTTTTTAGCTTACCTAAACCTCCAGAAGTACCAATGCGTATAATAGTAACATCTCGGCATTTTGCGTGGTGCAGAAGTTTAATTAGTTCATGAAGCATGATGGAAATGGAAGGGATGCCCAACCCATGCTGTTGGGAAGAGAGAAATGGAAAACGTCATTCCCTGTGATACTGCGGCAGGTGACAGGTACGTGACTGCAGCAAGCTCAGGGTCATGCTGTGGCCTCTTTCCACTGATGACGCCAATTCTTTGAGACATCTCAGGGTCTTTGTAACCTGTTCAGGTAAAAAGTCTAACCCTCTTCTCACCTTGATGCTTTTAAGGCTCTTCTTATCAATAGAGCTGGTATTCATGCCTGGGGACCAGTATACCAGGCATGCAGATGGTGTCTCTCCTTCGAGAAGGGTCTCCCCACAAGTGTATCCCAATGTCTGAATGCTCCAAGGTCTTTCTTTCCTTCCGGTGCCCATCCTTATGCCACATGCTGACTTCCATTCTTTGTTGTGTCCTACTTGTACTCTTGGAGTGGTGAATTTCACTGGGGACAACTTGAGCCTCTGCTTCTCTGGGTGCCTCCCAACCTGTCCTCACCCCATACTGGAGCACCTCTGCCCATGTTACTGGGCATGAAGGACAACAGATGGGTTTGTGCCTCTCCCTGAGGGCTGGTTTTGGGGTCAGGCATCTGCCACGTGAAGCCTTGCACCTTGTAGGCCACCTGTCCTGCTTCCTGGCTCACATCACCCACCTTGGGGTCACTCCATTCCCTGTGCCTGCCTGATTGCCTGTAGACTGTCCCCTCCTCTGGCACCAGCCCATTCCCCATCCTCTGCCACAGCTCATCATGCCTTGCTGCCCCATCTCCGCTGCTGCTCTGCCAGTCTGGCAGATGTTTTGCAAATCTGGAGCTGTCGAGGCTGCCTCTGCCTTCTGCCCAGTGCTCCTGCACTTGATCATCTTAGTTATCTCCTTCGTCACTCAACCAACGTGCTTTTCTCAGCTTCACTTTTAGAAACAAAAGGTTTTTGGTGGCGTGGGGTTTGTTTTTTCCCCTGAAAAATGCCTCATGTTTTTTTGGTTTTGCTATCCTATTCAAAACCCTGAAGGAACCATGTGTGAAGAAGCACAGTTAACGTACGCAGTCAGTTTTCACATTGCTTTGTCTCTTTTCATTTGGCTGTGAGACTGATGGTCTGTTGGGCTTGTATCATGTTTTATATATGAAAACTTTTTGCATGTTGTTATTCTGGAACATCGGCCCGACTTATTTGCCAATACCTAAAAAATTTATTCTCATTGTAAATATTCAAAGCAGGAAACTGTGCTCCTCCCTCTGGTGTGTTTGAGCTCATCTGTGTTTCCAAGCAACTTGCAAAAATGTGATGTTGGCAGCTGCTCTGCATGAAGCATTTTGGGGGAGGCTCGCTGTATGCTCTGCCCGGCATCCCCTCACAGTGGTGGATGGCTTCCGCATTGGCGCAAAACTGGTGCATGGCCAAGAGCTCAGCATAGGCTTTTCCTCTAGCTGCGTCACAGCTGCTGCCTGAGAGAGGAATAGCAAAACTTGTGGGTTCTTTTTCCCCTGAGATCCTATCAGATTGATTCCCTCAGGCATTTCCGTCAATCAGGTTTGGTTCGGTTTTGTCAGAGAGACCAAACGTGAGCTCTGTCACGTGAGTGACGCTGCCTCCTGTGAATCAGATTTAAGACTGATCTTGTGCCTGAAGGAATGATGGCAGGACAAGCCCTGGGGCATAAGCACTCGCCAGCATAGCCTGTATTTGCTTTTTACTTTGTGTGGTGCAAAAAAATGTTTCTCTTAAAGAAGAATTAATAATAAAGCAAGGCTTTAACTTTGGAGCTCATGTCAGTGTAATACTTCCGGCAACATTTCATACTTCATGCATGGTGGGAAGTGGTCTTTGCCTCTCAAATTGTCAGGCTGCTGAGCTGAACAAAATACGTACATGTTCATTTTTACTACAGTGCTTTTTAAACTGAACACGTAGGGTGCTGAGAAATATCATTCAGACAGAAGAAGGTTTACCGTGGCTGGAAGGTTGTACTGGTAGTAATGGCCGAAACTGAAAAGAATTAAAAACTCTTCTGGCAGGAGTTGCGGGAGATGGAGAGGGAAAGGTCATGCCAGCCACCCTCCCTGCTGCAGGGAAGAGCGAGCCCCACGCCAGCCTGCTGCAGGACCATGACAGCAGCAGCGGGCCCAGGGCAGGGGTTGTCATGAGTGCCTGGGATGGAAAGCACACGCAGTACAGCGCAGCACAGTGTGGTACTTACACTAATGGAGAGCACTGGCCCAGCCCGGTACATGGCGTAGCGGTCGGTCCCCACGCAGATGTCTGCCAGGTCCTCCCCATCCCCCGCCAGTCCCAGCTGCTTGTGCATGAACTGGGCAAATGCCCTCATCCTGTCTGGGCTGCCACCAACGCAGACAAACTGGATGTAAAACATGAATGTGTTGGTATTTCTCAGCTAAAATGGTACCAAGATTCAGTCTTAATTTGGCAGTGGCGGGCTGTGCCAGACACATCTCCCCATGGAGCACAGCAGGATGCTGCGCAGCCAGGGAACGTCAGAACAACTGAGGGTCTCAAAACCAGGAGTTAACACTACACCCAAGCTATTACTCCTTTAGGGTTGTGACTGTGCTAGGTCCAGACACCTGTACAGCTGCATGTACTTGGGTATCTAAAGTACTTGGAAAAATCTAAAATATTTTAGCCAATTTAAGCTGTTAGTGTTCCTACTGATTGCAAAGCAACCCCAGATGTTAGAGTAGCTCGTCATTTAATTTATTCCATCGACAGTGTGGGCTGCAATTAGTGAGCACTGCTGATGACAGAGAGGCCATAAAGTCAGGGAGGAAAAAGGACAAATTTTACATATTAAAGGAAAAATTGGTCCCTGAACACAGGAGGGAGACCAGCATGCAGCTGCAAGGGCACTGGTGCTGATCTGGCTGCCAGCGGTGCAGGGGAGTGGGAACCCCTGTATGGCAGGGCTGATGAAGCCCTGGGGCACCACAGCTCTTCCCCTGTGATGCTGGGGAAATGCTCCAATTTAAAACGGAGGAGGAGGCAGTCGTGACAGGCTGGTTTTGACAGCAGGTCTCGGGCAAAAATACAACATCCTCTTTCTCTTGTTTCCAGTAGATGATGAACAGATACTTTAGACAAATGCTTCCTCCATCCGTCCTCCAATATGGGGGCCAATATAAAACCAGCTCTGTGGAAGTGAACAGGTTTCTAAAAGGATAATTTTCTATTGGGATTTCTGCCTGGAATAAGCAAGGGCAGATGACCTCCCTGCCCAGGCTGCCCTGAGTCACAGAGTCCCTTTGCTGAGCAGCTGAACCCTGTCCCCAGCAGAAGCATCCAAGGCAGGAGGGCCCCAGCATGGAACAGCAGAGGTGTGGGATGAGGGGCTGGGAGCTGCCACCTCACTCTTGCACCTGCTATTTACCTTTATGTCCCCAAACACTGCTGGCAGGTTCTGCGTCTTCGTTCCCAAGTCCAAGTGATACAGAACATCCTCCTCCATCGACTCCAAGTGTGGATTTTTAATACGGACAAGCCCGCTGCTGCAGGGAGATAGGGCAAAGACGGGTCAGGGCAACTGGGCAGTGCCCACAGGAATGGGGACAGGGAAGGATGGGGCATGGGGTGGCCTGGGAGCCCTGCAAGAGGTATGCACGGCCCTGGTGTTAGGGTGGGGATGGGACAGGGACAAGCCAGCTCTGGATGGCATCCAGGGTGGCTGCCTTTCTGCTATTAGGAACCCCTTCAACATCTCTTTTAGTATGGCTGTGTATTTGGCAAAAATGCTTCTCAGTATTTATGATCAATTTTGTCAATGGCAACCTTACCTTTCTTTCATATAATTCTGCCAGAAGTACCTAGCAGGTAATGTACTGTGCTATTTTGTGGGTGACAGCTTATTAAGCTCTTAGCAAATCGGGATTTTATATTTCTATTGTCCTAAATAACTGCCTAGCGGTACAAGTGCAAATTAAATTCAGATTCTGCAGGCAGCAGGAGGCCAGTTTGCCTTCCCTTCCCACCTGCTTTAATAGAGGGAAAGCAACGAAGTAACAATATGGGTCAGTTTTATAAATAAGGCTTAAACAAAACCCAGAGAACATTTTTCTTGTCTTATTAAAACAAATTCAAACCTTCCCTGGTTACTCACCCGGAGTAAACTGTTGTTTCAGTCATAGCCCCTCTACCGGAGTCAGCTGAAAGCAATACTCTGCAGAAAAGGTAAGGAAAACACCCTGCTATTTCTTCAGCTGTTGGGGTTTGGAGCTCAGAAGAGGTTTTAAGGGCTCTGCAGGGGGTTAAATACCCTCTCTGTCTTTGTTTGGCTCCCAAGATCAACAGTGGCCGGTCCCCTCTGCCCGCTCCCCTTTGCCCCCTCTGGTGCCATTGGCTGCGGTTGGTCCCAGATCGGCTGTTTTTACAGGTGTGTCACCATCAACCTCGACCCCACTGCCACGCTCAGAGCGAGCCCGGGGCTGGTGACCCGCTGGCCCTCTGGCCGGCGTGGTGGGCTCCGGGCACGTGCCAGGCACACGTGTGCAGCGGGCCGCAGGCCTGCCTGTCTCCAGCCACAGCTTCGTGCCAAGGGCTTGTCTGAGTTTGCTGCTGCGGCGGTGCTTCCCTGGGGTGCGCTCCCCCTGGATCCTGGGGATTGGACTGGCACTCCCACCCCCAAGCCGTGCCTTTCTCCCGCCCCAACTGGTGCACATTGGAAACCATCCTGCTTTTACCTCAGGTGCACAAAGGAAGGGGTAGTGCTGCAGGGAACCTCCACAGGCTCTCTGGAGGGGTGATGGTGCATTAGGAGCAGCTGCCGAAGCCCCAGCTCAACACCATGTCTCGCAGCTGCAGCTGCTGGGGCCGTTCCATGGGTCTGCGTGTGGGTGCGGCTCACCCCGTGCCAGGGAGCAGCTGCCTCGCACCCAGTGCTGGCTGGTGCTTGCAGCCCCCAGGTGTCTGCCAGTGTGGTGTCACCTGGCAGGGGGCTCAGACGGGACACACTGCCCAGGGGCTTGAGGGGCGACTGGCTCCTCAGCCCTGCATGGGCTATCTGAGCGTGGGGTTGCTGGAGGCTGGGACACCTTGTGTGTTCTGAACTGTCATGGTCCTCCTGGGTAGGTCAGAAAACCATCAGAGAAGGAAAACACAAGGTCAGCGTCAAAAGATGGATGTGGCCCATTCCCACTAATCCCTGTCTTCGCACTTGTAACCCTTAACACAAGAAAGTGACTTGCAATAGATCTGTTTCTCTCATTGCCTAAGCTCCCCAGAGGGCAGCACTGCGATGCCTGGGTACGGGAATGGGCTGGGATAGGCTATCGCCATTCAGAAACAGGTCCTTGAGCAACTAGTCCCGGCCTGGCGAGGCTGGTTTTGTTCTTGGCTATGTTCAGACAATGATGTTTGTTTTCTGCACCCAACTCCCTCTCAGCCAAGGAGCCCTTCAGGATAGTCTGTGGTCAGGGGTGCCAGTGGTAGGCCTGCCTTGGTCCCACACTGGGGCTGAGGGAGGAGTGCAGGCTGGCTCCCTGGGGCCCCTCAGTTCAGGAGCTGCCTTTGGTGTCACTGTGCCCCAGCCAGGGTCACTTCTCAGACATCTCCCCCTTTGCACAGCAGCCCAGTGTCTGCTGTGTGTGTCACAGCAGTGCTTGGTGACTGTCCCCACGTGTGATGGACCCGGGCAATGTCTGTGCTCCATCATACACCACTGCCTGCTGTCCCCAGGGCCATGGAGCATGTGGTGGGATGTGGGGCATGCCTTGGGGTGCTGGATGGGGCCTGGGGAGCAAGCAGCAGTGCCAGAGCAGCCACCACAGCCCGTTTGTGGCTCAGACCAAAGGGCAGCATGGAGGCAGTGCTGCACTGGCCAGGGTAGGTCCCCTGGCTCATGGTGTGAACTGCAGGATGCCAAGCAAGGCTGTGGGCATTCAGTCTCTGCCTCGGTGCTTCCCAGGTTCATCCTGTCAGCAATGTGGTGCTGTTTGAGCCAGATGTGCACAAGTGATCTGTGCTCCAGGAGTGGGAGAAGACTGGAGAAACTGGTCCTGCTGCCTGTCCTGACACAGTATGAGACACTGCCCTGGAAGATATTTTTGGCAGCTGGATGGAGGGACAGAATCTGGCATTTGCTATTGGCCTCTGGGAGTGATAGATGAAAGCTCTGGTTAATTAGGTAAGTGCTAGGTAATTAATTACCATGGTGAACAGAACCAATAACCACGTATGACTTCAGTGCAGATTTTGTCAGCCAGTGCTTTTGATCTGCTGCCATCTTGGATCACTTCTCTATGATTTATGTGGTCGCCATCGCAGGTCCCCTGGCTGTTGAAGCAAATGCTCATCCTAGCAGTGAACTGCAGAGAAGCACGAAGAGTCTGCAGAAGCAGTCAGCACGCTCATTACAGCCTCTGGGCAGCCTTAATTGCCTACAGAGGTTTTTGTTTCATTTCTTTTAAGCTTTGACAACTTCTATAACTGCAGCTGTGCGCACGCGACAGGGCCTGGCCAGCCACGGGCTTTGGAGGCTGAACTGCTCAGCTATGGGGTGGGGACTGGGCATTCTCTGGGTGCTGGTGGGCTCCTGTTCTCGGGAGCCCGGCCTGGCCACCTCTCTGTGCCCACCAGGGGCAGCTGAGCAGCCTGGTTTGCCTCCTGCAGTGCAGCTGATGCCCCTGTGCCCCTGGTGCAGCAGCTGGTCCCTTGATGTCCTGCCTTTGGCTGAGTACTGGCTGCACCTGCACCTTCAGGGTCCTTGGGCTCAGTGCTGGGCTTGTGACCCCGGGCAACCAGCAAGCCAGGCTTAGCCCAGAATAAGCACAAAATCCTGCTTGGCTATGACAAGCAGGTCTTCCACGTCATGAGCTGTGAGGTGTACTGCAAGGCTGGGCGTTGAGGCTGCTGGGCTCACCACCCCGCTCCTGCCCACCTCCCCTCCTGCTGCCACAGTGTTCCCCCATCTTTTGTACTGGTACTTAAGGACATCTTTGGCTTCTTTCAAAGTGACATGCAAGCCCCTCTCCTTCCAGATGCTTTTACTGTCTGTGTGTGGTGGTTTTCTTCTTTGCCATTTAGCTGGTTAATCAACACTAAAAATAATTGAAAGAAAATCAAAGCACGATTGCCATCCATTCAAAGCTGCAGCCCTAATTAAAAACATATTGTGTGTGGCCTGCTTGCAGCATCACATCTAGCCCGTAACGAGGTCCTATTTCACTCATGGGGCAGGGAAGGTAATTGCTGTAACTGAGGCAGCCTTTTGCAGGGCAAATAACACGTCCAAACCCTTAAAATTGCAAAACATTATAAAAGCAAATAAGCTTTACAAACCGGTGTTACACAGAAAAGTGTAAATTGGGTATCTTGCCCAAGTCAGGGTCAGGATGGATCTGAAAAGGGATGAGAGAAGAGCCCTTATGGATATTTCAGACTTGCTGGAGTGGTACCAAAGTCAGGCTGGAATGATTTCTGCACTGAGATGAAGCTCTCCCCTCCCTGGATGCTGTTAACATGTGCCTGCCAAAGATGACTTATTACTGATGCTCCACAGCACTCCTGAAGAATAAGAATTTGGAGTCTCTTTTTTACTTTTAGAGTGCACCAGATTGCACCATGAGGTATATAGAGAAAAGTTTCCTTGGGGCCATGCACCCATCTTCCACCTGCAGCCTTGAGCTGCCTAAATCACTCAGTGCAACTGCTGTATTTTTCAGCATAAACCTCAATATTTCAGCCACATTGTAGTTAATGCAGTGATTGTCATGCAGATCTTTACAGTTTTGTCCAATTAGCATTACTTGATTTAGGGAGTACAATAAGGAAGGTTTGCTACTTGCAAATGGCAGCTGTAAACACTTTGGGGAGGTGAGATCACGGCTTAAGCTCCCCACAGGCTCGCTGGCTTCCCTGGGCGCATGCTCATTTGGAGAGGGAAGCCAGGTTCCCCATTCCCACTCCTGCCTTCAGCATTGCCCTCTCCACAGTGGAAACACCTCCCTGTCAGGGCTCTGATCCCACATGAGGCGCAAAGCTGGGCAGGAGCGCTGGCTTCTGCCCCTGCCTGAGTGCTGGGAGCTGTTTGCCACGTGGCCTCCAGCCACACATTGTGGAGAGGCTGGATCCAAGGCAGTTACCCAGCCATTGTCAACAGGCTAATTTGGCACACAGGGCCCGTATTATTATTGTTGATGCACGAACGAGAAGGAACAGCTTGTGCGTAGAGCCCAGATGAGTCCGTGGGATGAGTGGGCACAAAAATCACCTGATTGCAAAGGGAGCACAGCTGATAGGGAAGGGATGGCACACGTCCTCACCCTGCTCCCTTGTTATCCAATGGCTCCAATGCTGACTTGAAATCCAAAGCCCCAAGGGGGTTTGGAGGAGGAGGGACCTTGGTCTCACTCTAGCACAGCAATGTCTTCTCCTGTGAAATGCCAGCTCTGCAGTGGACTGAGCTCATCCGCGGGCACTCTGCAACCTGCAGTGCACGGCTGGACAGGGACTTTGCTGGGGAGCAAGCATTCGGAGGTGGTGCTGGAGAGAAAGGCAGGATTTGGCAGAACAGGGGATGGACGATGGACAGACAGCTGTCATCACGTGAGAGACCCTGTGGCAAGGCAGGACTGTGTACGACACCAGCCAGCACGCTCCCATGGACAGAGGTCTGTTAAAGGCAGCACTTTAGCATCTGCCCCTTCCCCACTGTCGTACGCGGAGGAGTACTTTTGGGCACCCCGGGCAAGATCTGTACTTGTGTGACTGTGAACTGTCTCATGATAAAACAATTTCCCAGAGCACAAGGACAACTTCTTAAGTTAAATATTTACTTATGAACTAAAAATAAAACCCCAGCACACCCAGCTGCCATTTGTTACATCCTTGCCTGGTGGTCAGTGAAACCCCATCCCCAACCCAGCACAGCCCTCTGCCCCACTGTGCTCGGTTCTCAGCAGGGACCCTCCCTGCACCCTGCATGTGGCAAGAGGCAAGATTTTGGAGGGTGGCCCGGCTGAGTGAGCAGAGACAGAAGTCTCCCGGAACAGTAGGCTGAGAAATCGTGAGTAAGCAATGTTCCTGGTGGTGTTTGTCCCTGCTGTGTCCAAGGTAAAAGGAACAAGCATGTTCTTTTTAAGTAAACACGACTGCATCAGGGGAAACAGTTGACTCGTGCGTTTGGCTTCCCAGAACTGATGTTGAGGGGAAGGGATAGCAGCTTCTATTCTGCACAGGTTTTGGCACCTGATTCTGTGCAGGTCGGCTCGCTGCCCAGCCTGTACAGGAAGTCACTCACACTTGGTTCCCTCCTTTACGATTACTTTTCTCGTGGTAGCTCTCCTTTAGGACGGCTTTAAATATATCCCAACTAAAGTGTGGCTGTTCTCTCCCACCGACTGCAGGGCGACTCGTGCCTTGCAGGCATGGTTTGCCCTGCTTGCCATGGCAGAGGCTGCAAGAAGGGAAGGGACAGGAAAGGAAGGGAAAATATTTTCAGTTGAAAGGGACCTACCATCATCATCTAGTCCAACTACCTGTTTTCTTCTTTTGCAAAGCAAGGAGGGGAAGTGAGGATGGTGAGAAGCAGAGATCATTGCCCCAAGTGAGTGTTTGTTTGTAACTGATTCAGAGCTAAATTCAGACTGAGTGCCAGGCAGTAGAGCTGTTAGCATATGTGCTAAAGGATGACAAATAAAGCATGGTGAAGTATACGGCAGAATAACATATGGCAATCTAGACAGGCTCTCAGCAAGAGAAGAGCTCAGGAGAGCCAGCGCTCCTGCACCCATCCAACACCTCTCCTCATGTTAAATGCTATTTTAAAATAGACAGCCGCATGTCAGCCTTTGCATGGCAGAAAGACGCTCCACCCGCTGTGTCCTGCCTGAGCTGCTGTAATGTCTGCTCTGAACAAGCCTGAGCAGTTTCTTCTCAAGTCAGCTCATTCCTGATGTCTCTCCCGTGGCACCTCTGTTGCAATGCCGTGCTTCCTAAAGCGGCTGATATGCGAGATACTCGGGCAGTCTGGAGAGCACCCCCCTGGTCCGTGAGCGAAGGCAGGCGGCTTGGGTGCCGGGGCTGGACAGGAGGGGACAGATCGTGCTCGTAGCCGGAGCAGGCTCTCGCACCACCATCACAGCAGTGTGTGAGAGCCCATGCTCACACAAGTGCATTAATGTCAGCTTTTAAATTAGCAGATCTTGCTCGTTAGCAGAGAGCTTATGAAAATTCACAATCTAAGAGATGTCTGGTGTATTCCTCTAGTAATGATTTCTGGCAATCAGCATAAAGGAACAGAAAAGGCACTGGGGAGATTTTTTACCTGACAGAAACAAGGCTATGTGCCAACAGCAGTACGGAGTGTTCCCTCTCCCCCTCCTTGGCCCCTGCCCCTTCCCTTCACTGTGCTGCAGATCCACAACAGCAAACAGGGGGGGCAAAATGTGGATTTTTATCAACTGTTTGCTCTGGTTCTTTGTTTTGCCTTATTTATTATTGGTATAAATCTGTTCCTGGCTTCGGGAGAAATTGGTAAAACGCTCTGAAGAAACCAGGCACCGCAAATCCTCAGGGCATTGCAAGTAACTACAGCTTGTCAGGACATGTTTTCCCCTGGAGTGAAACACTGTAATAAGCCCATTTATTTCAGGCAAAAATCAGTTGCCTTAAATTTGCAGCTATGCAACGAGCCGCTGATCTGCCTGCGTTTGCTGTGCCAGAGAGGCTGAGCGCTGTGGTTTCACTGCAGGAACATTGCTTGAAGTTGTGGACAAAGTTGAGTTGCTTTTCTCTCCGCACACACTAAGTAGCCTTGAACATGGCAGGCTGGCTCCCTCCTGGGGCTGGGCAGGGAGTCTGCTCTGCAGACACCTTTCTCTCTAAATCCTGTTCAGGCAGATGAGAGGTGCTGTGCCCACGCTCCGGGGTGTCCTGCCCTGCTGCAGTGGGCCCCCAAGAGGTGCAGGTCCAGGGCAGCAGCCACGCACACTGGCCCACGCTCCCATGCTCTGGGAGCACCAGGCTGGTCCCTTGTAAGCCTCAGGAAAAGCTGCTCCCCTTGGGTTTGGTTTGAGTAGGCACTGGCTTTGTTGCAGGAGCATGGGGCGCTGCCCCAGCCCTGCCTGGCTCCACCGGCTCTGGTGGCCTCAGCGCAGGCAGCCGCACGATGTTTCTGTCTGGACTCCACTGCTGTCTCCACAGCCAGCAGGGTGAGAGTTTATTGTAGTTACCGCGGTATCACTGCTGCCCACCCGTGCCCTTCCTGGACAACTTTCTTCCCTGGCCCAGCACAGAGGGTCAGCTTTAACAGCAAACATTGGTTTTGGCATAGTGCTCCTCCAAATGTAGAGTTCCTTTCATGCCTTCATGCATGATGGAAGTTTAAGTGAGAAGGAAGATCAGCAGTGAGATTGTTTGGAGGTGGGGACTCCACGCGCAGGCTGAGTTAGGTTTCACCTTGCCTTCCTTTACTGCTTTTTGTTCCTACTCACTGCAGCCACAAAAGGTGTTTCGAAAGCATGAGGGCAGCGCAGCAGGCGAGCCCACGCAGGGGGGTTGGACTAGATGATCTCCAGAGGTCCCTTCCAACCCTAATGATTCTGTGATTCTGTAATGAAAGACTGCAGGAATTTGTTTTTTTCTAAAGACCTGTTTGTTAACCAGAGGCTTGGGGATGACCCTGCCGAGGTAAGCGCAGAAGGAGGACAGTCGGGTCCTGGGCACAGTAGCCTGGCAGCCTCTGGTCCCCTGTTTACCTATTTCACAACAAATTCTATTTCCTCATGATCTGACGGGAGAGCCGAGCCGGCAGCATGCCCAGGCTGGGCTCTCGCAGCCCCATCGCACACACCCCGTCAGTGCCCACCAGGGTACCCTGGGCCGGGCGCTGTCCCTGCCGCACAGCAGATTCTGCGGACAGTGCTCCCCCCAGCGTCACCACCGTGCTGACGATCCCAGCCGCAGGCAGCAGTGGGGTTGGCGGCGCTGAGCTGCTCACCGCAAGAGCGCACAGTGAGGCCATGGATGATGAGGTCGTTCCTGTTCTCTCTTGTATCATGGTCATGCTGTTGGCTAGCCTGCCGCTTCCCTGCTCTTGCTGCCAGCAGCACCCTCCTTCCACCCCTAAATAAGCCGTGGCTCCTGCCAGACCTCTGCCATTGTCCTGCAGGTCATTTGTTATCCTCACCCTGCCTCAGCAGGTAGCATGGACGATAAATATACTTTATCCCATAAATCATTCCTGTTCCAAAACACAATTTTCTTAAGTGCTTGGTAAACGTGGTGGCGTTGCAATGCTGAGCAGTTGTCGCTGCTGTTGACCTCTATCCCGTAGCTGTGATTCTGTGCCAGTAGGCGCAGGGTGCCTGGAACCGGTTGGTCTGTCATCCTGAGCTGCCTTGTGCTCTTCTGTGCAAACGTGCTCCTGCCTCGGCTGACCCTGGTACCACTCTGGTGGCAGCTACAAGCTGCGTGGCCTGGTGAGGGCAGTGGTGGGGTCTGAGGAAGAGTGAGCTGTGGTGATGGAGAGCCCTGCTTAGGGCCACATTGGAGCAGCCCCAGCAAGGGCTGTGTGTCTCCCTGCTCCCTGCTGCAGGTAGTGTGCAGACACACCATGGCTGAGGGAAGAGAGCGACCTTGGATTGCTTTGCCACTAGCAATCACAAATTGGTTCAGCGGCGTGCCAGGGCAGGGACATGAAAGTGAGCACAAAGCGGAGGCGGCAGCAGTTTCTTCTACACAGCAGAGCAGAGTCCTAGACTTCCCTTTCTTCAGCCCTCACAAGCAGAAAGCCAGATGCAGGGTCAGGTGCGAGACCTCTTTTTCTTCCAAATGCACAGGTGCTTGTAGATGATAAAATGATGGTTTGTACTCAGAAGCAGGGGCTGAAGGAACAGCCCCAGGACATAGTTTTGTTAATTGGTAAAGACATCAGCTCTGTTAAATTTCTGTCCCTGCTCAGAAACTGGCTTGTATGAGCTGACCCAGTGAGGGCTGTTGGGGGGTTAGTGCTCCTGCCTGGTGCCAGGGCATGTACCCGCCGTGGGTGTGTGGGGCTGGCATAGGCTGGGAGCTGGTTAAGAGCGCTGACATGAGTATGTCCACCCTAAACTGCAGCTGCAGGCAGTGCTGGCAGCAAGAAACCACAGACCAGCAGAAGAGCCAAGGCTTGTGGAACAGGGTGGACGCTGCTGGGTGTAATACTGGTGGTAAAAGGGACATTTTGATTTTGCATAAGAAAACTGTCTCCTGCAGTATGTGCAGAAAATGCAAGAATTGGAGGTATTATTTTATTAAACTAACAGGTTTCAAGAAGTGAATACCTGACTTCATTATGAATTTCCAGTCTTAACAGGAACAATATGCAAGATCATGAATAAGAGCTGTATTTAACCCAATCCCGAAAAATCAATGGATTTACGTGATATTCTCAGCTTAATTGTTAGTATTTTCTGTGTTGCTCTGGGCTATGTGTTGCCTAAAAAGAGTATGTCTGCACAGTATGTGTTGTTTATGCATCATTCAGTGTGACAGGGAGGGCAGTGCTGGGGACGGTGGCTCAGGAGCTTGTGAAGGAGATATAGAGGGAGGGCTGGCTGGAAGCATTTGCTGCAGGGCCAGATCTTGCTGTGCCCCAGGACAGGTGTGAGACACCCATAGGAGCATGAAGGTCCCAGGACTGCCAGGTCTCTCCATGGTCCCCCTCCAACCACCCCTTGAAAGCTCACCAGTGTTCCAGCTGCTGTCCTCTCCCATACAACAAGAAACCACTGCAAGGTTTCGTCATTAGCTGTCTGCTTCTCTGTGCCTCTTTGTATTGGAGTTAGCTGCTCCAGTCCTTCATAAACTGTGGGGATGCCATTGCCAGCAAGTTCTCAGCTTGCTCTGTCCCCTTTGCAGCCAGCAGCAGCCCCTTCCTGGCCAGCCCTCCTCGCGGCCCTGCGTCCACTGATCATCTGCTGAGAGCACCCACAGAGGCTCATACAAAATGCAAATGGATTAAATGCTGCCTGGTTTGCTGTGATGGAGCAGAGAAACAGCTCTCCCTCACTCAGGAGTCAAGCTGGCATGAGAGCATACATGGGCTCCATGGTGCTCCCTGACTCTTGTTCCTCTCCGCTTGCTCCTTTTCTTCCCAGCATGTTCCTGCTCCCCGGGCTCTGAATCCAGATAGTGCCTGTTGTTTGGGTTTTTTTTCCTTTTTTTTTTTCCCCCCACTTTTTTTCTTTCCCGTGGGTATTTTCATCCCTTTGTCCTTCCCTCTCCGGGCTTGTGAGTGCATGTTGCAGATGCCGGTGCCTGTGGGTGCTGGCAGGAGGGAGAGCTGAGAGGAGATTTCAACCACAACAAGGCAAATGATGCAGGACCAAAGCAGAGTTCATAAAGCCACTGGGCTTGTCAAGCGCAATCACAGCTCAAAAACAGGAGGAGAAAAGATTTCTCTTTAGGGGGTGTTTCGCTGACTGTGCCCCAGCCCTGTCTCTTACAGGCTGCGAGCTCCTGCCACCATGCCCTGCACTGATGGGGTGCCTGTGGCTGCTTCAGGGCTGGAGCAGGGGGATGTGGCAGCATGGCTGGGCTCGGTGGTAGCTGCTGTGTTGCTCTGTGTGCTAAGTTTGTAGCATCTGAGTTTTCTCTTTGCATGGCTGCTCAGACAGTTTCCTACAGCCCTGGGGGATTAGGGGCTTTCAAGCAATGATGAAGCTACACCAGCTCCATTATAGTAAAATAAGGTGGCCAGACCTTACCTTATCCAACTTTATTTAGATGGAAGCACATAAAAGGAATAAATACTGCTTTCAGAGGAGATGTCCTGGTCCTGCCAGTGCTGGCTCTGTACTTCAGTGCCTTGTGGACACGTGCAGAAGCATTGCAAAGCCATCCCTGCCTTTCTTCCCTCTTTCCTGCACCCAGTCCCAATCAGCCAGACTTGATATGTGTATTTTTGAGGGTTTCAGATGGTTCCTTTCCTTTTCCCTGTACTTATCATAATTTCTTTCTTTTTCTACATCTCCTTTCTCATGCTTGGCCATGTGTCCCCATGGCCTTTCTCCTTCTTCTCCACAGAGGCTGGGGGAGGGTTTCTCCTGCACTGCTCCCCAACCTGCTGTCTCACGCCACAGGCTTGGGAGTCCAAGGCCCCAGCCACTGTGCCAGCACTGGACAGGCAGAGACCATGGAGCTGGAGACAGGTGAGAGAAGCTCAAGAGGGGTTAAAAATAATGATATGAAAATCAAACTGGTTTCTGACAGCCTTCAGGACGTACCCTTGCTTTTCTCTGCAACACTGAGGACCACAGACCTTACTGCAAGTATGTGATCTTGCAGCTCCATAGCTTCACCAAGGTTTTTATGGTTTAAAATCACCAAACAGTGGAAGGATTCTGCTGAAATCTCACAGCCCTCAAAGGCAGAGATTTAGCAAGCCACAGGCTAAGCCTGGAGGCCAGAGGGAGGCAGGAACGGGGCCTTAAGTGTCCTCACAGGTATGTGAGCTGAATTTGGAAAATGCATGCAAAGGGATGCTGTGGTGGACCTGTGTGCCACAGCACGCCCTTGGAGAAGGGCTGGGTGGAAACTGGGCTGTTGGCAGTGCTGCCAGTGAAGAGGCTTAGGAAGGGCATCCCTGTGCCAGGACCTGACTGCCGGGATGGCAAGTCATGACAGTGCCCTGTGGCTCTGGGTGGGTAGGGTGGCATGGTACTGAGGTCACAGGGTTCTGGAAGACAGCCCTGCTCCTTTCTTACCCTGCAAACAAGGCTCAGAAAGGCTTTTCATTTGTGTGGCCCTTCTGCATAAACCCAAATTACCTACACATGGAATTAAATGGGCCAGATGACCCCTAAGATCCTTTCCTTATCCAACCCTAGTGTCTCTGAAGGCTGCAGATCTGAGGCACTGTTATGCCTCATTCGCACACTAAGACAAGGGATTTCTGGACTTACAGCATCTCTGATGCTGTGGGAGGTGTGGGACTGAAGGACAAGTAGCTTTAGTCATTCAAGAACTGCGGTAATTCTCTGAAAATACAGTTTTGGCATGTCCCATTCAATTTTTTTAAGTGTTTGTGCCGAGCACCTACTGGATGCAGATGAGAATTGTACAATAAAGCATATAAATATCCCAGAAGAATCACAGGTTATCTTAAAACTGTTCCAAACTGGCTAAGCATTTATTAATGAGCAGTCATGTTAAGTCCCTGTCGCATGGTGTTCATCTGATCTTCATCACCCTAAAAGTCATTCACAAAATTGACCTTCCAGGTTTTTTCTTTTCTAGTCTAACATATGAAAACCTCAATATTCCTCTGTTCTTGTACCAAACAGAGGAGACTAGAAGTGCTTGAAGCAGTCTATTTTTATAAAATTGAGCATTTTAAACAGATGAGGTACTAGAAATTCATTAGAAAACTAAATAATTGACTCATGAAGACGGGGCAGAAACAAGTGGGTTAATAATTTGACCTCTACAACTCAGAAAAAAAGAGGTTCATATATTTTCATAGTCATAAAACTGAGAGCTCTGTGACTTTGACTCTTTCTCAGCCTGCATAGGATGTTCCAGGATGGGTAAAACAGAGGCTTTAGAATAGAACAAAAAATAAGCCAGAGGAAGAGTCTTGTGAATGAGTCAATATATGACTGAGTTTGCTTTTTTTCTGCATGCCCAGAGGTACCAGTGGCTATCAGCTGGTTAGATTCTCCTATTCTAGGTGTAAACAAGACTGTGGGCAGGGGTGGCTCTGGTCCAGCCTGGACAGTCCCCAGGATGCAGGCCAGAGCACCTGTAAGTGGGAGGGTCTCTGCTCCCATCACGGGCACCCATTCTGGAGCCAAAGCCAAGCACAGAAGCATGGCATTGTACAGACTGGGCGACCAGCCTGCATCGCTCCAGTCCTGGCTGACTGGCATGTGGGGAGGCTGTGGCACAGCATCCAGTTACTGGGCTGCAGTATTAAATGCAGCTATAGCAATGGTTGGTAATGATGGCAATAAAGGCCCCTGCACAGCACTGCTGGGAGTGAACAAGCAGCACGGGACAGGGAATCCGCTTAGCCGGGAGGCTTTTCCTGTGGGCCCATCCACTTAGCAGCTGTTGGGGAGACGAGGTTTGAATTGCCGTCTCCAAGGACAGCACAGGGACGTTTTTGCAGTGACATCTCTGGCAGGGACATGACAGAGTTCTATACCTTAGAACCGGGTGTGTTTATCATCAGAGGACCCGTGTGTTGGAGCACCTTGCTGTCTTTGGCAGATGTTGGCCTCACAGCATAGCTCCTAGAGGAAACTGAGCTGTCAGATGGCTGGGCTGGAAGGGACCCAAGGAGGTTGCCTGGGCCAGCCCCATCCGAATCAAGGCTATTGTGTGAGGTCAGACCCCATCTGCAGTCTTGGACAAACTAAACCATGTATGCATATTTCTATATTCAGATATTTCAGCAATTCAGTTTGTCCTCATTCCAGCTGTTGTGCAAATATGCGTGCTTGTTAAATATGCATAAGCCATCACAGAAACTCAGTACCTCCACAGGCTGTCACGTGCCAGAAAAAAAAGAGGTTTCGATGTAGAAAGAGCGCTCTTGTGACTTTCTTCATGCTATGGTCAAATCTATTTGCAGCGCAAGAATTCTGTTTCCTGTTGTTCAGGAGCATGAAAACTTACTTTACAACTGTGTCTAGCACTAAGTGGTGTGATTTTTCTGATGATTTTGAAATGGGACATTTAAGAGTAGCTACATTTCATGAGGCAGGAATTTAGATAAATTACCTCTCAGACCCAAAACCAGCCCTCACTTACATGGATTTAAATCTGAACCAATTCAGCTTGCAGTTCCCCATGCAGTAACACCCTGCCCATGTTCATGAGATCTGAAATTAACCTTTCACAGCTTTGTGTGCTGGAGCAATGAATCAAAGTAATGCCAGTCCTGTAAAGCCAAGGGTGTGATCAAGGGGTTGCACAGAGCGCACTTATGGCAATGCTTGCCCCTTGCCCAAGCCTGAACTCAGGCTCCCATTTGTAATCCCAGAAAGCACAGGAGCTGACCCCCAATCCACAGGTAAGTTATGAAAAAACAGAACCAAAGAGTCAGTGCAGTGGGACAGAACACGCCTGTCTTACAGCACGACTGAAACCAGGCTTTTCCACTTGCAGTACCCCACAGCAGCATGCAGCAGACATTGCCAGCAGAGTTAATGGTTAACCCCCCAAACAACTGGTGTCGATACATCTTCAAAGCCAAGGTGTTTCTGGTTGACCCATGGGAACTCAGGAGCTGGTGAAATCGAGCTGGCCTTGGGTGAGGTGCAGCGAGTGTGTGCAGGCTGCAGCCAGCAGCGGTCGCGTTTAGAATGGAAAAAGGGGCTCAATAGCACCATGTTGGCTGGGGCTGTTGGCAGTTTTCAGACAGACCATTTTCCCATTGTAAAATGCCAATCTGTCAAAAGCAAACACATTTCAGTGAAGAGAGTCCATTTTGATGAATTTCCACGTCAGCAAAATACCTAACCAAAAAAATGATTCATTAATGTCATCCCAAGCTGACATTTTCAGAACATGATGTCTAGACTGCTATATAGGAACTTTATTACTTTGAAATATGTTTCCTTTTATATTAGAAAAGGCCATTTTAAAAAACTTGAAATTGTAGCACAGTGCTTTGCTACACTGAAAAGCCTACCCCTCCCCAGCCTATCTCTGATTTTAGGAGAAATACTGAACCTTTAACTTCCACTCAGTGCTGGGACAGAAATTAACCAGCATTGCTGGCAAGAATGGCGTTTTGTACCCCACAATGGGAGTAATGAGTCTAACAACAGTTCTGCATTGCAGCACACTCAAGGCTCTGTGCAGCAAGTTTGCAAGGTCAGAGGGGCTGTGCGTGCCCGGGGCTGTGCTCTGTGCAGCAAGTTTGCAAGGTCAGAGGGGCTGTGCGTGCCCGGGGCTGTGCGTGCCTGAGGTTCTGGGTGCCTGGGGCTGTGCCCTGACTGTGCTGCACCCTGGCCCAGAGCACTGTGTGCTTTCCCCCATGCTACCCAGGGCATCTCTGCGGATGGATGGATCCAAGCTGGTGCTGAGATTGGATCCAGGGATGCACTCCTGGTGGCCAGTCCCAGCCCTCAGTGATGTGTTTGTTGCATTTCAAGAGGAGTCTAAAAAATGATAAGTATCTGTCTATAATTGGAGCCTTCTTGGCAAAGCTACCTAATCCAGGATCCTTAGCTTCTGACCGAAAACATGACAGGTGCTGGTTTTGTAATTCTTTCAAAACTCTCCTGTTCTATGAAGACTAGACAGATCCTGCAGAAAATTAACCCCTGGAGTTTATCAGCCATGGGACCAGCTCTAGAATGGGCCCAGGCATGAGTGTGGGCACACTGGGCTGTTGGACGTAGGACATCCCACTGGCAAAGGCACTGATCACCTTGCCCAGTGCAGCCCAGGCATCTCAGCCAGGACAAAACGGTGTTACCATTTTGCTACTTGGTCGAAGAGGCTATTTCTAGCTACACTGCCCTTCTAATATGTAACAATATTTTGCATTTTCTTTGTGTGGAAAGGTCAGGATCAGAAGCAAAAGCCACTTCCACTGCAGTGGAAGGCAAACCTCTTCAGCATCCTGCATTTGACTGCAAAAGCTTGTCATCAGCAGAGCTATAACTAGTCTGCACTGTGTATGAAGAAGTATTCTAAATACCTTAATTGTCATTTAAAATTATAGGCACAAAACATTAAGCTCCATCAGGTGAAGTGCAGGGCAGACCTGCCAGGAGTACGTAAGCCTCTTTGCCCATTTGCAGCGGGACATGCAGTGCCTGGGGCTGGGCAGGGTCCCCTTGGGCTCCTGGTACCCTCCTTGTGCCTTGAGAGGCTCTTAGTGAAAATCCACCTGTCCCAAAGCCTGGGCTCCTGTGAGCAGCTTTTGCCAGGCTCATCTGTTCTGCTCACTCCTCGCTGCTGAATACTGCTGTTGATCACAGCAAAATTTACTTCTGTTTCTGATTGTCAGTGCCTAGGAAAAAAATATTAGCTAATGAGTGAATTAATGACGAATTATGCATCCTATTTGCTAGGAGTTAATTTTCAGAGCATATTTTCCCATGCTTTTTAGCTTCTCCGGAGTGAGGCTAGAAGGGAAGGAGACAGGTGCCACCTTGTGTGGAAATGCTTCTCATGCAGTAGGCACACAGAATTTCTTTCCTTTTTTTTTCTATTGGCCACATTTTTGACAAGCTCTTCACTTACAACCGAAATGCAGACAGCTCTTTATTAGGCCATGTCAGCCGTTTAAAAATGCAGAGTGGCACAGAACCACTTTCACTGGCTGTCGCTGATGGACTAGACCCATTCATTTCTTCTCAAAGCTTGCAGCGTTGCATACTCAGTTAAAGCAAGGTGAAAGCCAAATGACAAGAGACACATGAGATCAGGACATCCACAGGGTTAACCGAAGCGGTCACATTTGTCATCAGTTTCTGCCTTAAGTGACATCAGCCCCATGATGCGCAGTGCTTTCTGCACTGACTAGCTGTAGGCGTCTCAGCAGAGTAATTTTCTGTGAAGAATGGCTTGTTCAGATCTGCAGCAATGAGCCCGATTTGCCCCGTGGCAGGTAATCCCCGCGCTGTGCGCAGCCCTGTGGAACGGGAGGCTGCGCTCGGTATTGTGTACTCTGGCCAGGCCGGCTGGCTGGCTGCACCACGCCTGGGGAACACATATGTTTGCGTGTGTCTGGGGTGTCCGGGCACGTGGGGACATTCAGTGCCATCCGTCGGAGGCACTCTAGGGTATCGCATTGCTCTGCAGCCAGCAAAGGCTCAGCCAGGCTATGCATCAGGCACGCTTATTGCTGCTGCCAAGGACAGCAGTGTCTGACTGAAGGCAGGAAAATAAATAGTAAAAGCAAATCAATGGATGTGGTGAAGAGTGTCATCAGAACAAACGTGCTGTAGCCAATCTGCTAAAAGCTACCTGAGGAAACATAACATAAAAGTGAGGAAAACAGAGCCGTTCAGTTGATTCTTGAGCTGGAGCAGGAGTAGGTTGTCCTTCCTGACATGGTGCAGCTGATAATGAAGCAAACTGATGGGACAAATCATAAGGGATAGAAGTGGACAGTGCTGGAGCAGTGTGGCTGGTCCAGAGGGAGGATGATGGGTCCCTCTCCTCAGCCTGTGCATCCAGGATTTGGCAGAGCTGAAACTGGAGCACTGTGCTCTCTCTTCGATCCCTGCTGTTCATCTGGTTTGGTTATTAATTATTTGTCCTACCATTGCCATTTAGCTTACTTGAATGACGTTGGGGCACCTCTGTGCTACAGTGTCTTTGCACTGAAACAGGCACTGTGGCTCTGAAAGCCTCGCCTTGTTTGTGCTGCACACACTGTACAAACTCCTCCTGTAAAACCAAATCCATTTCCCAGTGTAATTATTTATGTGCTAGCCAGCAGACCTGGCAGGCCGGGCAAGGCATGCTGATGAAATGTCAGTCCTCACACAAGCTGATGGTGCATCTCCCTATCTGCAACAAACCCACTAACAAATATTTACCTTCCTGCACTCACCTCCAGCTCTAGCAGTAATTATTTTATCAAGGTGATAAAAATAGCAGCCTTTAAGACAGCACTAGCAGTTGACCTGAGCTGTGTATCCCAGGCCTCTATGAAAAATTAAGGGACCTGCTCCGGCACAAGAAATGTCCACTGCCAAGGAGATGTGGGGCTGCTGGCGTGGGGATGCTGCTGTGCAAGGTCAGACCCCAAGCAGCTTTTCCAGGCACCATACTGGCTTTTCCCTGCAGCTCAGCACATCCCTACACTGCACAGGAAGTCCTTGTCCCTCATCCTGATCCCCACCATCGACCTGATCAGTCCCACCAGTTTTGGTGGCAACATCTGTGCAGAGCAATCACTTTACAAACGGCAGGCATTTGGGCTAGACCCCAACTGAGCACCTGGGGACGACATGGGCAGCTCAGGTGTGGGCTGCAGGCTGGACTTCGAGGGCATCTGTGAACCTGGGGGTTGCAGTTGTACTTGCCTACAAAATACCAGCTCAGGGTGTTGACCACTACAAGGGGGCATTATTCAGTTTTACCTTTACTACATAAGGTGCAGCACAGCAAAAGGCTCTTAAACATAAATGTTTCAGAACTAATTTCAGTAATTTTATGGTTTTTTGAGAAAATATGGTCATTTTTTTCTGCCTTCACTAGAATAGATTTTTTAATTAAATGACACTAAAGCTAAATAAGCAGCCCCCATCCAGAAGAGCACTTCCCTTTTACTCCCTTTCCCCTGGATTGTGTTGCTGGTCCCAGTCCCGGTCACTCAGTACTCCAGGACTTGTCATCCCAGTGCAGCCAAGCAAAATCACAGCTTATGCTTTCTTCCTGCTGCGTTTCCAGTTCTTGTACCTGTGTACTGAGCCTGAGAAGGCCACAGATGACACAGGCAGGGAACAAAACTTGATGTAGTGTGATGCTGCTTGTGCACCAGGCCTGCAGTGGAAACCCAGTGAAAATCGTGAGCAGTACAGAGGAGCCTTGCCCTGCAGCTGGTCTGTAAACCTGCCTTTAGGCCAGTTTCATTGCTTTGGGCAGTAACTCATGCTTTTAAAGGCCAGCACTGTTAAGTCTGAATCTTTGTAGAGTGGTGGCTCTGGTGTCTTTTTCATGGAGGAGACAAGTCAAAGAACGCAAAACTAAGGCAGATTGGTGAAAGCTGCTCATCCGTCCCTTTGTTCTCCTAGCAAAGGAGATGCATGCTGGCTGTGCTCCTGAGTTTAAGGCACTCCTCATTGCTGCTCTCCTGCCTGGTCAGCCCTATGCCTGGTATGACTCTGCTGGCTCATTTCTCATCCCAGGTAATGAGACAACACCAATTTAATTAAGTATGCCAGGGCAGACAGCCTACCAATTGAGCCATAAAGAAACCTGATTTCAGCCTCAGAACTTCAGGACAAGTTTTGTATGAGCTGTTAACTCCTCTAATTACCAAATATCCAACTACACAGGATTATAATGTGGCAGGAGACTACTCTGCATGTAGTGTATTTTCTGTGTAGTTTTCATATATCTCTCACTTTCCTAAATTATGAAAGCCCTTCCTTTATTTGGTCAGCAGTTGTGATTCTATTGTTCACATGAGTCTAGGATTACCAGCAACTCTATAAAGTTTCCCTACTGCTTTGCAAAAATAAGCCTAAACCAAATAAATCATGTTAAGGCCAGTAGAGCAAAGCATTGTTTTTACAGCTATGACCTGGCTTTATTTTTTACTTCATGCTCGCACTCCTGTCTGCTGAAAGCAGCTGTTCTGGGGAGGGGATGTTGTACAACAGTTTGTAACTGCTTCCCATTCCCTACACCCAGCTCACCCAAGCACTCTTTGGAGCTGAGCTATGGCAGTGGCACTTTGCTATGGACCACAGTATATTTCAGCTGTGTTTTACCATCCATGTGACAACAGCGCTCTGCAGAAAGGACCCTGCAGATTAGCATCCAGCTGGGTTGCTTTGAGCTCATACAAGAGAGAAAGACATTAGTCAGGCTGTAGCTTCATCCATGCCAGTCACGGAAGAAATGAAGAAATCTGGGACCTTGCAAAGTGCTTCATTTAAAATATAATGGTATCTCACAGCACACGCTGCCCTTAACTGTGTTAGGCTGTCACCCTCTGATATATTGCTGGATTATTTCTGTCATGTCCACTATTAACAGACATTCTCCCTCTTTCCCTTTCCAGCTGTTCAGAAGCATCACAGTGAGCAGACCTGGGGTCCTTGTCCTGAGTCAGATGATGAATTATACATCTTCCCTTCACCAGCTACCTAATCAGCTGTTGGAGAGGAAAATAAAAAAGGTGCCTGGCTTTATGAGAATTGATTTATGAGAACTACCTTCATGCTGAGGCTGCCACCCCTTTCACTTCAGAGGAGCTGCTAAGGACCTATCATCTGGTGCTCTGATCTCATGCCCTGTGCTTTGGAGGCATTTGAATCACTTTCTCTGCTTGGCAGATGTTTAAAAAAAGGTGGGCCAAGCCCTCACATCCAATACCTCCTCTCACTTCTAGGTCTAAATTTGGCTACTGCAGTCCCCTCCTCTTTCCTGTGTCTACTCCTAGAATAGAAGAGCACATGCAAAGAGCTGCTCTGGAATACTCAGTGTGGTTTTCCAGCACATAGCCTGGCCATGACCTCCAAGCAGAAGGCTGGAGAAACCTGTCACAGAGTGGGTCTTTTAGGGGTAGTGCAGGTGTGTCGGTGACCTTCGAGAGATTCCTAAGCCCATGGTGAGGTGTGAAGTCCTGAAAAAGATATGTGGGAGGAAAGATCGCTAGTGGCCAAGACAGCTGTTGGCTGCCTGCTTTGCTCCTGCAGAGGTGAGGGCTCACCAAGGGCTTCAAACTGCAAAGAGATAGATCTGGAAACTGGCTCAAAAATCTGGAGCCCTAAAAATGTGGTTTTTTTTTTTTCCCTGTATTGCCAGACTGAGCCTTTGGGGTTTATATTTCCAGCTCTTTGCTGTGACTGTAAGGAACAGAAGCCTCTTCTCTTATTCTTCGCAACCCCTGAGGTGCCCTGAGGACCTGTGGCTTTCAGATGACCCCAAACCACTGCCAGGATGCACTGGTGAGTGATGGCTGGGAGCCACCACTGTCGCTCACCCACTGCAGAGCAGCAGCACTGAGCAGCACCTGTGCATGAGGGAGGAACACCTGCACATGCAGTGCCCGATGCAGGCTGATCTAGACAAGCTTTCAAAGCTCAGAGGTTATTGCAACAAAATGTGAAATGGGAGCAGGAACAAGAGACTCTTTGGTAAAGGTCTGATATTGCTTTAGGCTTTTTCAAAACCCAGGAACATCTTTATTAGAGAATAGTGGGACCAATGCATTGCTTTCTGCTTGTCTCAGTGCCTTTGCATAGCTCCCCTCCTGCGCTGCACTGGTGCTGAGGAGGCAGGAGTGTCCAGCTGGGCAGCCTGGCACTGTGGACTCCACAGAGGGGTGAGGAGGCAAACTAGGCTGCGCTTGTTTTCGCCGTTCCTTTCCAGGTAGTTTTTGCAGACTGGCTGCCAGGGCTGCAGTGGGAGTGGTGGGAGCATTTAAATACATGCGCTAGCACACGCATTACTAAATCAGCCACTTTAAAGCACTTTCTTTAATTTACTGCCTTTGATTGAAGTCATGGCAGGCTGATGACCATAGCTTGTCCTTCTGTTTCCTTCTCTGCCCCATTGCATGGACCCATTTGACAAACACTACATTGCCCTTCGTGTGCCAGCACTTTCTGGGTGCAGCTCATGGAGCCAGTGCCCTGGCGGGAAACAGAGGTGATGTGGCCATCTCTGCTCTGCACTTGGTGCCACCTCTCTCCCAGCCGGCATGTGGTGGTGCCTGCGACTTGATGCCCACTGGCAGCAGATGGGAGAAGCCCCATGAGGGTATGCTGAGAGACAGCCACCACTGCCTTGCTGCTGCTTCAAGGCCTCACAGTCCCTCACAGTCAGGTGTTACCCTGCGGGAGCACCGGTGGGCTTTTCCTCTCCTTCCTGGTGCCATGAGTGTGCCCAGGGCTCCAGTGCCACCCTGGGGTGTGCTAGTGGCTGTGGTGCTCAGCGGTCACCCCAGGCAGCTCCTGTTCACCCACTGCCGCGCAGCCAGGGACAATGTCTGTTTGCTGGCACGGACCCAAAGTGAGTGTGGGGAAGGGTTTAGGGAGCCTTCAGCTGGGCCTGGCAACGGGACATTAATAACATGTGTTACAAGCCCTGGAACTTAAATATTTTGCTGCTATAAATGTTAGCAACGAGAGATCTTGTTACATTTAAATGCCAGATGACGGAAGCAGAGGCCAAAAAAAGCTCCCTTCCCAGCCAAGCAGGAAGAGAAGGGGGGAGTGCGCCAGCGGGGCTGTCAGGCACAGGGCCGCCACTGGGTGCGCTGGGGAAGCCCACACCAGGCAGGAGCGGGCAGTGGGGGGGACAGCCTGGCCATGGTCCCTGGGGCTGTGGGGAGGAAGGGGCTGGTGCATTGCTCAGCAAAACCCTGCGAGCGTGTCACCACGCAGGGCACCAAGCAGAGGTGTGCCAAGTGCCTGTGAAGCCGGTGACCGCAGGGGAGAGCTCGCCCATATTATGGTCTTGGCCTTTGAAATGGTAAAGAGCTTGTATTTTCCACTCCTGTGCTCAGCCGTGCGTCCCGTGACTCCACTGCAAGAGTTCTCATGGGCTGAAACTTGGCACACGAGGTTTCCCACCCAGCTGGGGAGCAATTTTAATCATTTATTTTTCGACATAATTTCAATAAATTCCAGTTGGCTATTCCTAAATAACACCCAGAGCAGAAAGAAGTTGCACAGCCGTGTGAAGCGAATTAGAGAACTTGAACACTTTTCGGTGGGTGTTTTGGTAAAAACAAAATGTTGCATGTGATCGGTTTGGAAAGCAGAGGACTAATTACAAGCGCTATTTTAAAAAATGGAATGAAAAAGAGTTATGCTGCTAATGCTCAGATGCAAGAACACGGTTTGCTTAATTTAATAATACTGTGTAATTTGTGTAAAACTGAATTAGTAGCAATTATATGTTATTGTTAATTACTTGGAGTGGGCTTCTTCTCTCTGTGCTTGCACCTGGCTCCCTGATGCCACCCAAGTCCGTGGGATTTACAACATAAAGGTGTGCGGGCGATGTAAGGACTTGAACAAGGAGAAATAAAGAAGGTGCTCAGGGTCAGGCCCTCTGCAGAGCACGCATGTCCTCTGTCCTGTCCTCACACTAATTAAATCTCCTCAGAGGAATTAATAGGAGTTTTGCACGCAAGCCCTGGGACTGTCAGGACAGGCCTCGCCGGCTGGCTTCAGCAGCTTGAGCACGGCTCCTTTTGTGACTCATGCGCCTGACTCACAGACGCCTGATGAAATACATATACTCTCAGTCAAATTTATCACAGCTAAATATTAAAGCAAGCTCTTTAATTTCAAACCCAAGTACTTCCCGGGGTTTTCTCAGCAGCTGCACTCAGAATGGTGATGTGCACTTGGGAAAGGGCAGTGATGCAACTGTTGCTACCTTGCAATTGAAAGACTTGCTTATTTGCATGTACATATATATATATATGTTTAGAAATTTCCCCAAGGCAAAAGAAAGCAATTCATGACAAGCAGCAGCTTGGAAGGTCATCTGGGTTATTATTTCCGTACGGCAGCTCACCTCCAGCACATAGGCAAAGTCTTTATGTACTGATTTTAATAATGCTAAAAGAGTTTAAAACCTTAGCAATGCTTTAAGTAATTATTAGTCACACTTTTTCATGTACAGCCTCATTTCAGGTACTTTAACAAAAATATCTGTTACTGTGTATTTTTGAAGGAATAATAGTGTTGGCTTGTGGGTTTTTTTATGGCTCAAGAGGCCTCATTGTTCGGCTTTTTGCTGACCCTGAGCCATCCTGCCATGCTTCTGCTGGCCGAGGTGCCTGTCCAGGCAGCCTGGACCTGCCTGCTCTCTCCTTTGGTGGGAGCGGAATGGTGCTCACCACTGCATGGCATTGTGGCCATGCTGTCTGTTGCACAATGAAGCCTTCCGTGCCTTGCCCACGGGGTTGTGTGGAGCTGCGTTGGCACAGGAAAATTCCTGTAAACCTTCTTGAGGTAGATTTGCTTGAGAGTGCCAAGTAATCTGTCTAATGGCTGCTTGTGCCAAGTGGGGCTGCACTCCTCAGGATGACAGATCTCCCGTTCAGTTGAAAAGACAGAGGAGTCTGAAAGGAGACCATTTTACTAGACGAGGTGACTGGTCTGAGGTCCAACAACTCCTTAGCGCTCCAAAAATTTCCTCTATGTCATCTTTAAACTGTATGAGCTGTTTCTATGCTCACAAAGCATTGTGAAGTGGTCTTACTAGAAATTTCAGCTGCTCCAGAGAGGCAGAATTTATGAAGTACAAAAGGGTTTCACGTTACCATGGTAATAATTTCAAAACAGAAAGAGGAGCCTGCTTTTGCTATACTTGCTGTCTGGTTGGGAGACTTTTCTGCGTGGAAGGATGACAGGGTGAACCTGCTCTACAGCAAAAGGTGTGCTCTGCTTGCAGTTGTTTTCTGGGACCCACATACTTCTAAAGAGCAGGATATTTGCATTAACATTAATAGGTTCATTCTAATATCTGTGCATGACAATTTATGTACATAGTACTCCTTTCACATGGACATGCCATTATCACACCGTGATTAATACAAACACTATACACTTGCATGCAAATATCCTGCTCTTTAGAAGTATGTGGGCCCCAGAAAACAATTGCAAGCAGAGCACACCTGGGATCCTCCCCAAGTCACTGGTCAGCAGCAGAACCAGTGGTCCTGGTTCTGAGATACCACTGACAGCCATTAAACAAAACACATTGTCACAATACTCATCTTAGACTTCAGCCCTGGTTTTTTTTCCCCAGATATCATCATTATAGATAAAATCCTACAGCTGGAATTTCCTATCAACACTTACAATACTGGTAGAAAAGATAATTGAAGAAAACCTGCACCTTTTGGAAAGCAAATTTATTTGTAAGCATGCTTATGGTGATGAATAAGAAGTGGTATTCAAAAGGACAAAAAACAGTCATGTTTACAGATTATCCTGAGATTACTTCACTAACTAATTCTCCCCCATTTTCACTATTAATTGAAAATCAGCTGCATGTAAACTGTATGTGATCCAGGCTGTGGGCAGGAGCTGCTGAGTCCTAATTCCAGTTTCCAGCACTGGTTCCTTCTGTGGTTTTGAACGAGCACTTAGCAACAGCTGTCCCTTAGCAAGCCATGCGTGGGTTACTCAGAAAATGACGGTTTCCAAAACCCATGTTGTTCTAGCAAAAGTAAAGTGGAAACTTTTTCATGCAAAGTGTTTCTAAACCATGCAGTTTCTCATGTCGCCTGGAAATCTTGCAACCTGTCATTAGTTAGAGATGGCTTTTAATTCAACAGTGTCACCCTTTGTTATGAACTCTATTAACCACACGGGCTACTATTTTCAAATGTGCTTTAAGCTGCCAACAAGCAGCTAAGTTCAGAAGTGTTGGCTGTCAGCACCACCTGTAGAGTCTCAAGAGAAGCTTGGCATTTCTGGAAGTTTAGTTGTTTACTTAGATTCTGTAAAGTCTTATTTAGATACCCAACCTTTAGTCTTCTATTTTGGAAAATTGTCCTTGTTAAAGCTGTGTTTTCTCCTGAGGAACACCTACACACGAGCTACTTGAATGTCACATTCAGTTATTTGGCAGTACACTGTGGAAAATTACTGGCCTTGTACTGTTGAGCCACATGTAGACCTATCTATATTTTTAAGGGAATTAGTATTCTTTTCTCTGTTTAAAACATTCCTATTACTCATAATGAGTCAAATCCTGGCCCCATTTGGAGAATGGTGCATAAATGGGCTGTATAGACAAAGAAGCTTCTGAGGGAGCACTTCACAAACCCTCTGCGCACCTGGCTTTTCCCAAGGGAATCGGCATTTACTTCCTACCCCACACCACCACTGTGATCACCACCCATATTGCCCCAGCCTGACTCATGCTACGTCTCCACGTCTTCTGTTTTCACACTCCTTAGTCCCTCACCTGTTGTCTCAGAGCAGCTCACGTCACTGCTTAGAAAGTGCTGTATGTGTTGAGAAAAAGAACAAAACAAGTCATATAGAAGCAGCATCATGCCTCCCCTCTGGCCTGAAATCTTTCCGTGCCACCCTCTACAGCTGCAGGTGGCAGTTCAACCAGCCTCAGGGTCTCATTACCGTCATAAGAGCATGGTTTGACAGTGTCCCTGTGCAGACCTTTGGTGTCTGCCTTCCCTGAATCAGGAAGGAGACCTCTGTGGGTCACCTGCTGGTGTGTGCTGCAGGCTGTTAAAGCCTGATGCGCTCCACGTTCACCAGCAGCAGAGCTGTGCCTGGCAGTGTTGTCTGGGAAAACAAACGTGGTCTAGCTCAGCTTCAAGCACAGAATGATGCTCCCAGGCAGGTGAGAGCACACCATGGGGCAATGATGGCAGCCCCATGCTGCTCACAGAGGGACATGTAATTCCTGATAAAGTCCGAAGTCTTTGGGAACAAGTTAATGTTTCAGACAGAGTTTGACAAACGAGGCCTGACAGAATGGTTTCACACAGCCTGAGCTGCTGGTGTCATGAGACTCACCTTCTTCACTGCCACTGAGCACTCTGCTACTGTGTCACTGTCTGGAGGATACATGGAGCATCACAGGGAAGCCCCGTATCATAGGACTGGAGTCAGGAAGGTATGTGAGCATCACAAGGTCAATATTATTTGGGAATTTCTGATGTAGTCTATTTAGAGTTGCTCAGGCTTGTATAAAATGTAGGTTTTCATGTCCTTAGTCCATCATATGATAATTGAAAAGCTCTGCTGATTGTAAATAGATGCAACTATTCTGGAAATCTGCTTTGTTATTCCTCTTAGAGAGAAACCTGTGCCTTTTCAGGAACTTGCATTGATTTACTTTGTGCTACTGGCAGGGACTGTGTAAGTCCATGGGAGCTGATGAGATGCATCCATGGATCCAGATGGAACTGGCAGATGAAGTGGCCAAGCCATTATACATCCTATTTGAGAAGTTGTGGCAGTCCAGTGTAGGTCCCACTGACTGGAAAAGGTCAAAAGTAACCCCCATTTTTAAAAAGGGAAACCACAGGGAACTACGGGCCTGTCAGTCTCACCTCAGTGTCCAGCAAGGTCATGGAGCAGATCGTGTTGTGGCCGACACGCTGGAGGGAAGGGTTGCTCTCTGGAGGGGAGAGAGGCTTGTGCAAACCTGATGAAGTTCAGCAAGGCCAAGTGCAAGGTCCTTCACCTGGGTTGGGGCAATCCCAAGCACAAATAGAGGCTGGTCAAATACTGGATTGAGAGGAGCCCTGAGGAGAAGAACTGGGGGTGTTGGTTGACAAGAAGCTCACCATGACTTGGCAATGAGCATGCTTGTAGCCCAGAAACCAAACGTGTCCTGAGCTGCGCCAAAAAGAATGTGACCAGCAGGTCGGGGGGTGGCATTCTCCCCCTCTACTCCACTCTTGTTAGACCCTAGCTGCAGTGCTGCGTCCAGCTCTGGGGCCCCCAACAAAAGGAGGACATGGAGCTGTTAGAGTGAGCCCAGAGGAGGCCACAAAGATGCTCCGAGGGCTGGAGTACCTCTCCTATGGAGACACGGCTGAGGGAGCTGGGCTTGTTCAGCCTGGAGAAGAGAAGGCTCTGGAGAGATCTTAGAGCAGCTTCCAGTGCCTAAAGGGGCTGACATGAAAGCTGGAGAGGGGCTTTTGACCAGGACCTGTAGGAATAAAGAAGGATGGCTTTAAACTGACAGAGGGGAAATGTAGATCAGATACGAGGGAAGAAGCTTTTCCCTGTGAGGCACTTGCACAGGCTGCCCAGAGCAGCTCTGGCTGCCCCATCCTGCCCTGGGGGTATCCGGTCGCCGCGCTCCCCGCGGTCACTGCGCTGTTACCGGGCGAGTCTCACGGACCGCTCCGGCGCCGCTGCCAGACCCACCGCCCACCAGGGGGCGCGATGAGGCGGGCTGGCGGGCGGAAGTGACGCGTCGGGCCGAGAGTGACGGTGGCCGGCGGCCATTGGCGGGGCGGGGCGCTCCGCCACAGCCCCCGCCGCCGCCCCGCCCGTCGCGCCGTCCCCTTTGTCAGCGCTCCGCCGCCGCTCGGCGCTGCCGCGGGCATGCGGGCGGGCCGCGGGCACCGACAGCGCCGGGCCTGAGTGCGGCGGCCCCGCCGCCCGTGGCCAGCCCGCCGCGGCGGTGAGGAGGTGAGTGCAGCCGCTCGCTCGGCCGGGGCGGGGGCTGAGCGGCGCGGAGCTGCGGGAGGAGCCGCCTTGGGCCGCGGGGAGCCGCGGCGGGGGTCGCCCAGCCGCTGCGGGCTGGCGTGCGGGGCTGTGCCGGCCCCCGCCGGGCAGGCCCTGCCGCTGCTCCGCCGGCCCAGAGGCTGTTGCCGTCGCGGCCCCTGCCCAAGGTGGGAGGAAAGGAGGGAACGTCGTAAAATCCGAGAGGGAAAATTCCTGTGGGCTGGCCTCCCGGCGCTGGGAGGTTCACTGACCAAGCGGCTTTCCTCACTTGATGGAAAGCTGAGTCCGCCGCGACCACCGGCGCCGGCTCCCCCCTGCCGTGCAGCGCACCGAGCTCTGTCTGAGCCCGGGGGCAGGCACAAAGAATTCCGGTTCCCTGCGGCTGCTGCAAAGCACACTTATGGTGGTGACCAGCATTGCTCGGTTCCCCGGTAAACAGGCTGCGGCGGGGGGCCTCGACTCGGGTCTCTTTTTTTCCCTTAATGTTAACAACGTAGGCTGATATAAATTGGAGGTGCAGGGTTGTGCTACAACCGAATGAGCTCTTTGGGCATGATTGTGCTGGCGTTACTAATGTAAGTATGCTGCAGGTCCGTGGTTTGATAGGAAGAAGAAAGTTACAGGCCAAAGTCCCTTGTGCATATCAATCTGTTCAAGGCGCTTCTTCCCTGGCCAAATAGGATGATGTTCTGCGCCATGAGTCAGTAGGGGTCTAAACCGGCCTGCCTGTTCACAGTCATGCAGCTCTGAATTTTGGGAGGAAACAAAGGGGACAGTGGGCCTGGTGCCTGAATTCCTGTCAGGACTTTTGCTGGTGATGGAGGACGAGTTACTCCAAGCAGGCAGACGTTCTTTCAGCCCGCTCAGATCTGCGTGTTAACCTCGGGGCTTTTAAAACTACATGCAGGTCTGTGAAATCTGAGGCGTGAATATAGTAGTGGAAGCTGCCTGGGCAGTCCTTCCAACTCTGTTAGTCTGTAAAAATGTGTTAAAGTAACTTGTTTCCAGCAGTACTTTTGCAGTACCCTGGGCTTGAACCACTTTGTTTTCTGCGAACTGAGAGAGAGATTGTGTTCTTACTGGTGGCATCATCAGGTGGAAACTTTCAGATTCTGGACTGAGCTGCAGAACTGGCGCTTAACTTAGGAGTGATGCATTGAGCTTTTGGAAGAGACGGGTTCTTTTTCCAGTCTTATGTGATTGTGGCATGCATTGAAATGCATCTGTTGTGGATCTCAGCCTTTCATTTAAGAAAAGTCCTATGGTTGTAGCAGTTTGCTGTGGGCAATGACAGGTCTGTTTTTAAATGTTCAGTTTTCTTTTGTTTCCTGTAATAGGATCTTTACTATGATCCTTCTACTTCATCTTCAGAAAAACAGTAGTGACCTGGAATGCAGCGGGTGCTTTGTAAATATTCTCCAAGTTTGGTCCTTGAAGGTGTAGTGCTGTTTGAAGAGTACTGGGTTGCCTTGAAATTGAAATCGGCAAAAGCTGATACCCTGAATGTGGAAAGCTCTCAAGTGCATGTCTGGTTCCTTTGATGACCACAACTTTTTTTTTTGAGGAGGTGTTACAGATCTGTTTTAGGGGAACAAAAAGTTCCTGTATACCCTGTGCTTTCCCTGAGAGGTGCTAAGTGTGTGTGATGTTTTGAGAGGTTTACCTTCCATCTCAGTATTTTGTTTGCTGGGATAAGGCCTGCATTCCTCTGCTTCGTTTAAGGGGGGTGGGAGTGCTACTCCTTGCCTAATGGCATGGGACTTGGGAGTAGTTATTGATTGGAAATCTCTGCTTATTTGTCTTCTCATGCTGTAAAGACAAGTGTGTTTCCTTTTGTGTGCTCCTATTTCCATCTCAGGACAAACTTTAAGGTCTGTTGCTGTGACTTGGATCACTCCTCAACCATTTCAGTTTATAAATAATCAGTGTTGTGGTTCTGAATTGTAGTTAGGCCAAAAAGTATAGGAGGTGAGGCTGTTAGTTAAATGGAACAGCCTGAGGGAAGAAAACTGTGTTACATATTTAGTGGGATTTTTTTTTGTTTGTTTCTTTGTTTTAAGTCTCTTTACATGTTTCAAAGTTGCAAGCTGAGAAAGGGAAATCCTACTGATGGGGACTGATGATGTTTCCAGGGACTTTGTTGACAGTCTCTGTGCAAGTTCCATTGCACAGTAACTGTTGCTAACTCATTTTCTCATCGTTTATTTTTATATGTACATTAGGAAACTGGAAATACTTCGGTCATGTAGCTGTTGATGTTGTTAATTCACGTTTGTGCTCTCTGTAGAGAGTACTGTGGCTTGAGTAGTTACTTAAAAAAGTATTTGTGAAGGCCTGAGTAGTGCATGCAGAAGTTCAGCCTCACACTCAGTGGACTTAAGTCATAAAGTAACTTTGGCCATGTTATGTTCTTGGAGCTTGCAATGTAACACACTTTGGGATGTGAGAGGTGTTTTCGTGCCTTAGTAGCTGGATATTTGATATTCTGATGATTGTTTACACTCTGCTATATTAGCATGTATTAAGTTGGTTGCATTTTTCTGCTGAGGTGACCTGCGAAAGCTTACCTCTAACACCATTTAGGAAGATTCTTCTGCAGGAGAGCGTGAATGTGTTGAGGAGCTGAGGTGAAAGGGGAGGTCTAAATATAGCCTTTTCCTGCAGAACTTGCCTGTTTTTGAGGCTAGCTCTCCAGAATAAATTCATGTCTTCCCGAGCCAACAGAGGTGGGCTTCTTTTCCTGTTCTACCCATTGCACATGATATTGTAGTTGCCCACAGCCTGACTGTGGTCTGTAAATCCCAGTGTGTGTGGAAGGGAAAAACAGAAGACTTGGTGGCCAAGGCTGGGGCAAGGCATGTGGCAGCATAACTTGAGGTGGTATTGTTCGCCTGCCTTGCAAACTGTCCAGCAGGGAAAGGAATGGAGACTTGCATCATCTTGCCAAAACTGCCAGACATAGCAGCAGCAGAAGCATCAAATAGCTTATTTGGAGGGATGAAAATGAGTCTGAAAGAGGGATAAAAGTAATTTGGAGAAACATCATCTCTCTCTTTGAAGCCCTGCTCTGTCCTTGTTTTGCTCTTTCACAAGCTGCATGCTTCTTGGGAATGGAGAAAGCAGTGGGCTCTTGAGCAGTGAAGAAGCTCTTGGAGTAGGAAGAGAACAAAGGCGGGGAAAAAGAACACCAGTGGGGTGTTATGGGTGGGTTGTGTTTGGTTTTTTGTTGTTTTTCTCAGTTTTTTTGGACAGCTGGTACTCTGAAGTCATGCTTATATTTAATGAAAGCCTGATGCTAAAATAGGATCTAGGGACAGCCGTTGTAAAATAATTAGGCATCCTTTTAGCCCCCTCATCCCTGCAAAAAGAAAAACCAACCCTGCTTGTGTTCACTTGCCTTCTTGGGTATTTGAACTCTCAAATGGGCATCTCTGTCTGTTCTTCTATCTTTCATCTCTTCAACTGCGTATAAAACAGGCTAAAAACTTAGCCCACTCACCCAGGCAGCTATATAGAGCTATAGAAGATTACAGTGGTGGTGTTGAATGCAGTTGGTTTCTGAGAGATAATAGCTCTCTCCCAGACTCTCTGTGTATAAGAATTAATGGAGAGTGGTCAGGGTGGATTGCATGCTGGCCTTGATGAGGGCATGCCTGTCTGTTAGGGGATAGATTATTTGCTTTGAGACTTGAGGGTAGTCAAGATAGACAGTTTGAAAGCATGTTAGTTACAAAGGTATCCAACGCTGTCTAAGAAGGCACCTTTTAAGTTCTACTCTAGACAAGTTCAGCAACTACACATTAAGGACATAAGTAATTTGCATCTTTTGCATATCTGTATGTATCTGTAAAGTAAGGAATTATGGAATTTCTTAGCAATGATGTGAATTCAGCTTTCCAAAAGTTTGCAAGTGTTTTGGTAGTATGAATTTAGAAAATGGTATTGACTGTGAAATTTATGGAGTTCCGTGGAAATATTTTCAAGAAATTCCTTTTTTCAGTCTAAACACAGTTTTAGGTTAATGCTTTCAAAAGCACGAAAGTGTCGTCTAATGGCATTAAGTAGTTGTAATGGAATAATTTTCTGTGTTATATTGGACCAGGAGCATGCACGTGAGGAAATCCTTTACTTAAAATATGTTCTTTTGCAATTATATGTATACAGCTCAGAGTTCACAGGTTCCTATTTTAAGGTGATTTGCATTTGTAAGTCTTGCTGGTATTTGGTACGTGCTCTCAAAATTTTACTCTTGTAACAAAGATCTGCAGTGAACTAACTGGTGATAAAGTAGCATTGAGTCTAGCCTTTGACAGTAATTCTGTGGGATGCCAACTGTTTTCTCTAAGGAACATGAGAAGTGTGCTGATATTCCTAGTGAAATAAGTACATTACTATTTTTTTCATGTGAAACAAAGTAGTGATACACTTTAGAAATTTGATGGTGTTCTTTGCTAGCAGTTCAGATGCTGACTTTCCCCTGGAAGGCCAGAACTGACCTTATGATTCATCTGCTGGTAAGTAGTCAACATCAGGTGCTGCATCATGGTCTGCCAGTTGTTATATGATCCCGTCTTTAAACAGGATTCTTTTGATCTGCTCTTTCATTTTGTGCTGAATTCATCCTGGTTGTTGGTGCTCCACCTTGTTTTCTGAACCAGCGCTAACCATGAATACTGCTCTGTGGTGTAGTGGCTATGCCTGGCAGGCCAGGCAGTGTGTTGGATACCAGGGCCTGTTGGACTGAGGATTCTGCCCAGTTCTTGTTTGAACATGTTTTGCTTTCTCTGTGTCTGCAAATTAGTGTGCCACCAGGTCTTAAACTCCTCTAAAGATCCCAAGATCAACATCCCTCATCTCAAGTGGCTGTGCTCTGTTCCGTTTGAGTACAAAGGCAGCATAAGTCTCTAAGCAATTGGAATAACTCCTTTTTTGTTCAGATCCAGTTTCTTCATGCTCAGGGCCTGCTGTTTTACATGGGGTTGGCTCAGTCTAGTTCTACAAAGCTTTGTAAGGCGGTGTAGGTGCAATGTGTCTAAGTTAACTGATTTGCTGAGGATGGAGGTGTTTGCAAGAGTATGGTATAGAGGTCTTAAAGTCACAATTGAAATGTGAGTAAATGACATGATAATTTTACCTTTTTTTCTTATGATGCAAGAAATGGGGAATGTTGTGTGTTGTTGATGGCAGTTTTGAAATCAGGAGAAAAGAAGTTTTTGTGTGGTGTCTGTTCAAGTTATAGAATGATGGCAGTAGGAATTCAAAAGATTTATTTTTTTATAAGGAATTGGATATGTTTGTAGGTCTGTGGATGGATCATTAAATACAGTAGTCCAGATGCAGTTTAGGATGGATCATTAAATACAGTAGTCCAGATGCAGTTTAGGCTTGGGAATTTATCTCTGACTGGGAAACATGGGGCTAGGGGCCAGAGGAAGGTGAAAGTATAACCTTTGCATGCTGTGTCCATATGCTTCTTCCTAAGCATCTTCTACTTGCCTCTGTGGAGTCAGCAGGTTACTGTTGAGTTAGGTGTAAGTTTTGTTTTTCTTCTGTTTCTTCTGTTGACCTGAAAAGGCAGCTAAATGGTTGCTCATCCTTAGAAGCCATTTTTGTCAGTGCATCCCCCACTTTTGAAATACTCTTGGCAGTGTCAAGCCATATTACTGTTTGCTACCTGTAGTGTTTCTGAAAAGATGCATGTGGAAGTGTCTGTAGCCTGTTGTAAATTAACTCAAGCCTGATTTAGGAAAAGGAAGACTACAGCTTGATTAGGAAAAAGCTTATTAAAACAGAAGAGCTCATGCTTGGTGATTGTCCAAGGCAGAGTTTGGACTCTTCATTTGCCTTGTCTGGAATGAACAAAGATGGAGGTAGGAGGTGGTAGAGGGGAATGCCAACAGCTATTTTCTGGGCCTTTTTACAGAAGAGAAGATGCTGCTACAACTTCTATCCTATTTACTTGGAATATTCCTTCTCTGCATGCTGAAGTCACAGATCATCCTTAGTTGAATGGAAACTGGTAGGAGAACCTCTTCCTTGTGTGGCAGAGCAGTTGTAATGAGTTGTGCTCACTGGAGATCGGGCTTTTCTTGTGCTGACTACCAACCTTACCTCTCTGCTAATAAGTTGCAGAAGAGAGGCCAGCAAACACCTTTTGTAATTGCAGGTCTGGTGCTTGTCTGGCAAATATCCTGTAACAGTAGGAGCAGGTTGGCAGCTTTTTGACAGCTGCCTTTGGCTGAGCGGATAGCTTGGAGGTTAGAAGTGGCTTCCTTTTGAAGTCCTGCAAGCTGCTGATCTCTGCTTTCATAAGTTGGTGTGCCTCAGCAGGCCCCTTCATCCTTCCTCTCTGAATGGCCTGGGGTTTCTGGCTGAGCAGTTTTAGGCAGTTGGTGTTGTGGTTGTGCAAGCCATTTTGCTGGCTTATGCCAGGGAAGTAAGTAGTCATGCTTGTCCCTCTCCCTGTGCTGTTCTTTCTCCTGTGCTGGCATCTCTATGGCCGTATGGTGAACTGGATAAGGCATTAATTTAATTAAAACTTAGTCTGTCTTTGCCAGGTTAGTTGTAATGTAAATTAATTACAGGTTTGTTGTTTTTCATGCTGTTGCTAAGGAGGGTAGTAGTGGCTGGGCAGACATGGTGGACTTAATGTGCTACCTTGTCTTTGTGAATACCATTGCCTTCCTTGGTGCGTTATGGGTGGATTGACGCTGCTGGCTGTGACCCAGGCTGTTTGCAGAGTGCCTTGGACTTGTTTGTTGGTACCAGAGTGGACCTGGTGTGGTCCACTCCCCTGGAAGAGTTCCCGTGGGTGTCTTTGCTGCCTGTGTGCTCTTTGGCCCTGGTCGATTTTTTGTAAGTTCTGCATGCCATGGCTTTCATGCCATGGCCCCAAGGCCCTCCTGTACTTCCTTCTTGTAAGGATTGTGACTAGCATGGTAGCCAGCCTGTCCCATGTGAGATGCCATACACAATGGCGGATCTGCCTGCGTTACTCATCCCCATAGGGGTGGATAATTTCCTACGATGGCAGCTAGTATTGAATTGGAGGTAGAAGAGATGAGAGCTAAATCTCCCTAGGAACAAATGTAAAATTAAACAGAATGCGTGTTTGTATTAGTCAGCCTAAAACAGACTGTGCTATTTAGGGCTCTCCACTGCAATAAACTTGTCTCTTGTGTTTGTGTGGGAGGACTGCAACAATTAACTCATCTTAAGGCTGAATCTTAAAAGAGAAAATAAAATGAAAAGGTAATAGTTTGGTTTAAGAGAATAAATTAGTTGTACCTTGTCACGTTAGAGAAAAACTTGCTGTTTGTTTATTATTGTTAAAAATCATGTCAGTTTTGCATGTTGAAACTCTTCTTGACTTCATAAGGAGCAATCTTTTTTGGGTTGTTCCTTTCATCCATTAAATTACACTTTATACTGCTGCTTGAGTGTAACTGCCTGTTGAAGCTACATGTCTGTGTAGCAGCCGTTTAAAACATCGATTTTGATTGCATGGGCTGGGCAAATCCCAGGCTGTAGGATGATTTGGCAATGGGTTTTATGTGGCAGTCAATCTTGTAGTATTATAATGTGTGACTTCTTATTTTTTATTGTCAGAGTAAAAAGACATGACTTGTAGTGCACTAGTCTGAGTATTAAATTCTAATTCATATATACTTAGGAGTGGAATTAAAATAAGTTGTGCGATTTAAAAAAGCCATCTATTTTAGATGTACTTGTAGCTCATGGAAAAAAAGTGCTGATGCTCGTGAATTTGAAAAAAACCCACCAAAACCAAAACAGCAACCCATCAAAAACCAACCCCAGAATCAGAAACAGAAAACCAAGCTGGATGTGTTTGTGCTTCTTGGTGATTGTGATTAAAATAGGAAAATATATAGCTGGAGAACTTAAGCTAGAATTCTTGAATTCTTTTCTAGACATTCATTCTTACTTACTAGGCATTGAGCTAAGCAGTTTTTATTCCACTTGACCTGTTTTTTTTTTTTTTTGTCTGAATTGTAAAACCTGTACATGTCCTGAGTCTAAATGAAATGTTGATGATGATAAAAAGATGCTTGCATGGCAGTTTTCACTCTGCCTGCTTTTCATCCCAAGGGTAATAAGGTATAAATGTAGTGTGGGACTGTCTCTGCATATCTTGATTCAGGGGCTGTCTTCACTAAGGGTCTTCTTTTGATGTAGTTCTTTCTCTCAGGCAGAACCCTTTGCTGCAATTTAGAAGCCCTTTCTGTCCAGACTAGCTAACTGAACACAGGTCTGTGTAAGAGCAGAGGTACGTGTTCACTTTGTGGTTATGATGAAGGTTAAATCATTTAAGTATTGGCTATCCTCCAACATCTTTGCATAATTTGAACCCTTTTCTGTCCAGAAAGAAACATGCAAGTTATTTCAAGTCACTGGGAGAAAAGAAAAAGCTGCACCTAAAAGGTTGTGAAGAAACCTGGGATACGTTGCCCTTACCTGCAAATTCCTGCATCATGTGCATGCAGCACTAGTAAAGGTGCAGCTTGGAGTATGACTGGTGGCTTCCTGTTTTTCACATGTCATAACTTGGTCTCTCCTCCATGTCGGTTCTCATGGATCCTGCCCCTTGAATTTTGTTGTCAGGACTGTGCACTACTTAAAAATTCTTGAACAACTCCTTGGCTTTGCTTTGTCTGTTAACCTCATGTTAGTTGATTGTCAATTAGGCCTTTACAAACGTGCCAGAAATGCCATGTAGACACTTTCTGTGTGTGTTTGTGGACCCAGCACGTTTGCATTTAGTTGAGAATAACCTTAATAAGTAACATGTTCCAGCTTGCCTAAACAGTAGGGTTTTTTTCTGTCTTTGTGTAGGCATTTTACACATTTCTAAGGCTTGTGTCCATACCTCTGAAGCAAACTTATGCATAATTGTTCTGCAAAACCTGTTCCAAAATCTGAAGCTATTTAGAGCCCTCCATACGTGTTCTTTATGATGCAAATAATATTCTGAAGAATCAGTGTGCTGATATGACTGTTCCTAAATTATAAAATCCTAAGTGCCATTAAAATATTGATCCAAAGAAATATGGTTATTTCCATGCATTGTGCAAAAGTGGCATTTTTTTATTTCTTTTTTTTTTTAATGGCTGGAAAAGTCTTTGACTTCATCTCTTTAGTTGGGATGTGATCCTGGATGTTGGTTAGACATTCAAATAAAACATTTATTGGGCTCTAATGTACAACAGCATCCAGGATTTTGAGGAAACTTTATCTTGTTGCTCCATTAGGAAGGCCAAGATGACATGCAGCTATGAGCCAGAAGGCCAAGCTCGGTTTAGAAGCTGTCGGTTTTCTTCTGCAGTTACTGGAGTCTCTGGTGAGAAATAGGTGTTTCTGAGCCTGCTATGCTGTTTTAGGCTTCCTTTAACAAAGGGTCTGCTAGGAGTGAAATTTGCTTTATTCCCAGCCTGGAGATTTGTGAGACTTTGACATGTAGGCCAATTACAGTTATGTTGGTTTAGTTCCCAAAATGGATGCTCTTTATTCTAAAAGAGGCCCTACTGCATGCAAGCAAGAGTACTGAAGGCCCTGAAATGTTAGCATTTGAATGGTTTTGGCTTAGCTTTAAAATAAATAAATACTGGATATAGAGCTCTGGGGAGTGGACTAAAGCAAATGGAAAAGGTGAATTAACTTGAAGTTGTTCTGCAAGGCTGGGTTAATAGAGCCACAGCACATCAACACAGTGGCAGATGAAGAACAAAGAAAAGGATTTTGAAAGCTTGTTTGTATTTTGAGGCTATTCAGAAGTAAAGTAGATGCATTTCAGAGGCTACTGTTCCTCTGCACAGAATTCCCTTGTATTCTTGCTCTGTGGCACCAGTCCTTTTATGGCCCAAGTGAGTTTCCTGCTAGCACCTGTACTGTTCCTACTAGGAATAGCAAGAGGCATCCCTGCCCATTTCCTAATGTAGGGAAACTTTTAACTCCCATCTTTTGAGACACCGCAGTGTTTGTCTCATGGTACTTGATGGTTCTTTTTGACCTGGTTGAAGATATCAACAGGTTCCCTCCTTGAAGACGGAGGTTAAAGTTTTTCATGGCTGCAATGGAAAATCTGGAAATAGAAGCAAGTGTGCTTCTTCAGACATATGTGTGTACCACAAGATGATGAAAAGCAAAGCAAATTGACAAACCCTGCTTTTTCTGGGGAGGGAAGGAGCCTGCTCATATCTTTCAACTTCCTTCTGGTAGAAATGCTTCAGTTTGATAGTTCAGGGTGAGTGGAGAGGGCTCTCTTGCTTCAGCCGAGTTGAGAATAGCATGTGCCCCTTTCTCTAAAGAGTACTTTGTGCTCCTTTTGCTTCTGAAAGATTCATAACAGGATGCACTTCTTTGTAGGATTATGTGATTGTGGGACTTCACAGCATTTGGGGAAATTAGAGGACTTTGTGGAGAAACTGGGAGAGCAAAGGAGTTGCCTTCTACATACAGGCAAAGAGGATGACAAAGAATTTGTCATCCTTTGCCTGTAGAAGTGAGACTGGAACCAGCCTGGAACTTGGAAAACCAGTGTGATCTGCTTTGTGTAGGGGCTTCAGTTTGGAATGCAAAGGCCTGTGAACTGAAAGTCTTGACATCTCAAGTTCTACAGAGGGAAGAACCCCTGTGCCTGGGAGTGAAGGTGGTGGTTTTTTTTTTTTCTGTCGGGCCTTTGTATCTCAGTTCTCCAGAACTCTCCTTTGAGTTTGGGTCTTTTTACAGACAGAAGTTGGTGGGGGTAGAGGTGAAAGAAGGATGATACTTGGGCAGGCTTCATGGGACTTCTGCATGTCACTGTGAGCGGGCTTAACAAAAATAACTTGCTGCTTATCACTTGTTAATTGATGCTGTTCAGCTCTGTGCATATACTTAGTGTTTCGTGAATATGGGTGAAATAGTAGTTGCAAACATATTACTGAACCTAGAGGTTGCATGTCTTGGTAATTACCATTCAGTTTCCATGTCCTTGTTGATGCACTCATTGGTAAACTGTAGTGCCATGGCACCGATAAGGCCCTTGGTGGCAAGTCAGAAGAAATGTGATGGCATGGGATTGCGTGTTTGATTCTGGATTGTCTTACCTGAACAGCTCCTAGTAGCATGTATATAACATCTCACAGGGTGAGTACTCTGTTTTTTAAACTGCTCTGCATGGTGCAAGGCTGTTTGCCTCCATTGTGTGGACTGCACTGACAGTGACCCTCTGCAGGTTGGAGTTCAAGGTCCCTCAAAGGAGAAGGGCTCAGTGGGCATCTGCTGAATTCTTGCATAGCAGTTAAGTGTGTGTAGAAAAGGTTTCTTACTAAAACACTGACCAATGTGACCATGAAGGAAAACAAAACAGCAGTAAACAGATACCTGTAAAATGAAATCTCTTGGAGTGTTTGGTGTGCCGGTAGTGTGAAAGGGTATGAAATGTATTTTTATATTTTTTTCCCCTCAGAGCTCTGAAATATTCTTATAAAGTGAAAAGGCTTTTCTGACATGATTGATCTTGCTTCAGTCCCACAGGTGTGTTTGGTTGTCTGTGAACTGAGGGATTTTCCTGAAAATGAACATGTTGCAGTTGTAGAAGTTGGTGCCTTAGCATGTAGTATACTCAAAATGTGCTTGCTCATCCTCAGCTTGTGAAGGGTGTTTTGAGAACAGTTCTTCCAGTTTCTCTGTAGCTCATCTTTTGGTGTTACAGCCTTCCTGTAACAACTGCCTAAATACAGTTCACTTTTTAGCTTAATGTTTGTCTTACCTTTATGCTAAGGGTTTGCTTGTCCTTTGTGTTGTGCTCCAGGTGCTCTGCAGAGATATGTGAAGTGCTGTAGGGTGGCTTGTGTGCACTCTGTTGGTGCTGCTAAATGTCCCAAGAGAATGAAGGATGTCCTTGTTTCAGTTTGTAATGGCATATTAATTAAAAAAGTGTTGGGCGAGCTAAGGATGTCTAATTTAACACTCTTAATTTACATATCACAATTGTATGAAAAAGATGTAGGTTAAATGTGTTAATTGATGATGATGCTGCTTATAGTTTTTATCCAGATTGGTTTTAGGATTACAGCCTGTACGCAGCCATCTCTGGTTCTAACAGCTGAAAGAAAAAAAAATGTGCTTCGTATGTTGTTGTCTTTTTGGGTAATAATAATAATTGGTCAAGAATGCTACTGTGTCAAGGAGCAAAGCAACACCAAAGAAAGGAAAGAAATAAGGCTTGTGTGGGTAACCATGTGTTGTAGCTTAGTATTGAAGTATTTTCTCACATAGTAAGAAGAAAGCACAGAGGGTTTTTAGACACAATATTTGATCAGTTTCTTGAGACACTGAGGAAATATTCAAGTATCTAAATGTTAAAGGGAATTCTGTTGGTCTTCTGATCTTGAAACAAGCATTAAAAAAAGGCAAACCACCTTCTCTGTTGCAAGTGATTTAAAATGTTTAAATAAAATGAACATAGTAAAGATTTTCTCTGCAAAATGTATACACTAAATTAGCGTTGAATTTTACTCTGAATTTAGTTAAAAACTAGCAAGCTGAAACTTTGACCTCTCTGGAATAATTTGAGGAAATAATGAGATTTTAATCCCTGATCTGACTCGCCCCTGAAGCGATACGAAGGCTGGGGTCCTGAAGAAATAGGCTTCACCTTTGCTGTTGTGTGTTTAAAGTGTAAACGTTGAAACTAACCTAAATGGTTGAACTGTTTTGGGTTTAATTTAATTTGTATTTCTATTACTTTGTTTTTTTTTCATAAAAGAACACAGGAAATGCTAGATAATGTTTATTAAATGCTTGCCTCAGCTCCATAATGAAGATGATTTAAAGGTCATTAAACACTCCCTCTCCATCTGAGCCATTTTGGAGATTCCTCAAAAATTCTTTGTGTCTGTCCCTTTGGGGTGGTGTGCAGGCTGGTGGGCATTTGCTGCTGAAGGGGACTGATGCAGGCTGGTGGCCAATGCCCATAGCCAGGTACAACGGCAGCTGCTTGGCCAGGAGGGTGGCACTTCCACCCTGCTGGGCTGGTGGGTTCAGAACAGGGATGCCCAAAAGCAGAAAAGCATCTTTCCATATGATCTGTGAACTTAGAAACAGGGTGAGCTAATCTTTTCAACTCCCCCAGGTCACCCAGATGGCACGATCAGCTGGCTGGTTTTTGGCTTATTTAGTTCAATAACTGCCTGTACAGTGTCCTTTGTCTAATAAATGGGCTTTAATAGCAAAATGTTGTGATAACTTTCCTTTCATAATTAGCACAGTCAAGCTGTTATAAGCCTGTTTGCCACTTAAAAGGAAACTTTTGAAATGTTGTATTTGTAAGAGCAGGTAATCAAAATATATGTCATTTTATATTATAGTTGAATGTGAACTATAAAAAGTCTGGAGAAAAGGCTCAGGGAAGACCTTATCATTCCTCTGGCAGGAGGCTGGAGTGAGGAGGTGACTGGTCTCTTCTCTTGAGTAACAACTGATAGAACAAGGGGAAACAGCCTCAAGCTGTGCCCGGGAGGTTTAGACTGGATATTATGAACAGTTTCTTCACCAAAAGGATAGTTGGGCAGTGGAACAGGCTGCCCAGGGAAGTGGTGGAATCACGTCCCTGGAAGTGTTCAAACCCTGTGTAGACGAGGCCCTGTGACATGGTTTAGTTGTGGACTTGGCAGTCCTGGGGTAGAGATTGGATCTGATGGCCTTCAAGGTTTTTCCAACTTAGTTGATTCTATGATTCTGTGAACTGGGAACCTGGGTTCCTGTATATGAAACTAGGGGCGTGAAGCTGCCTTGGTTGAGGCTTGGTTAATGCAGTATGCCAAACAGTGTAAACCAGCCCTTCCTCAACAGCTGTGACTTGTGCTACCCTTTCACCTGAGCTGCCGCTTGTGTGTCCCACTCCTTCCTGTGCCGGATGCTTCTTTTAGAGCACACTTGTTCTGTTTCTCGCTCTCTGTTAGACCAGATAGTTTTTGCATTGCTTTTGCCTGAAGTCTGGGTTGGAGTGAGCAGAGATTTGCTATGGTAACTCTGGGGCTGTACCTCCCCATTACTGCCAGCTGGCACAGCATGCTCTCAGTAACAGTCAAAAGTTATCTTCTTCTCTTTTGTCCCCTGATATTCTTAACAAGGCTGCTTTTCTTTTTTTTTTTTTTTTTTTTTTTTCCTTCCCATGGGAAATGTTTTTTGAAGTCCATGTTTCGTTAGTTTCAACAATATGTTCACTTGTGTTGCACAATAATTAACCTTTCTTTAGAAAAGAACAAAAAATAAGTGCAAAATCAGGTATAACACTGGTTGAATTGTGATTCACTTTGAATTATTATGTGCACATAATTACTCAGTAGGGCTTATTTTACGTTTTCTGTAGCTAATTTTTTCCTAATAGGAGTCCAAAGAAACTTCCATTCCATGCATCCATCCTGAGTACAGAATTTCCTGCTTGAATAGAGTGGCTGCAGCAAAAGAGACAGTGTGGCTGTACTAAGGGGTATTGGATGTTCATTCTGTGGATTTATCCAGTGTGAGCTGAGAAGGGTTGGGGATATGAAATGCTTTGAAATAATGTTACTGTGGTTTTATGCATTTGTAAGAGTAACGTTTTTGAATTTGAGAGAGGAGATGAGGAGGAAGAGGATGAAGAAGTGAAGTCTGAAAGTGCTGTGGAAGGTCCAAAGAAGCCTTTGCCGTTCTGTAAGAGAATTTCTCTAATGCTAGTGTGGCTTAACATAGTCCTTAAAGCTGTAGTTCAGAGAACTGGAGGAGCCTAGGAAGGATGGAAATGTTCTATATAGTGCTAAGTAATTCTGTGTGGTGTTGCTTGCCTGAAGCAGCTTGTGTAGACTGGCTGGATTTTCAGGTGGCCAAGGATTGTTTTCTCTTGGGGAGCCGTGCAGACCTGCAGAGATCGCTAGCTTGTACAACCCTCCCCAGAATTGCTAGTTTGGCAACTCTGCCCTAGGATGTTTACCACAAAATTATTTTGAAGCCTTTTGATTTCTTTGCAGTCCTGCTTGTGGGAACCACAGAGTTTCTGGTCTCTGTACCATGGTTCAGTCTGCCTGCACTGAGCTGGCGTTGCTGCTAGTGCATGTGTCAAGGTTCAATGGCAGCGCAGGCTTTAGCACAGGCTATGACAGGGCCATTCAGAATTCTCTTACCCTTTCCTCCCCAGGTCAGGCTGTATTGATATGGTCAATTACAGACCATCAAGCAAAGCCTTTGCGAGAATTCACGTTCCCAGGAGTTTGTAGGCAAGGCGTGCCTTAGGCTTTCTGTCTTGCATGTGGTGCTAGTATCGGATTGTCTGCCTTTGGTCATACACAGGCATAAGAGCTGCAGGACTTTAAAGGAAGAAAATAGATGGAGTGCAGCAGTGAGATATGTATAGTTTAATTGCTGCTTGAGAACTGGAAGGTAATGTACAGTTGCAGGTCCAGAAATACATGGCCCTCTAAACAGCTGCAGGTAAGAAGTCATCTTATTAGTATTATCTGCCTTAGAGCATGATTTTTTTATCTGTGGATCAGTGTTAACTTGTGTCCAGCAGCACTTGTCTTCACCAAACCCCAGCTGCTGTGTTGAGCATCGAATGTCATTGCTAAATATCAGCTGGTTGCACCCTTCAGAGCAGATAGGAAAAAAAGGGAACAAAAAAGCTGTTGACCCCATCTGAAAAAAACTGTTTTGAGATCAAGCACTGCATTCAGTTATGAAAGCTACTTAAAGAAAGGTGTGAGGGTGGAAGAGGCAGTGAATTGCCACTCTCTTCCTAGCCTTCTGCTGCTGAGGTGCCCCGGATGAGATTGACCCCAGACTCCACATTCCTGTTGGCTGCATGGCTGAAGGAGGAAATATTTCAGGCACCATTTGTTACTGCCTTCTTTTAACTTTTCTCTGTGATATTAGTTCAGGTTCAGTCTAATCCTTTTTGTAAGGATTGTGGAGACTTGTAAGATTGAAAATTATCTGCTGTTTAGTGTTTGTTGAAGTTCTAGAGCAGAAGATAGCTGAAAGAGAAGGTGGCCAAAGGGAGAGTGCATGAGCTGGAAGGCATGTGGGAAGGTGAAGTACAGGGGAGGTTCCAGAATATGGAGTGAAAGTGATCGCATTGAATGACTTGGAGTGAAAATGGTCATGGTGTTAGTAAGGGAACATAAGAAGAGGAGAAATCAAAGTGTTTTTCTTAGTTAATTGACTTAGTTAAGTGCCTCATAACTTTTGTAGGTAGCTAAATTTCAGTTTAATGTGTTGTCATGAACTAGATATTAAGAAAATACTGCATTGCTCTTGTTCAGGAAAATTCTAGGCAGCGAGAAGACTTTGATTGTGTAAGTGGTTCTTCATAAAAAACCAAACCTGACCAACAAGGAACTTCCTGCAGTAATGGAATTCTGCTAGTTGCAGGCTCTGCCAGTCCTGGTCTCAATTGTCTCTGCTCTGGGAATCCACAAGGAATATTAGATGATCCTTTGCAAAAATTGCAAGTAGGACAAGAAGGAAGTCCCTTCCATCAGGCAACAGTTAGTTCAAGCCCAAAGCTTGAACTACAATGCAGCTGTACAGACAAATGCAGTCTTCTCCAGGTCCACGGTGAATGATACACCTAGAGAAGGCAAATGACTGTTGCATGAATCAGTAGGGATGGCTTTTTTTTCTTTTTTTATGAGCTCAAATTGCCAAGTTCATATTATTCAGTCAATTCTGTGAGTTTTGGAGATGTTTTAGTAATATCTGTGTTTGTTCAGCCAGCTGACATGGGAAAAATAATTTATTAAAAGCACTGATAAAGCATTAATTTTTATTTGGCTCTGATTTGCTTGTTTGCTCTCCTGTGCTTAGCATTATTTGGAGTGCCAGGCTGCCTGCAGTGTGGATTGGAGATCTGTAGTGGCAGGGGGCACTGGGTGATGGCACAACTTGCTGTGAGTGGGTCTGGGGTGTATTGCAATGACAGTGCTTCTGTGTGTTATTGCTTCTAGTTTTTGTTCTATTCAGAAAGGAAATAGCTAGGAAGTTACTAGGTACCTTGGAAATAGGCAACAGCTGGGTGCAAAGGAAAAATCTGCTAAAACATTAGTAATTTCTGAAGTGTTGCATGGAGATGTTTTTTGTATGTCTCCAGTAGCAAATTACCATTTGAGGGTATGCTGTTGTTGCTTCCCCAAAGTTGGCATGAGATGTCTGTTTGAGGCTGATTGTCCTTGCTGTAAGACTTGGTTAAAATGGTTGTGCTATGTAGTGGTTGGCGCTCTGTCCTTCCACTTGTAACATGATGGATTCTGTTCAACAGGAGCTATTTTAATTGGTTTCCAGTCTGTGTTATGTTAAAACTCTGCTGCTAGATCTAGAAACCCATGACACATGTTTGTTCCTGAAAACATACATTTTATTCTGCTTTGGTCATTCAAATTCATTTTACGTGATTGTCAGCTGAAAAAAAATAGCATTTTGCAGCACTTCATCAGCAAGGCAGCTTCCTGTGGCCCAGGACTATAAACTGTATAATTTGTCCAGGGGGGTCTGTGTGTTACAGGAAAAAAATTCCTTCTGTGACAGCACTTGTTGCTTGCACACAGCCACATCATGGGGAGGATGGGAGACAGCGGTGGCTTGATGCACCCGCTGCTGTGAGGACTGAGGGTGGGTTTTGCAGCTGGCCCACAGCGCTGGACCAGACGCAGGCAGCACCGTGCTTAGTCAGCCCTGGCCTCAGTTGGTGGGTGCTGCTGGCGGGCAGTGGGTGGAAAACATCCCTGCCATGATTGCTGGGCTCTGCTTTCCCGGAGCGCCCGGTTATGCTGCATGCACACCGTGGTGGGGAGCTGAGTGCTGGGCTGGAAGCCAGGTCTTTGCAGAGACTAGGTGTGCCTTCTCTTGGGGGGAGAAGGCAGGCAAACAAGTGGGAGAGTGTTTCTTCGGCGGTAAGCCTTAAGTTTGTAATTCTCCTCAGTGTGATAGCTGGTTAGAAAATAACCAGTAGTCATGACTCCTGTTAATTAACTACTAAGAGTTAAATAAATGTTGTTGGAAAAACTAGTCTCTGTTTATTTGGCGTGTCTTTCTCCAGAAGAGGCTGGTGCTAGTTGGTACATGCTTGATCTCTGTGCCTGTCTACAGCATGGTTTTATGTTTTTCTCTGTATTGATTTTCATGATTCATTGAACATGATCTAAGCAAAAAGCATACTTAAATGACACTGGAGGCAGCTGTCTGTTAAAGTGGGACATTTATGTATGCTGAAATGGCGCCAGGTTGTTTTTCCATTACTTTAACAAGTAACACACACCAGTAATATCTCTTTGTTTAATTTCCTTTTCTAGGTCACCAGTATGTCACCTTTGTTTTGTTTAAAGAGCATTGGTCAATTCTTACTCTAAGCTTTCATATCAGTTTTGTTCCTGTTATTTTTCTGATAATCTTTTTGAGATGTTTTTGAAATGGCAAGGCCTTTACATTGTGTTGTGAGTCTGAGTGACTCGGTTTATTTCTCCCAGTAGAGCTGTTTTGGAAGGTACGTGTGGGAAATTTGGATAAAAGGATCATATAAAGCTCTGGAAGCTGGTGTGTAGCTTTTTCCTGTTTTAATCTGTCTCTCTTCTCTGTATGGCAGGCTGAAGTTCCAGATGTTGTTTTGGCTTGGAGATAGTGAATAGGGGAAAAATAAGCATTCTTAATGTTAACAGAGTCAGACTGGCTGGTTCTGTACTGACAGGAAAAATGGGGAGATAAAACCTTCATTAATGGTGCACTCGCTGCCTAAGTAGCCAGTAAAACAATGCATCTTCACTGGCAGTAAGTCCCACATTGGTGGTGATCGGTGCCAACTGTGAGAGGAGACAGCTGCAGAGACTGGGAAGTATTAAAGTAAAACTAACACTAACTTCCTTGGATAGCAGTGGGGTTTTGCTTGGTCTGCAAATCCCTCCCCCCTTTTTGTTTTCCTCCAGTTAAAAGTTAATTCTTAGCCTCCTTTCTTCTCCCCCCCCCAACTTCCCCAGCATCTTAGAGTCCTACTTGCTCACCTTCAGTGGCTGACTGTGGATGTTGGGTGATGGTGCAAGGCTAGGGTGATTGGATGGTAGTGACACCCCCTTTCAGGGGCAGAGGGCTCTTCAAAGTTTTATCTTGGAGCGCCAGTGTGGCTTCTGAAGCTTATCCCTCTGAAGAGCTCCATTTATTGCCAGTTGCAGAATGGTTTGGCCATGCATGCGCTCGATTCCTTCTGGAGGAAGCTAAGCTGCAAGCTGTTTCTGCTGTGTACCAGATGCACTCCATTCCAGAAGGTGTGTTATAAAAGTCTTGGCCTCTTCTGGACAGCTTTGATTCACATGGGGTAGTGGCAGCTTCCAGTCAAGGGACCAGGATAAATCGCAGCTGCTAAAATGCTTGTTAGGAGTATATGTAGTGGCCAGGAATGCAATTTCCTGTACTAGCCTATAGGTTCTATGCATAATAATCTGTTTTCCGTGTTTTATTGTATTACATATATAAATATGCTGTGTTGTGTCTCTTCCTGACCTGTTCCTCCTGTCGTGCTTATTCCTAAAATGTTTGAGCAGTTTATTTTTAAAATGGCTGTTGCAGTTCTGCTTATTTCTTCCTTAATAATTATTTATTTCTTTTCATTGTCAAGTCTAGGAAATAGGAATTTCTGGTCAGTGCCCTGCTTCTCCCATTGCTTCTCCCTTCCATTGTGGCATAGTTGTTCTTCAGGGTTTTTTGATTTCTGTGAGCGCTTTGTGTAAGAATGCTCAGTTCACTTGCCTTTTTTAATACTATAAAGCTAAAAGTTAATAATGCTGACACAGACTCATCTAATTTACAGAGGAGCCAAGCTGTTGCAGCTTGTGGTATCTGAAGTCTTGTCTGTTTTCTGCTTTTATCTGGGATAAACTTGTCCATGTCACAATTTGTGTAATTTATTGAAACAAAGGCTTGGCTTTGTGTTTTTGGTGGCTGGGAGGGAACTGGCATATTTTGGTGTTACATAGTAAGAGATACTTGGAGCATGCATGTATGATCTTAGCCAGTTGGACATGCATGTTAACGTAGGCTAGGATTGTAATGCTTTAACCCTTTTTGCCTTGTTTTTTACCACAGAGGTAGAAGTACATGCCTGGAGCCGGCTATCTGATCAGCTGTGGTTTTTATAAGCATTGCCTGATGTCCCAGAAACACCATCCTTAAAAATCCTACAGGGCCAGGCTGTAGGGAAAACTTCAGAATAAATGTGCTGTTGTACATGTTTGCTGGAAGAAGATGGGGAAAGAAAATCTGGGTGTAGGAGAGTCCTGCTGCCTACCTTCGTGCTGCTCTGCATTCCTTCGCTTGGCTGCCCGGAGGCAGCAGTGGGGTGTCTTGCTCATGTGGTTCATGATTCAAGCCAAGCCCAGATGTTTTCATGCCTGGTCTGGCCTATTTTCTGAGAATAATTTTGGATGCCTCAGTCCACTTTATTGTGGTTTCCCTAGCGTCTAGTCCAGCTGAAGGTAAGGTGATTTCTCACCTAACTGAATGCTTGTAGGCAGACATGGCATTATCTCTACAACGGTGTTCCTGATGATAACTTCAGAGCACTTGGAATTAGATCCACAGTGGTGAGAACCTGGGGTTGTGTTTCATTGCTGTTAGAATGAAAAATTTTGCAGCATAAAACTCTGAAGAGCCTGTCTTGTGGCCAGGAAATAGGTGAAAACTCGACAGATTCCTGTGGAGGTAGATCTGGCCTTTCTGACTGATCTAGCTTGCCATTTCCACTGCACAGCAATAAGGGCCTGGAAATCTTTTCATACTGACTATTGGACCTTTTAATCAGTATTATTGTCTGTGCTGACAGGTTCATGACAATAACTATCCAGGGGATACTTCTGGGGAAGTATATTTGCTCCTTTAACTTGTGCATTCTCCATCTCATTCATTTGGCTTTATGCCAGGTATTTCCTGATGCTGAAAAGAAAGTGGTGTGGTCACTTGCTCTGCACAAACAAGTGCTGTCTTGTATCCTATTCAGAACAGTCTCTTACTCCATCACTTCCCATTAGCGAGCAGGGCTGTTGACCCAAAGCATATTTGGGTGCTTCCTTCAGAAGCAGTTGGTGAGGGTTATTTTTGACTTAATTGTCTTGAGCCCGTTCTGTTAACAGTCATGGCTGAATCCTCTGTGTGGAGATGAGGAACCTTGGAAATTGCCAGTGGATATGTGTCACAAGCTCACTTTGATGAAGAGTATGGCTTCATTTCTACATGATCATAGATGAGTTGCTCTTAGATGGTTCTTCATTCAGAGATCCAGAGCTAGATTTGTCTGTAAAGAGAATTTTGGGCTGTGTTTTACTTCATGTTTGCAGCTAGGAGTATGTGAGAGGTCAGCCACAGTAATTTAGCTGTTAAACAGTAATTTCATCGATTGCTTTTGGCATCTGTAACACCAATTAAAACAGAAGTCTGGGCAAATATATGGAACAGTTCTCTGAAGATACACAAGTGCAGTCAGGTTTGGCAAAGCTATGCAAGATGTGTGAATTTGAAAGCTTACAGCTAAATAGGTGGAAAGCGAACACTCAACAGCTCTGGAAGGAAGTGTCAGAACTGTATATATTTGGAATAAATTTGACGTAGGGAGAGGTGACAGTATGCCTGATTATTAAGCTGAGGGTTGTGTAGGGTGGCAATGATGAATGTCAGTTGTGACTGTGAAAGGGTAGTTCTGTTACCAGGAGAGGCACAGATGTTTGCCTGTGAGATCAAGATAGACACAGTTAAAACAGCAACTAAGCAATGTCAGGGCAGAGTGATTTGGAAAGAAAGATCTCAAGCTGTTTTAGCATACAGGTCTGAATGTTAGCTGGATTAGTAGTGTTGGCAGGTGGGGCTGCCACAGGTAATATGTGAGCGGAACAGGGACCTGTGGTGGAGGTTATGGAGCCTCATGAAGCCTCAGGTGAGAAAGAAGAACAGCTTGCAAGGATGCCTTAAGGGAGCTGGAGCAGAGCAAGGGGAAAGGATTGTGGTGGAGGGTGAAAGAGAGTAAAGCTGTGAAGTGAACAGCAGCAGAGGTAACTTTGAGGTTGGTGTTGCAGGGTGGGGTGAGAGGGTGCACAAACATTGGAGAGTTCTACGATGGAAAAAAACCAACTGCCCTTTATCTTACTAGCTCCTTAAAATGAGTTTTGGGTTATATTTGTTGTAAAGTGATGACTGAGATTATGTTTTAGATTTAATAAGGTTCTGTATGTCTCTGCACAGTACTGTCCAATTTGCATGATGTCAGCAGAAGAAGAAAGGTTGTAGACCACCATGCCTGTAATATAACTTGGTTTTGTCTGTACTTTGTATTCAAGAACAGAATAATACGTCTCCAGCCTGTCCAAACAGGCAAGACCAAGTTGTAGAACAGTATTGTTAAAATTCTGAGGTGGTGTAATATAATCTCTGAGGAATTTTACTTTCTTGTGCAGCAGGGTGTTTCTTCTTTTCGGGATTGCTAATTGCATTCAGCTCTTTGGATTCCAAAGTAATAGTTTAATGAAAGAATCTGATGAGATGAAAGGCTGTTCAGCGACACGTGCCTGTGGAGTGTTAGGAACTTCTGTTCTCAGTCTGATTGTTCTAAATATATTTTGTTAATTTGTATTTGGCTTCCTTGGCTCACTGGTGTTTGGGAACAGTGAAGCTTTAAGTGGTACGCAGCACAAATACCTGACTTTTTCATATCCCTTAACCTTTCCTACTTTGTAGAAGCCCATCACTCCTGAAGAATGCTGTTCTAATCCCAGTGTAATCCATGAGCAACGAACTGGGGGTGTGAAGCCTGGCTGTCCTGGAGTCCCCTCTCTCCTCTGTGCCCCTCACCATGGTGACACACAGGGGCAGGCATGGTAGGGCTGCTCTGGCAGTTCTGGCGCAGTTGCTCTCTTCACCCAGCAACTGTGTAGTGTTGTGCCTCTGCACGTCTTGCTCTCCCGTCCTTCTCATTTTTATAGATTTGGTGGCTTTATTTTAGCGAACGGCTGCATGTTTGCTGCATCAGGCTGCACTTACATTCTGCCAATGGAGTGGACAAGTTGCATTCTGGTGAGGGTGCTTGGGCTAAGGGGCTGGATGTAAGTAGAGTATTCTTGTGGTCACAGCCATGCGAAAATAATTGCAGAGGCTCAGATTTACCCAGGCAGGCAAAATCTCACTGGGATTAGTGATGTGCAAATGGGGGTCTTTGCTGGTAGTGGAATACTGACAGAGATAAGGGTGACAAGTCCTGTGGCAGTGAAGAAGCGTCCAGCAGCTCCTTCAACTTGCTGAGTTTGGCTCTGAATGATTTGGCCTGATAACATTAGAGGCTGAAAACAAGAAAACATTTGTACCTCTTAGGGTCCCTGCATATGTGAAAACAGAACTAGACTGTAATGAGACACTGCTTAATTAATACATTTGTAGGAACCAGACTACATTTCTTATCTTTCAGCAGGGCTTGCCAGATTGTCTTTAAATGTTATTAACATAATATAATCAGACCCTAGCTTCTCTACTACAAGAAAAAAACCCCAAACCCACAAAACCAACTGAAGGTGAAGAAATGTACATTTAAAATCTGCATAAAAGCAAAAGACAACAGAATTGGAAAAAAAATTAACTTTTTTGGGGGGGAAATAGGATTTTTATTGATACTGAATCTAAAGATTAGTTTTCAGCCAACACAACTGAAACATTTCTGAAACTTTTAACAGGCAGTCTGTGTAATATATAAATAATTAATGAAAAGCTTCTAAAATCCTGATCTTAGATTAATAGTCATTGGTCTTAGATTCCAATTTCAGCTTTCTCCAGGTTTTTGTTAAGGCTGTAATGCAAGCCTCTGGAAGAGTTAAACTGTAGGACAGGGCCATGTTCACTGTCTTGGTAGTGTACACAAACTGTGACATAACCTTGGACTTCTGCAGGGCTTGACATAAGTGCAGCGGTTTTGATACTTGGTGTCAGTCCAAAGTGATGATGTAAGGTATTTGACCATCTGGTAGGACTGCAGGGCAGAGAGATCTTCTGTCATCCTGTCTCACAGGCTTCCTTCTGAAACTTTCCCCGGGTTGACTGGGGTGTTCAGGTTTTCAGGAGCAAGGTATTATTTGGGGATATACCAGCAGTTTTCCCTTCAGGGCTCTCATGAACCGACAAGGAGGAGCCTGCTAGGAGGGTGCTGTGCTGAACCAAGCCTGTGTTAGGAGGGGGAGCTGGAAATTGCTTGGCAAAAGGAGAGTGAAAGTGAGTAATAAAATTGGGAGCTTTGTTTTAGACTAAACCCAAAAAAAACCTAGAGGAATGTTCTGATGAAAATATTCCTTTACTTGGCAGGTAGTTGCGATTTTGCTTTTAAAAAATGTTTAATTTGAAGGGCTGGGGGGCAGTTAAGACCCTGCTGTGTGTATTAACTGAAGGTGTATTTTCAGTATCATTGATTGGTTGGGTTTGGGGTTATGGGGTGTATGTGTTTAATCACCCTTGGATTTTGCTGCCACTGAAGGGGATGCCCATCTCTGAGAGGAGTTGTGTTCCCACCACCCCTCCTCTGCTAGCACTGGCACCATTGCACTGCTTGGGCTGAGCCTCACGTTTAGTCACAGTGAAGACTAAACAGTGTATGTGATCTGATCAGTGGCCTGATCTGGCTTATCCTATGGCCTTGAAATCACAGCAGCCGAGTGGAGGGGTGGGAGCCTGGGTAGTGTGATGGCAGGGAGCTGAGGACATGATTGGATGACCAGTTTTGGCACTCCCTGTGTCTTAGACTGGTCCAAACTGGTTGTGAAACAATATCCTAATAAAACCTTACTCTGATCCTCTGTGTGACTGTATGCCCTTTCTATGCAGCTATGATCTAGGCTCAGTGTTTCTGCCTGTACTTCTTGTTTTCCTCACTGGTCAAGACAGACACGCCCAGGATGGGATAGAAACAGTGTTTGACAGGCAGTTCTGAAACACCTGCGAGCTGTGAAAGTAGTGCTCCTTCGTCACATGCTGCGCAGATAAAATCTTTAATAAATAAAGTATTGCTAGCTGGATGAAAGCAGGCCAAGTCTCAAACAGGTAGACTTTGAGTAAGTTAAAATAAGTAGCTGTTACTGTGCTCATTTTGGGTTTGTGTGGTGACTTTCTGAAGAACGCAGAAACATCTTTTACAGGTGATTTCTGATAATTTGTCAGTTGAAAATATTTGTGTTTGGGTCTTATTCACTGCTGGTTTACTGTTTAGAGAGAGTTTATATCTTCACTGGAAGTTCTGTGCTGAGATCTGACAGCAGATTCTGGCTTCTGAACAACTATATGCAGAAAAGTAGTGTGTTTTGCAGCAGGATTTGAAAGGATGTTTGGCTTACCTATTATGCCCAAGGCCCCGCACAAATTAAGTTGCCGTATATTAATGGAAGTTGTCTCCAGTTTGTGTGGACACTTGGAATGGCCTTAGCAAAGTGAGTGCTACCTAGGGCTTTCTACAACTGAAATGTCCAAGAAACTTTGCAGCTGTGCAGTTGGGCCTTTTTCATGGCGATTACAGAATGCAGTGTTGCCCTCTGGTAGGAACTGTCTGTGTGCCATGTAGTAATAATACCTGTGTAGCAGTAAGACATAGGTAGTATAATAACATCTTTATGTTTGAAATGTGTGAGAAGCCACAATAATTCATGTATATCTAACAATGTCTTGAGCTGATACCTACTCGATGCCTCGGGCAAATGTATCTTCAGATGAAGCTACTGCATGCTTGACTCTTTGCTTGACTGTCTCATGGTACTGCTTGCAATTTAATATCTGTTAATTTGCTCGTATAAATGAAACCATGTGTAGCTGGTTATTTGCACATTTGGAATTCCATACCTAACTTCCAAGATGCTCATAGCCATGACTTAATTAATGAACCATATGAACATGAGCATGTTTAAGTTATGCTTCTGTGTGCAGGCTCTGCAGAGGAAAGCTATTCCATGGTGCAATGTTAATACTTGATAGCTGCCTCCTGGTGAATTTATTTACCCTGCAAGGCAGTAAATGATATGAAAAGACATGCACATGTCTTCAAAGGCACCAGGAACTTGCAATATATATTGAGGGTTTTAAATCAATTTAAAAATGTCTGTGCTTACTTCATCGTTTGAGTAAGCCATCCAGTATTGGGTTGCATAAGACACCTGTATTGATGCAATACCTACACAGAACCCAAATCTTCATATTTGGACTCCTAACAAGCCACCTCTGTCTCCTTCAGCCACACAGGTTCTGCTGCCCACACAGAATCATAGAATTGTTTAGGCAATTTAAGGTCATCAAGTTCAGCTGCTAACCCACCACTGCCAAGCACACCACTAAGCAGTGTTTCTAAGTGCCATATCTGCATGTTTTTAAAACCCTTCAGGGATAGTGACTCCACCCTGGGCAGCCTGTCCCAGTGCTGAGCAACTCTTGTTGGGTAAGGAATCGAAACCTCAACTTGAGGCTGTTTCCTCTGGTCCTACCACTCTTTACTTGGGAGAGAGCAGACCCCAACCTCACTACAATCTCCTTTCAGGCAGTTGTAGAGAGCAATAAGGTCTCTTCTGAGCCTCCTTTTTCTCCAGGCTGAACAACCCCAGTTCCCTCAGTCGCTCCTCATGAGACTTGTGCTCCAGATGCTTCACCAGCTTTGTTGCCCTTCTCTATACGTGCTTCAGGGCCTCAATGTCCATTTTAGAGTGAGAGGCCCAAAACCAAAGACCGGAGTTGAGGTGTGGCCTCAGCAGTGCCTGGTACAAGGTGCCTATGACTGCTGTAGTCCTGCTGGCCATACTGCAGCTGATACAAGCCAGGATGTTCTTGGCTGCCTGGACACAAGCTGGCTCATATTCTGCATCTGTCAACCAACACCCCCACATCCTTTCCCACCCTGCAACTTTCCAGCCGCTCTTCCTCAGGCCTGTAGCATTGCATGGAGTTGTGCAGGACCCAGCACTTAGCCCACTTGAACTTCATACAACTGTCCTCAGCCCAAGGTTGTGAGTCCCCCTGCTTACCAGCTGACCAGCATGGGGAAGCTGTCATTAGGTTTGGTCTGTTCTGTGCCCTTTGTGAATACTGGGCCTTCAGCTGCTTGGCTTGTTCCCTGGGAGTTACCCTGCTATGAGCACCAGGGAGCTCTGCCTTCTGCCCCATTGAAGGAGGAGGTCTGTGTGTGTGACCCATGCCTTCCCACCCCACTTGGGAAGGGGCTGGTGCTGCTTTAGGTTCACTTCTTTGCCTAGGTAAGTTATTTTTACCTCTCTTGGATAAGTGGTTGTGTTGTCCCTCTGTGTTGTCATGTGTCTGTCTCTGCGCTCTGATGCTGTGAATGTTTATTACTTGTGGTCCCATGCTGTGTCACTTCTGCAGTTGGTGCGTCAGCTGGAACCTTTGGGTGACAGCATAGCCAATAAATGGATTTGTACTGGCATATGCCAGGAGGGAGACTGAACAGGATTTTGTTTCTGTAAGTGGCACTTGTTCTTTGTTACCTCTTTCATTTTCTTTTAAGAACCTAAGGAGTGGCTCTTCATGAGCATGTTCAGAGCTGTTAACTTCATAAAAAGTAACTTGTGTGATATTTTACATTGTATGGATTGTTTTCCTCCGGGTGGTTTTATTTTTATTCAGCAGTGTCGTGATACTTGCTTTGAATAAGCGTGTAGGAGAACCAGTGTCTTGCACACTTCACTCTCTCTCTGTTATTTGAATCCAAGACATTCAGCCTTTCAAGGTGGCAATCTTTTGCAGATTTTCTGGAGCTGAAGTGTATTGATGTGTGCCTTGTGTGCTTGCAGGTGGATGCCAAATGGAGTTTGTGGCTGGCTTCCATCTTGCAGAATTCTGGCAACAAAGTTTAGACTTTAAGAAAGAATACGCAGGGTTGCCATTCTCTGACGTTAGGAATGCCTTTGTGTGGGCTGTTCTGAGGTTGTTAGTTAGCTTGTGTGAGTTTCAATTAAGAAAAGAAGAAAAAAGCAAGCAGTGAATTATTGCTTTTGAATGTACGGCTTTCCTTCTAAAGACACAGCTGTTGATGAATTTAGCTTGTGTGTGGCTATTGTGTGCATGGTAGAATTACAATCCAGCATTATGGATGTTTTCTTTTGATACAAATCTGGTGAGGTACATGCAAAATATGTACAGCCCTTGGGCTCTTGGCGGGGTGCCACTGGGACTGTCAGTGATAGTGTGGGTGCCTCTGATCTCATCAGAAAAGTCTGAACGCCTCTAATGGTTCATGTTCCCATGTCTGTGTCATATTGAGATGAATTGTAATTTTCAATTTCTTCACTAATTGGAGTTGCTCTTTTGTCTAGCATGGTCTTTGCTCTGTATCTGGGTGGTGGCTTTGAAGACTAAACACCCTTTCTCCACAGCCTGTGCTGCTGTTGGTGGGGTGTTTCATGTCATCTTAGCTCCTGGTTCTGCTCTCCCCCGCTTCTTGTTGCGGCAGCGATCTCAAGAGTCCCAGCTCTGGATCCAAGGTCTCCCTCACCTCCATGTTGCTGTCAGGCTGTAAAGGAATGATTTGGCAGGAGACAAATAGTTTTCTTAGGAAGAAAAGAGAGTGTGATTTCCATTTGCTGTGAAAGTACAAAAGGTATTGGGGCTTTCAGGATGCATTTTTTTTAGTGAATTGGAACTTTATTAATGCAAACAGTAATAATTCCATCAGTTATCTAACAAATCAGTTGCACATCTGTATGTTAAGTTGGGTATGCTAGCCAAGTATTATATCAACAATATGATAAGCTTTTTGCTGTTCATTTAGGATTCTGAAAACTGTTTAACTGATTCCTTCTTTGGAGTCCAAAGCTGACTTCAGAGTAGATACAAGGTGCCTGCTCTGGAGCTAGGTTTACCTTGTGGCCTGAGCTTCACAGCAGAGTTGTTTGAAGATCTGTTAGCTGCTGCTTTAAAAGAGACTTTTCCACTGTGACCTATAGCAAGTTTCAGGTTTTCTTATTTAGGAAAAAGTTAAAACCGAATTTCCTTCTTTTTACTGTACATGGATGTACACAGTCGCTGCTTCCTGCCTCCAGCTCTGCCACATGACCCTAATTGGTTTGACCCAGGTGGTCGTGGTGGGAATGCCCTCTGGTGGCTTCTGCCACTGAGAGGGCTGCAAGACGTGCCGAGGAGTTGTGGGCAAGTAGTTGTGAAGATTGGTATGTCTAGAAAGGAAAATAAGTTGTGTGCGTTTTTGCTGGTTGCTTTCTAGTTCCTCTTTCTGGATTAAATCCCAGTCTTACCCTTTGGAAAAAGTTCTTATGAATTCAAACACCAGGCAGTAACTGGATATCTTATGTATCTCTAGGCTCTTAGCAACTTCCTATGGAGTTTTATAAAAGAATGTTTTGTTCCTGTATTTTCTTTCTAAACAAGTAGTTAGGGAAAGAGACTTGCTAGCTTGTGTCACTAGAGCCAGATTTTGGTTCATACGTATGTGTTATTGGTTTTATGTTTTGGTGTGTGTGTTGGGGGGGTTGTTCTTATTGGTTCTGTTTGGATTTTTGTGAAAGTCGGTTTTTTAAAGCAATGGAATCAGGACTTCAAACTCATCCTCTGCTGTGTCTGCAGTTTGCAACTGGGATAACCTGAAAGGGAAATGCAGATGAGTGTGAAAACCAGAAACATGTCAGAGCTGCAGGACACCGCGGCTCCATTCCCTTCTTGGCACCTGCGGTGGCTCTGAGTGGGGCTGGTGCCCAGTGGGATCCCTGGAGAGGGCCTTCCCAGCCCGCATCCCACGGCCCACTTACAAACTGCACACTTCCAGGCTTATTTTTAACTGCTGATTTAACAGGCGTGCAGCAGATATGGCATACCCCGAGCAAAATGGCAGCCAGCAAGGGATGGTGACCCCTCTCCCAAGATCCTGGCAGGATTTCAGCTGTCCAAGTAGTGTGTTGGCTGGCACTGGGTAATGGCTTGGTCTCAGAGCAGACCTTGCCTGATGCCACTTGAAATGTTCCCTTGTCTTAAAGCAGGGGTTAAGGACTTGGCATGCCTTTGATGTAGTGAGGAATTTTATTTATAGCTTTTAATTTTTAGAGTGGAATTGAAGGGGAAAATCAGTATTTTGCAGAGGGTAGAGGCTCCCTCTCCTTTGGTCTCCCAGTGTCTGCAGACCCAGCTGAGGTGGTGTAACTGGGCTGTGTCCTGCTGAGGGCTGCATGGGCAGCTTGCCAGAAGCCACAGAACTGTACAGAATCTGCACATACATGGCCCAGGATTTCAATTAGTGATAAGTATATGCACAGTGGGTTTTTTATAGGCCACTGTAAGTATGCACAGCACTTCTGGGCAAAAGCAGGCAAAATATTCTTTGAGGCTTTGGGGAGAATTAGTGTCTGCAGGAACAAAGTTTCATAGAAGCAGGGTTTAAATTTTTAGTATTTGGCTTCTTTTTTTGAGAGGTCTGTGTGTGCTGTGAAATGTGTAACGCCTGATAATAGTCTGATTTTGTTGTTGTTTGCATTTATAATGGAGAAAGTCTATTCATAAAAGTAACTCTACCAAAGAGGCTTGCGCAAGTACTTGCTTGCTAATGCAGGGCTGTGTGGGGTCCTTTGGCAGGACTTTCTGCAGGCACTGGCAAGCTGTTCCTGACCCACAGGACCAGGATCCAGGCCCGAGCAGCCCCTGACCCAGCTCCTGCTGGTGCTTGCCTGCCAGGTCACCTCAGGTGGCTTCCCCTCTGCAGGGTGTGCAGCTCTCCTGCAGCTGTGGGGCAGGGGAAGGATGACAGCCTTTCTTCTGTTGGGCACTTAAATATGTTTAACAAAAAATTTGGTGTAATTTCAGGTGTGTTGCTCAATGAAGTCATAGTTGGGCTTGGTTGAAGAGGAATTCTAAGCAGTGTGGATGAGGGATTAAGAATGACTTTTACTGTGGTTTTGTGGCTTTTTTCCTTATTTGATCATTTTGGTGAGGACTGGTAGAAATGCTCATAACTTGCTGAACTGCAGTTTATCTCAACCCATGCTGGTTTGGATGTGGGATGTTTGGAATCAGAGGATGGGGAGCTCATTTTATCACCCTGAGCGTTACAACTCTCCTTCATGGGAGCTGTGGAAAGTTGTTTGTCTCTTTAGGGGGATGCAGGTTGGACTTGCTTCCTCCTTCTTCCTGTGAAAAATACAGGGCAGGGCCTTGTGAATAGGTATATATAAAAATATTTTTTAGGGAATAGAAATAAATGGAAAAGAAAGCAAATAGGCACATGCAACTTGTAGAGTTTTCCTGGTTTCCCTGCTGTTGTCCGCTTCCTGTATTTTAAATTCCTCTGCTCCAGCCATCTCATGTTTCTTGTGTTCAGCCACCTTTCCTGACATAACAGAACTGAACTCATTGCAGGTCCTTTCTGGCTTCAGCCAGGTTTGGCAGGAAGAAGGGGCTGAAAAAGAGGCCAGGGGTGGGGGGGACTTGAACGTGGTGGGTGCTGGGAGGAGGGAAGGAGACAGTGGAGGGGAGGCTGCAGTGTGTGTGGGTCTCTGAGCTGACCTGCAGTGCTGGAGGTGGTGTGGTGGCTCCCCACCAGCAGATAACAACCCCCGTTGCTTTTTAATTGAGCATGAAGGATGCAGCCATGAATCTGTAAAAACCCTGGCAACCGCTCTGCATGTGGGCCACATGCTGCTGTTTAACTCTTAGCCCACTCTGTTGTTAAATTCATTTTTTGTCTCTTTTAAAGCTCTTTTTCCCTTGTGCTCAGTGTCCCTCCTGTCTGAAGGGCTCTCTGGGTAGACTGGCTGCCAGTTCCTGCCAGGCTCACCATGCACTCCCCTCTGCCCAGCAGCCTGCGGGGCAGCTGGCTTGCCCAGCTCCGCTGGGGCTGCGGGCCGGCGTCATTAAAATCAAAGTGTTCTGCCTCTGCTCTTTGAACCATTGATGTGTTGAAAGAAAGAGGGCATGTCTCATGAGCCACCTTTGTCTAGACTTGCAGAGTGTTACCTGAGGAAAATGCTGGTGTAAGCTGTTCAGCCCCAGGAAGCATGCGTAGGGGCTGAAGAAGAAGGACAGCATTGCTCTTGTGTCCTGCAACCACCCCCCTTGGGAGCAACAGACCCCTCTGAGCTGTTGTTTTAAACTTTCTGCACTGGATGGCTCAGTGATCATGCTGTGTGTAACTTCATTTCATCATGTTTCCAGCATAACTGTTGAAGGTTAAATATTGGTATTTGTTAAAAATGCATTGATGTACGTCAAGAATGAGGAAGGCAAAGTCGCGTGGTGAATGGATATTTGAAAGTGGGAGTTTCGCTCCTGGAGGTTGTGGTGAGCACTGCGTCATCCATTTTCTAAGGACAGAAGTTGAGTACTTACGTTCAGAAATTTTTGATCATTTTAACTGATGGTAAAGCAATTACCAAAATGTTTCTCTTATTCTGCAAAACAAATCTATGTCAGGAAACAAATATAGAAGTAAATGGCTTGGCTTTCATCACCAAGCACTTACGCAGTCTGCTAATGATCTGAAAAGGCAGCAACAGAAGATATCTGAAAGAAAAATGGCAATATAAAATTTGTTTTTAAGTTTCATCTGCTTCACTAAAATTAAATCTGAAAAATGAAGACAAATACTTAGATGTAAGAAGAATGGTAATGGCTCAGTGCCTTGGTCAAGGAGAGTCACTTTGTTTTGCACATACTACCTGCTGCTGCTTTCAACTGAAATATTATGGCTTGTGATTATCCACAGAGTCTTGATAGGAACCAAGTAGCACAGGACTGACAAGCCCTTCTGAGTCATCCAGCTCTGCTTGTTGGGTTAAATCTCAGTGAAGATTTACTGTTGTTAATCTCTATTCCTTCATATTGGTGATCAGTTAAATGTAGAGTTCAAGAAATTCTTAAAACCTTCTTTTCAGAAGCCTTTTACTTCACTATAAAAAACCTGAAGATTGTCTTTTCCTGTGAAGACCAAGTATCCTGAAAAAGCTTTGAAATGCACAGGAGAATTCACTCTTTTATTTACTGTTTTAGAGGCAGCATGTTCCTCTTGTACATATGTGCTGGAAACTGCCTGTTTTCATGCAAGATGTCGTTACCTGTCTTCGACAGCAGGGATGTGAAGCTGGGCTGCTGAAAGGAAAACCCTTGGAAAAGCAGCTTAATCTGGGAAATTACTCTTCTGAGAGTGTTGTCTCCCTTAAACACATCTTGATCTTGCCATCTAGCAATTGGTTCTGCTGGTTAAAGTTATTCTGAGTTCCCTGGCTGAGATATTTTCTGTTTTCTCCTCAAAGCCCAAGTAACATGCAGATTTACAGACCTTTTCAGATCACAATAACTTGGCTTTTTAATACCTTGTTGAAAGAATGTCTCTTCTGTTTTACATGCCTGCTTGGGACTGAGAGGGTTGTTGTTTTCATAGTAGCATACTTCCATATATGCAGGGTAGTTGCATGTGATGTTTCTGTGACCAGAAAAAAACCCATAAAAATTAAGAAATTGCAGTAAATTTGTGAATGTTTTAAATGAAGGAAATTACTTGGGAAACAAGACAGCAGAAAGGAGACCAGTCTACCTTGGTTGCTCTGCATTTTGCATAAGGAATTGAAGAAAGGCATTGCTAAGCACTGATTTTGGGGTGGTTATGTTTTAAGGCAACAGCGCAAGTGTACACAGCTCTCATGTCTCTTCTCTTTTTGCAGCACTACAATGGTAGATGGAGTGATGCTTCTTCCCGTGCTGATCATGATGGCCTTTCCCTCCCCGAGCTGGCAAGGTGAGTCATGTGCATTGTGGTGCTGTAGGAGAGCTGGGTTCTAGCAGTGGCTCAGCTGCTGAAGCCGCTGGGCACGGCTTCATGGCACTCCATTTGCCTTGTGAGCTGACAGCATGGGCAAGCTTCTCTTGGGTACAAGAGATCTGCTTTTCCATTAGAAGTTGCTTCAAAGGACATTTTTTGCCCATGTCTGTATGGAAGTTACAGCATGTGCAATTGGCATAGGTCTTTCCAGGGCTGGGGGCGGATGAGGTGTGGGAAGCCTTATTTGAACACCAGGTTATTCAGCTACGTAACAAGTAGGTCTTTCTAGCCCATGGGCTGGGGTACAGTTGTGTTGTGTTCTCATAAAGTGATTTTTTTTTTTTTCTGTGGGAATGCTCTTTGGAATACTTAATGAGGTGTTTGATAACTTTTCCATGGTTGCTCCAGTAAGGTCTCTGGATACGGAAAATGACTACTTCATTAATTGTTTACACACTTATATGCACCTCAAGGTTTTATGACAACAATATATTTAAGATTTGCCTCCACAAAATGGGGGAAGGATATTTCCACTGCCATGGAGAGGCAAGAATGGTTCATTTGAATGTGGTCTGGATGTTTTAGGAGATGACCTCCTGAAAGATGCATAATTGCTACTTTGTAAGTAGCCTTTTAAAAATGCTACATGAAGGTTTTCTGCAAGTAACTTGATTTTCTCAGTTTTAAAATTTAAGCGACTCAAGAGGTGTATCTAGTGTTTGTTATGGCGTATCTATCCTCTTATTTACCTTGTGAAATACCTATCAGAATTACTCTGCTGAAATACGTTTATCTTCAAATGTTGGTGCAAGTAATAAAAGGCAGAGTATGTTAAATGAAATGTTAAAATGAATGGTGGAAGGCCAAGATTAAAAATGCATGGAGGTCTAGTGGTTGACTTCAGTCATGCCTATGAATAGGAAATAGAGACAAAATTTAAAGAGGGAGGAACACTGGATTAGTGCTTGTCAGAATACATTAAACTGCTAATGTTATTGAGACAATATTACCTTGAAATAAAGTTTGGTAGCAGTTACCACAGTGTACCTCATCAACTCTTGAAGTGCAGCTGTTTGCTTCTCAAACATTTGTTTTGGCTTTCAGAGTTGCTTATATATTAAAAATCTTAAATCACATACCTTTCGCATCCTTAACATGAAGAGCAGTAGATAGAGAAGAGAAACATGGGGGAAAGGTGCCTGTTAATAACTGAAGTTCTGGTTAATTTCTCTTGTTCAACATGTGGAATCAGATACTTGTGCTGCCTGTGCAGTGCAGCACATAGGGCAGCATTATCAACCCATCCTACCATTATAAAGGTACCTTGCAGGTGTTCATACCCTAGTGATTTGACCTGACTCGGCTTAAAAATACGAAAGTAGGTTCTAGGGCTTCGATGTTATCTTTCTGTTGAAAACATGCCATTAAGTGATCAGCAAGAAAAGAGTCATTAAATCCATGCCATGAGTGTTTCTTTTCCTGGTACTGTGTGCTGAGACTGGAGGTACAGGATGCTGGGAGGAAGAGTAGAGCTGGGCCAGATGTGCAGCTGGAGCAGGCTTTTGATGGAGTTTGTGTGGAGGGCTGGAGCATGTGAGCTGAGATGCACAGATGTGTTCTTGTTGTCTGTCTGCCTGTGCCAACTGGATGTGTACAAAGAACAGAGTTTCCTGTTTGTCATGTGGAGCTGCCATGATGAGGGAGAGCTTGTCCAGTAGCGCTTTGTATAGATTTGTGTTTGAGCCTGTTTCTCTCCCACAGTGATAGAGCTCCTGTGAAACACTTTGTAGAAGAGACATAACAATCTTGCTTTGCTTTTCTTGCTTTATTCCTTCCCTTCTTCTCCCCCTGTACTTCCTAGGATGAGTTTTCTTTTTCTGTGAGCAGTTACTTGTCTAATGCATGTAAACAATATTGTTCTTCCCCCTTTTTTTGTGTTTGATAATAGTAGTGCTATTGTTTCCTTTTGAAAATAGTTTCCTAATTCCGAGCTGGCGGTTGAGTGTTTGGGGAGGCAGAAATGCTTAATGGACCCCTCAGCAAACTTTTATTTATGTCTCTTCATCTAGGTTTTGGCTTCCTCACTAATTAGGAGTAATGGGAGAACTCACTGCTTTGTTCTATGTCTAGGTGCTGGTTGGTGCTTATGTGCCAGCAGCCTATGTTAGGGTGAACCCAGAGGTGCAGACCTGGGGAGAGGGTTATCTATTAAGGGAGAGCATGCCTTTGGAGAGCCTTTGAGTGAATGGAAGTTGATGCTCTGCTGCCTGTGAACACGCCATGGAGGTGGGGCTGGTGCACCCTGACCAATGTGCTTTCCCATGTGCTTTTTCTGAATAATCTCAAAAGTTGATGTTTCGGGGCAGAAACACTGATTTGTCTTCCCTTTGCACAAACCAACAAGTTACAAAACCTTCTGATCCCCCCCATGTATTTAATAAAAGATCAGTCCATTTCCTTTCACTGTGATTTGGACCAGTTAGGTTCTTAGTGGGTTTGGTTTTTTTTTTTTTTTTTGGGGGGGGTGTGTGTGTTAGATTTGGGTTTCTGTGGGGTTTTTTGCATTTTTGATGAGTGAAAAATGTCTGGGCATAGCTTTGGGTAACGTTCATAGGCAGATTTGACTAGTTCTATGTTGCTGCTAGGCTTCAGAAGATGAGATTAAACATGATCCATTTTTAAAATAAACAACCCACAGCCCAACCAAAAAAACCAACCAATGTGTAGAATTCCAAGTGCCGAAACATATTACTTCCCTACCTGAGTGTCCAGAAATCCTTTTATTCTAAAGGTTTACTGCAGTGCTTGCTTCTGTGTTATTTCTTTAGTAGCCCTGTAAAGTGGGGAAAAAGGCTTTTCATTTCCGAAGAAACTAAGCTCTAAGGCAGAGCACTTACTAAATAATGCAATGCCTATGCTTAAGCATGGGGTTTGTTACTGGTAACTGTGCACAATGGAGGTAACTGATCCCGATGGCCATATCAGGAGCATAGTGCAGGAGATGCTGCTGCCCTCTCCAGTGATTGGGGAAGGCATTTGGACCGTGCTCTCCTCTTGCAGCTTGTTTTCCCTGCCAAATGCAGCCTCACTCTTGGGTATGAGGAGTGAGCAGGCTGGGAAGGGTCTTGTGTCACACCACAGCCAGGAAGTGTTTGGGAGCTACTGGAACTCCAGAAGCTGCTGTGTGGCTGGTGGGAGGCTGGTTTTGGGAACAGCCTCACTCTGTCCCCAGCAGCTGGGCTTGGGCAGGGTATTCCTCTGCAGAGCTGGGCACATCTGCCCTTGTGCTTTTTCTGGTTTTAGGGGGGTTTGTAAGATGAAAACCAATAATAAGGCTAAACAGCTGTTTCTTAATGCTGGAAACATCAAAGGCATTTGTTAAATTAATAAATCCTATATAAAATCAATTATTATAGGCTGCCCAGAGAAGTGGTGGAGTTACCATCCCTACAGGTATTTAAAAGATGTGTAGATGTGATGTGGTTTAGGGACATGACTCTAGGGACATGGTTTAGTGGTGGGTTTGGCAGTGCAAGGTGGACTCGATGTTAAGAATCATTTTCAAATGTAAATGATTCTGTGATTATTATGGCTGTTGTGTAATGCTTGTTACTGTATACATAGAGAAAATAAAACTTGGAATTGAGCAGGCATCTACAAGCTTCTTATTTGCTGTTTCCCTGAAATGGCTAAGAATCATGAAGGGAAGCTATTCACCAAAAAAGAACTGACGTACAGTTAAATGGACTCTGAAGGTACTGCTTTCCTTTGTCTTCATTGTGATATGAAGCCCTAGCAAATCCCATCTCTTCACCCAATCCTAGTTATTGAAAAAAGAAGTTAATATTGCTGCTTTGACATATTTTGGCGTTCGAGCATGAAGTCCCTTTCATTCTGCTTGAGATTTCAGCAGCTCCTGAAATAAGGCTTGCTGGTCAACTGTATCTTTCTGGTTTGATTTCAGGATTTTCCGTTTGGAAAGTATGATCCCACTCAAAGCCTAGCAGCAAGCCTGTTAAGGGGACAGCAGCCGTAGTACAGCTCTGAAAGGTCTCATTGGGAAGCTGGCTCCCAGTGGTTCTGAGGACTGGGATTGGCTGTGTGTGCCCGAGGTTAGCTGATGACTACAGTGTCTGTGCATGTTCAGTATGCGACCAGGGAGGCACGGCGCCTTCCTGCTGCACAGCTGTGGGCTGGGCTGGAGGAGAGCAACCGGATGGAGCTTCTCTGCCCACTAGTTAGTGAGTGGAGGTGTTGCTCCTTTTTGCTTTGCTTCCCTCTTTGGTAAAGAAGAATAAATTATAAAGTCATGTCTTGGTGAGCAAAAGACTGGTTTGTTTAAGGGTCTTTTACCTCCGTCCATCCTTGGCCACCTGGCTTTTTTTTCAGCCACATAGTAAGATGTCTTATGGTGCTGTGTAGGTTATCCTTCTGAACAGTCACTTTCAGGCATGAGCTAAATGTATATTGTATCTGTATAGTAGGGTATGCTAATCTTTATCTGCGAGGTGAAATTTAGTACTGTGAAGAGCAGGAAGTTGGACTTGATGATCCTTTTGGGTCCCTTCCAACTTGAGTTATTCTATGATTATGTGAAATTTTGAAAGGGAAGGTATGCAGTGGTGGTCCAATGATGTGATGCTGTTAAAGCCTTACTTTAAAAGGTACTTGTCATGTAATTAGAGACTGTGTCTTCAGTAAGAAAATTGAGACTCTAATGATATGTGTTCTTAATTTTTATGCTTTTAAAATCTACTGCAATGTTTGCTGACACACAAAGTTAGCACACTGTCACATAGTTAACATAGGCCTTTTTCGAAGTCAAAGGTAGTTAAACTGTGTTGCTGTAATGCGAATAAGAAAAGGAGGCTGAGTGCCTACTGTAATAGTTGTTCAATGGAAAATCACAGAACTGTTGAGGTTGGAAGGGACCCCCTGAGATCATTTAGTCCAACCCTGCTGGTCAGACAGTGCCAGCTGCACCAGGTTACCCAGAACCAGGTCCAGTCAGGTTCTGTGTATCTGCATAAGGTGGATAATGCACAAGCTCTCTAGGCAATCTATTTCAAAGGATTGTGTGTGTGTGTGTGCATGTTCAGATGGTATTTATTCTTAATTTGTGTCCCCTGACTAATCACTCTTCTGAATGTGAAGAGATCAGTTCAAAATTCAGATGTGTTACCAGAAACATATGTAGTGTATTATTGCTTCTTGGAGAGAAGTTTGGTATTTTCCCAAACGGTTAATAAAGTTTACAGATTGGTAACTGGTTGGGTGACAAACTTCACACAGATGTAAGTAACTGTTTCTTTGCACCTGTAGGTTTCCATCCCTAACCAGTATTCTGGTGCCCCATGAGTTCTGGCTGGGGCTGTGTGGAGTGTCTTGGTTCTTGTTCTGTTGAAATACCTAGGGAATTAGAGTCAGTGCCCGTAGCTGTTGACTTTCACAAAGTGAATAAGCAAAAAAAAACAAAATAAAGGAGACTCAATTTTGACACTTGTCATTAACTGGTTTATTAGTTTATTATTATGAAAGTGAATGCAAATCTCTATCTTTGTGTGGCAAGTCAGATATTTTTTTGTGTGTTTGTGCATAATATGTATGTGCCACAAATGCAGCAATGAGTTTCTGTATTATGAAACAAAAATTACATGCAGCAAACATGTTTAGGTAATGGAAGTATTCTTATGCATGGCTTCTTGCCTGCATGTGTTGTCTGGCTGCTGTGTACGTGGCTGCCCTGACAGCCTTCCACGCCTGGAACTGTTATTGAGGAGGTACTTACCTCTGAGCCTGTATGCTGGGGGAGTTGATGTGTTTCAGCCGTAACCTCTTGATTGTAACTGGCCTGGGGCATTTGCTGGTCTTGTCTGTCCTGTGGATTTGCTTGCTCATGAGAGCCATGGAGAAGTATCATCACCCAGTCCAGCTCTGCCTCTGCTGTGGATTTGCCTTATGCCAACAAAGCTCTGCTCTGCAAGTGCAGCTGGCTTCACTTTGGGGAAATATGGCTCAAATATCCAGCCCTTCACAGCTGGCTTTGTGCACGGGAGAGTGCTTTGTTGATGCAGTACAGTGTTTGGCTTGTATGCGTTCACTGAAGCATTGCCCCGTCTGTCTGCTTTCAGGTGTCTGACCTGCTGCTCCATCTCAACTGATGGTCAGGGCTTTGGCTGGTTCTGCAGCCTGAATAAACCTTGATGTTCATTAAGCCTTGCTGAATAAGCTGAGTGTGGCACTGCAGGAGCGTTAATAAGGAAGGGCTGGCCAGTTCATGGTAATATACCATTGAGTTTGAAAAACAACTAAGTAAAGAAAGGAGCGGTTTGGGCATAAGAAGTAGTAAGTCATCTATGGGAGTGTCTCTGTTTCCAGTCCAGGAGTTCTTTACCAGAAATCTTTTATTTCTACAGCTAATTGATCTGTATTGCCCCTTGGAAACATTGGGATCTGCAGCAGTTCACATGTATGTAGTCGGTGTTGCTGTGTCGTCTTGCTCTATTAAATGGATCCAGAGCCAGTGTGTCATGTCAGATCACTTGCCCTGACTTCAGTCTAGGACAGGCTTTCCAAAACTTAGGTAATGTGTTTGGAGTTGCAGTGCCTTAGTTCATTGCTTGTAAGGGGTATTGGGTTTGCTGTGTGTGGACTGATCAACAGCCTTGTCGCTGGGCAGTTGCTTCCTGGTCTGTTTGGAGATTGCTGAGCTCCTCCAAGAGGTGGCACATGAGGGGAGGTGTTTCTGCTAGAAACTGTTCCTCTGGCTTGTGTGAGGTTTGCTTAACCTTAAAGGGTCTTTGTGTCAGGAGGGAAGATTAAGGCTGGATCAGGGTGCAAAATAGATTAATTTTCCTTGTGGACTTGGTATGGGTTTCCAATGGTAGCTCTTTTGTCCTCCATACAGCAGCTCTTTCTGCTGTCAGTTAAGAGCTGAAATTGTGTTACTGCAGCATGTGAACTTCCTTAGGTGTGTCCCGCAGGCTATTGTCTTGTCAATGACAACAGAAATGTCCCACTTGCTCGGAGGTACAAAAATCCTTGTTGCTGAAGGTTTGTTTGGGGAAGGCTGTCCTTGCTGAAGGCACGGATCTTTGTGCTCTCGGGCAGTCGTGTCCGTGCCTCGCAGGGAAATGGGGTCTTGGCTTTGAATGCCGATGGCAGTTGCAGCCAGATGGACCAAGATTAAGGGCTTGTGTGTTACAATACTGGTTGTGTTTTATTGCTGCTGTTGTGGGAGGAGAAGGAACATATTTTGATTATAGAAACGTTTGGCATATTTTTTTCTTTGAGTTCCACAAAATTAGTGAAGTTACTGGTGCAGTGCATTCCGGTACTTGAAATCAATGTGACACACTGTTCGATTTCAGGATCCTTCCCCCAATTTTGTTTTTGTTAGTAGTTAAAAAATGAAAATTTGTATTTGTGTATTTGTTCGCTGTGGAAGAAGAGGAAGAAAACAAAGCAGGAAACAGCCTGACTTATACTCCCAGTGGACAAACTCTAATGATAGGCTTGAAAAAGTCCAACATGTGGTATGCTTAGTTCCCGTTTTAAGAGCATCCACTGTTTGTGTGGCTGGAAATTTTTCTTGTGTGTTAGAACCGAAAAGAAGAATGTAAATATAAGTTAAGTTGCCATAAGTGTGTGTGCGTGCACAGGATGTGTGTGACAGGACTTTTTCATGGCCTCAGCCTTCTGTGTGAGTGCGCATGACTGTTTATCACTGCGGGTACCTGCATTTTCCAGGAAACTGGAGAGCTCCCAGCATTCTCCATTAGCTTAAGGGTGGTGTCCTCTCCTGCAGGGAACTGGAGTGATCCAGTGCTGCATGTTTAAAGGCAGGTGCTGTTCCTGAAAGCGGCAGTGTGCGGTTCTGCACAGGGAAAGCAGGTTTCTCCCAGCTAGCCATCTCCAGGCACTTTGCTGAGGATACTCACAAGTTTAGTATCCTACCACATACATTCTCTTTAAAGTTTATCCTTTTATTTAGCTGAAGCATCTAGCATTGGAAGGGAGATGGTGTTACCTGCTGCTAGTGTGTGCTGCTGCTTGCCTTTTTATCTCTATGGTTACTCAGACTCCCAAGATACTCCCCAAAGGCTTGTCTTCATGGGAAAGTAGGGCCAGATTTATTTCTCAAGCAAGGTAGTTAAACCCACTAAATCCTGTGTAGGTATACCCACTGCAAATTTAAATGGCCTTAATTTGATTAAAGTAATTGCCAAAATGCTTGGGAATGTTTTTATGTGGAAATAGTTAATATGGTTTAGCATATCTGTTTTAAATTTGCGTTGTTTGTTAGGGTATTTTTCCTCTGCTGAGCATCCCTGTGTAGATAACCCTCTCATGTTGCATACCTGCAGTAGCATATGTGAGAAAGGTCATGTAAAATGTCACTACACTCTAGAATTTGAGTGCTTGGAGTGGGCAGATAGCACTGGTATTTCTTTGGTGCAAGCTCATATCTTTGCCCTGCTACAGTGGCTAAATAAGTATCGTTAGCTCCTACTTGGTGGTTCTTAAGCACTCAGTTGCAAGTAGTATTTCTTCCCTTAAACAGCAGGTTTTATTGTCTAATGATTTTGTTATCTCTATATAACTGAAGCGATTAAGAATACAATAGTGTTTTTTCCTCAACTCTTCCCTTTTACAGATGAACCCTATGAATGTGTGTGTGAAGGCATGTCCTGTGGGAATGGAGATCGATGCCAAGGCCAGCAATGTTTTGCTTCCCTGAGCATTAATGATGGTGCTAAGGTTTACCAGAAAGGCTGCTTTCAAGTCTATGAACAAGGGAAAATGACGTGCAAAACACCACCGTCTCCTGACCAAGCTGTGGAGTGCTGCCAAGGATACCTGTGTAACATGAATATCACTGCGCAGTTGCCCTCTTCTAAAGGTGAGAGGCCTATTAATAGTGAATTTTGAGAAAGAAAAAAAGTTTTGCTTTCGTGTGATGTGAGTGAGATGGTTTCAGCGCTAGCCAAAGTAAGGCTTTAATCAATGCAGTAAGGCCCTTTCAACTTTGTTCCCCACCCTGGGGTCCACTGGCACGCGTCTGATGTTCACATGTTGCATGGTCTGTACGGCTGGATGAATGACAGTTGTTAAAGTGTGCAGTCAGGGTTGAGTTACTGCCTGTGAGTGTTCTGAGGCATCTGGGTTGTTCTGATTGCTCTGCAGTCAGGGAGTTACGGTAGTATTCTCTGTGTAAGTGCATACTTGTAGCCCTGGCTGTGTCATGGACTCTCTTTCAGACTAGATGGCTACCAAGTTAAATGTTTGTGTCAGTGCTACTGCTTTTAAAGACTTTCTCTGGAAGTATGTAAATTTATTTTCTTTCTTCTCTTATCCTCACCCACTGCCCTTTTCCCCTTCTCTCACTTTTCCAAGGGCAAACCTTTCAAGGTGAAGCTGCAGGTTACAGCATGGAAACACTAATCATCGTTGTACTGGCTCCTGTGATAGTGTTGATAGTTTTTTCGGCAGTAGCTGTGCTGGTCTTCCGGAGAATACAGAAAAACCATATGGAGAGGCTCAATTCTAGGGATGCAGAATATGGCACAATTGAGGGACTCATTGCATCAAATGTTGGAGACAGCACATTGGCAGTAAGTAACCTGTGTGCATGCTGAAAATTCATGTGAGCTTTCTTCACTTCTCAGCTCCCCTCTAGTACCCTCCAGATATGGCTGTGTCGATAACAGGACCTTTTGCTGCCAGGGATGCCACATAGTGCCAGGACCTCCGTGGTGACATTCCTATGCTCATGAAGGCATAGTTTAAATGAAATTTAACCAAAGATGGCTTTCACAAATAGAGCTCCTGTGACCTGCAGAATTGCTATAAACTAGTGAAACTGTTTGTAGAAGCAATGTCTAAATGGCTAAAGAAAAATGGTCCAAACCCCAAATATTTTTATATGTTACTAAATACATCATCTGGGTATTTTCTTTCTGTGTTTTGGACTGTGTTTTTCTCTGTAGGAGGAAGAAACTGAAACATATTTCTTTACGTGTAGAATTGCCTTCAGTATCTTCCTTAGAAGAAAGTGTTGGTTACAATCAACTAGGAAAGAAATTTTGACTATGTCCAAAAAACATTCCAGAAAACGGTTGCACCTCATTACCTGAAAGTTGACAACTGCTTTTGCAGGCCCAGCTATGGGAATTTATCGAAAGAAAGATCCATGGGATTGCTCCAGAAAATTAAGTATTTTAGGCAGCTTGGAAACTTTCTTGCATCTTTTTGTTTTGAGGCAGTGATGCTTCTGTAAAATACTGCTGTGAAATAAGCGCTGCAGGGGTCACATGGAAAAGCCTTTCATTCACAAGACAGTATGTCCTGACAGGTAAGTTTTCAGGGTTTGAGATACGTGGTAAGGGATACTGCTGAGGCAGGGAAGATTCCTTTTTTAAGGAGGAATAAGTTAAAACTGAGTAATCAGACTTACAGTGATCTGGATGCCCCAGTATGCATTTTTGAAACAGCCTGTGTAGGGAACCAAGTAAACCAGTTCTTCAGTCAGGAAGAAGAGCTTGGTTATCTTAAGGAGATGTGGGGGATGATGGAAATGCACAGTGTGGCAAGGGATAGGAGAGGGTGGATAGAAATCAGCTTGTTTGCCTTCTGCAATATGGTAACGGGAAGGCATCAAAATTAGCATGCAAGAGCAAGGGTATAAATAGAAGGAAGGCGGTTCTTAACACAGGGGTAATTAAACCAGTTGAACTCCTTGCCTGGTGATTTTTCTAGGTGCTGTAGGTTTGTATACATTCAAAGAGCAGCAGGATGTAAAAGGCTGTATGCTAAACACATAAAAAAAATCCAGCTAAGGAAGTTCCTGAGCTCAGTGTGCTTGGAGACTGGGAGAGCATCAGATGAAAGTATCCTGTATGTGAAAGTATTCCCATATTTGCTTGTAATTGACTCCACCTTTAGTATCCCAATAGTGTAATACCCTAGTGCCCTTGTATAGTTCCATTTATCTAATATTCCTGTGTCTGGTACTCCAATTTGCTCCACTGGTAATACACTGATAAAGGGCGTGGGGTTTGGGTATAGTCAGAGACAAGATACTGATCTAGAGGGACTTCAGGGTGGCCATTCTGGTGAGAGTTTTGGCTTCTAAACGGTAGCTTCCTTAGTAAGGTAGAGCAAGGGAAATTGCCTTCCTCTGAGCTTATTGTGTCCAGATGCTTCATGGGACTGCAGGATCAGCTGTGGTACAAACTGCAGCCGCTGTCTGGTGCTGCCCTGCTAGATTGCTTCAGCTTGGGCCTACATAAACTGTACTTGGTAATCTTTTTTCCAATGCCTTTAGGTTTCTTTAATTAACCCAGAAGGCCTGATTCTGTGTTACTGTTTAAAACCAGCCAGTTTTGATGTGTTCACCATGAATTAGGCGTGTGTGCAACTGTTTATCTGTCTTTAAGCACTGGTTTCCAGCTCTTATCTCTTATCAGTGCAAGACCATTTCCATTCCATTTGTGAACGTTTTGCACATCCAGTCATTTAATGTTACTTGGAAACGGTGATAAAACCTGAGAATAATAAATCAGAATCCTTTTAAAAAGGAAGTGGAGAAGTTGCTAACTGTAAAGGCTTGGTCTGCTGGTTTGTGTTCAGCTGTCAGACGCTCTTAGCTTTATGATCAGTGTGCCTCTGATGTACCTCTTGAGTGCTGGTGATGTGAGAGGAAAAAAAAAAAAAGTTAGTTTCTTGTCTCTAAAAGTTAATCTAAACAGTAAGTAGTCTTTAAATTCCAGGATTTTCTTTTCCATTGTGTGGTTTAAGTTGCTGGGTTTGTTACACATTAGATTAGTTTACATTTAGGATTAGTCTCCATAGTGTAGCAAACGCTTAAATCACCAAGCTTCCTAATGGGGAATGGAAAGGGCTGTGGCCTCTTTAAATCTTGTTTTTACAGTCATTGCAGATAAGTTTATGATGGGTTTTTTTTTTGCCTCTCATACAAACAGGAAGGAAAATCAGCTTTCAGTTTGTATTAAAAAGCAAAATGGCCGTCTCCTGGCATTCTTAGATTATCGTTTTCTTGAGCACTCATTGAAAATTGTTAGAAGATTTCATCTGGTTAAAGCCCAGTTATGCAGCTTGCTGGAAATACTAGAAGTTGATTATGCTTATGCTGTTGTTTTTTTTGGTTTTTTTTATCCCATTTTCCTTTGTAAAAAAAAAAAAAAAAAAAAAGAAACCCTCCAGTAAGATGGTAGTTAATGCTTTGAAAGTAGTGTGGAAGTCCCAGCCGTAAAAGCAGCTGGGTGTTAGTACTTTAAAAGGATAAGAGGATCTTAACATTCAATTAGAAACTCAGTTTTTGGTGGGGTTTTTTTGTTTTTGTTTGTTTGTTTGTTTTGTTGTTTGCTTTTTTTTAATAAGCTTACAGTTTGAAATCTGGTTTCCATGCACTGAACATACCATAAACAGAGAAAAACTTTCAAGAAAGACTTGTTACAGAAAATCTTGTGGAGTATCAATGACATTTAGTGTAGGTGATACAGGTAGATCTCCTATCGCCTTATCTGTTTTCAAGTAATTTTAAGTTATAAATAACTGTACCAAACTTCAATAGCTTGGACCAAAACTTCACGTGACTTACCTACTGCAGAATGGCTTTTGTGTTTTCTTTTCCTGAGGAACTGTTAATCTAGCATGGTTCAGCCCCTATAGGGGAGGAGACTTATGACATTATTTGGGTATTGTCTTTTAAAGAAGTTCTGATTTGTGGCAGAGACTTGAGACTTATCAGGGAACGCCTGGGTGCCAGACATGCTTGTGGCCATTCCTCTTGGGGTTCTCAGGCTTCAGCCACTTCAAATGCTCGTGGTTTAAAACATCTTGTTGATAGGCATGTGAGTCCATTTATCTGGAGACATTTTACCCTGGTTTTTAATGGCGCATCGAGGTCACTAGGGCTGGAGGCTTCGTTTGCTGCTGTGCTCTTCTGCTGAACCCCCATGAAGCATACTCCAGCAGGTGGGGCAGGCAAGCACCCCAACACCAATCTCTTCTGGAAGGGCTGAAACAGTGGGTGAGCGAGCACAGAAACTTAGGCCACCCCACTGCCTAGGCACCCCTTTCCACCCCCCCTTTGAGTCTGAGCATGGTTTTACAGAACTACACAGCCCTGCAAAGGGGAGCTTTGGCTGTAGCAGAGCAGGAGGAAAGCTGCTGCAGCAGTCCTTGCTGCATAGCTACTGTGTGCCACAGTCTGCTTTTGACAGTGGGAACCACTGGCAAACTGCTGGTTTGCTGCTCAAACCTAGGACTTCTTTAAAAGACAATGCTCAGTTTATTATAAGTTTCCTTCCCTAACTTCACTGTTGTGGAGGCAATCTGCCAGGTTAAGATTTGCAGTCACAGAGTAGTAAGTAGGTGCATCCTCTGCAGTACGGCAAAAAGTGGTAGCTACAGAAGCTACACCCCCAGAGAGGGGAAGAGAGATGCGTGCTTTGGTTACAGTTATTTCACATGCATTTCACAGAAAATTGAGATGATAGAAAACTGTTACTCCCCAACTACAAGTTCTCCTTCAGCCTTGGCATGGGGAGGAATTGTGCCCTGACTCCATGCATAGCTACATGCAGCATTCATGGGGGAACAGACTCACATGCCTATCAACAGATGTTTTAAACCACAACCATTTGAAGTGGCTGAAGACTGAGAGCCCTGAGAGGAAGGGCCAAAAGCATGTCTGGCACCCAGGGTGTTCTCTGATAAATCTTAAGTCTCTGCTACAAACCAGAACTTCTTTAAAAGACAACACCCAAATAATTTGTCGTAAGCCTTCTCCCCTACGGGGGTTGAACCATGCTAGATGAACAGTTCTTCGGGAAAAGAAAACACAAAAGCCATTCTGTGGTAGATAAGTCACGTGAAGTTTTGGCCTAAGCTATTCAAGTTTGGTAGAGTTATAACTGAAAATGATTTGAAAATGGACAAAGTGATGGGAGCTGCAGGCTGTCACCTCTCTGCTTGGCTTATACAGACCCAAAAGACAACTTTATGTAGGTTTTTTCAGCAAAACTGACTCTCCTCCCTCTATTGCTTCAGAGAAAATGGCCAGCTGAGCACAGATTGTGCGCAGGCCACACAATCTGGAGCAAAAAGGTGCTGAAAAACTAAGTTGTATTGCAGGAATATGTTGGCTTTGTCTTTGAGTTAAAAACTTGCAGCATTGGCTGTTTCTAGAGTCTGTTCATAGTAATCCAAGTTTAGTTCTGAGTGTCTCTAATACATGTTTATTCATAAGGATTTGTAAAATAGATCTTGATAGAGATCTTGATAGTATTCTATACCACAGTTTGGTGGGGCTGGGACATGACCTTAGCGAAAACACATTTGTGTTGCTGTGCCCTCCTAGTCTTCTTTTCTAGGAAGAAACTGCAGGTAGCTGGAGGAATGGAAAAAGTCTGAGGGAATGTTCAAATGCAGCTGCGGTTTTTCTTCCTTCTGACTGTATAGGGATGAAGGTTTTGGGCATAGAAGTCAGAGAAAGCAAGTTTGTTTATTTTTGAGGTGGCTCAGATTTTTCCTGTAGTTTTCTGTCATGCAATAAAATGTTGTTACTAAACTGTTTGAAATAGGTGACATACAGACCTGGGAGAGAGTAAGCGAAGTAAGAAAGCGAAGTGCTGGAGCAGGGTGGAAGTTCACCACAGAGGATAGCTGGTTGGTTGTGAGTGAGCTTCCATGTTCACAGACAGTAACTGTAATTTATTTAACAGAATTATTTAGTAAATGAAATGATACTGCCAAATATAAGATAGAGACAGAATAAGATATCTGAGAATGCTTGATTTGTTTGCTGTTCCTTGACTTGTGTTGTTTATAAAACTTCCAAGGGAAAGTAATTATGCTGAAGTTACAGTTCCCCTACCAGTCTCTTCTAGGCGTGGGATGTTCTCTGAAGTGGTAAGATCTTGTGAAGAGCATTTTCTGTCCATCTGTGTGATGATGGCAACGACGTGTCTTGACTCTTGACTGACCAAAAGGCATTGCCAGAGCGACTGAGATACCAATGGGCTTCAACTTAACCTGTCCTGTGAAGTGGGGGGGGGGAGTTACAGTTTCTCATAGGTTGTAATCTTCTGCTTTTCCTTTTGAACAGGATTTGTTAGATCATTCCTGCACATCTGGAAGTGGTTCTGGTCTTCCTTTCTTGGTGCAAAGAACAGTGGCTCGCCAGATCACACTCGTAGAGTGTGTAGGTGAGTACAATTCTTGTTTGCATTTACTGCCCAGTCTTGACAACAATGCAGATAAATGAGATAAATGGCTTTATCTCCATCCTGATCAACTGTTTTCCTCAGTTGCTCATGTAATATATAGAACTTCACGCTTCAGCTGACAGAACATATTTGGTTTTAGAAAGTGAAGTGAAAAATTTCATCTCAGATCTATGCAGAAGAAAGGTTCAAATGTCACCTATGCTTTACGATTGAGAAATTTAAGCTTTGTTTAGTAAAGTGATTTTAGGAAATACAGACTAGGCTTGTTTTGGTACTTTGTACGCTGAATGAAAAAGCAGGCTCAATTTGAAGTTTGAAACTGTCAAACTGTGAAACAAACATGTTCATTAACTAGTGTTCAGTTAGATTTAGAGTTAGAAAAGGATCACCTGGATTAGAGATCTGGAGTTGAAGCATCAAGATGATGTGGAATTTTAAAACAAAAAACCACATACGAACACCACCAACCACCCCACCACCTACAAACCCCCCCCCAACCCAACCAAACAAAAATCCCACAACTGATTTTGTGCTATAAGAGTGGGAACATACAGTTCCCTTGGTCTGTGGTGTTACTTTGGGGCACCTTGCAGGCGAGGATATACTGTTGCTGCTCTTTTGCCCCTTAAAGAAAATATCTCTGATAATTCTGCCCTAAAACTCTTCTCAGTCTTAAGGTTTTTTGCAGGACTTTTAATGTTAATTTTAAGGATTCATTAGATATTTCTTCAACATATATATATTATTAATTAAGTAATGTTAAATTTTAGTGTAGTCATTTTAGGAAGCATTTGGGTCAAAGTTAAAGGGGGCAGTGACATTGAGATGAGATGCTGTACTGGAACTTAAGAGGTGAGGAAGGTTTGATAATCATAGAATCCTAGAATCATAGAATAGTTAGGGTTGGAAAGGACCTTAAGATCATCAAGTTCCAACCCCCCTGCCAGGGGCAGGGACACCTCCCACTAAACCATGCCACCCAAGGCTATGTCCAGCCCAACCTTGAACACTGCCAGTGATGGAGCATTCACAACTTCCGTGGGTAACCCATTCCAGTGCCTCACCACCCTTACAGTAAAGAATTTCTTCCTCATATCCAGTCTAAACTTCCCCTGTTTAATGATTGATCCTAGTAGGAAAACCAGCCTGTCTATAAAGATATTTTATGCTGCTTCTTCAGTGATTTGAACTCAGAACGAGTCAACACCTTCCTGTAAGTTACTAGAAGTTTTAATTCATCAGGGTGCTAAATCCAGCCCAGCTAAAACAGATGAATGTGTGACTCTGTAGGGACCAGGTCTCCACTTCACTAGTTTCTTTGCTTTTGGCTTATTCTAAGTTTTGAGTAGGCACAAATGTTCACGCTTGCATTAAATCCAAATGTACATCCTCTGCAGTTTCTTTTCATCAAAAACTGTAGAACGTGATATGCATGATGATTTTGCCTGCAATAGAGACATCTTTTTTGCATGTATGTGTGTGAATCAGTGTGAGTCCCTGGAATTGTGCCTGCTCCCAAGTTAACCCAGGCTAGCACTATTCCCAGAGACCATGTGTTTGAGCCTGTATAGCAGACTAGATGAAAGCACTTATGCAGAAAGTATCTTCTGAGTGGTGGCATTGAGACATCAGTGTTGGGAATCTCTCCCCACTTGATTGTACCTGCTGCTTATTCATACTACATGCCTCTGAAGAACACTGAACGGCAGAGTAGTGAAAGGCAGAACTCGGGTACTTATTGTCCAATCTAGCGCAACTTGTTGCACGAAGCCTGGGGCTGTTGTGCTCAGGCTGTGATGAACATGGCAATGACCAGAACTTTTCTGGTGTGCCTTGTCCATGACATTACTTTGCTGTTGGGTACTTGATAATTTCATACATTTCTTCTAAGCTGTTTGGGTAAAAAGCCTGGCATGCAAGCCAGTGTGTCCCGATCTCCACAGAACAGAGGTGGGTGTGTGGTTTTTGTGTGTGTTGCTTTTTTTTTGTTGTTGCTATTGTTTTTTGTTTGGGTTTTGTTGTGGGTGTTTTGGTTTTGTGTGTGGTTTTGGTTTGGTTTCTTAATCCCTTTATCATTTTTGTTGTTTTGGTTTTTGTTTGTTTGTTTTGTTGAGTCTTTTTGGGTGAGGGTTGGGGTTTCTTAGTTTGATTTGTTTTGGGTTTTGTTTTGTTATTTTTTTAAAATCTTTATTCACACCAGCCTTGTAGTATGCTGCCTAAGTTTCTTAAGCTGCAGAGGCAGTTCAGTTGCTGGTAGTTGAATGATTACCCCTGCCCAGTACAAACCCTCTGGGTACTGTTCCACTGTGAAAGGAGCAGAGTCCCATATTCAGAGCTTGCAATTGAAACAAACAGAAAAAATTAAGGGACAGTGGAGCACAGCCTGACTGCAGAGTGGTATACAGGGGTGATAACTGTTATTTCCATTCTATTAGCTAACCCTGTCCTAACATTTTGAAGATTGCTGATTGACAACTTTTACTGTGATTTCCTCCACCAGGTAAGGGCCGTTATGGAGAAGTTTGGAGGGGTCAGTGGCAAGGAGAAAATGTTGCTGTGAAGATCTTCTCTTCTAGAGATGAAAAATCCTGGTTCAGGGAAACTGAATTGTACAACACTGTATTGCTGCGGCACGAAAATATTTTAGGTAAGTAGGACAACCATATTCATGTGTCCTGGTGTAAAGGTGAGTTAACTGAACAGTTTGCTTGCAAAGTACTGCACTTTTGCCAGGTATCATGTAAAGGATGGAGGTGCCGCAGACCTGTGTGCTAGGAATTCACCCTTGCAGCTGCTCTGCAGGACAGCCAAATGACAAAAGTGTTTTGCACAACGTGTTAGGTGTAGAAGAGGTAGTGGATCTGTGTATTCTTTTAACTTCAGCTTACCTGGAAGAAACAAAGGGAGAAAAAGTGGAGAGGACTTTACAGTGAGATTTGAATGTTAGAATACTTTTCCTTGTGCCTGAATAAATTGCAGTATGAATCTGTTATTCTGCTTAACTATTCTGCTTAGGGTCAAACTAAGCTCCCTTGGTGTTTAAACTTCAACTGGAGTTGCCCCTTTATTATGTATCTCATTTCCCTGTATTACGGAAGTTCAATGATTTTGAATCTTCTGCATCCCTTGTACCTTGTGTGCTCTGTTCTAAAAGCGTAGCAAAATGGCTTTTTTGTATTGTGAGCCATGGCTGAAGTCTAAGCAGCCCTTCTGATTCCTAGAAGACGTGACCTTTCACTGGTGTGCCACCTTTACAAATAAAAGCAGCATCATGTTTTCTGAGTGCTGACATTACCTCGCCCACAGTCTGTCTTGTCTTCAATCAGTTTTACTTGGGCTACTTATTCTTGCTTCCTGTCAGAGAATATTCCTTGGCTCTATAGCTCACCCTGCCTCGACGTTTGTCTAATGTTTCCTGAAGCAGTTCCTTTGTTACTACAAAAATAATTTGGTGGCCTCCAGAAATGTGAATTATTGAACTTTACTTCCCGAGAGAGAAAGTAACTTGGCTGAAATTGCATTACACGTTTCCCATGTTCGTCTGTCTGTGTTTAGTCTTTCTTGATAACTGTCAAATTTGTCGGCTGTTTTATAGAATTTTTTTAGATGCAGTATTAAACAATATCACAGATTACAAAGGTGTCACATTGTTGCAGTAATCTGCCATCAGGAGAGAAAGCAGTGGGTGTTCTTTCTGACAAATGTCATATGTGGGCTTTTAATAAACATCATTTGTTCCTCTAACTTGGGAGCAAAACTTTTGTTGCTTCCCAGCTGAAGCTGTTGAGGTCAATTTAGCCTCAGCCTGTTGAGGTTGAATTTACTGTGCAATAGAAAGGGAACTACTCCTGAATTTTGGGTTTGGTTTTAAGACAGCACTTTCTTGAAAGCAGTTCTTGAGGTTCATGAGTTACATAGAGAAATTTTTATGTTCCTTTGTAGAAAATCATTGTGAATTACAGCTATTGTGCTTAAAGTGCTCGGCCTTATTTTACCATGGAAGTCAGTTGCACACCAGTTGAACTGTGTAGTATTTGAAGTAGAATAATTGCTCTTCTTTGTTTTTTTGCCATGCTAATCTTCTGGTGCTGTCACACTCTTCTTTGCTATTTGCCACTTTTTATATCCTGTGGCTCCCACGTGAGCTGGTGAAAGGTTAAGGTGATTGGACATTTGGAGCCCACAGCAGTTTAGAGCGGTACCATGGGTCTGATGATTTATTAGGCTGCAGGAATCTCTCTGCAGCCTTTTAAGCAATTGGAGATCATTGGAGAGCAAGTTGTTTCTGTGGTGGGATATGCTTTTTTCAACCTATATTTAGTCAGAAGGGTGTGACGTTCCATGTAGGGACAGCAAGCTTGTGACATGTTGAGGTCAGTTGTTGAAAGTGCTGAGTAGGGTTACCTTGGCTTTGAATGTGAAGCTGGCGCAGCATATGGTATCTGGTTATTGGGATACGATGTACATTTAACCTTTTTCTCAGCAGCCTGCACTAGCTGCTTGTCCTTAAAAATGGAAATAATTTCTTACATTTCTTATGACTTGCCTGTTTGAGGTATTGTTTCTTTCCTGTTGAGTGGATAGCAGCAGATGTGCTGCAGCCTGGTGCTCTTTTTGTTTAACTGGAAACTTCCCCACCCCCAAGTCCTTAAAAAGAACATTCTTGTGAGCAGACTTGAGTTAGTTCCAGAATGCGTTGGCTCTTTTTTCATCATGGTAATACCTGCAGTCTGTTTTCAGTGCAATTGTGGAGAAGTTTTAAATAGAGTTTTAAATTGCAAGAGGGGCCTAGTAACATTGATTCTTTTCTTGAGGGAGTCTTGAAGGAACTCTGACATTTTATTTTGTTGTTTCTTCTTTTTTCTTCCTGTCTGTAGGTTTCATTGCATCTGATATGACTTCCAGAAACTCTAGTACCCAGTTGTGGCTAATTACCCACTACCATGAAATGGGGTCTCTGTATGACTACCTGCAGCTCACTACCCTGGACACTGTCAGCTGCCTACGTATAGTACTGTCCATAGCTAGTGGTCTTGCACATTTGCACATAGAGATATTTGGAACCCAGGGGAAGCCTGCCATTTCTCACCGGGACTTGAAGAGCAAAAATATCCTCGTTAAGAAAAATGGACAGTGCTGCATAGCAGATTTAGGTGAGTTCATTTAGACGCTAATATACTCAGTGCATTCCTGCAGGAATCAAATGTATTGGATAACTCCAGCTGTAGAAGTCTTAAAGTAAACCTTAATGTAACCTTTCCATGATGTGAGATTACCCTGAAGGTTTATGGCAGCCACTAGATGGCACTTACAGCTTGGAAATCCTGCTCCATTGCTGAGGAGCCCTGAAATAACTTCTGCGTTTGGGAGCAGAGCTGGTATTTTCTTGGGGTTTTGATGTTAAATTCCATTCACAGATCCCAGAATGTAGCAATTACTAGGCTGCAGCTCATTTCTGAATTAATAAAGGTCTTTCCACTTGCAGTCTCAGATCAATGCACTCACTGTCCCAAGCTCTCTAGGTCCATTTAGCTTGCTTGAGGCTTTCACCAGATAATTCAGCAAGCCCAAAATTGAGTTCTCCGTGACCAAGTTTTAGGCTTTAAGGTGGTAGAATGCTGAGAACCAGTCTGCAGTTGCAGAGAGTAAGTAAAAAATAGTACTGGGGAGTCATTGGCTAGACAAAAAGTGTATTGGGGGATGGAATTTTTTTTTTCCAGTAATTCTGCTGCACAGTTCTTATCACTTTTGCCTGACAGACATGAGAGACACATAGGGAATACATGAAAGCCACACACCTGGGCCAGTATAAATTTGCAGGGGAAATGGTAAAAAATGAGAATATAAAACTTCAGAGATTGGCTTTTAAGTAAATTTGTAGCTCACACTGAGGAGGGGCAGCATACACTGGTGTTGATTGACATCACGATATAAAGGGAAATCTGCAGTATTTATTTAGAGGCTTCAGATAGTTGAGAGGTTTTCTGAGAGCAGCAATAAACATTTCTTAGGTTTTTATGGTGGTACAATAGCTTTTGTTAATTTGAAAACCTTAGGTATGTATCTGACATGTTTGTTCCTTATCTGTAAAGGAGAATTACCAAAGATTTTGTTGCCTTCTGGCATATATTTATGCTGTCTTTTCTTTACTATATAGCTTTGTGGGGTTTTTTTTGTTGTTGTTGTTTTTGTTGTTGGTGGTTTTTTTGTTGTGTTTTTTGTGGTTTTTTTTTTTTTTTTTTTTTTAACTTCTCTGTTTCAACACATGCACGATACAAGAAAAAAGGCACTTAGAGACTGGTTAAGTATAAGCAGATGGAAAGATTCACTAACTGCCCAGACATGAGCTGGGCTTGGGTTCTGGACTTGCAGTGTACCCGTTAAGAATAGATGTCAGTTCTCAAAGCAGAGAGGAAAAAAAATTGCTTTGATGTGATCTTGTCTGTTTTGCTGGCATCCTGGGTGTTTGTTGCCATGCAGTCCTAGTCCTAATGGCTGGCAGCAAGTGTGAGAGCTTTGTGAATTGGCTGCTCATCATTCACCAGGCATCCTGGAAACCAGTATCTTGACCGGCAACCCGGGTATCTGGAGTCGCAGTTACAAAATTGGCTGTTTCAAATATGTTCTAGCTAAGCAGAAACTGTGTGATAAAGCCCAAGGATGGATGTTAATCTTGCCTCAATCTGTCAGCACTGTGGAGAAGTTCTCCTTTCCTAAGCCAATTCGCATGCATGGTAATAGGTCTCAGTTAGGCAACTTTGTAGAACAGCAGAATAACGTTTGTACAAAAAGAAGAAAAACCCTAGCCCTCCTCTTAACTCCTTCCATCCCCTTGCCCCCTCTGTGTAGAGGAGTGAATGCCTGGTATTGGTGAGGAAGGTACAAAGAATGATAACAAAACATTGGTTTTATTATTTTAGCTGAATTTTTGTTTTTTTGCTTTTAGCAGATACTCCAGTATACTAAGGAGGATTTTTTTGTCTAGAAAACCAGTGTGTTTCATCAATTTGTATGCTTGTCAAGCCTTTTTCTTTTTTTTCTTTTTTTGAAGAAGCAGAATCTTAAAGAGTTTCTCTGACAAGCACTCATGCAGACTTAAGTTAAATATGCATTGAGATCTCCTGAGGTGAAAAGTGACTTGAAGCAGTGCAATATCTGTTTCGTGACTTTTGTAAACAGCCCAGATGCCCCATGATGAGACCCTGCTTACAACATGGTTGTCCCCTGACCTCATTGCAACACTTTCTCAATTTGTAGTGTACAGGATGCTGACTCGCATCCCTAAGCTGTAGACCTTTGACCTGTCAATCTATTGAATCTAGTTTGCCTAGTTTGGATGGACTGTTATGATTTTTATCAAAGTATTTTCCAAAGTCTTGACGCCTTCAGAGCTTGCCAAGAAATTTGTTTTTAACCTTTGTTTCCAGTGTGCCAGGTTTTTTGCTTGGCTTTTTTGTTTTGCTTTGTTTTGTCCCGTCCCCCCCCCCCCCCCCCCCCAAATATTACAATGCATGCATATTGTATAATTTAATATAAATATAAAAAAACATGTAAGTACAAATGTGTGTAAATGTCCTGTATGTGAGTATATATGTAACAAAACATGTTTTTATCTGGAGAGCAAACTTTGCAAGTTCTCTTCTCGGTAGTCATGGGATTAGTAGATGGTATCATTCTAGAAGTGCCGTAAGCGTTTTCTTAGCTTGAAATTACTTGAAGTGTATTTAAATTGTAGGAAAGTTTTCCAAAGTTTTGTTACGTTGAAGTACAGACTGTTCTTCGGGAAATAAAAAATGATTAATGACCTGGTGGTAGGTTAATTTTTGCAGGACAGAGTTAATAAGGTTTTTAAGGCTCATCTAAAATAAACTCATGTTAAATGTAAATGGTATATGTTCTTCTTACAAGATTTCCTGAGAAAATTAGGGAGCATTTATGTTGTCCGTTCTATTGCTTAGTTATGTCATGCGCCTGCTGCTGTTCAATTTGCAGTGCTCTCTGTTTACCATGGCAAAATAAGTACTCTGTGTGTTTCCAAATTTACAGTAATTTAGTCCCTCACATAATGTTCTTTGCTTAAATGTTTAGTAATTAGTAGAAACCAGGTAGAGTGGTTTTGACTGACTCATTTTAGATCCGCTTGAGGATGTTTATTTTTCAAGCTACTGCAAATACGGTGTTTTTTTATTTTCCAGCTTTATTTTTTTTTAACTTGTGTATATCCATCATGCGGTGTTTTTCTTCTTTTCCCCACAGTTCAGATATATCCACCTACCCAAAAGTTCTATAAATAAATTTGAATGCTGTGTCAAATTGTTTTCTCCTAAGTAACAGATGCTTGGCCTTCTGTGTATACGTGCCTAGAGCGCTGGTGACATCCAGTGGCTGCTGAACACTTAATGACAACATTTTGCAACAGTGCAATAAAATGCTTAATGGTAATCCCTGGGGAGATAATTGGTCTAAGTCTGGGGACACAGTGGCTGTTTTAGATAGCTAGCTTGGAGCTGACCCAGTTGGTCTTTGGTCACTTGGTTTCTCAGATCTTTCTTTTTAAGAAACTGTCTGATGGGTGTCACAGCTTACATGTAATTTTAAATGTATTCTGCTATAGTTTTAAAGGCGAGTTTAACAGTGGATTTTTATTTTCCTTTCCTTCAGGCCTTGCAGTTATGCACTCCCAAAGCACGAATCAGTTGGATGTGGGGAACAATCCCCGTGTGGGTACCAAACGCTACATGGCTCCAGAAGTCTTGGATGAAACTATCCAGGCAGACTGCTTTGACTCATATAAAAGGGTTGATATCTGGGCTTTTGGGCTAGTCCTTTGGGAAGTAGCTAGACGCATGGTTAGCAATGGTAAGTGTTTGGGATTCCTTTACTTGTTTTTAGAAGGAGTTGAGTAAATGGTAATTTACAGTGAAGCATTAGCTGCCAAAATGCATGGGATGTGCAGTAAAATACTGGACCTCTGAAGTATGGTAATTCCTGATGCCTTGCTGTCTCTGTTGAAGTTGTTGGTATGAGAGAAGAAAGACCTGTCCTCTGTGTTGTTCTAAATCATGATGAGAAATAATTCATACCGAATAGTTACATTGAAAATTTTAGATCATAAAATCTCTATAAACTTTTTCCATGTGTTGGGACCAGCAGTGCTTACCAGAGATAGGTGCTTGGACATAGGCACTGTGTAGAGTGTTGTCTGCTTGAACATTGCAGCTGGCCTATGTGGTGACAAAACTTGACACATAAGCTTTTGAGAAGTTTGTTTTCATTGCCAGTCTTGAATTTTGAGTAGTTCATCTGTAATCTGTCAAGCCGCACTGTTTTGGAGGCTGGTAATCCTTTATGGAATATTAGATGTCTTGTTCCCTTTGTTTGTGAATACACATTTGTACTTAACGTGTACATGTGTACACTCTGTGCAACATATCTGAAAATACAGTCTTACCTAGTTACCTCTTGAAATGAAAATTCTATGAAACAGTAGCTGTAATCTAAATATTCCTGTGCTGAAATTTCTATATGTATTGCTGCAGTAACTGCAGTTCACAGACAATTTACCTGAGCTACTTTTAAACTAGTGAGCTTACATTACATGCTGGCACCTTTGCCAGGATGGTGTGAAATTCAGTATGGACTTCAGACCTACCAGAGATGATGGGTAAATGCTTCAGTAATTTTGTTCAGACTGAGCTCAGTGCCACCATGGAAGAAGTAATACAGAGATGTAATAACATTTGTTGTGCCACTAGAGTCTTAAATTTAATGTGATGGTGATACTAATTCCACAATCTTCTTTCTAGTTGCTCCGTATTTCTGGCTGTTTCCATAGGTAATTACACTTCCTTGCACTGTTTTGAAATGGAGCAAACATTTTCTCTTGAATCTGAGTGTTTAGCTTTGTGGAAATCATTACTTCATCAGGTGGTTGCTCAGATAACCCTGTTTGATTTGTAGTAAGACTTTGGCACCAGGACTGAGCATGCTGAGGTCAAGGTAGCGTGCTAGGGTGCGCCTTAGGTGGGCTAGAGGCACTTGTTAGTGTACATGCTGCTATTCCATGCTGATGGACACTCTTCATACCTCATTTACTGGGTAGAGATGCAAAGTCTGTTCTAGAAAGTCACCCTGATTTAATACTTCAGTTTGTGGAGACTGTGAAGTTGTAATCTGACTAATAAGTCTGATATTAAAAAATATTTTTAAAGTTTTAAAAATGTTTATTTTAAAATTTTTAATTTCAAATATTTTAATATTTTCTTTACACTTATATAGTGATCCTCAAGGTGACTTGGTGATTCTCAGTATTTTTCTGTTGTGGCTTAGTATAAGGAGGAAAATGTGATGGGGAAACTCCTTTACCACAACCAAGTGTATTTGTCTATTGTCTTTGTGCTGTAGCAGGAGCCACTCAGCATTTCTCCTTGTACATGGAAATGCAGTTTAAGGCCCCAAATCAGTATTTTACTCTCTTTAAATAGACCAGTGCTTGTTCCTTGCAGAGGGGTTGTTTGCTGCTTTTCAAGTGTGCTCCCTTCCTAGTGTGCAGTGCCCTGTATCATCACTGGTGCCAGGCACTTACGGTTCTGTTCCTTGTGAATCTTCACTGTTATTCTCAGTATTGGGATATTAACAGTGATGCTAGAAGCTGAAAGATGGTTACTGCTCAAAGCCACCCCTGGTGTGTGATCATCATTATGTGTGCAAGGATGTGTCTGTTGCTTGGGTGCTTGTGTAGATCTTGCTTTGCTCCAACAGTTACATTTTTGCGTGCATAGGATGACTTGAGGCTAAAGGAATGAGAAATAAAGGTGAAGAAAACATGGATGTATGTTCAAGTTTTAGTTTATTTGAGTAGCAAAAAAGCAGCAACCACAAGAGACGCAATATGTTATAAATGGCAGAAGTCATCTTAAAGCTGTCCAGAAAGCAGCACACTAGAAGGTTGTGCTGAAGGGACTAGGGCATCCCTTGTAGCAAGGGCGTGGGCAAGAGAATCGTGTCACAGTTCAGTGCTGGCTTTGTGAGAGGGGTGGTGTGGGCTAGAGGTCACAGTGGCTTGCTGATGCTGCTGGTGGAGCCAGCAGTAGTCCCTTGGGGGCTGTGACATTTGGCTGTGGTAGAACATAGAATGGTAGAACTAGAATGGCTCTGTTGGAGTAAAGGTTAGACCCACCTCATTTCTTTCTTATTACTGTGCGCCTTATCTGTAACAGCCAGTTATGTACCCTATACTTTGGAAAGACCCCATGAAAACAGTAATTTAGAGCCAGACTCTTCTAGTGATAAAGTTCATCTGTAACATCCTAATGACCCTGGAAGTATTTTCAGAGCTATATGATGTAGCTCTGAAGTTCTGCATTTGACTTGTATAAGGCCACTACTATATTTGAAATGGAGGCATGGACAGTGTGGATATGCAGGAGGTTTTTTGTGCTCTCGAGTTCTCACAATAAATGTTGTTCTGTGTTCTGGGAGGAAGCAGGAGGAGTGTAAAGCTAAAAGTTCAGCCCCGTAGGTGATGTTTGGTATATAAAACTGATGAAACAGCAGCAATGCACACATGCGCTAGTAGGAAAAAGGCGTTTCATCCTGCCAGTTTGATGTAGGCTGGCTGGCAAGTTGTGAGAGCACACATACGTACTTGGTTTCCAATGCAGAATCCTAGAACATGCATTCAGACACTGGGTGCTATAGGCTCTCAGGTGTTTGGCTTTGTGATGGCATATGGTGCCAATTACCCTAGGTATTTTACTATTTATAACAAGAAAGAAACTATTTGAAGCACCAGTGTGAGGGTCTGTAGATGTTGACATACTTATCGGACACTTTCAGGAATCATAAAACTATGCAAAGTGTGTGGTAAGCCTATTAAAAACCACAGTGCAGACCTTAGTTTTCTTTTGTATTTGCCAGTAGAAATCCCAGTTTTATGGTAGTCAATAAACCCCTGTGCATTATAAAAGATGCGCTTTCGGGAAGTGAATTTATTCCTCATGATTTCAGGTCAAGCATCTGTAAAATGGAGGTAGTTCTTTGTGGGGCTGTAATAGGAGACTATTAATTAACATTTTAGGTAGAAAAAGCTGTTCCTATTCCAGTGCTATTTTGTTGTTTAATGGCTGTTAGATGCAGTGGTGTTAACTTCTCAAAGATTTTTCTGGTTTTTAGACAGCTAGGTCATGTGTTCTCTCTTTGTGCAGAAATGCTGTTTCACTGACAGTCATTAAATAATGCCTCTTGTTTGTGTCTCACCAGGTATTGTGGAAGACTACAAACCACCGTTTTATGACTTGGTTCCAAATGATCCCAGTTTTGAAGACATGAGAAAAGTGGTCTGTGTAGATCAGCAAAGGCCGAACATTCCCAACAGATGGTTCTCAGACCCTGTAAGTGGGTGTGCCTGTGGGTGGTTTGCAAAGATACAAGGTGACCTTTCTTCTTTTGAAATAAAGTCATGAAAGTTATTTTCAGTTATCACTTGAAATTGAAATGGTCTCAGTGCTACTTGTCGGGAGCATTACATGTACAGATTGCAGGAGCATGCTGGCATGGACCTTTATGTTGGAGCAGGAAGAGCAAATTTAGTTGGAGTAGTAAGCAAACCTGTGACTATGGAGCCTGAGCTATTCACTGATTACCCTTTTAGTAGCATGATTTAACAATAATTATTTTAAAGCTACTCTTTGTATGTTGTTTTCTCTCAAAGGGATTTTTTTTTTTTAAGGAAAAAGTAGCCTGTGTAGAACTTTCTGTGGCTTTTATAAGCATGCAGTTTAGAACAGAATTTTGGTCTTTCTCCTGCCTGCAGGATAAGGGATTTTTTTTCCTTTTTGAAAGGCTACTGCTGAAGTTTTTCTTCATCAGCACTGGACTCTCCAGGTTGACCAGTTCTTGTTCCTTATTACTGAAGCTGTGGAGGTCAGGTTGAATTTGCATGGTTGGCTAGGGCCAGCTAGTAGGAGAGGTTCCAGCTATATGGTTTTGGTTGTAGAGCTGGCTACACCGGCCAGCTGTGTCTCATAGCCATTTAAAGTTGTACAAGGCATGATGAATTCTGTACCTTGTCTGGCTTCCTTCATCAATCTTGCTGGAGTCAGTTTCATTGAAAAGAGATTCTGTGGAGTGTTTTCTTAATTAGGAAAAAACCCAAAACTCCATTGTTTTAAATTATGCTAGTTTGTTACTCCAGCCAGTCCATTGTCTAGTTATTCTCTGGGTTTAACCAAGTTATCAGACTTGGGGTTTTTCAACACGTATAAGCTCTCCGTACATCCTGAAAATGGAGTATTAATAAGGCAATTAAACCCAATCTAGTAGTTTCTTGGCTTGTTATTTGTGGACTTAATATGTGTTTTGTGTTGTGTATTTTTTTATTCTTCCCAGACATTAACATCTCTTGCCAAGTTGATGAAAGAATGCTGGTATCAAAATCCATCAGCGAGACTAACAGCCCTGCGAATCAAAAAGACTTTGACCAAAATTGATAATTCCTTAGATAAACTGAAAGCTGACTGTTGACCTTCTTCTTGTGGTGCTCTCCTGATAGGAAGGCGTTTGTCTGGTTCAGAAGTAGTCTGGACAGACAGTTTATACGATTGGTCCCCATGTGGCTACTTATAGAGGCAGAAGTTCTTACCAAGCCATCTGTGTGGGAGACATCGGAACCATATGAACTTTGCTCAGTGACTGCAATGGGCATTTCACAAATGGTCAAGCTATAAGGACTCACGCTGGATGTACTGTTGCAAAGGTAGTGGCCTGAAGGAAGACAGAGAAATCCTAAGACAAGATCAGGGCATTAAATAATGGCTTTGAACAGCTCTTTTTTTTTTTTTTTTCTTTTTTTTCTTTTTTTTTCTTTTTATTTTTTTATTTTTAATTCTCCTAATCACTCCCAGGGCAAACACATGGAAGTGGTAAATTTTAATCAGCAATATTGCCTGTGCTTCTCTTCTTTATTGCACTAGGAATTCTTTGCATTCCTTACTTGCACTGTCACTGTTAATTTTAATGACATGACTTGCCAAAAATATGATTGGCTGTACACTACATTGATCGATGCCTGAATAATAGGAAATGAATTTGGTAAACTGAAAATGTAACTGTCAGATTTTAGCTGCATTTTACATGTGTACTGATGTTTACAATAACGCTGAACATTAGGAACTTCTCGTTTATACAAAACTTGCAAATTATTTATTACTAGTGCACTTGCCAGTTTTTTAAACTGTAAAATAAGTGCATAAAGTTAAAGCTTATTTTTATGTGGCCTCTTTCATGATTTCTTACACAGATGTTTTTGTAACACAGTATAACCTGAAACATAAATTGTTTTCTGTATTATCATATTACAACTTGATAGTCACATTTTTAAGTGCTTCACATTTGTAGGTGTGTGGTCTGTAACATATTTTCAGTTCAAATACGGAACATATATATAGCCATTACTCACATGACGTTGTGTCTAGTATCTTACTGATCTAGAAAAGGAAAGCTATGGAAGAATTAACTAGAATTTTAGGTCATGAATGCTGTGGGGAAAATGCATTTTATTTCTTCTAAGCTATATAATATGCATTTAAACTCTGCCAGAAAAATAACTATTTTGTTTTAACCTACTTTTTCTATTTAGTAGTTATTTGTATAAATTAAATAGAATGTTTTCAAGTCAAACAAAAGTGTTTTAGTTCTCTTACTGCCTGTCAGTAACAAAGGTGTACTAATGCAGCAGTGAGTATTGCCAGTCGTGCTTGCAGGTTGAATAGAGCTGGTCCAGGTCAATACTGGGTGGAACACCAAGGGACTGAAGCTGTTAACAGTTGTTTGTTTAGGTGTGTTTTTCCTGTGCCAAACTGGATCTCAAAATAGTACAGCAGGGAGCTGGTGTGCTCTCCTTACATGTGACATCACCCATGTCCATACAGTCCTCCCAAAGCATGTCTTCTTGCAGGAGGAGGAATGCCATCTCCTAGCGTTATGGGGAATAACTGAGCTTTGTACAGAGAGAACTGTTTTCTCTGCCCATACCTCTTGATACTCTTATTTGTTATGCCAAGTGGAAGAGTAACTAGGAAGTGACAGTGCCCTTTCATCCTTCATAAAGAACCCCTTTTTTCATGGGCTTGACATCTTCCAGGTAATCTAAGGACCTGAATAGTAATCAGTCATTCAGACACACTTCCTCTCTGGGTTAAATTTCTCCGAGGTTCAATTCCTCTGAGGTTCCCTTCTGTGCTTTAAGTCCACCAGGTCCTGATCTCCTGTTTCTCTATAACTCTTCCTTCTCAGCTCCAGTCTTCCTTGCCTGACTCCAGCCAAGTGGCATACTTTTATGTTTTCTGCATTTCTGGTGTAGAAATGGCAGCCAGGTTTGCAGAGCATGTACTACATGGAGCTAAGAGTCAGCATGGTACAGTCACTCTTCAGAGCAGACTGAATTGATACCAGTTGCTGGGTCTCTTAATTATATTTGAAGAGAATCTGAGCAGATGCAGTGCTGAAAAAAAGAACCCTTAAGAAAAGCAGTATTTGATTAGTTGTTCTTGTTAGGTTTTAGTAGGAAGTTAGAGGCTCTGTTGCCTGAATGCATTCTGGTTTGCTTTAAACTGATTTGTGTATGTGATGCACTCTGAGTTAACAGTGCTGTAGCTGCAGCCCAAGAGGGACAGCATTTCAGTGCCAACATGGGCAAATCAGTCTGTTGGAGTAAGAGAAGTATCAGAGAAAGTAACTAGTGACAGTTACAACTGCGAATAAGTATCTCTGTTGGTGACAGTTTTTTGATACAGAGCATTGCTGAAGTTCTAGGTACCTGGTGCCTGTGTATGTGTATTTCTTTCACTGTATTTACATGATGGAACAGGCATCAGTTTTAACACAAAAGGGGAGTGAGACAACCTCCTGCAGGGGTTCCAGGCTGCTGCAGTGCTCAGAAGTGAGGACAGGTGGGGATGTCTGGACAGTGGAGGGAGAGACAGGAAATGGCTCCAGCAACAGACGGGGACAGAGCCAGAGGTGGAAGTTCAGTGTGCAGTGATTTTTGAAGTGGCTAGTGAGGGCTTTTTTTTTACTTGGAGTTTTCACATCTGCAGCATTTTCCAGCACCAGGTGGTGGAGGAGAGACACGATCTGTCATGCTGATGATTAACAACAATTCTGGCCATGTTGGCTGAATTTGCAGTGCCTTTCTGTAATGCTAAGGTACTGAGTCACAGCATCTGACTAGATATTAGGGAAGATGGTCATGTTAAATGCTTGAATCCATCTCCTCTCTCCGTTGTAGCATCTTCTGAAAAGTAGGACATAGCTTCAGGTTGGAAACAGCTCTGTATACTCCATAGCGGTTTACTGTGCCCCATCTTTAAATCCCTCCCGTGATGTTGACCACCGCTTCCCTGGGCAGCATGCTCCAGTGTTTGCCAACTCTTTCAATGAAGCCATTTTTCCTCAGATCAAATCTAAACCTCCCCTGGTGCAACTTTAGGCTGTTTGCTCTCATCGTATCACTTTTTACTTGGGAGAAGAGGCTGACCCCCACCTCTGTACGGCTTCCTTTCAGATAGTAGTAGAGAGGCTTAACAAACCCACTTCCGTCAGCTGCTCCTCACGACACTTGTGCTCCAGACCCTTCATCATCTTTGTTGCCCTTCACTGGGCATGCAAGGGAAAACCAACTACAGGATAAAAACACAAACCGTAAAAGCATTCAATAATATCCCATTTATCCCCTGTTAGGTGAAGAAGATTAAAGAAGCAAGCCATTGGCAGAGTAAAAAATTCAGTCCATCAGTGTGCTACACAACGTCACTTTCATTGGTGCAGCTGCTTCCTTTTGCTTGTCAAAACATTCAGGGATTATGTTAAAAACAATTCATGTTCATGCCTTGCTAATGAAGTATTTTTGATCCCAGCTTTGACTGAACTATTTGAAATGTTAACTAAATTATTTTTAATTAGGTGACTATTTGGCAAACTTGAGTCAAGCAAATTGAGTGGAAAATAATCGTAAGTAATTTCTTACCCCTGGAGTTAGGGATAAGTCATTCAGCACTTTGCTTTTCTAATGTATATTTGCTACTGAGGATAGTGGAGGTTTGTGCTTTCAGGAATCAGCAGAAATGACAGTGTTGTAAACAGTCCTTTGGGAACTAGAGTGTGGTGTGCCTGAAAGCAGAGAAGGAAAAACTCTGTGACAGCCACTGAAGGATTGATTATGTGTGGTCTGTGTTATTTAACCTCATTTTTGGGTGTCTGGACAGTCAGGAGAAATTGGTTGCTGCTTTTCCCCTCAAGGCGTCAAGGTTTTGGCAGTGTACGCGTGGGAGTTTCCAAGTGATGTGTATGAAGGTAATACCCCCATCCCTCGTGCTGTTTTTCTAGCATGTTTATTAATCAATGTTCCTCTAATACCCCCATAAGATCTAATCTAAAGAGTTCTGGAACGCTTATATATAATATGCTGCATTAACGCTGCATTTATTACTATGGAGATGGCACAAGCAGTTCCGTAGTTGAATTATTCATGTGTCTGGCAGATTTGCACTGTGCACAGCCAGTATGGATCTGGGGTGCTGTCATTAGAACAGTGCCTGGCCATATATCAGAGCCCTGTGAAGAGGAGGCCTGAGTAACAGTACTTGATTCAGCTGTCCTGTTTATAGGTATTGACTGCCTGCCAGTTACAGGAGGAAGGCTGGGCAAAAAAACAGAGGTACTGTAGAGGGAGGGGGGGCAGGGAGGTTGTTGCTTTTTTGTCTCTATTTCTCTTTCTCATGTGCTGGAGACTTGTTGCTTACTGGTTAGGAATGCATTGCACTTTGAGAAGTGGGTGGGGACAGCTGCCTGAAGCAGCCCAAGGCCAGCAACTCAAGTTAGTGTTGTGGTAGTGAAGTCACTGGAGGCTTCCTCCCACTTGTCTGTAACTTTTCTCGTGAGTCTTCTGGGCTGGAATTGTCCAAGAAAAATCTATATTGGGCTTGCAGAATTTTTAACTTACCTGGATTAAACTATTTTGGTAAGGAGGGACAAGGAGGAATTCTCTTCCTGCAGGGTGAAATGGCAGCTGTGCAGAAAGATCAGCCTTGGCATAGTGGTTGGCAGGGGAGAAGGGAAACAACAATTTACAGGTGCTGTGCCATTTATTGAGAGAGAAGTTAAATCTTTCTCATACTTGGAATTTTTTTTTTATGTTTTAAGCTAAAATTCATGTGAGAAAAGCAAGCATTTTGTCAACTGTAAGAGCTAATGGTGTGCTATGACTGGTACGCTCACCTGGGAATAGCACGTTTGCTTTATTCCCAGTTTGAAGGAAGAAAAACCCACCATGCTTCTAGTGCCTGAACCAACAAACTGTGCCATGACACAGGCCAAAGCACGCCAGGAAAAGCAACGCACAGCTGTACATGGTTTACATCAGTCTCTCCTCATCATGGTGGAAGAGGGGCTGCAAGAGAGACCTCCGGAAAACGTGAAGGAGAAGCTGGAATGTTCTCTGTGGAAAGTGCACTTTCTCACTGGTGACGGACTCATCTTGTTAAAAGAGCTGTGTGAAGTCTGCAAAAGGGATCTTCCAATGGGTACGGGACATCTGCTCACTGGGCCAACCTGTTCTATGCCAGCCAGACTGCTCCGAGGTTGAGGAGCATGGTCCTTGTGGGGACGATGGCCTGCAAAATGATACACCAAAGTGCCTGCCAGCTATCAGCCTTGGGAGACTCAGTTATCTGGGGCATTTTTGTTGGTGGTGCTTTTTTGTTGGTTTTGTTTTTTTGGGGTTTTTTGGGGTTTTTTTTTGGTTTTTTTGTTTTTTTTAAAGGTGTCCCACTTTCCGCCACAGTCATTGCCATGTGTTGCTCTGCGTGCAGTGGCGTTTGTCCCAGCAACATGTCTGAATCGGGGGGTGTAGCCCTGGCACAGCAGCATGTCCTGTTCTCCAGTCTGGTGTAGCTCCTCAAGGACTTTCTTTATACTTACAGATCTAATAAATATCTCTGCTTGTTCTTGACCAAGATGTTCCTACTGTATATCTGTGGCTGGGTCAGCAGCGCTGTTCAGCCCCCATGGGCTGTGCTTCCCCTGACCTGGTGCAAGGCAGGGGGTTTCACCGGATGGGGAGGCTGGTGGAGGCCATGGCTTTGCTGGAGGGTATGTGGGGTGTGTGGGATGTGCAGTGCCCCTGGGAGCAGAAGAGGGAAGCATGCCACAGGAGCTGCTCTGTCCTCCTCCCTGCTGTGTGGTCAGCTGCTTGTGGGGCTTGGGCCCATGCTTCAAAGGGCCTCGTACTGGCATGTTTCATCTTTGTGAACTGCATGAGTGATGAAGCAGCTGATTCATAGATGATGTGAGGTGGGTTTTAACAATTACCTAACACTGATAATTACTAATTCTGTCTTTACAACTGCAGTCACTATCAAAATGCCAACCACATTTTCCAGTGCAATGAATGAGGGCTTCACTGTCACAGAAGCCCTGAGCTCCTAAAATCACTAACATTCGGATACTGGCATCAGTTTTAGCAGCTCCTTGTGTTTGTGATAATGCTAAAATCTGTTCCTTTTAACAAGTGAAAAGCTGATGCTGTGTCCAGCCTCAACACCTGTATATTTTTAATCTTCCTGTAACTATCTGTGAAAGCTCTAATTTTTTGTTCTTTTTTGGGGGGCTTTCACAGCATCTAGAAGGAGCCAGCACACTCTGACCTGGTTAACTTGGGTTAAAACTGTACTTTAGGAAAGGGAGGGAGAGGCCACTTGTTACAGTACTATAAAGCTTTCAGGTCAGTCCAGAGTTGATGCTACACTTAATGGCTGCTTCTTTCGACTGATTTAAAGATATCAGGTGGAGCAAAGCTGCAATTTTTGTCCCTTGCCAATGTAGAAGTGTAAAGTCAGGGTCTAGTCCTGGGAGTTGCATCAGGATTTTACCTGGTCTCCATGTTTTCCTACTCACTTAAACTGCAGGAAGAGCTTTCAAATGTGTAGCTCACTGGGGTGTGTGACCTCCAATAGCCAACTTGCTAGCCAGGGTCAGTCTGCTGAGTGCCTTTGGTTCTCCCCATTTGTGCACACAATACAACAGAGCCTTAGTGCCATTGTTGGAAGTGGGGGTGTCTGTTCCAGGTTTTCCAGATGCACATAATCATACAGGTGTCAGCAGTACTGGGAAGTTTTGCTGAGCACTCTGCTTGTTTGTACCCACAGTAGCTCGCCTGTGTGGTCTTGCCAGGGTTTGTGAGCTGGGCTGGTGTCCCGGAGCTCTGAGCTCTGGCCGGATCCTTGAAGTGCCCATGAGGTGTGGAGTTGGGGCTGGGCAGGGCCTGGGAATGCCACAGGCTCAGCCCTGTGCAGCCCAGACCCTCTGGACCTCAGGACATGCTGCTGTTCAAGTGTGCCTGCTGGTCCCCACTCCAGCAGCTTCACTGGGATATGTGTGTGACCTCTGAGGGCTGCAGCAGTTCTCTGCATTGAGTGTTGGGGTAGGCACCCTGTGGCAGAGCTGCATGAGTGTCTGATGCCTTGCTCCCCTCCACAGCCCTTCCCAGCCTAATCCACTCCTTTCTGTGCTGGCCATGGGCACACTGGAGCCCATCTGCCACCAATTCTGTCTCCTCCTTTCCAAACTCCCCCTCTGTATCTGTTCCTCCCTCACCTGTCTGGGAAGTTGTCCTTGTGCCTGGACAACTTCTTGAAGGCAGTACCTTAGGCAGTGCCTGCCTTCCTCTGATCTCTGTGAACTGCTTTTTCCCTTCCAGGCTGAGAAAAAAGCTGTGCGTCAGCTATGGAGAGCTGTGCCAGAAAGAAATCACACTTAAGTAGGCCAGGAATGGTTTTTGTTAAAGATATTAAAATCTGCAGTCAACTTGTTCCTTTGATCTTAAAAGATCGTGACATACTTGACTGAAGCTCGATGACTGTTGCTAACTAGATTCAAGGACTTTGCATCACACCAACCTCTTCCCCAGAGGTCTCTGCAGCAGTCTTCTCCATTTTCACCACCTGAAAACCCCCTACCCCAAATACCATAAATATTTCAGATTCACAGCATAGATCTCTTTTTATTCTTGGAATGTTCTTCTGGAAAACCTGAGGCTTTAAAACCTACCCAAGGTGGCAGGGGGGATAGAGAACTGTTGGATGCTAGCCAGGAACTGGCAAAAATAGCTAGCGCATTACATTGCCTACCTCCAATAAAGAGAATATCTTTAATATAAGTGCTGAAAAGGAGGAAATTGGGAGGAATAAGGATAGTGGAACTGCTAATAGAGAAAGCTTACCATAACTCAGTGTGCAAAGAAGCTGCAAAATAAGGAGGGAAAAAGAATGCCTACCCATTTATTCTTGTTTGACTGTTTACTGTACATGGATCATGCAGTCCTTAGTGCATGGAGTTAAAATTAGCTTAATATTTGTCATACACTTGAGCTGTTTAAGAAATGTGGAACGCAAGCAACAGTGCTTTCTGTCAGGAGTTCAAGTACTGACCATGAACACCCCTACCTTTTGTTCCCTTGGACATTTCTAGCAATTACCAGTGGATGGTTCAGTTTTCCTTTTGCTTTTCCTCATGAATCTTCTGTCATCTCCCTCCCCTGCAAGGTGGTTCCTAAACTGGGCCTCCAGGAGCTCCCCATAGAAAATCACCTGCATAGCCCTGATGCCCAGTACACGCTGACTGACCCAAAACCACGGTTAGTGGTAGGAAGACTACAAAATGGTGTGCTCTTGTCCATACTGGTATAGAAAGAACTGGTGAGGACATGTCTCGAGAACATCCCCAGCACTGTTTGCCTCTGAGCAGTGGTCTCTCTGCTTGCGCTTTTCACTGGTGATTAATGGATGAAAGGTCAATGTTAGGTTGGGCATGAAGCAGAGCACAAGCTAAAAAGCTGGTCTGGGCTTAGCTCATGTTTCACACTTAACGCTGCAGAAGGCAACAAAGATGAGCAACGACCAAGTGCCTGAGTCAGCAGCTTCATCATGCTCTGGCTCTGCTGCCATTTTCCTTGCAGCAACTGCTGTCTCAGCACCAGCAGTATCGTGAGGAGGAGGTGGCACGGTCAATGCTGGGATGGTGAGAGGAGGAATGCTGCCAGTCATCCCAAGAAACAGAGGTAAGGAGCAGAGTGGGCACTTCCATTACAGAATTAACTGTTTAATCGCACTAAAGCTTGCTCTTTAGACACTTCTTATGTCTGAATGATGCTAAGATGTTCTGAGAAGTTCCATTGTTAACCTCCTCATCAAGAAGGCACCTGCTCAGGTTCATGTGAACTTTTCATATAGATTTATGGGCTACTGTTTAATAGATCTTTAAGGTCCCTTCCAACCCATTCTACAAAGGTTCTGGAGCTGTAGAAAGCAGCGTTTGGGGAGAGGGGGTAGGAGTGGTGACTAAGGAACTGTAAAATGGTTCTTGGAACAGTTTGGGATTTTTTTGACTCTCTTTCTAATTGCTATGGTCAGCAATATAATGTATTTACAGGAATGTATCATTCTGATGGCAGTTTCTTTAAGGTTTCATAGCATTTTTGGTTGAACAGTGGGAAACAAACTGCAAGACTTTGTTGCAAGATAAAAGAGATAGCTCTGTAGTTAGAACACTGACCTGGGATGTAGATGACCAAAGTAAGTGGTAACTACTGATGTGCTGGCTGTTCTGGGATGTCCATAGATTTTGTTTTGCTTGCACAAAATTTCAACAGGTCTCAGTGTTGTCCTGATGTGGAGCAAAACAAGTTACAAAATAAGATTCTTGTTTTCCAGCCAGCCCTAGAAGTACTTCCAGCTGGCAATTGTTTTTATGGTGTTACCCATTTCCAGAGACTCTTAAATCCCCAGGATACACTATTTCTGTTCTACTATGAACCATGCCATGCAAACATCTAATTTGGGAGCACATCTGCCTCACAATACCTCGAAGTGTGGTGGGTTTTTTTTTTCCATCCCTTGTTTTGTTGTTTTTTCGGTTTTTGCTGGCATTTGGTGTGTCAGAGTCCTGATGAAGTTTAGAGACGAAGGGTGAAGGATCAGTGATTGTGGATAGCTGGGGACCCAAATCTGCAATCACTGAATGCTCTAGAAACACAGTAAGATGTGAGTAACTGGCTTTTCTCCCCCTCTCTGCCCTTAATGTGCTTTTTAGTAGATCCTGAAGTGCTGTTTCAACCAGTGACCCATTAATACAAACCTCTGCCTCAGCTCAGATGTTTTCAGCAGGAGCTGCTCCCAGCAACTGCGTGAGTGAACCCCAACTGTTGGCATTGGGAGGAGGAGGGGAGGGCACTCACTGCTCTTCATTCTCACTTCCACAGGACTAGAACATACATAGAGAATTCTACTTCTAAATCCCAGAAGTTCCATTTGAATTCAGGTGTTGTACTTTGTACTCTTACTGTATCTCAAAACAGTTCACCAAATTTGTGGCTGTTGAGCAACACTGGTAACCTGAAAAAAACCAACAGAACAAGAAGAGGCCAGTGTTCACAGGATTTAAGCCCATATGCTGCTGCCTTAACAGTAGGCTTTGTTACATATCATAGTAAACTTAGGTACTTTGTAAACAGGAGCTGTGGTTGAGGGCTGGAGGCAAACAAGATAAGCAGTATGGAGAAAAGGGTTGAGAGAATTTAAATGGGTTCAGTGGTTTTTTGTTTCATTGGTTTTGTTTCTTTGGGTTTTTTTATTCTGCATCAATAGGAGCTATAATGCCATTTATTTACATGACGCCCATTGAAGGTGGTTAAAACCTGGCAGTTTGAAATGCATCGTTCCAGATTTCAAAGATGCCATATAATACCAAACACAATATCATGTAAAGTGCCCAGACAATTAATTTTTCAATGGCCTAGATGGAAACAAAAGGTCTCAAGTGTGTTTTGAAGACAGACAGCATTATCAGTATTGAATCATATGAACCAGTTTAATACAGATAACGTTGACAGCATTGCCATGTGATGTGTGAAAAAGCTGGATAGAGCATTTGGCATGAGAAGTATGATGCAGCAGTATGATTAGTATTCTGACGCACTACTTTTCTTTCATGAATACAAATATAAATGAAGGGGGAAAGTGGGAGAAACTTGTTAGATATTTATATATACTGCCATTATCTGTATTCTAAGTGGTAGGGATTGATTTGTGTCAACAAGCCTTACAATTTCTAGTAGGTATGTATTGAGATCCTAAATAAGGTACTCTGGCTTTGGCATACAAGTATCTGTAATGTTGGTTTTCATAAACAAGTCTTCATTCACTGGAATTATTTAGTCCATCAGTCCACTACTCTACTAGGATTCTCATATATGTGTGTGTATACATATGTATATATAAGGTTTGTGTGCCTAAACTGGTATTTAGTTGGTGTTTAGACTTGACTTACTGATGAAGCATCTGTTCAGAATAGTAGAAGTAACATTGTCTGGAACAGCGGGGTAGGCTCGTGGCTGGCGCCAGCTTTAGAGACGACATTCCCACCCCTCTGTTCTCTTCCCTCTGTGTCCTATCTGCCAGAAGATTAGGCAACCTGTCCCAGGCAAAATGTCTTACTTGGGACAAAAGTACCATTTTTTTTGTTACTGGGTGTCTGGTAACTTTTCCTGAGCTCAGCAAATCTCTTCTAAAATGAAGCCGTCTCTGCAAGTCCCTACATCAGACTGAATGAGTCCAGCCTTTGACAATGCAGTGGTCACTATTCACTGAATGGTTTGAAATCCCTTTGGATGGGCTGCTAATTAACAGGTCTATCAATTTTCTTGTGATATTTCCTCACTCTTGATGTGCACACTGTGAATAAAACCAAAGTTTTTGAACTATGTGAATATATAAATTTGGTAAAATAACACATATAATGTAACCTCCTGGAGGGGGTTGGATAGATGCAACCTACATCCCTACTTGTTCCAGCTGGTGGATGCTACATTCAGATGGATAAATCCTCTTCAATTTGAGTGGAGTTTTTCCTCTCCACTTCAGTGGATCTAGATTTATTTTTCACTGAAACTTTCGTGACTCGATGCATCATCAGTGTTCTATCATAACTCAAACCAAAAAAAAAAAAAAGAAAGACTGGTTGGCTTCCCCCCCCAATCTAGTTATCATTTTAATAAGCTTTTTCATGTAATTTGTCAGTAGCGTATTAAAAGTAATTTACTGCTTCTTGTGCAGGGTTCCATGGCACTGACGTTATAGATGTTACGTGTTAGCACAAGGAGCCCCGGGAAGGGGCTTCTCCTCAAGCAGTTATACCCCTGCTCTTCCACAAAACTTGCTGCAGAGCAGTGTGTCAAGGATGGCATCATGGGATGCATTTCTGTTCCTTGAGGTGCACTGAGGGGGCTTTGTCCAAAAGTTCCAATTTTACCGTAAGTGGTATTTCTTATATGAGCACTTCCTTTGCAAAATTATTTTGGTTTTAATTATCATCCACTTGTGTCTGTTGTTCCTGATGCAAATCTGCCCACCATGGGTCTTGTCAAGAAATGAAGATAAAAATGTTCTGAAATGGAGCATGTTCCATGCAGCAATAGGTTTCTGTGAGTCTCCTCACCCTGAAAATGTTATATTGAACTGGGGATAGAAGATTGTTGGGGAAAGGGGAAAAACATTGAAATGAGAACTGTCATAGGAAATGGGAAGCCTGAAGGGGGTAAGGTTTCAATTCACCTTTTTCAATTTTGGGCAAGCTTGTGCTGCTTGAGAATTGCGTCCTGTGTTCACTCCTCTATGAAATAACGGGAGGATAGGATCATCCTGGTTAGAGATAGGACTTCTGAAGTCAGAACAACTGCACTTGCACACCTTTTCAGTTTTTCCTTCGGCTCTGCTGCTCGTTAGTTCTCTCACTGCACCATCATCAATGTCAGCAGCTACTGATGGTCTATCCTGCGGTGATAGACCACATACTAGTGTGATTTCCTTTGCTGGGTCAAATATCCATGTAGACTACTGTCTTTGTCCAACGGTATGAATGTAGAGCTGCCTGGCAGGCTGAATACAAAGGGAATATTGCAAATGAGTGTAACAGCGCTCTCACTAGAGCATCACTGACACCATCCAGCAGCCCCTGTTCCCTGAGCAAAGCAGAGAAACCCTTCTTCCACAGCGAAGCGAGGTATTAAATGAGAATGAAGGTTCTGGCTTTTAACCTGACTTGTTGGGTGCATAAAGTCTGAAGCAGAGTTATTAATGTAGTTCATCAGCAATAAACTATGCAACCATACTGTTTCATGCATGTTGTTGGAAAACAATCTTGTACATCATCTCATCCTGATGGTTTTGGTTAGATTTGGTCCAAATAAGGAACAAGAGTGCTCATCATATACATGTTCACTTAAAAGTGTATTCTAGACCAGCTGCCATTTTCTGGAAGGAACAGAGGTTTGATTAGACTTTGCTATGTAATAATATATTAATTGTAGGTAGTATTTCTTAGACTAGATGTGTTTAACTACACGATGCCTCCTGGTATCAATGAGTAAAGATAAACATGTGCACATATGTTATTGGGGATGGTGGGGAATTAAGGACTAGGAAGGAAGGGGTTAAGGTTGTTACAATACATAATTAAAATGGCAGACTTATTGTGGGAGGGTTTCATTGTTTCAATGTTTACGTATTACAGATTCTCAACTAAAAAAAAAGGTGCAATTATGCTAGTAGGTGTGAGAAGAAAAGGAGAAGCTAAAATATCCAACAAACGCTGAGCAAAATAATGCTTGAAAAAACCCTCAGTATCTGTCTTATTCAAGGAATAATGTAGATGCAGCTAAAAAATTGTTACAATGGGGAAAAGAACAGAAAACTGCAGACTGACATCTCCATGAACTTTTACATGAAAACTATGGTTCTGCCTTGTCCTTTGTCAGTGATTTGGTAGTGGCTCTATATTTGTGTGATGGAAGTGCAAGGGTTAACACTATCGAATCTCTGATAGAAATATGCCCAATACAAATTTATGTAATTTGTTGTCGGAGGTACATACAGACAAGTGGTTTTAGCTGTTTCTAACCGGAGCTCCATTTTGCTTCACTGCAAGGTCAGGCACTTTGCTTTTCTGAAAATCAAACAAAAAATTTGACTTAATAAAAACCATGGTACACCAAAGACAAACTAATTAGGACAAATGGAGTTCAATTTTGGAATTGCTCATGAGAACACGGAGCATGGCTCTTCTACTGTGCGCTGTGCTTCAGAGAAATTACCAAAGCGAGCAGCCAAGGCTGTTAACAACGGGATAGAAACAAAAGGAGAGGCTAGTCATGATAAAGAGTTGGTAATTAGTGTTCTCTTCCTCCCTTCTGGGAACATGCTCCTGGGATGGTGAAAAACCTGTACGCGTGTGTTAGCTGTGATGAACTGAGTTGTGCTGCTCCAAAAGAGAGTCTGGTAAAACCATTCACCATACACAAGAGCATCAGTGGGCAATCAGATGGTGAACTTGTCCACTGGCAGCATCAGGGTCACAGTGAAATACGTTTGTCACCATTACACCTGGTCATACTGAGTATATGTTTTTATAGATTTCGTCACTCCTCTCCAGCACTTGGGTACCAGCTGTCATGTTCTCATTGCTGGGTAAGAGATGAGTTTGGCTTTATCACCTGCTTGAAAGTAAGTTTACACATTAGATTTTCCAAAGGCTGTGAGATACAGAGAAAGGACGTACAGTAAACCCCTGGATTCTGCTCTGTTATTTTACTGGAAGGGAGAAGGTGTGGAACATTCTTCCTGCTGTACCCCTTCAAAGCTTGCAGTGAAAATGGAAAAGCCTTTCCATTTTATGTAGTGAGATGAAAAGTACATTTGGGGATTCTATTAAAATAAACAACTAACCATTTTTTAATCAGAAATGTTTATTTAAAGTCAGAATGGACTTTTCATTAAGAACTGCAAATTTCTTGTCATCTATAGACTTTGATTCTTGCTCTTGACAAACACAGGAGATACTGTTTTCTTCATCACTTCTGTGAAGTGTGAGCAAATGTGTTCTAGAGATTATTTTTAAAAACTGAAGAATAACCTTGTCTACTTTAATGACATAGTTAATAATTCTATGTCTTCATACAAAAAAGCAGATGTAATGATTACATGCTATGAACAAGAGATGAGTCTGAATGAGATATATTTACACTTTCTAGTAGCACTGAGCAAATGAAGTTCTGGTGTCCTCAACATAAAAAGGACATGGAACTGTTGGAACAAGTCCAGAGGAGGGCCATGAGGATGATCAGGGGACTGGAGCACCTCCCGTATGAAGATAGGATGAGAAAGTTGGGGCTGTTCAGCCTGGAGAAGAGAAGGCTGCATACAGACCTCACAGCAGCCTTCCAGTATCTGAAGGGGGCCTATAGGGATGTTGGGGAGGGACTCTTCATGAGGGACTGTAGTGATAGGACAAGGGGTAAGGGGTTCAAACTTAAACTGGGGAAGTTTAGATTGGATCTGAGGAAGAAATTCTTTACTGTAAGGGTGGTGAGGCACTGGAATGGGTTATCCAGGGAAGTTGTGAATGCTCCATCCCTGGCCGTGTTCAAGGTGGGGTTGGACATAGCCTTGGGTGGCATGGTTTAGTGGGAGGAGTCCCTGCCCCTGGCAGGGGGGTTGGAACTAGATAATCTTATGGTCCTTTCCAGCCCTAACTATTCTATGATTCTAAGTTATTTGTAAGCCTTCAAGAGGCGGGAAAGAAAATATGGATTTGCCAAGAACAGTGCTACATTTATCTGATTTTGTGAGAAAGAGGAGCAGTAGCTAGATGTTAGTGAGGATTTTCACATTGTGGCATTACCACAGGCAAGAGAGGATCTACCTGAAAGTAACATATGGCTGAACAGGTAGTTGTCAAGCCACAGTCAGAGAGCACTTAATAGCTCTGTGTTTTCAGAAGGGAAGGAGTTGCAAAATTTTTTCTATTATTTTATCACTTTGACACCCAAACCTGCATTTATTTTTTCTTATTAGACCTTGGCATGTGTTTTCTAATTGCTTTCCATTATTCATAAAGCAGTAAGGTATATAATATGATGCTGTGTTACGTTTCAATACAGTATTACGTATGCCTACAGTGTTTGCTATGAAATAATCAGCATGTTGAACTTGATCGCAGTAAGATGTTGTCATTCCCATTGCATTTAATTGATGATGGAGTGACACGGATGTCCATGGAAGGGGAAGAAGGGAAGAGAAGACCACGTCTCTACAGGCTGCAGTGACTGGGGATGCTGCAGCTTTTGTCCCCATGCCCCAGATGACGTCCCTTTGGTCTATATCTGCATGCACACAGAGTTGGAAAGGAAGGCAGTCATGCTTCACCTATGGCACGCATGTTGTGTGGTTCTCTTCCTTACTCCTGGGAAGGCACCTCCCTTGGATACACCTTTCTTATGGGAGTACTCAAGTCCTCAGTGGCACCAGTGCTCAGCTGGTCCAGGCCCTTCCACAGGAGCCAGAACAGCATTTTTCAGCTGCAGAGCTAATCGAGCACTTCCCAGGTAAATGCTTCCATCACTGATTTTTATTTCTGCACAGCTTGGCACTCCTCCTCTGGGGCATTTTAAAAGAATTTAGAGCGGTCTTACTTTTTCCAAAGCAGGTTATGATGGAGGTTTCAAGTCTCTGGCTCCCAAGTCAGCAGGAATGCCTTGCTGTGGTGCCTAAGCTCAGCAGGATGGAGTGGGAGCATCAGCATTTACTACTGGCACATTTGCCTTCACGTTATTTGGGCCTCCATTCTACAGGATCAGACTCTTAGTTGAACTGACTCCTAAATTAATTTGCTAATGTTAGCAGCACAGCATTGGAATGCCTTGAATTCCCAAATGCCAGGACCTTGCTGAAACTCCCTAATTACTATTGCCTTGGAAGAGGCGTTCAGAACAACAGTCGCTTAAACTTACCAAGTGAGCAAGTTGGAGGGAGGTGCTGTGTGATCCTAGAGTGGAGAAACATGTGGCATTAGGAGCTAGTAAAGGTGAAGACCTTGTGAATATGGCCTGTGTTGTGACCCTGAACAAATACTTAAGGAAACTTACATGAATAAAATCAATTGGTAGTAATATAACTTTTTCCCCTCAGGCATTTTGATGCAATTATGGAACCTCTGCCAGCACATTTGGAAATTCCAGGTAGGATAAGGTAGATTGCAAAAGGCTGATTTGACAAATGTCACTAACTTCAGCACTGAAAAAAAACTGGAAAAAGATCATTGCTAGGAATTACTGTCTAGGGAAATCTGAAAGGCTTATCAGAGATGTCACAATAATAATAAAGTATTGCATGGCAGTAATAAAGACCTAGAGATACATGCTACAATGTGTGGGAAATTGGGATCTTGCTAGTGGTTTTACTTTAAAATAAATATAGAGAAATGGGAGCATGTGCAACACCTTCCTGAAAGTAATTTAGGCCACATAGTCTGCTCCACTAGCACTTTCAAAAGAGACTTAATTATATCTTGATTTAGATTTCATTGATTTATTTTTATGATGGTACATGTAAGTACTACTGAGCATTCAGGGTTAAATGCTGCAAACGATGTCACAGTGGTTTGTAGAGTGTAAGAGAGCTTTCTTGGATGCTTGTGCTATCCAGGCTGTAAGGAGATGATGGAGTTTATGAGGGTCTTGATGAAGAGTAGATTATAAGACATTGAATGAATGCTGAAAACACTTCAGAATTTTGCTGTTTGTGAGGAATTTGGCATAGCCTGATGAAGCAACCAAGGGGAAGAATTCTAGATTCCTAGACAGGTTTGGGTTAGAAGGGACCTTTCAAAGCTCATCCAGTTCCACCTCCCCTGCCATGAGCAGGGACACCTTCCGCTTGACCAGGTTCCTCTAAGCCCTGTCTGACCTGGCCTTGAACACTGCCAGGGATGGGGCAGCCACAGCTTCTCTGGGCAACCTGTGCCAGTGCAATTCTTCCTAATACCTAAATGTTTCCTCTATCAGTTTAAAGCCATTCTTCCCTTGTTCTGTTACTACATGCCCTTGTAAAAAGCCCCTCTCCAGCATTGTAGGCCCCTTTAAGAACTGGAACGCTGAAGAACACTAATGTGCATTTGGGAAAAAATCGTAATTAAAACCTGAGGAGGAGAAGCCGTCATTTCTTCTGAGCTAGCTTTCCGGTTACCTTCCTTTGGGACTCCCAGAGGCTGTCATGGTGAACCAGGAGGACGTGCAGCGAGCGATGAGTCGGTGCCAGCCCGGGTTTCTCCTGGCAGAACCGGGGAGCGGAGCTGAGCCTGCCCCCAGCGTCCCTTCCCCTCCGGACCCACGGCACCGGAGGAGGCCGAGCAGGACATACGTGGGGCTCCGGGCGGGGCAGCACCGGCCCCCGCCCTGGCGGGGAAGGTAAGCGCGGGCGGGGCTGGCCGGGCCGGGCCCCTCCCCGCTCCGCTATAGCTTAGCTGTCGCCGGCGGCTCGGGGCGGGCAGCTGCCGGCGGGGCGGCGCCCGGCAGCAGCGGCAGCAGGATCCGTGCCCGCCGCCGGTGCGTGGCCATGTGGCGGGCGCCCAGCTCCGTGCTGCGAGTGGCCCTGCCGCTGCTGGGCGCCGCCGTCTCGCTGTGCTCAGGTAGGACCGGCACCGGGAGCGGCACCGGGCGCGTCCCGCCTGCCACTTTCGGCAGCCGGGATGCGTGGTCGCCGCTGGGCAGGGGTGCAGCAATCGCTGCGCCGAGCGTCGGGACCCTTTCCCCTTGCCCCGGGACCTTCCCGCACCCCGGGTGCCCCCGCCCCGCCGTGCGCCCGTTGCTCGACAGCTGTGCCCGCGCCCGGCCGGGTCAGCGCTGTTTCTCGGGAGGTTAAGGAGCTTAATGCATTTCATTGTGACCGACGTGTCCGCGCAAGAAGTGGGTCAGCTGGGATTTACGGGGAATAACCAGCCCGGGGCTGGCTCCAGCCCACGCCGGTTTGAGCCCTGCACTCTTAGAAGTTAATCCCAGAATGGTGAGGGTTGGGAAGGACCTTAAGATCATCCAGATTTCGATTGCTGGGTTCTAGAAAGTGCACCCTGGTGGATCTCCCCCCGAGGGCGTTCGGGTGTGCACCCCACGCTTTGCTCGTGCGCCCGTAGCTCTGCTTGGTGCTTCAGAGGCGACTTCGTCGAACTGAGTGCCCTTGGTCATGGTGAGAAGCTCTGGCATCTGCCCCGTGCTGGGTGTCCTGTGGGGCTGCCCAGGGCGGTATGCCCCATCCTGTCTTCCCAGCAGGACACAGGGATGGATGGGACAAGGTTCACAAGTGTTGGAAGCTTCGGGCAGGGGCATGAAACACACAGTGTCTAAGTTCTTCCAATACAGGTTCTTCTCTTGCACAGCAGGTGCTATGAAACATTTCATTCACCTCAATTTTTCATTTAAAACCCAAGCCTGTGCTCTCAAACAGTGCTCTGTAAACCAGCAGTTAGGCAGCATAGGATAGAATCTTTCAAATATATATCTTTCATTAGGTTTACTCTAATTTACTTTTCTCTCAATGTTTTCACTCCAGGAGCTTCTTGGTGTGATGCTCATTACACTCTTGCAGAGAGGGGTGGTCACGGCTCCAAGCTGAAAGGAAGGACTGTGCCCACCCCCCATCCTAGTGCTCATATAATCCCTTCTTTTGGAAAAAGAGGAGTAAGAAGGCTCTGCTGTTGATGTTTGAAGTACTTCTATAAAGTATTGTACATCTGGTAAATCTTTATTTCCTTCAAAGGGTGTCAGACCTGATCTATCTGAGCTCCGTATGTTTGTCTCAGCTTTTATTATTCAAGCTTGGAAGTGAAGCACAGATACAGACAGCCCCATCCTACTCAAGGGTTTTTATGCTTGAATTGAACTAAAGCATCACCAATGCTGTGACCATTACTACTTCCCTCTGGAGATTATTCGGTACACTAATGAGTCTCATTGGCTTTGATTATTATTTATATAAAATAGTCTTGCACTGTTTTGCCCTCTGAAATTTCAGTAGTACTGTCCTCTGTTTTTATTATCCCATTAGTTATCTTTTCAGAGTCTGGATTGGATAAGGGGGTGTGTGTATGGTCCAGGGTAGGAAGACGTCCTCTGCACACTTATGGCTCTTCAGAGGGGGCACTGAGGGGACTTACACATACCTAGGAACAGTCTTCAGGTCTTGAGCAGGGGTTGCTGTTGAGTGTAAAGTATTTAGCTGTGCGTCTGCTTGATTTACTGTATACCAGCTCACACTCCACTGCAAACCTGTCTGATCAGGGTATGTGACTAAGCATGCTCTGATAAGCTTTTTACCCCCTGTTCTCTGTCATGTAAGTGTGTCATGGTGCACCAGTATTCAGGTATGTTTGTAGCATTAAGGGGAAAGTATTTTGCTACTGAGGTGGTGAATCGCCCTGCTGTTTCCTGTCTGCTTACCTGTTGTGGGCTTCTCAAAATTGCTTCTCCCTCCTGGCTCTCACCGCTTTTGCTTTCCATCACCTCCATGTGTGCTGTATCAAAAGCTTTGCATGCTCTTCCATACTCTTCATAACATTATTTCGGGGAAGTAGCGAATACTCAGGGTGCTGTAAGCATTTCTAAATAAACAGGAATTGAGGGTGCATATTGCAGTAAGGAAGAATGTTGCTGTATCTGCTGGTGGCATGTTAGCCTCTTGTAGCACTCAACACTGAACTGCCTTGTATTTCTTGAGAGCCTTTAGGCACATGCTAAGTTTGTGAAAGTTTGTTTCCTACTTAAAAGCATTTTAATCCTCAGAAAGCAAACCATGAAAACTGTAAGCTACCCCTGAAGCATGGCAAAGATGCCTGTAGGTACAGTGAAATGGGTAGGTGTGGATCTTCACTGTGACCGTGGGAGTGCCAGGAGTTTGTGTAGCTGAAAGCACAGACACACAAAAGCAACGACTGCTTACAGCCAGGTATAATATAAATTGCTGTATAAAAGTGAGAAGCAAAATAGGTTGCTATTGTAAATTGCTACATAGTGATAAATATATGAAAATAGCATAAAATTGGACTGTTGCTATGTGAGTAGTAATATATTAAAGCAACTTTATCTTCTTATCTTTTTCATGCTGTATAATATCCCTGTACTGAGTTATAAACAGTTGCAGAAAATGCCCTGTGGATCTCAAGTCTGAATGTTTAGCTTACTGTTTATTCCAGTGTTTCGCATAGGATGTAAACTCAGGCTACAAGTCCAAGGTGTGTAACCCTCATGGCAATAGCTGCTGGTAATCGTTCGCTGTGCATCTGTGTACATGTGTGCTGCTGAAGGGTCCAGTGTGCCACATTCTGTGAAAAGCATCTTCGTTCCAGCTTAATCATTTGATTTGCTTAGTCCTCATTAACTGACAATATTGAAAAGCCTATGTGTTGTCAAGCACCAAAAATAGTACGTCTCTGGAAAGAAGTATGGCAGTAGCAAAGCAGTTGTACTTCACTGCACGATTTAATTCACTGCTGTGTGACAAATTACCAGTATGATGCTGTCTTCTCATTTCTGTGGGTCACTGAAGCTCTGTTTTCCTAGCTTTCAGTAAAAAGCTGTAAAAATAAATAAGCTTTAATGAAACACCATAGATGAGAAGCGCAAGTGTTTTATGGCCTGACTGTGATCTACCAGGGTGTCTACCAACAATTCACACAGATAAAAGACTGTATGTGGGATGAGTGGGTGTAATTTCACTTTGCTTTTTTGGAGTAGGCTCTAGATTCTTACCAGTTGTGTGCAGTGATTATTGTAGTCTGAAATCTGGCCACGATATTTTGTCACTCTTGAAGAGCGCTGCTGAAACAAGAGCAACACAGTTGCTCTCCACGTGCAGCAGGGGAGCCATTAATCCCTGTCAGGCAGGGAATGAGCTGCTGTGTGTGCCTGTTAGTTCAGCTGTATTCATGTTGGAGCATCTGATGAAGTCTGTCTTGGGTTACAGCATTGTGATGTCACAGCTTTCAACAAAAATCCCTAGGAAAAGGGGTCTTGGACATCCTGCTGAAGTCCCTTGGAGCCATAGTCTGCTACTACATTCTTTGTATCAGGTGCTGGGAGGGATAGGCTCAGGGCTTTTTTCCATGCTTATTTTTGTAGGCTAGAAATTCAGCTTCTGCATAGCTGGGAAGGTTCTTGTAACCTGGTAATTAACATAACCATGACATGAAAGTGTTGAGCAGTGTGCAGATAATAGGGAAGAGATATTTGGATAATAACTCCCTGTTCAAAAATGTGATTTCCTCTCTTGTAACTCAAGTGCTCTTAGGCTCTGAATTATCATGGTTCATCTCTAGCTATCGTGCAGAGAACAAAGCCCTAACTGAAGCCAGAGTTGGATACCTAAATCCAGATATTGTGAATACCCACTGAGAAGGGGGGTTACCTCCCCAGCACCTCTGGACATGTGTAGGTGAATCTGGGCACAGGCAAATCACTCCGGGGGTTGATGGTTTTGTCACTTTAGCCCATGTCCTGTACTGAGTGCTGTCAGAGGTGCTGCAGTCCCGAGGTCCCCCAAGATGAGAGAATTCTTCCATTGCCTTAGGGCTGAAGTGAAGTTTAACCATGCCAAGTGCAAGGTCCTACACCTGGGTGGGAGCAATCCCAGGCACAGCTACAGGTTGGGCAGAGAAGAGATTCAGAGCAGCCCTGCGGAGAAGGACTTGGGGGTTTTGGTTGATGAAAAAATGAACATGAGCCAGCTTCAGTGTGCGCTTGCAGCCCAGAAAGCCAACCGTATCCTGGGCTGCCTCAAAAGGAGCGTGACCAGCAGGTTGAAGGAGGTAATCCTGCCCCTCTACTCTGCTCTTGTGAGACCTCACTTGGAGTATTGTGTGCAGTTCTGGTGTCCTCAACATAAAAAGGACATGGAACTGTTGGAACAAGTCTAAAGGAGGGCCACGAGGATGATCAGGGGACTGGAGCACCTCCCGTATGAAGATAGGATGAGAAAGTTGGGGCTGTTCAGCCTGGAGAAGAGAAGGCTGCATGGAGACCTCATAGCAGCCTTCCAGTATCTGAAGGGGGCCTATAGGGATGCTGGGGAGGAACTCTTCGTGAGGGACTGTAGTGAGAGGACCAAGGGGTAAGGGGTTCAAACTTAAACAGGGGAAGTTTAGATTGGATCTGAGGAAGAAATTCTTTACTGTAAGGGTGGTGAGGCACTGGAATGGGTTACCCAGGGAAGTTGTGAATGCTCTGTCGCTGGCGGTGTTCAAGGCCAGGTTGGACAGAGCCTTGGGTGGCATGGTTTAGTGTGAGGTGTCCCTGCCCCTGGCAGGGACATTGGAACTAGATGATCTTAAGGTCCTTTCCAGCCCTAACTATTCTATCATTCTATGATTCTATGTAACCCTGGCTGTGCCAGCCCTCCATCAGAGGTGGCTGCATTTCACTGCCGGGTGTAGCGTGGGGAACGCCTTTTTCCAGAACAAGTGGTATTTGCAAGTTAAGTTTTTTCTTATGGAAGAGAATAGGAAAGGACCTACAACGATTGTCTTGTCCAACTGCCAGTATGCAGTTGGAATTCTATCTTTACCGTGCTTGGTTTGTCTTCAGTTTGATGGTGGCAAAAATAAATAGAGTGCACTCAAAAGTCAATGTTTCCTCAATTCTATGTTTAGCAGGAAGCTGATTCTGGGCGATCGGAGCAGTATTTGCACAACTTGCGTCCCTCTCACTTCACCAGCAGTACACATTTTCAGTCTGACATAAAATGGGGCAAAACCACCATCAGTTAAGTAAAAGGGATGTTTCAGGTTTCCAGATTATTTGAAATATGCTCTTCTTAGTACAGCAATTTGAAAGCATTCAAATTTGCATCTTAAAAATAGAATTTCATCTTTCAGTACCTACCTATGTTTTTGTGAAAAAAACTGTATTTAATTAGAGGGGAACTGCGTGGCAATAGAAAAGGCAGTCAGTGTCATTTCCTGGATGTAAAGTACCTTGTCTGACTCTTTTCAGACCTTGGCTTTATTCAGCTTTCAGTGCTAGGGATTCTTTTTTATGCAAGCCATTTCACACTGGCAGTTGGTAAATGCTGTCAGCACTGTGTTATCGCAGCCGCCTCCTCATGGAACTCGGACCCTCAGCCCTACACTGGATCCTTCTTCAGCAGCTTACAGACCAAGGCCAGCACATTCTTCTTCAGCTTTATGTGTAGGCTGTATCTCGCAGACTTCTTGCATGCATTGTGTTTGGCTGCATGACTTCTGTTTCCTAAAGCACACCTTTTCAAAGGATATCCTGCATAATCAAAACCAATGAGAAATTAGAAAATGTCCTTTGACAGCTTATTCCAACAAAAATAATTTCTTTGGGTTTTGCTGTGCTTTCCCTGCTCAGTTAGCATTAGTTTAAATGCCCGGCCTCAGCCTCTGTCTGCTGTTTTTCTTGGTCATGGCTGCTGAGCTTTTTCAGAACAGGGATTTTGAGCACCTAGTGTCCTACTTCCAAAATTAAGATATTTGCAGATGTTAATAAAATCACTTCCCATACGTATTTTTAAGGAATGAAAATATTGGAACTACTTGGTGCTGTCATTCTGAGACATTTTCTTCAGTTCTGGAATATGTGCTTTTCCTCTCTTCTCTACAGCTTTCTAGGTTTTGCCTAGTTTGGTATCAGTCCTCTTTCCAGTACATTTATGTAGTGAGCTTTTAATCTATTATTACTCCTACTGCTTTTTGGGTTGGTTTTTTTTTCAGAGTGGGAACTTCTCCATATTTTTCATAGTAGCCCACAAAAGAAGGGTTTTTTCAACACTTGTCATTATTCAAGGTTCTGGTTTCCTCTTCCGAAGAAATGGGCTACGAGAGAATGAATGTGATAGGGACGCGCTGCCATGTCCATGCATGTGGAGACCCATGTGAGCAGGCGAAGTGCTCTGGGAGGGAATGCACATCTGCGGCTGCATGGAAAGATTTGCAGAGTTCTAGTCGACATTTGCAAGTTAATTCTTCCCCTCTTGGCCTGGGCTCGGGGCTGTATGTGGGAGGCAGAAGGGTGGTCTCAGCAGCCCCAACCATGGCTGCTCCTCCAGCACATGCTTGAAGAGGGAGGGTGGGACACGGTGTGAGTACAGAACGTGCTTTCTGAACTCTCCCAGCTGGCAGGTTAAGGGCTCTCAGTTAGAAGATGCGTTTGTATCTTTATGCATGGCAGCTTCTGTAAATCTCTAGTGCATAAGGGAGGAATTGGCCAATGTCTTTTTGCATACACTGCTGTTTTATCCTAAACAGTGACACCTAGCGCTGTTGGGGAGGGTGGCAAGGCAGCATGAGAAAGCAGAGTGCTTCCTCTTGCTTATTGTAAGTCTTCTGTCAATAGCATTTGTGCTGTATGAGAATGTCAAGTTAATGGGCAGTGGTGAGTGGCTGATTCCATTCACCTTCTCAATATGATCTATGATTTCTTTATAAAACTTTCATATCTCCCCGAAATTGCCTTTGACATGAAAGAGCTCAGTTTCCCAATCTATGTCCAGTCCCCTTTGCCGTCTGTCCCATAGCAATTTCTACTTCTACTCTGCCCTTCTGGAGTGTGTGAGGGAAACCAGTCCCAAATGGCAGAACAGGGCATTGGATCTCCTGGCTTCTCCTGGTTGTTCCTCCCTCTGTGAGCTGAGCTGATGTTCCCCAGAGAAAGGCAGAGCCATCTCAGTTCTGAGTGCTGATGTTCAACTGGTTACTGCACGTACAGTTGAAGTTGTTTCTTCTCCTGTATGATTTTACTTCCTCTGTCTTTCAGTCCCTTGGCATGGTGAGATTTCTTTGTGATTCTCTGAAGTCTGATTTTTCTATCCTCAGCAAACTTTACTGTTTCGTTATCGATTCCCCTTTCCAGGTCACTGGAGCACACAACACGCATTTTTGTGGCTCTGTAGATAAAAGCCACTCACTGTGAAGGCTGGTGGTTTCCCTCCACCTTTTATCCCAGCTGCTACCAGGCAAGTGGGCTGACCTGTGGATAAGACTGAAGCAGCTCTGCCTTATGGCAGTGAAGTTTCTTTCCCATGGTTGGATACTCGCAGTCATGCAGACTCAGTCAGAGAATGCCTCCTGAGAGGACAGCGCCAGACCCAGACAACCCTGTGGCATCTTTACCTGTGCCTGAACCAGTCTTTGTTCCAGCTCCATCATAAGTAACAGACTGGACAATGGGAATTGGACAGCCTGTAGTTCTTAGGGTCTCCTTCGAGATGTTTTTTTACAGCACTGAAGCTTTTGCCCCCTGGCAACCTCCCAAGAGTGGGGTGGCTGGATTGAGTGGTGGGTCAGGTCCAGGTATGGGCCTTGCAGTACTGCAACATCCCATGTGAGGATGGCCTGGGGGGCAGCTGTGTCCTTACACTGGGATCTGCGCCTGAGCTGGGGACCTGGGCAGTGTGGAAAGCCCACGCTGACATGAGCCCCAGATCTCTTAATCTGGAAATAAAATGAAAGGGTATGTGAAGTGCACAATACAGAATAACCGTACAGAAGGACTGTGGATGGAAACACTCCGGACATTCAGCCCTCCTTCCTATTATAATTAAAGACAACTAATTGCTGTAAGGCCACTTAGATATTTGTTTTCCAATTTAATTTTGAAATGCTCTGCTGCCCTGCAGTCACAAGAATAGACTGATAAGTGTTGTGGGTAGTGCTGGTTTATGACTTAATGGAAGATTAATGCCTTGTTAAATCCATATAGTAAAAAATCTTTGTTGAAATGTAGAACCTTGTGTGGTTCATAAGAGAGAGCAAGTTGCAGTTTTATTTCCCTATAGTTTTTAGGTTATTGTTTTAGTTCCACAGTCTTAGTCAGTTTATGCCTGTTACACGCTCAATTCTTTCCATTTAACTGCAGAGGTTGCACTATGTCTATCTACTTGTTTTAGTTGTTAGCTGCTTTTGTTACCTGGTGTCTAAACTCATTTTCTTTCATCCATTGCTCACGTGCAGTTTCATTCCTGTTCTTTGGTTACCTAGTGATTCATGTGTTCGAAGCTGACACTTGAGGAAAAATGGATGGAAGCATGTAAAAAAAAGTCTTCTGCAGTGCATCCTTGTGTTGGTTTGTTGTGAATCAGGTGCTGGTTCAGTTATTCCTGCTACGTAAGTTAATTGCACAATGTGTTTGCCTGTACTGTGTGCTTTCTTACAGTTGCATTGAAAACTAAACGGCAAAAAAACAACCTGTTGCTTTTTCTGTAAGTCATGCCAGTTATTTTCTGCTCGAAGAACAAATCATCCTGTCCTTGGTTCATGGTAGGTCTCATCCAAGAAACTGGTATATAGTCTCAGCTCCTATTGCAATAACAACGGAAAAAAAAACGCTTGAGAACTACTTGTCTTAAAAATGATAGAACCAGGGAACACCTCTTCATCATGGCCTCAATATCTAAAGGTTGCCTTCCTTGTGTATTGGACTGCTCATGAATTACTTCCTGGTCACTTCAGTTGGCTGTTGGTTTCTCCTGTTGTTCACTTGGGTCTTGACAAGTGCTGCGCTTCTCCTTGTGTCATGGTTTAAGCCTAACTCACGCAGACTCTCTCTCACTCACTCCCCCCTCTTTCTTGCCCCCCACTCCCGGAGGGATGGGAAGGAGAATTGAAAAGAATGCAACTCCCCCAGGTTGAGATAAGGACAGTTTAGTAACTAAAGTATAACACAAATCACTACTGCTACCACCAATAATAATAATGACAAGGCAAATACAAGGAAAGAATACAATTTCTCACCACCTAAAACCAAGCCCGACCACGCAGTGCACCCCCACCCTTCCGAGCCTCTGCTCTCTGCTTTTCATCCTGGGCATGACGTGCTGTGTTATGGAATAACCTCTTTGGTCAGTTTGGGTCAGGTGTCCTGTCTCTGCTTCCTCCTGGCTCCCCTCCTCCCTGGCAGAGCATGAAACTCAGAAAGTCCTTGGCCAGACCAAAACATCACTAAGCAGTAACCGAAACACTGGTGTTATCAGTGCTGTTCCCAGGCCCAAAATCAAAAACACAGCGCTAGACCAACTACCAAGAAGCAGAAAAATGACTGCTGCTGCTGAACCCATGACACCTTGGAAGTCAAGTGAGCTGCACACCCCTGTCATGCCGTGTGTCTTTGTAACTGCTGTCCCTACCAAAGGGAGCTCGTGTCCTCTCCTGCTCTGGCCCTGCCCTGGGCTATGCAGCTGATCTTGGCAGGACAGTGTGCTCGTGACCCTCACAGAGGTGCCGCCTCTGCGGGGAGATGTGCTCTGCGGAGATTCGGCACAAATTTGTTAATGACTGCTGGAGAATTACATGCTCAGAACTGCAACCATTGGCAATGAAGTTTGGATGCCTAACATAGCTCTCTGAGGCTATGGCATATTTCAGTTGTTCACTTTCTCCTAATTTCCCAACCAGAGAATGCAATATTTTGAGGGAAATGTTCTCGTGCTTGAGTAAATAAAGAAGCATGTACATTACTGGATTAAAAAATGCCTTGTTTTGAAACTTTAGGAGCATATTTTCCTCCTGCCTCTTTGATCCTTTTCCCTTTAACTCCTTCACAGTCACCTTACTCCACTTTTCTGGTTTCTGCGGTCATGGAAGTCTTGACTTTCTTCCCATGACACTGTATCACTAGCCAGGACCGTCCCTGGGAACAGAGCTGGAGAAGTGTGGTGTTCTTTCCTCTGGAATAGAAAAGGAATTTCTTGCTGCCTGTAGGGACTTGCAGAATTCCAGTCAATATTTGCAAATTCTTCCTCTTCCTTTATGCCATAGAACGGCTGCTTGGGAGGGGAAGCATGGTTCGAAGGTGGTGTTGTTTGAGCAGTGTGGGACACATGGGAGATCTTTTGTCATAATGCTGTCACCCCTCTGGTCTGTAAACTGAGGGGAGCGTCTTGCCAGCTTCTCTGGACAGCGGTGTAGTCAAAGTAGAGCAGAAACTGTGCAGTAATGTGAAAGCTTGAGATACATTGCTAGTGATTGTATGTTGCCATATTATATAGGTGAATATGGATTTTTTTTCCATAAAAAGAAAATGGTAATAGAGGAAGTTGTCATGAATAAATTGGAAGAGCGCTGAGGTGTGCGTAGTGGATCAGCATGGATAAGTCGCAAATTCTGGCGAGTCCTGTGTCCCTGAGGTTGTCAGTGGGGATGATGATATGGACTCGGCCAAGTTCGAGTGGTTGTACAGATGTCTGCGAGGAGCTACACATGTGGTGCAGTACAGGGACACAGCACATCCCTGGAAGTGTTCAAGGCCAGGTTTGACAGGGCTTTGAGCAACCTGGCCTAGTGGGAGGTGTTCCTGCCTGTGACAGGAGGTTGGAACTAGACGGTCTTTAAGGTTCCTTCCAACCCAAACCATTCTAGGATTCTATAGCACTGGGTAAGAGCTGGTGGTTTCCCCCTGTTCAGCAGAACCAGCAGCAGGAAAAGAGTGGATCTTCCCATGGGCATGTTCACAAGGATCCAGGCTCCTCTTCAATTCCATTGAGGTGTGGCAGCTGAAATAGCACAGGTGCAGGAAAACGTACTTTCATGGTTGTATTTTAAGATCATACTGCTCTGTTAACAAAGGATTCTTGATGTACGTAAATGGTCTTGGAAACAAGGCTGGGTATTTGTATCTGGTTTTCTACGTGAGAAGTTAGCCAGTAGCACAGGCAGATATCTAGGGAACCTAGGGCTTCTATGTTTGTAGAATTATATTTAAAAGTGGTCTGTGTAAATCTTCTGGGAAGAAAGAGTTTTGTCTCCCCCACAACTCAGACTCTGGTATTGTCTTTAAATAGTTTTAACCATGCTGTTTTCCTGTTTGGTTTTTTTCTTTTTTCCTCTGTAAGGGCAGCATTTAACCTTGGGTTAGCAATGGCAGAAGATGTAATGCTAGAAAAATATGAAATATGAGGCTGAAGGGAGTGCAGGTTTCGCCTCTTGGTAGGACCCCTTTGAATCTTCCTAGCAGCAGAGATACGTGAAGCCTCCGTTCTTGCCAACCAGTGCATTATTCTCAGCTCTCATGATGTTGTTTCTTTGCCTTCCAACACACATCAACTGACGGTCCAGATCTGTTCCAGGCCAAAAAGTCTTGGTTTAGGAAGACTTGGCTGGAGCAGCTGATCTCAGACGCAGCCTAGCACAGGGCTGTTGGAAGTAGCAGAACAGAGAAGCCTCTCTCTGGTGCTGCCAGTGCAGTGCTTCCCCTGCCCTAGCACTGAATGCTGCTGCTGAGCAGTGGGAGGGTGAAACCTTGTCCGAGAGATGGGGGAAGAGTCTGGTGGAGTGAGGACTGAGAGGCTGTGGGGGCTAATGCTGCAGCTGGCAATCACATAGGAAAGAAAGCAGGACAGAGAGCAAGGATTGAAGCAGTAACTGGGAGAGGGTGAAGGGAGGGACATGTGGATGGGAGGGTATGATGGCGAGGCTTTGGTAGCTGGTGGGGTATGGGTGAGCGTGAGCCACCTTGGGAGGAGTTGATGTGCTGGTGGAGAGGTGTGGGCACTCCTGGGGACAGCCCCTGGCATTAGGTGGCAGTGGGGGTCTGGAGCTGCCTAATGCTGGGGGAATGGGAACTGGGATGGGGTGCGATTTGGGGCAGATCAGGACAGCTGGAAGGAGCTGGGTTGAGAAGAACAGGCTGAAGGGTTTGTACCTGCTAGGGCAGTGGTTATCAGCTTTTTTAAAAGGAATGATTAAAAAGGGCAACAGATCAAGTGTGGTAGGACAAACACACATTAAAATGTTTTTTAGGATGTAATGGTTTTGGGTGTGGACAAGAGTTTTATTTCTTTGTGAGCTCTTCCTCTTCTTCCAAACGGAATGTAGTGTTCCCATCAGAAGTTTGCATGCCTGTCTTGCGTGTGTCTGTGAGCTCAGTAGTTCCGAAGGAGAATGGGGAATGCTTGTCAAGCCGCCTTGGACTCCAGGACTTTCTAGTCTCCAGTGGGCATGAATAATTTCCTGCAAGTTGAGTTCAACGTGCTCCCATCCCTGCTCCTCCCAGCTTGTCATCAGGCACCTAAATGCATTCACTTTCAGAAGCAATAATGATGTAATTAGGTTGTATTGGGAATTTTGACCAAAACCTTATTTCTTTTTATGCTTCTTTGTGCAATGGCTTTTTGCAGAAACAACTCTGTGACGAGCAGGTCTGATTTCCACAGGTCTGTGAACTTTCAGTTGTGGGCAGTAGATTGGACAAGTTGGTTCTGAGCAAAACACTCAGAACTAAAGAGAAAAATGGGATTAGAGTCTTTCAGTGAAGTAGAAAGAAAAAAGGACATTGAGCAGAATAAAACACTCTGTGAACACAACAGTAGAAAATACTGGTCTTCAAGCGGTGGCATCCCTTGCTTCCCCAGCCAGGTGAGCCAGCGTCAGACTGGTGTGCTCGCGGGACATCCAGCCAGTGCTGGATACAAGTAGGGTCGAGGTGGTGCATGGCCCCTTTCATTCTGGAAATAAGTGACTGTCTTAGCTTGGTCAGAGAGAGGTTACAGAGTCCCTTAGCCATCTCGTTCTCAAGCTGTGTTTGCAGTGCTCAGAGGGGTACCCTTGAAGCTATCTGGGACTCGCAATGACAGTTTTGTTCAGCTCCTCTCAAGCAATCTGCAAAATACCAGGGTATGGATAAAACTTTTGGTTATGCACTGTGGATGACATTATGAAGACCATTTCCCATTTTGTTTTTGGGTGATGAGAAGGGGGAGAAAAACAGCGTGAAGATGTGTCTGAAACACTGAAGGCACTTGCGACAATCTTATACTCGTTTCCTCAAGTAATGGTTTTATTTTGCAGCGCTGGTGATGATGTGTCTGTTTTTCTTCTGCTGGGTCTGTTATTTATTTGGTTCTGATGAGTCTTGCTCCTGGCATGTCTTCTAGGACTATGGTAATATCTTTAAGGAAGAGATTCACCTGTTTTGTTGCTGGGTGATTGACTGTGTTCACTTCCTGCACTGAGAGACAGCCAAAGCAGACAGACAGTGATATGGTTCCTAGCATACCCTGCATCCAGGATAAACACGAACATATGGTGCCAAGGAAGTTTGTTGCGGGCCCAAGCTGAAGATAAACACTACAAGCTGTTATTTCAGAAGGGTAGCACAGGATGAAGGTTGTTGTAAAGAAAACAAATAGCGTCACAGAAACAGAAATCAAATTTGCACTGACGTCTGTCAGGACTTCTCCGCTCCTCCAGAGGCTCTGAGATGAGTCCCTGCTCCTCCTGCCACGTGGTGAGCACTGCTGCAGCCATCAGTCATCGCTCCTTCCCCCACAGCTGTGGGTGTGGGACACAATAAATTGCACAAAGAGCCAGGGCATTCCTGTGTAAACAAAGCTTTTGCTGGTTGTCAGCTTGGGGTGATGGTGTAGACTGTTTTAGGTCCTAGTATGATCAGGGAAAGGTAGCCGAGAGTGGGGCACCCTGCCTTGTCAGGGGCCAGCTAGATCGGAAGAAAGCTCTTCTGTTCCTGGTGGCCATCCTTGTTTCCTCATACTTTTACTTTTCAGTTTTCTGTTATCCTTAACTAAAAGAAACAGCCTCTCTCTGCCCAATCCCAAAGCAACAGAATTGATTTATGGATAAAATTGCTTTTTAGTTATATTGCTTTTAAATACCCTGGCTTCTGTAAGTAGAACAGGGTTCAATCTTGCAGGGTTATAACTGACCTGAGAAGGTGGACAGAATGCGTTTTGGGGACCCAGTGAAGGACTGTTTACATAAAATGTTAAAGAGAACAAGCCTTTGTACTCTAAAATGAGGGGTTTGTTTTGCTGGGGTTTTTTTGTTTGTTTGCTTGTACAGAAACAAAATAATCACATAAAGTGCACTTAAGGACGGGTTTGGGTTGTTTTTTTTGAAACTGATTTCAGCCCAAGGTTAAGGTGTCTGAATTATCATTGCTGATATGGGCTCCTAAACTTGGTATGAAGCAAGCAAAACTTCTTTGTTGTGAAGCAGGTGAAGAAAACAAGGAAAGCAAAAAAATGTATAGTCGACACCTAGTGTTTCACCTGGATGACGTGGCTTTGGATTCCACCTTCATCTTCTAAGAGTCAATAAAGCCTGAAAAAATGTAGTAGTAATTAAATATATTTCTATTTGATTTGGTGAAACATGAAGGTATGGTAAAAAACATGCAAAGTTTAGAAGTCAGCAGACTTTTGCTCCAAAAGAAATCAGGCAGCTGTTTGCTTGAAAAAGGTGCATCATCTCAGAAAACAGGGGGTAGAAAAGCCCATAGTTACTTCTTGTGTCTGTTTGTAGGGTGTCAGGTGGTGTGTGCCAGGATCTTGCATTCTGGTGGTTCCTTGGACTTGTTTCTCTAACCCAGCCAGCTCTGGCAAGGTGTGTGTATTGCTAGCGTGGCACGGGTGGCTGGCACGAGTGAGGGCTGGCCATGTTCATTCTTCTCCACCATGCAAGCTAGACACTATGTACTTCCCTGTGACCAAGGATAACCTGGTTTCAAACTTGCCATCTGTATATGTCTGGGACCTGTGCTGTCAGGACTGGCTTTCTCCAGTGTAGGCAATGGCCCCAGTGCGGGACCTGTGCTGGAGCTCCCACAGGTGCTCATGATGGCCAACTGGCCAGACAAGCTTGCATGGTTGCTGTAGGGGGTCTGTCTTCTCGGGGTCTTCTCACAGAAGCTGGAAACCTCTTTTTCAGGTCTCAAGTGCGTGTGCCAGCTGTGTGAGCACACCAACTTCACCTGCCAGACAGAGGGTGCTTGCTGGGCCTCGGTCATGCTGACCAACGGGCGGGAGGAGGTTATCAAGTCCTGCGTCTCCCTTCCGGAGCTGAACGCACAGGTCTTCTGCCACAGTTCCAAGAACATCACGAAGACCGAGTGCTGCTACACCGACTTCTGCAACAACATCACCCTCCGCCTGCCCGTTGGTAAGTGCTGCTTGAGCGCAAAACACTGTTCAAAGGCTTGTGTGACAGCTTGAGAGTGCAGAAATACTGTGCAGAGGATATGACCCTAAGAGCTAGCTAAGTGGGATTTTAATGGCTGTCTGTAAAATAGTACCTATTTTTTTCCTGGGAAATTCTAAACTGCAGCTCTGTCTGGAGAAGAGAGAATTTCCTCCATCTCCTAAAGATATTCCAAATGCTGTCTTTGATAACCTATAGGGCATTAACAGTGAAGGTGAAAAGAAGTGTCTGAAGGAAAGAGACTTGTAACCTCACAGGTTTTATGTGCTGGAATATCTTAAGGAGTTTGTTATTTGAACTGGCATTAGTCTAGATGTTGAGAAGATGATATCTAATGTACTGGGGACTTTCCATTAGCAATTGTGAGGAGCTGAGAGCTGTTCACTGGTGCGTCACAAGGGAATAATGAAGATCTTGCACTGACTGAAGTCTTACAGTCTCAAACATCTCTGTACACAATTTAAAAGACCTGCTTTAGATGGCTCAGATAAGAATTCAGACTAGAGAGGTTTGGAAAGAAGGTGAATAGTTGTAGGTGCTGACTGCATTGTATATGGGAAATGCACTTGTGATTTTGGACAGACAAATATCTGGGTTGGTGGTGAGGTTTGACCTGTGATGTGGCAGTGCCCTGGTGTGTGAGGAGCTGCTCTCCTCACTGTCCTTGGCCAGTCTGTGTCACCAAGTGCCATGTCTTTGTGACCTGGACTAAGGAGCAATTACTACAGCTGATGTTTTTGTGCCTGTGCTTCAGGTGCAAGGGGTATGCAGTTGCTCTGTGGTGACAGAGGTGTCCTCCCCGGGTCCTACAGCATGTAGGATCTTCTGCTGTGGGGGGTGAGAGGGGTACAGGACACCAGGTCATTTCTGGGGGATGTCCTTGGCTGATGCCACTTCAGCAGTCTTGCTAGTCTGTCTTGAACTCTGGGATTCAGTAGTTCATTTTAGCAGCTCGTAAGGCAGCTTTTCTTTGGTGTTAGATTGGTATCACTGATTCTTGCCCAGCAGGAACGAGAAAGTATAAGACTCCTGGTCCCAATTAGAGGGAGGAAAAAGATTTGCACTTCCAGAAGCTCTGCGTATTACACAGCTGGTGCAGTACTCGAGTCTGCCAGACTCAAAATTGTGTAATGAAGTTGATTCAGTGCTTTTAAAAAACAAATATTTATACTATTTTTAAGTTTGACTCTTCTTTCCAATATTTGCATTTAATCCAGCTGTAAAATATACTACTTTATCAGATGATACCTTTTTATACACTTGTGCCAGTGAGAGATGTTACAGGTAAGAAAGATGCAAATCAATACATAATTTACAATTATAACTTGCTTTTAAGCTGCTTTCATATAATTCTTAGCAGAATTTAAAAGGCTTTTACTGGAAGCACTTGTAAGATAAAGGAAGCACATCATGTAAGATGCAGGAGGCAGACCAGGGAGTTGCTGTGGTGGCCTTGGGTACCAACATCTCCTGGTGTGAACAGGCAGATGCTAGATGCTACTAGAGGAGGGAAGGGCTATTCCGTGCAGCTGCTCTGGAGGAGCCAGCCTGGGCAGAAGAAGCCCAGCAGCTGGGTGGTCTGTACCCCCTTTCCTAACTTCACCTGTTGCTTGAGGCAAGAGCAAAGATATTTAAATGTTTTTCTTCCAGCTTTCAACAGATCGAAGCTATTAATAGTAGTCATGCTCTAGAAATGTAGAAATAAAATACCATGCTTTTTTTTTTTTTCAAGTTGGGATGCTGGAATCCTCAGAGAAAACTGCTATTTATAGAGGAGCGGTGGAAGCATATCTGTCATCTTGAACTGGGAGTTGCAAAACCTCTGGTTTCATATTTCAGAACCAGGGAAAATTACTTACTTAATTTTTAGCCTGAGCCCTTTGCTCTAAACATTTGGGAGAATTCATGTTAGTCAGAAATTTAACAGTGCCATTGTTATTTGATTGCTGGTGTTTTCTGACAGCTCTCCTTCACATAATTCATACTGCAGGAAAGCTTCGTTTGGGCCCCAGTGAAAATAACCTTTCTAAGGAGCACTGCTGAGTGTGTAGGTGAGGGAGCTGGGCTGTACAACCGGCCTGTTTGGGCTGTACTACCAGCCTCTTCAGGCTGCCTCTGCAGTACCCATGCCCTCTGCGGTAGAAGGTTTTGAGCAGTGTGCCTGTCTTGTTGTTTAAGCCCAGACAGTAACTCAGAACCAAGCAGCTGCTCACTCGCTCCCCATTCCTTCTTCCTCCTCCCTGCTTCAGGCTGACCAGGGAGGAGAATTGAAAGAATGTAAACCCCAAGGGTTGAGTAAGAAGAGTCCAATAACTAAAGTATAGTACTGTGGAATGGAATACTTCTTGGCTAGTTTGGGTGAAGTGTCCTGTCTCTGCTTCCTTCCGGAAGTAATTTCCAGCTGAGTCCTGAACTAAGGTAAATCAGAGAAGTGTTCTTAAAGCATATGAAGCTACGGTCTCTTCTCCCAAGTAACAAGCAATAGGACAAGGGGTAACAGCCTCAAGCTGTGCCAGGGGAGGTTTAGATTGGATATTAGGAAAAATTTCTTCACAGAGTGGGTGATCAGGCATTGGAACAGGCTGCCAAGGGCAGTGGTGGAGTCACTGTCCCTGGAAGTGTTCAAAAACCATGTAACTGAGGCCCTCAGTGACATGGTTTAGTGGTGAACTTGGCAGTTCTGGGGTAATAGTTGGACTTGATCTTAAAGGTCTTTTCCAGCCTAGTTGATTCTGTGATTCTGTGTGCCCCTGCTCACTGGCAGAGCATGAGAGACTGAAAAGTCCTTGATCAGGGTAAGCGCTACTTAGCAACAAGTAAAACAGTGGTGTGTTATCAGCATTGTTCTCAGACTGAAGCCGAAACACAGCACTGCACCAGTTACTAAGAAAGAGAAAAAATAACTGTTACAGCTGAAAAACCAGGACAATGTCCTGTGGAGGTGGGCTCTGCCACAGGGAAAACCAGTTTGAATACCATTGCCTAGGCTGCTTTTATAGGTGCACTCCTGAGCATAGGAAATTGATGTTTCCAAAGTAAGGTTTTAGGCAATTCCTTGATCAGCTTGTATTTTTTGTTTCTTTCTGGTCTTTTATGGCACTTGGAAATCCAAATCCAGATCTTGGGTTCCTCTTTGACTGAGATAAAAAAAAATTAAAGTGGAGGCTGGAGCTTTGGCTGGCTTTTCCTCTGGTTGCTGTAGCTGCCTCCAGCTGGGAACACAAGACTGCCCTTCAGTGCCTCTTCATGGTGCCTTGCTTTGGCTTGTCCCAGTGTTAATTACCAAAGGCTGATGTTGTAAATATATCAAGAGTGATTGGAAAACAATCAAATGACTTGCAGCGTGCAGATCTCTGACTGGATAAAGCAATTTGTTTTGATTGCCAGTACATGAATTTCCATAGTAAGACTGCAGATGGCATTGCATGTCTCAGACAGCAGCAGAGTGTGTGGTGGTGTGCCTTGCATGAGAGGAGAACGCTCTTGCTTTAGTTGGTTTTACAATGTCTGAAAATACACATCTTTAGGGACAGGTTCAGCCTGGATATCTGCTTTTTATACGCTTCTTGTAGGCAGGTATTTCACTGCAGTATTTTGCATTAATAGGTGCTAAGTTTCAAAGTGCAGGATTAGTCTGTGGTAAGGAGGGGGCTTCAGCATTATCCTGAATTCATTTCCTGGGTTCTACTGCTTTTACTGGGATACTTTCTGCCCCAGCAGGTTGCCTGAGGTGACCTTCCCCTGCCAGCGGGATGTCATAACAGGGCTGCAGAAAATGACCAGCATGACACTTCCTCAGTGGAACTTTCTGTGAATCTCTCTCTGTATGAGAAATTGTCTCTGTGCACCTCAGCATGCAACAGGCTATTTTGAGGAGTTGCTAATAACATCTAGAAGGCTTCTTCCAGTTGCGGACTTGTGTGTCTCAGGATTTTCAGGACATATTTCAGATCTGGGAGACAGTGCCTGTGGTCTCTGATCCAAACTCGCGTGTGAGCAAGATATGCCCCCCACACAAGCCAGTGCGTAGATGACAGACCTTTACCTGCAGCCCTGAAGTGGACTGTGGAGCTTCTTATAACGTGATGCTTACATTTGGCTATGGTGGAGGGGGCAGCAAAATTGATGTTGCCCTCAGTTACCTTATTAGGTGGAGACAGTGAATTGGCAGCTGTTGAATTGTTGGGGCCTGAAAGCTCAGACACTTTATATTTGTTACCAGATATAGATAAGAGGACCTCTTGAGGTCTGGTGCCTTTATTTGCATGTCTATAGAAGTGTGGAGAAAAGCTCATGCTGCTACTCATTCTACTTCTTGATCTGAAAACACCTAGTGACACTGGATTCTAAGTCTCCATCTTTACAGATACTGGTAACTGAAATTGGGTGGGTGCAGGTGAGTTGTCAAATTTGTCACAGATTTCTGGGCTTTCTGACCAGGCTTCTTTCAGAGGCTGGCTAAAGAAAACATCAGCTTCTAGGAAAAAATCATGGGGGTGTGTCCAGTGAGCACAGCCACATGTCTGTGAGTTGGTGGGAAACTTCAGTGCAGCAAAGAATTCTCTGCTTTTAGGGTTTTTCCTTCAAAAGTACCTCTGTCATTCTAGCAAAGGCAGCACACAGCAAGACTGGTCTCCTTTCTGCTGTTTTGGGTGACCTGGCACAGCAGCATCTCTAGAACTTGAGATAAAAAGCGTGTGATTTCTGTTCTGTATTTGCCTAATGGAAAATGAGTCAGAGAAGAAAGGAGGCTTTATGCAACAGGATTAAGCTAATAGTGGGATTAACAAACTGAATAATAAGTAATTTGCCACCTCTCTTCTTTATTCCTATTGACCAAACTGTACAAAGGCACAAATGGACCTCGTATCACCTACAGTGGCACACACTGGGATGAAATAAAGGAAAATGTAATAGAACTGTTGAGACAAAAATCCCTGGAGTATATTCATATTGCCACGAGAGATGAATGGTACCACTTAGACTAATTGTTGTGCAAGATTTCCATAGTTGCATGAACAAATACTCTTCATTTACCTGTTTAGAAATGCCTTAAAGACATTAAAGCCCTTAGGAGAATGGATATGTTAGTATTAAAGAAGTCAGATATAACTGTACCAAGAGTTTTATAAGGTACATATTAATGTAGAAAAGGAGGAAAATCAGCCTTCAGCTAATAACTTTCTGAATAAAAGCCAGTGCTTGAACACAAATTGTAATAGTTTATGGATGTGTGGGCTGTGCTGCCGGGTGTGATACAGGGCAAAACTCTGGTTTTCCTTCTCCTTTTTTCTGGCATTCCTCATTTGTTGTTGAACAGGATGAAAAGATCTCACTTTGTTTCCCCAGCACAGACTTGGTCCAAGAGTAGAGTTAGAAGGAAGGTCTGGACTGTGAATGAAGAGGCAAAACACAATTCTTCTCACTAACTAGCTTAAACTGTTGGTGATGAATAACAGCAAGGAGGATGGGGAATGGAGCAAAAGAAGAAGAGAAGTGCCTGGCTGGACTGATACCCGAGGTTCTTCTCCAAAAAAACCCTGTGGGGAGAGCCCCAGCCTGTCATAGCTGCTCTGTGGATGTCTCATTCTGCAAATCCTTCACATGCTTTTGTCCATCTTGGTTGTCCCATATTCATGTTCTCAGGAGGGACTGGTAAGAATACAACCATGCAAAGAGGAGGCAGGGCTGGGGGGAAACAACGCTTCACATATTGCATCCATTTATCTCGTAGCTGTGTTCCTGATTGATAGGTTTTGCTCCAACTTCTGGATCCTTGAGCAGACCTTTCCTAGCTGATTTCTGAATGTCCTGGAGGGGGTGACGGGGTCTGTAACCATGGTGGAAATGGGAGAGACTTCATTATAGACTCTAGTCCAAATTGTGTATTTTTGAAATTGTTTAAAAGTATTCTGTATGTCTGACTAGAGCCCCCCTACAGATGCACTACATCTGTAGTACAGATGCACTACAGATGTAGTATTTTCTTACCACATTAGAAAGAGTGCATATTTACACACACACACACGCCCCCACCCCCGAGTTGTTTAGGAGCTTAAACATGCATAGTTCGGGGCTTTTAGAAGTTTTACGGTGCCCATCATATGTTAAAAGCAAGACAAATGCTGTGTATAAAATGCCTTTTCCGTTGGAGAAGAAAAAACCCTCCTTCCTTTTTTTTTGCTGCCTAAAAGTGCTATTTTGTTTACACAACTTGGAATATAACTAATACCATATGGTGAAATTGATAAATATTGCCAGATGTGCTATTTTTGCTTCATACATGGCAACATGTATTCAGCTTCTATTCTTGATTAATAAGTCATTGAATAGTACATTCACAATCAGATTGCAAAATGTTGTGATTAATGGTGTTGATCTGATAGTTTTAGGTAGTCACAAGGGGTTTTCTTATTTCCCAAAGAGTTTAACATTGCACAACTGCTGTAAACATTGCCACACTTACTGGGTGATGCTGCCTTTAATGACTGTTTGTACCTTGCATGCCATGTGTTTTGCACTGGGGCTGTTTGGTGCTGCTCCTGTATGGTCTATGCTGTGAGAAGCCCCAGGGATCCCCAAAGGGCCATGGTGCTGAAGCCCAGCAAGGGCATGGCTGCTGCCCTGGCAGCAGGACCCCCTGCTGTGAGGGGTCAAGATTGAAGATGGCCTATGACCAACTGTACAGCAGAAACCTCAGCGCTGGTATTTCTCAAGCCTCCTGCATGTGCTCTGTGAAGAACTGGAAAGGGTTTGGGTAGTTGCTGCCAGCCTTGATCCACAGTTTGGTACAGCCAGTAGACTGAAGGATGACAAAGGAGGTTTCCAGTTTACTCCTTTCAAGAAACTTCTCTAGACAGTCAGAATCTCTTCATTTGCCTGGAACTCTGTGGAGACCTCATGCAAACTGGCCCAGACTCCTCAGCTTCCAGTCTCACTGCTAACTTGCCTTCTGCACTTGACCTCTTTCAACTTAGCAGCATCTCAGAGGAAACCTGTAAGCATCACTGAACTTGGTTTTATTCTGAACAACTGTCACTGCATAAGTCATAAAGCTGGTGTCTGTTTGTTTTCCTGATGCTGGATCTCACTCTCTTGAGGGGGTGTGAAAAAAGTCTTTGAATTTTGCTTGTGCTTTGCTCTGACGTCCCTCTCTACACCTCCAGAATGGCCATTAGTGTCTCTGTGCTTCCCTTTCCATCCTCTTGCTCCGCTTGAGGCTTCTTCTGCTCCTTGCCCTAAAGACAAAAACAGTTTTGCTGGCCTGCAGTGCTCGCAATGTCCCTGCTAGACCTGCTGCCTTCTCCAGCCTGCTCCGCTGCTTGCCTGGCTCCCAGAATGCCGTATGGCAGGGAAATAGCTCTAAAAATTAAGTTCTATTGCAGTTATCTCGCGAAGCTCTCTCTGCAGTTCTTTGATGATACAAATTGTGTGGATACACATTGTCAGTAAAAATGAATTGGACCACTTTTCTGTTAAAATTGAAGACAATTTCTGTGAGAATGGTTTGTTGCCCCTTTTGAAGATGCACTGAGCATATACTGAGACCCTTAAAATTCTGCTTTGCAACCTGTTTCAGCGGTTTGCAGTGTACAAACAGTGCCTCACAAGTTACAAATTGTCACATCCCAGAAGCCTAAACCGCATTGTTGTCTGTCTCACTATTGGCAAATCTAGGAACCAAACCTAGATTTGCAAAGTAAATGACAAGGTAATGTAGACATGACCAATGTAGTCATGTGGCTGTAGTAGTAAAAACTGAATGATGAGAAGAGTGCTTGTGGAAATGGAAACTTCTCCACCCGCCTTGCTCTATGCCTCAGTCCTTTGTGCTTGTTGTCACCATGCAGTTACTCTCATAGCTGCCAGTCTGGAACTGTGGCCCATGCAGCCTCTCTAAATGCAGGGCAAGGTGTTATTGCAGCAATGGGGTGTACAATGGGTTCAGGAACAACTAAGAAAAGCTAATCAAAGTAGTGTATTGTGCTCTTAGCAAAACTTGATTTTTCTCCTATTTGAAGTACTGCTGGAGCTGCTTCCCAGTTTCAGGAGATCCTAGAAATTTTTATATATATACACAGGTATGTATAATTTTAAGATAAAAAGAAAGCCAACGGTAACTGTTACTCTTTTTTGCCTGTACAGGTTTGCTGCCTATAGCATCCAGCCTGCAAGGAAACGGGCATGAAAGTAAAGAAAAAGAGAAGTGGAGATTTTTCTGAAGTTTGAATCTGTAAAGAGTGGTGCCCTGGAACGGAGATAGCTGTGAAAAAGGAGGGAAGAGAAGAAGGAGCTGTGAGAAGGGACTACTGTGACCCGGCAGCAGACCCTGTGCTGACAAAGTGGAAAGACTCTCCAGCAGAAGACGATGCGGGTGCATGGCAAGACTCGCAGGCAGGAGCAGCAGGCACTGGTGAAGGATGCGCCACCAGGACCAGTGCTTGCTCCCTGCCTGCCTGTTGGCATGTGACATGTGTAAGATCTGCAGGTGCTTAAGATCACCCCCTGCTAGGAGCAGATATTTATCAGTAGGACTGCTTGCAGTGGGGAGAATTGCTGCTCAGTTCAGGACCTGTAGCTTGTGTTCCTGTCTGTGAAGGTGCCCTTCTAAGTCTGCCTTCTGTTGCTGTTCAAAGCTTCTTGATTATTTTCCTTTTAATACTCTCCGCACTGGCCTAAGAACAATAAAGTTTTATATTTTGTTAATTTCATGGTATGTTGTTTTTAAGCAGTTGGTGGGAAGAACTGACATTTTATAGTAAGTATCTTGTGCATGTTTGTCTTTCATAGCCACTCAGATAATAAATCTGCTTAGGTCTGCAATGAGGACATTGGTTTGGGTGATGACACCGGAAGTGCTGTGCTATGAGCACCCAGAGGACAACTCCTCACCACAACACAACATTCTAGCTCTGTGCCCAGCTGCATAGCATGGCAGTCTTCCCCTGCAGCCTTCATCGTGCATGCAGTATTTCCCAGCCATGCCGTCTTGTGTAGCTGTAGCAGCTCTGCAAGGCACAGTGTTCAGTGACAGTGCCCAAGTTCCTGTGACTTGCTGCACTTCCTACCTGCTTCGAGGAAGCCTCTGCCATGTAGACACGTAACTAAAAAGAGCTTGAGAAGTCACCAGGTATCAGTTAACAAGCAGCAGTTGCAAGGAGGAATCCTGCTTTGAAATCCTCTTAAAAATCTATCAGGTAACCCCTTGAGTGTCCAGCTGAAGTCTGTTAAAGGAAAAGCCTGCAGGCAAGATGTAACAACTTTGTTTTCAGACTTATTTGAATTGTGTGCCATGAATTGACATGGGGCCTTCTGTTGTTAACATTTGTTTATTTTCTTTCCTCACTTAATTGTAAGCTATAGTGCTAAAACGTGAGGAAGAGAAGAAAAAGGAGCAAGTTAGCTTTTCACAGCTAATGCTCCTGGCACTTCTGAAGACTGAGTGCACGGCTTGATGAGGTCCATTGGAGAAGTACTTCTACTGTAATAGTGACTGGAGGAAAGTAACAGTCAATGCTGAGGGCCATCAGGCTGCTTCTGAGTTACTCTCAAGATCTGGATTACAGCATACACATTGCTTAGCTTTTTTCTGAAGGGAGAGAGAGGGGCTGTTCATTTTCTAAAATGGCAAAGGGGTGACTTTGGTGGTGTGGGATTCATGGACCTTAAATCTTCTGAAGTCTTTATTTAGATCCACTGTTTGGTACTCATGATTCTGAATGTTGAGGGATTTTGGGGGTTTATTTTTTGGGGGGTGGGTGGGTTGTTGTAGTGTTGGATTTTTTTCTTTGTGTGTGTGTTTGTTGTTGTCATTTTGCTTATTTACAATTTTGGGGTCATTAAGGTTGACACATTGTGTGTGCAGGTGCAAGTAAATACCTTAGTAATGTATTCCTATAGATTCCTGATATGTTTTGTTTTACCCTTATAGTTTGAGAAACGGAAAATGATCCAGGACAGACCCGTTTCTTGACCCGTGTGAAATACCGCTTCATGAGCACAAGTTCCAAAAGTGTTCTGTCTTAGAAATGCTTGTAATGCCTCATTTACTATAATTTTGTAATTCTGTATGCATTGTTAGGAATATTTTTTCCAAGGTTTTGCTTTCAGCGGGGTGCAGTGTGCTGAGAAATTTATACACAGGCTTTCAAGTGTGGGAAGGGCACTGTGCTGCTGGTTACAAAGCTGATCTGGTGTTTCTCACTGAGTGCAGACTGCCTGCGTGCAGAGCTGCTGCTTGTGCTCCTCTGTGTGGAACTCAGGTTGCTGGCTTCTGGGGTGGTGGGCAGGCTGATGCAGCCCTATGCATGGATTGCATCTTGGTGGGACCTGCAGGTCCTATCTCTTGATCTTCTGCAGCGGGGAGGTAGGAGATCAGCTAACTGCAGACAAATAGTACTTTTCCAACAAGAACAAATTAAAACCACATGCTTTGCAGAGTTTCTGCTGCATTTTTGGAACTGCAGTTGAGAGGAAATGTTCTTCAGATGTTTGCAGTCTTGAATGGTGCAGAGAGGTGGGGTGGACAAGTTGGAGAAGCTGGTAGTCAGGATGTGTTGTGTTATGAGATGTCTGCGTGTGTTTAGTAACTGCTCAGTGGAGATACAAGTGGGCAGTATCCTGCCTGGAGGGGAGAGCATGTCGAGGGAGCTTTCCTGGGGCTGTTCAGGGGAAGGCATAGTGATGGTCTGTATGGCACCTTATCTCCAGCTGTGCTGACACCAGCCACATGCTGCTGAACATTTCTGCTGGTGTTGCCCTTAGGAACTGCTGATAGGGCTGGACAGGCAATCTGTCTGAGGTGGTGGTGTTCAGCAGTGCGCACAGCGCTAACCCGAATCTAGGCTACCTGCAAAGAAAGTGTGTGGTGAAAGACTCCATAACTTACAGAAATGTGGTCTGTCCCACTGCTGCCAGTGCTGGTCAGGACAGCTGTGGGAAATCATTAAATCTAAATATGTTGTTGCTCCACAGCCCTTCACTTACTGTCTTTTTCCCTTCTTTTTCCTTGTGTCTAACAAAAGCATCGGAGTCTCCCAGCAGAGCCAGCGTGGGACCGGTGGTGCTGGCAGTGACAGTGGCGGTGCCGATCTGCATCCTGTCCCTCGTGGTGGTGCTGGTGGCGTGCACCTGCCAGAGTCGACGCTGTGCCCGTGGCAGGGCAAAGCAACCCAACGTGGAGGAGCCCGTCTCTGAGTGCAACCTGGTGAACTCCGGGAAGACGCTGAAGGATCTCATCTATGACATGACGACCTCTGGCTCTGGCTCTGGTACGTGGGGGCTGCCCAGCTGCCCTGCCTGTTGCCTTTGCTGTGGCTGCCTTTGCTTTGCTGCCAACATAAAAAGCAAATATTCTTGATGCAAAAGGCACATGTGCCACCTTGCTTGTAGGGACGTAAAGAACGTTGCCTACCGGGCACAAGGTGCCTACTGGTGGTGTCTTAACTCAGAAGATCTTACACCAGTGACAAGTTTTATGTCAAGGGAAGTTTTGTGCTGATGTGCTTGATGACAGCTTACAGCAGCAATAGCGCTTTGTTTGCTCTTTTTCTGTCAAATTATGGAAGTTTGATTCTTTGAATGGAAAAGTTAAAAAAGTTAATTCAGAAGTCTGTTTCAAGTCTGAAACAAAACATTTCTGGCTGATACGGCATGGCTGATGATAGAAGGTACTAAATTTAACTGAATGATCCAGGATGCCATAGCAGTACCAAAATAACATTCCTCCAAATTCTTATTTTGAGCAGAACACCAACCTTTTAAATATTTTTCCCATTACTGATATCCTGTCTGTTGTGATGCCTCCATTGCTATTGAGAACTTGTTAAATCAAAGAAATGCAAAAATAAGGTGGGAATTCAAAAATTCCAGCTCTTCAGGGTGGAGGCATGTCTGGTGTGCACTGCCCAGCTTTCTCTAACTAGAATTTTTATTTACTTCAAAAATATGTAAATCATGCTGACTTTTATTTGTAAGTGAAAAATTTATAAATGGTGCTTAATTTGATTTATTTTGTTTTCTATTAACTACATACCTTTCAAGATTAATTTATTATACTTCCCTATTGCTTTTTCACAGCTGTAATGAGTAGACTTTGGCTTGATTTATCCTGAAGTTTGAAGTGTTCATCGGCATCCCTGAGCTAATAACAGGGCTTTATTTGTGCTGAGCCATGGTGGAGGCAGCTGGAGTCTTGTGTGTGCTGGTGCCATTTGTTCTGATTTCAGCTGAAGGGTGACTTTGCTCCTCTCTGCCCAGAGCCAACCCAGGGTTGGCCACAGGCAGCCAGGATGAGCCCGTTTGAAGTCAGTACTAGCTGCAGGATGAGGCTCTGGCAGAGAAAAGGGAGGGAATTTGAGTAAGCTGATCTTCAAACTGTATTTTTCCTGCTCATTATTTTGCTGTTAAAAGCAAGGTTGCCCCGACTAAAAAAAAAAGGAAGAAAACCAACCCCATTTATTTTTAAGCCCCAAACAAACACAGTGTCAGGTCAAATGAGGAAGGGGTTTGTGGCCAGAAGAACAAAAAGAAACTGCCACGATAATTTATTATTCCTTTTGAAAATTTCACCCAGAACAGAACAGATCAACAAATTGGCTGCAAAACAAGCAGTAGTCCATATCAAACCCAGTTAAGTAGCTTAGGTCTTGGCATGCTCCAAAACCATGCTCTGGTCTTCAGTCTGCATGGTGCTGGTGGCACAGAGGGCTCTCTTCAGCTTGCTTCAGAAGTGACGCTGTTGTACCTAGTGACAGACATAATGTGCACTCATCTGGCAAGTAACATTCAAAAGTATGATTTGGGGAGATTTTTGTTGGGAAAGGATTTTCCCTTGGTACTCTCTGAAAGCAAAGTCCTGAGTACAGCTCACTGGAAAATGTCCAGCTTCAGGATTTAAATATAACTGCTATGTCACAAATACTCATATCTTTTGTTTAAACTAGGTTTACCTTTGCTCGTACAAAGAACCATCGCGAGGACTATTGTCCTGCAGGAAATTGTAGGAAAAGGCCGATTTGGTGAAGTCTGGCGTGGAAAATGGTGTGGGGAAGATGTAGCTGTGAAAATCTTCTCCTCTAGAGATGAGAGATCCTGGTTCCGCGAGGCAGAAATTTATCAGACGGTTATGCTGAGGCACGAGAACATCCTGGGCTTCATTGCTGCCGATAACAAGGGTATGCTGTGAGTCCTGCGGGAAATTCCAGGTGTCTGTATCAGAATTGCTTTTACTGCCCTGACTCCCATCTGAAGCACCACTTTGAAAGTCACAGCTTTCCTGAGCTCCTTGCTCATGGTGTGGCCAGAAAACTTGTTCATTTGCATGCCTGAGCTGGCCACAAAATGGGAAAGGCTTTTCCTGGATGATTCTTTTTAAAGTTGAATAACCTTGTTTCCTCTGGGTAGATAACGGGACATGGACGCAGCTCTGGCTTGTCTCCGAGTACCATGAGCAAGGGTCCCTGTTCGACTACCTGAACAGAGGCACAGTGACAGTGGAGGGCATGGTGAAGCTGGCCCTGTCAGTGGCCAGTGGCCTGGCGCACCTCCACATGGAGATAGTCGGCACACAAGGCAAGTACTTCCCCTCCACTTGTACTTCAAGTGTTTCAAGGAGCTTCAGTAGTATTTGCAAAAATGGTTATGGGTGATATGGTATAGGAAAGCATGTTACAAACTGTTAAACTGCAAGACACAGTATTAGCATAAGTGAGTATGGTACAGTATCAACAGAGAATAGGAATATCATCTTCCCACTTTCTCTGTCTGCTTCTCCTTTTACATCTTTAAAGTGGGTGCCTGTGGGAGCAGCTGTGCTAAAAGGGAGTGCCAGTGAAGGATTTTCTGCATTAATTTGGAGGGTAAACTTACCACTTTCTCTTTTTGTGTTTTATTCTTGAAATACCAATACTGGAGCAAAAATGTCCTTGAGGCCTTTTTTTTTTGTGTTCGTTTAATTGATGGCATTTAGCAGAGCTGGACTTGGTACAAAATAGGTGTCAATGTTTTGTTACAGGGTATAGTAACAAAGTTGAACAAAAGCAGGTTTTCTTCCTTGCTCATTACATTAAAATCCGTACTATTATCAAAATTGACAGTGCTTTCTCTTTCTGCGAACAGGCAAGCCAGCAATCGCTCACAGGGATCTGAAATCTAAAAACGTCCTAGTGAAGAGGAACGAAAGCTGTGCCATCGCAGACCTGGGCCTGGCAGTGAAGCACGACTCAGTGCTGAACACCATTGACATTCCCCAGAACCCCAGGGTTGGGACCAGGAGGTGGGTGAAGGTGGGCTGCTGACTGCCGGGATGGCTCCTCTGTGCACCTTGTCCCTTTCCTCCACTGGTGACTTCCGCCTCTGCTTTTGGCATGTCAAATGTTGGCAGCAGATCCGAAGCCCTCTGTCCCTGCTGGCTGGGTGGAGAAGACAGTTGCCAGCCCTGGGCTGGGACAGAGCTCAGCACGCCACATGGAATGCGGCTCTGTGGCACGGATGTCTAGTGTTGGTCACCCCATGTGCTGCTGGGCCCAGGAAGGGCATCATGCCCAGCACCATGAGAAATCATGGCAATGTGTGTGGATGTAGGTAGCTGTAGTGCTGCGCTTCTGATTTGCCTGCCTCCACCAGCATAGCTGTTGGTAGTGAAAGGTTAAAGGCAAGCCGCAGAGCAGAGCTGGAGACCAGTGCCTTTAACAGAGAACATGCTCGGTTACTACTGGTAGCCCATCCCTGTCTGTCCCCGGGGCTTCAGATGGCTTAGTTCATAACAGTCACTTGAACTGTACAATGTGAAACACTGTCTCAGACTTTCTCAGCGTTACACTTAACCACCCAGGCTAACTGTCTCTTACACTCAAAACTGCTATCAAAAGGAGTTTCTCTTTTCCCTCTATTTGCAGTAGGACCAGCTGCTCCCTGGCTCCAGCATGCAGCAGTGCAGCTGCAGTTGTTCATATGTACATGCTCTAGCAAATTAACCTTTGTGTGCTTTAAAGGTATATGGCTCCTGAGATACTTGATGACACGATGAACATGAACATCTTCGAGTCCTTCAAGCGTGCAGACATATACTCTCTTGGGCTAGTGTACTGGGAGATAGCTCGAAGGTGCTCTGTTGGAGGTGAGGTTTCTGGCCTTTTCATAGAATCATAGAATTCTTTGGGTTGGAAGGGACCTTAAAGATCACCCAGTTACAACCCACCTGCCAAGGGCAGGGACACCTTCCACTACACCAGGTTGCCCAAAGCCCCGTCCAACCTGGCCTTAAACACTGCCAGAGATGAGGCAGCCACAGCTTCTCTGGGCAACCTGTGCTAGTGCCTCACCACCCTTACAGGGAAGAACTTCTTCTTTACATCTAATCTAAATCTACCCTCTGTCAATTTAAAGTCATTTCCCCTTGTCTTATCCTTACCTGGCCTTTTAAAAAGTCCCTCTTCAGCATTCTTGTTGGCCCCTTTAGGCACTGGAAGTTGCTCTAAGGTCTCCCCAGAGCCTTCTCTTCTCCATGCTGAACAAGCCCAGCTCTCTGGGCCTGTATCCATAGCAGAGGTGCTCCAGCCCTTGGAGCATCTTTGTGGCCTCCTCTGGATCTGCTCCAACAGCTCCACATCTTTCTTATGTTGGGGACCCCAGAGGTGAACACAGCTTGTTTTGCAGTCCAGACCACTTTTACCTTTAATAAAACAAAAGCACTCTCAATTACCTTGGCAGTATGTGGTAATAGAAGTCTGTCATGGAGCACTTGGTCAGCGTAGTCCCAAATGTTCCTCTGTTCTCTCCCACTGCCTGTAAAAACAATTAGAGTTTATTCTGGAGCAGCTACTTTTGATTTTGTGTTACATGCACAATAAATCTTTCCTAGGAATCACTGAGGAATACCAGCTGCCTTACTATGATGTTGTGCCTTCTGATCCTTCAATAGAAGATATGAGAAGGGTAGTTTGTGAGCAGAAGCTCAGACCAAATATTCCAAACCAGTGGCAAAGCTGTGAGGTAAAAGCAGTTTTCCTGTTTATTACAGAGCATATTTAAATCAAGGTGGAATTTTATAGTGAGACAAAGGGAACTTGATGTCCAGCCTCTTTTGAATGTAAATATATTTCAGATGTCTAGCTCTTTTTCAGCTCCCAGATCAACACAAACTGTCTTTGCATCCAGTGCTGAACTCTCTCAAATAGAGGTCTAAATCTATGATACTGCTGTTGTGTTACTTTTTCAGAGAGCTATATTTTATCTCCCAGTATTGCTCTTAAAAATGAAAAGCAGGAGGTGATGGTTTGTATTCTTGACCTGTTCTTTTAATTTCTGGTTTGCAGGCGCTGCGAGTGATGGGCAGGATAATGCGTGAGTGCTGGTATGCCAACAGCGCCTCGCGGCTGACCGCGCTGCGTATCAAGAAGACCATCTCACAGCTCTGTGTGCAGGAGGACTCGAAAGCCTGATGGAGCTCCCTGGAGGACAAGAGGGAAATGAATTCTTCTGTTCATCTTTTAACATGTGACATTATTTTTATTTTTGGTCTACCTCAGATAACATGGTTCAGTATTTAAGTGCCCAAACCAGAGCACTGACATCTAGCTTTGTATTTGGCCACTGGAAGGGGCAGCTTTTGACTCGTAGATCATGTTTTATGCAGGAAGTCAATAACTTGCTTTGGTTTTCTAACATTAGACACTAGGCTAATTGCAGAAAGGAGCTTAAAACACCACGGCAGTGAAAAAAATACCTCCTACTGTTGTGCTTTTTACCCTAGCCAAACCCCAAACATATTGGAAATAGCTACTATTGCTTAAAGCCTGTTTGCAAGGGAAACTGCAAGTTTTATCAAACCAAGTAAAAGACCAAATTTAATCCAGCTTTTCACATATTTTTATGCAGGTACCTGAAAAGGGCCTGCCAGTAAAATGCATTTTTAAACACTCTATTTAGCATTACCGAAGCAAATAAAAAAGGTGAAAATTCTACTGAGTATGTATGTTGTGAACAAAAGCATCTAGTCAGGTTTTTATTAACTTTTATTTTTATTGTCTTGGTTTCATATACTATATTATCGTTAGTATTTGGAGTTATTTCACTCTGTTCATTTGTTTATTGAGCATATTGATTGAGAGACAATTTTTATTTTTAATAGTAGGAAAAATAAAAGAGCAATACTTTTCTGATAGATATGTAGGGATGGAATAGGAGGGATTCTGCCTGATCTGAGAGAGTATATATTTTTAAATAACATTTTGCCAATCTGCCGCTGGTAACATTTTTTAGTGCCTTTTAGTGTTTTAGGGGGAAACTTTAACAAAAATAATCCATGGGAGACAGTTGAAACCTGGCAGAAAGGTTCGTTTCTCATTGGAGTGACATACTGCGCACCCACCTCGCTGTGTTGGAGGATATGGGGTGCCCACGCAAGCAGGGACCAAGGCTTAATGTTTCAAATGTACCTGCCCTCTGGACTAGGTCACTGTTGCTGTTGTCTGTTGTGGCCTAGGGGTTTGTTAAAATGTAAATCTAAAGTGCTGATGTCCTTGCGTGAAGCCAATACAGCCTATTCAGAGGTTTCACATGGATTTCTGTAACAGAACCAGGCTGGTGAAAAGTATAAACATCTCTAATTGTATTTCCATAATACTGCAAGCTATCAGAAGTGGGGTGTTTTTTCAGAATTCACTGATATTCTGGCATTTTGTGAATTCTGCCCCACTCTGTGGTCCACATATTTGAATAGTTTATTTTTTAATGTTTTTAATAGCCAGAATTATACATTTCCTACTAATACGGTTCTTTAAATGTTTTTGAATCTGAATGGTCCATGGAAATTAAGCCCAGAAATCTTCCCAGAGCAGCAAAGCTTTGCAAAGATTCAGTGCAGCACAGGCAGCTCTGTGGAAGCAAGCTGTTCGCTGAGTACAGTATTTAAGATCGGTCTTTGACATGCAACCTCTTGAACTGGAGCTCTTACATGGAAAAATGGGTTGAACATTTACTGAGTGGAATGCAGTATCAGTACTCCATGTTTCATCCTGGCACTAGGACATTATGGACACTTTATGGATGTTAATTGCGCTGTAAATAGGCTCCAATGCCATTTACCTGTTTGCATAACTTTTAGTCACTCCTGCTTGTGTTAAGTACTGTAAGTAAGTCCTTGCATGGTCTGTTAGCTGAAAGGTGCAGAGTATTTCTACTAAATTGCTAGTAGATTTTTCTCCAGTATGCTTTCTGAGACGTAATCAAAGCCATCCTATAGATTTAATTCTTATGTGCTTCAACTGCATAAACTGCACCAGGGAGCTCAGCAGATGCGTTCTTTTGTAGCTGCTGGAAGGGTGATTGTTGCAACTGCACGATCCAAAGCATGATGCTGACTTCAGTATCAAAATATTTGCAAAGGAAAGATCCAGCATTTGTTCTTATAGAGTGTAACTTGAAAAAAATCCCTTATGTTAAAAAGGAACAATCAAAGATTTATTTTAAGTGGGAAAAGGAAATGTCTTATCTACGGAAGTAAAAGTAATTTTAAATAGTATTAGGGCAGCTGCTTCAAAAGTGTGTAAAATGGGCAGGTGAGACTCACTTTTCAGAATTGCTGTAGCACTTGGGAAGGTGCCTGAAAGGAAATGGTCTGTCATTCTAGAGCTCCCGGTGCTTGCAGACCCAGTTAGCTTGTCTGAGAGAAAAAGAATTGAATGGTTGTGACCAACCAGAGAAGTGTGTTAAAATATGCATTAAACTGAGTCATTTAGAACAATTAACAACAAGGAGAATGTATCAAAGAGTGAAGCCTACTCAAGCTACTAGGGTTACCTGCTAGTATGGGGTACCCATGAACAGCTAGCCAGTGGAACTCTGGAAATGACTCCAGTGTATTCCTGGACGTCTGCTCCTTGCAGTGTGATGCACTTGCACAGTCACAGCACTGCTGGAGTGATCAATTATGAAACAGAAGAAGTTGATTAAAATAATGCTGAAATAACTGAAGGAAATTATTTTAAAACAAAAAAATACTGTAGTTTCAAAAGGAGGATGCAGACCAAGTACATCCGCCGTTATGCTGACAGCAGGTACACCTCTTGTTAGCAGTACAGTTTGTGGTTGAGCAGGTTCATGATTGTTCAGGAAGGAGTGGAGGAAGGAGTGGTGTTTGCTGAGCGGTGTAAAAGAACCATCTGGTTGGAAAGCCTGTGATGTTTGCAGCAGTCTCGAAGCATTGAGACTCATTAGTGAAAACTCAATCAGTTGCTATACAAAATGCAAGACGGCCAGGGGACACCGTTAGCTACTCTTATACCACTTTAGAAACATCTTAGGTTTTTTTTTGCCTAAAATGGAGGCATTCCTTGAACTTTGCAGGAAGAGTGATCAGAATGCTTTCTAGAGATTTTCCTTCCATTTTGAATTGTCCTATGCACTATTTACCCTTAGCATCCTTTGAAAGTATCTGTGCCCCTAAAGTGTATTTGATAACTGTTCCCAGGGATTTTTTCCCAGGAACTTGATTGCACAGTGGAGGAATTTGGTGTCTATGCAGAAGCTCCTCTGGGTCAGGTACTGTGCTAGACTGAAGTCATGCTGTGAAATTAAAAAAACATCATTTTGGCACAAAGTGCTTTGGTGACCCACTCTCTAGAGCTAGGAGGTTTTCCAGGAGGGTTTACTGGGTAACAGGATGGTGGACTGGTGAGCGGGGACAGTACTGCCTGCTCCAGGCTGTGGATCTGGTGCTGCCACTGCTGTGCTGCCGGTGGCTGCTTGGGTGTTTCTTGAAGCCCTCCCTTGCTCTGGGGATTGAGGTGGCATTTGTGCCTGTTGTAGCTACTGCAGTAAATATGGTCCCTGCCTTTGTGAGGCTCCTGTGGCTGTTACAACGCCCTTATGCCGCAGCTCGCCTGGTTTTCGTTTACACCATGGTGTAATGAGATTGGACAGGGTGTGCAGGGAGGACATAGGCAGAAGCCTGCATTCTTCTGCTGTACCCTCCCTGGGGTGCAGCCTGTTTCCCTTGCTTTTTTTAGTTTAATCTTGCTTCAGATGCCAGTGTAACCACCATCAGTAACTTCCTTTTAGCTGTAAATGCCACTTGCTTTTTCCTATCCATTAGGTCAGTCTTACAGGGTGGTGGATTTTTAGACCATGTCTGTCTGACTGGGCTGCACCTCTCACAGCTCCAGGCCTGGAAATACTTTCAGTCTTTTCTTGTGCATGGATGTTGTGGTCGGTTTGCCCTGGCTTTTCACTTAGCTCAATACTTTTGCACTGGTTTTCTTTTTTTCTTTTTTGTTGTTTTCCCTGGGAGGTAAATGTATGTTTTAGCAAGCTAGAGTTAAACATAACTGAGCCAAAGGGTTGATGTTGTACTGGGCTTTAAGATGTTTGTAAGCTATACACTCCTTTAAACAAAACCAAAGAACACTTGTTTTAGTTGCCTTTTCCCTCAATGTAGATTTGTTGTGTTCAAATTTAAGAGCAGAGGTTATGCTGAGACACTTTGTGGTTTTAGGGAGCCTTACATTTCTTGAGAGTTTACCGGTGTTCCTGCTAGTCTTTATTTAAAGCACATATTCTTAATCTCATAGAAGTTTTCAAGCTCAAGGATGCTCAAGACCTGTCACCACATTCAGCCTCTCCTAATTGGTGCTTCTAGCACCGAGGAGTTACTAGTCTTCTAAATTTGCTTCTAATAACAACATAAACCTTACTGCATGGAATATGAACTGAAAGGGAAAGATAATTGCCATTTTCTCAAGCACCTGATTTTTTGTTTCCTTAAGTGTTCCCCTCAAATACCCCTAAAGAAATCCAAACTCTAATCAATTTTGCACTTTGCTACTTTTATAGTCATTTGCACTTAACCGAGATCATTCCCTCATGTAACCCTATAATGAATCCTTTAATATTTTAGTCATTGTAATGTCACTTCTTTTTTTGCAAGAGGTCCAGGAATTATAAATAAATTTGTTTAGAAATATGTTTAGTCCCTACAATGGGTTCTTAACACTGAACGGATCAAGATCTTCTCGCAGTCTCTGTCTGGATCTCATGTGGCTGTTGATGGGCTCAAGGATATCCCTGGCACATCCTTGCTCATAGGAAGGAAGTTTTTCTGTTTTATTCGTTGATGCTACGAATGGCATCTTACTCTGCCTCACCACGACATGGACATGCTTAGCATCAGGACTTCTGTCCGTGGCAGGTAGTGCTCCTGCATGGCTCCCACACATACCACAGATTTCACTGGGAGGATGGGTGGGCAGACTCTCTACCACATTGTTTGTGGTGTGCAGATATAGGTGCACCAAAAGTGATGCATGTTCACAAAGGTTATGGCTCAAAAGTTCCTACTGTGATTTAGTTTCAGTTTTGCAGAGCTGTTCTTGGCCTGCGTGCAGAACCTCGTGCCACTACGTATGGGTGCTACCAGCAGCAGCACCAGGAGCTAGTCTTCTCCCATGAATTGAACCATGGCAGTGCCAGCTGTGCACCTGTGATTCCAAGTGGCGTGTCAGGAATCATAACTATGTGCCAGGGTACCCCAATCTGTGTGAAGCTTTTAGGGAAAGATATCTGTGTTCTGTTTTAACAGGGAGTACAATTTATGACTGTATGGGAAATACACATTAAAAGGTACAATATATTTCTACAGAGTATAAGAAATGTGCAATAAGTAATAGCTTAAACTGAATGTATTTCTGGCATAAATTGATTGAATGTATTTTGAATGTAGCTGTTATATTTGTGTCTAATCTGCTGTGGTTTTCAGTCCCCAAAGAGAAATGTGTAAGTGTTTTGTCAGTCTACAGATCAGTTTCTGAGTTGTCTGTTTTTTAAAGGAGCATTAATATTTTATCTGGAAGTACTGTAACATTTTAAAACTTCGTATAACAGTACAGTGGTAAAAATTCAACCTTCACATTGTGAAATACCTAATCTAGTGTACACTGCAGCAAGTTGTTTTCAAAACTACTGCTAAAGTTATTGCTTGATATTGCAGCTGTCCTGGATGTAAATAATTTGTTTCAATGTTGTATTTTGTATGCATATTTTACATACTGGTATACTTTGGGAAAGATGTGGTGATTTTAATAAATTAAGCACACTCTGCCATTGTGTTCCCATGATGTCGTGGTTTTAGCGCAGCTGGCAACCCAGAACCACGCAGCCGCTCGCTCACTCCCCCCCCTTCATCCCCCTGCTCCCAGAGGGATGGGGAGGAGAATCAAAAGAATGTAACTCCCATGGTTTGAGATAAGAACAGTCTAGTAACTAAGGTATAACACAAACCAGTGCTGCTACCACCAATAATAATAATGACAAGGGAAACAACAAGGGAAGAGAATACAACCTCTCACCACCCGCCGACCGATACACAGCCTGACCTGAGCAGTGATCTAACCCTTCTGGGTAACTGCCCCCAGTTTATATAGTGGGCATGACGTGCTGTGGCATGGAATACCTCTTTGGTCAGTTTGGGTCAGGTGTCCTGTCTCTGCTTCCTCCCGGCTTCCCCTCCTCCCTGGCAGAGCATGAGACTCAGAAAGTCCTTGGTCAGACCAAAACATTACCAAGCAGCAACTAAAAACGTTGGTGTTATCAGTGCTGTTCCCAGGCCCAAAATCAAAAACACAGCGCTAGACCAGCTACTAAGAAGGAGAAAAATGCCTGCTACTGCTGAACCCAGAACACATGAAGTGTGAAAATATTTTGTTTTAATGTTTATTTATGTGAGGGGAAAGGGACTGAGGGCTGTTTCAGGTAACCTGTGACATTGGAGTTTTCAAACATGAACCCAAACTCTTCTGCTGGCATGTGCTCCCAGCCCTTCACCCAGCGGGGCTGGGGGACGCTGCCACTCGGGTCTCTGAAGGGACTGGGAAGGAGCAACTTCCTGCTGGCCACCGCTTCCTCAGCTTCCTGTTGCTGCTCCTGGCTGATGCCTTGTGAAATGAGGAGTAAGTCATGCATGAAGAGTGTCCTGCGTGTTTTCCAGACTACTGTGCTGGTAGGGAGCTGTGCAGCAATGGTGTGTGAGCTCTGCCTTACCATTCCTCCTTGTGCGTGCTCTTCCTGGTGTATAGCAGACATGGCGGTTCACAAAACATCCAGCTTCTGCTTATAGCAATTATGAACCTTTATTCTAATAGAGGTGAGCAGCTAGTAAGCACTGATGCCGAACCAGTGTTTCTTGCACCCTTGTGCCTCCCTGTCTGCAAAACAGCAGCTTCTCTCCCATGCTGGAAAACATCCTTCCTGAGAAAAGGGTTCACTTCTTGTACCTGCAGGGAGGAGGGTCTGTTCTTGGCCTTGGCACCTTGTTCTTAAACCTGTGCTGATGTGAACTCTGAGCTCCCTTTCATACAAGAGTCCCTGGATCACAGTCTTCCAGCTAGTTAGGTTTCCAGTGTTGTAAATCTGAGTGAGACCCACTCACACAGAGCGCTTCAATTCTGTAGTCAACTTGCTTGGAAATTCCCCTAACGTGACCATAGCCTAGGGCTTGAAGTCAGACTTTATTCAAATTTAAGACATGTCAAAATGAAATCCACCATGCTACTGCCCAAGAGAGACTTCCATGGCTTTTGAAAGATACTGTGGGCTTTGGTTTTTTTCTCCTAAAACGACCACTGTATTATAGGCAATTATGTGTGAGTTCAGTCCTTCTGCAACAGAAAGTAGGATCATAAGTAAACTCTCACTTTTTGGTAACTGCACATTTCCAGGAAGTTCCAGTTGCCAGGTCTGATGCTGGCTGTGAAGTGTGGGTTCTGGATGCTGTAGGGCAAGGGGTGCCTCTGGAGTGGGCTCCCAGTGGAACAGCAGCGGCTTGTGGCTCATCTGTGGGCGTTGGCTGCTGCTCCCCTGCCAGGGCTGGTGTCCTATTGCCTGGGAGAGTGAAATGCTGCACTTCCAGCAGCCTGAAAAATTCATGCTCCTTGGAGAGCCCTTTCTCCTCCAGCACGCATGGAAGAGAAGCGACTTGCCCTTGTGAACCAGGTGTGTGCTTTATTATGCAGGTGCTGTGCCCTTGTCTGCTGCATCCTGGCAGCACCAGCAAAATGCCAAGTGCTTTCACATGGGGATAAGCGTTCATGAGAGACTGCTCAGTGGAGAATTTTGGTCTAAAGGAGAAAGGACTAATTCTTAATTTTCTTTCTGTTAGGTAAACCAGGTCCACAGGAGTCATCAGTGCAAACCTGGTAGCAGAGGAGAAGAGCCAGCTCATGAGTCCCTGAAGGCAGAGGTTCCTGTCCTGCGGAGGATGGTTCCTCACTCATTCCTTCTTCCTTTGTAGTGTGAGTGTGGGCAGAAACCCAGCAGGCTTCTCAGCCTTGGAAGGGTGGGTGCTTCCAAAGCAGGCAGCTTTGCATGAGCTATGCTCAGAGGAAAGTCTCCCATCCTTTTCTGTGCATTTTATAGTTCGTTAATAGTGAGCTTGAATGTAAAGCCTTGCTGAGACACAAACCACCGCTCTTTCATTCGTAAGGATGCAACTCACCTCTGTCTGAGCTCAGAAGCTGGTGTTTCCTGTCTCCCTTTACCAAGCTGCGAGTTGAATTCATAAACATGGCAGACTGGAAACTGCAGAAACTTAGCATGCAGTACAGGGAGGCTTTGTTTTGGTACAGAAGTTGTAAAGTTTAGATTTCTGTGACTTTTCTAGGCAGCTCAAGAAGGATGTAGATATGTGCTAATTAGTACAAAGAACTTACATGAGTGTGCATGGTGGAGAGGAGCTTGCATCTGCGCAGGGCTTGCCAGGCCCCCCCTGGTCACTGCCTGGGCAATGCATCAATTAGTTTACAGCAATGGAATGGCACAGTTCTGTTGGCAAATGACTGTGGATTTTGAAAAGCTGTTGCATCTTGTTTTCGTTCAAATATTCTATTCTTTCCTGGGCTTGATGGTATGTGGGAGTTTAGAAAGTGTGTGAGTTCATGAGAGCCTAAGACATGTATAGGTAGTTCATAAAAGAAAACAAAAAAGAGGAAAAAATAGCAAAAATCAGTAGTCTCCAGTCATTAGACTGAACATTATTATGCTGCAGAGGCAGAAACTCTTCCTCTTCCCTTAAGTGTTTGATTGCCTCTTAGTTATTGGCATCAATTTGGTTGCACTTTGTCATTGCCCAAGCATCCTGTGGCTGCAACAGTCTGGATGGTAGGATAGTGTTTTATAGAATCATAGTATAGTTAGGGTTGGAAAGGACCTTAAGATCATCTAGTTCCAACCCTCTTGCTATGGGCAGGAGCACCTCACACTAAACCATGTCACCCAAGACTCTGTCCAGCCTGGCCTTGAACACCACCAGCGATGGAGCATTCACAACTTCCTTGGGCAATCTGATCCAGTGCCTCACCACCCTCACTTCCCATGTGCTTACCATGGTGGAAGCAGCCACCATATGACTGGAAACATACGCTGTGCACCACGTCACTGCCTGGAACACTATCCTGGGCCTTGAGAAACAAGTCTTGTGGTGACATGGCACCCCAGAGAGAACTGAGTCAGACAATGGGTCTCATTTCCAGAAAAAGCTTATAGACACTTGGGCCAAAGAGTATGGCATTGGATGCATATATCACATCCCCTACCATGCACAAGCCTCTGGGAAAATCAAATGGTACAATGGGCTGTTCTTCTATCAACTTGTGGGATTTACATTCTTCTGATTCTCCTTCCCATCCCTCTGAGAGCAGGACGGGGGGAAGAATTGGGGGAGTGAGTGAGCAGCTGCATGGTTCTAAGTTACCAGCTGGGCTTAAACCATGACAAAACTTCTTCCTTATATCTAACCTAAACTTCCCCTGCTTAAGTATGAACCCATTACCCCTTGTCCTATCACTACAGTCCCTCATGAAGAGTCGCTCCCTAGCATCCTTATAGGCCCCCTTCAGATACTGGAAGGCTGCTATGAGGTCTCCACGCAGTTTTCTCTTCTCTAGGCCGAACAGCCCCAACTTTCTCAGCCTATCTTCGTACGGGAGGTGCTCCAGTCCCCCGATCATCCTCGTGTTCCTCCTTTGGACTTGTTCCAACCGTTCCATGTCCTTTTTATGTTGAGGACACCAGAACTGTACACAATACTCCAAGTGAGGTCTCACAGGAGCAGAGTAGAGGGACAGGATCACCTCCCTCGACCTGCTGGTCACGTTCCTTTTGATGCAGCCCAGGATACGGTTGGCTTTCTGGGCTGCAAGTGCACACTGCCGGCTCATGTTCATTTTTTCATCGACCAACACCCCCAAGTCCTTCTCTGCAGGACTGCTCTGAATCTCTTCTCTGCCCAACCTGTAGCTGTACCTGGGATTGCTCTGACCCAGGTGTAGGACCTTGCACTTGGAATGGTTGATCTTCCCTCCTGGGAAGCACTCTTGTTTCACAGCACTGCCCTAGCAGTAGTGCCCATCTTTGCTCCACGGAAATTTATTTCCAGTGAAACAGCGAACAAATCCTAGGAGGTGAAATTGGGTGTGCTGACGCTTCAGGCCCTCTCATGGATGAAGGAACCTCTGCAGGAGCAGAGCATGGGAAAACAGCTCTATGAAGCCGCTCTGTGCTGAGTTGTGCTGGTGAGGGAACAGAATGGCAACAGGCTTCAGGTAAAACAAAGTTTGCATGATTTGTTTCATTCTCCTCTGGGCTGGACTAAGAGAAGCCGTAACTTACAAAACTACATTGCAGGAGGAATTTAGTCTGGCTGGTGTCTCAATGCTGGCAAAACTATGGGAAAGTTTAAGATGTAGTTGACACTCACTTGAGTTTTTGTAGTGTGTGTGTGGAATTTAATACTGAAATCTACTAATTTAAACATTTTGAAATGCTAAAATCTATTTCATTTTGAACCTTTTGAGATTATTTTGAATAACAAACAGGATGGACACAGATGAAAATTATCTTTTCATGAGAGAGCAGTATAAATAGGATGCTACAACTCAGTGCTACGGCATTTGTCTGAGTATCTTCCATTACAAATAAGCAGTTATGCATATTATTGTGTATACATGCAGTGGGGTGTCCTTTACCCGTTCCTGAGAGGGGGTAGAGCTGCTAAGCTGTACAGGTATCTGTCTGGTGTATTCCTGTATCGCTTCTCATGTTTGATTCATTATAAAAATCCCCTTTCTGATTTCACCTGTGAGTTAAATGAGAAGTGCTGGCAATTTACTGGCTATAAACGATTCACCAAGATCATTGCTCGGAATTGTCATCTTACACTTCACAAATGTTTGAAAATCTAATACAGAATCAGAAACTCAGGTGATGTAGAGGTCAGGAATCTAAACTTTCAGGACAGTTCCAACCCTCAGCAAGAGGCTTGTAGTTCAAGATTTCTTCAAAATCAGGCACATAGCTCATAACTTGGTATTCTGAAAAAATTGTTAGGAAAGCAGAGAAAAGCACATGGGGTAGATCAGCAGCTACGCTGCGAGACCTGGGGGGTGATACTCATTTGAGCACCCAAACCGTTATTCTGAGTCATTGCATGGTTTACCAGCTGCTTATCAAGTGGAAAAGTTGGTAGTACAAAGGACTAGCTACTTAAAACAGCTTGTGTGGTTTGTCTACATGTTAAAGTGTAACAATACAAAACCTCATTCTAAAAATACAGAGACTGAAACCATGCAGCAGGTTTCATCACAGTCTCAAAGAGGGTTTTTGCACTCTTATGAGTCTGTATCACAAGATATGCAGTTATTCACATTAGACCAACTTGCAGGAACATCTCCATGTTGCCTTTTCAGCAAGATCACTGAAGAGCTCAGTTCTCTTTTCATTAAATGCAAATCCATTCTAAGTCTGTGGGCATCCATCCAATTATTTAAATGCAAAACCAGTCTCTTAGTGTCACGACAGTTTTGGTTTCCTTTCACAACAGCTAGAAACTTGTAGTTCACATAAGCTGCATAAAGAAAAGGGAAAATGGTTAGAGCAGAACCTGAATGCGCTTGGGAAGCCAAATCCAGCCTATGGAAGTAACAACACTGAGAAAGCAGCAAGCTTGATTTGACAGACAACGTTGCAATCAAGCAGCAGCTACTTGAGGTATCCCAAAGGTGTCTTAGGGTTGTGGTCCTTCAGGAGGGTGCTGTGCCCTGATTTCAGGGCTGAGAGCATGTGTCAGAACTGTTGCAGGGCAGTGGGGAAGAGCAGAGCCTACAGTGCCTGAGCTCCGTTACGGACCAGTGCTGCTCCTGGAAAGTGCTGGAGACGCTGGGGTCTGCACTGATGTGTGACAGGGAGTTCCTCTGCAGACATCAATGCTGGAAATACTTTTGGGAACTGGGACGCCTGTAAAGAGCCTGGGAGCTCTGGGGCGGGAGAGGCAGAGATGTGGATTGACCAAGGACTAGATCCCCACGGAGGAGCAAAGAAGCAGCTCTCTGGGGTCTGAGGATGAAAGATGAGCATTTTCTGCTTTCATTCCACAGAAATGGGTAGGAGGAAAGGAGAGCCCAGGCAATATGTTTTCTCCCCTCTTCCCTTCTTCATCAGCCTTCCCTGAGTCTGTGTCTGCCCAGAATGCATCAGCACCATGGGCACACTGAAGATCTGAGGAATGAAAAGATGGTGTGCTCATAGCACCATATTGCTAGTCTGCCAACAGTAACAGTTTGTCAGAGAGGTTTAACGTGCAAGGTAGACACTAGCTGGCCGTGCTGCCTGGCACCTGTATGTCATTGTATATACTTCGATTGGGAGTTTAGCACTGAGCTGACTTGTCTGAAGAGCCTCAGAGGTCCTGCTTTTTGCTCTGGTGGGAGATTGTATTTGTTTCTCCTTTCAGCTTGGCTGGAGATGAGTCACTTGGTTTCAGAAAAGTAAACGAGGGCTGCCTGAGGAACTGAAATGCATTTTGTTTGTTTTCAAAGGCACTTAGCAGGGTGACTGTGGGCAGGAAAAGGGGAAGAGGCTTTGAGTCACCAGCAGCACCACATTACGTAGCATGCTTTAGCAACTAAGCAGACGCCACCCCTGAGGCACAGCTTACTGCTCTCGGGAAAAAAGGAGAGAGTTTTCTCCCCATTGTCCACTACTTTTTTAACTCTTCTTTTATCCCCTGAACAAGTACCATGGTAGAGGCAAGTGAGAGATAAACTGTGAGAAGAGCAAGTGCCTCTCCCTTAAACAGGACTGGATCCCCCTTGCTCTGCCCAGACACTCACTCCCAATCTCAGAGGCAAAGGACAGATATGTCAAATCATCCGTGGGGTGCTGCTGTGACATGCAACATACATCTCTTCGCATCTGTCTGCCAGGAGAGGGACAGGGACCACAGGGACTCATCCATGTCAGCCATAAACCCTCCATCTGTGTGGATCAGGTATTTTCTGACAGGGTGTTCCTCTGTTGCAAGATGATGAGGTTTTGAGGGATGAGTATTTAAGATGGGAATGTACCAACACTTCAAGAATGCAAGGTAATGAGCGGATCCCCTGGAGCGGGGTAAGCCCCATGCCAACTTTTTCCTGGCACTCCAGTTCCTCTGTTCCAGCAAATGCCTTCCTGAGCACCAGGAGGGCAGAGCATGCAGGAAAAACATGCACTTCAGTGATGCAGATAGCACCTATAGATTGAAATAATTGGAGCTTGAGTTAGAATATGTTTCATTTTTTTTTAATTGCAGATACCTGCCAAATATAAAAATGTTCCAGTGGCCATATTTTAAGCTGGTTAACCCAGCCTTTGGCTGAAGAAAGAAACAATGTTCCTCAAGATCCCTGGGAAGGCACAGGTAGGCAACATCCTTCTTAAACACTCAGCCATGTGCAAAGGCTTGTGGGAGTTAGAAACCATTCATGTCAAGGCATCAGGACTGCTATGGAATAAGAACAAATCCAACCCCCCTTTCATTACTTATCCCAAAGCATTGCCAATACTTCTTCAAAAGAGGAAGATACTGTTTTCCTGCCTGCTGTATCACCAATACCTGCTGCAAAATGGGGGTTTTATCTGGCATTTGTCAGGCTACAGGTTGGGTGTCAGGAAGCAGAAGTGCTGGTCTGCCAGCAGCCTTTCTTTCTGGGCTGGCAGAAAACCCCACTTCTAAAGCCAGCATACGTGCACAGATTCAGCTGAAGAAACCCACACAGGAGACCCAGGGGGGAGGCAAGGGGGAGTCTAGCAGGCTGCAGGAGACTTCAAGGTCTGTTCTTTGGCAGCTTTGGATGGCCAGCAGTTGGTGTTCCCAGCAGGAGTGAAACTGCACCCAGACAGAGTCCCCAGCAGTCACTGGTGGTGACTGGTGCCAGCCCAATTCTGCAAAAATTCCTTTTTCTTGAAAATCTGTGGTTTTGTTTTTCCTTAAAATCTTTTGTGAGATAACAACAATGTAGAAAAAGTTCTTCAATTCTCAATAAAAAATAACTGTTACAGCCGAAACCAGGACAGGGATGGTGGTGGGATAGTCTCAAGGGACAGGTTTCAGCTCAGAGCTCAGCTTGCCTGGGACACTATGCACCCCTGCCCTGCACAGGGAGGGGTGTGCTATTTTTTCTAACCCCCAGGACTTGCAAGCCCTGCTAAAGCAGGACTGGTCAAGGTGCAGTACTCCCATGAGCAGACAGATGAGGCATCTCTGCTGGGGCATACCGATGTGGGTAACTCTGTGCCTTCGCCAAGTCATTTCAGATCTCTTCCCCAGCAGTGACCATTTCTGAAGTGATACAGTGTTTTTCAATAGCACATAGCTATCATTCTCATAGAATATTTCACTTTGCTCCTGAAATTACTGGGAATTTCGTTTGATGGCAAGATGAGGCATCACAAGATTAAAAAAAGGGGAGGGAGATCGTTACCAAGAAAACAGTCCAAGCACTTTGAAATGTGTGTGAAACATGCTGTCCTTTTGGGCATGGCAGAGCAGCCAGAAGGATGTGGGGATAGATGCGGATCCTGCTTCTGTGGGAGGAGCAGCTGGTGGCTCTCCTGTGTGGGTGCCATCATGGGACGTGTGCTGACTAGTGGTGCAGGGAGCGAGAGGGAAGGCAGCTCTCCCCTGGTGAGGTGACACAGTAAGGGCTGGGTAAGTAGTAGTAAGAAAATAAACTTACTGAGTCAGAAATATGATTAAAATCAGCCGTGCAAAAAAAAGCAAACAAAAAACCTCCTATGTTATATAACTCCTAGGAGTTAAATTGTACTTACCTTTTAGTTGAATGTTCCATCTCACTGTGTTCATTGTTTTACTTTCCTGAGTTTCTGCCAAGATCGTGATGTGATCTGCAGTGCTCTGCAGTTCAAAACCAGACTTGTTTCCAGCATAAGAGGAGACACAGGTTTCTTTTTTAAAATTAGACTAAATTTACAAAGTTGTTCTGCTTTTCACAGTCCCTTACATAAAAGCTGTTATCTTTTCTCTGGGTGAGTGCTCTTGGTCATAGCTTGACACCCATCCCTGCACCTCCTCCATCACCACTTGTAGGGGCAGAGCACTATAAAAGGCATGTAAATCACCTCTGAATTAATCTGTTGTGACAGCGCACAACAGACTGCACTGGCATTCCACAAGGTTAGCAGAGACAAAACTGAACTGCCCTCTCCCCACGGTGCACCTCTCTCCCTGGGAGGTGGGTCTCCTACTACTGTGTGTAGCAATACTTCATAAAGGTGCATAAAAAGTCTCTACTGAGAAAAAGGAATGTAACTTGTACATTTTTATTACTTCTCTGTTTTGACAGCAATAGCCGTGCTTTTCCCTTGCTAAGGTTCAAATGCCAGCTAAGGTTGGTTGTGACAAACTTTGGTTCCTTTGTAGAGTTAGTCCTCAGTGTTTGTCCAGCTGATTCCACAAAAAATGTCAGTGTGTTTCAGATGAGTCCCATCAGGATGTCCAGCCTTTCTTGGTGGCTGCTCCTGGCCACTGATAGCAGGCAATGCTGGCTGGCAGGAGGCATTGAGCTCTGGTGAGCAACAGGTCAGACAATAACTGGAACGAAAAAACAACCCAGCAAAAAATTCTCAGCGTGATGAATCTCCCCAAAGGAGTTTCCTGCTGGGACAAAATCCTTTGCAAGAGAAGAGCCCCCTGTAAGAAAACTTGATTTTAGAGCAACAGCTTGCCACATGTGTCAGCCCATGCTCTGGCCTGTGCAGACCACAGCAAGATCCCGGTTGGGATCGCTCTGCTCCAGGGGTATGGATGGCTCAGCTCCCTGGCTGCTGGCACAGCATGCCTTGCGGGTGTGCAAAGGGGGTGTGCATGAGAGGGTCCCTGGGGTGTCACTAGTAATTGTGACCACCCCACCTGCCCTTCTGGATGGCCTCAGTGCATGTGCGTGGCCAGACACAGTGTAGCTGCCTTCCTGCAGCCCGCACCTTCCTCCCCTAGCTCTGGCCAGCCAAGGAAGATGCAAGGATGACATTTGGGCAAGGCTCTCTCTGGCACTGTGCCTGTTCATGGCTCTTCTGTGGCAGCTCCTCATGTCCATTTCTTCAGACCCTGCACTTACTTTGGCGTTTGCTACCAAAACTGCTTTGTTGAGTAAGTCATTGCTCCCTACTAAAATGCAAGCACTCTGCTGCAGGCATTGCTCTGCCCCTGCTCTGCAGTGTTTTCAGCTCCCGCTCTCAGTCTGTGGCTTTCAGTTCTTGCTTTCCTCTCTGTGGCTGGAAAGTCATGCATTAACACAATTATCCGAAGAAAGCCTTATTTTCCCATCTTTCACAAAGGTAATTTGAGCAATGCAAGAGATGCTGAGCAAGTGGGAGAATGAACAAGTGGAAAGCAGGCAAGTGTCTGAAGCAAGTAGTGCTTTAAGGGCAAATCACTGCAGAGAGAAGAAGCTGTTTGGTGAGAATTGTGTGCAAGAATGGAAAAATTAAGCAGATTTCGTTAACTGCCAAGCCTAATTCTTAACTCTCCTATGAGCACAACACATACCAAGCGCCCGGGTGATCTGCTAGAAGAGATTTATGTAACGTGCACCTAAACCACAAGTCACGTGGCTGGCTTTCCGGTCTTATACTTTTTGATCGAGGAGGGGTGAGTGTATTTTAGTTTCCTCGGCCATGCTGCAGCATTTAGCAATGCTGTTTTAAGTGACCGTCCACCAACATGGCTCTGAGGTGGCTCAATCAGCAAAACCATAACGCCAACTTCATAGGCTTCAGTGCTGACCCTGCTGGGGGGGAGCAGGCTCTGCCAATGGACAACAGGAGGATCCAGCTCCTGGCCAACATAGTGGGGACGCTACCCCGCGGGCGCAAGCAGGTACGAGGTTGTTTCTATGTGCTGGGAGGCTGGTGGCTCCTTGCAGCCTGGAAAGCCGCTTTCTGCCTGTGCCTGCAGGTGCCAGCAGAAATGCCCCAGTTTCCCCAAGTGACCGCCCAGGTTCACTGTGGCTCCTGGTGTCAGGGTCCTAGAAGGTTCACCAGCAGACGCCTTTAGCCTAACTGGTTTGGGGATTGCAATAAAATCTTCTCAGCGTTGGTGGTGTGGGAAGCTCTTGAGAGGAGCAAGCAAACAAGTGTTCTGCCTGAGGGGGCTTGGGCGCATGAAATCCTTTTGCAGCCGAGATCTGCCCTGGCTGTGTTTCTTCTCTGTTTACAACAGCACTGCGAGTCAAAATAGGCTCTTGCTGTCCAGGAGTCCCTTTAAACTGCATTTACTTCAGTATAGCAGCCTGGCTGGACTGCTCTTGGTGCTGCAGTGCTGACAGAAAGCACCTGAGTTATTTCCATCTGGGTTTTGGAGTATTTTGCTACAACTGTTGGACTGGTTGGGCTGTCTCTGTCATCTGGGCTTTTTCCCCAGAACAGTATATTTCTGCTGTTTGCAACTGGAGTTCCACAAAACTCTCTCTTGCTGTTGCTGTAAATTGCCAGGTGAGCAATTCCATCTTTGGTCTATTTGTCTATCATGAAGGAACATAAATAGGAAATGTTTGAGACACGTTGTAATCTGGAAGTACTATTAGAGAACTGGTACATAGTATCTGCGCACTTAAGGCTTTGTTCAGCAAAGGAGACAAAACTAATCCTTTTCTTTGTACAAGTGTGGGGAGATAAAGGAAAGCCAGAGCCAGACTAATCTTGGGAATGCCACTGCTGAGTAGCATCCAGTCCCCACAGCTGCGAAGGAGCAGCCCTTTGTGCAGCAATTGCTACTGGTGCAAGGGGAAGCTGGCAGTAACGGCTGTGACACGGCTATGTTTGTTAAAGATGACTTACAACGTGGGTATCAGGCCCAACAACTGGTCTGCACACACCATATGTACCTAATGCTCGCTGGCCTGCCATTAGCTGTTTCACCTGGTGTGCAGTTTATATTACACGTGTGGTCTCTCCCTCCTCTCCTTTTCTTTCAAGAAGTAAGCATATGTTTCTATAGGTGCTCACGCTGTGGCATCATTTTATACTGCCGAAGCCCGAGATGTGTGGCTGTATAGACTACAGTCATTTCAGGGATAATGTAATCCCTTATTTGTGTTCCATTTTTATGGGAAAAATCAATGTTTAACACTGATCCTCACTTTCTCCAGAGAACTATTCAGGCACAGGTCTACCTTGCTTGAAGCAGGGATCCTAGATACTTGTTGCCCATGACCATGCATCAATCGGCTCAGAAATGCTGTGCAACTGCCACAAGAAACTGCAGAGAAAATTGTCTGCAGCTACCTCAATTTATGCGTGCTTTCTGCCTTTTCTGACAAACAATAAGTTTATAAATGCCCACAGATTTTTAGTGGGAAGGTATAAAAGAAAGGTGAGGTCTTAGTATAATAGAAACATGATTTGGGAATTTTAGAGATAATAGTTATAGCAGTAATGGGAATGACGGCAATCCCTGCTTTCCAGAATCTTGGAGCCTCACCCATTCCAGCGTTTTGCAGGGCTCCCACTGTTGGAAAGATGCTCTGGTGTTGTGTGCCCATCAGCCTTCCCCAAGAGCAAGAGTGCCTGTGCACCCCTGAGGAGGTAGCAGCCCATGGCACGGGGTGGCCACATGCCATGCTGTGGCGCTGGCTGACCTCTTACTCTGTGTGGTGCATTGCAGTACAAGGTGAATTGTGAAGAAGGAATATTCCTTCTGTTATTTGAAAACACAGGGCTGCTATATAGTGTGCTTTGGGCTGGTTTTTTTTTTCTTTATCTTTTTTCCTGTTTGTTTTGTTTGTTTGCTCATTTTTAAGTGTGCAAAATAAGACAAGAGCATTGTTGACATTGCTAGAGCCAGTGCAAGATCCATATCTGATACCCTGTTGGATGTAGGGGTTTTCTTGAGTGGTTGTGCCTCTTGTCTGCCCCAATTCTGGAGTCCTCAGAAATTATATCTCCAGCACTCTGGGGAAGAGTTTTCCGCTCCAAGTATTTTTGCTGTCAGATTCAACCTGAAATTATCACCACTGCACAAGAAAAGCCTTGTATTTCTTTATTTTATATTGGCTGGCGATAGGGCAGCTGTCAATTTTAACTTATTGCAGGGAAGATTGGATAGCTAGTGGGCGGTTTTCTAATAAAGTTGGAACAGGTACTGCATTACCATCTGCCAGTGAGGATGCCCAGATGTTTTCTGGAGGTGAACAACTGAAACAATATTCTGATTTACTAAGAGTACCCATGTTGATTTTGTTTTGGCTTTATTTTTGGAAACACTAAATTTTATATTTTAAAAGTACAAGAAAATAAGAAAAGCTGAGCTATAGCCAGTTTTTCAGGGCTTAATTTCCAACATAATAAAAACAAACACGAATTCCTTCATCTTCCTCTTGCCAGTTAATGCAGTCCTTCACATCAGAATGTGTTGCAGTTGATACTTTGTCTTACAGCAATGTTAGTTAAACATCCTCCATGGGTATTTATATCAGATCTGTTATGGCTTGAAATTGTTCTCTAACTCACTTGGAAAGGAATGGTAGGGTGAAGGAAGTCTTCTTGGGCAGGAGGGAGCACCTTTTTCCAAGGTTTGTGCACCCGGAGGTTGTTGCTGTTGGCTGTGGGTTCCCCGCTGTGCTCAGCTGAGCTTGCCATCAGCATCTAACAGGTGGCTTTGAACATGGTCTTGAATCCTGGACCATGCTGTTTTTCCTCCCTATCTCAAATTTTAAGTTCTCATTTGAGTGAGGTGGAGGCTGTGTTGGGACAAGCTGAGGGTTGGAAGCCAGAAACTAGCTTTAGCTTTCTTCTAAACTACTGATTTTAGCCATGTGCCTCAAAGAACCATGAGCCTACTGACACCTTTTTATTCCTGTTTCTGATTACAGCTTGCCTTAGCCAGATCCAGCTCCTTGGGTGACTCCTCCAGGCCACAAAGGTATGACAATATTCCTCTAAAATCACTGTTATTTACTTATTTTGCATGAAATGTGTGTTTTGGGGATCTTCCCAAAGATCTAGCTGCCCTAGTGGGATAAGGGTACAGGGCAAAGGGTGGTACCCAACACCTGGGATTTGCAAGTCAAGCTGTTGACATTTAGTTTGAGTAAAGAAAGAGCAAGCACCACCACTGCAACATCTGAAGAAAGGCATGATGACACCCTGCTAGCACAAGAGTGGGCAACGATGTTTTGGTTGGAAATACAGAGTGCACGAAGTGGCAACCTGGCATTCATTTGGAATTCTGTGCATTCTTCTTACAGACACCTTGTTGCTATATTGAAAGAAGATAAAGAGACATTTGGGTTTGAAATCCAGGTAAGACTTAAATGAGAAGCTGATTCATTTAAAAATAAAATATGCCACAAACTCTCAAGCATCACATCCTCAAAATCAGGTTAAGACATCATAAAGCAGAGAAAGGTATCTGCCAGTTCCTCATGAAATCTGAAGAGCTTACAGTAATAACACAGAACTAGGATGCATTTCCAAGTTAGTTTTTTTTTCACAGCAAAGGTCACAGATGAGAATTTCTGGCCTTCTCACAAGTCAGAGTGTTGAATGTAGGAGAAATCTCATCCAAATCCAAATATGAGGCAATGGCAGTGACTTCTTACTTCCAAAACTGAGTATTTTTAGAAGAATTGTATATGAGACTATTTTAATACAAAGAGACATCCAACAGCCTCTCTCTCAAAAAAATACCTTCTAGTAGCTTTTTACTACCTCCTCTAAGATACATAGACATACATGTTTTCAAAGTAGATGTACAGTATTGGTATGTTTTTTAATAAATAACTGCTAGGCATAAGGTTTTGAGTGCTAAATCATATAAGAAGGAATTTTGTTAGATGGAGAAGTCAGAAAATCATCACATAGGAAAACCAGAATCTTATCAGGAGTGATGCTAATGGGAGATTTTTGTTCTGTAGATTTTTGTGAGAAAGGTAACTCTCAGATCAGTAAACCTGATAGAATCCTGGTTATGAATAAAAGATAACCTCAGGAATAAAAGGATGAAGTTTTGGGAGCAGCAGGTTGTGGCAATGCCACAGAGCTCTGCCTGCCGGCGGGATCTGCAAGCAGGAGCATGTTTTGAGAGATCCTCCAATGTCGCCCCTGTGTTTCAATCACTGTGGCAGCAGGGCATCTTCAGAGTGCTTGCTTGTATCTGTGCACAAAGGGAAAACAGTATTTTCAGTGAAATTAGTGTATTAGGAAAAGCTTAACTTTTTCAAATTTGTTTCTGTGACTAATGAGTGGGTAAGCGTTCAGCTCGTGAACAGTGGAGAGCTTTCAGAAGGGAAGATAATTGAGTCAATTATTGGGCTTTTGTATAAATTGTCAGGGCAGATTTTCATTATATGTGACATTCTGATTAAAAATAATTGTTCTTGGCACATTTTCTTCCTGAACATTCAGCCTGAGCAGTTCTCTAGAAAGTCCAGGCTATGGAAAGGCAGCATTTGTCTGATGCCATTATTTAGAGGCTGTAATTTCATTACTACAAGATAAAATTAGGCAAACCACAATAAGATGATGTGAAACTTTAGGTCTACCATCTGGAGGGAGCTCATGAGAACTGCAGTGGTGGCCAAATGCCAGAGTGTCTCGCGTGTTATCACTTCTACTTCCCACTTGTGAATCAGAACCTGGGTGTGGCTCCCAAAACACCTGAAGTGTTTGCAGAGCAGACACTCTGGTAGCTGGTCTCTCTCCTCCACTGCAGCCATTTGAAAGCTAGGTGTGCGGTCCAAAACCACAGCCCAGCCAGCTTCTGCAGACCAAGAGGAGAATGTACATTGGAGGGAAGTCCACTATCCTGGAGTGCTTCTCTTGGGGCCATCAGTCACACCCCAGAGATGCCTGCTTCTCCTGGCAGCTCTTGTGGGGACATCCTGACACCTCTGTCAGGACACTCCAGTTAGGTGTGATGAATCCCACCCTGCTTGTCCCCTCGTATTGCTCAAGCTGGCCCAATCTTTCAGGTTGGAGTAGGTAGGTGAGTGTGATCTGCAGCTGCATGTCCTCCAAGACCCTCATGTTTTACTTGGTGTTCTTAATTTAGCCAAAGGTATTACTGTTGGTCCAAGGGCTGATGTCACTGTGTTGGTGTGGTTTGGCCAGATAAGCTCTGAACTCAGACAGCCTTCATCCCTATTTGTTCTGCGCTGATTGAGAAATTTGGGAATCTAACATGACTTCTTACATCCGGCTTAGATGTGGCTGTCAGGTTTTCAGGAAGTTCAGCTTCACTCTTAAATTTTGGTAGGACGATGTGGCTAAATACTGATATTTGCATGTAACCAAGAAGACATTTCCTGTCATTGCAAGATCTGGTCAGGTTGCATCTCCTACTTTTGCATTTTTCTAAATATGTCAGCACTGATAATCACATGATGGATTTATACTTAGGATTACTTTATGTATATTTAAATGTATAAATCAATAATAAAAAGCACTTTTGAGAGGGTGTGGTGATGTGGATAATGAGTTTAAGAGGCCAAAAGAGCAAAAGTAGGTTCAACTTTTCCTGCTTCTCAGTTCCTCTCTTGTGAATCGATCTATCTGGAAGCACCAGCTGGCTTCACGCAGTATTCACAATGAGTAGGAGTCGATCACTTGAAAGGCCGAGTCACATCCTGCCATGCTGTGGCTGAGAACCTGAAATATCCTTCCAGAAAGCAATCTGCATCCATGCTAACAGATATTATTGACTAAAGTTACTGAGCTTTTGATATGTTTGGGTTTGTTTTTTTCAAAGTCACCTTACAGGTATCTTTCAGGTGTCTGCTGTTCTCTATCATAAGAATGCAATTTCTAATTGTTAGGTTATAACATTCTGCAGTTTTCACTTGCATGATAATGCACCCTGCTCATCACAGACTTCTCATTTCAAAAAATGTGTAAAAAAGAATATTGATTTTTAAATTGCTTTCCTGGCTTTTATATTGGTAACTCTGTCACTTTGGTGTTAACAGACTATTAGATTTCCACACCAAAATGATTACTCCCTGGAGGTATGCACTTGTGTCTGCAAAATTCAAGAAGAAAGTCCTGCCTATCTTTCTGGCCTTCAAACTGGTAACTTTTCATGTTGTTTTCCTGCTGTGGTGGCCTTATCTTGCTTCCTTCCCACTTATTTTTGTTGTAGATCATGTGGAAGGCATCCATGTGCTAATTTTTGCTTCTGTGTATCTGTAACAGGTGACATCCTTGCCAGTATCAATGGTGTGAACACTGATGGCTATAGTCACAAGCAAATAGTAGACTTGATAAAGTCTTCAGGGAACTATTTAAGGTAGGCATCCCTCCTTCAAATGTTTTTTAGCTTATAAGACTCTCCAGCTGTAAGCCAAGAAAGCTTCTGGTGCTCCCCTGCAGTCCTGTGCTGTCTCAGAGGCTGCAATCCCTGTGAGTCTGTTTGTGCAGAGCCACACTCGTTACAGGTGAGGGCTGAAGACAGCCACGGAGGAGAGGGTTCGGCATGTGGTGTGCTCCGTGTCCCCACATGCAGCTGCTTCCTGAGCACTCCGCGGCCCCATGCTCTGCAGTGCGCTGTGGTACATGGCCTGGAAGTACTCAACACTCCTCTCCACTTCAGTGCCAACATTGCCTATTCTTCACAGGTTAGAGACTGTCAATGGGGCCATGTTTGTGCGGAAGATGGAGCTCGAGACCAAGCTGCAGCTACTGAAGGTAATGCAATTAATTAGTTAATCTGTTGTTGAATGCAGAGGCCTGTTGTGGTTCACTGCTAATGAAGGTAGGTCCATGGGGCTAGGTGTCCTGGCAGGGGACAGATACCCATGCGACCACTGTCACCAGGACCCCAAGCCACAGTCCCTATAATATTTTCTATTTTTTTTTGTAATATTTTCCACACAATAACTTCTGTAGCTCTCTAAATATTTCCATTTCTGCCTGTGTCTCAGCTGTGCCCAGCTGGTAGGCAATCCTCCCCTGTGAGAACAGAGCAGCGTATTTTAATATCCTCTGTATTTAGCAGAAAGGGAAGGCAGGCTTTCCCAAGCACAGCCCAGGCTCTTCAGGGACAGCATGCTGATGGCACCTCTGACTCCTAGAATGTCTCTTCTCCCAGCTGAGTCAGAGGCAGCCAGGCTGGCAATAGGTTTTTGGGTGCCAGTGACCCAGCATGCCTCTCTGCTCACTCCACTGCAGCCACAGCACTGCAGGGGCCAAGGGCTTTCCAAAGCTGGGACTTGGTTGACCTGAGTGAGGGATTTTTCCATATGGTGACTGTATGCCAAACTCTGCACACAGGAATATGGTACTTTAAAAAGTTCATTAAAAATTAATCTGGCTAGAATAAGCCTCATGCCAAATGGGTTAGGCTTGCCAGAGCTGAGCAGCAGGGACAGTTTGCCATATGTGCCATTGTCTATCAAATGTAAGTCCTGTCATGGGGGCAATTTCATATTTAGCATTTAGCATGTTTAAAACAATGTTTATTTAATTCTTTATTTAATTGGTTTGCACTGCATTTATAACAGTACAGCACCGGGTGTTGTAATTTGCTGCATGACACTGATACTGCAGATCAGCAATCGTTAGTTGTGGGGGCTGGAGGGTGAGGAAAGGATGGATTCTTCCCAACCTTCACTGGTCTGCGGCTGGGGGATGCTGAGGGCAGTGTCTGGCTGTCCAGGCAATATCTTGGTCATCATCACTTCAGCCCAGATGACAGGCAGGGGTGAGGAGACCAGGATGAGGCATCAATGAACTCAGTTTCCCCTCCAAGGCTTGTTAAACTGATGAGCACTATGGAGGATGGTTTTGGAAATGGCTACAATGGTTTTAGGCATTGCTCCCTGTCAGACAGCTGTTATTTTCTCTCTGAAGGAGGTAAAACTGACCAGCGGGCGGTGGGGGGCTCTGGGCTCTTGGCTGGTGCGAAGAGCCGGGAGAGCTGAGCTTGGAGGCAGCGCTGCTGCTCCCTGTGAGGCTGGGACAAACCACTGCATGCCCAGTGTGTCTGGTGAGGTGTGAGGTGTTGGGAGGCTGGTGTGAGTGCAGGCGTCATGCTGGCCTTGCATGGAGCTGTGTGTGACCACATCCCTGGAGCCGGGGAGGTGCTTGGAGATGCTGGGACTGACCAGCTGGATGGCTAGTCCAGACATGGCAAGAAAGGATCCAGAGCCAGAGCATTCATCACTGTGCTAATGAGAACACAGCAGCAGGATGCTTCCAACCTGGCCGTGGTCAGTACTCCATGGCAAGTCATTATATCTAGTCCCTTGTAAATCTGGATGAAATAACCAGTAAAGTTACCAGAAATGGGCCATTCCTCCCTATACATTTACAGGGAAATCATAAAGCCAAAATTCAAAATCTGCTGTGAATGGTTCTATTTCAAGAGGGAAGCTTTCACAAAACATCTGCTTCCCAGAAACGCCAAACCTGTGCAACAAGTGTTGCTATGGAGCAAAATAGGGCGTGAGCCTGACCCTGCGCTCTTACATCGGTGCGCTGCAGTGGAAAGAACCTAATTCTGTTTGTAACTGTCTCTAGCGCCTCACTGAAGGGTGTGCCCGGTTGTTGCAAACCCCTGCAACCGCAGTGAGACTGCGATGTGCCTGTGAGTACGAGGCACCACCGCAGGCTCGGATGTGCAGTTGCACAAGCATTTCTTACATGCAATTTCCTAGGTCTCTTTGAATTATAAACTTCTAAAAACTACTGTATTCAGCGTTGTGTAGAGATTGTAAGAACAGACCTTGGACTAGTTCTCCTCAAAAGAGGTCACTGCTCCTGTTTTGCAGGCTTGCCGACGGGGCATCCCAGTACATCACCATCCTGCGGCTGGGCTGGGGTTTTCATTGTGTGTTTGATTTTTCCAAAGTGAGGGGAAAAAAGTGAATGTGCTGACAGGATTGCCCATGCAGGTCTGGTCAGTTTGCGTGTACAAGTGTGTGATTTGCCAGCCTGTCCGGCTGCATGTCTGAGGCACTGGGGAAGTACCTACTGCGACTGTCTCAAGGCAGAGGCTCATCAGTTGATTTGTTGTCATTTCTTTAATTAACTATTCAATAGTTTATTTTTACATCAAAAGCTGATCTGCAGCAGAGGGAAAGAAAAATGTTGCTGTGTTGGATGGCATTAGGTTGGATATGCACCGGGTGGTGTTACCTTAACACCAGGTTGGGATGGTTAGCTGTGCCATCTCCGCGCTCTGCTGCAGGATCCAGGAATGAGGAGCTGGGTGCCCTTTCATGGCTGGTGGGCTCCAGAGCTGTGAAGGGCTAGAGGAGGGTGGGCTGCAGAGCCTGTCCTGTGCTGGCTGAAGGCAAGCAGCACGCTCTATAGATTTCAGGCTGCTTCTTTTCAAATCAGATGTGTACAACACCGCACTGAGCACCCAGGATATGAGTGGACTGTGGAGAAATTTGCTAAACTCCGGGAAAAGTGTCTCTGTAAAAAAAGGGACATACGAGTGCTGCCTGTAGCACCTGTACTTCCGAAATCGTTTTCTTTACAAGGGTTTTATGCTTGTGCGAAAATGTATGAATGACAGAGCCCTCTTTCTCCTTCACAGCAAAGTCTGCAGCAGAAATGGGTGGAGTTGCGCTCTGTGCTCTTACAGGAACAACGCTTGCTGCACGGTATGTCCTTGTTTCCTGGTAGAAAACCGCAGTGCTGCCGAGTTCTTCTGTGGAAACAGTGTCTCATCTGTAAAAAGCAATTCTTTAATCTGATTTTCATTTGCTTTCATTTTCCCCTGCAAATGAAGGCATGGGGCTGCCCCTGGGAAAGCTTTTTTTGGGGGGTGATAAATTTGGATGTTGCTTGACTAATGCAGAGACCAAAGGCTCTTCCACATGAGTTCTAGGTTGCAGATATTTTATCCATTCTTATTTGGACTTATCAGGGGAAAGGTTTTTTTGCTTGTGTTTTTTATCGGTTGTCTAGAGAGTGGCTTTGATTCTGCATGTGGGGGATGGCAGGGGCAGAGAGCACCCCACAGCTGGGAAACAGCTTCCCTTGAGGGAAAGGGACTGCTCCCTGCACTGAGACGCTGGGCATGACATTTCCTGTGCCATAGTGGCACAGGCATCCTGCTCTCCAGTGCTGAGCAGACACTGGTAAATAATGCTCCTCTTTGGCTTCTGCTTTCAGGGGAGGTGAATGACAACGAGCTGCTGGGCGCACTGGAGCTGGAAGAGGCCAGCTTGCTCAGTGGCGGCAGCTCGCTAGGACACCACTTTCCGATGAAGCCTCGCTTCTCCAGTGAGAGCAGCTCCCGCAGCCGGCTGAGCTCAATGACCGTGGACAGCGAGGACAGCTTCTACCAGAGCTGCGCCTTTGAAGATTCAGCTGAAGAGAGCCTGAGCCGCCAGTCGAGTGTGGATGATGACTGCTTCTTCCCTAGGGACGGAGCTGGTGCTCCTGGGAGGTCGTCACTGAGGAGGATCCGCAGTATCAGCCTGGCCAGCAGCGGGTCCATGTCTCCACTCTGGGAGGGCAGCAGCTGCACCAGTACTTTTGGGACCCTCCCGAGGAAAAGCAGGAGACCCAGTGTCAGAAAGAATATTTTGAAGTTCATTCCAGGCCTTCACCGGGCTGTGGAAGAGGAAGAAAGTCGAATCTGACATTGCACATCCATCCTTGATGCCCAGGGCTCTGTACATGGGACTGCTACACTGCCTGGGACCACGGGCAGCAGCTCAGTGGAGGCATGCAGTGGGTGATGCGTGATGGCACTGCATGGCAGTCCTCCAGACAACAGTACTGATGATATTTAAAAAGCTCTGGGATTTTTAATTATTTTAATTTTTAATCAGAGCACACTGTGGACCTCTTCATTAACGTGAAAAATGACTAACTCTGAAATGTGAGGAACCTTTGCAGAACTTCCTCAGCATAGTTTAGTATTAATAACAGTTTTTAATTGAATGCAAAATTGATTGATAGCTATTTATTTCCTGTTACCGAAGTCATAGTCTTCCAAAGGTCTTTAATAAAGCAAGTGCTTCTACTAAAACCAGTGACAGGCTCCCATCAGAAAGAGGGTGGAGGCCAGAGGATATGACAGAGACAGACCCTGGGCAGTAACATTTTGAAACGAAGGGCAGAGATTTACCCATGGTAAAAAGAAAATGAAAGGGTGAACTCCACAACTCAGTTCCCAGTCTCCAAAGCAAGGATTGGTTCTGCTGGTCAGCTGAGCCAACAGCACTGATAGATTTACAAAGTAAATGCTGGCTGCTGACAGTTTCTCACTCTTAGCAGCCATTGTATAAACCCTGCAATAAACTGGTTTATTGGTTGTGATTTGACCAGCTGCAATCTCCGCAGTAGCTGGTTTGGCATGTCTTGCCAAACCTGTCTTGCTCCAGGGATTTGAAGTAGAAAGGAGTCTGCTGAGCATGCCCACAGCCCAGGCTCTGTGCATGAGGAGCTGGTGGTGTCCATGTGCTTGCTGCTTTGAGCAGCTCCACGTGTCCAGAGCAGGGTGCACCAGTCGCTAATGCACCCCTTATAGGCTCTGTTGTCAAAAGAGCATAGTGGGGAGCACCAGCAGCATTGAGCAGAGGTGCCAACAGGCTGGTAGCTCTGTGGAGAGAGCACTCCCCAGGGAAAAGGAGTGAGATGCATATGTCTGTGTGATCTGGGAGGCAGGCAAGAGGGCCATGGTAGTGACTGCTGTGGGAGGCTGAAGGTGATGGGCAGCGAGGAGCCAGCAAAGGGTGATGGGTCTCTGCATCTCCTACTTCCCAGTGCAGCTCTGTAGTGCCAGCCTTGGTAGAAACAGAGCTTTCTGCAAGGTGTCGGATTGGCAAGTCACCAGAGGGCCAGGGTCTCACTGCACCCCTGGAGGGCACTGTGCTCTAGTTGCCTGGCTGTAATTTTACCAAATTTGGGAACACGTCCACTTATCATGATGTAACTATATAGCTCAGATTGATCTCACCTCTTCAAGGTGAGAGAAGTAAAGGCAGATGATTGTCCTGCAGGGATGAGCAGGATTGCCCTGTGCCTGGAGACAGTAGCAGGTTGTAGCCAGGGGACCTCCTTAGAGGGCTGTGCCTGGGACATGGTCCCTCTGAGGTCCAGGGACTGCAGGAGATGGTCCTGGGGCTGGTGCTTCCACTGCATTGGCAGGAAGGTCATTAGGTGTTCACATTTCTTCAGGAGCAGAGATTTCATCAACTTGATAGCTCATATGAAGTGATTTAATAAATAAGGGCATAAATGTGAAGAAAAGGAAAAAATTATTTCTCCCTCAGGCAGCAGGGAAATAGGCTGTTTGTTCAGCCCAAGCAACCTGATTATGTTTTTCAAATACAATTTAAAGAATTTTAAATATAATTTAAATACCTTGTATGAGTCATTCATCTTTTGACCCAGCAGACCATGCAGTTGTTTACCACTCGGGTACTGCTGTGGCAGGATTTCCTGGTCTTTTCATAAATCTCAGGCTAAATCCAATAGTTTCCATCTGAGATGAACCCCAAATAAAAGCAACCTGTTCCCAATAGTTCTCTAATTAATGAATGTTGCTAAGCCATCAGAATCCGTATTGGCGTCTGTAATTTCTCTTAAAAGGATTAAGTAGCTGGTAATACGGCAAGTATCCGGGAAAGCTGAAGGGCAATCAGGAGAATAGCTCATGAGGTTTATACATATGGGAATGACGTTCTGTCTGTGCAGCTGAACCGAACACCTGCAGTTCACCCTGTGAGCCCTCTGCTATCATTCATCCCCCAGTCCCTGGGCCTGGAGGTGGGCTTTGGTCTGACACCTGCAGGGAGCCAGAGCCAACCTGTCAGCCCAGGCTGGAGCATTTCAGGTGTTGGTCTGGAGCTCATTGCTAGACATCATGTTTGTTGCCTGTGATTTCCTATCTCAAGATAGAGTTTTACATTTCTTTGCCAGTAACACCAGCCAAAATGAGAGAAAAAATAGGAGATATTTCTATTTGGACAAACTGTGGAATTAAATGCAGATATATGTGTGATTGAAAGCAACTGTGGGCAGAATAACCAGAAAATCTGGTGAAGGCTGTCAAAGATCCCCAAAGAGAACAAATGGCTTCAGCAGTTAGAAAGGAACCTTGAACTCAGTCCCATGTGCAGTTGGGTTGCTTGGCTTCAGGGGCTGGACTGCACGGAGGGAAGAGCGCTCTCCATCACCTGCATGGGGATGTTTCCAGCCAGCCAGAGTTGGCACACTGCTGCATGTGGCTGTGGGTGGCTGATGGTGGCTTGCCCCTCTCCGGCAGGAGCACTTCTCTCTCTATTCCTGGCCAAGGAGTATTTGGACCCAGGACTGTTGTATGTATTTGTGTCAAAAGACAAAATATCCCTAGCCCAGCATGTCTGATCAGAGGTCTGAAGCTTTCTCCACTGGTGCTATGTACTCTTCACCTGGGAGAAAGTCAGGGCACTACCAGAGCCAGGCCAGAGCTTTTTCTTTGCAATGGAGAGCATGGGCTGACTGGTCTGCAGAGACCAATGGAAATGTGTCAGCCTGACCAGGGTCTGCTTTGCCTTCCCCCCACTCCAAGCTCCTGAATTAATGTCTTCTTTTGCTTTTTGCAGCTAGTTCATAGGAATGATGTGGCAGAGGTGGGGCTTGACAGGGTGCCTTGGTCACAGCCTACCTCCTCTGCCTTGATTTATAGAGGCAGGAAAAAAGGTATTTAGAACACTGCATGAACTCTACTCTCTTAGGCTGCATCTCAGGTGGAAATTAGTGCAGCTTTGTGGTCCAAAGCAGGATTCCTTTTGGTTTGGAAAGTTATCCTATCTCAGGAGATACATGCTTGCTTTTAGTGTGGAAAGGCTGAATAAGCCTGGACATCCAACAAGATTAAGACAGACCTTAAGGAAGACTGAATAAATGATGATTTTCTAGCAGTTGCAAGAGCACGCTTTGGTCGCTACAAGCTGACAACACGAGTTCATGGCCACCATCAAAAACAGGATGTGGGTGACAGGCGGGCTCTGTGGGGTTGCTGCAGTGGGCATCAAGAACAGTGGTGCCTTAGCCTTCTGAAGGGGAGGAAGGAGCTCACAGGCAAGCCAAAAAGCTCAGAGAGCAAAACAAAGGAGAAAGTTCGTTTAAAATGGTGTTTCTCCTAGCATGGAGCAGTCTGAAAGGATCCCTGCTCTGCCTCACAGGAGTCAGGGCAAGAGGAGGGTGAGCATACAGGAAACCCTGTGTGGTGACACTGGTTCAAAGGCTGGGGCTCCAACCAATGTGTGTAGAAGTGCTCTGGACCTTCAGCAGAGGAGGTATGCTCACTGGTCATGGATGGGGCCATTGAAGGGTTTGCTTGATTTCCTACCAGCCAAGGGATTACCTTTTCTCTTCTTACCCTTGTGGATATAGGGTGTGAGTTTACTGCAGAAACAAGTGTGGCTTCTCTGAAGAATGCAATTCCTTTGTAAACTTAAAACTTCAATTAATTTGCTGAATGCTACTGAGCCTGACCCTGTAAGGGTTCTTAACTGCTTAACCTGGTCTTGTCCAATGCCCAGATCTAGCCAGCCTTGCTAGGCCTTTCTTAATGACCTTTGCAATATCTCTTTCCTTTTTTCCCCCTGGGCTCTCTTGGCCTGGATTTCTACTGTGGAAGGTTTTTTTCCCACAAAACCATGAAGCACATTGTGGCTTCTGTTGAAAGCATTTCAAATCCAGTGGAAAATCATTCTGGCTTCAAGGCTGTACTATCCTGCAAAAACTCTCCCCCACGCATTAAAGGTCCAGCCCTGGAAGCTGCTGAGCTGAAATATGTGAGGAGTTGCTGCATTTCCTTGTCTGAGCCATATTTCTGCATGTCCTGGGTTTTGTTCCTTTTCAGCTGTGCTCAAGCAGGTGGCTATCCCTTCAGCGACCACTTTTCCACATACCTCTTAGGGCTGTGTTTCGGCCTTCCCACACGCTGCTCTGCTCTGCTGATTTCTGCTTTTTCACCTCACATTTCCTTTCTCATGCAGCTGTTTTTGAAGTTTTCATGCATAGCAACTGTTTGTACCCAGCTATCATAGCATTGAAAAGAAGATCACAACATGTAGTTATTGCAGGTGACTGAGTTTGTCCTTCCTGCCACTTATACATATATAAACCCAAGAATTTATTGCTATGCTGTTAGCGCAGAGCCGCTGCTTGTTACTGCTGTCTGCATAAAGCTATGGTTGTGCTACACACAGATAAGCAAAAGTAAATCAAACTCACCATAGGCACCTGGTCGGCCACAGAAAATACTGTCACAGTGAGAACAAGCCAGTGAAGCCCAGGCAGAGCCCATCCAACAAGTCGCAGTGCTGAGGCCTTGCAAAACTGATGCAAAGCAGACGGCCTGTGACAGAGGATGGTAATGCCACGTTGCTGCCATTGGCCATGCTGGTCTGCACAGCCAAGAGGTGCCCTGGTGGCATCTGTGGGCTGTATCTAAGAGCTTCTCCAGTGCAGACAGAAGCGTCAGGGAGAGCAGAGAGCTGGGATTTTCAGGCGATGCAATGCTCGAAGAAAAGTCCACAGCCTGAATGGCTTCTGTAAAGTTTGGCTCTTTTCAGTACAAGCTTCCACTTTATTAAAAGCTTAGAGGCAGAAATGACACCACCTTAGGTTTGTGCAAATTAAATGTTTTCATAGCCCTGAGAGGTGGATTTGCCCAGCTTGGATTATAAATAGCTGCCTGCGGTGGGAAGAACCCACAGCTACTTTTTCCTTTTTCCGAGTCCAGCTGTGTTTTAAGCAGGAACTCTGCCTGCTTAAAAACACTGCTGGGGATGCTGCAGTGTCCATGATCTCCGTCACTGAGATCACCTGGGGGTGACAGGTGACCCTGAGCTCCAGGGGGCAGACAGAGGAGAACAGCCTGCATTGGCAAATGCCTTCCTACAGGCAGGAGCTGCTCTCCCCTCGCCATAAATCCCTTCTGGCTGCTTGCGCAGCGTTTGCCAGGAAGAAAGCAGCAGCTGCCTATTTTTAACACTGTCAAAACTTGAATTACTCTGCATGTGCCCACTGTTTGTAACTAGCATGCCCTTGCTGCATCACTCTGGCATGTACACCTGTTTTTCAGAGGAAACATGCTGCTCCTTCTGCGACTCCCCTCTGAAGCCAAGCATGGCCAGTGGGAACAGCAGGAAAGCATGAGCATGTGTGAGGACTGGCTACTGACTGACACAGCTCTAGCGGGAGAACACCCCTGCTTCTGCCTTTCCTTTCATTCGTCTGCTGGATGAAAAGTTAAATCCTGAAATTCGCTATAGAAGGGAAATGCCAAGGTTTGGGTTTTTTTCATAAACATAAGGTATTTATCTTGCTGACAAAATGGAAATGCTTGATTGTATTTTGTTGACATGATTCACAGGAGCTTTTCTCTGGGGGGGGTTCAAGTGAAATGTAATCCTTCCTGGCTGTGCTCAGCTGTGGGAACATATGTCTCCAGTCCCACCACCCCTGTCATCTTGCCTTGGCTTTGGGTGGCACTGCATCTCCCATGGTGACCCTGGGTTATGTGGCTTCTGCTCTAGAGCTGCTTCAGTGACCATGTGTGGTGCATGTGCTCCCCAGGCAGCCATGTGCGTGCATGAGATGCTCCTGGAAGCTTGGAGCAGAGACTGGGCAGCAGAGAGTTAATGACAGAGGAGCCTGCAGAGCACTGCAAACACCCTGCCACGGAGGCCTCTGCCTATTTCTGGAATGTATTGGAATTACTGGGGCTCAGCAATGATGTACCTCACCAACTCTCAAATCTCTGTTGTGCTCCTGAAATCCCAGGTGCTGTTTCTGAAATTTTAGTAAAGCGTAGCTGGAATGGAAACTTCCTGTGCTAAAGGTCACATAGAAAATGATTTATAATAGATTCATGCAAATTGTGCTTCGATCACGAGGTGCTCATTTGGGAAAATGTGAGTTGTTGAGAATTGATTGTGTAGCCAATAGATGGCACCAGGAAATACCTAAAATTGTTTCAATATCTTCCTGCAATCAAGAATGCAGGCAGGCAGGTCCCTTGGGATATGAAGATAGGATCTGTCTCTGTTCCCATGGGAGCTGATGTGGCTCCAAGGTTAGCAGGCTACTTGCCTGCCAACCCTGGTGCCATGTTTTCAGCTTTGTGTGACTTCAAATTAGAAACCTGGCTGGGAGTTTGCCCCATGCTCAAGCCAGGATTTGTGCTGGCTGCACCAATGCGGACATGGCCCATTGACCCTGTGAGATGATCACAACCCCACTCAGCCCTTGAGATCGTGTTGCAGAAGGGATGCTCCCAAGCGTGAAACCTTTTTCAGTGGTGTTTCCACGCTGAGAGAAATCCTGGGGACAGGATCTGTCAAATGAGAAATCATAGAATTGTAGAATAGTTAGGGTTGGAAAGGACCTTAAGATCATCTAGTTCCAATGCCCCTGCCATGGGCAGGGACACCTCACACTAAACCATGTCACCCAAGGCTATGTCCTCCCTGGCCTTGAACACTGCCAGGGATGGAGCATTCACAACTTCCCTGGGCAAACCATTCCAGTGCCTCACCACCCTCACCCTCACAGTAAAGAATTTCTTCCTTATACCTAATCTAAACTTCCCCTCTTTAAACTTGAACCCGTTACCCCTTGTCCTATCACTATCGACCCTAATGATTAGTCCCTCCCCAGCATCCCTATAGGCCCCCTTCAGATACTGGAAGGCTGCTATGAGGTCTCCATGCAGCCTTCTCTTCTCCAGGCTGAACAGCCCCAACTTTCTCAGCCTATCTTCATACGGGAGGTGCTTCAGTCCCCTCATCATCCTTGTGGCCTTCCTCCGGACTTGTTCCAACAGTTCCATGTCCTTTTTATGTTGAGGACACCAGAACTGTACACAATACTCCAAGTGAGGTCCCACGAGAGCAGAGTAGAGGGGCAGGATCACCTCCTTCGACCTGCTGGTTATGCTAAATCACCTGCAGGGCCCTCTGGATTATGTCAGAGATATAGAAATAGCTTGATAAGAAGAGAAGGTATTCTTCTTCTCCCCAGCCACTAGTCTGTGCCGGGTACCCAGTCTCTCCTGAAGGTACCTACTGTTGCATGTTGTCAATTCACTTTCAAACCTCATTATCCATTTTCCTGGACAATTTTTTTCCAGCATATGATTGATTTTATAAATCAATTACACCGAGCTCATTTTTGTAACAATGATGAAAAGTTGTTGATTTCAAGATGCAAACTCACAGATGAACAAAACCAGTAGAAAGGCTTTGGGTTCATTTCTAATCAAGGTCAAAACTTGACAAGAAAATTTCAAAGTCCTAAAGCACAAAGATGTCAAAAATGTTGGTTTGTACCAACACAAAAAGTCATTCATAGCAGGAGATTATACTCTTATGTAAACCTGGCTTTGGGCACAGAGTTGAGATAAGTTCAGCTGCGGTCAGAAAACGCCCTGGTGCTGCTTGGACAATCCTCCTACTTCACTTTGTGAACCGTCCCTGTATCACTCCTGCTAGCATTAGGTCTGACTAATAATTACTGTGTAAGTGCTAATCTCATCCCTCACCCCATTTATATTCCTCTAAAGAGAATTTCTGCTGCTGTGGCCAGAAGATGCTTCTGCAGAAGGGAGTTGTGTGGTGGATGTGGAAGGGGAAGCACAGTGCTGACCTGCCTCAGCGCTGGTGGGGCAGCAAGCATCCCATTACCTGGCTGGCTTGGCCTTGGGGACCTGCCACCTCAGTTCTCACCTTGTCATGAAACATCACATGGGCTTGTGCTTTTGGTTCTCATCTTCTAGTTCTGTACTTGAGGGCTGATCCCTTGAAGATGCATTTCACTGAGCATGTAATTGCAGCTGCTCAGCATCTGGCAGGACATGGCCCTGCCTGTAAACACAAGTAGTGGCAGAGGAGTGTGGTATTGAGCCATATGCAGGGTATGTGTCCTTCCAACCAGCCGGTTTGTTCCCCAACAAGTGCAAAATGCTTTCATTGTCTGGCCAGTGGCACGGCAAGGTTTATCGGCACACAAACCCTATAGGGAATGTTAAGCGGGTTAGGTGGCAGCAGCTCTGTGGAAGGTGGTCACCCTCCAGGGATTAGAGGTCAGAACAATCGTTGTCCCTGTGACCAGGCAGAGACACAAAGGGCCATTGTGCCAAGAGTACAAAATCCCTGTTTATTACCACAGGGCTGACATGCTGAAAGACCCGCTCTCCATGCCAGCACAAAAGCTTCCTTGCTTCAGATTGTTTGTTTATGTAAATGAAAATGGTGCATTTAATTATGCAACGGGACGAGCCTCAGCAACAAGCGAGGTGCTGATTGGATTGCCCCGTGACCAGAGCCCACTGGCAAGCCCTTGGCACATCTGATGGTGTGACTGTGGACCCTGCTCTGCTGCAGCACCCACAGGAGAGGAGACAGGCGGTAACCATTTGCACAGGGGAGCAAAATCCCTGTGGAGAAGTGGTGAAGAGTATTGCTCTCCACCCCGGGTCGTAGGACCAGGGCCCCCGGAAGTGCACGGCCCCAGTCTGCGGGCACGGCACAGCCCGAAGCATGACAGAAGAAGTCCCATCAGCAACTGGCATGCCCGAGTGCAACGGGAATGTACCCCTGGAGAAAGGCCCACTCCAGGTCATTGGTGAAATAGCAAAAACTGTTGGAATGGTCCCTTGCACAAATGCAGAAATGAGCCCTGATGATGCTCCACCTGCAGAAGAAAACCAGGGGGAAAATAGCAATTCGCTGGCAGAGGACATAGTTCATGGGGATTTTGATGAAGAGAAGCAATGCAAAGGTAAAGTACAAGGCTGCCTTTCTCTAAGTGCTTGGATAGAAAAGCTGTATTTTATGTATAGTCTTATGAATAATGATATGCACTATGTGTGTTAGTCAAAATTCCTAAGCTATGGTAGTTGTTAACGATGAATCAGAATAATTCGAAATTAGGGACAAATTTGAGCTTTGAAAAGTTTGTAACTACAGAAACAAGCAATTTTTTAGTCTGCTCTGAAAAACTGCTGCCAATCTGCAACCATAAAAACCTAATTATTCTCACTAACTGCTCCATCAGTCCATTTCTTGTGCTTTATATTTCCTAAAGAAAAGCAAGAGGAAAACAATGGGACAGTACCGCAGGGATCAGCTGATATCCAGGACACGGGGACTGATGGCCAGGAATCAGAGGAAGGTAATGGAAAACACTGTGGGACATTAGGTTTTCCCAAAGCACAGCAATGAGAACCCTTCAGAGACAATCACATGCATGTGGTTATTGGGTTTGTTTAATTCAGTCAGACCCTTATGTCCTGGAGAGCAGTGACTCATGTCTCATCCATAGAGTTGCTGCACTTTAAGAAAACATGTCTGGTATCTTTTTCTTCCTGGGGTTTGTATGTATCTCCTTGACTATAGGATATTGAAACAAAGTGGGGTCATTAGGCAGGAGGTCTCCAACAGCCTTGTGAAGTTGGGAGATGCTTTATGTTCTGCTTCGGGAAGGGGAACTCAGAAGATAACCTCAGGAGGCTGTCAGTCAAAAATGCGTGGCCTCAAAACCCAACCACATTCCTGCCTGATTCACCAAATATCTAAATCCCCCTGACACCCAAGCATCTAGCAGAAAATTCCTCTCTTAAACATCTGCTCCTGGGTCCCTTTCTATTCATTCCTAGGCGAAAATGGTAAAAATCAGTTGGAGCCAAGGCTGGATCTCACACCTGCCTCCTGCAGTGAGTGGGGTTGCAGGGGGGCACGTGCTCCCCATACCCCATCACAACTTAAAATATATTGCATATATATATATATATATACATAGATAAACCTATTCAATTATACCATGCAAAATGCAGCCATTCCTCCAGAAAGGAAGAGTGTTTTATTGAGGATTGTTAAAAGAAAGCTACATCTCTCTCTAGGTGGGCTTTCAACATTGCTGTTCTTCCATGTTTCCTATGTCCTGTTGGTTTTGGCAGCGTGGGATGAGGGGCAGCTGGACCAGGGGCTGCTAACAGTGTTCTCTCCACCCTGGAGATCCAGCCATAGCTGGGGACACAGGGCTGGTGGCTCTAACCCACTCCCCAGCACCCAGCCATGCTGGATCTCTCTTGTCATTTACACATCTACCTGGCTGCAGTAAATTGGTGTTTTCTGTATGTCAGCTGCCACATAAATATGAAGCCTCTCCTTGGAGAAGAGAAGATTAACAGCTCAGGGTAGCTGTTGCAGTCCTGGCAAAGCTACTGTTGTTGAATGTGGCTCTAAAAGATGTATGGGCCATGCCCTGTAAACAGAAACTTTGATTAAGAAAAGGAAAAAATATGAACATTTGTCATGGATACAATAACATTTCATAGCAACTGTGAGGAGGTGAATCATGATGGAGGCTTTCCCACTTAGAGCTGACATCCATATTCCAGCTGTGTTGCTTTATGAGTGCACAATAAAACCTATTAAACACAGCCCTCCCCCCCTGCACCTATTCCCTCCCCAGCCACAGGCACTTTATCTCTAAATTGCAGGCAGCTTTTTAGTACCTAACCAATTTCGCCTAATTAATACTCTGGATCCCACAGGCAAAATGTTGAATAGACCATTTGTTGTGACACTAAAGCATCATTTAACACAAAGACAAATGCCAAACAGGACAAATACAAAATAGCCATCTCAGCCTGGTGGGCCACCTCTGAAGGAGGGACCATCACAGGAGGGCTGTTCTGGGGTCCTGCTTTGTCATGGGCATAGCTGGGCACTGGGTACAGAACAGCCCCTTTCTTTTCCTTTTTCCCTTTTCCCTTTTCCCATTTTCATATTTCATTTTTCCTTTTCCTTTTTCACTTTCCCCTTTTTTCCCTTTCCCTTTCCCTTTTCTTTTCTGTTTCCATTTTCCTTTTCTCTTTCCCACCATGTCAGGCAGAACCAGAACTGAACGCTGTAGGAAGATGGGACCCTTGGTCCCATGGTGGGGTCTGCAGGGAAGGGGCAGCAACTCCAGAACAGTGAGTTTAATTGAGTCCAGCACCTGCCCAAGACACTTACCAGAGAGCTTTGGGAAAGCTGGAAGGAAGTTTGGAAGGGCACCGCAGCAGGGCCCTGCAGTGTGATGTTTGCCAGCTGTGGATCCCAGTGGGCGGAAGCAGATCTGGTGCATCCAGGGAGGCACAGTGCCTCTGGTCCTGGTGCTTGGGGGGGATGCTATACTGCTCTTCCCTCTTCGAGGCTAGGCCATGGGCATCTCATCACCTCCCACTTTAAAAGACAGTAGTGGGGAGAGCTCAGTGGGAAAGGTGGTAGAGATGGGCATTAAAAAATGCAAAGGCAGGTGGCCTTAAGGAATGAGCTTGAGAATGTACAATGCCTTTCTCAAGCATGTGCGAGCACCCATGGTGATGGGGTTCAGCCTGGAGATGTGGGGCACCACCAGGCAGTCTCTGGAAGATGGGTGCTTTGGTGGCAGGAGCTGGTAGGACACCAACTATGCTGATATATCAAAAGCATGTAGGACAGGGGCATGAAGGCAGTGCTGAGCCTGTCCTTACCAACACCCCCTCTGTGTTGCTGCAGGGCCAGGCAGCGAAGGGTTGCCTGCGGGCAGCAGGGAGCCAGTGATGGGGATGGCAGTCGGCACCATCGTGGAGGCAGCAGAGACCCTCACAGCCAGCACCGATGGGAGGGGAAATGCCACTAAGGAGGAGGAGGTGGAGGACGAGGAGGAGGAGGAGGAGGACACTGAAGAGGATGAAGTTCAGGTGATCGAAATCAAGGAGAACAGCAAGGCATCCCATCTAAAGCAGTATGACAGTGGCGAGGAGGCATCTCCCCTGACCACCCCTGGCTGCAACCCTCTGGTGGAGAAACCAGGGGAGCAGCTCAGCCTGGGGAAAAAAAATGATATCTCCAGACACAGCTATTCTAGGTACAACACAATCTCCTACCGGAGGATTAGAAAAGGAAACACCAAACAGCGAATTGATGAATTTGAATCCATGATGCACTTATAAACTGAAGTGGAGAATTGCTTAACAAGCTGAGTGTTCACTCTGGTTTTGATTTTCTTGTTTCCAAGGTATGTTTCTTCACACAGCATGAGGTCACTGCTCTTTTCCTTTTTGTATATGATTTCATAACACACTGTTAAAATTTAACATCTTTGCTTTGGCAGTGGGCAGAGGCATCCATAACACAGGAAAATAAATAATCAGTTTGCTAAATATAATTCCAGTTGATTTTAAGTTTATCCTTATTTTCTGTCCAACTTTTGTAACCATATTCAAACAATAGAATGTCTTGAACTGGCTAGGGTTTCTCTAGCTGCCGACACACACGTGATCCATGCTGTCAGCCGTGCTGGTAATGAGTTGGCAGCAGCCGCTCACTGGCACTGGCCAGGGCAGGGCGAGTAATAACAGAGACGACTGTTTGCAGCCCCAGCACACTCTGTTTTGCTGTCCGTCCATGCTGGTGTCTCACGGTGCACTGTCAGACGCCTCTTGCTAGCAACCATCCATTCCTACCTTGTGCTGGTGGGACAGAGGAATATTTGCATTCATGGGCAGATGCTGATGTGCAGGAATTATAAAAAATGAGAAGGCATCACGGCCCCTGTTCCTGCATTCCCTTGCCTAAGGCCTCCAGTGGGTAGCTGGATTCCTTATACAGCACTGTAGTCAGCACCAGATAGGATCGGTACTGTCTGCTGGCCCCTGCCTGCTGAGGTGAGGGGTGTCCATGTGGATGTGTTTAGACATGATGTTGCCCGCCCACTGCAGCCCCCACCATGGCCACTGCCGGCTCATGCAGTGCTCCATTCTAGCTCTCCTGTTCTGGGTGCTAGCATGAAACCATGGGTGCAGCCAGCCCAAACGGCAGCTGGTGATGAAGCAGCTCCTCTTCCTCACTACCCTCCTTCTGTGCTGTGGTGGTTCCCAGCCCCAGTGCAGTGGATCCCATCAGTGGTGGCCAGCTGTGGTGCCTGACCCCTCCAGCCTGGGGCAGAGGTGCCTTTGGGGAGGCGGTACTGGCAGCTGGTGCCATCTGCAGTGGCACAGCTGGGCTCTGGGACACCCTGGGGGGCAGCGACTTGCACGCTGTGTATGCAGGGCATGGTACATGCCTGTGTGTGCTTCACCTGGCAAAACTGACTGCTACCAGAAACCTGAACTTTCCCAATGCCACCAGTTCAGACTCTCTTACGTCTTCTTGATTTCATGCTTAGTTTGGAAGCAAAATTTTAAAGGCTTTTTTGTAGAGCCAGGCAAGTTTTATGCACTCATTGTTTTTGTGTCATCTGAACACAACATTTTTACATTTTTAAAATTCTTGGTGTAACTACAGTAACATTGATGCAATCTTTTTTAACTGTTTTACAGACAGATTTGTCTTGAGTTGGGACTAAGCTTTTCAAATGTCATCCCAGAAATCATCTGGGAAAGCTGAGAGCAGCTGACAAAGGGAGAGGAGGTAAGAATGAGGTTAGACACTGGCTTCAGCTGCAGTGGCCTCCTTCAGCCATAAGTGCTTTTGTAAGGATCAGTTTTACATCTCCAGCAGCACTGAATATCGTTTTGACTTTTCTTGTGCTACATAGAGGCAATTATTTATTGGCAATGTGAAAATAATAAATGGCAATTCTGTATTGTACAAACCAGACACAGCCCTCATTGTGCTATTCAGACTTGTTTATTTGCTCTTTGGGTTGTGGAAGTTCAGAGGTTTGCTTGTATGAACTTATACTGTGGGCTTGTTTGCTCGCTGACAGCTGCCCCCCATCGCTCCTCTCACAGTGGTTCCTCCAAGAGCGACACATTTCTCTTGAAGACGTGGCCATTGCCCGGGCTGTCGGTGACTTGCTGAGGCTGTGGGTGGCAAAGAGCTGCTCTGAGCTGGCCTAGCTCACCTTCAAGTACTGGCACAGTGGTTGAGGTGGGGCTAGTGACCACTACCTCCCCACCATGCCATCCGGCCTGATTTGCACTTCGGAATGTGAGTGACAAATTTGCTTTACTGCAATCAACAAGTGCAATAGGCAACAAACCAATGAAACCCCCTAGCAAAATAAAAATCAGAGCGGAAGTGCACACCTTTGTGCACTGCGGAGAGGCTGGTGTTTTAAAGGGATGATGTTGAAGCAAGGCCAGGGGCTGACGGGCAGTATCTGCCCATGCCCATGGGGATCAACAGCACATACAGGCACTTGCACCTGGCTCTGGAAAAGCTACTGAGTCTGGATGGGTGGGATGTGAGCCCCTGGTTCATGCTGATGACCCAGCCGGCTTTCAGCAGCATGAGACACCAGGAAAAGCCATCCATACCATAGCAAAAGGCATGGCTGCTGTAGTAGGTACTCTTCAAGGAGGGTGGAGAGATCAGCACTGGGGCCGAGAGAGGGAAAGCCCCAGAACAGGCAGACACCCAGAGGGATGGAAAGCCAGAGTTCAAATACTTCCCCGCACAATCCTGGGTGAGGAGAATGGAAGGAGAGACAGTAGCACCTTGCTGCCCAGGCCTTTGCTGTCACCATCCCTATCTCCTCCAGGGAATCGTCTGGCTAAGCTGGAAACCTTCCTGCTCCCTCACATGGCTGCACAGGCTGGTCGTGCCCCCTGCTTGCTTTAGCAACAGGTGGGTATTTTTTCCTTCTATCACACATCTGTTTGTGACAGTTTTTCATGTCTGGCTTATACTCTAGGTGACAGTTAAAACAGTTTCCAGACATTCTGGGCAAGTGCAGGGATGAGAAGCTTGGTAAACTGATTGTGGGCTTGGGTTCCAGCGGAGTGTGGAGTTTTGCCGAAACCGTCACGAAACTTGGACTGGTTTTTTACCTTGGAAAGCAGCATTTGATCAGCTGAGAACTGCAACTCCTTCTTTGCTTTCCTTGGTAGCTTGAGTCCTGGGATGCTTTAGGGGCCTAAGGGCCTCTCCTGCAAACACTCCCCTCTCACCTAATCCTCAGGGTGGGTGGGTGCAGTATGTTGATCAAGGGGTTACAGGCATTTTGTGGTTCGGCCTGGCAGCAACTCGAGCAGAAGACCCCCTGGAAAGGGTCTGAGTTAACAGAAACAGTTAACGCACAGGGTGCAGAGGAAGATGCTCCATCTCTTATAATTTATTCCCTTTTTTTAATCTTTTTTTTCTATTTTTTTTTAACAAACCAAATGGGGCCTGCAACCATGCCACTTTGTTTCAGGTTACTTATTGATGGAGGCACAGCATGATGTGCCGCATCCCTCCCTGCCACAGCATTTGTTCTTGTTCAGAAAAGCTGCGTCTGTTTCCTGTTGCTGACACAGGGGAGGATGGTGGTGCCTGTCCCCAGCATGACTAGTGGTCCTTCCCACCCATGGTACCTTCCTCCTTCCCCTCCATGACTCCAAAGCCTGCCCATGATCCCCAAGGTGCAATGCACACCCAGGTGCCATCAGTGGAGATGGTAAAAGGAGCAGGCAGCTCACTGGGTAGAAGGAGACTCTTGTTGCCACATCTGCTGAGTGTGCCGGAAAAAATGCTCTTGTTTCTGGAAGACTAGGCTGACTGGTGCAATCCGAACGCTTCTCAGTATTGTGTAGAAGCAGGGCCACTGCTCACTGCCAGCAGCCCTGAAGGCACGTTCCGGTCTTTAAGCAAAAGATACCAACATGGAAGTGAGCATTTACACAAACAGGACATCAGAATGCAAGTGACAAGTCTGGCAATAGGATGTGACCATGACATATGATCATTTGGTGCCTACTTGGTGACAAATGATTGAATGTCAACAAACAGAATTTGATGAAATTCATGCTCCTGATAAAAGATGACTGCACAAACAACATCTGTGTAATTTTTTTGATGGTGACTGCAGGCTAGCTGCACTAAAAGAGGGAGAAAATCAGGAAGACAGTTTGGAATAGGAGCCAATAGGGAAAATCTGTTGGGCCAGTCAATATTTTGGCAGGCTCAGCCTGTCAGATGCTGTCAGCATTAATCCACCATGTGAGAGGTAACATAGAATCATAGAATAGTTAGGGCTGGAAAGGACCTTAAGATCATCTAGTTCCAACCCCCTTGCCACAGGCAGGGACACCTCTCACTAAAGCATGTCACCCAAAGCTCTGTCCAACCTGGCCTTGAACACCATCAGCGATGGAGCATTCACAACTTCCGTGGGCAACCCATTCCAGTGCCTCACCACCCTTACAGTGAAGAATTTCTTCCTCATATCCAATCTAAACTTCCCCTGTTTAAGTTTGAACCCATTACCCCTTGTCCTATCACTACAGTCCCTCATGAAGAGTCTCTCCCCAGCATCCTTATAGGCCCCTTTCAGATACTGGAAGGCTGCTATGAGGTCTCCACGCAGCCTTCTCTTCTCCAGGCTGAACAGCCCCAACTTTCTCAGCCTATCTTCATATGGGAGGTGCTCCAGTCCCCTGATCATCCTTGTGGCCCTCCTCTGGACTTGTTCCAACAGTTCCATGTCCTTTTTATGTTGAGGACACCAGAACTGCACACAATACTCCAAGTGAGGTCTCACGAGAGCAGAGTAGAGGGGCAGGATCACCTCCCTCGACCTGCTGGTCACACTCCTTTTGATGCAGCCCAGGATACGGTTGGCTTTCTGGGCTGCAAGCGCACACTGCCGGCTCATGTTCATTTTTTCATCGACCAACACCCCCAAGTCCTTCTCCGCAGGGCTGCTCTGAATCTCTTCTCTGCCCAACCTGTAGCCGTGCCTGGGATTGCTCTGACCCAGGTGTAGGACCTTGCACGTGGCATGGTTAAACTTCATCAGGTTGGCATCAGCCCACATGAAAAATCAAAGGAAAAGTACAAGGGTTTTGTGAATGCAGGTGGAGCATCAGCTGTGGTCAACAGTGGCATGAGAACCAAGTGTGATGCTCAGCCCCATGGATCCCCAGCAGCTTGTGCTCCTCACCCCAGTGCAGGACAGCAAGACAGAAGGAGAAGCATGAGCTTCTCCAGCGACCATCAATGTACGACAAGGATGTATCAACGTACAAGGACGTACTACATCCCTGTACATCCCTGTATCACATCTGTAAAGGGTGTAGCCTCCCACAGCAAGAATGTCCTAATGGAAATGAGGAAGAAATACAGCAAAGGATGCATTAGCACTACCACATCCTGGATCTCCCTGTGCTGTCACAGCAGAATTTAGTCTCCTACTAAATCTGTCCTTCAAAAACTGGTGATGCCTTTTGGGGATAAAAAGCTTCAAAGTAAGAAAAAAATTGCCCTTAACGGTAAGCTCAGAGGGACTTCTGGTGTGCAGAGCCTGGCCATCCTGTGCGGCTCACGCTGTGCAGCAGCTCATCCCACTGTATTAACCTCTGCAGCGGTCCCTCTGAAATGCGTGTACACACGCACATGTATGTGCACACTTGTGTTCTGCAACCCTTTTTGAATGAAAGCGCTCACTGAGTTCCTCCATCCCAAGAGCCTAAAGGTAGAAGTTTCATGTTGTGAGATGTCCTGACAGAGGTCTCTGCCCTCCCTCCACCCCCCTCCATTGTGGGAGGATGCCACGATGGGGAGAACTGCCTGGCCCATGCTGCTGGCAGGTAAAGCTTCCCTTGGGATGGCCCTGGCAAGAGCAGGGTGAGCCACCCTGCTTGGGGCTGCACCAAGCATCACCAGGCTCCGGCACAGGCACCAGTGCAACACAGTACCCTGGCCAGGGGCCAAGTAAAGCGGCAGTGGTGCTGGGGGAGCCACTAGAAAGCCATAGGGACTCGAAGACACAGCTGGCCTCTTCTGCGTGTCACTGGCAAAAAGCAGGATAAACCCCTGATTTGCCTCCCCGACAGCTCCTCTCACCTCCAAGCAAAGCAAGACAACCACATCCTCACTGGGGGTGTGGGCAAGGCATACTCACTGCCTCTTCCACAGCCCTGTTTACCTCAGCTGCTGGGCAGCTTATTGACCCATATTTACCCCCCATTATTAAAAGAAGGCTTTTTCAATAAGTAATCAATTCCTAATGGAACCCTGATACTCATCTGTCAGAGGCAACGGGTCCCACAAGGCAGGATTCTGCAGCCAAACCCAGCATGGGCATGTCAGATGGATTTTTTTTAATGTGTTGGTCAATAAACTTCCATTTTCCGTGGAAAAATAAGCAGCCCAGTTCGCTGTTTACAGACTACTGAGCCCTGGAAGTATTCCTGTAGCTTATGCTGTTGTCTGGGGGGGAAGTGCTGAAGGTTTGCTTACAGTAGGATAGGGGACTTGAGAAAATATTTCCATTTAATAATACAGAAAATGATTTGAGTTTTTGCCAAAGTCTCTCACAGTGAAGGAAAAACATGCCTATCTGTTTCAGACATCGCTAAACCAGATGTGCTGCTCTCGGTATTCTGATCTCTCAATATGCTGGTTTAAATTACAGATTTCAATTATCATTTGGAAATGAACTTTCAGTTTTGTAATTGCTGTCACAAGTCACACAGATGTCCTTGCTGAATTCGCAAGATGAAAACACAGTGTTTCTGGTCCAACTGTGTTCCCTTCAGTCAGCATAGTAATTGCCAAACTGCCACTTTTGATAAGGATTTGCAGAGTCACAGGCATTTACCCTCAGGGCTTTGTGAGAGGGATCTACTTCCAAGCAAGCCGGCTGCTGGAGATGCTCCGAGATGATGTGGTCTGTCTGCAGGGGAGAGAGAGAGGGCTTTAGGTAAGCTTCGGCTTTAGGACTCATGTGGCAGCAGCTCTGTTTTTCCACTGAGAAAGCCTGATTCTTGATGGTGTGCCCTTTTTTCACGTTTCCCTAATACGTAAGATCTCTTTGCTGACTTACAGGGACTCCTGGGTGGGATCCAAAGCCGGCGCCTGTTGCCAAGCCAGGATCATACTACACCTCCTGCACTTTCATTCACTGGGAAGGGAGATCAGTTCTCTCACTGTCCAAGCAGAAATTACCATGCAAACGAAATCACTCCAGATGGTACATGCTATATAGGGGTACATACAGCAGGAGACTGATTTTCGTATTTTGGAGTTTCTTGGCTGGTGAACTCCAAGCACATTTACTGAATTGAAAAGGATGATAGATAATTCAGTGCTGAAGTTCAAATGCCGGGGCAGTAAACTGGATTGTGAAAGAATGAAGAGTCTGAGTGATCTCCATTTTCTTGCTTTTCACATCTGCTTGGCTTTATCTACTTAACCCACATGGCCAGGAAGACAATGCTGCAAGTGCTGCCAAAGGTGAGGACATTTCTGCGTCTCGCCGCCTAGCATTGCAGTGTTACTTACGACCAGTTGGTTAACACCTAGATGAAATACTCCTGAAATGACATGTAGAGTGTTGTCTGGGCAGAAGTTGGATCTTTGTGCATATAGGAAATGCACTTCACAACTTTAATAAGACACAACGACTGTGACATCAGAAGGTAAAGCATGCTAATTCCTTCAGTCAACATCACCAGGCACTGAGCTGCTCCTCAGACTTCCTACTGCTGGCACTAGTAAAGGCTGATGCACCCACACAGACCAAGGCTGCCTGTCCTGGGGAGGATGATGGTGCCTGTGCCTTTAGGTGGCCAGACCCATCCCCTGCCACAGCTGGGAGTATCTGCTCATGCCCAGCCCCCTGCTCTGGCTGGGACCACCAAGTACACCCAACTCACGGCTTGAGGTGAGCTCGGGCTGAAACAGGAGACAAAAAGTGCCTGTGCACTGGTACTGCTGCCTGGACTCCTAAGCAGATGACAATTTTCATGTGTTTTCACAAAACACGCAAGGTGAGCCTTAGCACTGCTGCATTCTGGCTTTTAAAGTTTTGGTTGTTAAGACTAAAAAGGAATGGGAACTTTGCAACATACGATGAGTATATAATTTAGCTACATTTTTTTCTTTTTTAAATTACAAGTATTTCTTTCCTAAATATAAAGTATGCCATTTCATAGCATTTTGGACAACTACTTACACCAGGCTGACTGAGATTCAGTCCCGACGCACTTGCTTTTTTACAAGTGCAGGCAATGAATGTAAGTATCCATTCTCCTTTTCATAAATGCTTTCTTTTAAAAAGGCACTGGTGAGCTGAACACCAATAAATATCAAGTAATATCCAAGAAAGTGCTATCGACGATTTCTATGTAAAACAGTGATGTTTCATAACTGTCATATCAGAGTGAATCACACAATTGCAGAATGGTTTGGACTGGAAAGTACCTTAAGATCATCTAGTTACAACCCCCCTTCTGTGGGCAAGGACACCTTCCACTAGACCAGGTTGCTCAAGGTCCCATCCAATCTGGCCTTGAACACTGCCAGGGATGCAGGATTTACAGCTTCTGTGGGGAGCCTTTTCCAATGCCTCACCACTCTCACAGTAGAGCACTTCTTCCCTGCGTGGCCACTGTCTCCCCAGCACCCAGACACCCAATGTCGAAGCACACATCACTTAGATAGATGCAGCCCAACAGAGCATGTGCATCTCTATCCCATTGAGGAAAGGCTCTGGTGCTGGGGGACCAACACCTAACTCCAGGTGAAAAGAGAACACTTTGGCAAAGCCGGGACCAGAGGGCCAGGGCACATCCTGTGCCTTGCACTGGGCTGCAGCTGCCATCAGTTTGCACACCAGCACACTAACACAACCCAGGGGCTACAGGCCATGGTGTTGCTACCCTCGCCAGAGCAGCACTTACCAGCTCCGGCTGGAAGGCTGCCAGTGACCTGTGCAGCCATGCCAGGCTGCGGCTCCTGCCCTCACAGTGGCGCAGGCCCAGTGCTCCCGCAGTGCCAGTGCCAGCCTGAGCGATGCAGAGCTCTCCATGCTGGATCAGCCTCAGCCAGGTGTAGTTGAACTTCTGGTTCTGCAGGGAGAGACCGGGAAAAGCTGTGACCCCACTTGCCTTCCATCAGCAGGGCTGGCTGCATGGGGATGGCAGCTGGCAGAGGCTTCCCAGCAGATGCTCTTCTCGCATTTCTCCTGTCCTCATCCAGGACCAGGGGATTAGGAAAGCTGTGATCCATGGGAAGACCTTTCCTATGGATTTACAGAGCAAGAAAGCTCAGAACAGCCCCGGTGCAGGCTCTGAGAGTGACTCCTGGCACAGCAGCCTTGACCCCAAAGGTGACTGCTGTGTGCTTCTCTGCCCTGCTACCTCCCCTGGCTGCACCCCAGCACAGGGGTGCAAACAGACAAACCCCTGTACATGACAAGCCCAACCCACAAGCCAGCCTGTGCCAGAGCAGACAGCGATTAGCAGGGACCTGCCTAAGAAACACTACCTATAGAGGAAGGGAAAGATTGTCCACAGCAGCTGCTTCCCATTGAGCAAGAGTGCAGCTGGATGTTTTGCAGCAGCACAGAAAGCATAGGCTTGTATTTAAATGTTTCTCCCTATTTTCATGCTCAGGCTCATGGCTTTATCAAACTTTCCTATTCCAGATGAATTTGCTGGTTCTGGGGTTGTGGGCTGACTACAGACTTTGCAAACATGGAATTCCGGCCCCTCGCTGTCTGCAGGCATCGTGTGGCTGAGTGCCCTATGGGAAGGAGTGCTTTAGCTCCGGAGCGAGGGGCAGGTCACCACAGGAAGGTACAGGAGCTCTATGCCATGCACAAAAAATAGTATGACATACTCAGTATGCAGGGTATCCTTACCTTGTTGTTAATGTCACATGCCTCAAAAGCTAGAGTCGTGTTTTCCACAGTGATGCATCTTGCCATGGCTTTGTTAACAAGCTGGAAAACAGAACAAAATGCAAATTCAGACACAAATTCCCAAGAAAGAGGAGAGGCTGCTATACTGCAGTTAACCTCCTGGATTCAGAGGCACTGCTTGATACTATCCACTTAAATAAGCAAAGCAGAGATGACGTGTTGGAGAGGTGTGTAAATGCATATCTGGTCCATTACACATGTTTTCTACCAACAAAAACTTGAAACTAGCCCTTACCAGAAACATTCAAGGCTGGATGAAACACGTTCTTTTTTGGGTGGTTTTTTTTTGGACATAGCTCATGTTCCTGTTCAACAAATCACGAAACAACAGCTCCCAGCAGTAACAACTGCAGAACCTCTTCCCACTGCTACCCTGTGAAGGAGGGGAGCAACCAACATGTGCAGCTGACACAAATGCCTGGCGGTCCTATCCCTGCCCCAGCTGGGGCACGGACCCCACAGCTGGCCCCAGGGAACAACTCCATCACTGCATGTGATGTGCTTGATGCCCCACCTCAAGGCAACTCTTCCTGTTTTCCATCCAGATTGGTTGTCTTGGTACCCACCATCAATGGAGAAATGGAGACATAGTCCCCTAGAGCAGAAACCCTGGCAGGAACATCATCATTAACTGTTTGTAACTGAACTGCTGTTACCTTGCAATGGTGGGTGTAAGAGAGGACAAATAAGCACTGCGACCTGGGTAGTGCAAAGTTTCCCTGAGCATGTGTATTCAGCCCCCAGATTGCTGCAAGTGAGCATCAGGCTCTGCTCCCTTCCCTGCCTTCTCTTTGCTCTTTCTCCCTGCAACCATCCCTCATGGATGAGTCAGCACCCAGCACCTGCCCAGCGCCAGCATCTGCACAGAATGAGGTCTGCAAAGGGGCACTTCCTTCACGCTGTTTGCATGGCATGTTCAGAGGTTGCTCAGGAGTACGGGAAGTTATATGGGAAAGCTGAAAACACTGGACTGATCTCTGCCAGCCCACTCCAGTTCCTGGGCTGAAGTCTACCACGCTGCAGGGGCTCATGGCCATGGAGGACTTAGCTGCAGTCTGCAGGCACCATCACCAGCTCCTCAAATAATTCCCCAGGGCCACTCACATCTCCAATTCCTTGCAAACGTCATTCCTTCTCTGTCAGAGTTTCTGAAGAACTTATGAATTAATCCCCATAAATAAATAGGCTATTTGGAAAGCAGTTCTCAAGTAACTTTGGACAGTGTTCAACACAGCTGGAATTTGCAGAGCTAGCTGAAAAACACGTTTTCTGCCCTATTAAATTTTGAGAATGAAGATAAAAGAGTGATTCAGGTGGCTTGAATCAGGACAAAGCAAGGCAGTATCTTGAAAATTTTCCCAAACACCTCTGACAAATTGAGGCTTTGGTTCAGGTGATACATGGTCTAACTGCGTTGCACTGAATTTGACATTGTTTTACTGCTCTGATAAAAAAAAAAGAGCTGAAAAAGTGAGTATTTCTCAATAAATTTGGGGGGGGGGCTATGTTCTCGGATTATGACTGCTAATTCTTTTTTTAAAAAATATCACTTAAGCTGATGTTTCACTGAATTCTTCAGTCTAATCCAAACAGTGCTTTCTGAAAAATGCAGGGACATGGGCTTTTGGACATACAAGTTATGGAACCAGAGAGACAGCCCTTGGCTCTTCTGTTGGCAGCCACTGTCACGCTGAGATGGATGGATGCGTCTGAATGGATGCACTGCTCATAATCTGCTGAAGCGCCCCAAACCAGCAGTTTGCTACAGCTTTTCTGTGAGAGCTGAGAGGTCACCAGAGGAAGCATGGCATCCCTCCCCATGCTCTCTGCAGAGCTACCCTCCCACACCTTGATGGCTTGATCATTAAAGCAACACACTGACTGCAGCTGGCAGAGAGCCTGACCTGATCCCTAGGGATCCCTGTGACGGTGAACCTTCACATTAAGCCTTTGGCCCATAGACAAGCCTGAGACACAGCTGAATGGTTGATGTGCTGTTTCCTGGCTCCCAGAAGGGCTGGTGCAGTAACTGTGTGCCTTGGCAGGGACGGAGGGGACAGGCCGTTCTTGTTCTCACTGCCCCAGCCATGACAGACCTGCGGTCACCGGCTTCTGGCCATCTCCTCTCAGCAACTCTTGCTCCTGCCATGGCACTGATGGACGGCAACGGCTAGGACAGGCAGAAAACCCTTTAGTTTTCATTCCTGGAATCATTGAAATTCTTCTGACAAACCAAATATTTTACTTTTGTAATTGCCATTATAAGTAATTTGCAATCAAAGTTGTATCTTTTCTGGGCAGAATATTTGAGGTTTCTGAATGTCCAAAGCAACAGCTAATATTCAGCTTAGGCTCAAGCCTGGGCCAAATTCAGAACCCATGTTTTATTCTTGGCTAATTGACCTTTTAATGTTGGTAAAGTGATGCTGAACACCTGAGGAATAGCTGCACAAGGAGGACTTGGTGCCAGAGATCACCAGGAGTCTCCCAAAGCAGAGATGGAGAGATGGCGGAGGAGAAATGGAGCCTGACCCACTTATAAGCCAGCAAGGGTCCTGTGGAAGCAGGACTTAACATTTAAGGTGTTTTCTGCCCACTGAGCCCTCCCGATGTACAGGCTTCTTGAGCGCTGCAAAGATCCCGGGTTCCCAGGCTGCAGTCAGCGCAGGGGAAAAACGGATTTCTGCTGCGCTCTGCTGGCAGCAGAGCGCCGGTACAAACCTTACCCGCGACCGGCCCCCGGGGCCGCCCGATAAACCACTTCCCTCTCCTGCCGTGGCCAAAATGCTGTGCAGGTAGGGAGGATACTGGCCCCCCCCCCCCCCCCCCCCGGGAGCACATCCCTGACCGTGTCTGCCACAGGGGCAGCTCATCTGGGGTTGAAACACTCAAATGGCTCTTTAAAGAAAAATCGTCTCCTGGAACTGTGACCTATTTCTTTATAAGAACACTAGGGAATCCAGACCACCATGACATATTAAATATTCAGTAATGTTACCAAATGCCAGGGAAACAATTCAGTGTACTGGCAGTGTGTAGCTAGCCACTGAAAACATGTTTAAATGAAGGGCAGCAAGTCATCTGGCTACATACCAGACCACTGGCTTTAACCAGGGGAGCATCCAGGTCTGGGTAGACATTCTCCAGGTACCATCGGAAACTTTTGCACTGAAGCTTCTTTCGCAGTTGGATTTGTTGAGTGAGGTCACCGACATCCACGTTTTTCACGACTAAATGGTAAGCGTGGCCATAGAATAACTCCTTGTACTCATCCAGCCAGACCTCTGCAACGCGGGCCAAGTTCCTCTCCACTGTTCTCACACGATCTTTTGGGAAGGAATAAGGATTGTCGTTTCTGAAAATGTGCCCAACTCTGGAGCACGGAACAATCTCAATCTCTCCTCCGCACATCCAGACCTGAGAAATAGAGGTTGCTTTGACAGAAACACATACAAATGCTGGGTGCTGGCTTTCTGCAAGCCAGAAGAGAAGTAGAAAACTACGTAAACTGCCAGGAGAAATGGCGACTCCAGCGTGGGCTGTCCCTGTGGGAGACCCTGGCTGAACCCCATCACCAGAGCCAGCCTGGCAGGGATGCAGGCATATGACAGTGACATACCTTGAATGAAATCTCCATATTTTCACCTCCCCAAACATCCAGCCCTGGGTCGTACATTCCCAGCTCAAAAAAGTACTTCTTGTCAATGGAAAACAGGCCACCTGCCATGACCGGGCACCTGGGAACAGAGACGCCACACAGCGGGTCAGCTGGTCAGGGAATGCCCATCCCCTTTTCTTTGCCTTGACGAGGGTATCATTGGGAAGCTGTGGGCTACGAAATGCTGGGGGATGGTACCTGAGCCTGCACTTACAGAGACAGGAAGACACTACCTGATCAGTTACTTTGCTGATTCTATGATATTTGAGTGGCTTTACCTAGCCTGAAAATCATAATGGGACATGGAAGGGAAAAATGCAATGATACATTCCCCCAGCTCCAGCAGCACCAGCAAAATGCCAGCAGTGCCACACTAGGTGAGAAAGGCTTCCTGGGCTTTGCCCATGTCTGGTGATGTGACTGCCCACAGTGTACAAACTGCCTGCCTCTGTTGTCCTTGCAGGCAAAGGAACAACATTTGGCATCAAAGGAGCCTGTGTCGCTAAGTTATTAACAAAGGAACAGGTCCAACCACAAAGCTCTCACATTTGCTTTTTTTTTACCTTATTATATCAGTTTCCTTGATTTTATTTTTCTTGATGATCTCTTGTGGAATCTGCCTCCATCCAAAATTCATTGGCCAAGTAAAAATCCCACGCTGAAAGTTGTCCACGGTCATGTAACTAAACAGAGAAAAGATCGGGATGACTAATTCTGAGTCACATTCCTGATTGAAATGTCACCCTTAATGAGTGAAGATAAATATCTGTACATAATTAAAACAGGATTTTAACGAATTTCATCAGGAATCCTCTTCATGTACTAAAAGCCATGAAAAAGGGAAAAGGTGCATGGGATAAATGAAGGGGCCAAGTCCACTGCTGATGTTAAGTTCTGGCGCACAGCAACATGATGTATCCCTTGTGAGATGCTGCTGAAGGGCAGTTAGGAGGCCTGGACCTGGGTCTTCCTGTAATTAGTATGTTGGTGGTCCCAGTAAGAGGTTTCACTCAAGCCACTGGCATGGATTTTGGGTATCCCAAGGCCACAAGCCACATTACCTCATGTCCTTGTCGCTGATGACCTCGATGACAGGGCAGGCGACCTTGGTCCGGCTCAGGTGGACCCTCTCCAGCAGCGGCTCCAGCCACCCCACATTGCACTCCACATGTGAGTCCAGGAACGTCAGGATGGCGCCTGTGGCAGAGGCCAGGGTAGGATCAGGCCCCAGGTGCCCCTTCCCTGTTCCCATCCTATGCTGGCTGGACGTCCTGAGAGCTCATGGTAGTGCTGATGGTGCCATGACAGAGGCATAGCACCCGAAACCCTCCCAGCCATAGCTCAGAGCATGTTTTTGCTGCTCAGCCATGGAGGCCAGCAGAGTGAAGCAGGATGGCTCCCAGCAGAAATGACCATTTCAATACCAAGACAGCCTGGCCTGTGCAGGCAATGAAGCCAAAGCGGTACGGCTGGAGATCCCAGCTGTGGCTTGCTGGAGCTGTGCTGAGGTGCTGGACAAGACATAGCTCTACCACTTGTCAGACCCCTGTGCTTTACATACCAAAGAGGTGCCATTAGCTCACTGGGAGGAGACTAAGACTCAGTGCTGGAGAGGGCTTATCAGCAACTGTGGGGGTTCCAGCCAAGATGGTAAAATGGCTTTCATCCTACCTTTGGCAATCTCCGCTCCCGCCAGTCTGGCCCGTATTAGACCATGCCTCTCATTGAGATGGAGAATCTTCACTTTTGGGAACCGCAACATATATTTGTCCAGCTTCTCCTTGAGGTACTCTGCAGGGAAGGAGGAGAGGGCGAGGTTGACTTACCAATTTCACACCCACTTCCAAGGTGAAAAGCAGTGGGCAGAACGTCCCTGAAAGCATCTCCAGACACACCAGGATCCTCTGGGCTGGGGTGTGAACATCTGGGCACAGCTGCAGGGCTTCTGGTGTCACAGACCGAGCCTGCTCTCCAGTGAAACTCCCAGCTGTACCAGTGCCAGCAGGTTTCAGCTGGAGTTTAAAATTCTCTTCTGGAAACGTGTGTCCCTGCTACTGTGTGATGGACATGCTACTTGGTCCTGGGGGCTCACCATGGGCTGTCCAGCTGCTTTGGATATACCCTTCCAAAGGATGGGCTGTCAGTGGTGGTATCATCTCCTGCTCCCTGCATGGCAGGCACCCACTCCGTTTCCTCACAATCCCAGTAGGTGCAGCAAAGGCAGGCATAGCCAGTGCTGGGTGAGTGCAGTGACTCGCTGCACGCAGAGCACATGGACAGTGGAGAGCAGTAAGTGCAGCGGTTTTGGTGACAGGCCATGAACAAAATCTCAGTGGCATCACTCGAGTAGTTCATGATCCAATCCCGGTATTGAACTGCTGTTGAAAGACTCCATAATGACTTTTTTTTTCTTCATTGCACTATAATCACAATTAAAATCTGGTTATAAATATTTTTCCTTTGCCTATTTTTTTTTTAATGCTCTACATATTTCTTGATATCAAGCACCACATTTAAAGACTTTGCCTGGGTTTAAACTGAACAAGGATTTGCTGCGACATATCTCTACTTCTCAGGCTGCTTTAGTCATGGTTTCCTGTGGCTGTGGAGGTGAACTCTCATGAATAAGAGAGTGTGAGGAAGTTGGTGAGAAAAGTGCTTTGTTCAGAGCCAGCCATCACTGACTTACACAGCTCAGTCTGCAGGGGGGGCCCCCAATCTCTGCCACAGATGGGCTTTATTAGCGCTCTCTGGGTTTTTTTCAGGAGAATATAACTGTTTGCGTTTCAAAAACCACAGTTAAAAGCTTTGAAAGGCTCCAAAGGTGAAACATCTGTGGACACGTTTGCTGTAGGTTATTGCTGCTGCTACTCGGATTACAGCAATGCCAAGCACAGAAGAACCAGCAGCTGGAAAATTACATTATTCCTACATTTTCAAGGGCTTAAATCAGCAGAGAGCCAAAGCATTACAAAGCAGAGGTTCAATATCATACAAAAATGCCTGACTGCATATGCAAAGCTGCTGTGCATGTGCAGATGCCTGGCTCACCGCTGCTTTTACTGCAACTATCCCGCTCTCTGAGCAACCAGGGAAGTGCAGCACTGAAAACATGGGGCACTCATCTGGAAGGTGCACAGAGAAGGATGACAGCATCTTTCTGAATGTACAAGTCCTTGGTCTAGGATGCCCCAAAGATGGTGCTCCTGGACTGCAGTGCGTCTACCAGCCTCCCGCACATGTGTAAAGCAGCGCATGTGTGTAAACTTAGTGATGCACAGCTGTAAATGTAACAGCTGTTTAAGTGAGTAGACTAGGATGGGAGAGATGTGAATGATAAAGTCTGGCAGACTGCTTGGCAAGAACTGCAGCTTGATCCACCACAGCCACTCCCAGTGCCCATCTGACTTCTGACCCCCCTCATCTGTGAAGAACAGTGCAGGCTGGGGATGCACTTCAATACATTGAAAGGAGAAAATGTGATTTCTCTCTACTATTCAGAATTGAATTACGGAGAACAAATTGCATTTTGGCCTCAAGTTATATTAGTTTCATAAAGGCAGAAGAAGCTTCACCTACTTTTAGTGCTGAAGTCGTCCACCAAAATGACTTCTTCAATCAGGTGCGGAGGAGACCTGCTGAGAACACTGTGAACTGAGCGGAGGAGAGTGGACCACACTTCATCCACGAAGCACATGATGATGCTGGTGTTTGGGAGGTCATCATGAACGCGCTGCTCAGAGCACCTGCAATGGCAACACAGGCTCACAGGTGATGGCCATTCGCACTCCTGAAAGTCTCCAGGCTTACTGTTTTCTGGGAAAACACGCAAGGAGGGGGGAGATGCCAAATGTGAAATAGAGAGGCAATACACTGAACCGGATTTTGTTGGGAGAGGGAGCAGACAGCTGAGCGGGGCGAACTCTCCACACAGTCCCACAGGGCCCTTCTTGTGGGCAGCCCCATGGGATGAGTTGTGCTCACTCCTTGCTAACAGGGACCTCTTTTAACTCCCTACCTGCAGGTGACAGTATCTCCTCTCAATGAGCAAATGGCTGAAAGGCCCCAAAAGTGAGGCTGATCCCAGCTCTGCACCACTGGTCTCAGGGACTCCTGCATGGAAAGGATGCTGGTGTGCTCCAAACACCTGAAGGACTTGGCATCCTGGGCTACGTGGGATAGCCCCATTGAAAGTAAAGAACTGGTGTTATGTTCAAAATGCAGGGAAACGGCATTTTCATTGTTTCCATGAAGGGTTACTCAGCACAGCAACTCATCAAACATGCAGACAGTGAGGAAGAGCTGACCAGTCCAACTGCTACGCATCACACAGGGCATTGTGGAGGAAGGTAGAACACTCAAGCATACAAATTTTATGTACAATGGTACTGGCAGGTCTGCTCCCTGAGCACCCTGTATCTCACTCCCTGAGCATCCATACCTTCCCTGGGACACCCAGCCTGGCTGTGCCAAGCCCGCATGCAGTGCCTGCTCCCCTCACAAACAGCCAGTGATACACATCGGTGGGTTTGAGGCGTGATGAAATTTCTCCTGTGCTCATGGGTTTGTCACTTTATTCTGCAACAGCCAAAACCTCAATGGCTGGGTCAGGCCTGTGTCTTCCGTGTTTGAACAAAAGGTCAGTGAGCAGCTTTTCTCATCTTCCATTTGCAAGTTGAGCACTGCTGTGCTGTGTGCCTTGGGGAGCAGGGCTTCCCCAGCCCCGCTATCTCCAAGTGGATCTCCAGGCCTGCAGAATGCCTGGCAGAGCACACCTCTGCCCCAGACTGCTCCTCTCCCCAAGACTGACAGTTTAACCCAGAATATCCATGAATTGCTGGGACTTGCTTTCTCTCTCTTATCAATGAGCTGAAGGCTGATAGCAGGTTTTTCTCTCTTCCAGGGCAGACATCTGCAGGCAAGACAGACACCAGCCAATCTGCAGATGCAGACGATTTCTCAGCAATGAATCAAAACCACTGTCCATTCTGCTGTCAACAACAGAGAGAAAATAGACAGGTACATGGGAGCATATGGAAAACTGACTTCTTCCATCTCTGTGAATGGTCCCTTTGGTTTGGCTGGTGCTGGCTTGGATGCTGACATGCAGCTCAGACTATGTGGTGTTTTGAAGGAAATTGAGAGGCATTTCAGGGCTTCACAGCTAATCAGAAGTGCTCCAGCAAGTGAAAATATCCCCAGAATTACCCTCTGTCACAAACCTTGGGACGTGTCTTTCCTTCTCCTTCTGTAGCCTGGTTCACCTCAGACAGCAGCCAAGGCCGGCTCAGCCAGAAGGCGATGTGCTGTTTGATTGTGGTTTGGTTGGAAATGTTAAGGGTGTTTGCCTGTGGTGATGGGACCCCTCTGCAGTATGGGGAGGGAGGGTGGTTTGGGCATGCTGTCAGGACTCCCAGGGTCAATGGAGAGAAGGCAGGGGCTGAACCAGGGAGGTCACTTGCAAGAAGGAGACAGGACAACAAGGGACAGCTAAACTAGGAGAAAACAGATGAATTGTAGTTGCTCCTACAGTGAACCCAAGGAGGCAGCTTGTGGTGGGAGGAGGGAACAAGCCCACAGATAAGGTGGCAGCTGCTGAACACAACAGTTTTGATTGCACGGAGAGAGGGATGTGAAAGCAGCTGAGAAAACGCAGCTGAGACCCAAGCTACAAAGTCTGCATGCAGTCAGGCAGGACCTGCTATGAGGACATCTCTCTTAGCTCCTGCATTAGCAGCAAACAGGCCCTTGGCCAAAGCCTGCATGTACCCTTGGCAGCTGGAAATCACCTGTGTGAGGGTGAGGGGAAACCTCAAATGGAGGAACATCTTTTCCTCCCTTCTTGCCTAAAAAAGTAGGATTTCTGGGCAGAGAGCACTGTGCTTGTTATTGCTGACCCCCAGCTAAAGAAATTTCACTATGTCCTGTGTGAGTCTGGGCTCTGTTTCTTTGCTAAGTATACACATATATATACATACCTATATATTTTTTTAGATATGTATATATAATTAATATATATAATTAATATATACAACTAAAGGGAAACAGAAGTCAAATCCTTTTGAAATTTCTCTCCTAAACAGGCTTTTAAACAAAAATAGCCCACAGCCTTTATGTTCTGTTGACATCACGCTGAAAGTCAACAAAATGTAGGTTCTGAAGCTGCTGAGTTGCTTTGGGAAAGCATCACCTTTGATCTGCTGCTCCCGAGCTTAGAAGCAGCCTGGCCCTGAAGACCTGGTCTGCAGGGGTACCCAGCCCATCCTTTCCCAGCTCAGTCAGGCACAACTAGGGTCCCTCCCCATGCCTGCCAGCATGGGTGCCAACTTACCCAGGCCATACTCTGCCATGCAGCATGCAACATTTTTTTGCCAGGCCAGGAAATCTTGGTATTTGTCTAAACCTGGATGCCTCAACTGTCCCAGAGAAGCTATGTCAGTAGCCTGGGGAGGGGTCAGAGGCACACGGGGATTTTCACTGACAGCACTGCAGTGTTGAGCTGAAATGAGGTCCAGCTCCTCCTTGGTGGGACTCTTCCTGCATGCACTTCTGCAGAGGCTCAGCAAACACCACCACAGTAAGAAAACTCAGAAAGCAGCAAGCATTGCACACTGGTAGGCATATTGAAGGCTGTGACAGGGCAAGTTCCTGTTGGCCAAATTTCAGCAGTCTAGTTCAGCACTCCAGCAAGGATGACAAGAGGAACTGCAGTCTAAACTGGGACAGGCAGGAAGCAAAAGCAGTATCATGCTGTTTCATCCCTGAGAGCTGCCAACAGCCATTGGAGTGAGCTGGCCCTTACAGCCTGATATCTGCTGTGCCAACCAGCCAAGGGCAGAGCCTGCACAGCCTCCTGCCAGTGCCAGGGCACCCAGGGCAGCTTCCCATGATCCCATGCCCCAGTGCAGCAGCATGCATCCACAGGCAGTGCTGTCAGTGATATGCCCCTGTTTGGCCAAGGCGTTCCCTGTGACGCCCAGACAGCATGATGCCCAGACAGCAATGCTGTTTCCTTCTGGGCAGGTGTGTGATTCACCTGTGGCATGCGGGCTGCACTTACAAGCATTTCTGGGTTCTGCTCCACAGCTTTCAGGACTTTTGGTCAAAGATCAAAACACAGTGCTTTGAGCCACCATGGCTCCTTTTCTGTGCACAGGTGGCTCCTGTAGCTGGCATCCTCTACCCACCATAAATGCTGAGCAAAAGCAGTGCCATGGGAATGTCTATGCACTGCCCTGTGGGATGGGAGACAAACCATGGCACAACTCCCATCCCACCATATCCATACACTGCAAGTGTGGGAAGGGGGACATGTGGGAAGAAGGTCTCTACGTGAGGCAGGTCTCTCACTTGCCACGGGGCTGAGAGACATTTGCAGTAGGAAAAACTGAGTATAAAGAGATGAACCTGCCATTCACCTAAAGCAGCACCTTCCCTGGACCTTTCCCACAGTGGCTCAGAAGAGTCCCTGACCCCTTCCATCAGCGGGCAAGGTGCTGCCCACACCTCACCACTTTCCTTTCTGTGGCACTCCAGGGAGGGAGTGTCTTTGAAATACAATACTGAGATTTGCAGAATCAGCTACGCATTTCACCGGAACAGCTGTAGCTCAACAACAATTTTCCAACTCAGAACTCTCCATTTCTCCCTACGTGTGCCCACAGATTCGAGTCCCTGAGCTGCCTCCACAGAGCAGGTATTGATGGCAGTGCTCTGTAGCACAATGGCCTGTGTAAAGGATCGCTCTGAGGCATGTCCCCTGGACCCCCTTGACTGCTGGCCAGTGTGCCCCTTTTGACCACATCAGCCCTCAGCCCGTGGCTTTGTCTCCTGCTTTTAGGGCTCCAGCAGTCCCTCCAGGCAGAGGCAGATGTTGTGGTGCCACTATCTTGAGGGAAGGGCAGCGGCTGCTTGAAGGAGTGAGAGCACCTCGAGGCAGGGGGGCTCCTACATCCAAGAGAAATCAACTGGTGCAGGGGTGCTCTGGGAACCAAATGCACAAATACTGAAATCAAACAGTGCTCAGTGTTGCACCTGATAACCAGACAAAGTGTTTTAAGGCACAAAGAGGCCTGCGCCACACTGCCCACCTTGTGTGCCCCAGCCTCTTTGGAGGGCGGGCTCAGGGTTAAGACAATCTGCAAACTTCACCCGGTTTTATTTTCAATAACAGGCTGCTCCTACACGGAAAGGCAAAAGTGGTCTCACAACTAGCACAAAAAGAAGGTCAGAGTGCACCCAGCAGCCCTCCCCAGGAGCCACTGAGTGCAGCACAGGTATTTGTGCAAAGGAAGAAGATCTTACCCGGCAGGCCTGGTGTCCGCTATGGCTCGGTCTACGGGAATCAAATCGCTGAGATAGACATTAAAGTTTCCTTCTTTCCATCTACTTTTTGCTTCTTCTTGTTTGTCAGCAGGGACTGAAACAGGGTGTCCAAACTGGCCAGGAGCTTGGGGGTCTCTTGGGGCAAGCGTTGCATCCACGGACAAGACCCTGTGGGTCCCCGGGCTGCTGGTGCCCGACCGTTCCTGTCCGTCCTTGCCAGCGGCACGTACCCTGGGAGCTGCTCCTTGCGTTGCACCCTGTGTCCGGCCACCCAGTGCTGCAGCCCCAGTGGTGGTGTTCACAGCATGGGCGCTGTCCCCATTGTCATTAGCAAGTTGCCACTCTTTGTGCATTTCTTGTCTTTCCGTGATGTTCGTCGCAGAGTCAGATCCCAGACGTGAGGCTGCTAGGCTTTCCAGTTTTATACCCTCTTTGCCTATAAGGATGAAGTGGTTTTCGGAAGAAGTTTCTTTCTTTCCTACTTCCACTCGCTCCCACCCAGTCAGGGCTCCCAGCTCCGCTGACCGGAGTGGCAGGCCGCCCTTCATCAGCATGCCCGCGGGTTGCTGCCGACTCTGTTCGGTGGCATGTCCGGGCCCCTGCACCGCCGGCCCCCTGACCCCGACCTGCCGTGCAGGCTCGGAGCGCCCCGCGCCCGGCGGGGCAGGGGAATGGGGCTCGTCGGGGAAGCCTGGCCGGGATGGTGATACCTTCAGCGACCCGGCTCTGCTCCCGGTTGGCTCCACTAAGAACTCCGCCGCTGCCTTCGACGGGGGTCCGCTCGCTGCCGGTGCCGCCACGGCCCCTGCACCGCCCCTGAAGTTTACAACCGATCCCGGCCGGGTGGGCCTAGCGACCGGGGGAGCGGCTGGGTGCTCCTCGGCGTGCCGCCCCCTGCCCCCGCCGGCGGAGGCCGGGGGGCTCGGCGCCCGGGGAGGCTCCCGGCGGACTGCCCAGGGTCCCGGCGTCCCTGCGCCCCGGCGTCGCCCGCGGAGGAGCCCAGCGGGGTCGGCATGGCTGCTGCCCGCCGGCGCTTCGGGGCCGCGCCACAGGCGCGCTCGCTCCTGCTCGCGGTCCGCTGCCTCCTTCAGCAGCCGCCCGCCGGCGTCGCCGAGGGAGAGGCGGAGCGCGGCCATGTCGAGGAGCAGCCAGACGACGGAGGCGGCGAAGACGAACGCCAGCGCTCGCCCGCTACCGCGGAACAGCCGCCGCAGCCCGCTCATCCCCGGAGGCCGCTCCGGGCGGGCGGAGGGAGCACCCGGACCGGCGCACCCCGTGCCCAAAGGGAGCAGAGAAGCAAGGCGAGACGGGCCGGGCCGGGCCGGGGCTCCTCTCGCCCCACCCAGCGCCGGGGGCCCGCGCTGTAACCCAACACCGGAGGAGGCTCTGCTCGGCCCGGCCCGGCTCGGCTCGGCTCGGCGAGGTGCGGCCGGCCCTCACCTCCGCCGCCGAACGGGCCTCGGCGCAGCGCCGCGCTCCCATTGGGGCCCGTTGTGTGCCATCCGCGGGTGACACCCTGGGGGCTTATGCGGTCTATTCCGGGGTGCGGAGCGTGCGGAGTGTCTGTTCCCGGTGGGACAGCAGGTCTCGGGACAGGGGCAGGGCAGCCGAGCCGGCCCGGGTGCGAATGCGGATACAAACGGGGCTGCGGCTAAGTGGTCCTTGCACAGAAGTGAAGCACTGTGAGTAGGTTACGTGGCAGCAGCCGCAGGAGTGTGGAAGTTACGGCTGTCTGCCGAGTACGTGGATGTTTCTCCCGTACCTGCTTCTATTCCAGGGCATAGGAGCCGCGGCTGAACGTCGCTGGCTCAAAGGGGGAGGCGAAGCCCGGCAGTCCCTCGAGCTGGGTTGAAAAAGAGCCGGTGCCGCCCGGACCGCGGGCTGCAGAGGGGGCTGGGGCTGCCTGCGATGCTGGGGGGTCAGGGTAGGATGGTCTTCGCGGGCAGCCCTGGAACACCCCGGGCAGCCCCAGCGCACCCGGTCGGGTCTGCGGGGTTGGTTGTGGGGTAATCCCTGGGTGCAGTGCCCCCGGCGTCCCCCGGTGTAGGGATGGCAGGACGGGTGGGGGTAACACCCGCCCAATGCAGCAGCAGCTGTCTGCTCCTGCAGTGGGGCTGGGATACCCAGGAGATGCTCTGCAAAGGGTGATGGTTCATCTGCCACGGTGAGCTCCGCATGCTGGGACAGTCACACAGGACCCCCATGACTGGGTCGCACCAACTGAGCAAAACCAGGGCCCGGGGGGCCTTTGCCATCCCATTGCTGCCAGGAACTTTGCAGCAGAGACCTTGCTACCAGCAGCCGTTGGCCAACTGCCCTGCCAGGGAGCCTGTATGTGCCGTGCCAGGTCCCCTCCATTAGCAAGCCTGGGGACAATGCTGCATAGCTGGTGTGGCATCCACTGCACCTGTGCATACGGTCAAGTTAAAGAGCTGTAAGGTCAGCTGTAGTGTGTGGGCATCGGCTGTGAAACCCCGTTATGGGCACTAAGTGAAAGAGGAAAAAGCCTGAGCCGGTATTTTGCAGCTTGCTTGAACTCTGGTATTAATAAATTTAAAAGAAATGCATGGGATCCCAAATCACAGAGCAGGAGATGTTTTATATTTTTAAATAAAGGTATCCAACCCACTGCAGTGCATATGAATATTGAAAGGAAAAGAAATGAGTGGGGAAAAATATACATTCATACTTTGAAACTCCAGTAATTTCGAAGTCCAGCCTATGATTATATTGTGAGATTGAAAACACGAAAGAAATGGCAGTTCTGGTGTTTTTCCAAGGCTTTTCTTTGTAAAGCAAACTCCCCTCAGACGTGGCAGGCAGTTCTGATTTCAGCAGGATTTGCATGTGTGACTGGTGCGTGCTTAAGGACCTTCAGTGAGTTGGAGTGAAGGATAAGATTGCAAAAGGACTGTTAAAAGAGGGAGCAATTGAGCAGCTGTTTGGCAGTAAGGAAGCTTGGAGGCAAGATTGAACTTAAATAATACCTCTGGTTTGGACATAAATGTTTAAGAGAACCACGGACTGTGGGTCCATTCTCCATGCTGGCATTGTTCTTCTATTTCTGTTTTGCTTCCTTCCCTTGCCATTCCTGACCATTCCACCCAGCAGCTGGAGCACTTGGATCTCACTCCAGCATGCCATCCTGATGTGTCTGGGTTCCCCACTGCTGCGGCTTGGCCATGGCACTAAGGGTCGTGCTCTGGGCTTTGGGGCCATGTGGGCCCCCCCAAGGAGCCAGCTCAGGGGTGCAGCGTGGCTCAGATGCAGCTATGCAGTGGACCTGGCTGTGGATGAATTTTAGCCCCCCAGATCTCAGTCCCCAGGACTGTGGAAAGCATGTTCCTCTGCAGATGGGAAAGGCCAGACAGCCTTTTTTCTGACAGGGAAGCAGGTTACAGGTAGCGTCCAACCCTGCGTGGAGCAGGGAGACAGACCCTCGACATTCCTCTAAGCCTCAGCTTCACACTTAGGAGTTATGACAAACTCGTTGCTGTTTTGGTATGGTCAGGCATTCCCTCTGCTAACTCTGTGCTTTGGCTCTTCTTCCTGGCAAGTATAAGTGCTCCAGACAGTTGAACAGATTCCTTGACACAAGACAGCTGCTTTTGTAGGGAGGAATTAATTTAATCAAGGCTACTCCATCATTAAAATAATCCAAAGTGTCAGATGGAAAAGCAGAGAAGGAAGCTAACTTGAAGATGAAAACTCAACATTTTTTCCAGCCAGAAGTGTCTCAGAAAATGAGCTAACTGTGTAATAAGTCACTGTGTGTCTTTATATAGTATTTGAGTAATGTAGAAAAAATACTGTCCAAAGAGAAGTCTTGAAGGACTGATCTCTTCATGAAGCCTGGTTGGCTTGGTAAATTGTATTTCTTCTCTGGAACCTAAGAGACCATGCAGAGGTGAAGACAGCACTGTGGTCCGCAAAAGGCAAAATCAGACGTGTGGTTGCTCCTACCATCCAGAATACATGGGGCCCTTTTGGCTGAAATAGCAGAAAATAGCGCAAAAAGCTACCAAGCTCTTCTTTTTGCCACAAGGCAGGATCTTAATTACTTGGTTACTTAATTACTTCCCGTCATAGAGCACATCATGGGCAACCAGCATGGATATGGACACAGGCACTGTCTTAAGCAAATCATGTTGAAAACAGCATTTGTTTAAAGACACCTGCTCTGTGCACGGAAGGGGACAGCAGCAAAGTATCATCATAGAATCAGAGAACGGTTTGGGTTGGAAGGTTAGGTTGCTGAAAGCGCCATCCATCCTGGCCTTGAACACTTCCAGGGATGTGGCAGCTACAACCCCACAGTGTTCAAGGCCAGGTTAGATGAGGCTTTGAGCAGCCTGGTGTAGTGGAAGGTGTGCCTGCCTGTAGGAGGGGGTGGAACTGGATGATCTTTAAGGACCTTTCCAGCCCAAACCATTCTGCGATCCTATGATTCTCTGTCTCAGGATGCTGGCATCTCAAATGCTGCAGCTGTCTGAGCAGGCTGGCTCTTTCAATCTAGTTCACATCATATCTTTGTACATGGTCTTAGCTACAAAGTCATGCTTTAGTTTCTGAAATACAACCATATCTACCAAATGTTAATAAACTACTAGAATAGTAGTGAATACAATTCACATTTTTCTGTTAAATCACTTCCCAGATATAAGTTGTTAATGTAATGAAGTAGTAGGTATGTGCACTATATAAACACAGATGCATCCAACAGCATGTTGGCAAGTGGCAGATAAGCCTCAAAACTTGAATTAAGACTTGGTTCTCATGTAAATGCCGGAGAGGGGAATTTCTGTGCAAATTCACTGTGCATTTGTTTGACATGTTACTAACTGTAACCTCCATGGTGGGATATCCTATTTTTCTTACTACAGAATTTCAGTCAGTAAAAGATTAGGAAACACTGAACTTAGAGTACCCTGGTAGTTCATCTGTACTGCCAGAGTATTGGTGATTTTCTTGAAGCCTCCACACCCAGCAATTATATGGTCAGATAAGAATGGAAACTTTGGCTTTGAAAGAACAGTTTATGGTCGTGTTCTGCAGGAAAACCTCAAAGCCGTAGATGTGGAAAACTGGGAAATACCGGGCAATTGTGTGTTGGATGCTTAAAAATCTGAAGACTAAGAAACTAAAGTTTACATTTCTATTTTGAAAGGTTTCTGGATTTTTAAGCTGACCTTGTTATTCTAGGTGTGGGTGATTTTCAGTGCATGATGGCTGTGCATGTTTTTTAGGTGATGTTTGCTAGGTGGCTGTGTGCACAAAGTATGATTGAGAGCAGCCTTCCCCCAAATAGAGCTGGTTATGTAACAGAAGATTAGAATAGACATTTATGTTTATTTTTTGTTATAAATAGTGACCTAGATTCACCATGACTTTCATGAAATATGCTGCTGTTACGTGCACGGTGGCATGCGAGAGTGTGAGGATGCTGGCGAAGGTGGCTGGGGTACCCGCACACAAGCGGGAACGCGCCGGAGTACATTCACCGGAATTGGGAATGGAAATAGCAGCGGGGCTTGGTAATTTGCATAGAGGTCATGTTTTGCTAATATGTGTCTTGTAGAAGCAGACAGCATGTAAAAGAGGATGGTTAAAACCTGACCCAGTAATGTTTTTAAATTTCAAATTATGCATAAAGTATGCATTAAATTAATTAGGGAATTCATTAAGAGGAGAAGAGTAAAGGAACTAGTTAGCAGTGTGCAACATTTAGTAATGTAAGCCATTTTCTATAATTGTTATATATAATTTGTCTCATAACATTATCATTTGATAAATTATTGCAGCATAATATGATATATGTAGCTTATTAACAGTTTCATTAATTACTATTAGAGGAAAGACACTCTGAAATCTGGAATACATAAGAACAAATGTTGAAGCAGATGGTTGAAATTAGTGAAAAGCAATCGGTTGCTGAACCCTTTTACCTAATTACGTTATTACATCAAAATAGTTAAACTAAATTTGTCAAGTTGTCGGCAAAGCACGGGGATGTTTGGAGCTGCCGCCACGGTGTGGGGATCGCTTCTGGCCCCCAACTCCCCGTGGGGTGCAGGAAGCTCCCGGACATCCTCCACTGGCTCCAATGCCCCTGCGCCCTCCTGGGCCTCCTGGCAGACCTCAGATCTTGGCCTCCTTGCCCCTCACCTGCATCCCAGCTTGTCTTCCTCCTCCTTCCTCCTCGTGGTCCTGAAGAGCATCATTTCCTGCACCTTTCCTGCACAGTCTCGCTGTGCCCAGGCATGTGTTCCCAGGAGTGCACAGGGTCAGGTCTAGGGTCAGCAGCTTTTGTGGAGTTTGGTTCATGCAGGTCAGGGATGGTGAAAAGGCTACAGGCAGCAGGGTTGGGTACAGGGGTACCCAGCTCAGCTGTGTGGGAAGATATGGACACGCTTGCTAGAGAAGTGGTGCCACCCATGATGAGCAGCAGTGGCAGAGCTCATTTGTATTCTTTGCATTCCAGAGAAAAACAGCCTCTGTAGTCAATGCTCCACAACTATGAGCATGTAAGCAGCAGCAGCCCTGGTGGAGTGATTTGGGGATTCTGAGTTTCAGAAGGAAAGATTTCAACTTTCCAGCTGACTGCGACGAGGAGATCTGTTTGGAGGGAAGCAGGAAAGCTGTGGTGGAGTGAAAGTGACTTTTGCAACTCTTGTCTATACCAACGCTAAATGGATTTCTAGCCTCTTTGCCCAGCTCATTGCTGGGCTTCTTTGTTTTCTTGACACAGCCCTAAGGGCTCCTTTTGTTTTGGACCAGGACCCATGAAAGGATGTTTGGAAGATAAACAACCCCCGAAGAACTGGATGAACAGTGCCTGGGTCTGCTGGGGTACTTGAAATACAAACCTTGAGCCATGAACTCAGTCAGGAGAGGCACCTGCATTACTGTATGCTGTGAGCTAGAAAGCTTCACTGGTTGCCTTTACACAGAAATTTATATAAATAGGCTGTAAGGACATAAGAGGAGTAAGGACATGTGAGGAATCCCAAGCGTGGCATCAATTATGTTCCTTTGTTCCTGTAGGTCCCAGGCACCACATGCAGTTACACGGTACATTTTTTGCTGGTGCAAACAGATTTACAGCAGTGTTCTGTTTAAACTTCCTTAATTCCTTCTGTTTACACACCAATAAATACAAGGAAATACGAAGCACATGACTTTCCTGTGTCCTCACAGCCCAAATATCAGGGTAACACCCCTTGGAGGGTACCCTTCCTCTTCCCCTAGCTAAAGCGTTATCCAGGGTCTAATCGACTTGTGTTTCTGGTGTGTAAGGGCTAGCCTCTCCTCATGCTGACCAGAAGAGCTTCCTGGACGGGGAAGGTTACCTTCTGCAGAGGATTTTGACGCTTCAGTAACTCTGACCTCAATTACCAAAAGTGTCCAAATTTTCAGGAACACTCCAGAAAAAATAATCACTTCAAATTAAGGTATATAAGGGGAATTACTTTCAGAATTATTAAAGGAGGAAATTTAGTAAAGAAGCAACATTTCGATACCAAGGACATGAGTGTGTGAATTTTGATAGGACTTTTTTTTTTCTTTTTTCTCTACACTTAATTTCTGTAAATGGTGGACACCTTCCAGAGGATGGGGTGGACCCTGCTCCTTACCCCTCCATCCCACCCACTGCAGCACTTCCCTATTCCCACCCTGGCCCACTGGCTAGGGAAAGCCAATATTGTCCCAACCCTTCCAGCAGCTGTCTGTTAGAGTCCCCGGGAGGGGGTGAACATTGCCCTCTTGCCCAGGGCCCCCTGCATAGCCCCACAGCCACCTGCTGCTCTCTGCGCTTCTGGTCTCTACACATCCAGGTCCCCAGCTTTCCTTCCTGATGCTCCATCTGCAAAGTGTACCCCAGAACAGTATTTGCAGCCCTGCCAATGGGGTGGCTGCAGAGCAGGGGGGTCCCCGGCCCTACTGGTCGGCAGACCCTGACAGTTTGCTCAAGGCAGCTGCTTCTGCATGCCAAGGATAGTGGTCCTACCATGAATGCATTAGCAGGAGAGTTCAGCCTTTCAGTCTCAGCCTGATTAATGCATGAACGGATCCAGATTTTTATAAATATATGCTTCTGTATGTGCTCAGCTCATGGGGCAGAGAGTTTGAAGCCTCTTCAAAAGAATTATTTAATATCTGAGGTACTCAACAGCTCACCTTAGCTATACATTATTTTCTCTGTCTCCTGCCTGAAAGGCTAAACCCGTTAATAAAGATATCAAAAGTGCTGGTTCTATAGAAGGAGTTATAGGTGTGCAATCATGTAGGCCTTTGTTTGCTAGTGACAGTGGACATTAGCACCGACTGCAACTTTCCTCTAATATTTGCATGAGCAGGAGCAGGCACGCATCTGTTAGTGAACAGCAAATACGAGGTGACTGGGACATGGCTAACCTATATCACTAGTGGGAATAGAGACAAATGTCTCCAAACCCTGTTTTGGGGATGGCTGGCTGGCTGCAGGCACACTCGCCCTGTCAAGGCATTCCTGCAGCTCCTTCTCCATGCTGCTCCCGAAGCGGGGGCTCTCCTGCCTGCTGCCCCCTTGCAGCAAGCCAGGACCACAAGCTTGGGAGTGCAGGGACTCTTCTCCCACCCTTCGATTTTTTCTCTGACATCTGAGTGATGTTGTATGAGACTTGCAAAAGCATGTGGGTGAGGCAGGACATCAAGTCTGGGGCGGAAAGGCCTGGGTGTTGTCCAAGTATGTGCAGCCCATCACCAGAAGTCCAGTAAAATAAACTTGTAGCGCTGTTTACCAATGTGCAGTCAAAGATAACAGCCTCCTTTCTGGGTCTAAGCTTACTCCTTCATCTCTCTTTGAGGGATGATGTTTCACCATTTGGGGACTTAAGCTTCTGGGTTCATGTGTTTAAATGAATTACTTCTTGTACTAGTTTCTGTACACAATCTTTTAAGAAAAGAGGGACATTTTCCTCAGAACAGGGTGTGTGTTTGGTTCCAGCTCCTGCTTGTAGTGCAGTAGGAGCAGTCCCCACTTGTGTGTGAAGAAGGTGGATGCATATTTCTGGTCTCTCCTGCTGTCTGCACAGCATCACTTTTCCAGTGCAACGTGACTATTTAGAAATTTGTAATGTTTTTGCCACACACATTTCTGGGAAACGCTTTTCAAATGTTTTGTTCATTGATCTCTCTGATCCCTCCAATTAGGACATTGGCAAAAATGAAAACTAGCAGTGAGTTCAAAAGGGTTAGCTAACCAAACTGAAATGATTGAGTTTGGATGTTTTTTCCTCAGTACTTCCTTCTCTCTGGCAGTAAGCAAATGTTTGAAAACCCTTCATAATACAACAGAGCCCTGCATCATTACTTGGAGCTGCCTACACTGTGAGCATCCTTTCCTCCCCCAGGGGAGATGCTGTCTTGAACCCTGGGGCAGAGCAGGATGCCTGTGCACAGGTACAGAAGTGCTGCTCTGCCTGAATGTGATCCTGCTCCTCCAGTGCTGAATTAACTCTTCCTTTTGAGCCATCTGTTTCACCTCTCCTGGAAGACACTAGGCTGCATGTGCTCTGTGTCCTCAATTGCTCATGCAATACGTTAATATTTAAAAAGCACTATAATTGGTAAAGCAACTGATAGCACCAAATGTATATTCCTTATATAATATTTCAACATGAGTGATCACAGAAATGGATTAACTTAAAAAAGCCTCGCATAAAATCCAAGGTGACCAAGTGGTCACTGTGCTTGACAGTCTGTCCTGAGAATGAGTGACGATGTTTTGGTAGTTTGATGGCCATGAAACAATATGTCATGTAAAGACAGTCAGCACGGCTGCCTTACGGCAGTTTGTCATTGTCTTGCTGAACAATTCACATGCATGATGTATAAGAAAGTAAAAATAATCAGTAATCTATCGCAAGCCAGGGAAAGTAATATGTAATGTATTCTCCTTCGAGTTGAGAATCAAAATGGTTTCCTAAGCCATTGCAAAAGCTTACATGTTATTTAAAATATAATTCCTGTTCTGGTTCCTAGTGTGTCCAAAATCAAGTCCCAAGCATCCCCATCACACATCAGTGCCTGCAGGAGTGAAGAGGAACATCATACTGCTGCCGCAGATCCTGCTATGTAGAGGAAGAAGCAAATAACCAGGATCTAGTATTTCAAAGTTTTTCTCCATCATAATGGTAATAAACTGGGAAAGTGATCCTCCAACCATGGTTGGTCAGGAATAAATCTGGTGTTGTAGGATGCGGACATAACACAGAAGGATGTTTTTGGATGGTGCAGGGAGGCAGTGGGGCACAAAGGCAGGCTGTCTTCCTCCCTTCCAAAGGGGCAGAAACAACTGCAGGTTTAGGGAAACTGAAGCAAAACTTCCACCACAAGTTTTCCTTCATGGCTGACCACTCTCCACGGCATGCCCTGCTCCGCCTGTGTCCAAGTGCGCAGAGCTGCTCCTGGGAGGCTGGGGGCTTTGCACCCTCCTTGCGGCCCACAGCTCTCTCTGGATATCTCTGTGGTGGACTAAGAGCCCTAACGCAAGGGCTTGACTGGGGATGCCACGTCTCTTACAGCAACATAGTGCATTTACTTGTTTTCCCTCGCAGGATCTGGAGGGGATGTCGGAAAGCATTGCAGGGCTTGGAGGACGTGCGGGTCGCTCTGTGCAGCCCCGGGACACTGGCGATGCACCTTGCTTTGGAAGGAGAAACCAGGAGCGTTCCAGGAAGCAGTGGCGGGGAGAAGGGATGCACTTCCCCGCCGCCGCAGGGTGGTGCTTTTGCCTGCAGCATCGTTCGCGGGCAGCACGGGGCTGCTGGTCAGGGCCAAGGCCTTTGGACCCATAGCTGGGGGCTGCTGCTCAGCACGGGACCAGAGGCAAGGCTGGCCTCCTGGCAGGGTCTCTGATGGGTGGGAGCAGCGTGCCTGCCTGCCTGCCTGCCTGCCTGTCTGTGCAGGATGCGGGCTGCAACTCCTGAAGGGATTTCTATAACAGCAAATAAAGCTGTTTCACATCTTCTCAGCCTCTTGCTTGTGGGGAAGTCTGTTGGGATTTTATAGTGACTGAGCCAAGGTGAGTTGTGCTCTGCAAACACAGAAATTAAATATTTTCCATATGTTTTATTAGCTGTGTCAGAGTTTTGTAGCAGATGTGCGATTGCCTGTCTGCTTTCTGCAGGTCACTTTTAAGTGCTGTTGTTCCCTATTCCACTGCATCTGAGCTGTTTCAGCCATGTTTTACCCACCAAGGCATAAGCACAGCAATCCTGTGCTCTGTCCCTTTGCAAAGCCATGCTGTGCTGTGCTGGAGCAAGAGCTACTTCTGCCCCTTTTTCAGTCTTGGTCAGGCAGAAGACATAAGGACTCACCCAGCCTGGGAACGCGCCCCATGAGAGGCTGGGCCCTCCAAAACCCCCATGGGATTGTCCCTCCCCAGCACCTGGGGATGCTTCATTAAGGATGATCTTAAGAACCTGAACATATACAAGTCCATGGGACCTGATGAAATCCATCTGAGGGTCCTGAAGGAACTGGCAAATGAAGTTGCTAAGCCACTGTCCATCATATTTGAAAAATCATGGCAGTCAGGTGATGTTCCTGATGACTGGAAAAAGGGAAATATAACCCCCATTTTCAAGAAGGGGAAAATGGATGAGCCAGGGAATTACAGACCAGTCAGTCTCACCTCTGTGCCTGGCAAAATCTTGGAGTGGATTCTCCTGGAAGGCATGCTGAGGCACATGAAAAACAACAAGGTGCTTGGTGACAGCCAGCATGGCTTCACTAAGGGGAAATCCTGCCTGACCTATCTGGTGGCCTTCTATGATGGGGCTACAGAACTGATGGACAGGGGTAGAGCAGTTGATGTCATCTACCTGGACTTGTGCAAAGCGTTTGACACTGTCTCACATGACATCCTTGTCTCTAAGTTGGAGAGACATCAATTTGAGAGGTGGACCACTGGGTGGATAAAGAACTGGCTGGATGGCCGCACGCGAAGAGTTGTGCTCAATGGCTCAATGTCCAGCTGGAGACCAGTAACAAGTGGTGTCCCTCAGGGATCGGTGTTGGGACCGGTCTTGTTCAACATCTTTGTCAGTGACATGGATGGTGGGATTGAGTGTGCCCTCAGCAAGTTTGCCGATGACACCAAGCTGTGTGGTTCGGTTGAAGGAATGCCATCCAGAGGGACCTTGACATGCTTGTGAGGTGGGCTGATGCCAACCTGATGAAGTTTAACCTTGCCAATTGCAAGGTCCTCCACCTGGGTTGGAGCAATCCCAGGCACAGCCACAGGTTGGGCAGAGAAGAGATTCAGAGCAGTCCTGCGGAGAAGGACTTGGGGGAGTTGGTTGATGAGAAAATGAACATGAGCCGACAGTGTGCGCTTGCAGCCCAGAAAGCCAACTGTATCCTGAGCTGCATCAAAAGGAGCATGACCAGCAGGTCGAGGGAGGTGATCCTGCCCCTCTACTCTGCTCTCGTGAGACCTCACTTGGAGTATTGTGTGCAGTTCTGGTGTCCTCAACATAAAAAGGACATGGAACTGTTGGAACAAGTCCAAAGGAGGGCCACGAGGATGATGAGGGGACTGGAGCACCTCCCATATGAAGATAGGATGAGAAAGTTGGGGCTGTTGAGCCTGGAGAAGAGAAGGCTGCATGGAGACCTCATAGCAGCCTTCCAGTATCTGAAGGGGGCCTATAGGGATTCTGGGGAGCGACTCTTCATGAGGGTCTGTAGTGATAGGACAAGGGGTAATGGGTCCAAACTTAAACAGGGGAAGTTTAGACTGGATATGAGGAAGAAATTCTTTACTGTAAGGGTGGTGAGGCAGTGGAGTGGGTTACTCAGGGAAGTTGTGAATGCTCCATTGCTGGCAGTGTTCAAGGCTGGATTGGACATAGCCTTGGGTGACATGGTTTAGTGGGAGGTGTCCCTGCCCCTGGCAGGGGGGTTGGAACTAGATGATCTTAAGGTCCTTTCCAACCCTAACTATTCTATGATTCTATGATTCTATGATATTAGAGCAGAGGCTGCGGTACCTGTGCTGTGGGCTGGGTGGGTGTCATGGTTTAACACCTGCTGACAGCTAAGTACCATGCAGCCACTTGCTCACTCTCCCTGACCCCCAGTGGGATGGGAAGGAGAGAAAATCTGTAGGTTGAGATAAGAATAGTTTAATAATTAAAGTACAATATAATGCTAATCCTAGTACTAGTACTAATACTAATACCAATACCAATATCACTAATACCACTATTGCTAATACTAATAATGAAAGGGAAATAACACAGAGAGTGATAGAACTGAAAAAACCCACAACCAAGCAAACCCAAAACCAAGAGAGTCACAATACACTTGTTCGCAATCCACTGAGTGATACTCAGCCCGACCTGAATAGCGATTGGTCCCTTCTAGGTGACTCCCCCTAGTTTATATACTGAGCATGCCTGCTGTGGAACGACATACCCCTTTGGCTAGTTTGGGTCCTGGCTGTGCTCCCTCCCAGCTTCTTGTGCTCCTCCTCCCTGGCAGACCATGGGAAACTGGAAAGTCCTTGGTTAGGGTTACCAGCATTATTCTCAGACAAAAGCCAAAACGCAGCACTGCACCAGCTACTAAGAAGAAAATTTACTCTATCCCAGCCAAAACCAGGACAGCAGGCTTCTGGCTTGCTCTGTCCAAAAATGTCAGAGTGGAAATGATGCTACTTGCCTCTTCTCACTTGTCCCATGTTTAGCAATCCTTCTGTTTTTCAAAGGACTTAATATACTTTCATTTGCATTTTATGAGGGTTGTGGCTCTGCCAGGAGCTGGATTTGTGGCTCTCCCAGGTGACGTCTGGGGCCACATTTGAATGGTTGGGTTAAAGTGGATCAGACAGTTTTACAGAAGTTCCAAGAAAGAGCTGGGTGCCACTCTTTGTGAAGCACAGTAGATTATTTCCATGCTGGATGTTAAAATCTGTCATTGGCTCTCTATGTGTCGCCAGCTAATACACCACCAGTGCTAACACCATCATTTTCTTAAATTGCACATCCTGCAGATGGAACTGGTGGCTTTGGAAATGACGTTCAATCGTTTGTCCAGGATGCTGAGGATTTCTGCTGTTTGTTCAAATCTTTCTGACGTTCATGTCCAAAGACTAATTCCCATCCTCCAGTCGTCAGACAGTGTGGAAGAAGCTGATGACCTGGAGGATGGATTTTTTAAAATGCCCTGGAAGATCTTGGAGCACAAGACTGTACAGCCCTTGGCAAGCCCCATCCTACACAGACAGGTTTCTGTGTTTCATTTATAAGTGACTTGAAAATTCATTTGCACAGGTGTTCCTAGTGCTGTCACAGTCCTTGATGCCCAGGGCCGGTGATGCAGTGAGGGTGGTCAGGAGACTCATGAGGTGCTGGGTGCTTGGGAGATGTGTGGCTGCTGGTTCCTTAGCTGCCCATGTCCCATCTGCCCACCATTTGGTGTGCTGCCATGTTCAAGCACCTCTGTCCTCTCCCCAGCCTTTTGAAAGTTTGGAAATTTGTGCCTGTTGGTAAGGAGCCGGGCAGAGTGGCCACCTTGGGTGAAATCAAGCAATTCAGCTGGCTTGGACTGGAGCTCTTTTGGAGTACATGTGCATTTTAGCTCAGTTTTTATACTAAAAGGAAAGGAGAGTGGGACTGAGAACATATGGCTTAATGGTGTATTTGGAGATGGTCATTTGCTCTATTTTCCACCTGAATAAATTTAAAGGCACAGCTGAAATTAACATGTCAAATCTTCATTTGAAATGTAATCTACTGTCGTGTGGATGCTATTGAATATGCTAATAATTAGAACCTGGCACCTCAGCTTAAGCACAGCCACTAGAACCATAGATTCATAGATTCACCAAATAGTAGAATCAGAATCATAGAATCACAGAATAGTTTGGGATGGAAGGTACCTGAAAGATCATACAGTTCCAACTCCCCTGCCATGGGGAGGACAGCTTCCACTAGACCAGGTTGCTCAAAGCCTCATCCAACTGGCCTTGCACACTACCAGGGATGGGTCAGCCACAGCTCCTCTGCGCAACCTGTGCCAGTGCCTCCCCACCCCAACAGGAAAAGCTTCTACCTAATACCTAATCTAAATCTCCCCTCTGTCAGTTTAAAGCCATTCCCCGTTGTCCTATCACTACCCGCCCTTGTCAAAAGCTCCTCTTCAGTTTTCTTGTCAGCCCCTTTAGACACTGGAAGCTGCTCTAAGGTCTCCCCGGAGTTTTCTCCAGGCTGAACAAGCCCAGCACTCTCAGTCTGTCTCCAGAGCAGAGGCCCTCCAGTGCACAGGGCATCTTTGTGCCCTCCTCTGGGCTTGCTCCAACAGGTCCACATCCTTCTCATGCTGGGGGCCCCACAGCTGAATGCAGTATTGCAGGAGTGGTCTCATGAGAGTGGAGCAGAGGGGGAGAATCGCTTCCCTTGACTCTGTCATGCTGCTGGTCACGAAGCCCCAGACATGGTTGGCTTTCTGGGCTGCAAATGCACACTTGGGTCATGTTTGGCTTCTCATCGACCAGCACCCAAGCCCTTCTCCTCAAGGCTGCTCTCACTCCTGTCTCTGCCCAGCTTGAGGTTGTGCTCAGGATTGCCCTGACCCAGGTGCAGGACCTTGCACTTGGCCTTGTTGAACTTCATGAGGTTCGCATGGTCCCAACTCTCCAGCTTAATTCGAAGGGTTGGTGTTTAGCTTACTTCACAGCACTGCTGGAAATAAGGGCACTGAATCTTTTATGTCCGTTTATACAGAAATCTGTAATTTACCTCTTCCTTAGTTAAAGTGAGCACAGTTTAGTCACATAGTTCCATTTTTATACCTTTGGAAATGATTTCCTTCAAACACAGTGTTTGGTCCATAATAGAGACTGCCTATATGGTAATTGATTTAGTAGAATTGAAATTAAATGGAAGTATTTAAGAGCGTTTATCTCTTTTTCTCTTCATCTGCATCCCTGACTTCTAGCAGACTCTCTCTGCCAGAGGAGTCACTCAAAGCTGAGGGGAGGGCTGGTCTGTGTGCCAGCTGGAGAATCCAGCACCATGTCACTGCCTGTGACCTTCTCTGGTTTTCCAGGAGGACCAGGAGAAAGCTCCTGGTAAATAGCTCCACCAGCCGACGGTTAAGCACCAGGCAGCACAAACCTGAGGGATTTGTGAACTCCCAGCATGCAGATGGGAAAAGGGCTGAAAAATGAACGTACAAGTATTCCACAGAAGTCCATCAGAATCATAATGAGGATAATTCACAACAGGTTTCAGCTCTGCTCTGAACCCTGAACCCAGTAATTAAATGTTCTCTCAGTTTTTTAAAGAAGCTAAACCCATTGGGTACTTTAAATAATACTATGAGCAATGTAAAATAATGATCTTAAAAATGCACCTGTGCTGCTGTGAGTTTCTCTGCAGAAGGGTTTCAGGTTAGCCAGGATGAAGGCATCTCTGGTAGGTTTTCAAACCCTCTGTCACGCTGGAGGTGGCCTCAGATGGACAGAAGGAGAGAGAAAATGTGAAGCCGTAAATACAAAGCATGAAAAACCCTGTAATGACTTAATTTCTCCCTGAGCATCAGAAGGCATGTGGGAGGAGAGTGGGAGTGTATGGACTGAGTCACTGAACATAATTCCATGTGTTTGGGTTTTATTTTAATTATCCACACCAGCAGTTTTCAGGAAATCTCCCACCTTTGTGCTCCTCCCAGCACACCCCGCTGGGAACCAGCGCGGCCGCCAGTGCCAGTGGGAGGCATGGGCTGGTACTGCTGCTGTTGCCAGCCTGTTTGCCCAGCACGTAGCCAGCATCCGCCTCCTCTCCTGGCCCGAGGCATGGGCTGAGCACAGCTGTGATGGCAGGGCTGGGGAAGAGACCTTATCCTTCAAGTAGCCTGGCCCTGTGCCATCCCAGGGACTTACTCAGAAGGTGAAATTACAACACAAATGGCTGATTTATTAATCACAGGCACCTTTTCATAAAAAGGCAGCTGTATTTAATATTACTCTGCCTTTACACACGGTCTTATGCTGCAACTGCACATGGAGGACATGCAGTGAAGGCTTCAGTGTCCAAGAGATAAAAAGATAGATAAGGCTACTGTTCTGCACCTGGAAGAAAGCACCACATGTTTATGTCATCCCTGCTACAGACAGCAACATCCCAGCGATGTCTTTGATTACAGGTATCACAGAATTACTGAGAAACCGCTTCAGCGAAAGCGCTTTACAGACAGCAAATACATTTCTTCATTCAAGGTGCTGAAAATTATTATGGCCAACTCTTCCCTTTGCTTTTCCGAGTGCACCAGCCTCTCCCTAGTCCTGCAAGGACGGTATCTCAGGCTGAGGTCCAAGCCCTGCTATCCTGACTGACTCATTGGTCAGGGAAGCGGGAGGTGGGTGCACCAGTAGCCTCCCAACAGCTTCTCTCATGGCAGGGATCCTTGCTGGATGCTTCTTTTCTGCACGTTCTCCACTGGCTCATGAGCTTAGTGTGTAAATTCTAGAAATCCCTTTTCAACTTTGGCACAAAAGGTGCAGACAAATGTCCCAACCGCCAACAGGACCATCCATGCTGCTCGACAGGGACCCATATCCCTCCACTCCAGCAGGAATCATTCTCCACAGGAGGGGAGGTGGGGGCAATCCCTGCTCCACATGCAAAGCTGCCCTGCAACTCCAGCCGGGAGGGGGCTGCCAATTTCTGCAGCCCATCTGTTGCTGTCTCTTCTATCTAGAAATCTGGCATGATGTCCTTTTCCTTTTCCTAGTTAACCCTTTTGCTGAGGGGAAAGAACTAGTGGGAGCCATGGATGAAACGAACAGCTTCCACAATGGCAAGGCAGAACGACTTCTGAGTTGAGAGGGGCTGAGCTGCAGAAATATCAAATTACTTTGCCTCTTGGTAGGGGACCACCAAGGTATATGTAACTCATTTCAGGGCTGGGGGAAAGGAAAAAAGATTAGTTAGGACTTGGAAGCCTGGGGAGAGACTAGGAAATTTGTACAAATAAGCCACATGAAGGATTTTGAGCTCCAAATCCAAGTCATTCAGGTAAGCTCAAGATCAGCACTTAGGAGCTCTGGTGACAAATTCAGATGTGGTGGATACACAAATGGTTTAAAAGTGCAGACTAAAATTCAGTATCATAGTGTCATATTTAAAATTAAAGTGCTTAATTCCTGAGATAAACTCATGGGTTGGGGTTGGTGACTGACCTGAACCTTGGTGCTTGCACTGAATTTACTGCTTGTGCCCCCCAGCTGCTTAGGTGGAGTTGTCATGCAAAAGACAGACAAACCTCTGTTCTGTGGCAGCTCAGCTGGGGATTGGCTTTTGCTGCTGATTTCTTTGGCTTAATTTTGGCAACTTTTGCTTAAGCTCCTCTTTGCTCCATTCACCTGGTTTCTTTGGGAAAGACACAAGACTCTCCCTGTCCCTTGCCACTGGCCAGCTGCTCTGTGGACTCCCAGCTTCTGACACTGAGGATGTGCAGGCAGACCCCAGGGCAGCCCAGCACCAACCACAGTGATACACATGTCACCTCCCCATCTCCCCATCACACCCAGAGCTGAGGGAGACAAGTGGCTTTTTGGCTGCCCCTTGCGAGCTCTCATTCCACCAGGAGACAGCCAGGCTTGCCATGCAGAGCTGAGCAGGGCGAGAGGTCAGTGTGCCCCTCTGCCAGAAGGATGGGAGGAACTGATGGCATGAAGATGGTGCTGGCCGCCCATCAGAGCTGCTGCCAGCAGCATCCCAGTGTGAAACCGACATACCATATGGTGAGTAGGTATGACAGCATCTGAGTGGGGTGGTGGGCAGCGAAGCGGGACCGTATATGATCATCCCATGAGCTTGCGAGAGGAAGGATTCCAGGCCCAGAATATCAGTGCAATGCTGTCCTGAGCTTGTGCACATATGGCAGAGAAGATATACCATTATGAGTCATTGAGAAATGTAATAAAAATAGGTTCTGCTTCTGTGTAAAGAAAATAACAGGTACTAATTAATCTCTATGACAGAGGGTAGCAGAGAGGAGAGCTGAGGCAGGCAGAGGGCTACCCTCAGTATGTGGACAAAGTGCAAGGGAGCAAAGCAAGGTGCTCCCAGTGCCAGCATGTTGAGAGAGTTGGCAGAAAGTCTGGGAAACCCTGTGTGATTTCAGCTGAAAAGATATTTTCTAATGCTATTTGTAATGCGTATGCAACTGAGCAGGCCCTTTTTTTTATTTCTATTCCACAGGAATTAAATTAATTTTAGAAATGGCACTATAACTATTTTCCTGCCTCAGGGACCATTTGTTTTAAAAATCATTAAAGATTTTTATATGACACTGCACTGACATTTGATGTGAATAAATTAAGGGAATTAGTATAAAACTGCGTTCTTTCTTCGTAGGCTTTCCAGCACATATCTGCATGCACATACATTTGCTAAGGGTAGCCTGCATAAGGGCAATGGTGTCTGTGTGTCTGGAAGGGGATGAAGAAACAGCCCCAGGGCAGCTCCACCACTGAAAGTGTGGCGCAGGATGATGTCTCTGTGGCTGTTCTTAGTATCTGTGCTCATCCTTAGAGGTGGCAAAACTCATTAGTAAGTACCCTGACGCAGCAGTGTAAAGCAGCCATCACAGGGGAATGGTTCAAAACTGAGACACCGTCACCGCATTCCACCTCCTCCCTCCGGCTCCACAGGTTCTGATCTGACTCTGGAGCCAAAGCATCCCTGCTGGGATTTTGCACACTGCCATGGTCCCAAGCAAGCAGCCCTAATGCTCTCACCAGGGGCTGGCAGGATTGCTGCCAGATGCAGTAGGTACTTGCTCTGCTTTCTCCTCCCTGCTTGCTCTATGTGCCCTGGGCCCTGCTGGCTGCCCACATCCTGAGCATTCTCATGTCAGACCAGGAATGGGCATTTCCCTGTCACTCTGCAGTGGGATGTGGCACCACCAGCTCTGGCATGCTTAGCTGTGCACCACAAATCCTCCTCAGCACCTTCTGTGCTTCTTGGGGATTCAAAGCAGATACTAATTTTAATTTAGGATGAGTCCAGTAGCTGACTGAAGTCTTCTCGGTGCCACTTAGCCACTAGAAGAAGTTGTGCTTCATGCGTGTAAGCGAGAATATCACTGGTAGCCAAACGAGCTTGCAAGAAACAGTGTGATGCTGTGATCAGAATGTAACCTGGATTCAGACTTCAAGTAAGAAGTATTGAAACTTTTTTTTTTTCCTCTCCTTTAGATGAACACTTGGTGCCTGTTGTGGTTATCTCTTGGGATGAATACTTGCAGATACCGCCTGTGGGGATGTTACTGCAGCTGTAACTGCCTAGCTAGTCTCTAACTCCAGTTTTGCTGGGGTCTTGTGAAAAGACATACTGCTTTATTTTCTACAGTCCTATAATTTCTGACTGTATATAATTGCTTTATACATGTTACTGAAACCAGCAGGGGAAATGAAAAGCATCAGAAAGTATGTTAAATGATGACATACTTTTTTGTGTTCTGACCCTGCCATGCGATATTTAAGCAAATTGCATTATAACATTATTATTTTCCTCTGTGGACAGAGGTGGTCAGAGAGGTTGCAGTGATGCACAAGCCCCAAGGGTCCCAGCCAAGGGGATGGATGTGATTAAAACTTGTGGCTGTGGCTGTGGAGCAAAACCAGGGGAGAGGCTGGGTGGACAGAGGCTGCAGCTGGGCAGTGTGAGGCTTCCCTGTGTCCCCTCAACAGCCCAGGCCACTTTACAGCCTTAACCCTGAACTGTCCTCTGCTCATCCCCTCTGCCCCCTTGAACATCCCCTCACATCCCTTCCAGCACTGAGCTCACTGCTGAACCTACCCCAGCCCAGCTCTAGAAACTCAGGTAAATGTGGCAAGAGGGAGCCCAGGCCTAATTTTCGCTTTCGATAGCTGCTGCAAAATTGGCTGCGTTTCACACGGAGAGGACTGGACAGTTCCTACTGAAATCAATGGCAAGTTTCTCAGACCTATCATCATCAGTGACAGCACGTAGATAAAGGGAAGGCACTTAATGAAGTGCCTCTGTATGCAATGCCATTACGGACAGATTAATGCAATAAACTCAACATGCAGCTATACCTAAAACCATTTGGGAAATGAAGTTAGCGCAGGGAGCAGCTGCTTTTCTGTTAGGAACAGGACCATGCAGGGACAATATCCAACCTGTGTGCAGATCTCTGGTGTCTGCAGGTGAGCTCCCTAGCAGGATTTGCACTCCAGCCTTCCCCTGGGCAGTAGGGCTGGATTTGGATTCCTGTGAATGTCTCATATTCCCACCCCACTCCCAGTATCACAAACCCTGGCTGTGGGAAGCCTCCAGCAATTGGGTCTCTGAAAATGAATGCCAGTTTTCTGGACATTAGGAATGAAAGCAGGACTTCACAACTATTTGATGAGTCCAGTTTTCAGGGTTCAACCCTGATCTTGTTGAGGACCAGTAGTACCTGTTGGGGATGGGGGGGGGGGGGGGGGGGGGGCAGGCCACACATCACAGCCCCTTAAAGACAGGCTTGAACGGACCTTCAGAGGCCCCCTGAACTCTGGGTGGTCCTATCTCCTTCTCAGCAGATGTGCATTTACCCTGCTCTTTAAGGTGCTATGTAAGACAGCTCCCTCTTCTCCCCTCTGTTCTGCAACCCCTCCCATTATTGCATTTCACTTCATGCCTGCCCATGTTTTTTCTGAAATGCCATGACTCAATCCAGCCACCCCAGCCTGGCCATGGCCTTTCTGATGGGGAAGCGCAGGAAGACTGTCCTTCATCCCACAGGCTGGGTGGCTGCCCATAAGCTGAAGCAGTTCATTAGCCTTCTCCATTGGAGAGCTCTGCAGGGGCAATGCATTTCAGATGCCTAGCTGCACTGCTGTCCTCGAGGCTAATGTGGAGTATGACATGTGGCCAGAATTGCCCCCACTGGGGTTGTGGAGTTGTTTCTCCTCTCTGTCCAGGCTCAGTCCAGGCTCAGATGGCCTGGCCAGGAAGCGTCTGTCTCACCTGCAGTGTCACACAGGCCCCTGGTTGTGTTCAGCATCTCAAACCTCTCTTGTAGGGGGTGGATATGGCCCCTTCAATGGGACTGCTCTGCAAAGCCATTGAGCCTGAGTTCTACTCAAACTCTTTATGGACTTTAGCAAAAAGGCTCCTGCTGGAAGCAGCAGAGCTGCCTTGAGCCCACCTGCGCAGACCAGTCTCCCTTCCGAGTACAACCATGTGCAGCAGCTTCGATGCCCCAAGCCCACACCCTGGGCAGCTCTGCCGGCTGCCCCCAGCTTGCCTGGGCTCAGGACGCAGAGGTCTGAGTCAAAAGCTGCTTCCCTGGGCTGCCCCCTCCATGGGCTGGCTGTGCTCCCTGCCGGCCACTGCCTCCCTGTCAGCCTGGGCACAAATCCTGCTGCTTGCTTGGCAGGGCAGGACCTGGGATGCTCCAGGGTGGGCTCACAGCCAGGTACTCTCTGTTCCACCAGTTTCCCAGAGTTTTGGTGGGTGTCGCACTGTTTTGTCAAAACAATCCCTGACAAACAAGGCCTGGCTAAAGGGAATTAGTTTAAAGCAAACACTTATCCTTTCTAAATGTCAAGAAAAGGCAGTTTTGGCTTTCTGAGGCAATGCATGACCTGGCCTGCGCCAGTGGGGTCCCCACTCACCTCTGTTTGCCTTACCACTCCAGCCAGCTCCCCAAGGCTGAGGAAGGACTCCTCTCTTTGGCACCAGGCCACACGGAAGCATGGAGCCCCCTCAATACAAAACCAAGATTTAGCAGGCAGGTGTGTTTTTCAGATTGAACTGATAAATATTTTAAAGCAGCAGAACCTTCAAATGTAGGAAAACATTTGGCATTAAGAGTTTCAGCAACATGTGAATGGGTATTTCACTGCTAATGGTAAGAGATGTGATGTATCTCCAACTGAGGAAAACAGGACCGTGAGTCAGTGCAAGGGCACAGGGGAGCTGCTCAAAGGGAAGAAAAAGCAAGACACAAACTGTGTTATCAGACAAGCAGCATTCCAAACTTCTGTGCTTCTGAGGGAGGCAGGCATAGCCTGCTCTAGGGCTAGGGGTGCAGGGTGCAGGATGCAGGGTGTTGGATACAGGATCCAGCAGTGTAGGATGTAGGGTGCAGGATACAGGGTGCAAGGGCGCAGGGTGCAGGATGCAGCAGTGCAGGGTGCAGGATGCAGGGTGCCAGGGTGCCGGGTGCAGGGCACAGGACCGAGGGTTCCAGGAGATAGGGTACCCGGAAGTGATCTCGGTAATTGTTGAAACCCAGATAAGAGGGGAATGAGAAGAGCTCATCAGCTTTCCTTCTGTCATCTCATACTTGTACAGCAAAGTACTGTTAATAATAATTTAAATGCTTTGGTTGTCAGTCACTGCTCTTTCTTTGTAAATGTTACTCATTTCATAAATAAATCAAAACCTGCAGACCCTAGGTTTTCAGAAACTTGAATGCTTTTGTTAAAATTGTATGAAACAAATTCACAAACACATGATTTATATTATCTCAGCAGAGCACAGGAGATGATAGAACATACTATTTAAATTAACTTCTCTCCCAACAAATGAAATCAATTCTGTTCTTGGGTTACTTTTCATCTGCCTTTTGTCTTGTTGCTGAATCTTTTCTATTTCTTTCACTCATTCATCTATTGTGCCCTTTCCTTGATCTGATAGCATTAAACATATAATTAAGTCATAAAGGAGGGAACTGATGAGTATAGCAGATGGTAATTGCTTCCTACATTTGAATGAAATGATATGCATTGCTACAATTTACAGCTCTCGCCTCATATTTTATTCAGGAACCTTTTATCTCTTTTCCTGCAGAATTATTCTGCAATAAATTTAGACATCTTATCAATAGCTTGTGTGATAGTAGCAGAAACAGGAAAAAAAATGAACTTTGTGCATCTTAATGTTTAAAATAATTTTATACAATAATTGAATTACCTACCAGTAAATATCATTTTAGAACCTGACTGACTTGGCTGTTTTCCTCTTAGAAGCTCACCCCATGATTAAAGAGAAAAATTGGCTTGTATAATTACAACTTATTGAACTAAGAGATGTTGGGAACCCAATAAAGCTACTTCTCTTATCAGTGAGTTTTATTTTTCCATGCTCTGAGGCTTTTGCTGGGTCCAAGGTGCAGAGGAAGGGCAGGCAGGACTGCATGGAAGGATGGCATGTCTCGTGCCGTTAGTGTGTGGTACATGCTCAGGAGGACAAAACTGGTAACGTTACTGGAGTTCACGGTGCACTCCATGTTTCTCTATGCTTAGAATTAAAAATAATATGTTTAAACTTATTTTATCTGCAAACTAAGACTGTTGGGTTGCTGAAATATCAGGGCCTGATGGGCCCTGTGAGTGCTCTGGTGTCAGCCTCTGGTCCCAGCAGCACTGCTGGCCCTTTGCCTGCCCATCTGGCTTGGACTGGGCACAGGCAGGAGGATGCAGAAGCATCTATGGCTGCTGAAGCTGCGTGGCCCTTCCAGAAAACCTTGTGTAAAGTGGATTTATTTTTCTGTCTGGTTCTTTAGAGTAGGAGAATTTATCACTCACCTGCAAAATGGAATAGGCACATGGACCCAAAAAATGCCAGTAAAGGAGAAAAGGGGTGTTTTGGGGAAGAACATGAACACTTTGATACAATTTGCTAAAGAGCCAAAGGGAGAAGAGGCACCGGAGCATAACTGAATCATTTGGTTTTATCTAGAGGACAAACTGGAAGAAAAAAGAAGCATATTGAAATTAAGTTTTTAGTTTTAAGTCTAAGTTCAGGACTAAGAATCCTTAGTTCTATCTCTTAGGTTTTATTCTATTTCTTAGCTGCAGCCCCAGTCCAAAGGGCAAATGCAAGTTTCGCACCAGGGGTGCTTTGTGCCACTTTATTCTCCCAGTTTTGTTTTCCTTTTAATTTTGCTTGTGAAAGCTCAAGCCACTCTTAAGGCTTGGAGGACTTTGTTACAAGATTTCCCCCTGAACCTTCCTGGAATGAAACCAAAGTACCATCCCATATGCCTATCTCAGACCACAGTGAGCCTTCCTTTGTCCCCTGGAGACCTGTGGAAGAGTAGAAGAAACCACTCCCTGTCAATCCTGTATCATTTTGCACTTACAAACTAAAATTTTTCAATCATTATTAATTTTAAACCTCCAAATTGAGATTCCCATAGCCTGAAAGTTAAACACAAGGAGCGTGAAAAAGTGAAATACTAATGCAAACCTATGATAGTATTATGGGGCTGATACTAAATAAATACTAATACATTGTGATTGACCTGGCAGGTAGCTTAACTTATGCATGTGGGCATATCCCAGTGCAATGCAGGGAAAGCATCCCATTCCTCATCTCCTTTTTCCTCCTCTGTCCTGTAAATATGCTGCTGGAGAATCTCCCAGTCAGTCACAGAATCATAGCATGGTTTGGGTTGGAAAGGACCTTAAGATCACCTAGTTCCAACCGCCTTGCCCTGGGCAGGGATGCCTCACACTAGATCCTGTCACCCAAGGCTTTATCCAGTGTGCCTGGCAGTACACAGTGCAGATAAAGTGCTTCTCATGTTGGATGCCAGAAACCCTGCCCAGCCTTCAGAGATGGCTGAGCATGACCAGTATGAAACAGGAGATCCATAGCTGGGGTGAAGAGTTTGCTGTTGGGCATCTGCCTGCCCCTTGTCCTTGGCAGCCTGTGAGAGCTTCCCACAAAGGCACTTGGTGCTTGTCTTTTAGGAAGGTTCAGAGTCACACACACCATGGCTGGCATGCAGGAATGTCTCCAGGTGTGGGAGGCTCTGCCAGTGCAATGGTAGCGCAGGGAGGAAGCCTTGCCTGCACTGTGGCTGGTGGCACCACTTCTTGGTGACGGCCGCATCGTGCCTTAGCCAAGGCCAGTTTTTGACCTCCTCTTCTACCATTCTGACAACACTGCCAATGTTTCAAAATTTTCCAGGAAAAAATGGCTCTATTTTTCTCTTTTTGTGGTGGTGAAGTAGAAATTGCATCACTGTCTTTGTGATAGTCCAGCTGTGAAACAGCACAAGGAGGAAAATCTCATGATGGGGAAAACGAGGAGGGGCTTTACAGATGACTGAGGCAAACCTCCTGCCAGTAAGGGAGAAGGATTGCTCCCTGTGGCAGGACAAATCCCAGGGGGTAATAAGGCAGTGTTTCTGCCGACATTTCTTGAGGCAGAAATGGATGTAGCCACACATGGTCATGTTCTTTTTTCTTGGTAGAAGATTGTTATAATACTATGAAATTCAACAATATTGGCAAGAAACTGGTCTTTATGTCATTTCCCCTGTCATCTTTTTTATTAGGTTAAAAGCATGATTGATAAAAGTAACTTCACTGAGATCACATTCTCAGCTGCAGCATGGGCAGAGGTCGTTGCTGTTATTAGACCTGCTTGTGTGGTTGCAGAATGGACAAGGCTTTGGGTACAACAGCTGTTCTTGAGGTCTGAAACTGAAGCAGGAAACTTTGGGCTAAATATTTGGTCCCAAATGAGCAGCCACCATGGTGGTTCCCACCTGAGGAGGAGAGGCTCAGTGCAGGCTAAGGATCTGGCCAGCCTGGTAGGATGAAGCAGGAGGAAATACCACCCTGAGACTTGGGAGGGGAAAATCTCACACACAACCCATGAGTGCTGTGGGCAAAGCCATGGAAAATATTAAATAATGGGGTGAGCAAGTTGGTGGTCAGTGATACACCAGCAGGCTCTGAGTGTGCCCATGCCTGGTGGCCAAGCCCAGGTCCCTGCCACTGCGCCAAAGCTGAGGTGGGTAAAAACTTCTGAGTGTCCAGAAAGGAAGGAGAAACGGCTGGGAAAGGTGAAATGAGCCCTGATGGACTGGTGGGAGTGTCATGGTGTGGGTACATCCAGGTCTGATGTCTGCTCCTCAGGAAGGGGATTTAGAAGTCAGAAAGAGTCCAGAAAACAGCCTTGAGAGTAACCAGAGATAAAGCAAACCTGCCTCATGGCATGATGGTTAGGAAGGCGGTCTCATTTATCCAGGCTAACCGTCCATGATCTGTGGGCTGCCTGGCAGAGGAAGCCCACAGCTCCAGCTGAAGGAAGGGAAGGTAAGGCGACATGAAGGACAGCAGCAGGAAGCAGAGGCTGGATTAATTCAGACTGAAATATGGTCCAGAACTGTGCAGGCAATGAACCATCAGAACAACCAGTTCCAGGAAAAGGTTGGTTCTGCACTATGGTGAGACAAGGGTGTTTTTTTTTTTGAGAGAATGATGTCAAATCAGGAGATACAATCTTGATATGGATGGGTGAGGGTTTTGGTCTGGTTTCAAAAAAACTCTGGCTGTGTTATATCATGTCCCTTAAATCCCACAAGCCTGCTGATGGCTTGGGGTTGTAGAGGCCAGTAGCTCTCCTGTGCGATGCAGCTCCCGAGGACAGAGGGACAGACTGGGAAGGGTTTGGCCCAGGTGAGCTGAGCAGACAGGCTGGCTTTACCTTGCTGTGCTTTGCCCTTTTATTCCGCCTGTGAAGAAGATGGGCTCTGTAGAGCCTTGGGGTGACATGCCCATGAGCAAAGCTACCGCTTGGCTCTTCCGTCTTCATAGGGTCAGTGCTATCTTTCACTGTTTCTTGGGATTTGAATTTTCAGTACCTAAGCAGGTGCTAAAAATCACCCAAAATGTGCCACAGTTAGTTATTTCCTTAAAATGTAATTTCTGCCATATTTAGCTAAAGTTAGACATTTGTAACAACTTACACTTGAAGCTTCTATCACTCCAGGTGAAGTTTCAGGACTGTTTTATTTGCAACGTAAGCCACTGTTGCAAGATGTTGCATTATAAAGCCTGAATGTCCTGAGTGTATGTGGCAGCAAAATCATGACCTGACATCATGCAAGGCATCTTAACTTCTCCTTGCTTTCATTCTGTGGAGTGAGGCAAGAAAGAGTTGTCAGTAATAATTTCCTGAGTGATTTTTAAAAACCTGTGACTCCTTCCCTTATTAGTTTTAATAAACTCTCTGCTCCCTAAGCTTGCTTGGAAAATTATTACCTATCAGCAAGACAGAAGACAAACATATGAGCTATTGACAGCAGTGGAGAGTAAGCCCCTCATGATGGCTATTAAGAGACAAGCATTACCTTTTTTCCACAGCCTACCTGAAATTAAGTTCTTTCTGAACATCGGTGCTCTGCCGAGCCCTGGGAGTTCACGTCAGACAATCTCAGCGTGTCTGTACACAGGTGGTTTGCAAGGGTGTGTTTTGGCTGCGTCCCTGGGCAGATGTAATCCTCTCAGGACCCTGCTCCTGCACCCATTGGAAGCATTGCATCCATATGCCATCCTCTCCCTGAAGTATCTCCCCCTGCTGAGAGCACCAGGAGAGGGGCCTGGCCCTGGGGATGATGAAGGTTTTGTGATTAGCAATCTACTGAGCTTTCTCATTAGCCAGGTCCATGTGACACAGCATTTCCACATCCTTATATAAAAATCCTGATAGTCAGAAAAGGATGTGTAAACCTTCTCCTCTGCCCTAGCTCTGCTTGTTTGTGAAGATGAGAAGTGCCACAAGCAGCACCGGTAACATCAAAGTCCCATGTATACTCTGTTTTATGAGTATATATACTGCCTGTTTTCAGCCAGGACACTGCGTTTTCCCCTGGCACTTCTGCAGATGCATCTCTCTAAGAGGGCAGTGCAAGGGCAGGGATGGGCAGGAACAGTCATATCCTTCTGGGCAATACATGGCACAGCCCAATGGAAGGCACAATAACCCCATGCCAGGAATGGGGAGAGCAGTGGAACATGGTGCCAGAGGTGCTGGTGAGCAGAGGGTGCCTGCGCAGAGAGATGCCTCGCTCGGGCTCGTGACTTGGTGTCATCAGGCCTGCTCCGGAGTGGGAAGTATGAAAGGCATCTTATACACCAGAAGTATTCATGATACATGGCAGGTTTGTCCAAAATGAAATACAAGGAAATATTAAAATCCACTGGTTTGCTCCAGTGGTTGTGGCCAGCCAGGAAGTCAGAGGCTGGCATGCAGGCATGTCCCGACACCACTACTGGAAAGCCTGGGCAGGCGTCAGTGCTGTCTCCATACTGTCTCATGGCTATTACCATGCAGCTGGAGTTTAACATGACACAAATGACTCCCAGCATTTTATGAAATGTAACTTTTTCTAACCTTCAGGTTGGTAAAAAATATAGTCCTAATGCAGACATCCCATGGTTTGCAGAGAAAGGAAGGGGACAGGAATAATTCAGATTTTGGGAGCTAATAGGCTAAATTTACAGTTGTGTGTGGTCAAGCTGCTACTGATGCTTGAGTTTCCAATTGCTGGTAATAGACTGAGGAAAAAAAGATAATGTGTTTGATCGATCAGCATGGACAAATTTCATTTAGGAGATCAATAACAGTTTATACTTGACAGAGCGGAGGGACCACATTTATTTTTCCCTTTGATTGAATAAATGTTTTCAATGAAACTGCAAATGTAAAGCAATCCTAACCATTTCTTAACTTGAGGCACAGCTTTCTACTCCAGTGTTATTGCAAGCAATGTGTATTTAAAACTAATATACAGCGCAACGAATAGCCAGAGGCTGGAGCTGCTGAATGAAACTAATGTGCAGTTTATTAAAACAGAAGACATGGAAAGTGCACAGGCTAGTTTTCCTGACTCCCAGCGATGTGAAATACCAGAAAGAGACATCACTTGGACATATTTTTCAAGGTTGGGTGGAAAAGAGAAGATTTTTTGGTGAGATTTTTTCTTTTTCTGTATCAAGCATAATTTCTTCAAGCCTCTGAGAAGATATGTAGGAGGGTAAACACGCAAGAGAAAACAGCTATGTCTCCACTAACATATGTTGCCTCTTATCGCAGGCAGCCACCACATCTCCATGCTCTCCTGCAGCAGCATGAGACACCAGGGGTCTGGGCCAGGGACTGCCCAGGGCGGGTTGCAGCTCCAGCTTCTCCCTTTGGCATGGTCTTCATTGCCCATATGAACTTGTAGGTGTGCACTGCTGGCTAGGAACACACAGCACAGCCCTGCTCAACCACAGAAGCAGCTCAGGTATCTGCAGTCCTTGCATGGGCTTCTCCCATCAATGGCAGCCACTCTGGGCGGTGTGGTGACATCCCACCTTGTCTGACATACCCATGACCAGCTGGGCACCACCTCAGAAACACCTGCCTCTTCTGCCCAGTTGACAGAGAGTGCTCCAGCATCTTAAAAATCCTCAAAAATTCCCCCTTGGAGCAGACCTGCTCAGGCGGAGTGGGCAGAGCCAGTGTGCGGCTGGTCCCAGTCCCTTGGCTGGCCCTTGAGGGGGAGCCATCCATCCCTGTCCACTGCACCTTCTCCCCTTGCTGGGGCTGGGGGCACCAGACACAGCCTCAGGAGGGTCATCTGGGTATTACTAGAGGACTGCTGGCTTACCATGAACCCAGAGGTTTGTTGTGGGTCTCTGGGGTTTAACTTCTGCAAGAGAAGCTTTTAATTTACTGTAAGGAGCATGACAGCCACAGCAACAAGTGAGCAGGTGCTTCTCCTGATGCGTGTATCTGCAGACGCTCAAGGTGAGCGCATATGCTCTGCAGACCCTGCCGGTGGCTATACATCAGAATTGTTCCTGCTGGGCCTGTTTCACTCAGCAACATATGGTGGTCTTGCAGAAGTGCTCCTGAGCAGGGAATCATTAAATAACACACTTCGTGATCACAATAATTAACGCTGATTTTAGCTTTTCTACTCAAGGGAGTTCTCATCTCCTTCCCTGTAGGTTTGGGTAGGCTGAAGGAAGACTTGCAGTGATTGGCTTTTTTTGACCAATATAAGACCTGAAGCAGAACATCGGCTTAGCAGGCAGACCCTGCTGACTGGGCACCAGAGCTACACAGGGCTTCCAGGTGCAGCTGCTTTTGCCGGGGAAGCCAGTTCTGTATGGGTTTCTTTCCTGTTAATGCAGAATTTTCCCCCCTTTTTGTTGTTGTATTTTATGAACTCTCTTAGAGAGGCTTAAAATCAAATTTGGCTGTTGGCAGATAGTAATTAAGTTCCAGATGACGCAGATAATAACTTTCCCTTGCAATATGGAGCAAATGCCAATAATAAATGCAGCTAGTTTCTAGCTCCAGATGCATCAGATTGTTTCGTTAGCTGACTTGCTCATCAAGGCGAGAGAGCTGAAATAGCGAGAAGCCTGTTTCAGAAAGGGATCTGTGGCCCGATGACTATTTTAGGCATGCAGCTTGGAATTGTTTAAAATGCATATTGTCTGTGTACATTTCAATAAGGCAAATGCCAAGTATGAATGCCGTAGGGCTCCTTGTATGTCAGATGATTAAGTCTTCAAGACTTGCAGCCATAGGGTCATTATCGATGGTACTTCCAGGTCATTGTGTGCACAGCAAAGTTAGAGGCTATGGTTGACCTTTTGACAGCACTGCAGGGTAACAGAGCTTTGGAAGACATAAATAACCATTTCTAATTTGTTTCTGTGAGGGGTATTTATTTAAAAATGCAAATATATTATAACATATGTGACTTAAGGATATTCAGATGGGAAAGCAGAATGCATTTCCTCCCATTCTTTTTCCCCAGTGAATTTCCAAATGAAATGCTTAATGGGGGAAAAGGGAAGAGATGGAATAAATAATAATAATAATGATGAAGATCACTTACCTTGTTCTTTTCATGATCGTCTAGTACGTTTTTGTCAATGATATACTCTATGCAAAGAGTCTTCTCATGGATGAATTAAGTTTGTGATATTAACAAAAAACATGCAGTAAACTGCTTGTCAGCTTTGTTTCATTTCATGCCTAATGTCTAGCATAAAGATAATGCATATATGACCTTATTTTATACATAATATACTGCAGCACACACACAGTCAGGAAGATTCCAAGAACCTTCTTTCTTTCGTCTTCAATAAACTGTAAAACCAGACCTTTTAAAATCCTGCCTATTGCACTTTGTGGTGACCTGACTTAAATGCAGAAGCCATTGGTTGACTTTATTTTTATCCTTGCAGGAAGAATAGTTGTTTATAAAACTCAACAAGCATAAAACAATATGCTTCAGGATTATAAATAGCATTTGAAAAGGTTTTGAGATTACACACTGTTGCCTGAAATACTACAGGGCAAAAATCTTCATCTTTTTTCAGGTATATGAGGAGTTTTGATCAGGGAAGGACAGTCAGAGCTTCAGGATGTGGCCAATAATAACTTAATAAATCAGCAATGATATGATCTGACGGTGTTCAGCTTCCTTCCAACACATAATCAGTAAGCACTTAATTGTTAGAACTTGTATAATTACAGCACTGCCATGCAGGGGCTGCACATTCTGTAATAATATAATTTCCTGTATTTGCAGTGGCAGGGGCTTTCATCAGAAGCAAGCTATCAAGCTGCAGCTCATCAAACTATCTATGGTGTTAATGCATATTTCGTACATCTGACTAGTCATTTAAAGGAATGTCTATAGTCCTTAATGCACAAAGCAGATAAAATAGGAAGTATAGCTATTTATGCATACATTTATATAGGTATTTAGAAACTGATCCTGAAGTTGCAAGGGCTAAATGCGCATACAAGCATGAAGAGATCAGATGAATTAATGTCACAAAATAACAGGGTGATCACAGGCAAAACAATCCCGTCAGCATAGCATATGTGTGTAACCATCAATGTACAGCTGTACATGTCATCCTCAAACTCAGCGGAAGGACCTGCATCCTCATAGCCACAAAAATGGGATATTTTGGTGCAATTTGGACAGGGCCAGGGTTTTACTGAACGAAGATAACGTGTACAGCAGGCATCATGGTTTAAACCCAGCTGGCAGCTCAGCTCCATGCAGCTGCTCACTCATTTACCCCACCCAGTGGGATGGGGGACAGAATTGTAAGGGTAAAAGCATGAAAACTTGTGGGTTGAGATAAAGACAGTTTAATGGGACAGAAAAGGAAGAAAGTAGTAAAAATGATAAAAGAATTAAAATATACAAACCAAGGGAAGCACTGTGCTCACAAACATTTCACCACTTGCCAAGTGATGCTGGCCAGTTCCCCTGGCCAGCTCTCTCTCCTGCCCTCCACCCCAGTTTATGTATTGAGGATGATGCCATATGTATTGGCACATTCCTTGGGGCAGTCTAGATCAGCTTTCCTGACTGTGTCCCCTCCTGGCTCCTTATGCCCCCAACCTCCTTGCTGATAAGACATGAGAAAGCCCTTGACCTAGTAAACACTATTTAGCACCAACTAAAAACATCAGCATCTTATCAATATTACTGATAATCAGCATACTGATTACAGCATTGTACCAGCTACTGAGAAGAAAATTAACTCTATCACAGATGAAACCAGGACAGTAGGACCCTCTGCTGGATCTCTTGCTCTTGCAGAGGATGTGGCTTTCCTCCAGGTTTGTAGAGAATAGACTGCTGAAGAAGTTTGGGAAGGGGAGCTCTGTCTCATACACCACATACCAATGGGTTGGCTGTGGTTGTATAAGATCTTTTTATGCAGCAGATGGTGTGCTATTTCAGAATGTGTATTCTTATTTCTGGTCCATTTTCCTCTGTGGCTCTTGGTGATATTTTTACATATTCATCAGAGCAGTCAGAGCTCACTGTTTCTGACACTTGTCTTACGTTGTGAGCATGTGCCCCTGTTGTGCTGTATTGCATACGCACTGATGATGAGCAGGAGAGAAGGGAGAGTGGCTCCTACTGCAACGTCTTTTCAGTCACATGAGGTCATGTCCAAGAAAGCGTGCTGCCAGGAGGGAGCAGGCTGCTCAGCTATGCCAGCCTCTGCAGGAACGTTCCAGCTCAGACTTTAGTGGTGTGTGTTGTACCAGGAGTGCTAGGCACAGCAAGACACCGCGCATGCAGCAGAGTTATGAATACGAATACACCTTGCTGGCATGCTATCATGGCCATCTTTGTTCAAGAGTATCTTCCATTCTTTTGAAGCAGATGCAGTACCAGCAGTGTGTATTGCATGAAGATGACCAGGCACAGGAGAAGGTGAGACCAAACTGGAGCTCTGCTCCAGGACATCATCTGCTGCTGCTGTAGAAAACCTGCTAGTGGGGAGCAGCTGCAGCAGGAAGAGCTATCCCACCAAAAGACCCACAGACCTTGACTCTGAACTGTGAGAAAAAAAGGTGTTTTGCTGAAAAAACAAGTGTGTTGTGGCTGTTCATGGATGCATTTAGTAACAGTGCCACAGCCATGCTCCTGCTTGGCTCCTGGCAAGGTGTTGTGGTTTAAGTCCAGCCGGTAACTCAGAACTGCACAGCCGTTTGCCCACTCACCACCTTTTCCTCCTCCTGCTCCCTGAGGGATGGGGAGGAGAATCTAAAGAATGTAACTCCCACGGATTGAGATAAGAACAGTCCAGTAACTAAGGTATAACACAAACCACTGCTGCTACCACCAAGGTACCAGGTCCCACAGACCTTGTGAGGGTTTGGGAACCCTTGGGAACCCAGGATGGGCTGGAAGCAACTTCTCTTCCCCTCCAGGAGCAGTCCAGGCACCCTCATGTGTCCAAAGAAAGTGGTGTGCAGTGGTTCTGCAGGTCCTGCAGATAGCAGCTTAGTCCTTAAACATGAAGAGTCTCTGGAAGTCTGGAACAGTCCCTCCTGCACAAAGTACTTCAGATGGCTCTGAAGTCTAATGCACCAAGGACATCATGTCCATGGGTGAGGCAGATGGGGAGCAACCATCCTAGGGATAGCATGCAAGCGCTTAGGATGACCCAGGATGACTTTGTGATCATGCTGTTTAATCTGGTGGTTAATGGTTTGTGAAATGAGAGGTTCATAGCCATGAGTGTGCATGGACAGTGTAAGGGTGAAGGTTCCTCAGCCCTGAGGAAGCACATGCAGGCACTTGTTTGGTTATGCTTACCGCAACACCTTAGCTCTGCCCTTCTAAAATTAGAAGAAACATAGATTAAGTTTGTTTCTTTGTTCAGCCCTGGAAAGTGCTTGACCTCCTTCTGGCCATGTGACTCGATGTGAAAGGGAGGAAGAGCCAGGCTGGCAGAAACAGTGTGTGTCGACCACTGAGGGGACACCAGTTGCTTGCCAGTCAAACTGCAGAAGGTGAAGGCTGCAATGAATGTGCCTGCTTCAATGACCAGGAAAGGTCTCTTCTAATGTGATATCTCTTCTTCCAGTGTGGTGGCAGCTGTGTCCCTCAGCACCCCACACTAGCGCAGAGCAATGACAAGGGGGACAGCAGATAGAAGTGAGGTGCTGCTGTTCCAAGAAGAAGCTGACATGCCATCGAAAAGGAGAATCTGCCATTTTGTGGACTCTTAGGAAATTGCTGTGACATTTGGGTGACATTTTACTTTGTGCTCTGACCAGTTGCCTCTTACCTGGTAGTGTCAAACAGTGAGTCTGCTGCCAAGTTGTTAGGGGAGAGCCTGGAGAGGAGACGATTTCAGCTGGGGAGAGCACACATGGGGTGGTACGTGTCCTGCACACGCAGGGCTCATCTGGCAGCTGGGGTGCAGGTTCATGCTTCACTCACACTGCCTTTGAAGTATGACTCCAGATGCAAAAAAGCCAGAAGCACCAGTACTGGCTGAGATGGTGACCCAGTGCCAGCAGCTTTGCTTGCCTGCATGTAAGCAGCGCATCTCCAAGGAGCATCACTTTCCCTTCTGGAGGGCTGCGGCAGGGGCACGTGTGGCTGGCGGGAGGGCTGAGCCTCATCTTGGCTGAGCAGATGGCCTAGGGAAGAGACGTTAATTAAGAGCAGGGCTCTGCTGCATGCAGAAGTCTGCTATTTGTGCTCATGAGGAAGATTTGCAGAACAGCAAAAGCTGGAGGGGCCTTCCTTGCCTGCCAAATAGCAGTGAAAGCAGACTTGAAGGCATGAAGCCTGGATCTTGGCTCTTTCCAAATGCAAGTTATTCTCCGCAAGAAAAATGTCACTGTGGCTAAGCAGCTCCTTCCCCAAGCCCACTGCTTGCCATGTCCATGCGCAGTCCCTAAAGAGTGAGGAGCGGAGAGCAGAGATGCCCGTGGAAATGGTGGAGGAGGCACCAGGGGTCATTAGCTGAGATTTGGGGCTCCCCACACATGGGAGCACCCTTGGGCCTCACCCCCATGCTGGGAGCTGGTGTGGTCACATCCTGCACCCCAGTGCATGGGACCCCCAGGACCCATTGAACACACCAAGAATGCTTCAACAGGTAGCAGATAAACAGCAACAGCCAAGGCACATGTAGAGGAGGAGGTCCTGCTTTCACTGGGAAATGGCTGGGGCTGAAGATATCACTGCCAAGCATGTACTGCTATCCACATCCCTCCTGCATTCTCTTTCTACACAATCACTAACCAATGTTACAAACCTTTGGACAGCCTGGCAAACACAGTGGGAACCTTTACATCCCATTCCCTTTCCCCCATGAAGTCTGAACCCAGCACTCCCCACATCCCAAGCCAGGGCTCTCCCTTGTTCCCCTAAACCTACCTCCTTCCAGCACCTCCCAGCAACCCTGCCAGATCCAGTAGAAACCATATTGAATAGTTCTGGAATTTTTTTTTCCTGAATTTAGAACCAGTCTTAAATCTTTCAAGGGCTAAAAAGGAGGTTTAATCACTTGCTTTATTTCACAAGAAAAATCTTGCATTTTGTTAGTGTTATGAATTAGCAGAAATCTAAAAATAAGGTTGTCTACACATTGCTTGAAAACTGTTTACAGCAAATAATGAACAAAGCAAAGCATATTGCCAGAGGCCTGGTTGTTGAGACACTGTATCGCATTATTAATTAAAATACAAGTCAGCTTTTTCCAGTACTTGTAGCCTGTGGGTATCCAATGTACTCCACTTGATTGAATCAGGTAGTGGCAGCACAGGCATTTTTTATTTTGTGCTGGAAGGGATAACAAAAATGTAAAGCTGTTTTCTGCTACTTCATTTGAAAAAATATTATTTTGGAATGAAAGCGTAGCAGCTGCAGCAGCCAGGCAGGAAAAATAAGAGGTACACACTTCACCTCTGCACTAGGATTGAAGCATGGGGCTGCATCCTCAGCATCTCTCCAGCACGGCAGCATGGGCAGCTGTTTCCATGACCATGGGATGCAGCAGTCCTTGTTCTGGGGAAGTGCATTAATTTGAAGAGGAGAGCCATTTATGCTTACCAGGGGTTTTTCCCCCTTATTTCCTTTTGGGGATGAGTCAGTGAATGGCCAGAAACAAGCACAGTTCTGTCTTTGATTAGTCATAGATCCTGCCAAAAAGTTAATAGGATATCAAGGAGCCCTAAAATGTAACTGTACTTTGTGTGCACACTCTGGTAGGAATTGTGACTGATGAGTAAATACAATTAAAGGAAACCCGAAAACCTCACCTACCCCTCACCAAGGTCAGCTACAATCAGAGCCGTTCAGTTCTTCCTGCAGAAAGCACAGGGACTACAGACCTGTCACCCAGTGCTGGCAAGGGGACATGACCAAAACAGCGCAGGAATAAGATACGGTAAACCTGAAATCCCAGTATACTTGAGAGAAGCACAAATGTGTAAATAAAGACATGGTCAAAACATAGCGTGATTTGTGGTGATGACAAAATCATCACATGAGGCATCCAAGTCGTTTGCAAACCCCACTGATGCCACCAGTAGGTGCTCCTGCTGCTGCCCCAGCAAATGCAAGCGGGGTGCACAAAGCTGCTGTTTTCCAGTGTGTGCTTAGAGAGAGTCTCTCAACTGTCCTCCAAAGTACCTGTGTGACTTGAGATCCGGCCTGTAACTTTAAATATGACTTGCCACCATGATATTATTTGACTTGCTCCAGGTCTCAGTACCCAACTGAGCCACAGGGACTGCAGAGGAGTTGTGCAGCCACAGCTCCCAGCACAGGCTGAGCCTGGGCAGTGGGACCAAGGTGCCTGTCTATAGGAAATAACCGCCTTCCTGCGTTAAAGGGTTTAATTTTTGGCCCATTCCCGAGGGCCAGATGTCTTTTTGCTCCTGTTTAAAAAAAAAAAAAAAAAAAAAAAAGTATTTTTTTAACCTATTTCCAAGATAATAAAGGAAACAAATACTCTTCCCACTTGAAACAAACAAACAAAAACCAGCGTTCTATGTGTGAAGAAGCAGCAATAGCAGAATCATCGTGATATTTGAAGACTGGTAGATGGAGGACAGCACAGGTTTGGATTAGCCATTGTGTTACAGCCTGAAAAAGCTAAGCTCCAGCGCTGAGCTTCAGCAGCTTCCAGCAGCATGCCCTGCCTGGCAGCTGGAAAACAGCCCAAGGCTTTTCTCCCATGGAAATGTTCAATTGTTGCAATGGAAGCACGGACTCCACTTGTGGTGCAACTGCAATCATTTATTGAGCAAGCTTACAGGCTTTTATAGACCCCTGCCTAGCGGTTAGTAATTGTTAGTATTGGTTAGTTTCTTTTCAATATTTTTTGCAACATCATACACTTTTCCCAGCCAATGACATTACTGATCACGTGCCTTTTCAACCAATCACATTATTGTCATAGAGTGATAGAATCATAGAATAGATAGGGTTGGAAAGTACCTTAAGATCATCTAGTTCCAACCCCCTGCCATGGGCAGGGACACCTCCCACTAAACCATGTCACCCAAGGCTATGTCCAACCCCACCTTGAACACCGCCAGCGATGGAGCATTCACAACTTCCCTGGGCAACCCATTCCAGTGCCTCACCACCCTCACAGGAAAGAATTTCTTCCTCAGATCCAATCTAAACTTCCCCTGTTTAAGTTTGAACCCCTTACCCCTTGTCCTATCACTACAGTCCCTCATGAAGAATCCCTCCCCAGCATCCTTATAGGCCCCCTTCAGATACTGGAAGGCTGCTAGGAGGTCTCCATGCAGCCTTCTCTTCTCCAGGCTGAACAGCCCCAACTTTCTCAGCCTATCTTCATACGGGAGGTGCTCCAGTCCCCTGATCATCCTCGTGGCCCTCCTCTGCACTTGTTCCAACAGTTCCATGTCCTTTTTATGTTGAGGACACCAGAACTGCACACAATACCCCAAGGGAGGTCTCACAAGAGCAGAGTAGAGGGGCAGGATCACCTCCTTCGACCTGCTGGTCACGCTCCTCTTGATGCAGCCCAGGATACAGTTGGCTTTCTGGGCTGCAAGCGCACACTGCTGGCTCATGTTCATTTTTGCATCGACCAAGACCCCCAAGTCCTTCTCCACAGGGCTGCTCTGAATCTCTTCTCTGCCCAACCTGTAGCTGTGCCTGGGATTGCTCCCAGCCAGCTGTAGGACCTTGCACTTGGCATGGTTAAACTTTATCAGGTTGGCATCAGCCCACCTCACAAGCGTGTCAAGGTCCCTCTGGATGGCAACCATGCGCCTTTGCTTGAACAACTTGTTTGTATCCAGATGTATAAGCACATTTTTCTGTTACCACTTTCTGCTACATTATTACTTTCCATTTTCCTTGAGCACGCATTCTTTTGTCCCCTCAGTCCACATTGGAGACTTTCACTAGCTCCTGGGAAAGTCCCGGGTACAACATTACTTCTTTGTCTTCAGTAACTTCTTTGTTTCAATATCTACAGTTCTCGGAGATTATCTCAGTGTTTTAACTTCAATTCCTCTTGACTCCCATGGTTTGCAGCTGATGAGGGTCAGGATGCTCATGCTCTCGTTCAGGTCTGCTGGCACAGCTTCTTGTGCAACATCCCCCACATTCAATTTTGGCTGGTGGTTTTCTTAACCCTCCAATAAAAGGAGGAAACAGGATTATTGTACTTAGAAATACCTCTGCAGCCCATATTCCATCCGAGAGGCAGCTCAGCCTGTGGAAGGTGAAGACCACAAGGTACCTTGGCTGCATGAAAGGCAGCAGCAGTCCGGCACCCTCCCAGAGCCTCCGGTTTTGAGCTGTTTTCCTGCAATAAAACCACAGAATTACCATGGTGATCAGACACCTCTTGGCCCCCAAAATGTGCCGCTTTGTCAAAACCCTGGTTACCTTTTCAAAACCTTTTTGTCAGACTTATCTCTACTAAGTAAGGAGATCTACAAAGGTCTCCTGGTAGACACAAGGTATTTGCTGTTATACTTCCCTTTATTTCAGTATTCTGAACTACTAGCAGTATTTTAATATTGCTTATTTAATTGCTTAACTATCAATATTCATCATTATAGTATACAAAATATAAATAGGATGAGTGGTGTATCAACTCAGCATTGCTGGAGCAACCTCAAGTTATGGAATTTCCTGAGTTTTAAATGCTCTATCTTGCAACATTAACATTGCACTAACACTGGGGGGTTTTGCATTTAATTTTATTAAAGGCCAGGGGGGAAATAAGCTATTTCCCTGCTGCCCATATTTGAAATCCATGCTTAAGTGCACACTGGGTCAACCTCTAACCAGATGTAAGTACACAGCCAAGTTATTGGATTTCTTGATGATGAATAGAGATCAGAAAATGCACCTGTCTGGCTGCAGAGAGATTTGCATAAAAATGAAGATTATGTACACCTGCATATGTAAAATACTGAGGAACAGAATCAAGTGTGCGTATGTGTGCAAAACCACAACACTAGCTTTCAGATACAGCACTGCAGAGCTGTTTCATACCCGAGCCTCCCCTTCATGGGAGAACAGTAAGGGAAGCCGGCAGCCCAGCCCTCATTAGCTGATTTGATTTCCTGGCACAGAAACCTACTGGAAAGTTGCAACAGCTCTCATCTGTCAGTTGGTTCAAGATTAGGCTAGTATGTGTGCTAATTGCTGCTTGTCTTCTGCACTGCATCCAAAAGGCTCCAGTAACAGGAGAGCTGAAAAGCAGGATGCCCAGAGCAGACGTCCCAGAACGACACTGCATCCCAGGACTCATGCATCACCTCATTTGCAGCTCCCCAACACTTGGGTCCAAGCTCTGTGTGTTCAGGTGCTGGGTGGCCGCAGCAGGTCATGCAGCAACAGTCCAAGCACGAGGAGCCCTTCCAAGTTCTCTTCTACACACGGGCACCCACCTTTTTTTATGTGTCTGTGTGAGAGGTACAAATACAGGGAGAGAGGAATGGGGCGCAGTGCTGTTAAAATCAGACTCCACACACACTGTGTACTGCCTATGCTCACCAGTGCCTCCAGGTGCTGGTCCTTGTGCATTTCTGGGCACTGGGCCCTGGAGCACCTGAGGCTGGACAGAGAGCAGCATAGGAGAGTACAGAGACCAATCATGCAGTCACGAAAGTCTGCCCTTCCCTTGGGCCATCCTCATCTGGGAGGCTCTAATTGCAGGTGCTAAATACCAGGTGCCAATCACCTGGTGCCCTGCACTAAGCACACATCCCAGCAGCTGTCAAACAGGCATTTTGCTTTCTGTGTTCTTGTCTTGTGTCCCTGTAGTCCAGTTTTCAGCAGAGAGGAAGGTGTCTTTCAGCCACTGTCCAGGCATAAGACAGCTCCATCCACACCTGTGCAGCAATGCTGGGTGCCTGGATGTGAGCCATCTACCCCAGGGACCCACAGCCAGTGGGGCACAGAGGGCCACCATCACCCCACTACAGCACCTCTCTATGAGGATCCACAGCAGAGTTTTTGTCTTGCAGCAGACTATAGCTTCTGTTGCAGGGACAGGATTGTCTTGGAGAAACACCTGGCCCTTCTCAATGGAGGCTTGTTCATACTGCCAGGGATGTTGCTGTTAATTATCTCTATGTAAGAAACTCATGTATTTGCAACTTGACTGGTGTGGCTTTAGCCACTAGTCCAGGTGTCTTAGCCTGATGAAAGAAAGAAAATGTTTACTTTTAGAGATGCTAAATTCACGTCTGAGCTCCCTGATGCTTGCCAAAGGATTCTGAATTTCATAAACCCTCCAGCCCTCTGAGGCAAGCTTTCCAGCCCAGCCCTGCATCCCCTCCACTCTTTTTCCATCATCTCTGCTGAGCACCAGCAGAGCTGGGTGCAGCTTTCCAGGATGCTCCAGTGCCCAGGAGGCTGCTGTGAACCCCTGGAACCCCTGGTTGTGCTGCTGCCATTGCGAGTGGTGACCAGATGTGAGAAGCTCTCTTGGGTTCTCCTTTCCCTGGTAATATTGCTTGGCTTGAAATTTTGTTCTGCTCAAAAGGGGAATGTTTCCAAGTTTATTTCTCACCGGTTTTATATTACCTTTAAATTAGAAAAACATATATAAATAGCAGAAGGTATATTTTCTTGTGTACACAACTGCTTCATTATTGTGTATGAAATTAAAATAACATATTGATGACAATTTTAGCCTGCTTCATTGTTAGCAAACAAGGTGAGCACTGCTAGATCTGCTGATCCTCAGCCCTGTGCAGACACAGGGACAAGGGACTGGGGCTGGGGCTGGGCTCCCCCTGCTTTGCTGTGATGGAGGCTGGGAGATGCCTCCCTGGAGCCCGTTGCTCCCTCTGCATTCACTGTGACTGGGAAGGATGGCAAGGGGACCTGGGACTGGGGCCTTGGAGCTGAGGGGATACACACATCGCGGTTGTTACTGCTTCACAGGCCCCTGGGAGGCTCTGCCTTAATGGCATGATTGAGCCCATAAAAGAATTACAATTAATTAAGCATTATGTTTAAATTAAGAGAAATCTCTTCTGCATCAGGGCAGCCTCATACCATGGCAACCAAGCCTTTCTCATCACTCAACCCTGCAATATTGCTTCCTGGGAATGAATATTGCAGTACTGACAGCAGGCTGCATAGAAAGGAGATGCAGGGGTGCTGGTGGCGTGGTCCCATGGGCCACCCTGTGTCACACTACCTTCAGTCTCCACCTCTGCTGCAAGGGTGGGCAGCAGGCATCTCCCTGGGGATACATCAGCCCATGATTCCTGGGCCATGGGGCTGCCTGTGGCTCCCTGTGCATCCTGGTCCTCCATGCTGGAAGGGGTTGGTTCGTTTGCTCTGGTCTGGAGCCTTCGGCTGCCATAAGGAGGATGAGAATTTTACGGCTTCATGTCAGGCAGCCTGTATGGGAAAGAAAGTACATATTGTAAAGGGACCTTACAAAATAGTAGGCTAGCAAATACCACTGATAACTATTTTAATTCATCTCTTCTGACATGAATAGGAACTTTCTTTTACAACTGAATATAAATAGAAGTTGGACATAGCATTACTATATGAATAAATGAATTAATCAATCAATGACAAAAGCATACTATGTAATCAAAAGATTTTTCATGTTAAGATTAATTTAGTGTAATACACGCCTAAATATTACATAAGCCCCCTTGACATTGAATTATAAGACTTGGGGATGTGAAGGGGGCGGGCTGCACAGCGCTGGAAGGTGGAACAGAGCAAGGAAGCGGTACACCAGCCTGGCAGCCAATGGCATGGGAGATGCTGGCAGCTCCTGCTCTCCCGGCAGTGGTGCTCCTTGGGGGGCCACCAGGCCAGGCTGGCAGACCTGGCTCCTCCAGCCACCCAGGTGTGCTGTGGGCAGCTCCAGTCATTGCAGGGTGCACCCAGTGTGCTGGCCAGGGAATGATTCCTCATGGAAATAGAAACTATTCCTTAAGGGTACACTTTTTTTATATGTGTTCCATGTGGACTGAAGGGAAAAAGTATATACTCGTTTATACTGCAAAGAGGAGCCACAGATTTCGGACTTTGCCCTTGTATACCCATGAGAAGCCGAATATTCCTACAGCATCGAGCACTCCCCCTCCCTGGGAAGCAACGGCAGCTCAAGGCCCTCGCTCCTTCCAGAGCTGGCATGCAAGGCTTCGCCTGCACAAGTTAATTAATCTAATGAGGCAACTTCTTTAGATATGTTATGTGTTCTGTATGCTTTCTCCCAGCAAATGATAACGCATCCTAAAAATATAATCTTCATTCTTCACTTGAAGTTATGCTTGGAAGTTGAGGTTAGATAAATCCAGTCTTGAAAGAAAATGTAATTTCCTAGCAGCGAGCATAATTAAACATATGGAGCCGTTACCAGGGAAGGTAGCACACCCCCGTGGCTTAGTCATTAAAACCAAATTACATATCTATCCCACAGATCTTCTTTAACTCAGCTTGATGGTGAATGCTGATAGCGGTCAGTGTGACCATGTGCCCTATTGTCCGCAGTTTGGGCTGGCATGAAAGCCAAGGTTTGTCCTTGGCAATGCTCCGCAGGGATGTACTCCTGTGGGGCACCAAGGGAAGCTCAGCTTTCCTGTGCCTACATTTATTTGCCTATAGAACTTAGAGCAGATAAAGTACTCTGTAGGCCGTTGGGATTACACCATTACCCATCTGAGAAGTACGGAAATAAATGGCCTGCTCCTATTTGTCCTGTAAGACTGGGAATGCCACTTATCCTCAGAGATGTGCTTTACAAAATGTACCCATTGCCATGCAGGGCTGTGCTGTGCTGACCAGACTTAGGTATTTGTGATCCTCTGTGTGCTCGAAGCCCACCTCCATCGAGCCTATCAGGCTCCAGCGAGGTCTCAGGCTGGCTCTGCCCAAGGCTGGAGCACCTCTGCTGGAGCCCATCCACGCACAGACCATCAGTCACCCCTCACGGTGAGCCGCCTGCTCTCAACACTGATCTCTGGCATGCGTGTCTGGGAACGTGTGGGCAATTCAAATAAAGTTAAGGGGCTGGGGAGTATTAAAAGGTGATGCGGGGTTTATTTGTTCAGTGCTGGTAAGATGATACCATCAGGGGAAGAACCTTTTGATTTTGCATTTATGTTGGATATTGATTTCCTTTAAAACAGTGACATGAGCTATTGCTAATGCCTGTCTAGTTAATACTTAATGGCAAATCTGCTCTTACAGCCAAGAAAGCATTATAATATCTGTAGGAAAACATAATTCTATACACCTAATACTTTATTTTCTTTATTTCTAATCCCAATTTGCATAGATTTCAACTGAAAAAAAAATGAGATGAGGATCAAATACACCACCCCAAGAGTCACTTGCAGGCTAGACTGAAGTTAGACTTTGCTGGTGTTGAAGGACACGGGGGAACATCTTACTTTCCAGTATCTTAGAGGGACTGCCACAACTAAACTTTTTTTGCAACATAGAATTATCTGCAGCAAAATGCTTCCCCTAAAACTGAAAAGGAAGCCAATACTTTCATGTGGTCAAAAGCCATTGAGGGAAAGCACCACACAAATGAAACATCCTTCATAGAGAGGGACGAATGTGAAGCTCAGGTGTGCAAGATGCTCTGATTTGAAAACAGGGGAGGCTCATCCCCAGTGATTCCCAGGAGCTGCAGTAGGGCTAACAGTTCCCAGCCTAATTGCCTGCCTGCCTTCCATGCTGCAGCATAAGCAATGTCAGTGCGGGAGAAGGGCGTAAGGACGATGATGGCCACAGACAAAGGCACGGGATGGGAATGACATGGGTGCACCTCTCGCAGAGCGCTTGGCTGGGTTGAGCCATGAAATAACTTTCCATGCAGCGTCTCCTTTCGGCGGGATTCATGGTTCCGGATGAAACAGAAACTCTGCTTTCATTTTTCTTGCTGGTGAGTTTGCCAACACCCGTTTTGATTAACATGAAATTTCCTTGTCCATTTGCCACTTGCTTCTGCTAATTTTTTCAAATTTTTTTCAAAGTGAGGCATTTTGGATAAAGACAGGTGGAGACAATGGATGTGGAGAGGGAAATGAAATTTGAAGGCTCGATTATGGGAGAGAAGGAATATGTGGTTAATACCATGGAAGGACGAAATCAGAGCAGCCAGGAGGGGGAGGAAGTGTTCTTTACTTGGGGACAGAGACGGAGAAGGTCTTAAAAGCAGAGCCCTTTGAAGCCGCACCAGAGTTTGCTATGGGTGCAGCCGAGCTCCTGGGAGGTCTGGGTCAGAGATATTGAAAGATACTAGTTATTTAGCTTAAATAAGGAAGTTTTAAATAGATTGAGTCTATTGAGGGATGGGATGAGCTGCTCTGCTCAGGGACTGGGCTTGGCTTGGTGAGGGCACGAAGCAGCTTATCAGTTCCATGGGGCCATCACCATCTCTGACTGATCAAACAAAAATAGACTTTCCTCTGGTCCCACATTTACCTTCTGAAGTCCTGTTTCAGCTGCTACAGATTTGTCAGTCACTGCTACAGCCTTTGTTTCTGAGCACAGGGGACTGCCGGAGGTTTCAGGACCACGCTGACAGGCAGTTCCCACTGCAACAATCCGAATCCTGTGTACAGTCTTGGGACTTCAGGGAGACTCCAAGAGACCCCGGCAGTTTTGTGTGAGGGCAAAGGCTCTCCTTCCACACCAGTTTCAGAGGTGGACAGTCAAATCTGGAGACAGTAAAACAAGCAATCCTGGTACAAAAGGGATGGGGCAGGGGCAGGGAAGCTGCAGGCATCTGCTAGGACTGCTGCAGACCATGCTGGTCTGTATGGCATGCTGGGGTCTACTATCTGTGCAAGGGGCAGCAGCAGTGCTGAGCAGGATAGCTAGGCAAGGCTGCACATCCTGCATGAGTATATATGAACTACAAGTCCAAGAATGAAGGTTCTGTGTTTCAGAGGGGTCTGGTCCTTGCAGTGGAGCAAAGGGGATGCTGAAGCCAACACAGGCTTTGACCTGGTAACTTTAGAAAGAGCTCTGGAGTTAAACACCTCACACTGAAGTACCTGTGAAGTGTTGCCTCCTCCTTGGGCTGTGACAAGGCAGGTTTGGTTCAGAGGGAGAGCTAGGGGCAGCTCCCTGTCCCCATTCTTGCAAAGACAGCCATGCCAGCAGCTCACACAGGCAGGATGGAGATTGGCTCTTGGGGAAGCACAGAACCCTCCATTTCCCACTAACCCCAGTGTTCCCATGCAGTATCTTCTCAGTCACCAACAAATCACAGTGCTGCTTTACTCCCTGTGGAAGCACCACCAATCGCCCATCAGGCAGATGTGCCCTTGAGGTGAGTGTGCAAAAGGCACAGCTGACACTGGCAGGAATTGCTCCTCTGGCTGCATTGCAAAAGCAGGTCTCAGTCCTTGTGCTTCTAAATGTTGGGCTGCAGGTGCAAAGCAGGTAGCAGAAAATGCACGGCTTTGCTTTGCACCTGCAGAAGAAACGAGCCTTAATTTTTTGCAAATTTACCCCATAATGAGAAACATATGTTATAGAACATGATTTTCTACAAACCAAGCATTTGCTGCATAGTTTATGGTTAAGTATGAATGTAGTCACAGCTGTCATGGGAATTATGGGTTCCTTGATTTTCATAATTAAAAAGAGAGAGAGGGAAAGAGGGTGGAAAGGAAGCCGGAGCCCAGAGCCTGGTGCTGTGGGCACTGCCTGTGATGCGCAGCAGGCGGCTTCACTGCAGGAGGGAGAAATTCCTCTGTTGGAAATTCACCGAAATACTTCCTATAGCAGTAGGTTATGCAGGGAACACTGTCTGCCCGATTCGGCGGTTAATTAAATAAAAGATATTCCAAATAAAAAAAAAAATAGATTCTGGGTTTGGGCTCTTGGGAAATCATTACTGACTAGTGACCTCTCTTAACCTGGATAAGGTTCATGCAGGAGATGTCAAAGCATGAAGCATAGCAAATATCCGTGAGCATGTACAATTACAGGTTTATTAAAGGGAAACAAGGACCACAAGATAAGTGGAAAAGCCTGTTTTATGGGCTCAGTGAGCGGGAGGCTGTTTTCAACAGAAGCCTAACTGGTTTCTGTAGGGGCTGTGCCCCGGAGCTCCAGCCAAGCTGTCCCACTGGAGAGAAGGTGTTGAGCAGCTCTGCAGCTATGGGCTCCTGCCAGCACTGGAGATGTTTTACCTGGGCACAGCAGGGGATGAAACAGTAGTCAAGGAACATATTGCGAGTCTGACTGGGGAGAGAATGGGCTACCTGGGTAGAACTGGACCAGCTCAAAGCCAGAAGAGACTGAGGCTTCTCCATCCAGGTTGTTACACTAGTGTGGCTACAACGGCTAGAGGGATGTAGGGGGTCCCAAACATCAGTCCTCTTCCATTTATGCTGGGCATGATCCTCGTGCCCTATCCTCTCTTTTCCCCACTGACCATGCGCTTCCTGCCTGTTGTGGTACCACCAGCTTCTGTGGCCATTGGGAAAGGAAAGGCAGGGTGTGGGTGGTGAGTGCCCAGCTGAGGCTTCCTTCTCTGTCAGCCGCTCGCCTCTCCCCAGCATTCTCCACAATTACAGCTCCATATAATTAATAATGTTTTCATGAAGGGCATTTTCCTTGCATTGGGAAACAACTGCAATCACATTGACTGTATATCAACCAAAATACAAGTCACTCAGGGAATAAAGCAAAGATGTAATTGAGGATCTGCTATTTATCACTCTTCCCAGAATTATCTAATTCACAGCACTAATACTTTTGACACACATGCTGTTCTCAAGCACTTGTTTCATTGTCATCAGATTTTTTTTAAAGGAAATAAAACATCTAACTACTTTTAAAAGTCTCTTTGACTTTCAATCATGAGCTTGTTGCTTATTAGTGAGATGAATTTATAGGTAAGGTGCTAATCTTTTATAATCATCTTTTTATAGGCAGATGCCATCAGGTTTGCATAAGTAGTGACATTAACTGTTACAGCTTTAAGTAGAAATCAGAGTGCAGAAATGTAAATAACTACTGGATTTTTAATAAGTAATTAGTGATGCAAAACCTTAGTTACAATATTTAATTACAAAAAATGGGTATGTTTCAGCACACTCACTCCCAACTGGAGCACTCTGGTACATCTGATGCATGTGGAGCTGCTGGCATTAAGCACTCACTCGGCATTTTGCAATCTCCTTGTGTGGATCAGGAGCGCTGGCATGGCTGGGTCTACACAGATTTGTGCAATTGGATAAGAACCTGGGAGTCAAATCCTAAATCCTATCTCTTCATGGGGATTAGGCTGTTCAACTAATTCACTGAGGTAGGATTTTTAGTTATTCGACTAGTCTTTCAGACTGCACCCTGAGGGAAATCAAGCAGCATCTCTCCGGCTTGTACACAGCAGCAGCCAGTCCAGGCGCCCGGCTCCACCGGCAGGTAAGCGAAGCTGTTACTGCTCTGGGAGCCGGGGCCAAGCTGCTCAGGCAAATGGTAGCCCTGCCAGTCACAAGTTAAGAGAGTGGAAAGCCTCCACACTTCGATGCCTATAGCCCAATTACAGGGAGATTAGCAAGTTTGTTTTTTCCCACCTTTAAGTAGCATCCTAGCTACCCTCCCCTCATCCATACCCCTAAATGCCATACTATTTTATGAAATCTCTAGTGTCACTTCAGCAAGACTGCTGATAGATATAGGGAGGAAGGGATGAAATAAAAGAAGTAGACAAATAAAGGACAAAGGGTGAAATGTTGCTTGATTTAAGTAGAACATCCTCGAGAGAAACTCCCCTCCAGTTCAGAGCTAGCTGGCCAGTAAGAGGTCAGCACTGCAGGATCTGTCCTCAGATTTGCAAAAGGAGTTTCCCTTCAATCCTCACCTCATTGCAGCCTTCAGGGATCTTCAGTAATTAGGGCTGTGAGTGTGTTTCAGTTATAACCCCTGCCATGGGAACTCTGCCAGGCTGGAGGTAGGATTTGGGTCTTGGACACAATAGGAAATTTTAGCCTTTCCCCTGCGGCAGTTTGTTCTGGCTGGTATGCACTGTGCAGACTGCTCTTCTTTTTCCTGCAGGAGCTGAGTGTGGTCCTGGGGTGTCCTACAGCAGAAAAAGTGGGATACACGCACTGCCATGCAGGGGGAAAAGCCCATACTGCACCCACCATTGCCTGTGAACAAACTGCGTGCCTGGGGCTGGACAGGCTCTGACTCCTGCACAGCTGAGCTCATCCCTTGCCCCACAGGGCTGAGCTGGAGGGTCCTACTGGGTGCATGGGCTAGCTGGCAAGTGGAGGGACAGAAAGGGAGCTAGCCTGGCTGCTCTGCCATGGGGACATGGCTCAGGCATCCTCTCTGTCCCTCACTGCCCAGAGGGGGACTATGCACAGGTGAGCAGAAACCAGCCTGGGCAAAGCCCCACAGAATGCTGGCAGGCAGCCGGCCCTGCATCTATGGCTTAGCAGTGGGTGGCTGCACCCCTCCAAACCGGGCTGACTTCAGGTCGGCTCTGGTGAGCTCCCCTTCGAGTCAGCTGTGAGCCGGACACAAGGCTGGCCAGAGAGGCCGGGGTCTGGTTCGAAGTGCATTTCCATACTCTCCCCTGCAGGCAACAGCATCAGTTCCCCCCATAACTCGTTAGAAGGAGGGAATGGGAGTGCACTCTTTGCTGTCTCTGCTGCTCCATTTACTACCGAGGACTTCTATTTTTTGACTGGATGAAAGAAAAGGGGTTTATGAGCATATTGTAGAAAGTGGGGAATAAGAAGTGTAGCAAGCATAAAATAACTCAAAACAACAGGTGTCTTTCATATGGCCAGTGTGGCCAACAGAGGAGCAGCCGTGCGGCTGTGGAGCCATAAATAACACTGGGAGGGAGGAGAAACTCGGCAGTGACAGCAAGAGGAAAAATACATGCTTTCAGATGTTGCCTGGCAAAGAGGGCGCCAGCTCTGTGTCCCACTAATGGTAATTAGGATTTTGTTCAGTTTGTAGCACACCAATCCCCATTCCTGAAACTTTGGAAGTAGTTGCTGGGAGTTGAACAGTTCTCTGACACTCATTAATACCTGATCAAAGGCCAGATATTAGCTGTGCAAATACAGGCAAAACTCTTTTGCATAAGTAACATCTTTTAAAAGTTGCAAACCTCCCCAGAACCAGCGGTTGGGAGGCATTCATTGTGTCATACGCATTAATTCAGTTGGCACATTACTATGTTAAACTAAATGACATTATTACAAAGCTGTGCTAAGAAGTGTTGACAGGTCCATATGGTAATTTTACAATGTATAATGAACACACAGACTCCTTTCTTGCAGAAATTTATAGTTCAAATCTATACCCAGGATATCCAGTTTTATTTCCAGAAACTTAAATTGACTTATTACGATGTAGTGAATGTATAAATTAGTTCCAGTAGTTAAACTGAAGCATTTCCCTACAGACTCAATTAGATTCATTAATCTACTGTGTAGACCTGTAAACGGTCCATTGTTCTTTTCCCCCCCAAAATGTCAAAAACTATTTCTCTAACTATAAAATATTTCCTACAAAACCTGTTTTAAATTGGAAGAATTATTTAATATTAGGAACCCAGATCCACAAATTATTTCAGCGCCCTTGTTCTTCTTCAAAAGAAAAATAGGGTTCACTCTTGCCAGATAATTTAGTGGGACAGCAGCTGAATTCACTCTTCTATTAAGCTTAAGAGCTACTGGCATAAACCAGATCATTTTCTACCCTCATTCAGGAGAATAAATCGTCTGGAAAGGGGATCTTTGCATGCTTTTGTAACCTACAATACATGTTGCTGTAAACATTTGTGTATAACCAGATGCTACCGAGGGCTGGCTGCAGACACTGGTCAGTCGCAGCATCCTCAGGAACCCATGCCGGGATTGCAGGGGACCCACTGGGAGATGCAGACACCTTCCAGGTCCCACAGGGACCGAGTCAGAGAAGGGTGGGCTGCAAAACCACTGCCCATGTTTGCAGGTCAGAGACATTTTTTAAAATACCCCTTCCTCAGAACAAAATCCACTTTATTTACATTTATCTGCATGGATCCACTGTGATTTGTAGTTTCTTCTTTTCTGTTTCTGCTGCTTTATAGAAGGGGCACAAACCCAAGATCCAGGTGACCAACAACATGCCTTTTATGGGGCCTCATCGAGCCAGTTAAACTCTGCAGCAACAATCATAGGGCACTGCTCCCAAAAAAGAGGGGTCTCAACAAGCCTACAGTCCTGTCTATGAGAGCTTGTGAGCTCTGAGGCTGGAGAACTGCTGGAAGCACCTCTGCATCCCAACCTCTGTGTTGGCACGATCCATCACTGCAGAACAAAGTTACAACTAGTTTCAAGCTCATCTCCTGAAAAAGTGGCCATGTCAGAATCCTGGATTTGGAAGGAGGGAAGGAACAGAGAAGGAAAGTAGTAGCTTTTTGCATCTTCAGACTTACTGGTTTAGCGATGCCACTCCATGTTCTCATTGTCAGACATCTGATGCCTCATTCCACGTGTTTTTCACATAGAGAGCCTATTTACCTTGAAGAGAAGTGCTGCAGGGAAGTGCAGGGCTGGAGGTGCACCAGCAGCAGACATGGCACATGGAGTGCTGCTGGTGAACAGGGATGGTGTGCATTTGCACTTGTTTGCCAAAGACATTGAAGCACAAGAGTCTAGACTATTATTATCTTCATATTCACTGAAAATATTCAAAGATAGAAATGTTGCTTCAAAATATTCTTTCCAACAGAAAATTTAGCCCTCTCATCCAATAGGATGAAAATTAGCTGGTTTGAAAAATGCTATATTTTATGCAGAAATAGGAGGGAAGGGAACGTACAACCTGGGGTGCTGGGATGTAGCCAGGCAATGCCAGACCTTTTACCAACACTTCCATCAAATGCAGGAACAACAGTAAAAATACAATGTATTTTCACAATAACTGGCCATTTATATGGCTAGAAATAGTTATTGTGAAGCAGGAGTGTAACCCGGTTCTTGGAAAACTCAATCATTAGGGATGGATTTCTAGAAGGCCCCATGAAAAGTAGTTTTGAGACATTCAGAACAATGTCCTCAGTCACTGAGGTCTTTGGTCCCACATTGCTCCCTGTGTTCAGCTTTAGTGCTGAAAACTATTAACTATGGGGAAAGTTAAAAATCTAAATCAGAACACAAGCTAGAAACAAGCACAAGATATCTAACATGTAGAGCACTGACATTTCCTCTTAAAATGAGGAATATTCAGAAAAAAAGACATAAAGAAGAAATTCCTGGCACCTGGTGCCAATCCCGCTTTGGATCCCAGGATGCTTCTCATCCTTAGCCACGTGAGCAGGACCTGAAATGAGTCCACTCCTGCTCCCCCTCCCCTGATTGGGAGCAGGGAAGCTCATCCCAGATTCTTACAATCCCTGTGGCACCAGGTCACAGCAATTGCTGTGATGTTCCCCATGTGTCAACTTCATCAGAGAAATGATTCAGCCTCACAGACTGGAACTGCAAAATCTGGCTGTGATGGAGGGGAGTAAATTGCATTTCCTTCCCTCTCATGAATTAGCAATGAAATTCCCTGGTCCTCAAGCTCAAATTTTCTCTGCTGGGAATGTACAAAGCAGGAGGACCACTGTATGATTCTTCAGGTACGAGGTCAAGTTTGCAGCATTTGTAGTCATAAAACTTTGGCTCTGACTTTTACTCTGAGCAAATTTTATATGGGAGTCACTGAGAAAAAATAAATATGAAAGGTTAAAATGTCATTTGCCATCCCTTGCAAGCATGACCCTGATCCTACATCCCTGCTCTGACTCCAGTGCAGGTGTTGCTTGAAGATAGGTTGCAAGTTTGAGAGTTGAATTGTGCTCTACTTTTAAAAAAGGTGTAGCAGACACTGTGCTTTTACCAGCTTTACTACCTTAGTATTTCTTCTCCAGTGCCCCTGGCTACATTAGAAATAACTACCATAAGCAACGATAATAGCCTGCTGCAAGCTGTGTGAGACCATTTAATAGCAAATATATTCCCAGCACATCCTAAAATCAAGGTGCAGGAGGGAAAGTAGTCAGGTAAGGATTAGCATTTTTCTCCTGGGGGAGATTTCCACCCTGCCTTGCTGCATCCTCCAGCTCAGGAGATACTCTCCCGCTTCCTCTCTCCCACGTTGGTGTTTTCCCCCCGACCCCAACATCTTTGTTCTGCTCAGAGGGCAACTCTGCCCTGCCCATCACTCATGTCAATGACCTTGGGAGGCTCATGGAAAGGGTGTAAATCCCAGCCAGGACTTGGAGTCCCGCCAGCAGGTAGCCAACAGTCAGCATGAGAAAACCATGTTATTTAGTTACTCATGCCACTGCCACCGCCACCGATGCTATTGCTGCCATAACTTGCATTTTTGCCTTGTCACAATCCAGTGAGGCATTTGTTGTTGCCTGTTTGTAAAGAGCATCCATCTTCTCCATTTCAGAATACTTCCCCTCCCCTTATTTGACTTCAAAAGTTTACTGTGTAAATAAACCAAGAAGTGGCCATACGTACACTAGGGTGTCACTAGTGGCTAAATTTGATCTCTCTGCTTCAGCTGGATCTACAAAATTAGAAGTTTAACACTTTTTGTGGCAAAATAAGAGTATAGACTTAATCGCAGATGCAAGGTGCCAGAGGGCACGCAGCAGCGCTGCACTACCAATGGGGAGGGTTGGATTTCACACTGAGCAAACTTAGGAAAATCTGTATATGGAGCTGTTGGAAAGAAGTAGGATGCTCGCTGGAGTTTGGATGTGGCCAGGGTGAGCTTGAAGAAGATGAAGGCTGCAGGGCTGAGCTGGGGGGCTGCTGGTGAAGGACACCAGTGCCTAGTGGGGGTGGTGAGGCATGAACCTTGCCTGCAATTAAATCCTGTGAGTCAGTATTTCCAGCACCGGCATTGTCAACAGTGCCGTTCTGCAGAGCGAAGAAGAAAATACCCGCTTTGTCCCGCACAGGAGTCATCTGCGTCTTGCACGAGGATGGTGCCTCTTGCAGAGAGGAGCGTTCTGTGGGGACGTGCTGGCCCCAGCCCATGTCCGGCCTCCAGCAGCCCTGGCAGTGATCCCGGGGGTACCAGCATGGCTCGTGCATGACTCGAGCTCTTATGAGCTGCAGGGGCCTTGCAAGAGCCTGTTTTCAAGTTGTCCCATTTGCTGGGATCTGACTAGATTGTCATTGTCCCTGGGTTCATGGGTCCCCATCAGCCACAGCCACACGTCCAGGCAGCAGCAATGTGACCCAGGACCCTGCCTAGGCTGTGGTGCTCAGCACTCCTCTGGCCATGTTTTGGCACCAGCACCAACGGAGCCATCCATGCTTGGCACCGCAGGGTGCATGGCAAGACTCCCACCTGCCCTGACTCTGACAACATGGACCCACCATGAGTACAGAGACCAGTGCAGGTTTTGGGGTGTTTTGTGGCCAGATGCTGCCCATCCCCAAACCCTTGTCTAGTGCTTGGCATGGCTGGTCACCACGGGAGCAGTGGCAATTGTGCTGGATGGGGAGCATAACACATCAGCGTTTGTTCCTCTCTAACTAGAATTATTTTCAGTGGAAAGAACTTGAGCACTGCCACCACAGCTCTGAGTCATTCCCCAGTATTTCTGCTGACTGGTGCCAAAAGAAAGTGAACATTCATGAAGTGGAGCTGCGCTGCTTGGGAGTCCGCTTAAACACCACAATAGGAAGATTGTGGAGGAAGAATTTGAAGCAAATAATCTGGAAAATATTTAAGATAAATGTGAACAGAGTGGTGTGGGTTTTTGCTTGTTTGTATTTTTCCCTGGGAGAACTCAGATTAGAGCAAGAGCAGCTACCAAACTGCTGGAAGGGGCTGTGGCCACCTGGGGTGCCGCGTGTTTCTGAGGTGGAGAAGTCTTGGGCAAAGTCTACCTGGGACAAGGCAAGGGGCAAGGCACCAAGTTGTTGGCTGCCAATGTTTGGAAAAAAAGAATGATAAAAAATATAAATATATAAATACACAAATATGCATGTGTATTTGAGGGGCTATAACTGTTCTGTAGATGCACCCTCTGTAATGTTGGTATTTAACCGAGTTTGGCCTCTGTGGCTGGGCAGCAGCTCCATGGCCATCACCACGTCTGTCCTAGGGGTGGCCAGGACAGCTTTGCCATTCTGCTGTGACCCTGGGTGCAAAAGCTGCCCGGAGGGGAGGTGGGACTGCAGTGGCTCAGTGAGTTGCACAGCACAGGGCACAGGAGAGGAGCAGCAGCACACAAGAGTCACTTCTGAACAAAAACTCATCTGGAGTACGGACTACTGCTCAGTGTCACAGCCCACATTTTCATGAGATGCAAGTGATTGTCTCACAAGTTGCACTGAAGCCTTTGGGGTGGGGGCGGTGTTTCCAAAACTTCCCGCACCATTTCACTGCTTGCTGTCCCTTCCTGTGGCCCAGCTAGCCTGGCAGGGATCACTGCAGAGATCAGCTGTGTTGGGAGTCATGGCTGGTTTCTCTGGCTGTGTTTTTGGGGCTGTGGGTGAGGCTGGGTACTGCAGAACAGTAGCACTGGAGATCCTACAGCCAAGCCCATGTGAATACCCATCCCTGTTGCTCTGCCCGCTGTGTTGCCCTCATGGCCAGACCTAGGGTGCAGGAGCAGGATTGGGGGACCACCTGCCTTTGCCTTTGGCCCTGCCCAAGAAGATGTGTCTGAAAGCTCACCCGCTGCCTGTGGGACACAAGGATGCCTCCAACACCTCTGCTTGCATGGCAGAACAGTGGGGCGCCTTGCTGCCAGGGGAACCAGGAACAGTTTGTGTCTAATGTTTGTCTATGGGAAGTGAACGCTGCTGGGAGCTCACGTACGAGAGGGACTCAGCTTTGTCCTGAGATCTCTACGTGAGGACTCATCTTCCAGTTTAACATGGACAACCAAAGCCAGTGTGCACCCTCAGATGTCTCCCACCTACCTGCTTGCAGGAGACCGTGGTGACATGCTCCAGACTGACCCCTCTTCCAGAAAGAAGAGTCCTAGGCAGCGGTCCCCATTCCCAGCAGCTGGTGTGGGGAAGTTTGGAGAGCCTCCAGGCACACCCCTAAGAACTGCAGCTGCCCTGCTGGTTTTTAAAAATAGGCTGAGCTGGCTGGGTCCTGACGTCAAAGATAGGGCTTTATCAATGTCACCTTTATGTTAGCAAACAGATTAAACGCTTCTAATATCTCCCATAATGGCATTCTGTATGGTCGAGATCACATTTGCGATAGTATATTTGATACAGTTGTAAACCTTGAAAGAATAAGGGCTGCCTAAGAGAATAGCTTTTTCTAGCTTAAACACATTACAGTTGCGAGTGTAAATCACTTGTCAGTTGATGGCAAATGTAACAGTGTTATAATCGGAGGAAAAAAGAAATAAAGTGCAGATAATCTTTTTCGCCATTTTCCTGGCAGCGTCAGCGGTGGGAGACTGACAGCCCTTCACTTGAGTGGCAGGTGTCCTTTGAAGCGCCTGTGAATCACTATCTGTGCAGACTGTTGAAATGCATATTTCCATCCTTATCGTAAAGGAATGGATGGGCAAGATAGGTGCTGTTAACATTGCAAATAGCTCCAGAATTATTCATTGTCAGCTCTGGGCAAAGAATAGGGGAAAGTTTTATTATTCACTGCGCACAATAGCCGGATGCTTAATGATTCCCCGCTACCTTGGCAGGATTGTCTGCTGACTTCAGGCACTCGCGGTGGGTGACACAGGTCTGGCCAAGTGTTAGAGCAAGATCATACGTCCCGGGCCCATTTTAATTTCTAATACATTAATCTTTCCCTCGCAGATGCACAATGAATATTCCTCAGCCCCTTGTTTGTCAGGAGCTGTCTGCCTTTCATCTATTCAGGTGGTTTCATTGACTCTGAAAGCGCGCTTAAAAGGCCTGATCAGTCAATGACAACTGTGGCACAATAGCAGGGGGCCCCGCTCCCGCTGCGCCCCCCACACCCCGGCACCTGATAGACATGGCTGACACCCGCTCCCCAGGGACACCCGGGCAGCGGGCACCTTCCCCAGAGACGTGCCGGGCGTTATCGCGCTGGGAGGACCATGCAGGCGGATGTATCGCACCTTCCCAGCAGCTGAACCTGACCCCGCGCCGCCGAGCTCGCACCACGGGCCCTGCGCTGAATTAAAATGGATTAAGTTGGCTTAGTGCTGTTTTACAAGCAAGCTGCACGCACTGCACCATTCATTTTTAATTTTAATCCTTTGTCTTGGCTTGCTAATTACGATTGTTTTAAGTTCATTATCCCGATGCGCACATTGTTACTGGCTGGATCTGCGCGCTTGTAAGCTGTGTCCTCACTTTTGCAGGTAGTGACCCTTGAATTGTTAAATGAGCCCGTGCCAGCGCCAAGCAGCACACTCCATGATCTACGATCCACTCCTCAGCTCTCGATTCTTTTGTCTCTAATTAATTAAGTAGCAACCCCTCAACAGCAACGGGGACAAGCACTGCAGAAACACCAGGGCTGGGGCAGGGTAGGATAGCTGGGACGCCCCGGAGCAGCTGTGGGCTGCACTTGCTCTGACACTGCAGCTCTCCCTTGTGCTTGCATTCCCATGTCCTCTCTGACACAAAGTTCAGCCCTGGGCAGCGCTGGGGACCAAGATCTGGTGTGTGCTGCTGCATCTCCTACCAAGGTACTGCTGCCCTAGTCCAACAGAGGAAAGCTGGAGACCACCCAAACTAGGCAGACCCATGGGGAACTCATTTGCAGGACACATCAACCGCTCGTTGGGCTCAGGACACTCTCCTCAGCTCTCGCAGGATCCCCACATTTGCTCAGAAGCCCTTGCATCAAAAAGTGACTCGATTACCTCTGGATTTTAGGATATAATCTCCAATTCCCACATGTGAAATTGGGTAGGAGGGATTAGCTGTGAACACACTGGGCTGGAGAAAACAGAAGCTGACACTGCTTGGAGCAATGTGCCCACTGGAATGGGGCAGGTGGCTTCCAGAGACCATGTCCCAAAGCCTACCCCTGCCCTCAGGCATACAGGCATGCAGATGTGCAGGCATGCAGGTGTGCATACATGCAGATGTGCAGGCATGCAGGCATACAGGCATGGAGCTGCGCTGACTGTGGACAGTGGGGCTGTGGTGCAGGAAGGTGTTCCTGATGCACTGCCAGCACTGCCACAGCCAGGCGCTGCCGGGACCATGGGGAGAAAGTTGATGCCATGAGTTCCCCCCGACGGCGGCTCATTGCCCCCAAGAGTGCCTTTGTCTCTCAGTACTGGAGTAGTCACAAGCACAGAGCATGTCAGAGACCCACAGAGAGGAATGCCATATGCTGGGTGGTGGAGATGCAGCTGTAATATTACAAAAAGATGCTCCAAAAGTGCTGAGCATCATCTCACCCCTCATGTCTGTGTGGGGCTGCACGAAGGCATTTGGTGCCCAAAGTCGGGTTGGACATCCCACGAGCCGTGACCCATCTAGCTCCAGGATGGGGGAGCTGCAAATTATGCCAGACAAAAAGTAACGTGTATGGGTAAGCATCCCTACTGGGTCTTCATCAGCGGCCTGTGGCATCCCAGATGGAGAAACATCTCCAAAAGTGGAGTTAAGCCACGTGCAAACTTGCTTATGCTTAGTGCTGCAGCTGCAAAGCTATCCGTGAATGATGAGATGCCTGGGATCACAAGAGAGCTGGGGCTGGACTCCTCCAGTGAGAAGGGACCTGGTCACTGCTTTTTCCTGAGTGCTTGTGTTTTGCTGGGTTTAAATGTAATTGTCTCCCTCCCATGAGCACAGCACGATCCAGGGCTGCTGGGACCTGTGCAGCTCTGGGGATGCTGCCTCCCTGCCCTGGCTGAGCTGCCCCCTTTGCCTCAAAGACTGGGAGACCCCCATCCTTGCTCCACAAACCCCAAATCATCCATGGTGCCTCATGCAAGGTTGCATTTTAATAAGACTTCACTGGCAGTTTCTTTTGTAGTGTTGCACTGTGATTAACCAGGCACAGGCACACAGGGTTTGAAAAAACTCCTCTGTTGAACATTGCACCGAGGCTGGCCTGTGCTCTCAATAAAAGCTCATTAAGAAAAGATTATGAACATATAACAATACATTTTAAGTGCGCTGCAATGATCCATAAAATTGGTGTGGCTAATTAGCAGATCAAATCTCTATGAGAACTGGATCACTTTAATATCCTTGGGTAGTTGAATTCTGTAGGTATTTTACTATCCACACATGTTTAGTAAAATTAAATAACAGTATAAATGTTCAGTGGGATTAAAACAACAGTAAAATGAAACCAAACAAAATGAATTTATTTTGTTAATAGAATAACAGAGAATCCCAATGTTGATATAACATTACACAAAATCTAAAGCAAACACATTCTGAATCCCAGTCTCATTTCACATGTAATTAACCTTTCTCAATCAAGCTAAGCATCCCTTATACCTCCTCCACAACGGCTGTGCACCCACATCTCTTCCTTCATGGGGATGAGAGGCAGGCATCAGTTTGCAGGGCTGCTTCTTCCTCGCAGCATGGCTGGGCCTATGCTGGTGCTGGTGCCAATGCTGGTGCCAGGGAGCACCGGTCCAGCACCAAGGTGGGAGCTTGGCTGGGCAGCCAGTGGGTCCCTGCCCAGGGGTTCAGCCCAGAGCAGCAGTGGGATGGGGTGACAGATATCCCTACTGTCCCCTCCATTGCATGGGGGGGTGCTGGAGACTCCCTGCACCCTGGAAAGCCTTCAGCGCAAGGCCAGGCAATAAAATGGTGGGACGGTCACAGCATTTGGGAAGATCTTGAAGAGTTTATGTCCCCTGGTGGATGCACTTCCCTTTGGGGAATATAATTTTTCCCCTTTTTTATGGTCCTTCATATAAGCATCCAGACAAAGACGCTCCTGCAGGAGGGTTTGAATGTGCACTTTTTGTGTAATTCATTATTAAAACAATCTGCCTGGAGTGAGACATCAAAAGGAACCAGGGCTGATTTTTTTTTCACTTTAGTTTGTTTGATTGAACAAAAAAACCCTGAAAAAATATTTTAGAGTCAATCAAAGCCCAGAGAACACCTTGGCTTTCCTTCTGTACAAGATTTAAATGCTAAAAATATTTCCTTTCATTCTGCTTTCAAGGGTTTCTACCTCTCAACTGACCAATTAAATTGCACTTTGGCAGCTCTAGTGAGATAATGAATCTTGAAACTGGCAATCATGGTATTTTTTATATCAATACCTACTGTTTCCTAATAACAATTCTATATTATAGATCCCAATTGCAATTTCACTGAATAAAGAAAATAAATCCAGGGATAAGTGCATATAATCTGCGCTTACAGAATAAGACCTGGGGCATGGAGAAGGTAACGAATTATTCACTAGATCTGGACAGAGGAATGGGAAGAGAAGCAAAGCCCATCCCTCCATCCGGTGCCTTGGCTGAAAGCCTCATTTGGCCCAGGGCACTGGCCAAGGGGGATGCCGGAGGGGGGGAGTGGTGCCCTGTCACCCAATCCCGAGCAATCCCTGGGGGGTGACAGCCTCCTGGGCAGAGACCCCACCAGGCACCATACCAAGCTGATACCCGCTCCAGAGAGCACCACCCTTCTCACATCAATAGCACGTGGAGGAAAAACACGTCCTGTGTGTCCATCCCACCGGCATCTGAACCTCTCAGCTCCTGAGTGGTACTTGTGTGTTCTGCAAAACACTGCCCACTTTGTATTTGCATAGCTGACTGTTTTTGTAGTACTGACATGAAAAGTCGTGCTAATAAACAGTTCTATTTATTTAAGTATTTTTTATTCCTGTCTCCTCACCACCAGCAGCCTTCTGTTTGTGCTGCTGTTTATCAAGAAACACCATGTGAAAGTTAATAATAGCATAATTATGGTCCTGAGGGAACTGGTGGATAAAGTGGCTAAGCCCTTATCCATCATATCCAGGAAGTCGTGGCAGGGTGATGAAGTTCCCAGTGACTGGAAAAGGGGAAACATAACCCCCTTTATCAAAAAAGGGAAATAGGAAGACCAAGGGAACTACAGGCCAGACAGTCTGACCTCTGTGCTGGGCAAGATGATGGAATGGATCCTCCTGGAAACTATGCTAAGACATAGTGAACCTGTTGGAACAAGTCCAGAGGAGGCCATGAAGCTGCTCTGAGGGCTGGAACACATCTCCTATAGAGACAGGCTGAGAGACCTGGTCTTGTTCAGCCTGGAGAAGGCTCCAGGAGACCTTAGAGCAGCTTCCAGTGCCTAAAGGGGCTGACAAGAAAGCTGGAGAGGGGCTTTTTACAAGGGCAGATAGGGACAGGACAAGGGGGAATAGCTTTAAACTGACAGAGGGGAAATTTAGATTAGATATGGTGAAGAAGTTCTTCCCTGTGAGAGTGGTGAGGCACTGGCACAGGCTGCCCAGAGAAGCTTTGGCTGCCCCATCCCTGGCAGTGTTTAAGGCCAGGCTGGATGGGGCTTTGAGCAACCTGGTCTTATGGAAGGTGTCCCTGCCGGTGGCAGAGGGGTTGGGACTGGATCAGCTTTAAGGACCCTTCCATCCCAGACCATTCTGTGGCTCTATGATAATTTAGAGCAATAATTACATTTTTATTCAATAGCTATGGGAAAACACTGAGTTGAATAATGAGATAAAAATGAGCATCTCAGTCCTAACAGGACATTAATCAACATATTAACTGTGTAGGCAAACTGATTTGAGGCTGTTATGGCTTAATTTGTCTCAAAATCATTATTTTTTATGTATTGCATAATGTACTTCAAAATATGTGTTAAGAGTGATTATAGGTAAGCATTGCAGTTGCACAGAGTAGATGCTATGCTTTATTCTTCTGTGAATTACAACTTTTTTATTGTACACAGTGCAAAGTCTGTGCTGCTGACACCCTGGCATTTGGGAGTCAGGCTGGGATAAAGCTGAAATCTTCTACTTTATATCTTATCCTCTACAGAGTATTTTTTTCTTAGTGTCCCTGTTTCTGAAGCCTTTAAATTAGCATATTTTACTTCTCTGGGCAGCATCCCATTGGCTATGAAGCCTTTCGCCCCTCTTGGCTTTCCCTGAGAGTTTTCTTGGCTGCTGGTCAGGATGACTGATGTGGTGGTACAATATCAGAACCAGTAAGCCCTCGGCAATTCCGTACTTAGCAATGCTAATGTCAGATGCCAGACAAACTGGATGTCGGACAAAGAGCAGCAGAATCTCAGCATTGTGTGGTGTGTAGAGCTGGCGGAGTGTCCACATTTCAGGAGACAATGCTCCAGGAGATGCGGAACAGCTGGTGGGACACAAGACAGGCAAAGCAGGGCTCTAACAGGTAGTTTGGTGAGATTTCATAAAGGAAATAAAAATTGAATTAAACAACTCCCCTCCAGAAAGCTGTTTTTAATACTGAGCACCCAGAGTCTTACTGAAAGTGCTGCAAAACACATATGATGTGCTCAGGCATGAGGATTTTTCCCCTGGTGTTTTATTTCCCCCATTCGTGGTGGATGTTTGTATCCATCTGACCTGGTAACCCTCACTCAGAGGTGCGAGTCCTGTGAGGACACCACATACCAGAATCGGGCCACCTCAAGGTGATAGTTTACCTGGCACTTCTTGAATCCTCAGTGCTTAGTTTAAGGTTTATAAATCTGTCAGGATTTTTCCCCAGGACGACTGAAATTGCTGCCAGAAGCTCGCAGGCACATCCTGGGGAGAGGGGAGACCCCATGCCCTGAGCAAACCCCCCGTGATCAGTGGCCACATCTTGCGTCCCTGAGGATGGTTGGGACTCCTGGGTGGGAGCATCCCCAAGCCAAGCTGAGGTGGGGAAAGGAGACTGAAACTGTTCCTAAGCTCAGATCAATTTTGGGAAGTGCTTGAACATGGAACATGGTACATTTTAAATCAAGCTTCTGAAATGTAAGAACTTTGAGCCGGGATTCCTCTGCGATGGTCAGGAGGGAAAAACACACACCCTGGCACCAAGACACCTCCTTCTATTTTTGGCTGAACAAAATGGTTCAGGTTGGGGCAAATAGCATTTAGGGACATGGAGAGACCTGGCTTCTCCTCTGCTTTGCCAAAAAACCCCTGTGTCACAATTTCTACTCCTACGGGAGCAAAATCAATTTCTCCGGTGGTGCCAGAAAAACCCCTGGAGCAGAACTCCCTTGGCAGCCAGGCACCCAGTGAAGGTGCCAGCACCATGCTCAGAGCACAACACGCAGCTTCAGAGCCATGTCCCAGTAGCAAAGCCTGAGATGGCTAGGCTAAAGCTTGTCCTGAACCCATTTTTTCCTTCCCCTTTCCTTTTTTTCCTCTTTCCCCCTTTTTTATTTACTCCCTTTCCCTTTTTTCCCCTTTCCCCTCTTTTCCTTCCCTTCCATTTTCACTTTCCTTTCCCTTTCCTTATTTTATCTTTTTATTTTTTTTTCTTTTTTTGCTAGAAGTGAAATCAGGTTGCTATAAATAAGATGTGCTACTGCAGCCCTGGGCAGATGTGAATGTTTCAATGAAGGCTGAGAGTTAGCCCCCAGTTTTGCAAAGTCTCAGTGCGGGAGAGAGCCCAACCCCTCTCTGGCTCAGGGGGAGAAGCAGGGCAGGGAACCTCAGGCTGTGGTTGGAACTGTTTGTTCCTGCAGGAAGAAAGAAGGTGAGTTTCAGGGAGCTCTGCCAGAAGCTCAGCCAAGGGCTTGTCTCCACAAGGGCTCGAAGGTGAGCCTGGCCTCCTAATGAACCCCAGCAGGCTTCTGGATCTGCCCCAGGCCCCTGCCACCAGCCTGGCTGCAGCAGGCAGGGAGCTGGGTGCCCATCCCTGGAGCAGTGCTGCTGCGGGATCTTGAGTGTGGTCACCGAGGAGAACCCAGGGGATACCCAAGTGGTATCCAAAGGGTGTCACAAAGGTGCAGTTTCTCCAGCTCTGGACTAGTTCACTCATTACCCCAAACGCCCTGTGTTTGGAGGCGACTGGGGTGCTGCTACCTGGGTGAAGAAGAGCAGAGCTTGAGGGGGATACCCAGGGCTCCAGGGTGTCAGCACTGGCACCAACATCCCTCCCCAAGACCAGTGCCAGCCCCGTGCCAGCTCTTCCAGCTCCCAGCTCAGGCAGGGGGCTGAGGGGATGGAGGGTTGCCTGCAGCTTGTTTTCCTTCCTGGCACAGCATGGGAGCTGCAGATCCCTCCTTCCCAATTAACCACCTGAGTCCCATCCATCCCCATGTGACAGCCTATGCTGCCAGTGTGAGAAACCCACCAGGTGAGATGCTTCATCCAAGCAAAATGCCCTGGCTGGAGCAAACTGAAGCTGCTCCTTCCCCTTCCCAGGCATCAGCTCCGTAGGCCAGTGAGGGAGGCCCCTGAGTGTGATGTGTGAGAAATCCAGGCAATGACAGAAACATGTAAATCTCTGGTATTATCAGCCCTCATCTGAATGTCTGTACAAGGTACACAACAAGTTGAAGGATTAAGTGCTGGAAGAGGTCTTGGAGCTGGGAAGGTGCTGCGGGCCGGCGTGACGCTCTGATTAAGACAGTGACAGAGTGCACAAAACCCGATTTGGTGGCGTGACAGGTCAGATGGATGAAGAATCAGTCTTTGTCTGCGCCAGTTCAGTTTTCTTTCAAAAAGCCTTTTAGATCAGCTGCAGGAATAACAAGGAGGTAAGTAGCCCATTGATTTAATACAAGCAACATGCAAAGTACATAATAATGAAAATCAAAATCCTTTCATCGCATCAGTAAGGGCAGCGAACAATGCGAATTAAAGCAAGCTGCATTTCCCTCAACTTTTACCTCCAAAAGTAGTGCGCATTATATGGCTAATTCTCCTTCGACCCATGACTAAATTGTGTCCTGAGCTTTACTTTTGTTTGACATCAAAAAGTAAATGATAGAAAATTGGATCCAACAATATGTTCTGATTATTCCTGCACTACGGAGTGTTCTCCTAATGTGACAAACTATGTTTATCCCACTAGGGAGAAAGGGGAGGGATCCCTTTGGATTTATCAGCATGTGCAGTGCCATTAAGTTAAATAGCCATGTTAGTATTTAACACTGTCAGCAATATTTTTATTTCTCTTTTTCATGATTATTAAGATTTTCGTTTGTAAAATCTTACCTAAATATAGTTTTGGTATTAGAGAAACAAAAGTTATTTTGGGAATGAATACTTCAGTAGCAAAAGCTACTCCATCCTTCAGGTCCTCCTCTTTCCACGTTACTATTTACCTCCCTGGCGTGCAGTTTCTCTGAGGTCTCAGAAATTACCCTCTTTGGCCATTCTGCATATTCAGGTCTATAAACTGCTGAACAGGAATTGTTACTGACTTCTTTCATAATTTGGCCAACACTTACTTGTGCAGTTGAAACATTACCCTGCAATTCCACATCATCATTTAAGCAGGTTTTTACACATTCAGCTTTAATTACTTTTCAGCATGGACAAGGACGCTGGACTCCTGACTGCCTTCTCCAGTTCACATCAAGCCACCTCAGGCAAAAGGAAAGCTGTGGACTGCCCAGTCCCAGAGGGATGACAGAACAAGTGTCTTGTCCAGCTATTCCTGCCTGGCAAAGCTCTGGGGCGTTCCTGTCAGCTGGGCCCCGTGGCAGGGACACCCACAGCACAACCAAAGCCAGCTGCTTAGGCTGTCAAAGCAGCACCTCCAGGTGCAGTCTGCTTTCCCTGGCTCCGGAGGACAGAGCCCTGCCCCAGTCCTTGTGTTGCTGCTCAGCTCTGAAGGAAGGTCCGCGTGTGTAACAGCACCATGGCACTGGTGGAACTGATGCTCCCATAGCTTCTCACCAGTTTCTGTATGGCTGTCATGAGGAGTACTTCCCAGAGTAGAGTCCCAGGCAGGTATCAGTAAGCAAATTCCTTTGGATCCAGGGAAAATATATCGAAAATAATGTTTAACAGGAGAATATTATCAGGAAGGTCACATAATGGCTGTTTATGCCATTATGTATGCATTATGTTTATGCCAGTATGAGGCATGGTGCAATTGCCTTAGAAGCCCACTGAAATACCCTGTGTAGGTTTCTGTACATCAAACTGGAGGCAGTGGTGCCTGGCAGAGACTTCCACATGGCTGGGGAAGCTGCAAGTATAAGAGAGTGACCCAAGGATGAGAAGAGAAGCATCTGTGTGGTCCTGCTGGAGCCTAGATCTCACTTCAGCCCCAGCTGGAGAGAGGTCTGTGATGGTCCTGAATTGCTGATACAGAAGAAAAGATGATATTTTGACAAATAAAAAATAGCAGCTGAAAGAGCCAATGGCAATTGTCACTGAATTCAGAATAGCAGCTGGGCAATGAAAGAACACAGAAAACACCACACAAAATATTTCTGGTGTTCAAAAATACTCGATAGGGTTCAGGTTGGACAGAGCCGTGGGTGACATGGATTAGTGGGAGGTGTCCCTGCCCATGGCATGGGGGTTGCAACTAGATGATCTTAAGGTCCTTTCCAGCCCTAACTATTCTATGATTCTGTGGTTGTACGAGAAGAACCGGTATCATATTCTAGTGCAATGTATTTAACCTCAAAGTCAGTAAACATTATGTAGTAATTTTACATTGCTTACCTGTTTCTACACTCTTAAGCAGAAAAACGTAACGATTAATGCTGAAGGACTTGTTGTCTGGCAGTGTTCACCTGCCTATAAAATGCGAAAATGTAGAGAGAAAACGTTGTCAATGAGTACTTGTGCAAAATGCTCTTTGACATCTTACTGAAGGGAACTCTTCTGCTTCCTTTTAAACTTAATATTTTCCTTAAAATATAGAGTTCTTTTGAATTGACTTGCACATGAAAACCTCAAGACCAAAAGAGCTGAGTTTGACCTGACAATAAATATCATGACAAATTAGCTGTTTTCCTAAAACCTTTTTAAAGAAACCTGAAACCTGTAACCATGTGAATTTCTATAGGGTTGCAAACAGAAATCGAGTCTAGATGTGCAGCATCTCCTAGGTCTGTGCGGTATGTGATAGGAATGGAGGGTGCTGGTCTCCTTGGTCTGTGGGATGTGTTACAGGGACGGAGGGTGCCCCGCAGGAGCGCTGCCCGGCACAGACGGACCGCTGGTGCCCTGGCCCGGCAGAGCCGCCACTCGCAGTTCCCGGGACGTGCTGCCCTTACGGGCGCGTCCCCTCGGACGGGCCGGCGCCGTTCTGCAGGGCCGCGGGCAGTGGAACCAGGGTCGAAGGGAGCAACATTCCCCGAAGCCGTGAAATCGCTTCCGCTCCGCGTGAAACCCGCACGGAGCCGAGGGAAAGGGCAACGCGAGGGCCACATCCATGGGCGCCGTGCCTCGGCGTACCGCCGGCCCGGGCAGCCGAGGGCGGTGGAGCGCAGCTGTCGCTGAGACACACCGCGCTCCGGCGGCTGAGCCCGGGGCGGGGAGGAAGGGGGGGCCGTGGGCCGGGAGGGCCCCGCCGCTCTGCCGAAAGAGGGCAATGTTGCCGTGCAGAACCGGGCAGCGGCCGCGCCGACTCCCCGCGCTTTGGTGGCGGCCGCCCCGGCCCCGGCCACGGCCCCGGGTCGGTCCCTCGGACGCAGCGCCCTAGCCGTCGGATTTGGTCCGAGCCAGCACCCGTGGCGTGCCGCAGCGTCCCGGTGCGGGATATACCCCGCGGGAGCCCCGGCCCCGGAGGGAACAGGGATGAGCTGAGGGGGCGGGGGCACCGCTGGCTGCGTCCCAGGTACGCGGCCCTGCGAACAGCCGTGTGCTCCGTGCTGTGCTGTCGGACTGCTGCCCTGCAGCCCTGAGGCAGCCTCCGTGGGAAACACCCCGATTTCTGTGAATGATAAACACAGTTTTTACTTCTCTAAGTAACGAGAGGCTCCTTTGGCAGTGCCCGGAGGCAGAACGGGTGGTGCGGGCTGAATGAGGGCTCGTCTAGGGGTTACCTTCTTAGGAAGGCACCCGGGCCTCTGTCCGTCTCCTGTCCCCAGATGTTGCTGTTCACGAAAGGCTTAAGGAGAGCACACTAGCCCACGAACATCAATAAAAGCCGTAGGGGGGGAGCTGCAGCTGCTGAGGGTAGTTCCAGGAAAAGCCTTATTGAACATTGACTTAGTTTACCGGGAGCTCTGCTTTTCATTTCTGGAGTCAAAGCTCTCCCACCAGCCATCTCATTTCTGCTGCCTCCCCGACATCTGTCAGTAGCTGTACCAGAAACAGTCTGTTATTAAAAGAATAATAACTGTATGGCAGGTTTCTGAATCCAAGATTGTATTTTATTTCTCAAATATTCATTAAAAATATAGATTGTATTTTATTGAAAGTGGCCTTTAATGAATAGTATTCTTGTTTGCGTACAAGAAGTAGCTTCCAGTGCAATTCTCTGACAGTAATTGTGGTCTGAATAGAGACTGCACAATAACTGAGTGCAGTTAATGGCTATCCTGTGGATTGAGTGCTCCACTTTTGTCATTATCAGGCTACTTTTTAAAATGCAGAAATTAGTTAGGCCAGCAAAGAGTTAATTATGTTCCTGTGACAGGAAACCCTCAAAGCACATTAATTGTGAAGAATTCTTTGTCTTTAATGCAAAGCAGAAATTCGAAGGACCTTGGCAGATGATATCATAGAAGTAGTTACTCAGAGCATCATTGAAAAGAAAGGGAAAAATAAAAGGAATGAATGCTTGGGGGAACCCTCCTGATAAGTAAACTCCTATCACTGCAGTGAGCTGGAATAGTTTTGGAGGCATGTACTCATTTCTGGATTGCTGAAGGAAAAAATAGGCATCTAGATATAGTCTTTTTGACTCTGCTCATTTTCCAGCCTCACTTTTTCCTGGCATTTTTTCACACTTTCTAGCTTTCAGGCCTTGGCAAAATCAAGCTAAAAGAAAAACTTCCAAACTTCCAGAACAGGATGCCAAGGCTGTGCCTGCAGTGAGATGCAGAGCAGTGCAGAACACTGAGTGTGCAGACTCCTGGCCCCAGCCTGAAGAAGTGCCAGCCCTTGGGCTGAGCTCTCAGCAAGTGTCCCACACACCCACCTAGCCACCTCCTGGCGCGCAGCAGCCGCACATGTGAACCAGCCTGGGAGGATGCTGATGGTTTGTGAGCAGCATCACCTCTGTGCAGCACGGGCAGCTGCCAGCAGCTTGGCAGGGGCTCGGACACCTCTCACCCCTCTGGTATCTGATGGCAAAAATACCACATCACCTTGCTGGGGAAGGGAATCTGGGAGAAAAACCGCAAAGAAGCTGCCTGAATTGGCTTCACACCAAGAACAAATCAAGTCATTGTGTCCTGTGTGTTGGCGTTGCCACAAGACCTGGGAGTAATTGTTGATTACTGGGCTGAGGAAGCGCAAAAACTATCAGCACAATCAGAGATGGTGTAATTAACTGCAGTATGTAAAATATAAATTAAATAACACCTCTCTAATGATCAAACGCCACGCTGAGCTGGTTGGGTTAATATGGCAGGTCACGTAGCTCCTTGCACAGGGAGCACTGACTGCTGCTATGGCTCAGACAGTGGCTGGGCATCCAGCAGCCCGTGGCCTGGCATCAGCATGGGCTCTGGAAGTTCTGGGGCATAAGGGCAAAGGAGGGCAACACCCACAACTGCTGTGGTGGGGAGAGGTGGGGTCTGGTTTGGGCATCTGGTCAGCTTGATACTGGGGAGCTGGGAAAGAAGCTGGGCCACTTACCTGCCTGCTGCAAACACTCTTCCCCAGCTATTTGACAGCTAGGCTGGGTCTTTAGTTGTGGACTAAAAGGCTTTATCACAGCCTGTTCTTCAATTTTAAATGCTGTACTAATGCCTTTATTGGAAGAACTGGGCCGTGGAACACCATGGTTACAGAACCATTCAAAACCTGGAAGTTAAACTGCAAAGGTCCTTGTTACACAAACTTAAGGTGGTGATGGCAAGGATCTGGTTATAGACATGGTGTTTTCATTAATGAAGCAGTGAGCTGCAGCAGCACCCAGAAATTCAGTCCTGCCTATTTTAAAATTAAACAAGATCAAATAAACAAAAAGCCTGAACCAGTCCTACAAAATAAATCAACCCTAAAAGCAGTTTGGAAAAACACAAAACAAGAGGAATAGACAATAAAAGCATATCAGGCAGCTTCCATTAAAAATCCCCAAGAACTGGATGCAGAGAAGGGGAGTTGCTGTGCGCTGTAGGCTGTTGTGAGAAGCGCAGTTGTTGACAGCAAGAGCGCAGCGCAGCTGATGTGAACATGGGACCCTGGGGAGTAAGAGGACAGAGAAGGGGACATGGTGGGGCACACAGAGCCTGAGCCCCTGTGGCACCCATCCTGCCTGAGCACCAAGGCACAGCAGAGCCTTGGGCAGCTATGCTGCAGGGTGTCGGGCAACTGGTGTGCCAGGCTGCAGAGCACAGAGACAGGCCAGCAGACACTGCCGCTTTCTTTCCAACAAATACAATTTCCTCAATGGCAGCAGAAGTTTGGAGGATTTTACCCCTTTCACTCATTACTTTCTTAGCTTTGACCCTCTACTATGAATGTCAGTAGCACTTTGACCCTTGCGGGTTAAGAAAGTACCGGAGATTGGGGTTGAATTCTCAACTGCCTGAAAACTGAGTGAGGGTCTGATCAATATAGTCCATTCTTCATTGTCAATAGCATTTATGGAATGATAAGGGAGCTGAAAAGTTGGGTAATAGTTTAAGACAATATTAGATTGTTACTTTCAATTATATGTTAACAGCACTTCTCATTGTAACAGCTCGTAGCCAGATTTCATTCCACACTGGTTTTTTTTCAGTTGCTGCGTCTTATAACATCTTATTTGTTAATTCAGCATAACAGTTTAACTAAGAATCAGGTAAGTAATGCATCTTGACAAATAGCCCAGGCTTTTCCCATTGCAAATCGTGGCCATTGCAAGTTATGAATAAATCTTCTCCCATTCAAAGCAGGAAAGTTGGTAGTAAATGCACTTATAAATACAAGCTCTGTAGAAAAAAACAGATTGAGCATGACTATACTTGGGGTTTACAGGGAAAAAACAGGCTTCAATGAATATTTTGCTACTTTCTTTTTTCTTTCATTTGGATTTAATTTGTCAGTTTTGATGCAAAGTATTAGTGCTGGAATCCAATACAGTCAAGTTACTGCTATGTACATTTCTAACAGGATTAGCTTCCCTAAAAGAAATACATTACCCTTAAGAGCCAGGCAAAACTCTGGATGCTGCCAGGAGCGGCTGCTGCCGTCTCACTGCCCTGGCACATCTTTATAGGCAGTGGTAGCACTGGCGTGTTATTTGCTTATGCTGACAACTGATGTTGTCTCTGGGCTTTCATCAGGACGGGAAGGACAGGAAATTTCAACTGTCATTCCTATTCTCTGTTAGAAGATAAAACACTGTTCCAGAGGAGAATACCGATCATCTTAACGTGTCAGCTTTTGGGCTTCTTTGAAGGTAAATTTATGCACTACCAATTGATCTCTGATGTTATTGAACTTGACAGTGAGTCAAAGAGATGTTGTGAAAGTTCAATGTGGATAGTGTCTGTATGTTAGAATGTGCGGACATACATAAACACATGAGAATTTGATAAAACCTGTGGCTATCATTCACTCAAGTCCAATTCCTGAACCACTGAGACAAAGCTAGGAGTGTGTTGCGGCGTGGGATCTCTAGTCTTGCTGGCATACAGCCTTTTTCAGCAAAGCCATGATATGCATAATTAATTCTAAATGTTTAAGCCCCGTTCAGGTCTGTATAGAACCCAAAATTCAGCTCAGCTTCATAGAAGGCTTCACAGACACTTTTGCACCATCGTTCATGAAACAAATATTGCTTGTGTTGTCTGATGCCCCTGGACATTTTTCAAGCTGACCTGCTGTAACCTGTGGCTCCAATTGGAAACCATGAGGCTCTGGAGTTAGGAGTTTGCAATGGCTAACGAGCTGTGGAAAATTACTTGATTTTTTGAGTGAATTAGATGCGCCCCACAAGCATTTGGTGCGGAGCTAATGCAGCGCATCCTCCATCTCTGGACAGAGACTGCTTGGTCTGTGTGGGCAGCAGGGACCCAAAGCAGATGTCCAAGGCTTGGGGTGAAGCTGCCAGATGCAGGAGATGAGCAAGCAGGAACCGTGTGATTTTCATGGTCTGTAAGCTGACAATAAGAAGAAACACTTGCCCAGGATTGCCAAACCATGGCAGACCTGCCAGCACCACTGGCTGTATGGGGTGCTTCCCTGCGTGGGAGGTGCGTTGTTTAGGGATCTAAATAATTCAGGCGGAAACTCTCCAAAGGTTATGAAAATGTATGCTTCATGCCAGCTGAAACCTTAGCTCTCCCCATTTTCAGAGCTGAAGGGGGATAAATGGTTTGAAGATGTTACCTGAGTTTGTTTCTAACCATCTCTCTTCACTAGAGGAGCCTCCAGTGGTCCCTTTTATCTACATCAGATGCTGCTCTGTCTGGTGAATGAAAGGGAGGGAGGTCTCATCACAGATTACACTAGTAATTCTTTTCCAGAACTAATTAACTTAAAAGATACTGTACTGATTGCAGAAAAGGTGTTAACAGGAGTTTAAGAAGTTGAAAAACAAAATTAATCTGCATTTGAGAAAGGCTCTCTCTTTAGTCTCAGATTTGTGATGTACAAAATACTCTAAACAGAGCATATTAAAGTAAATTATTAATTTCATTTTTTTTATGTTTGAAAAGCTGCTGTACCTGGAAGAGGAGTGAGAAGGAACATCAATAACTTCTGTTCCTGCTTCCACTTGCCACTTTGTTCTTTTCTGATAACATGAGATAGAGCTTGCACACCTCCAGAGTGAGGGGCAACATTTGGTGTTAATTCTCTCTCCCCACCATCCCAAGAGTCCAAGCTGCCAGGCTTCTCAACAAGGCAACAGCCCCTGGGGACAAATCCCAAGGCTTGCCATTGAGAAGCCCCTCCATTTCCAGAGGAGAGGCAGAGGGATGGAGACAAAGTCCATCCCCACGTGGTCCCCCCTTGCTCACATATGGTGCAGTACTGCACCTGGGGCTGCAGCTGTGATGTACAATCGTGGAACCATAGAATGGTTTGGGTTGGAACGGGCCTTAAATATCATACAGTTCCAACCCCCGTGCCATGGGCAGGAACACCTTCCACTAGACCAGGTTGCTCAAAGGCCCGTCCAACCTGGCCTTGAGCACTGCCAGCAATGGGGCAGCCACAGCTTCTCTGGGCAACCTGTGCCAGTGCCTTATCACTCTCACAGGGAAGAACTTCCTAGTTTCTAATCTAAATCTACCCTCTGTCAGATATCTTTTCCCAGCTAACAGCTTGATAGTTTGAAATAAACCGTGCCAGTCTTTGAATATTATTTTCACGTAAATTCCTTGCAAATCGTAAAATGAAACTTTTAAATCTGATTCCTTTAAATTTGGTAGCACCCTATATTTTAAGCTGTTTTGGACATTGATGATAATATTTCTCTCTTTCATCCTATTTTCCCGCACTGTCCCCATTCTCCTTTTCTATCTATCCTGCTTTACCCTCTGACTGCAGTAATGTCTCTGAAGCTTTGCATTTACACCCACATAGTCCTACGTCACTCTGATTTACACACAGGGTGGAAGACAACTGAATCCTTTGAGCCCCAGGCAGGCAGTTTCTGCCGGGAAGTGCCAGCAGCCCTGGGTGGGCTTCAGGACTTTGGTGATTGGAGAAGGGCAGAAGGATCCGGACAGGGGTTCCCCAGCCCAAGGGTTATGCAGGGGGCCTGGTCCTGTTTTTCTCCTCTGTGTCCCCTTGTGCCAGCCACGGCTTCTAACGAGTTTTCTTGATGGAGGAGGAAGATGGATTATATTTTAATATCTAGAGACTAAAATTAGTTTTTATTTTAGCAAGTTAGCACTTCTTAGCAGCTGATTTACTTTTGAAGCTGCAAACTCCTTACGCTCGCAATTAATCACACGCTGATAGTTTTCTTTCAGAACCGTGCAGTTGGGCTGTCTGTATCATAATAGGGGCAACTGCAAGTTGTGGGGCCAGGAATTACAGCCAGTGTTCAGCTCTGTCATAATGCAGTTCCTCATCTGCTCGTTGTTCTTAATGCAACAAAAGAGTGTGCCTTCTCATTTATTAATGGAAATAAGTGTATTAAGGGTTTATTTAGGAAAACTGTGAAAAGGTTGTCTATTCAGAAGCAAATTGCTTGCCATGTCATGTGTGGGACAGAGGTGTTTAGGATATCAATATGGTGGGAAGCACGGAGTGGCAGAGAGCAGGCTCTGGCCACTGGTACGCAGAGTCCGTCCCTTGGCCCAGGCTTGGCCTACGTCCCTGGGCATATCTGGGCACATCTGCTCTTTCTTCTACAAGCTCCTAATGAGATATTAAGGTGGCAAAGATGGGTGTGCATAAACATGAGTTTGTTTAAACATTGTGGACCATATACTTATGAGGAACTGTTTACTAATAAATCAAAAGTAAATTATTGTTTTCTGCTGACATTAAGTAACCTCTGCCAAAAAATTAACCTGTAAACTGTTTGACATCATGGAGTAATATATCAAAACGCTGCCAGCATACCGATCTCTCACTACGCTGCTGCAACAAATCAATTAGGCTACCAATTCTGTTCATTAGAATTCATTTAAATCTCAATTAAAAAGTTAATTAAAAGTAAGAGTGAGAAGGAAATCATGTCTAACATTCTTATTAAACTCAAATCACCAAATTAATTTTAAATCCAAATCAACAATCAGAAGTGGAGATGTAACGAAAAAGAAGAAAAACCAGTACAGTCTGGTCTCCTGTGGGAAGAGGGAAGGAGGTTGCGCTTTAGTACTCCCAAAGAGAATGATTTGCTGGACCATAACGCTGAGCAGAGCCTTGTGCCATGCAGTTCCATCCTATTTTATTTTAAAATATAGGATATCTGATTTCTCAGATGAATTTGTCTTTGTCAGACCGAGCCTTCAGCAACCCTGTGAGTTCAAAGAAACCCTGCCCCCACTCTTTTCTTAACTCGCTCCAAACTTCATAGGTTGTTTTTTTCCTTCACTCCTGTGTTACTAAAGACTTTCCTGAAAAAAGAAACCGGGCCGCCTTCTAGGGGGCTTTTAATTGCACTTGCTGCGGGCAGCTCTGCTGGCTACCTGCCTGTCCTGAGGGGTGCAGGTCAAGGAGGGGGCTTCTCCAGCCCTGCTGCACCGAGGATCTCTCACCAGCTCTGGTGGCGGGGGCAGAGGGACATGGGTCCAAATGCGTCCCACTCTAGCTGAGATTCGATGATGACCTGTGACTTTTTAGAGATCATTTTTAATTAGGGTGCAGAGCTTTCCTCAGCTGGAAGCCACGTAGTTATTTCTTTGTTTTCTTAAGGTCCAAAAATAGAGCCCCTCCAGTTGTGAGCATCCTCCTGACAAGCTACAAAAGCCTCAGATTAATTTCATATGCAGTTCTTGGCACCGAGGTCTGGGTGGATGTGGGCAGGGTCCACCCAGCCTTTCAGTCTCATTAATCATTTGGCTTTCCCTGGCTGCTTGCAGCATCTTCTGGAGGAACCCTTCTCTTTATTCATTCAGACAACCCTTTGGATTAAACAGAGCCAGCTAAATGTCAAACCAAATCTGAGTCTTGATGCAGATAATCATTTCAATAATATTTCTCCATTTGTGCCCAAACACCAAGGGAATAAAGCTTTTCTGCTGTCAGGTAGTGTAAGACTGCAGTTGGTGTAAATGCTTGACATTGAGCCAGATGGCTTAGCCGTGCCGCAAACATATGTTCAACAAGCAGGCTTGCACACATTGGAATTTTATTATTTTGAACTGGTGAGGCATGCATATTTATTTACTTGACCCCCCTTTGGTGTCACTTTGGTATTAAAACAATCGGTTATGGAGTGTCTCCGAGCAGCGGAGCAGCCCTGGTCTATCACCTCCATGTCAGGCTCCCACCAGTGCCCAGCACTGGCCAGATGCACGCCGCTGGGGGAAGGCTCCTAAATACCCCCCAGCATGGAGGAGTTTGCCTTCCTGGACAAATGTTTGCTCTGCAATACGCCAGTAATTTTCCCAGTTTTTAAAACCCGGGATCTCTCGACAGGTAATATATTATGTTCTGTCAAGTGCATCCCAAACATCTTGCTGAGATCACCAAATTAGAAAAAAATATCAGTGCAAAGGGGAAAAATATGAACAAGATAAAAAATTAAAGTCTTTGGATGGGAGCAGTGGCAGTCAGAGCTGAACATAAGCACTTTTTTTTTTTCCAGGCTGATATTAAATAGCTGGACATAAATATAAGTAATTTCACAAAACAGCACCAGAAGGATCTAGGACCCGATCCAGAACTCATTAAAGGCTGTAGGATGCTTTCTTCTGCCTTACACATGCTCTGGGTTGGGCTCATGTTATGTTTTTGGGTCCCAGTCCTGGAGCTGGGCAGAGTGGTGTAGTGCTTTATGACCAGAGTGCCCTAATGCAATAGCAGGTGCGTTTATTCCTTTTGTAGAAAAGCACCAGTATACAAATTATGTAGCCTCAAATAACTGTCAAACCAGTATACAAAATCAAAACATTTTAGGACATTGCCTTTGTGTCATTAGCCATGTTGTAGCCTGGGTGGGCTCACCCAGCTCTTGCCGCATCTCATTCCCATCCCCACTGGGAGCCTCGCTTGCTCCTGCCAGAGGGTGATGGGGCTTGCTTGCCCTTGTGCAGCACTTAACAGTGTTAACAAGCCTCACCACAGTCCTTGGGCAGGTTGGGAGGGCTCAGGGACACTTGGCAAAGGTTGAACAAACCCTTGCTGAAGATAGTGAGTAACTTCCCGCTAATCCAAGGGGCTCTGTATCCCACCTTGACAGGGGCGAGGCCCATGGGTAGCAGTGCCTGTCTGCTGCCTCTAATGGTCTGCATTTAAAAATGCTGCATGTTATCAATATTCAAGACCATTTTTGTATCACAAATACTACACCATTGTTAAAGTAATTCTAGCCCATGTGGGAATGTGAACAGTTCATCTATTGCAAAAAGCAGCAGGCACGATCACCAAAGCCCTGCTGGGTGGGGCTGCAGAGAGATGTCCTCACACAACAGTGATCCCAAAATGCAAGACCAGTTAATTAGCATTTGGGAATATGTTGTGACTCCCACAGAAAGCTGCAAAACTTACTCCAGTAGCAGAGTCAAGGGCAGGGATTGCTGGCCATATGGGCAATGGGGTGTGCTGGCATCCTTACCTCTGTGCCTGGGAAGCATGAGCTGCCCTCACCCTATCTCCCACACCAGTGCTGCCACAGCCCCATGTGGCCTGTCCTCCCCAGGGAAGCTGGTCCTTGCACACCACTGATGCGTTCACTTTGGTGATGACTACTGCCTAGCACCATCTTCAGCTCTAGAAAGACAGACATAACGTAAATTAAACTATTATCCTGCCTTTGCCATTGGGCATTCAGAAAGAATCAGAGAAAGAACCTCACCGTGACTGCAATTGGAGTAGGTCAAGTGCAAGAGCAGATGTGATAACGGGTGCAGCCTGTGCTCTTTCGCAAGGGCCGCTGCTACTGCTGCTCTCCAGCTTTCCACAGCCGCAGTCATTGTTGTCTGGGGTTGGGTTTACGCTATTTCAGCTTCAGAGGCAGAGACCATCAATTATTTTTGTCCATAAAGTGCCATGCACATCTGGGATGCTCTTTAAATAGTAATAATAATAATGTTGTAGCTCCTGACAAAGCTTTTGCCCGTTCTACAGTCCTCAAGCGTACTGCAGCAAATTGCTAAGCAACACTGATTTCCCCACTTGTTTGCAATTGTGTGGTGCATTACGGGGGCTCCTGGCCGCCTCTCACCCCAAGGGGCAGTGCTGCTGGCTGCAGCTCGGTGCCTGAGGGTGTGCGTTTGCTGGAGGTGGTCACCTGAAGAATACATGGGTCTTGGTGCACTGGGATTGAGTGGCTGCTGCTTCAGGATCTACAAAACACCCAGTGACGCAATAATAGTGGTCAGGGACCCAAACACCAAATTGAGAGCTGGGTCCCAGCTTTGTGATGTTTGCTTAAAAGCAGTGATGCTTTTAAAGCAGTCGTCTCTCTGTTTCCCCTCTGTGCCTTCAGGTTTCATGCCTTCCTCTTTTTCACTGCCACTGTACATCTACTTAATTTATTTATTTATTTTCAAGAAGGATGGAAAAGGATGCCGTGGCTCTTGTGGTAAAACGTGAAGGCTGGCAATGCCCCTGCACCCACCATGGCATGTTGGCTTCTCCGTGCCTTGGGCAGCACGATGATATATTGTCTGCATCTACAGGAGCGAATGGTGTGATCCTGAATTACACTAGCTGGATTATATATTTGTTGCATATGAAATAGGATTATCCTTAATATGAGATAAAATCCTTCTCTTCCGAATTTCTAAATCTTCAGAGGGACTAAAGGGCACATACAAATGGGTACAGTAAATGAGATATGCCATGCCGCAATAGTGGAGACAGATGTGTCATGTTTAGATGCGGTTCTGATTCCAGAAGTCCTCATTTCGAGCTAATCAGTGCTGCTAAACAGTCATTTTGATTTATATCTGTTGATAAATCATTCTTCCTTAGCACTGTCTGGCTGGGATTCAGTTGGGAGGAGAGGGTGCTTCCTTGGTGCTCTGAAACTGGGTCTAGCAGCTTCTGCAGGCGCCCTCAGGCATCGGACTAGCTTACCTGCAAATATCATGTACATTCAGTGGTAAAAGAAGGAGCTTCATCAGCATTTTAGTGCTGCTGCTATTACCAGGGTTTGTTTTGTTTTTTTTTTTTTTACCTCGCAGTCAGTGCTCTCTGGGTGCAAAGCCATAATGTTTGGGGCAGACTGAAACTGCTGGCAGCCGAGCCAGTGTATGGGCACCACCAGCCAGCGGTGCCAGGTGTGGGTCCTAGGGCATTGCACCCATGGGCTGACCCAGCCATGGCTCCCGAGCTGCCATGGGGGTGTGTGGCCATGGTACCTTCAATTACCTCAGACCAACTATGCAAAAATCACAAGAAAATTTATGGAGGGAGAGATTGCTCATGAATTTTCCCATATATTTTTTACTAGGGCTTTAATTACATTCTTCCACCGAACAAACCCACCCACCCCTATTTGCATAGCGCTAGCCGATGATGGCAAAATTTAAAATAAAAGGCCCTAGCCACCCTGCTACGTTACCAGGGATTCTGTTGAATGTGTGAGAACAAAGTACCGATTCTCATCCCTATATCTTCAAGTGAACAGTTTCCAGGTCTACTAAAACCCAACAGCCATTTGACCAAGAATTTGTGTTGCATTAAAGCCTAAATATATTTCTTTTCCATTTCCCTGAATTCCCATCCTTTCAGTGGAAATCTAGTGGGTGTTTGTCTTTGATATTTATACACTGTCACTATGAAGTATCTGAGCATAACTTTGGAAAAACAGCTCTGTCATGGAACTCGTCTGCAATTACAAATGCAGCTCTTGAAGAGACTCTTCAGACTCCTTGAGAAAAGAGAATCCTTGGCTGAAAAGTGCATTTATGAAACTATAGCAGTTATAGAATCATAGAGTCAACTAGGTTGGAGAAGACCTTTAAGATCATCAAGTCCCAGGCTGCCAAGTCAGTAAAGGGATACTAAATTTGCTGGATGCCATGGTGCTCCATGTGAGCTGGCTGACCAGAGCCAGGAGGAGGGTAATGCGCTCTCATCAGACCCTGAAAGGGCCCCAGCACACCACTGCTGGCTGCAGCCCAGATGTGGTGTGTGCAAGCTACATGCAAATTTTATAGTGAATTCTATACATGAACCTATATAGGTTCATACTATATTTTCGTACTATAGGTTCATATTGCTGCATGGTAAGTGCTGTAGAAGAGGGAAAAGAGAGCGTTGAACTGCAGGGAGGTGCAGTGCTGGGCTGCCAGGAGAATGGAGGAGTGACTCACCTCCTCAACAAAATCCTGCTAGAAAATACAGAGTAAATTGTACCTGCCAGTGCTTTTCCTTCAAAAAAAAATTAAATGGAACTGGAGATGACTTAGGATATAGATCTCTATCCTCTCAGTCATTTTTGTGCTATTTTTTCATAAACTTGGCTGCTTCTCGTTTGCCCTCTAATAATTCTCTGAAGGCTCATTTCCCCTGTATAACTCTGTGCAAACACAAAGTTGAGAAAAGGGTATTTAGACTCGTCCTTCAGGAATGCTGTTTTTGAGAAAACGCTTGTTTACCTATATCAGTAATTTTGAAAAATATGATGTGCATTTGAAGATCAAAAATAATCATGTGTGAAAACTCCAGCATTTCGATCAGGTTGGAACTCCTGCAGAATTGCATTTCCACCACTGCTCTATACGGGTTTGCTTTATATCCTGAAAACAATGAAGAGTCAAGTGATCTTCCAGCTCTAACAATAGGAGTATTAATACTGAACACCTCTGATGGCTGATGGCATGGGTCCTTTATGACATTATTCTTCATGAGTGAGGAGGGATCTGATAATTCATGTTATTAGGTCTTCCCTCATGAGTAAAGATAAATGTCATCAAAGGTAGGAGCCATTATGTATTCTATACAACGCAAGTTACCTTGCTACAATTTTCCTCTGTATTTTCTTATTTTTTTATGTATGCAGGGATGAACATATTTGTAAAAGCTCATAAAAATTATTTTAAAATCTATTTTTAAGGCTACAAAAGAGGAAGTCATTGATGACATGCTTGGCATGCATCGCATTCTCTTGTCTGCTTTCCCAGTTTGCAGAAATGGACAGCCTTGAGGAGAAAATCACAGCTCTGGTTCCTGAGTACCAGAAACACATCAAGTTGGGTGTAAGTGGGCAGCTGGTAGTGAGGCAGGAGGTGACACCCGCAGTGTCACAGCCAGTGGCCTGGCCATGCAGAGCTGTGGAAGGGTCTCACAGTCAGAAACCTACAAAGGCCAAGGAGATCTTCAAAAGCGATCCTTTGAAAAACCTTAGGAAGCTCTTCCTGAAGGACTGATTTGTGCAGTCTGATTCCAAATATAAGACAACCCTGAGGTGGGCTCACCAGGGCCACTTCCGTGTTACTACATCAATGTACATGTGTTTTTTTGTAAAAAATAACTTATTCCATGACATAACACTGAGGAAACTGTTGGGGCACCATGGACATTGGTAATGTTGGGGTCTTACAGACCATTGTGGGGTATGTGTGCCAGCTGCTCATCAAGTCTGACTGTGAACCTGTTAGCACAGCACTGCATGACACCAAATGGTATGGCACGGCACAGCATGGCACAGCACAACATGGCCCAGCATGGCCCAGCACAGCATAGCATGGTACAGCGTTGCACGGCACAGCATGGCACCACTTTTAAAACAGAACAGCAAAACAGCCAAAAGAACATGATGTGTTGTTTTAATAAATAGAAGGAAAATGAGGGCACTGTGTTAGTGATTCCAAAGGCAAGATGCCCAAACCATGGGGGTGTGCTCGCGTGGACCTCATCTGTGTTGGCTCTTCATCTGTAGAGCATTTGCTCTGCATTATTTGTCCACACTGAGGCACAGGTCTGCTGGCACCACCAGTGTGGTGGGTGGGAGCTCCAGGGCTCCCCAGAGTCTGCCCGGCTGCTGTTGCCAAGGTGCAGGTATGTCAGTGAAGCACTAGTGAAGGTATTTGCAGTTTGTATGCCACACTCAGGGCAGTGGGACAGGACATCAGGAGCAGATGTCCATCCCAGTCAGAGCTCCCAGCTGTGCCACTGCTGCTGTTTTACCTTTCTGTGGCTTTTCAGCCCCTGGGAGCCTGGGATTGCTCCCACACCCTGTTCCTTGGCAGCACCGCACCAGGACCCCGTGCACATTATTTCTATGGGCTTGAGGACGACCTACAGCATCATGGAGGTGGGACAATGCCTAAATCCCTGCACCAGAGGCTGGCCTTAGGCAATTCATCAGGCAAGGCAGGAGAGGCTCCGTGCCCACGCCTTCAGCAAACAGGAATATGCACGCACACACAAGAGCAATTACTTTGTGCGAATGTGACAAGGGAAAATGGAATGTAAAATCTGTTGTAAACAGCCAATAAATCTTGCTTTCTCTGCTCAGTTGAGGAGGAAGCCAGGTGTTTGTAAGTCCCTGTGTAGGTGGCAGGAGCATAGCTAGGCACGTGGTGAAAGAGAACGAAGAGGGGACTGGAGGTGTCTGTGCCCTAAGTGCACTCACATGCATCGCCCTCCCCTCAGGTTGTCAGCCTTGGAGAGCCTGTCACTCCTATACCCCTGTGAGCTCAGGCAGAGCAAGAAACCTCTGGAGATGCACTTGTACCAGCCTGTGGCTCTCTGCCAATGTGAACGATGACCAGGTGGCTCTGCAGAAACCCAGCATGTTCTCCAAAGCCCCTGCGTGGCGACTGAAGGGAGATGAGGAGGATGTGCATGGGGGCAGCGGTGGTACTCTAGTGCCGGTGTGTGCCCACCTTTGTATCAGGGGTCCTGGGTTTCCCCAGCGACATGCCCTGCAGCCAGGAGCAGATATGATGTGTGTCCACTCCTCGTCTATGGCTGCCCTGGGCACAGCCACTACAAACCATCACATGCCTATGGACCATCCTGGCTCTATTATTGCATTTCCTCCACTGGCATTTTTCCTTAAAGCCCGAGCAATGCAAGCAAGCACTCCATCCCATGCAAGCTGCCTTTGTCCCTTGGGGCTATGGAGGCCACCTCTGGACCCCATTGTCACCTTTCCTGTGCCCCATGGCCCGCCAGGTTGCTGCGCTGTGCCCTCCAACAGGCATCAATGCTTGGAGAGAGTGCTGCCCTCCCAGGAGCTGCATTCAGGGGTCCCATAGGCAGAATGTCCCCCCTGCCACCGCCCGGAATGCCTGTCCTTGGGCAAGGGTGGAAGCAGGGACAGGGCCGGCTGGAATGGTATCTGGTGCTGGGGAGGAAAGTTTGTAAAGAAAGTACTGAACACAGACTTCCCAGGGTATCAGAAGGAAAATTTATGCATCGCCTTTGAGTTCAACTTCTCCATTAAAGCTTTTTCCCTATAATCTAGGGAGTTCTTATCTTGGTGACTTATGATGTTATGGAGGGGCTCATGCATGGAAAATGTCAATAGAAATAGTAACTCTAGAAGGGAAGGGCCTCCTAATTAGTCCCCATTTAGATTTTATGATGGCTTTGAGATCTGCTCATCCTGACAGTGCGCACTCTGGTTACATATTGTTCTAGCCTGAGGGAACCATAGGAAAATCCAGATTTATTGTACCTATCATACCAGCATATTTCATTTGCCATTATGAGCAGCCATCTCACAATGATGCAGGAGTATTTATTACAGATTAAATTGTAGGACCTGGATGGTTTAGTGAGGTTCTTGAGGTATCATTTATGTCATTAACTGGCTCATTATCAGATCTGCAAATCTCAATTCCTTTTTTGTGCATTCTGTTTAAGAGCAGGGACCTGGGCTGGGGCTCTGGCAGGCTGTGGGTCCCAGAGTGTGCATGCATGCCTGAACATGTGTGCGGGTGTGTGCACATGTGTGTGTGTACATGTGTGAGTGTGTGTGCATGGTGCCAGGGCATGGAGGAAGCAAATCCTTAGGGAGGATGCTCTCTGGGAGCTGGGCTCGGGTGGCTCTGGCTCCCTGGGGACCATCAGTGATGGTGCTTAATAACCAGCTATGCACGTCTGTAAAACCAGGGCAAATACCTGCCCGCAACAAGGGAGGTATTTCATCCCGTCCTCTCATGTATGCTTCTGCACCGATTCCTCTCCATCAAACTGCAACTTTGAAAGGAAAAGCTGAGAAAGGCGATGGTAGGAGAGGAGGTAATTTAACTCTAATTATTGAACAAGTTTATTCCAGGCGTAAGCTTATTACCAGTGGCAAAAGAATACGTTGGATTCCCCCCCCCCCCCTCTCTCTTTTATGCTTTATCTCTACTTGGAGAATTATTTGAAGAGGTTTAATCCAGCCTTGATTGTTGCTGCTAATGGGAAAGGAGAATAGGTTATTCTTACATGTGCTCGGCTGCTTGGCTCTCCAGAAAAGTCACGGAGAGAAGGGAGCTTTCAGACACTGCCTCTGCTCTTCGATTTAGTGATATTATTTGAATTTATTGTTCGATTCGACTCACATGTCCTTCCTTGTTGGTATTTGCCCTATTTACTCTCCTATATTGCTTTTTCATAAAACCAGGGAATGGCATTTAAGTTGTTGTGTTCTTTGGTATTAAAAGGCACTCTGTACAAGCCAGGAGCACATCCCGGATTGAGGGGTTCAGGGCACAGACTGCGGCAGAAGGTGCCCCAATGTTTGGCTGCTGAGATGAATTATTTCATGTGATGGCTAATATTTGCAGGGAAGCTAAAGCATGTGAAGTGGGTAATAATGCATGAGAAATACAATCTCTTCCCTCCCCTCACTTTGCAAACCAAAGGCAGACTTCTGAAGGTGTTTGCATGGGTTGATTGCACCTGAGAGTTATTTCTGTAGAAGTTATAATTTGGGGGCTCTGAACTCATGGTGTTAAGAGGACAAATACAGGCAATCACCTCCCCAGGACTGCTTAACACAGAGGTGGTTCACCGGAGCACAACTGATGGCTTCAGGGCTCCGTGTGTGCCTGCACAGCATCTCCACAAAGGGAGCAGCTTCAGCGCAGTGCTGCGGACAGAGAAGGAACCGCTCCAGGAAGGAGATGAGGGTTAAGTTTGAGCCCAATAAAAGTCTGTCTCAGATGTCTCCAAACCAGATGATTGGCACCCAAATATTTTCTGAAACTGAAAATAAAGCAAGCTGCCACACAGACACCTCGCATTAAACTTGTTGCTCATATCCCTGAGCTAATAAAGTGGTGCTGGAAGGTCCCTTCCACGGACCAGATCATCCACCCCAAGAGTGCCAGAACCATTCCCCTGAAAAAAAATATGCATTTGAACCTCCAAAGTCCATAATACATTTTGGAGAGCTATAAAAAGAGTTTTTGGTGCCATGCTAATAATTTTATTTAACATTTTGTGAGCACGTTTTAACAGTGCTATCTGCTCCAGAGTTAAAATGTGCAACCGGGTTGAAAATAGAAGGCGTGAGAATATTTAGACTGAAGTTTTTCTTTATCAGAATCCCATAATCATTAAAAATGTTTAAATGAGATGCTTTCCTCTGTAACTTATAAATGGCCCTGTCCTCTTTATTTGATTTATTTTCCTTTCTCTATCTAAAAAAGGGACGTTTATAAACTAAAAGGAGAATGGTTGGGTATTTATCTCAAAACAGCCTTCTAACATCTGCCTTCAGTGAGTAAAGAAATCTTAAATGAGAATGTAAATATAAGTGGCAAAGTGAGTGTCTTCTTTTAAAGAATATTTTCTCTTCTGAACAGCTGCTATGCCATTAGGTAATTTAGATATTTGGTACACTTTAGAACTGCAACTGCATCTCCAAGGAAGGCAGCAGTAAACAGAAATAGTTTGGATATTGTTTAGCTGTTCCCTCAGTGGGTATTCCAAAATGCAAATGGATTGTAATTATTAAAAAAATAATAAAAAATCCCTTTACCTGAGTTGATAGCAAATTACTGAGAACTTAGTGCTAAATGAGTCGTCTCTCCCAGCCTGTATACTATAGGTACCCTCGAATAAATACAAATCTGCAATGCTATAAATAGGCTCCTTGAAAGAAGAGTCTTATCTGTGCCAGCTTTGTAATACTGCTCTCACCAAGCTCAGCCTTTGCAGTATAATCTTAATATTGAGCTTGCTATTTAATCTCCATTCCTTTTTTGGGTTAGTCTAGACTGCTCCGGTGGTGGTGGTGCTGGCCAGGTTGCCGTAGGAACAAGGAATTCAAGTAAATATGCTCACGGAGAAGAAATGTCTACTAATTAAATGTGAATAGCATCGATAAGGTGCCAGATCTGGTAGAATGTAGACCATAATGTCCTTCAATGTAATTCATTAGAAAATACATATATATATAAAATGTATATAGATGAGAGATTTATAAGACATATATGATACATATTCCTCTGTGGGGAGGGATACATATGTTGAAGATGGCAGCAGCATTTTTATATAGAAGTGACACTTGATACAGTTTTGTTCTTTTTGAGGCTATAAATTCTGTAATCCTGTGCGTATATCCTTTTATTGCATTTACATGGCAGATAAAGACATTTGGTTCAGTGCTGCGAGTGCTGGAAGCCCTGATTAATCCCTCACCAACCCCTAACTTGGTTTTCACTGCTGAGATATGCCTTTTTTTGTTGCTCTATGGCAAGGGACCCCACTCTGCAGAGGGTGAGGGACTCCCCACTCTGCCAGGAGGATGCTCACCCTGTTGCATCACCCTGGGCTCCAAAGTGGGGCCATGCCAGATTTCCTGCTGCCCCTTGTGGGGTGCTCCCTGCAGTACTGCGCCCCAGCAGGTGTGATGGGAGCTGAGGGGGTGCAGTGCATCATTCTGGTATTGTGGATGCTGTGGTTATTTTGGAAGAATAATTGCATGCCACGAGGCTGGTTTGACAGCAGTCCTGGGACAGCAGTGTGCTCCGTCCCAGTCTGACCCCTTGTCCATTGCCTGCACCGGATACAGCCCCTGCGGTCTCTGTGGTGGAGCCCAGGATAGGGATGTGGCTGGGACATGGGCATGGCTTTGGGACCAGGATGCAGCCTCCCATATACCCTGCTCAGCCATACACAGACCCAGCCCAGAGTCCCACCTTTCCTTATTAATCTCTGGACTTGCTATTATTGTTCTTATTCTGTGTGACTTGATGCCTCAGTTTACCCTGGGTACAAATGGGATAATAAAACTTCTGATCTCCCTGCTTCCTGTTTGTTTCCTGTTTAGCTAATTTCTTTCTTTTACAGGCAAGGACTATTTAATGATGCATACACAAATCCCATCCAGCCAGAGCTCAGTAGATAACGGGCTGTTAGGCATGCCTGGCAAAGCTGATCATCAGGGATACTGCCAAATCCCAAATTTTCCAACTATATAATTCCAAAACCAAATGAACTGCAAGCATTGATACACTCATGCTACAGATGGGGAAACTGAGGCATAGAAAGAAAGACGCATATTTTGTTTCAAAACCTCTAATAATGGAAAGTCTGCTTCATTAGTTTACTCTTTCCAGAATACTGAGGAAGTGCCTGCGTTTGATGAGCGTATTAATCACATTCAAGGGGAAAAACAAGGTTCACTTTTCTCGTGCATCACCCACTCACCTGGCTCTTTCGCAGTGCACAAACATCACCCAGTGCTTCCAGTTGTCTTCACAAAACCAAGGACTCAGGGTTGAGATGTGAGAGCACACATAAAATGAGTCAATCATCAAAACTTACAGCAACACGTAGGAACATCATTGTTCCCTGAAAACAGTGCATGTAAAGATTTCCTGTGAAGAAGAGGGTTTTTACTGCATTTCTGCCAGTGGTGCAGAGGATATTCTGCTTGCCAGCGCAGCTTCTTGGCGGAGCAGAAGGAGAGTGTATTCTTCATCTGCATAAACACAGAGGCTCTGTAGCACACTAATTTCATTCTCATTTTTAATTACAGTTCAAGGACTAAATTCATCTCAGTCATGCTCATGCCTAGGGTCTCACAGATTTACAGCAGGGTGACGGGAGCCAGATTTTGCCTAATTTCCTGACTACCGTGTGCTTGCAGAGGAAACTTAGTGCTGGCTTTTTTTTTTTTAACACTTACCTTGGCTTTTACATTTGGCCATCTCCCCAGAGGGGATGGGGTCTGGGCAGATCTCATCCTGCTTCACTGACCTTAATGGTTCTGAGTTCTCTACTGGTGCACCTTTAATGCTATGATCTTCCGTTCATCAACCAGTGTCATGGCTTGATTCCTCCCATCCACGTGCGGTATGAACTGAAAATGCAATTCTTCCCCTTTGTGCCTCGGGAGGGTTCCAAGGACCAGGGGAGGATCCCAGGAAGCCAGAGCAGGGGGCGGTGATGCCAGGGCCACCCAGGACGCCCAGCATCCCTGCTATCACCCAGCTCCTGCCCTGGGGACGCTTCCTGCCCCACAGTTTTCCTGCTGGCTGGAGATGGACAAGGAGTAGCGATAGTGGGAGGCTGCAGTTCTGGTTGCAAGAGCTGGTGGCCTGGAGCCTCAGAGTCCTGAGGGACTGGCCAGTGACCCCCTAAATGCCGGGGGTCAAACCATGCCGTGGGCAGGCGGAATGCCTTCACCAGTGGGTTCACCCCCATATTCACCCACTGGATGTCCAAACCAAGACGGTGCTTATCTGGGGACCAGTGCTTAATGCGTAAGTAGTAACAAGATGAGGCCATCAGCTTTCCGACCTTTCACAGCATGATCTGCATGGCCTCCTGTCCCCCATCAGGCCCAGCCTGACCCCTCAGCACCCATGGACACACGCACTGGTGGGTACAGGGATATTGCAGCAGCCTTGCCATTAGTGATGTCTGTCAGTGCGTAGCTTGGGATGCAGATGATTGCTGGTAAATTGCTACACTGATGGAAAAGCACCTGGAAGAAAGATAAGCTGATCTTAGTGCCCCCGACCATTTACAATTTATATGTCCTTGTCAGATAGGGAGTTTGATGACTCTAATGTCATGTTTGTCCTTCACCCTGAGAAAATCTCCTTTTAAAGATCACCAGCCCATCTCTATTGACAGGAACTGTGCAGGTCATGGTATTAACATGCGTTGGATTTTCCCAAAATGCTGATCTTTTTTAACCATATAAAAAAAGAAGAAAAATAAAGCCTTGTGATTCCGAAACCAGATGGGACTCAGACCAAGTCTGACTCTGGAGGGGAGCTGGGGCTGAGTGTGGGTGAAGCAGAAGCTGACATCTTGCTGAAGCCTGGTGTACTCCTCCAGAGCAGATTTTTTTTCCACTTCTGAGAAAGGCTTTCTGAAATGAGAGTATTTTCATGTCCTGTCAGGAGACCTCTGCTCAGCCCTGGTACTTTCATTTCACATGAATCCTGCACTTGCAACTCCCAGAAGGCTGCACTGCACTGGACTATCAGACAGACTGTGCAGAACAGCAGCAAGCCTGTGTCTGATTGCATTACCTTGCATTTCCCCCATGATCTGAGCTAGACAGGAGCTCTGACAACAAGGAGCACAGCCCTATCTGCCTTTAGTTCTGCCTGGCAGAGCTCCCCCTACAAAGGTGAGGTTCGGGCTGTGCTGAGGACAGGCTGGAGACATAAGCACACTGTGCTCACAGCCAGCATGTCGAAGGATGTGGCCGGACATCCCTTCACCTCCACCACACTTGCTGCTCGTATAATTGCACCTGTCCTGAGGACAGGGAGCTTCCAGGTGAGCATGTGCTTAGGATGCAGAGAGCCCTGTATCCTTTCTGTCTCCTTTCTCCAAAGCAAGAAACTCACTCACATCACCAGAAAATAGACCTGTTAGGTCCACTAATCCATCACCCTTGCCAATGCAGGTTTGTTCTCTCCAGAGGTTGCCTTGTTCAGCAAAGTTTCAGCTATTTAAGTGATGCTGCTTCCACCACATCCCATGGGAGACCATGAGGGATGCTCCATGAGACAAAGAATTTTGAATTGCAGCCCTCTTTTTATTGTTTTGTCTCTCAGTTTCACAGTTTCATCTCTCAGTGTTCACACATCCTTGAACCGCTCTGCACTTGACCACTCTGGTGCATATACTTTTCAAAACTGCTTCTGTCAAAGAGCCATCAAAGTCAACAGGAGTTTCAGAGTGGGAAAGTGAGGAAGCTAACCCACCAGGTCTGCAACTACAGTGTGCGCTGTGGCCAGCGGAAGCCAGGATGCAGAACTCCCCTCCCATGCCCAGCAGTGAGCCAGTGCTGAGGGCTCTGCAAGTGCTCTGAGCTGTGAGTCAGAGCCAGGGATGAGTCTTTGCTGAACAGCCTGTTGCAGTGGAGACCTTCTGGTAGCTTTCCAAACTCACTCTCTTTCCTATAGGCAGGTCCAACAAAGGTCCATCGCAGACTGGTGTCTTTGTGCTGGGGCAAAATGTTTTCATTTGCTTGATCTTCTTCAAATTTTGTGCTCATGCCTATCCATACTCAGGCCAAGCAAGAAAATGTTGAAGAGATGACCCCGTTTCTGCCCAGGGGACTTGGCCATCCTGGGGGTTTGCTTTCTGCCACCCAACAGCCTTGTGCAGCAGTGGCTGGACCCTTCTTCTGGCTGACAGCCCCACTCCACGCATCCTCATCAGGCAGCAGGTCCTCCAGGGCTCGCAGGGAGAAGATCGCTCTCTCACCCCATGCACCACAATTGCACAGGCTAATTGAGGGCATGCTGCTGGCTGTGGCACCAAGAGGGGAGGTGGGGAAGCACTCGGTGTGCGTGTTCCACCAGTGCACTGCACTCAGAAGAACAGGAGAACGGGACTGGATCTATTGGCTGCAGGATGAGTCCTTTGTGGTCAAGAACTCAATAAAATATTTATTTAGGGAGACTCCTTAAGATGTAGTAAAATACCTTTGCAATGTGCAAAATGAGTGAAAGGTGGCAAATCCTACACTGTGACTGTGTGGGGCACATGAGCATCGCCCTGACCCCACAGAGGTTCCTGTCCTGTGGCTCCACCTTTCAGCCAGAAATCTCCCAGCATTGGGGTCTATTGCCTTTGAGGAATATGTTTCATTTTAAGAAGAAAAAAGCAGAAGCATTATGGAACCTAAGGATTTGTCACCTTTTATGTGCTCAGACAGCCACGTTTTATAGTCTCAACTTTACTCTTTGGAGAGCTTTGGAAAAGGAAATAAGACACAAAACATTTTCTGAAATACTATCCCAAATGTTTAAAGAAACTTTGTTCACATCCCTTTTGTGTTACTTTCCAGCACTGCTCCCGTGAGCACAAGTCACAGGACAGTATTGTCACTTTGCTCATTTTGGAGAAAGCTTTGAGCCTGAAGTTGTCACAGGAGCTCACTTCAAAGTGTTCATGCCCTCATGCTGTGTGCGAGGGCAGCAATAGTGCTAAGTGAGTTAACCAGCAACTTTGTAAAGTTAAGACATTAAAATGATAAAATAAAGATTCATAAAAAGTCAAAAGATGCTTTACAGGAGAAAGAATAGGTGTGTTTCTAACAAGAGTGCTCTTCATGGTTCTCCATTTGGTGCTGTGGCTCCTTCCAGCTCTCAGGAGCTGCCCAGCTCTGTGGAGAGGTTCATTTCATCATACACGGAAATCAGCCATTTAGGGAAAATCATGGGGCAGAGAAACACAGACCATACCTCGGGGGTGTAACCCCTCCCTGTGCTAGGGGGCCTGAAGCCATGGCATGGGCCAGCCTCTGTGACTCCTGTGCCATCCTTATGACTGCAGGGCAGCCTGGAGACCAGCTCATGCTTTCTGCTCATAGCAGGGTGATAGTAGGTAAAATGAACCACGCAAGAGTACTCCCATCTTCTTTCCCAGGTGCTGCTGGGCCTGTGGCATTGGAATATCAGCAGGGTGAGTGACACAGCCCCAGGGGAGCCAGGCCAGGAGCCGGAGGCACTCACATCTGCCAGCTGCCGTTGCTTGCAGAGGAGCTTGGCACTTAGCTGTGCAACAGAAGAGTGAGAAGAAGATGGTGGCTTGGGAATTTATAAATTGAACTGACAGGGGTTTAACTCAGGTTACAAAATGCAGTGAAAACACGGTGCAGGAACATAAGCAAGTACATGCAGTCCAACCCAACTGAATTCAGCCTTAAAATAAAGGAAAACGAAACCACTGCAAGGGCCTGACCCTGCAGCTCCGCTGCCTGGAAAGGCAAAGTGCATCGCTGCATTTGTGCAACTGGAGCTGGCGGCTCAGCATCGCATCCATGGGGGTGCAGGCTGTACCCAGGGCACACGTGTGACTCCCATTAATTTAAGGGGAATTATGTGAATTGTACAGCAAGAGTTGACTATGCTCCTGAGTATTGCTGTTATGATGTTTACCATCAATATTCATGAAGTCTTATTAAAAAAATAAAGCAGGAGAGGGGAAATTTTGCTCTAAAATAGAGAACAGGGAAAGCCTGTGAAAGCAGCGTTTTGTTCCCTAATATATTTCTGCCATGTATTTCTCAGAGTGTTGTCCTGAGTTACGAGAACAGTTATTGAAAATAGCAAATTGTTGTGATACCAGACATCATCATTGCTATGTTTGGCCTCTTTAGGAAATCAATTGGTCTTGATTAATAATTTGCTTTGGAGGTTTCCCGCCTAGACAACATCCATGTATAAACAAACATGTAACTTTAGAATAAAGACTCTTACAAGAGCCTGTTTCTTTTTTGTGTAGTGCTTTACTTGGGTGGATGCGCCAACACAGCTTGAATTAAGTACCAAAAGACAAAATTCTGTGTGTTTTTCGCCCTGTTATTGCTGTACAAGTATGTTGTCTTGTATACGTGTCACAGCATCACTTATGCAAACAGCTGTAAATGCTTTCTGCACTGGTAGGGAAGGAAGGGGCAGTAGGGCTGCGGATGAGGCTGCCCTACTGTACATGGGCCCACACCAGCCATGCCCTGTGCCAGAGCTGTGCCAGCGGTGGGTGGACACTGCTCTGCCCTCTGATTAAAGCCAGCAGAGGGAAAAAAGGCAGAAGTGGGCCCATGCCTTCTGTTGCTGCCTCCAACTGTGGCCCCGCAGCAGCCTGCCAACAGGGCACTGCTCTGCCAGTTGTAAATTTTAATTGGCCATCTGGGGAAAGCACAAACCACTGACTAGAGATTAATCAGTAAATTAACCCAGGCATAATACACATTTCCCAGAGGAGCCTGGGCTGCTCGAGGCTGGGGCGGAGCAGCCGGGGATGCGGGAGGACTTGTGCAGGGATGCTGTTATTGCTTACCACTGCGCCACCGAACATCTTCCCTGTGTCCCAAAATTCCCTTCAGTGTGACCTTGGCTGTGCCCCTGATTTGTATGGCAGTTGCAGAGAGGTTTCCCTGTAAGTGCTCAACACAGATGGCACAGGTACCGCTGTTACCGAAGGAAGAGTTGATGAATCAGTGAATGTGACAACTTCCCTCTGGTGAGCTGTTCACTTGGCTATGGAGGCGCCTCTGGGAAGAAAATGCTCATGTACCTGCGGCTGTGCCCAGTGGGGATTGTGGGGGGGCTGGGTTTGTGCAGCCAGTACTCAGCCTGTAAATGGGGTTGGGGATAAACAAGCACCACCACACCATGGAGGGAGGGCAAGCTTTCCATCTCTTTGTCATTATTGTCCTTTCTGAAGAAAGGTTTCAGTCGTCCCTCACAGAGCAGGAAATTTGCATCTGTCTTGAGCATCCTGGTCTGCGTGCCTCTCTGGCTGCAGAACCATGATGGGGGCAGGCCACATGCAGCAGAACCTCAAGCTCTGTCTCACTTTGCCCAGAGAAGGGGCAAAACCTGCTTTCCCCCTGATGGTCATCTTCCACACTGGTGGCATGGGTAGTGGGAGCAGCAGGGGGGAGCTGCAGGGTAAATGCTGACTAGCAGCAGCATTGCTGCCCAGTCCAGCCTGCAGAAGCCTGCTGGGTTTGTGTTCAGACATGTCACAAGGACATTTTCATCATCAGCAGCATGCCAGCAAACCTACCGTGGTGATGCTGGGTACCGAAGTGTGTCTTGTCCCAGGGCTGTGGCCAGCGCTGCATCATCCCTTGTGCCTGGTGGTCCTTAACCTTGCAATGGCCACTGTGTAATGGAGCAGGATCTGTCTCCACTCCCTGGCTGTCTGCAGGGAGCCCCGCCAGGGCTGGAGGGATAGAAGGCGAGAAGGGAGATGACCTATGCAGCAGGCATTCCATCAAGGAAGAGGACCAGCCCTCCACACACCCCTCCATTGAGAACACCATTTTAGCAAGGGTTTGTGTTTCTCAGCTGAATTGTCACACACATTTTACTTGCAAGGAAAATGAGAGGAATCCCACTTGCAATGTGATGGTTTGGGGCAGAGATAGTAATCCCCTCGTATCACCAAATGCTGTGTGCAGCATTGGACTGGGAGGAGACTCTTTCCATGACACCCAGTGGTATTGCATAGGTTTATAACAGCTTTCCCGTCCCTTTCCTAAACACACATGATAAAAACTGTTTCTGTTGGAGTGTTTAAATTCAGGTAGGGTAACTGCAAGAGAAATCCTCACCTCCTTCCCATTTGCACAATTTCTAGCACAGTCCTGCCAGGCGTATGTGACTTCTGGGTGCTGCAGCTGAGCAGGGGAAAAGAAAAAGAAAGAAGGAAAGCAAACGAGCCAGCAGAAACAGGGAAAATCAAACTCATCAAAATTCAATCACATAACAGGTAGTTGGTACATGGCTCATTTCCTCATGGCTAGTGCAGCTCACTCCGGTGCAAAGGCAGCATTGAAGTGGAGCAAGCTCAGTGTGGGGAGCTGCAGTAGGTGCAGGCTTGTGCCCTTGCAGTGGGTTTGTTACTCCAGTTGATGTGCTTGCCAGCTCCCCCACTCCAAATTCCCTGGCCAAATACTGCAAAGGCTTCTGCAGCCTTCTGGGCCTGGGGAATCACTGGTACCCTGCTGTGCTGAGAAACATTGCATCAGGGACTCTGCCTGGACTTGGACTGTACCAGAAAGTCTGTCTGATAAGCGCTCAGCTGCTGCGAAGGGCAAAGCATGTCCCTTCCACTCTGGTATCAAAAATCTCCCCCAGTGACGCAGAGTCCCCTGCCCCTCCAGACACACACTGCAGCCTTCCCAAGTCTGATTCTTAATTAGCATTCTCCTTGTTAGCAGTGAAAGCAAGTTTATCCCGATAGATATCCTGATTGATTGAATAAATGCAGCTCATGCTATCAGGCGAATTGATCACACACTTAGATTCTTATTTATCCCTAGACAGAAATCTGAGCAAATTCTTTGCTCAGTTTGTAAAGTGCTTTGGGATATTTGCAGAAAACAGCCCTCTGCCCATAGCTTACTATCATCAGTGTAAGTACATCTTTTTACTATACTTGCTGGTCTGGAGTGAAGCTTTGTAGCACAGTTCAGTTTATTAGCTCCTAGGATTTACTTTGCCAGCCTCTGCTACCATAAAGAAAGAGCCCTACTCTTCTGAATTTAAACATTTCTCCTAATGAGTTGTTCCTTAGCTGTGAATATATGGATGCACTGTTGTATCATGCCTGTGATTTTGCATTTTCCCCACTGTCTCTTCTGCCTGACATGATAATAAGCTATGTGTTAAGCCAGAAAAAAGCAATTTTCTCCTGAGGTTAATTTCTTTGGATTTCCCACCTGAAGTGGGGAGTTGCATATAAATTCTGATTTGTACTGAAGTAGAGAAGATAGAGTTAGGTTTTTTTGCAAAGATGATACAGTGCAAGTCCTTATTGACATACTGGGTATTTTGTTCTGTCTTCCTAACAATTGCCTTTGGAAGAAAATTATATTAAAGCTGGTCTTTGGATTCCTGGATGCCAGAGCCTGTGTGCCCAGTGTGCCTATTCCAGCAGGGAGGAACTCCTCTGTCTCTGCGGAAGATCTGAGCTGCTTTGGCCATCTCGTACCACTGCTCTGGAGAGGTCCGTGCAACTGCAGATGGGTAAACTGGGGTGAACTATAGTGTGAGATGCACCCAGTGAAATGGGGCATCCCTGCCAAGCCTAGCACAGAGCAGTATGGTTTGGCCAGGAAAGGCTGTTGGAGCTGCTTGCCTTAAACATGGGTACTGTTGTTCTACTACCAAGAAGCAAACCCTGCTTGGAGAAAGAGCCTCAGGGCTAGTACAGTGCTGGAGAACACACACACACTCCGGACAGGAGCAGTCACTCATTTGTCCATAAAAAACATAGCATCAGCTCCTTCTAAGACAAGCCTTCAGAGATACTGTCCTCTTCTGCTGATGGTGCTGTTGTGGTGTGGTCCCACTTCATGCGTTATGGAGATGTGCCTTTTCCCACAGCACCCATCTCCCATCTGGTGGGATAGGGCTGGCTCCAAGCAAGCAGCCCTGCTGCCATTCTCACTGTCCTCACTCCTCCAGTGCTCACTGTCCTCATGTGGGACAGCATATCAGGTTATTAAGCCTTGCAAAAAGATTGAGGGGTGGCACTGGAGAGTGGGGTTACCCCTCTGGTTCCAGGTTTAAAACGAATATGGATAAAAAATGCCAGATTAGCAGGTATTTAATGCTACCACTTACAAAAACTTAGCTAGGGCACAGTGTGCAAGAATAAACTAATTTCAAAGATCACAGATTGTGTTCAACATTTCAGGTGGCTGCTCTTGCTGTTGAACTCAAAGCTACAGCTGCTATCACATGAGCTTAAGCACATGCTGTAAGTGCTGCAAAATCATGGCTCAGTTGTCAGTAGAAGGCTTGAACAGAAACACATTTGGCAAAACCATGTCCCATCAGGAGTGTGTTTCACCATGGGAATGTTACTGTGACCTGAAGATGGACATCCCACCAGTACAAGCATCCTACTGCCCTGATAGTGGAGGCCGCTTCCAGGAGCAGTGGGGAATTATATCATGTCACTCGTTTGGGATGAGTGAGATCTAGGGGAGCCTTCAACCTGTTGCGATGGCACTGAAGGTACTGCCGTGCTTCGAGGTGGGTATTCAAGGCTCTCTGGAATGGGGAGGTGTAAGGAGAAGGCACATGCCTGAGGTGTAGATGGGAATTTCAAGAAGTGTATGCTCCACTGAAGTCAGGCAAGAAGATTTCTAGATCATCCCAGTGAAACAAAGAGATTAAAATTAATTTATTCAGCTAGGTAAGGGATGAAGGGCTGGGGAGGGAAAAGGAATCACACAACCAGAAAACAAAATATTCGGCTGGAGAAGGCACTGTTCTTTGGTCATGTGAAGAAATGTTTCACAAGAGCTGGGACCTGTCAAATGGCAGAGAGAAGTTCGCTTACTTTTAGACAAAACAAACAGGGGAAAAACCTGCCATCTTCACTACCATGATGGAAATACCAATTTGAGGATCCCATGCTCTGAGCCCTCTTGCTTACTGTGGCACATTACCATTCGGGTACTTGGGGAACAGACCAACTGAGCCTAAGGTCTAGAAACATTCCATTCATTATTTCCCAGAGCAGCACACCAAGCTGCACAGCCTCAGCCTTACTCAGTGTTTCATACAGAGAAAAAAACTGTGTGTTTTTTTTCTGTGTTGCGATTAATATGTAAAACTCCTAATTAATGTTGGGTCTCATAGCAGAATGCATAAATAATTCTTTTGTATTTGATAACAGGGTGCATTTGAGGGGTTCTACACCTAATTATTACACATCAATTTCTGTAAAGGGCGGACGGTCCCGCTTTCCTGACAGTATCCGATAGAAGCACTTGGCTACATGGAAAAAAGCTCGTAAGGGACAAGTGAAATGATTCAGATTGGTGATAATTCGTTACCCTTACCAAGGAAATAGAAATGGTAGTAACCATGAAACATATTGCACTACAATGTGTCCGTTTGGTGAGGCTGGGAAAGAGCCAGTCCTTCCTTCAGTAACACCCATGTATACAGGCAGAGTGTTTTGATAGAAGAACATCAATGCTTTAATAACTGTGATTATAAAAGCCTGATGTGAGATGTAGACCTATAACAGCATCTCCATGCTCCCTGAGCCCAAGAGCTGCACTATCTTCTTAAGTTGCAAAAACATGCAAATTCAGTGCCCAGTTCAATTGAACAAATTCAGTTCCCAATGCGATTAAGAAAAGGAAGAAAAAGAACGCAGGAATGAGATCATGTGTAGCGCAGATAGTCTGTGACCCTCCTGGACCTCCTGGGTCAGAGTCTCAGGGTGCAATTGCTGGTCCTCGTAGACGCTGGAAGAGATGAGGTTTTTCAGGAGGGTGTTTGGAGAGAAACAGTTTGTGTATTGGGGAGGGCCAGGAAGACTGATGTATTCCTACTAGAAGTGACTGTGAAGAACTTATGCTTTCATTTAATGCAAGACACTTTGTAGATAATAATTGGGTAGCTAATTGGGAAAGGATGATAATTGTTTAAGAGAAGGAGGGATTAAGCAATTATTCAAAGCTGTTTTAAAAGACTTATAAATACTCCTTGACAAAGGCCTGGGAGGAACCAAAACATTCACTCAGTCATTTCCTCACCTCTCCAGAATTAGTGTTTATGCCTGTATGATAAATCAGTAATAAGGTGCAGTGCACTACTGAGTGCTCATGAGTGTTGTGGGGTGGGATGACAAGGGGATGCCTCAGACTATGGTACCTGTGCCCAGCCCAGCATTCCCATCCACTTCTCCCAGCTGTTGGGAACATGGTGGAAAAGCCTGGGCATGGAAATTTGCTTGGGGGTGTACAAAAGCATGCATGTACATATATGTCGTGGTTTAAGCCTCTGTAACTCACCCAGTTTTGCTCACTCACTCCCCCCTCTTTTTTCCCCCCTCTCCTGGAGGGATGGGAAGGAGAATCAAAAGAATGCAGCTCCCACAGGTTGAGATAAGAATAGTTTAGTAACTAAGGTATAACACAAGACCACTAATGCTACCACTAATAATAATAATGACAAGGCAAATACAAGGAAAGAATACAATCACTCACCACCTATACCCAGCCCGACCAAGCAGTGCACCCCCAGCCTTCCAGGTCTCTGCCATCCATTTTACATCCTGGGCATGACGTGCTGTGGCATGGAATACCTCTTTGGTCAGTTTGGGTCAGGTGTCCTGTCTCTGCTTCCTCCCGGCTTCCCCTCCTCCCTGGCACAGCATGAGACCCAGAAAGTCCTTGGTCAAATCAAAACGTTACCAGCAGTAACTGAAAGCACTGGTGTTATCAGCGCTGTTCCCAGGCCCAAAATCAAAAACACAGTGCTGCACCAGCTACCAAGAAGGAGAAAAATGTCTGCTGCTGCTGAACTCAGGACAATATACAAAACTATGCAGAAAAGGTTCTAAAAAGCAGTTCAACAGAGGGTTTAACCCAAAAGGCACTGCTAGCACACCTTTGGAGGCATGTGTGCCCTTTGGAAATGCACGCATGAGCACCCCGGCACCAGTCTTTCTACAATTATATTGGTTTATTTAACTTTAAAAATCGAACATTGATATCAGTTATTTAAAATTCTGGACTGTCAAAATATATGTGAATAAACAAATTTGAGCGGGCAAACAACACTCACGTATACCAAATATTTCTTCTCTTCAGCATGCCTCTCCAGAAAAGCCTGAATGTGTATCTAAAATAATTAGATTTTGTTCAGTAATCAAACTCAATCAGATGGATTCTCTGTGAACTACTTTTATACCCACAATGAGGAATGTGTGTCGTTCTCTGTGCATTTGCATATTTTTCCATAAACCTAAAACCAATCAATTTTGAAGAGTTATGATAATATAAAGAATCTGAGGCAATTACTTGTCTTTTAAACAGGGATTCAAAATGCATTCCACTGACAGTATTCATGTAGTAAAACAGTCAAAACTTCTTTAACCCTTTTAGTGCCATCTCCATCAGGGCACAGTGACTGATGCCTGGGATGTCACTGGTGGCAGGAGCTGATGGCTGGAGGTGCAGACCGAGGCTGTTGATTCCCCCTGGTCATTAACACCCCTGGCACGGCCCGTGGCAGGTGCTACTCTGGCTCTGACCTAACTCAAATGTGGAGCTCGCATCACACAGCATAGAGCAGCACTGCTGGGGAACCCATCCCTGGGGCCAAAAGGTAAATTAACAGTGCCATATTTTCCTCAGCGATTATGCCAAATATCACATCAGCCACCAGGCTTGAATGCAGACTTCTTGGGGATTTCATTTTCATAAACAGGGAGGAATTATGCAAAGTGCTATAGATAGGGCTTAGAAATGGGTTTTTTAAGCATCCATTTGGTGGAAATGACTTTTTAAAGATTTTTTTCTGTGGTTATGCCTGGCCACAGCAGCCTTTTTCATGTTTATTAAGTAGTCCAGACTTTGCCTTCCGCATTGTTAACGCTTTGATCCAGAAAAGGCAGGGCATCTCTGGGAGCCTGAGCATGGGGTTTCCAATGGGCATCCTAAGCTGCACATCTCTGTCTAACAAGCTTCACTTCAGAGTAGAGCTGGCCTCCAAACCTTGGCTAAGCATGCATAAAAAGGGAATTATATTTGGTGTACTTATAGACCTCATTTACCTTTAGGAACCAGGAACACGTGTCATTCTGCACAGCCCATGCCCAAAGGATGGGGTAGCTCCAGAGCATTTTGCCATGCCTGAAATATTCAATTTTTTAAATAACTCCCCTTTATAAAAGTCATAAGAAACTGAGATATTTTATCAGTGAAACTCTTTCATGAGAATGGAATGTTCCATGAAACCAAATCGCCTGTGCCATTGCAGAGACATTTCACAACTCTTCATTTTGGGGGTTTGTTTTCAACAAGAAGGTATTGCATCGTGTTTGGAGAACTTCTCACCAAAAAAAGATTTCTGAAAACAACTAAAGGGGTTTAGTTTTGACAAGATATGCAGGATTTAGGGTTGATGGCAGGACAAAATAAGCATATTGAATAGCACACTGAAAAGACCAACCCACTGCCAGTCACTGAGGAGAAAGAATGGAGAACTGAGACCCATCCCATAGTAGTGAAGGCAAGAAGTCCTAAAATGGTTTCAAACATAACCCAAAGGCTACTGAAACCAACAGCACTTGGAAAAACCTCCAATGAGTACATTTTGAACTACTTTAACTTCTAAGTTCCATCTTCCCATCAGTTCTTATGACAAAACTGATCCCTTTCTCTTTCTCGGCAGGAACTAGTTCTTCGTTCTTGTATTTTGGTCTCATTTTAATATATTTCAGCAGTCTCTGTAGACAGTCTGTGGCAAAAATCTATCGATGGGACATGCCATGGCTTTGGCTTAAACAAACTTTGAGGTTGCTCTGAGTCTTTCCTTGAAAATAGGAAAAGTATTCTTATATATTTCTTGCATGGTGACAGATGGCACCCGAATTCAATGTTGACCCACACGGCATTTTTCTTTTTTAACTAGGAAAAACCCTTTGGCTTCAGAGTGCTCCTAATATTATTAGTTTAAAATAAAGAGCATGCTTTTTACTGGGTACAGACTCCAGTGCAACTTTTACAAACAGTCTGTATTTTTAAAAGTATTTTCATTTAATGACCCAACCAGTGTTCCTTCAAAGTGGTGGATTGGATTGCTGCCCATTAATAACTTTGGGGTTATGTTCCTTTTTACAGTTTTTTGAGGGGTTTGGCAGGTGGTTGTGAAGGATGAATTTATACTGTGTGAGTCTTTGTAGTTTTTACTTTATACCACAGACAGCACTTCTGAGATTTCTTTAAATATACAAAGAAATTATCTAGTGAAAAGGAAGAGCTTATGGGTTATTATTTGGAGGGAAAAACAAACAACAAACAAAACCAAAACTTTATAGAGATTTTTAAAAACCTGCTCGAATTTCATGTTTTTCCCCATTAGTGACAATTGTGCTAGCAGGGGACTGAGCAGCTCTCTGGGGTACATAGAAGACGCAAACCACTGACTCCTGCTGGGCCAGAGGAAGAGAGTGTGTTTCTGCCGGCGCTCTTCCATGCCCTATGCCTTTGCAATAACAAACTCTTTATTAATTGCAAAGAAGTATTTCAGTGCATAAATGAACAAGCTCAGAGGATGCTGTTTTGGTTGTTTACATAGAGAAGACATTGAGTTCATCCTTCCATGAAGAGGGACATTCCTCCCAGGGACAGCATCACCAGCCTTTGCCATCAAAGAACAGGAAGAAATGCAAAAAGCCTGTAATGAGGAGTTACTCTGTGTTGCTAACTCACTCTAAGGTTAACACCAACATTTATAAAGAAACTACATCCACCTTAGTGGCAAGAATTAAAATACAGCTGCCAATTCCCCATCTGTATCTGTGTACATAACATGCCTCACCTGAAAGACCTACACATATCCAAGGAACAGGCTCTTTCAGAAAAAAACAGATGGAGAAAGAAGATATCTACAGTGCGCCTGACAGAGAGGAACGTAAGTTTGCTCAGAATATATTGGAGACCCAGATTTGGAGGAGGTCACACTTGTGAAAATATTACTACGGCAATATTGCCAAGGTCATGTCTGAAGGCAGGTTTGGACTGTGCAGGAGCCAGCCAAATCCAACATGTTAAACATGCAGGAGAGCACACCTGGAGCACCCTCCTTTTCCACTGCCTTCTCTCCATTTTCACCCTGGAGTTAAATGCCATCAATGTGCACTTGCAACCCAGAAAGCCAACCGTATCCTGGGCTGCATCACCAGAAGGTCACAAGAGTGCTCTCCCCCTCTACTCTACTCTGCTCTGGTGAGACCTTAATGCTTTGCTTCGTCCAGCTCTGGGGCCCAAACGTAAGAAGGACATGGACCTATTGGAACAAGTCCAGAGGAGGCCACAGAGATGTGCTGAGGGCTGGAGCACCTCTCCGATAGAGACAGGCTGAGAGAACTGGGCTTGTCCAATCTGGAGAGGAGAAGGCTCCAGGGAAACCTTAGAACAGCTTCCAGCGCCTAAAGGGGCTACAACAAAGCTGGAGAGGGGCTTTTTACAAGGACAGGGAGAGATAGGACAAGGGGGAACAGGTTTAAACTGACAGATGGTAGACTTAGATAAGATATTAGCAAGAAGTTCTTTGCTCTGAGGGGGGTGTGACACTGGCACAGGTTGCCCAGAGAAACTATTAAACAAATGCAATTTCATTAAAGTTTAATTTTGGCCTTAGCTTTTGGTCTGCATATTGGTGGATCCAGTACTGCAGGCGAGAGAGATATGGCTTACTCCCACCTTCTCTATGAACTTCAAAGGGAGCAGAAGAGGAGGGATGCTTCATTTGCAAGGTTGGTATCTGGAGAACATAGGAAAACACAGGGCTGGAGACAGGAGGAGAAAACAGACACCAGTAAATGTGGTTTCCAGATCATGTCACTGGGGATAAAGACTGCACTGGCAAAAGCGTTGTAGAACAACCCAGAAAACAACATCCCAGTGATACCGCCTTTCTGGGCTGCAGTGATACACTGATCCAGAACACAGGAGGAACAGGAGTTAGCTACATTTTATCAGCACTGATTCTTCCAGGTGTAACCTGTGCTTCTATTTGGGTGGGAAGAGGGAGGGGGAGCTGAGGGAGGAGGGAAAGGGCAACCACCACAATTGCTTGCGAGACCCAGGGTTGTGGCAATATTCACTACACACTCTCAATTCATGTAAATTCACATTTATTCGCCTTGTTGTTCTTCTGAAAGGCAGAGAAATCCATTCTGCATTTCTGTCATTTGTTTTCCTACCAGAATATCTTTCACAAACATTTCCAGTGTCCTCTCCCTTTGCAAATGAGTAATGGGGGAAAGTAACTTTGGAAATGACATTGCAATGTAATCATCCATATTGTGTATTGTGGTTAAAATTGATTAAAATAATATTGAAACTCCCCCAAGGGATTATGCAATTATAAGTCAAGTCCCAAATGGAAAAGGTTTTTGAGAACTTGGCAGATGTCTTAATGAAAATGAAGCATTATAGTAATATATTAGCGCTATTTGTATATTATTGACAGCAAGATCACTAAACTGTATAAATTACTGTCCAGAAGAATGGCTGAATTGTTTTTCTTTCAGGAAATTTTTAATCAAATATAATTTCAGAAAAATAATTGTTTAATTTTGGCCTTAGCTTTTGATCTGCTCATTGATGGATCAATTATTAAACTGAGTTTTAGCCACTCATTTGCTTTGAAAGTTGACAGTTTAAATATTTGATTTTACACCCATTTTGTTTTATTACAAAATAAATTCTGGCTAATGCCATAGACTATTACTTGCAGCCTTGCAATAAAAGCTAGTAGAAGGCTCCCAACTTTTGTTTGTTTGTTTACCACAACAAAGCCACTCTCCTGGCACAGTCTCTCCTGAAGGCTATCTTGGAGCCTTCTTAGTGGTGATGCTGAGGAGGGCAGGTTGGCTCCCCTTAGGAAGGCAGGTAATTGCCTTCCACTTGGGGAGTTTTGAACCCTTTAAAGTCTGCCTCATTAGGCATTGGCTTAAAAGGGCTTGGGAATTGTTGGTTGTTTTTCTTTTCCCCTGCACAAAGGGTCCTGCATAAATACCAGCAGATACCGTAAATTTGTATCAGTAGATTTATTCTTATACAGGAATTTCTGTTTCAGTGGTTAAGAAATAAACTGCTTGCCTGCAACCACACAATATTTTAATCTTTAATTTTAAAAATATGCTGTATTTTAATATCTTTTTTAAAACAGATACCAGTTTTTATGAAGCACTACATGAGTTACTGATGGATAAATCACCCAAGCATGGTTAAAGAGACCCTAATCTCCAGATGGTACCAGATCCATTTAATTGTATCCTCTGACCTCATCTCACCTGAGCCTGCATTAAAATCATAATACAGTTCAAGTGTAAAAATGATATAGTGTTTATTCGTCCTGTTTATAGGGGGGCAAACACACAGTTAAATTCATATGTCGAAAATTAGTGTAGTCATTTGAAAAGGTTGAGTTAGATCAAACTGACTTTCATCATTTTATTTGCCCTTTTTTATTTAAATGGCTCTATTGCTATAGTTCGACATCTTTAAATGATGGAGGATGCTGAGAAAGAGGTGAAGCGGGTTTCTGGGCATGTTGAAGGCAGATTCTTGCATCAGCCATGGGGCCACATCCAGCCCCAGGGAAGGAGGATGGAGAACTTGGTCTCATTTTTAATTTGCACCATGCATAACAAGAGAAGTTCGTGTGCACTGCAAATCCACTGCAAATGTGTTAATATTTTGGAGTGCCCAAATCTTCCCTCTGTGGTCTCATTTTCACTACTCTAGCACATGTGCATGCCCCTTCCCAACTGCATGCCCCACAGAAGAAGTGCTTTATCCTCCTGATGACTATTTCTCGGGATGATCACTGACCCCTGCCTCAGCTGTTCACCTCAAACTCTTGCTGGTATCCCCTAAACCAGGTATTTTTGCAGCAGGTGGTCAAGCTCTGTGGACTTGTGATCGTGGGAGTAATTAACTACCCATGCTCACCTCATAGTTACACGCATAAATGAGATTACATGTGAAACATGTATTGACTGGTGCATTGACATGGCAGCTTCTCTTGGTCACACAAGAGCAAAATACTTCTCTGTGGTAGAGCTCTGCAAAGGGGACAAGCCCAAGCCGGAGCCCAGGGGGAAACGGAGGAGAGGCAGGAGAGGAACACAGACAAATAACCTAAATGATTATGAATGTATTGGCATAGCCAGGTTAGCAGTTTTACTGTGGATATACTAGATTATGGAGAGAATTGAATAATTTATCCAGCAATTTTCAGATAAGCAATATTATTAGAAATGAAGACATGAAAAAAGAGGTTAGTTATAGTGGAGAATATATATAGGCCATGAATAAATGTATTAGGCAGTAAGAGTAGTGAATGTTTTAGTAGGTTTAGACTAGATTAAAAAAACCTGTATTTGATTTCAACTAAGTCCTAAAATATCTGCTGAGAAAAAAAGCACTGCTTGCGATTGGCAAAGCCAGAATAGCCAGGTTATGCGTAAGCTAGAGGCAGTGCTTGAAGTGGGGTGGGTGCTCTTTGCCACCATACTCACGCTGCCATGCACAGCGTGCTGGGAGCGTGCCCTACGGCCCCGCGTGCCAGCAGCACCGGCAGTGGTGTAGGGATTGAGAGGGCCCCATCCACGTGTCTACATAAGCCCCACGCCACCCTGCATGCATGCTGGGGCCATACGCTAGATTCCCAGGATCCTGAGCATGCAGGATGAACTGGAACCAGGGACAAGACAAGGCAGCCCCGCCTGCCAGGTTTTGCTGCTGGCTGATGCCTCTTGGATTCAAACTTTGGGAATGCTGGGAACATGCACAATGGGATGCACTCATCCCAGCAACTCCACTTTGTGACAAGAGCTCCTGTTAGTCCGTACAGAATAACCTTGTCGCGCCATCCATACACCCAAGTACAGCTGACAGGGCAGAGGCGAGGGCTGCACTGGTGCAAGAGTCCTGTCTGCCAGCATAGATGGCAGCAGTGGCTGAGACCCTCAGTGCAGTGGGGACCAGGGGTACAGCCGCGGTGGTGGAGCCCTCAGCTGCCAGCCTTTGAGAGGCGGTAGGGAGGGGATTTGGCCCAGTGCAGAGGTTATCTAAATGGCAGGAGAGATCCACAGCATAGACACAGGAGTGTTTATTTTTGTATCCTATTGAGTTCCTTTTTATCTCTTGTCCTTATGGTTATCTTTTCTCCCCCCTCTTGTGCTTTGGCAGGGAAGCCGAATACTGATGAGGCATAAGCTGGTAAAGTCCCAAGCAATTCCAGGCAGTAGGTTTGGGAATGAGAGGTTAGTCTGACTAATTAGCCTGGAGGATTTTTGCTCCCCGGGCATGCAGGTCGGAGTATTACAATAACAGCCTCTCTGCAGCTGGCAGCTTTTGTGCTGCGGGCATGGGTGTCTGCAAGCAGCGCTGACTCCAGTTCGGCAGCCCACAGCCATGACCACGGGCCCAGGGCCAGGATATGTCCCACAAGCTGGGGTGCCTATCTCCTCCAGAAACTTTAAATAATGACCACAGCAAGGCTTTGGAAGCCCTGTTATGTACATGCCTAAGGCATGGAGAGAGAGAAAAACACCACCGGCATTTTTATGGTCCAATTTTTGGAATAATTTTTAAGAAGAAAGAGAATAGATGTATGTCTGGGAGAGCTGGCTTGTAAGTGGTGGCATTCTGTTCCCACACAGTGCTGAATAGGGACTATTTCTGAGACCTGAGAACCATGGCAGGATGTTTTAGCTCATGGCTCTGCCAGCGTGGATGGGACGGGCACTGTGGCAATGCTTGGGAGGAGCGAGACCATGGACAGGGTGCCAGCAGGACAGGAGGGGAAACCTGAGAAAATGAGCAGCACCAAAACCATCTGCACTGTGCTATATAGGGGGGGGTGTGTGTGTGTGTGTATATATATGTATGTATACAAAACCACTATTTCCTTTTTTTTTTTTATTTTGATTGTAGGGAAACCAACCTGGAAGCTCTTTCAGTTAGTTGTGATTTACTAACAGAATGGTCATGGCAAAGCTGAAAATCTGATTTTGAAAGCTCTTTCTGTTTGCAGCCTCTTGCTTGCTGTGGTTTGGTTGTATTTTTTTAAGAGTTTACACTACATATCCTTATGTTCCTAAAATACAGCCATTAGAAAAATTCTGAAGGTTAGCATCTTTCAGAAGAGTCCTGCACCCATTCAGATGTTATTCTGGTGTACTGAACTGAGCCTGACAGGTTTTGGAATGGGTTTGGTTTTGCGAGCTGCAGAGCCTCAGCCCTGGCTCCAACCCTCCCAACCCTGGCGGTCTGTGAGGTTCTCCACCTGCAGGGCATTTGAGATAACGTGTAACTGAGGGACCTCACCAAACCTTGCCAGTGGATCCTTCCCTCAGGGCAATGGAGCAACCGCCACCTAGAGAGAAGATCTTTTCTTCCACAGCCACATGCTCACAAGATCACCAGGAAAAAGCGAGACATTTACTGCAGCTGGGCTCTATTCCCCCAGGAATGATGCATTTGGTGACCGACAGCCCAGCCAGCACCATGGCTCCTCAGCAACAGCTGAACAACAGCCCCAAGGGAGATGCTTGACATCTCCCAGTGATTTACCAACTTCTGACCATTCGTCCTCAGAAACAGAATACCTGCTCTTCCCTGGGCCCAACAGCTCAGCGAGTCCGGTTCTAAGGAGAGTTTCAATTTTGTTTCCTTTTGTCTGGGACAGCAGCTCGCAGATGAGAGCCTCCTCGTCAAATGCTGTGATAGGGGAGATACGCTGTTCCACTGCCTCCCACCACCTCTCAGACAGACTCAGGGTCAGTACAGACAAATGCAGTGACCCACTCTTTTGAACAAGAAAATGCTATTTGTAGACATTGTAGTTTTTCTTTTCCTCTGCTGTTCATGTCAAATTAAGAGACATCATGTCACTGTGATTACCCTAGTCTTCATTTTAAGCAAAAGACAGAAGTGTTTGGACGAGCTGGAGAGCACACTGGGGGCATGAAAGGCCAAAGCCTGCTTCCCACTGAGACAGAGGGTCTACTGACAGCTCCACCACTGGTGGTAGCCCTGATTCCTGCCAGCAGAGCTGGCCAGTACCCTCTGTTATACAGTGGTCCTATCCCAGCTCTCTCCTACCCCATCCCACTGGGGTTCCATTACCCTACCTGGCACAGAAGAAAAAGACACAGAAGAGGAGACCTGGGTTTCCCACAGGAGGACTGGTGCATTACCCTGACACAGGGCTGAGGTTTTGGCTTTCAGTCACAGGCCAAGAGCACGCTTATTTTTTAAATACTGAAATTTAGGATAGAGAAATAAAACCAGCGAGTGGTTACTGGTGACAAAAGCTCACACAGTAGCAGCATGTGCCCCCTACCATTCACAAAACATATGCTAATTGGAGGTAAATATCATCTATCCTTGATGAGCCTTGCAAAGTCGGATCTGGCTTATAAATAGGAAAAAGTGCGCCGGATGCTATAAGTGGTTTGCAGAGCATGTGAGAATCACCATGGACACTGGGAATGTCTAAATAGAGGGTGCTGGGGGAGATATGGCAAATGCTGGGACTCTCCCAGCCCTCAGACACAGGGCATCCTGAGGCTTTGGCCAAGCCCCTGCACAGGCGTCACCCAAGGGTGCCTGGGATCCCATCATCAGGACAGACTCCAGTGGCTGCCACCACCCTCCAAAACCCCAACAATCCTTGCTGTATGGAGCAGTGTTGGCTGAAAGGATCCAGGTTAGCTGAAAAGTGCTCTAAATTGCCGGTATCCTACTACTGGGGTTGTACTGCCCCATGCTGCTGCTCCAGCATCTCCGATAGGATGACTTTTTGGTCTAATGGTGCTCTTGTTCTGGGCTGCTTCTTCACATCTGGTCGCCAAAGAGTCACTCTGTCACCCTGCAGCCTGCTAATGAGATCCCCCATTTAATTAATACTATAAGAATTTTAATTCTGACTGAATCAATTTAACGTGATGTGATTTTGTCAGCTCTATTCCCCAAGTAAAAAGTGAGCCTGATGCTTATTACATACATCATTTCACGGGCTCTGCATTCCCTGCTGACTTAAACAAATTCTAATTAAGACTAATTAAAGCATCATTTATGAAAGCGCTTGTGATAGCTATGCAAACATTCTGGGTGGGTATGCTTTGCATAATAATTATCCTAGTTAATATTAAGGCTAGGTCCTTGGCAATTAGGTCTTTGAAACAGAGTTATTCTGAATGTAGCCCTTTTCACTGTTAGCAATTAATAACAAAAAAATAATGTGCTAAATTTATATGGTGACTTCATTAACTGGATAAATTTAGAAGTAGTTCTATTGTTTGCATTTTTAAGTGTAAAGATAATTTTTAAGCCGGGTAGCATTCATTAAGTCAGAGGAATGGGGTTTGAATAGTGGGTCCTGAGACCATGCAGCCACCCCGCAGGGAGGAGAGGGGACTGTGTGTTATGTCCAGGCACTTCAGTTTGGGAATGCCCTATCCCTCCCTAGACCTCCTTGCCTCCAAAGTCTGGATACAAAGCAGGACCTGGCAGTTTTAAAACACTTTTATACAAACAAAAATTGAGTTCAGTTTGGTTCAGTCTGTTTTCCTGAGTCAGGTTTGAGAGATTTTCAGATTCCTGCAACGTATGATGAAGTCTGGGAGCAGAGCACAGCTGGAAAGAATGCTAACTCTGTTGCTGTTGGGTCCCTACTGACCAAGCGAACATTTCCTTAGCTGCTGCCCAGTTTCCCAAAACCAAATATCTTCCCAGCCTAGTAAAAGAATCTTGCTGTGTTCCTGGTGGGTACGTGGATACAATGCTGCTACGGGGCAGGGTGGTACAGTGTCCTGTGTGACACCCAGATTATTCTACTTTTTGCTCTTTTAAAGGAGATTGGCCTTGGGGGTGTATAACAGCTCCGCTCTCTAAACTCTTCCCAGGGGAAAAAAGTTGGAAGTTCTGCTTTGAGCCCCACAGTCTGGTGTGGAGCACAACTCTACATGCCTTCAGGAGATACTGCAGGACCCAAGGTGATGTTAAAAAGAAGATTAAAAAAACCTTTCTTTCACTTTACTTGAGTGTTTGGCTTTAGAAAAACACCAGCCAAACATGGATTTGAAGACCGAGTTCTTGTTTTCTACCAAGGGACCGAGTAGAAAGGCTCTTGCAGGCAGGCTTGGGTGACGTTTTTCGGTAGCCATTCCATACACTAAAACCTGTCATCACTTCAAAGACATTATCTTTTTGCTGACTGATGACAAAGTTCTGCCTGGCCTATACCTTTCTCTATCAAAATTAAGGTGACATTTGGTACATCCAATTGATTCCTAATGAGAAAGGTTTATGCTCCCTGAGGTCAACTATCACTTAGACAAGGCATCTTCCCAGGAAACTCCAGTGAGGCAGGTTAAGGATAGCAATCTTCCTCTTTACCACTATTTTCTTTGGACTTTTTTTCTCCGTTCTTGGTTGTTATTTGTAATTTGAAAAGCAAAGTGCCTAAAAGCCACCTGGCTCAGCTGTGACACCTCTCTCTGGAGGCAGAAGGGCTTGGTCTGTGCAGTCACTGCCCAGGTAAGAACACAACTGTTCAGTATAGAATCATAGCTTGAAGAAGATCTATAAGATCATCAACTCCAACCGTTAGCCAAGTCAAGCACTGCCAAGTCCACCACTAAACTGTGCCCCTAAGTGCCATCTCTACACATCTTTTAAATGCCTCCAGCGATGGTGACTCCAATGTTCAGCAGGGCAATCAAACTAGAAATACATACTGTATAAACAGAGGAATATATCAATTTATGTTAATTTTGTCTGGTTAATTTTTAACAGCTTTTTGCTATATTAGCTTTCTGGATTGTACTATATGACTTTACGGTATTATTGGATTGACAGGCAGCTGGCACAATAATAAAACTGCTATTCCCTTATCTGCTGAGGGCTCAGGGAGGGATGAGTACAAGACAGATATCTACCCACTCACCATTTAACGTGTACTGCTCCTCACTGAACATGCAGATGGCATGGCGGTCCCAGATTTCATTTGAGTTAATCTAATCCCTCCACTGCTCCCACTAGAAAGGAGGGCATTAGCAGCCATATGTCAACCAGATTTGTCAGATTATTCATTACAATTAATTGCTGTTCTCACTTAAGGCCTTTAAGGCTGTGAATTGCTCTGAATTCTATTGCAAACACAAAATTATGAGTAAAAGACTTTACCCCTGTCATTCAAATTTCACGCTGACCTTTATCAGCTTTTGGCTTTTCCATGGGTGCTGGGCTGAAAGCTTTCTAATTGGGGCTCCATTTCTTCCTCACTACAGGTAAGCTGTCGGCCTGAGCCAGCACTACAGCCTCAAGACAAGAGGAAAACTCACTGGTCCCAGCAGACACTATTTAACTGCCCACTAATAATGCATTAGGAGGGTAATGAAACAAGCTGGGTGTCATAATGACCCAATATACTAATTAAGCCTCTAAATACTGCAGCTTTTTAAGACATTTACTGTCCTAGGCAGACTTTGGGGAACTGCTTTTCTCTTTGCTTTATTTCATTAGCCAAACTCTCCCACAAAGTTCTTACAGACAATCGTTGCATATCAGCCAGGCTGGTGCTTCCACAGAGGGGTGCAGGGCTCCAGCCTCTGCCTGCCTGCACCATGGCCTGGCTCCAGGAGCTGCCAGCTGAGGAGCATCACAGCGTTGGCCAAGGAGCCTTGATCACCAAGAAGTGCCTGGCACCACAACTGCCCAGTGAAGGGGGCTGCCTTGGTCAGTGATGTGTTTGCAACCTCCAACAGCAGTTTTGGCAGATGCATCTCAAACCTTTGACATAAAACCTGCACAAACGGTCCACTGTGCCGGGTCAGGTAACAGTCTGGGTTTGCGCATCTTGCTCACTAGTGTGCTGTGCCCCTGCTGGAGTAGAAGCCCAAGGGCCGTGTATGTGGTTGCATTTGCCTCTGCTCTGGGGAAGGGTGACTCCAGCATTGGCGTTGACTGAGCTGGGCTCTCCTGTCCCTCTGAGATTCAGCCCCTCGAATATGGGCTCCTCACCTTCACTGCTTTGCTCAGTGCAATTTTCCAGGCTGAAGGGCCACTATTTAGTCAAAACCTAAAAGAAAAGAAATGTAGTGAAGAACTTTGTGATCACTCTTAAGGGATGAGGAGCATCAGCGCAGGTTGGAGGTAGGAGGGACAGCTCTTCCACAATGGAAAGGGGACTGGTCCTGCACCCTGGGGCTCTTCTTCACCTGGAGAGATGGGTGGGCTTTGCTGGGAGCATGATCTGAGCCCCAGATGGGCTAAGGCTGGCTCCCCAAGCTGTCCCAGGTTGAAGAGGGAAGTGCCCCCAGGGTTTCTCCCAGCTGTCCTGGGTCAAAAGAACCCCCCTGAGACACCGTGACATGTGCCTGCAGGAGCCCAGGAACCTTCCCAGGAAGCAACAGGAATTTAGAGTCTAGGGGAAAAAACGGGCAATTTTTTTCTGCTGACACCTCTGCTCCTGTTAACATTTGCTCTGTTACATCCAGAGAAATCAGCTGCAAATTCTCTCCCTGCGCCAGAACCCACACCTGTAAACTGAACTGAAAACGTGCTCCTTGCATGGGCCCCTTGGAAAAAATTGGTGTCCAATTGCTGTTGCAAAGTAATGAATCCAAAGTAATTGGTGTGGACCCAGTGTTATGGGGCATCCTACTCTGCTGTAGGACTGATGGCCCGTCCCTGCTGCTCCTCCGTCCAGCCCCTCAACGCTGCTCTCACCTCTGTTGCCTAAGGCAGAGCAGCAAAAACCTCTAAAATACTGGACAGAGGGGTATGCAACACAAAACTCCCATCAAGGCTGGAGGATTGTCCACACTTATTTCAAAGCTGTAACATTGTCAAAAACAGACAGTTAGTGGCATCACATTTCCCATTTAATGGACCTCTTGCTAGGCGAACAAAAGCCGTCACTCTCCAGCTGAGAGTCCCCTTGTGTGCCGTTATGCCGGCTTCTAACTTTCCTCCAAGAAAAAAACTGCTTAATGAAGGGAACGTATTGCCCTCAATTTAACTTTTGAAAAGTTAAAAGCCTTGGCTGTGGGGGCTGCTGAGGCACAGGGGGGATGAGGCCAGAGCCCACAGGAGCATGGCGGGGATGCAGGGATGCAGGGACAGGCAGATAGCTCCTATGTGTGGCGAAAGGCTGGGGAACACAGGCAGAGCCAAGCTGTTCCTGATGAAATAATAAGATTGCTGGGTCAAGTCCAGGGTCATGGCTGCTGCTGGGGAATGATGCTACCTGTGAGGTGGAGACACACCAGTGGCTTCAGCTTTGCTATATCATGCACACTATTCACAGCACATGGCTGGAATGGCCTCTAAAGATCCATTTCTGCTGGGCTGGCTGAAGAAAGGCATTAAAATATGAAAATTAAACCTCAGCGTGGGAAAGGTCCATAAAGAGAAGTCTCTTAACTAATTTTCCCAGTGCTCTGCCCCAAGTTACACTCACCAGGACCAGCACCTCCCTTATGCTCACAACAGCCCTTTAGGCATGGTTTTGGAACCAGCATCTGGGTGCTGCCTTTTCAGGCACCAGGTAGCCCTCCTCTGTGGCACACGTGATGTGATGTCAACCAAACGGCATGGCCTTGCAGGCCGCTGGCTCCTTATGCTCTTGGTCATTTGCTTTAGCAACATGAAACGCTGTATGTCAGAATTCCTCTCTTTGAACATGCTGCTGCATCTGGGGGGGGGAAACGCATTGCCATCTCACATGGTACATTTTAGGGTTTCTTACACTCTGAGGTAGACAGACATCTATACATATGATATATTTATATATAAATACACATTTATATATGTACATATACATGTAAATGCCTGCGTGTGTGCATGTATATAAACACATATTATATATATATAAAATATGTATTAATGAATAATTAGTGAATAGATAATCTCATGATCTGTAAGTACTTTGTATTCCAGTCTACTCTCCATGTGAAGTGTTTGGATTCACAGTCTGTAATCTCACATCTCCTGCCAAAACATCAACCTGAATAATGTCTATTTACTTTTAAATCTTGCTGAGAGAGAGAATTTACAATTCATAGAAAGCGCTGCCTACCATCTCATTGCATGATGCATGGGCCCAGGCAGGCACGTGGTTGCACACACTGACTGAAGGCAATATCGCAGGCAAAGGCAGCCAGGAGAGGTGTTTGGGCTGCTGTGGAGGGAATTAAAACATTGGCAGTGAGGGCGTGGGATGTACATGGAGCCCCACTGCATGATCTGGAGAGGTGGACATGGGGTGATGTGAACAAGGACAGACACTGCTGGCAGATGTCCCGCCGGTGGCAAAAGCCTGATGCTCACTGCAATATTGGCCAGCAGTCACTGTTATTAAACATACAATATCCCCGCATGGAGTGATAGAAGAAATGATATAAAATTTCATATACCTAACATGGTGTATAAACAGGCTAAATCCCTATACATTTTAAACCTTCAGCAGTCTAAAGGTTAAAGCCTGTCAGCTGGATTTCACCGATTCCAGGAAGGAATGGAGAAGTCATGCCAACTCCTCATTGTATACCAGTGATCAAACATCTCCTCATTACACTTCAATATTGTTGCCTCTAAAGGTCACCATTGCTGAACATAATCACACAAAATCAAAACTGCAAACTTTATATATCAGAGAGGTAGTAAATAGCTTGGAGGTTTATTTTCTGGTGCCTGAACAACATTCTGAGCCCATTTATAAATTCCTGGGTGCTGTGGCATGAACTGAGCGCATTCGCAGGGACTAACAAAAGATTCAATTAAATCAATTTCCTGTAAAAAATATTAAAAACAATTTATTAGGTCAGTACCAACTGGTCTAATCAAGCAGTCGTTCCTTGGTAACTTCCATTTGCATAATTAAAAAAAGAAGAATTTTGATTATTTGAAAAAACAGCAGATTTTAGAGAACACCGTTTCTAGGTCAGATTCTTTGAAACACTTCATCCTTGATGCAAAGAGTATCCCAGGATTTATTGAGAGGGTTTTAAGATGTGCTATAAATCCTGGATCACTCTATTATTTTCCTATTCGCTGGTTTTACTCAGCATTCATTTAGCCTGTCTGCTGCCTCCTAAGCCAGTGTGTGATCCCCAGCTCACAGGCCACCCCAGGAAACCATGTCCAGCTCTTTGACCTAAATGAAAGACCACACATTTAGGCCTGGGATGGACACTTTTCCAAGCTCAAGTCAAGTAAGACAGGAAAACTTGTACTGAAAAGGGTACCATGACTGATAGGTAAAATGTGCAATTTCGCTGGAGGATGAAAAGAAGAATTTCCAACAGCCAAAATCATTTGCAAACTAATTGACAAATTCATCCCAGGGCAAATGTGAAAAGGAAGAAAATATAAACCAGAAAGCTTTTGGCTATTAGATGGATGTACCTTTCAAAGGAACATTCAGCCAACCCAAACCGCAGTTTTTTGCTCCTGTGAGAGAAAAAAAAAAAAAAAAATTTAAAAAACTAGGAATGTTCATGCTGGCCCAAATGGAAATGATTTTGTGCCAGTTTTCATCTCAGCCCCTGAACTAGAAAACCTGCATCCTTGGCCACAAGGTTATGTCCTCGTTCTGGGACCTGCCCGTAGACAAAGACTGGGGACCCTCACCAGGGCTGATGCAGCCCTGACACCCTGTGGGGTCTCCCCACGGTCTTCCCACCTCTGGAGCAGGAAAGGGATGAGACTTGCCTCCCCCCAGGGGACAGCCTTCTGCTCTGCAAAATCAAATGGGAGCGTGCGTCACTAACCCAGCGACACATTCAGGGCTTTAGCTGCACAGCTTAAACCCTTCGAGATAACTACCAAGCATATGTGTTAAAAGCTGACTCTCAGCACTTCATTTTAATTGTAGTGTAATACCTGACTGGCTCATTTCTACATCTGGAGTGCTCTCTTCCCCTTTCTTTCTTGAAGGATGCCATGCCAGTATTAAATAAGAGTAAGAGCCAAAATCTGACCACCACCTGCTAGATATTTTCCTTTGCAAAGTGAAGACTCAAAGGAGATAAAAAAAACCATTAATAAGATTATTGCCATACTTTGTGGTATCTATATCTGTGCCACCAGGCCATCATTTGTTGAGCAGAATATTGAAATCACAATGAAATCCCAGCTCTTTGCTTCCATGTACAGCAGTGCAACAGGATCTATCACTGAATGTATTCCAGGAAGCAATGTATTCCAGGAAGCAATGGCACATGGTCAGCATATTAGTGGCAGCAACAAAAACTCCAAAACCCAAATCCACTGCATACAAACAATGTGTGTGCCGAGGGATGCTGCATAAACAGCTCATTTTTCCATCTCTCAACTAACGAGGCCTCATGCTGGGTTGCAAGAAAGCCACCTGCAAAGTTCTGTGTTGATGGATGCTGCTGGCTATTTCCATAACCCACATATTTCTTCTGTAACCTGTTTTCCGCCAGTACGTTGTACGGACAGGGAGGAGGTAATTGTTTAGGACTCAACTGAGAAATGGAGGCTGAACTGCTTACACAGGAGCTTCCCTTGCTCACGTTTAGGTGCTGCTACTACTCTACTTCTAATTTATGTGCAAATTGGGTTTGCCTAACGCACACAGTGAAATGTTTTACCAGAGTCCTCCATGGTACAGAATTGCTATTTCCCTGGTGGGTGCATGTCTTATTTGTAAGAGAGATGTAAAAATCCTTGGGTTTTGGTACCTTTTGTATGTTTTTCCTGCAAGCCCTGGGCCAGCCTGGCATGAGCACCGTCAGTGGAAGCAGAGCCTCCCATTGAGTTCCTTGGAACTCAGTGCCATCCCTCAGCCTGAGGAGCAGCTGCACCCACTCCAACAATGCACTGTCTCCTTCTGCCAGTCCTCCTCTGGCGCAGGAGTCCCCCTGGCTGCTGACATGGGCTGCGGGCCATCAAACAGTCTTCCCTGACCATCTCTGGACCCGTGGTCTGCCCAACATGCCGGCAGCAACAGCAAGCAGTGTCCCCGGATTTACTTTACCTGCTTCTCCACATCAGGGCTGCTTCCAGCTCCAACGCTTCTGTGCTGTGATGCTGGGGTGCACACACGGTCTCACCAGTCCTCAGACAAGCTCCTGACCACCCCACACTGCCAGCCAGGCACAGCCTTGCTCCTGGCCACCGCATGTCTAACACCTCAGCTGTGTTATCCCCTTCTCCTCCCCTTCTGTGTCCTCCAGCCATTGGTACTTCAGTAAGCCAGTTGGGCAACTGTGAATTTCAAATGGACATTAGAAGATACAGAAGAGTATGTCTGTGTGTGTCCGTGTGGGTTTTAAACCTCATCCCTGACTCCCTGCAGCTTGCTTGGCTTCTTAGGGGAAAAAAATCCTTCACCTCTTTGCTGTTATCCCAGCATTTAGTGCGGGTTGGGATCCTGCCCTCCTTCACGTGCAGCCATGGCTCCAGTGGAGCCTCCTCCTTTCACACTCCAGCTGCAGCAGGAGGAGTGAAAAACCAGAAGGAAGCCCAGGAGGATCCCTACTTGGCATGAGCAGGAAAAGACAACTGAAAAGTCACTTGGAAATGGCAGGACATGTCCCATGGCAGTACAGTATGGAAATGCAATGCCTTTGTACAGCACAATGAGGGCTGAGGAGGGTTACACCAGCAGTGGAAACACAGCCCTGCAGAGAATGACTGTGAAGAGCCAAATGGGGTGCCAGGAGTCCTCAGCCACCCCCGGCAGCCAGGCTGTCCCCATCTCACATGGCCAGTCCCATTCCCCCATGCTGCCCTGCTGGGTTGGGATGCTGGGCATTGCAAGCTGCTGTGCTGGCTGGGCCACCACCAGGAGCAGGTCCCAGCAGGCGGCTGGGACCTTTGTTTTCCCTGCATTGTCTCTGTACCTATTCAGTCGTTAAATAAATCTGCTGCGTGGCGGGTCTGCAGCGCGCTGATACGAGAGGCGGTCGGTGCCGGTGCTTGTGCTTGTACGGGTGAAAGGTTTTATATCTGTTGTTTGAAAGTTAAACACAATGCAAGTTCGGTAAATAATGACAAGGTTCCTTGTTCTCTGTCAGTGAGGGACAGGGACCTCAGGCAGGCGAGCCCTTGCCTGGAGCCAGCAGAGCAGGGTTGTCCCCAAGCATACATGAGCAGTATCAGTTAACTGCACATTGTTTTGCCACTACCAGATTTACACCAAATCGCCTGAGCATAGGGCTGGCTGTGTACAAGGGATCCCAAAGCAGCTCTGCCTGGCACCTTTCAGCAGGGCCTGGGGGTCCCTTAATGGCAGCGGTTCTGTCCCCAGGTCTCATCCCACTGCAGCCCCTCCTGATCCCATGCTGGGCAGCCACGCAGGCTGTGCTGAAGCAAGATTCTCTCCGTGCATTTTCCACGTGAAACATCCTCACTGTTTTAAAACGTCCATCAGGAATGGCAGGGACTAAGGGCCTGAAAGCTCCCGCGCAAGGGGACAGCAATGAAATGTGCTGGAATAAATAGCTTCATTCAAAGTGGAGCTGAAAAACACTACATTGATCCAATGGTTTCAAACGGCTTTTCAATAGCTGCGAACAGTGGCGTCCTGCTGAGTTCAAAAGATGGTCTTGTCTGGGCTGAAACAAGGCCCTTTAAACACTGCCATCATTCAGGACATTTCAGACACACACACTCTTTTGCTGCCTCCCTCCCCCTCTCCCCTGTGGAAACTTCCCCATATAATTGATCTTTTCAGGAAAAGAGAATAACAGACTTGGGGTCCCATCCTCTTACAGCAGGAGTCAATGGGAATTTGGCTAATGACTCTCCTGGGAGCAGAATGAGCCTTCGATTTCCAATAGGGAAGCAGCTCAGTACTCCAGAAGAAGGTTTAATACAGTGCCTGGACTGCAGTGGCTGACGAGCTGGATGAAAGCCCCCTCGGGCAGCATGCATGGCTCTACGCACTGTGCCAGTGCCATGACCAGCATACGCGGGGACCCCACCTGGAGTGGGAGAGCACCCTGTCCCCAGAGCAGATGAGCAATGGGATGCTGAGCACAGCGGCAACCCCAGTGCTCGCTGAGCAGTTGAAGCCCTCGGAAAATTCATGTTAAGAAGCAATTTCTCTCTGCTCCTTTCTGAAGGAAGCTTGTTTTACAGCACACACCTCAGCCAGTGTTCATCAGGTGCTCTTCTCATGTTCTCCACCTCTTCTCCCTGCAGAAAAGCCACAGTCTTATCAGGAGTGGCAATGGCTGCACTGGGCTGTGTGTTGGCAACAGGTCCACCACCACTGCCACTGCTGTGGGTCCCTTGTCCCTTCGTGGTAACTTTTCCTTGTCAGGAGTTAGCCCCTCGGCATAACGAAGACCACTGTGCCACAAACTCTCCCAGGTTGAAAAATACAGGATTCCACTAATAATTCCATTGAAAGCAAAGAGGTGACTTAGAGGATAAAGTGCCATCTAATCTGTGCCAAGAGATGCGGAAACAGATTCCACATTTTTCCAGGAAAACTATACAACAGCTATGTTGATCAATACACAGACACATCAGAGCTGGTATGTTATGCTGGTGCCATGCAGAGAGGTGCTTTGTACAATCCAATTTTGCCGCTTTTTACCATGACAAAAGAACTGGGTTCGTATGAATAAATCTGTAGCTAGACCACACACGATTATTAGGCTTAATACCAATTGTCCCTCATTAATGTTTCAGCAGAGCGATTAGCATTTTGAGGCAAACAAGGTGTACTTAGTTAGTGGAACATGACCCAGCTGTCATTAAATTATACCTATGATTAATGATCTTCAAAGGCACAGAGCTTCAAGTCTGGGTGTGGGTGGGGAGGCAGGGAGGGAGAGGAGGTCACAGAGGTAGTGGGATGGCTGCCGGGCACGTCTCTGCTGGACTTGCTGCTGGCGGTCGGGATGGGGTGGAAACAAGGCCCAGACTGCTGCATTAGCTAAACCAAAAAAGGGGTCTGAGGACATTTCCTTAAATGGACATTTAAGGATAATTTCCTTAAAAGCACAGGGGAAAATCCTGAAGCAGCTGCCCAGCACTGTGCCACTTGGTCCGTCCAGATTTTCTCTTCTTCCCCCTCCTGTGCCTCCTATTCCCCTGCAAGACGACCCCCAGCTCCATTGCAGCAGCCACCTCTTTGATGTGTGAAGTACCACAATCCCATTAGAGTCACCATCCCAGCATCATAGAATCATGGAATGGTTTGGGTTGGAAGGGACCTTAAAGATCATTCAGTTCCAATCAGGAGAGATCAAGAATGTGGGGCTGGAGGCAAGCGGGTGCTGCCTCATTGCTGATGATGCCCAGAGAAAGCTGAGTGTGCTGGTAGCAGGGGGATCCTCTTTCTGCCTGAAGCACCCTCGTGTCCCACTGCATCTCGGTATCATGCATGGTGAAGCAAGGTCACGAGAGAAGGTCTGCAAACCGGGCACAGTGCTCCACTGCACTGGCCCTGAGAAGTGGGGCTGCATGTTCAAACCACAGTGTTGAGGACATGCCTGCCTGTCAGTGGGGCCAGGCTGGATGCTCTGAAGGCAGATGTGCCTTGCTGACCACTCAGTCCAGATGCAGAGCCCATTCATTTCATGGCCAACAAGCACCATCACTGGAGTCTGGCTGGCCCAGTTTTCAGTCTCAGCACTCCTGCTTCTCATGAAATTGTATTTACAGAAAACCTTATAACTTACTCAGCAACTGAAGATTATTATCGAAAGTGGTTGAGGAAACAGAAAGCAGAAGGTCATTTTATAGCTGAGGAACATGTAAAGAGCAGGGGCCAGGAGTGAGTGTCACAAGCAGACGTGGCCAACAGCTCATGACAAATGTTAAAATATTTAGAGAAAAAGAATAAATTTTGCTGCCAAATTTTAATTTAATTAGGGATTGTTTGGGTTTTGTTCTGTTTCATGCAGTTGGTTTATGGCTGTTCATTGAGAAGCATCACTGCTGCCGCAACAGGCAGCAAATAGAGGTTGCAAGCTGTGCCACGCCATCCGCAGCCACGTGTTCCTCACATGCCGAAGGAGGGGAAGAAGCGATTCATAACAGAAGGACATTACATTGTCTCAGAACAAATTAGTATTGTGCATGGTGAAAAGTTATCTGTCTGCACTCACCAGAACTATTTCTTGGTCTTCTCCAACATTTTCGCAATACTCATACGTAAGCATTGAAAGAACAGAGGGAAAATCAAAAGAAGCTGTGGGAAGAACGCTGAGTTTACCATCTGACTTTGATTTATAATATTTTCTGTGGCATAATCAGATTCATTTTTTTTCTTGCTGGGCAGACTTTGCAGACACTTAGCAATGCAATCAAGGATTCAATGTTTGGCAAAGAATGCTCACAAGTGTCTGCCCAGTAAGTCTGCAGTGGGAAAACAAGCTGAAAAATGCTGGTTGTTGCTCTTTCTTTTTGGTCTGTGGAACAGAGAACGTTATGTGCACTATGAAAACACCATTGAAATCGCTCAATGTTAAAAAATAAAAGGGAGGCGTTGCAGGGGTCAGCTGTGAGAGTGGGCAAGGGAGGCGGGAGGGGATGCTGATGATGATGGCATCCATGGCACATGCAGAGATGCTCTGTGCAGCACCTGCTGCTCCAGCCTGGCTGCCCAAGTGACAAGGCTGGAGATAATCTGATCATTTGTCTGTCATGTGCGAGCAAGAGCTCCCCAGGATGAGGCTCAGCCCTAGTGTGAATTCAGGGGCTTCAGTCTCTCAAGCCTTTCTTGTTCTTGCTGGGGCTGACATTGATCAGGGAGGGGGCAGGCAAGGTTTTAGTAAGGTTTCCATGGGATTACAGCATCTCTTTGTGATGGGAACACCGATACATGCGATGAGAGGCAGCAGGCAGGGTCAAAGTGATGGGCCATCACAAGTGGTGGGGCAGCATTCACAGACAAGCATTCCCCACCACCACAGGGAAGATGCTGCCTGCGCAGCCCTACTCACTGGACAGCCCTCACCAGGCCTCATCTGCAGTGGGGGCTGCAAGCATGCCCTGCCACCAGCACCCCCATTGCCATGCTCCTGCAGGAAACTTCCCTCCTCCAGGGCTGGGACTGCTCCACTCTCGGGCAATGCTGCTCCTTCCAGTCTGCTTCCAGACTGGGATGGAAGCTTTTCCAAGAGTAAATTTTAACTTGGAATAGAACAAAACATAGTTTTAGTTTACTGAAATGACAATAGTCTAAACTGTGAAATCCCATAGATCTTCAGTTAAATGCAGAGGCTCGGTTTGTATTTTTTTCCTGCCTGTGTTTCCATTGATGTCTGGTATCCAGCCTCAGATCACTGAGCACTGCACTGCCTCACCCTTCCTTTGCCTTAAGAGAGTGTTGCAGTTCACAGGATGATCCATGCAAACACGATGTGATACGCTCACGGTCAAACTCACTGCCATTGAAGTGAGGGGAAAATTTGCCATTAACTTCAGTGGATCAAACCCTTCATAACTAATTTATCACTAATTACATTATTAATGTTGGAATTCCTTATAACACATCCTAAATAGCAGACGCTGTTTGAAGGGGTGCTGCTGGGACAGTGCAGCATGCCTTGCTGCAGGACCCTGTCCAAAGGGCACAGGGGGCCTTCAGCCCCACAGCCAGCACAGGGCGAGGTGATTGTTTGCATTCAGCACCACTTAGGCATTGTGGGTTTTCTTAAAACCTGACCTCAACATATGTTTCATTTCCTTTCTGAGGATAACTGCCTGCCTTTGCCACCAAAACTATATCAAAGCATGATGTTCTGCTCATGAACATACCCCAAAATGGCAAGCAAGCTTCCAAAGCTTGTACTTCCAGGCAGTCTTTATTCCACAATGTCTCACCAACCTGAAGGAGCTGCATGCCCAGCATGTGCTGGCAGAGAGGTGGGGACGGGTCAGCATGGGGAGGCTGGGCAGCCCCTGTGCCATGGTGTCAGTGGCAGCACCATCAGGGTTTCCCTCTTCTCCTGATGCCCAGCTCCACAGAGGAGGAAGCATGAGAGGCAAGACTGGAAAAGGCAGAACTGAACTTCATGTGACTCAAACCAAAGTCCTGACCACTGATGACACACCTCTTGTGAAGTGCATGTGGCGTTTGCAGCCCTCATACAGAACAGCTCTTCCACAAAACCCTGGCATGCAGTGCAGCCCCAGCTCCTTCCCAGCAGAGGAGCCTGTCCCAGGCATGGCAGGGGCAGCCAGCTCAGCTCTGTCTGTCCTTTGGGAGACTCAGACCTCTGCCACTAAATAACTCCACCTTGACCTCTCCACTGGCACACACATCTGGCATTGCCCACCTGAAAGGGATGAGGTCTGGTACCCAGGGGAAGGCAACCTCGGGATGGGGCTCCTCGTTAACAGGAGTCCACTCACATTTCCTGTCATCCTTCTGGTATGGCACAGCCTGCACAACGTCTCTTCATGAACAGGGTTGAGATTGGGAATGTGACATACCGTGGATGCAACTAGTATCTGTTATTTAAAACTGTCCTTGCAGAATTAATTGACATCTCTTTTTTCGCCTCACTGCAGCAGATGCAGTAAGACAACTGGCACTTTGACAGATGACTGTGGATATTTTCCTATAGAGACATAACTTGGGGAGCTTGGGTTCTCATTTGCGAATTTTTTAATACAACTGTATCTGGCAGACACCCAGAAATTCAAAGGATAGGAGGGTTCAAGGATGAGAGGCCAGCAAGCATGGGTACCACACACTGGTGTGGTTTGATGCTGTATCCTCACACAAGGCCAAAAAGCAGTGTAAACCCTGGCTGCTGGTGTGAAGTACCTCTGGATTGTACCATCAACGAAGTTCCTTCAGCCTGTCATAAAGCAGAATACTGCTAATGTACTTGCAGGTGATGGTTACAAAACACTCCAACAAATCAAAGGGGGCCACCCACCTGAACCCCCAAGCTGTGCTGGCTGGTGGTGAGCAGGGAAGACCTGGACCACCACCCTCCTGTCCTGCCCACTGCCTGTGAGCACCCTGGCCTTTGGACACTTCCCTGGTGTCAGGTCCTTTCACTTGGCGTCGCTATGCTATGCTCCAAGTATTGGGAAAAATCAAAATAAAAGTAAAATAATGAGGTCCTGCCTACAGCTACTTTTGTGGCATTTCTTGTCCACAAACCTGAGAAGTGATTGCTTATTTACAATCGATTATAATGCTGGTGAGATTTACTCACGTCTTTGGCACTGTCATCACCTCTTGTTCAAGACATGGAATATGCTGCCAGGGAAAAACATCTGGTGACTGCAATGGCAGGCTCCATATCCCATGTAAAATGTGTAAAGCTCAGATCTGATCTCAGATCTCAAACCACCTCCAAAGCCTGCAGCCCAGCCAGGACAGCCAGCACTAGTGCCTGTGGCTGAAATAAGGTGTGCGTTTTAATGATGTCTTTCTCCTCATAAGCACATAGAAATTTCATATCCACAAGACACTTTCTTTCATAATGAAGTCCAGGCGCTGTTTTTCTCTCCTAGAAAACTCGGTACACCCACATTTCTGCTAAAAATAATAAATACTGGTTATTTTGAGACAGTGGGTTGATGGGAGAGGTACACAAAACAATACCTCCTTTAGCATGTGTATAGTTAACATACAGAAGGAAGCAGACCTGTACCACATATTCTTAAATAGAAGGTGATGCAAAGCAAAACCAACAAGTGTTAAAATAACAGGGCAGAAACTGCAGCAAGGTTACATCGCTGAGAGGGTGGAAGCAGTCCCCAGAGTATAATAGGTTTTAAATTGGAGGCCTCTACTTAAAACCCACAGGAAATAAGAAGGGTCAAAGAGGCAAAAATTGCACAACTGTTATATTACTTTAAAAGACAATCTGATTTCTCCTTCAGAAATTGCAGCATTTTTTTGGAAGATGTCTTTGACAAAAGATGTCATAATTCAGGTCCATTGCTGAATGAGAGAGTGGCCAAGCACCCAGAGTTTTATTCAGGTGAAGTGTTTTCATGAGTGTGCTGTAGAGCTGTGGCATTTCCACAACACTGGAAATGTCCAGCTTGGGAGGGTTGAACCTGGAAACAAAATTGCAGTGGGAGAGACCTCCTCAAGACTGCTGTTAGGTGCTTGTATTTGGAAGATGTGCAGAGAGGGATGTTGAGGATCCAGGGTGGGTGGCAGAGGAGCCTGGAGCTCTACATCCACCCGCACCCATCCCACCTTGGCACAGGCAGGGCCAGCAGCAGTCCTGTACCATTCCCGTGCTCAAATGCTGCACGTCCACTGCAGAAGCCAGAGGGAAGCTAGAGACAGGGCCTGCAGGTGGGAGAAGCCCTCCAGCCATGTGGTGGGACTGCAGGGGCTGGCCATGAAGCAGTGGTACGCGCACAAGCGGCTGGATGCTCACGCTGTGTTTGCTGCAAGGATGTGTTTGGGCAGCACCTTTCAACCTATGACTTCTTACCACCCCTATTTAGCAACCCAACTCAACCTAACATAATCCTAACCCCAATTCTGCCCGACACCAAGCCAATCCCAATGCCAATGCCTCTCTACCAGTCCTCTGTGCAACAGCCCATCACAACATGGTCTGGTTTTCAGCCTATTTTTCTAAAAGCTGAAAACCCCAAAGAAATACAGGGGGTGGTACAAAATACATTTAGTTCTCCTACAGACATTTTAGAGTTTTTCCCTTTTTCTGCTCTCTGTAACATTAATCTCTTGCTCAAGATATCTAGTTGTACAAGTTTGGTGGGTTTTGTGCTCGGTTGGTTGGTTGATTGTTTTGTTTTGTTTTGTTCTGTTTTTTAAAGAAACTACACTCTCTAAATCTCTCCCTGCTTTAGGGCAATATCATCTGATAGGACACTACAGTTTTCACCAAGGCAGGTTCAGGCCTAGCGTGAAGCTACTTTCTCGTGTTACTATTCTCTTTCCTCAGGTAGCAAATGAACAAGGCAGATTCTCAAGAGAGCTTAAGTTTTTACGAGTCTCTCCCAGCCAAAAAAGATGTGCCAGCCACGAAAGCAAGGTTCAGCTCCACTGTGCCAAAGTTTTGGTCTATCCTCTGTAACAAAATAAAACCTCAGTCATGCAAATTTTTGGTATACTGAGAAGTCTTCTTTTACACTTGAAATACTATTTTGTGTTTACATTTTTTCAGTAACTTATTAATTTATGAGCTTAGCAGGATTATGCCATGTGTCTCAATTGCATCCCATAAATATTTAACACTATTGAAAAACAATAATTTTCTAACTCAAAAAACAGTGTTACAGAAATTAAACAATTGCTAAGTGACCATTGTGCTTTTTCATGAACTCCATCTACTTTATTAAACTGAAACAAGCCAAGATAGCCAATTACAATGCACTAAAATGTACCGTCGACTGACTGAGAAAGGCTATTATATTTTCAGCTTCCGTGTAGTTCAATGAAAATTAGAGTTCAATGTGTATTTTGAATGCAGTAGGTTATTTCTATGAAGTTAATCATACCATTACTTTTTATTGTGGGTCAGTCCATAGAAGTTTAAAGGGACCCTGACAGAGAGGAGTAAATGAGGCCAGTCCTGTCAGTGGGGTACTGTGCCAGGCTTAATGCACCCTCCTGAAGTCTTCTCAAATTGTGTCACTTGTAGAGTTTGCACTTGACTTTAGCAAACATTAAATGTTCTTGTCACCGGGAACTAATTAAGAAATCTGGACAACTATTGCTGAGCTAATTTTGTTCAGGTTGACTGCATGTTCAAATCTGACTCTAGATGCTCATCTAATGTATACTGTGACCAACTATTTCGGTTGGATTAAGGTAATTACCTAGCTCAACACTTTTCTGATACATTTTACACTAATGGAATCCAAAGCTTTTATACGCTTCTCCATCTTCACTTGAGAGGATTGGGAGTGTGAAGCTGTGCTTGAGGATGGAAAAGCCAAAGCCAGGCCTACAGAAGAGCTCAGCCTAGGCTTACTGTGTTGGGAGGCAGCAAACCAAGCACCACTTTAAAAGGCTTTATTTTCACAGACCTCAGAAAGAGCCTCATCACTGGCAACAGTGATGCACCCACTTGGGATCTGAGGAGCCAGCAACTCGGATTGAGCAGAAGGGGTGGGGGGCTTCTCAGATCCACTGCACTCTTCTCCCAGGTCCTGTGCACCCCAAAACACTGCAGAGAAGGCAGGAGGCAAGCAGGGACACACAGTCCTGGACTAGTGGGTGGTTCCTGGAGTGTTATGTCCTCCCCTTGCTATGGCAGGCATATGTTCAAAGCATCAGGCTCATCTCACAGGATACCAGGACACATGGCTAGCATGCCACATCCAGCCAAGCACAGGCCAGCCCTTAAGAGTGTCCTTTCTCTGGGAATACTAAAGGCATTGTGACCATAAAGTAAAAGCTCTGTAATTCTGTAACACATCTGATGCACAATGAGCTCAGCCCAAGTGAAGGACCCAGAGGTGATGCCTTTCACATTACCACAGCTCACATCCTTCAGACACAGCATCCTTCATCCATTTACCACAATTGCATCTCTAAAACTGCAGTCCTACAGCTGCTCCCCATGTTAGCACCCATGGTGAGATATAGGGATGCACCATACGGAATAAAGCAAGGAGATGGGATTTTCCACAGCACCAAAACACAGGCAGCTAACAGAAAGCATTGGAAAACTCATAGTAAATAAACCAAACCACTAACCATTTCAGAGAGCAGCAGTGACTGAATGCATGTGTAGCACATAGGACACTGGCATATCCCCTCTGACGGACAAGGTCATCACAGCTTCTCCCCCACCTTGGTGGATGAGGCTAGCTAAAAGGGCAGGAAGAAGGTCCATCCCAGAGGACGTGCAATGGGAAGGCAGATTGCGACCTGAGGAGAAGGAGAAGGTTCCCTGATGCTAAACCCAGGGTAAGGGCGGCAGTGGCCTGCATGTGGCTAGAGAAAGGACTCATCCTGGGAAGACAGTAAGGATGTGGACACAACCCTGCAGGGTCTATCACCCAACCTATGCCATGGCTTGTCTGCAGAAAGCTCCAGGGTTCACCTTGCCTGCTAACAAAAAGATTAAAAAATAGAAAAAAACACCTTCCATGAACTACAATTTGAAGGGTTGGAATTTCTTCCTGAGAGTGTTAACCTAGAAGGCACAGAGCCACCACACAGTGACTTCTGCCATTTTCTCATGTATGGATGGACATGTACCTTGAAGTTTCATAGCAGCCTGTTCCAAACCATTACAACTGGGGCTGCAATGCAGGTCTCTTACTGGGGAGAAGCAGGTAGGACATGGTAGCTCTTGTCCCCTCCTCACTTCACAGGAGTTGTCCACGTAGTGGGGAAAACAGCAGGACTGCTGAGGTGATAGCAGAGTTTTGAATTTGTGGATTTCCTACACAAATTGTTTCCATAAAACATCCAATCTCTCCTTTGTTCTGCTTAAGTGTTTTTATTTCCACCTCTTCAGTGGTTTGCAGAGTTGTGGTAGAGCCTCTGCATGTCTGTTTTGTGCACAACACAGAATATTGCTCAACAACATAGGAAGGGGAGGATGATGAAAGTCTACAGGCATTTATTAAGTGACAGTATCAGATTACCTTTATTATACATCATAATTGTGCATTACAACCATGCTGAAGACCCCACAGCTGTTTCTAGATAAATTAGACACGGTGCCAAGAACAGAGCTTTCTTCAAGAAGAGGTTTTAAAGCTTGGGTTTGAACACCTTAGCATACATCTTGCATGATCTTTGAGACCTCCTGTCACCTACAAAATAATCTCCCTTCCATAGCCTACTTTTGCAGTCAATACTAACCACAACCCTTCAAGAAAAAAGATTTTAAGTGATAATCGTGAAAATAGATATGGACTTACTTTTCATAATGTCATGGTAACATGGAACAATGAAAATCTGCCAGTGTTTATCGTCTTGAGGCTTCTGGGTCTTCATAACCAAAGAGGCCGCTGGGAGGGATGTCTCACACTCATGCTGCTGTAGCTCTAGATGACTAGCAGAAAGGCTACTGCTGTGGCTGAAAGGCCATGAATTGTCCCTTCTTTCTGCAGTCAACTGCTATGTGGAAATGCACGCAGAAGCATTAGACAACAGATCAAGTCAGGATTTCCCTCCTCCTCCTCTTGCTGCTGCCAGTGCAGCCTTAGATACAAGTTGGGAGTTCTCTCTTTTTTTCCCTGCTTTCCTCAGTCACAGGGAGTTTTTTGAAACACAAAAGGACACCACGTTCCCCAAACCTTCACAAAGGTAAAGGTAAGTGAGCAAATCTTGGTAAGATCACTGAATGGTGCTTGCTGTATCACAAATACAAAGGGAGACCAGCCTTCCTGAAAACACTTATGTTCTTCAAGGCATTAAAATTTATCTACAGACTTGGTACACAAAGACCTCACATGCAGTCAGCTCAGGTGTTCCCACCTACTGACCCAGCCCAGAAGGACAGCTTACCACCTCCGAGTAGGGTCTTATGCAAAAGGTGTAATTTCACTAACTGGTAAGAAGTCCTCCCAACAAAAGAGCTGGCCTGGGTGTTTTGATGTGCAATTTTACAAGGCATAAATATCATTGCATTGGATTGCATTGCATTGCATTGCAGAAAGCTGGTGAAGAAGATGCAGAAAACATCCCTGCACACAGAGGTCAGCTGGGGACCATGACAGGATACAAGAAGCTCAGCCCATCCCTCACCCTTGCCACACTTACCCCTTCACAAACAGGTGGAGATGGAGCAACAGAGGTAAATGCCCTTAAAATACTGTATCATCCTCAGTGCCCTAGAAAGGCTTTTAGTTATTGATTACACAATTGATTACACACTTCTGCTACAGCAGCAACCAAAGGGTCCACGTGCTGGACCATGAGCTGCCAGTGACTTTCCCTGCTTCCACCAGACCTCCCTAGCCCTTTCCTGCTCTGGGTTTTCCCCAACAGCTGATTGCACTAACCATTATGTTCCTGGGCAGGAGTGGAGCTGGAAAAATGTAAGATGAGGAATGTCTTGTGAAAATTGCTAAAGAAAGTCATCAGAAGCAAGAATCCAAATGCAAATTAAGCCACTACAAGTGAAATGCAACAAACCTCTCTTGAAAAGTGAAGACCTTTGGTCTGTTGAAGAGAGACAGAAGAGCAGCCACAAGACCTTTGCATGCTCCACAGCAAACATGCTCAATCAGATGAGTTTGGCCTTCACTCCCCTTCAGGCCTTGCCCTCCCCGTTAAGCTGCTAACAGGTGCCATTTATGATGTTTTTTTCTGGGATGCAGTTGCCTCTACTTCAGGAAATTGGATTGAGCTTATCCCTCATACACCACAAATTGGGCAATAACTTTCAGTCACTACCCACAAACTAGACTCGAGTCAGCCATCTAGAACTGAAAGGTCCTCTAAAGCCTATTACCAGCCTCCTGAAATATCCAGTTACTAAATGGACTTAGCACATGAGACACAGGAGTGCCAATATTTATTAGGTGATCACACTGTTTTCGCGATCAATTTCAGCCATGACCCAAGAGGTGGTGTGCAGCACTGCAAAGCACAAGCAGCCAGAACAACTCTCTTTGCAGCAGTTTATTTGCTGAACTGTGGTCCTATATAGCAGATCTTCAACTCATATGACTTGATTGGTGTCCATCATCACCCCGTGCAGCACTGCAGCAGGTCCCCAGGACGGATCTCCCCTCAGCACACTTGGTCCTGGCTAACAGAGCCGTGATGGGTAGTGCTCACGGGAAATGCACACCAGGGGCTCCGGGGCAGGAGCAGGCAGTGCTCACACAGACGCGACCGTGGGTGCTTCCCCACCCAGATTAGATGTTCCCCTTAAACCTAATTTTAAAAGGACTGAGTATGAAATACGGGCCAGCATGGATTCCCAAAGAAACCTAACCACCCCCAAGAGAAGAGGAGCCACTGACCATTACAGAATGAAATGATGATCAATTGCCGGGATTTAACTGAAACCAGGACATCAATAATGAGTGAAAGCCGGGCAGGTTGGACCCTGCTGCTTGATCTTCAGGCAGCCATTACCAAGAGAAGGGATATCTTAAAAATTCATTATTTTTCTTCATTTTTTTTTCTTTCTGTCATTCTATGATTTGAGAGCGAGTACAACTACAACTGCAACTTATCTATTTGGTAGAATTTACTTCAGTGATTAAAATAACTGCATGGAATTAGCACGATTCCAACATTACTTTTTATCTGAAGTGGCAGAAAATCATTGCTCCTGGGATAATTCTTAACCTAACAGAATGACCTCTATGAAATACGTCCAAAAGTTTTATGATTTTCCCCTTCATGCTAATTTAATGTAGTCCAATTGTTTAATCTTAAAACGAACACATTCAAAATGAAGTAATACAGTTTACAACAAGGCACTGTAGGAAATAATTAGGTTGCAAGTTCTGGAGGCTTTAATATGGTTGAAATTATAGAACTATCTTTGAATTCCCTGTATGGTCCTATTAAATGCAGTAGGCATTGATGTCGCTAGCTGTCAGGAAGCAAAATGAAAAATAGTTTTAATAGCTGCTCTTTGACCTGTTTTATATTTTATGTCAATTAGAACAGCACACAACCATGCATAATTATGAAGCATAGATGCATTAAAATGTACACATAATTTGTGTTCTTATGGCAACCATTGCATTAGGATCTAGAAAACAAACTGATGACTTCCTATTGTTGAGTTGTCTTAATATCGAATATGCAAGAGTTTTGACTGTCTACTTGCTTTGTGTAATTTAAAAATACCCTGAGAGACAAACCAAAATCAGTGTGTAGATGCACATCTGCCACATGTGCCAGGTCTCAAACTGCAGGGAACGGCACTCACAGGAGCTGCTGAGTTAAGGCAGTCAGGCACTCAAGCATGCAGGCCTGGATTTTCAAATGATCTGTTTCATCCACCATAAAAGTTATTTGCCAGTCCATGGAAGATCCACAACAGTCTATGGCTTCATTTGGGTCTTAAACAGGAGTGACTGCTGCTCTGGTTTCAAATGGGGATAGTCATCTTATCTTCTGAAGCAAGTTGATAAAGATGAAAACATCAGCTAGGACCTAAAAAAATCAACATGCTAAACCAAAATTATGCAGGGAAGAGCCTCATTTAAAGGGGACTATTTAATAAACAGTCCTCAGATTTTCTTCCCAATCAGAAAATACTTGGATGTAAAGCAGAAAATGTAGATGTGGTCACACTCCAAGAAAATGTCAGCATAGAACCTCCACATAGAGATGGTCTGAAGTGAAAATACCCTGCATCTTCTGCAGCATGGTCCAGGGTGCCAACGACTGCAACACACACACGGATTTTCACATCCTTTGAGGTGCTATTAGTGAAGATGATGAGATCAGGGCTTTATTTCTGTGCTTCGAGAGGCACGTGAACCACCTTAGGGAAGATGCTTCCTACTTGAAGTGTGTCTGTTAGCACTGCAGCCTGCTGCGCTGCTGTGGTTGCCCCCCCTGCCCTGAGACTGTGATGGATCTCACGCTTTGATGTCAGATCTTAGTACCACTTCCAAACGCTCCTGTTCCCAGTGCTGGCATGCATCATCCCCTGGCATCATCCTAAAGGCAGGTTCATGGAGTGTTTTTACAGAAAAAATAACCCGTGAATCTGGAAAATTCATCCTCTGCAAAACCAAGACGTAACGTATTTTTACTGGAACTAGAATCTTTCTTTTATTGAAGTCATCTGCTCACTTCACCATTGCCAGAAGGTTGTGGGAACAGACAGGGCACTGTCCTGGTGATGCCAGCATGGGAAGGTCCCCTGATGTACTCTGGGTTTGCAGGAAGCACAGCTAAGAGCAGGGAAATGCAGAAAGCACCCAAAAGGGCATGCGAACATCTGCCTTGCATCTGGCCTTACCTGGCTCCACCACTGGTCCAGGATGGGCAGGACATCCAGGTCTGGCCCGGGAAGACCCATACACATGGCCTCACTGTTTTGTGGGTATGAATTCAGTATCCGAAGAGAAGGATTTAAAGAAACCACCAGAATGTCACTGTGTGCTGCAGACCTTCCCCAGGCACAGGACAATGAGCCCATGCAGGTAGTGCTGAACTGGGACACAGCACTGCCAGTTTGCTTTTCACATTTGAGCCCAAAATGCAGTCCCACAGTTTGAAGAAAAGTTGGCAGATAAAAGAGCTTATACACTGATTCTTTAATAATGCATCCTTGTGCTCCACGTAACAAATCTGTGCCTTTCTGAAAGGGTGTGGGGAATTTCATGGAAAATCACGGCTCACACAGAGACCTTGAGGACAATTTTTTTGGGTGTCTATAGGTACCTTCCCATTTCAATCTGTTTTAGAATGCTATCTATAGAATCCCAGTGGTTTCATTCATACTAAAAATGTACCTGCAAGATACATTCTGCTTAACATTCAAGGCAGGTCAGTAATGTTTAACATTGCTTCCCAGCAGAAGAAAGGAGCGTTTCCTAGGACAGGGGATAAGAGAAGGACAGCAGTTGAAGTTCTTTACAGGGCTGCTGCTTTGCACGGAGCTGTCAGGGCTGGAAGAGCACCATGGCATGTGCCATCCCTCCCAGCCCAGCACATACTGAAGCTGGTGTCTCAACACCCAGGTGGCCCTTGGTATGGTTCCGGTGTCTGGGAGGTTGATGTGGCAGGGTCACAGCCCTGTGCTGTGCCATGGGATGAGCTGTTTAGAGCTAACCATTTCAGCCTTTTGAATTCAAGCTTAGATCAGACCTCACAAATCAGAGTCCCCCCTGCCCTGTGCAAAGGGTCCCTTGACTGAGGAGCTGCTGAGAGGGAGCTGTGCTGGCACACAGGCTGCTAGCAGAGGAGGGAACATGGCACTGCATAGCTCTGCTGAAAGCCAAGACTTCAGTCAAAGCAGAGCTGGGACAAACAGTGGAGCATCAAGTTTGCTAGAGCTGTTTAGTCTCTACCCAGCATACTGATTGCATACTGCTGGTCTGAGAAGCTCACCTCACTTGAGCTCAACTCCAAGCGGTGCAAAGGATTCTCTCCTACCACAGCTGGCCTATTCCTGGGAACAGCAAGCAGTGCACCTAGACCCCAATTCTTTCCCTTCAAGAATACACCAAGAACTGAGGGATTATGGAACTGTTAGAGGGAAATGTGTTATGTGGAGGGCTCCAGGGCTTCTCCTCATCCCAGAATAGGCACATTTAAATTACAAGGGCAGAATACAGAATCCTCCTCCACTAACTGCCTAGCCCCTCCTGCCCCCTTCCCATGAAGCCAAGTGTAACTATGCCCAGCGGCTTACCGTGGATGTGCTGCTACCTCCATGCTGCTGAAGCCATACCTTTGGAGACAGACCGAGTGCTACTAGAACACAAAGCGAGGAGCACCCTTCTCCACAGAATAGAGACTTTCTGCCCTCTTTCCCAAGCACAGTGCTGAGCAAAGCCACCGGCTCACCATGCCATTTCAAGACAACAGATGTAAAACATCACTTCCCTGACAATAAGCTGCAGTTTGAGCACGGCGTTGTCCTGGCAGTAACTTAGCATTCATTCTGTCTCACCAATTCCTCTACTGGTATTTCTTTACAAACATGTATTTCAGGCAGAAGTGTTACTTGGTAGAATTTTATATGTAGAATATGACCTGCAATCTGATTTCCACTTGCCTATGTATTTTCTTCATGATGAAGCTGGTTAATAAAGCATCTTGGAGAACTACAACTTGCAAACTCATTTTATTACATCCCTGTTGTTGCTGAGCCTCCCTGTTGTGGCTGAGGCCGTTCAGATCAGGTATTGCTATAGGATAAGAAGCTCAAGCTCAATCCCACAAGCTGCAGGAGGATCCACAATATTCACCATCAGCAGCCACTGATGTATTTTCCATGGGTCTTTGGACCTCCGTCCTGGGTTTGACTGGGATAGAGTTAATTTTCCTCATATTGCTGGTACAGGGCTGTGTTTTGGCTTTAATCTGAGAATAATGTTGATAACACACCAATGTTTTAGCTGTTGCTCAGTAGTGCTTACTCTAAAAAAGCACTTTTCAGTGTCCCATACTCTGACAGTGCGGAGGGGGACAAAAAGCCAGGAAGGAGAACAGCCAGGACAGCTGACTCGAAATCGAGATGTTTCAAGTAATCTTACGGTTGGAAAATGCCATCTTCAACACAAAAAAAATCACCCTTAGCAATTCTGAGGCATGAGTGCTCCTTCAGCAGAAGAGCAGCTTAGGCTTGGGGTTTTGTTTGGTTAATTTGTTTTTTTGATTTGGTTTGGGTTTGCCTTTTTTTTATAAGAAGGAAAAGGAACTGATTTAGGGATTTCCCTTAGATGTACTTTGCTTTACACTCAAATATCACTAAGCAATTTAGAAAACAGAAATAAATCTGTACTCTCTAGGCAGCCACCAAAATGTACGAGCTATGGCACATAATACTTTGTATCCTTACCTCTATGTATGGGCGATGCGGTCCCCTGTGCTTCCCTTACCTCTCCTAACAGGATCCTTGAGCTGCAAATAAAGGCAGACCTGAAACACAGTGATGGCACTGCACTTGGACCTGCTGGTGCTAGAGTCCTAACAAAACCATGGCTGGGAATGTGACCAAATTCATTGTTCTCCTGTGAAGCACAACGGTGAAGAGTCCTTGGCAGGGAGGAGATAATGACACGTGCCCGATACACCGGACTTCACCCAAGCAACCCAAACGAATTGCTAAAACATTTTATTTTCTGCTTAGATAAGTTTCTACAAGTGCCTGTCTTGCTCTGTTTCATTCACTGTAGGAAGTTTAAGAGTATTAAGGTAGGAGAAGCAAACAAGGGAAACAGTAGCTAGCAGTGAATGAACTTGGTGGTGAATGAACTCGAATGAGGATTCCTAAAAGGCTCAGAATAAAACTAGAAAGAAATGTTCTCAGACCCATTTGATTTACACTGCATGTACAGCCAGTAAAGAGTTTAAACCTGCCCTTCTGCAGTCACTTCTGCAGTTGGTTCTGAAGTTTTCACAAACTTGACATCATGCCTGAAACAGGAAATCTGAAGAATGACCATTCCCTTGTCCCCACTCTCTGAAGTGCGAGAGTGGGGACAATTATTTATGCACAATAAGTTACTCTTGATTTTAAAACATCACCTGATATCTCAGCACTAGGCTCTGCCATGCCCTGAGGTGAATTTGATTAATGCTGTAGGTAGTTATCATCATAGAATCACGGAATCCTGGAATGGTTTGTGTTGGAAGGGACCTTAAAGATCATCTAGTTCCATCCCCTTGCCACAGGCAGGGCCACTTTCCACTACAGCAGCTTAGTTATGAACTGGACAAGCACCTGAAGAAGTTCTACCCCTAGGGGCTGGCACAAAAAGAATGCATCCTCCTCCTTTGGGTTGACAAGAGAGAGGAATGGATGAAACACCTGCCTGCATAACTGATGCTACCTCTGGTTTTCCCTGGGTTTGCTACAACAGCATTTCCCAGTGCCTAGATAAGTGTCAAAGAGTGAACTCTTGGAGTAAAAACCTCCTGGAAAGCAAGTGCTCCACTTGTCTTCCTCCTCTTACACCAGCTTCCTGCCTAAAAGTCTGGCAGAGCACAAAGAGGTAAGCAAGGAACTTCAGCTAAGTCACCCAGGTGGCTGCTGTCACTGATTTTACAGGAATCTGGCGTTCGTTGCTGCAGCGCAGGAAGAACTTCTCAGGTTATTCACTCGGAGCAATGCCTTTGCTCTGCTGAAAGCTCTGATTCCAGCTCTCCCCACCCCTCACTGTTAAATTGTCACACACGCTTGTAAACAGGAGGCTCCGCTGGTTCCCTCGGAGTGGTTTGAGCAAACCAACATCATAACAAGAGTGTTTATGGAAAAATGCTTAAGCACTGAAGCAGAAAGGGCTTAGCACTGATCAGACCTCTCTCCCACCTTTATTCTTCACTATCCACATTGAAATGCAAATATCAGCGCAGGGTTTCCACCAGCGTGCCACTCACAAATTGAAAAGCAGTTTTTATCTATGCAAATGTAAGCATGGTAATTGAAGTTAATCAATCAATGCTAGCTTTCACTAAAACCTTGAACATGATTGAATAAAGTAATTATCATTCAGCAGAAAATGATGAAGTTGTAGACAGCATGAACCTTATTAAAGGAGGATTTTGAGTCACAATGGCTTAATTTAGCTAACAGCCCAGCCTTAGCCCAAGCACCACACTACCCTTGCTGTCTGGAATTGTTTTAGGGGCTGGGGGGCAGGCGGAAAAGGGGGGACTTTGTTTTTTTTCGTTTTTACAATGTTGGATTAGTAAAAGGTACTTGTTACACTACAAAGGATAAGCCATAATTAACATCCTTCTTTACTCTAAATAGAGCAAGGAACAAAGAATGCTATGAAATAGTAAAGGTGTCCAAGAGGAACAATAGGTGATTAAAACTATTATTATGCTTTAAAATAAAAATGAGATAATGGAACTCCCAGCTTTAGAAAGGGGCTGAGGTGGGGGAATACTTGAGAAGGGAACTAATACCGACAGCAGCATGGTAAAGAGAAGTGACTGCAGTGTTTTCATTCTGCTGCTGCTTTGAAACAAGCTATCCTCCACCACCACCAGAGCCGAGGAGCCCCGTCAGCTGCTCACGGCCTCCAGGAATACATAGCCACCCCACAGGGCAGCGAAGCTTCCCAAACTCAGCCTAACACTGCAAACCTGATGACCCCAAGAGAAGTTTCTCCCTATGCTACTTCGACATACTTAACGCTTTCTAAGGGGGTGCAGCTGAGATACTCAAGGCTGGCGGAGCAGTGGCAGGCAGGATTCCACCCTTGCAGCACTGGGTTCTGGAGCCCAACATACCCTATTCAATCCTTACTTTGTTATTTCTCTTAGCAATTACCAACTGCTTCACCTGTTACGTTTAGCTCATCTTCATTCCAGATTGTGGAGATACAGTATGTGAGAACAGGTGCTTCAGGTACTGACAGATCTGCCAGGCTTGGCTTCCTACAGATACTTCCCAGGCTCTGAGCCCGTGTCCTGGGCCAGTCCGAGTCGCAGCACGAGGTAGCCAAGGATGTGTGAGGATCAGCCTCAGGCACAGCATTTTGGGGTGTGTGCCTGCATGAGGACTGCCGCTGTGTTAAGGACCAAACCCACAGAGAATCAAGCAGCGGTCGTTCCAGGTCACAGTGCTTTTTTGATGTTTCATGAAAAGGTCATGGAACAGAGCCCTTCTCGGAACACATCCGGTTCCTGACAGAGCAGTGGTGACCACCAGAAACGCAGCGGCTTTTCTCTTTCTAGTTTACTGTGTTTTTTAAGCAGCAGTGGAACTCTTCTGACACCTCGATACCGAAGTATCGCACTGGCGAGAGTGCCGCCATTCCTAAACTGCAAACAGTGACTCAGGCATCATCATCTTACTCAGTTCTGCAAACAGAAGTTCATTACTGCTGGCCATGCCCTGTGACAAGCCTTGGCTGTAAGAACTCTTGCACAATCTTGCTGATCTGATGTAAGTGCAGTAAACACTCGCTCACTGAACCAACTGTGAGATACAGGGTTCACAAAACACACAGCTCCCCTGCCTGAAAAACTGCCCAACTTCAAGGAACTTGTGACTGCCACGTGGGGCTTTTTCAAAGTAGCGTGTGATCGGTCTATTTTAAGTCAGTGTGCATGCACACACACACATATACATAAATATATATACATGAAGCTAAATGTAGATTTCTCGAGCTTCTTACTGGAGGTTTCCTGCTAATTGAGCTCTCCAGTCCAGCAGCTGGCTATCTGACTGCAGCCTTCACTTGTCTGCCATGGCTGCGATGGTTAAAAGCCTCTCTGGTTTGTCACAGAGTTTAATATGCACCCTACATAATTATGCAGGATTCACTGTGCTATCAAACTGCAATTCAAATTAGTTCAGGATTAAAGGCACAGAACAGTACTGCTTCCTTAATTGCATTGTACTGTGCTGATCACATTCAAATACCCATTACTCATTCCCTCTGTGGAGCAATAAGTCAGAGGGATTAATATTCAGGCAGGTGACAGGGCCAAGCCATTAAAAGGCAGTTATGCAGAAAGCATGGCTGGTTTTATTCACGTTAATGAAATCAGTGAAATGAAACTGTAATAGATTTATCAAAGCTCAGATGGATTTGCTGTAAATCAGTTTGATTCAGGCAATCAAAATGGACAATAGGGATAGTTTTCAGCCCCGGCAGCGGGTGTCAGGCAGCGGCATGTGAGAGGCACTGATAGTCTTCACGGAGGGGTCGGTGCTGCGCAGGCCCCGCTGCCGCATCACCACCACCACCACCACCGCTCGCGGGTTGTCTCTGACCCGGGTGGGTGCCAGCGCCTGATAAAGCGGACGTCGAGCCGGCCCACCGTAGCGCAGGCCGGGCTGGAGCTCAGGTCACCCCTTTTCCGGCTGCCACAAGCAGGGGGGGAGTCTGTGTGTGTGCGGGGCAGCCGCACGGGCTCCAGCCCTGCTCCCCCTTCCCCAGCTGCCTCAGAAAGCGGGGGGAGCGGCGGTGCCGCGCTAGGCGGCCTCCATCAGAGGGCAGCACAGGAGCGGCGACGGAACGGGGACGGGACTGGGAGCGGGGACGGGACCGGGAGCGGGGCGAAAGCGGCGGCTCGGCGGCGGCTCGGCGACCTCTCCCCCGGCGGCAAGGGCAGGGGCGAGGAGCCAGAGAGCAGAACCCTCCGTAGCCGGGAGCGGAGAGCCGGCCGACACCCCCTCCCCCCCATCCCCTTTTCTCCGCTCCACAAAAACCCCCGAACCAACCTGTCACCTATTTTTCACAGAAGCAGGACATGCCCCAGACCACCCTAAATTACCCTAATTGGCCTCTTTTATTTATTTATTAGAAACAACTCGTTCTAGAACCAAAGACTGCTTTTAATGACCCAAACCAGGAATAAACGTTCTAGTCTATTACTGCCCTATACGGAATAAATCAATATTAAAACTAATTAACCCTTTTCAAAGGCATTTTGTCTCGGGTTTTTATTTAATGGTTCACTGCAACCTGAAGTACTGACATAGCTGGATAAGCTCCATTTAAAAAATGGCCAATTTTGAAAACAGTTTAACAGCTTATCATGATTAATATTTTTATCTTTTTTTTTTTTCTTTAAATCAGAAAAACTTGACTTTAAGAGGAGATGGTAGATGGAACATGCCTTTCCTAGATGCAATAAGCAACTGAAGTCACTAATCAAAATCAGCTACTTAGCTAAACCCAAAGTGTAATAAAAGCATCGTTTTTCTAGGATGTTAAAATAAATATTATTGCCAAGATTAAAAAAAAAAATGTTTTGCAAGCTATAGGTTTTTACATACCTAAACCCAGAAAAGGGAATTCTTTACATTCCTAAACCCAGAGAAATACCTGGCTTTCTACAGCTTACGAGCTTTTGATGCAAGAATCTAAAGGAGCTGCTGCTTGTTCTTTGGGAAAAATGGTAATAGTGAAGCAGTGCTACTTGCTGCTTCCTCCCTTCTCTGGCACAGTGGTCATTCAACGAGCCGATCTTTCACCAACACTAAGCCAAAATAACTTCAGCAGCTGTGATCCGTTTTTCGATTCCCGTGAACGCTGATTTAGTTGTGCTGTTTCAACGGACAATTTAGAGAGATCAGGCAGATTTTCAGGCAATTTGGAGAGAAAACAGCCCTGCTCACCAGGCTGCACGGGCTCCCACGCTGCCCTTCCTCCCAGGCAAATTACAGAACGAACTGGGGGGGAAAGGGGAGGAGAGGAAAGCAGTAATTTATGAAAACATGGTGCACCATAATTTTGCCATTTTTCTGCAATAAGGATGGCAAATGATTCATGGGGAAAAATGAAATATATTTTACTATCAGCTCAACAGATCTAAGATTTACATCTTCTTGACTTGGACAGGAAAAGCTCAGCTTGCATAAGAATGAATTGCAAATCAGTTAATTGTTGATATGCAAAAATTAAACTAAAAATCTGTGCGCTTCAGTAAAATAATCAGAACACCCATGTAGAAGAGAGAAGGGGAAAGGCAGCGGCGCCCCGTGTTTGTCCTGGGGTAGCAGGAGGCTGCTCCTGCAAGGGACCGTGAGCCTAGCCACACAAGCCCGCCTCCCTTCACTTCGTGTCAGTTTTACTGATCAACCTCATTACGTTTACATCAGTTGGATAAACAGATTACAGTATCTCACTAAGAACCAAGTTTGCCTTGTTTAGTCAAATAAAGCCTGTGGAAGAGAACCAGCGACACCATCTAGCCCTGTCCTAGCACCTGCACAGCCAGCACAACTCCGCAGCACCATGCTGGCTGGGTGTAGCTCAAAATCACGGCTGCCACGGAATCAGAACAGCCTCACCTGCTGAAACACAGAAAGTTTGAACACAGCCCCAGCCTGTTGAGCGCATTGAGCAGTCTCAGGCTGCAGTGGCTCAGAGGAGGCAGACAAAGCACGGTGGCTGATGCTGGCATTTGCCGAGGATCAAGTCCAGTGAAACACACAGTTAAAACTTCCCTAAATTTTCCAGAAACCAGTCCGCTGTTCACATCCAACTGGATAACCTAACATACATGACAGCCCTTTCACAGGGCTTTTTGTGGAAAACAAAAAAACTCAAGCAAGCTAAAGGCTTGCTCAGGGGAGCAAAATTTAATCTCTGCCTTTATTTGCAAAATAGGAAAAGGCAAGATTATCCCAGCACATGCCTGCATCAGCGGCATCTTCTGAGAGAAGAAGGTATCGATCCTGAAACACAGCCTGTAACCTCCAGCCACAGCAGCTGAGCACATGCTTTGTGCCAGCAGTGCTCCTGCACTGGGGTAAAGACATGCAAAAATTGGGGGGAACGTTAAAAAGGGGAATGGGGACTAAAACCTTGAGGCAGAACACTCCCACAAATGTGAAACCCCTCTTTTTCAACGAGGAGAAGCAATGCTCACTTAGCAGCAAAGATTCACCCTCACTGAGGATGGTTTTCTCTCCTCCAAGAGGTACATATCTGACATGGGGAAACACCCAGCTCAGGCAGCAACGCTTAAATATTAATGTTGCTATGATATTATATATCATATTTCTAAAACAGGCTGCAGAGTGCAAAAGAACATAAGTTGCAATAAATCTGAATTTTTGAAGATTCAGTGGAGAAAATTGTGCCAAGCAAGGGAACCCAGTCCCAAAACACCATCCTCAAAAAAACTCCTACTCCTCTCAGTTCTGTGGAGCGCAGCAAAATCAAGATCACAACCCAAGGCAATTTTAGTGCCATAAAATATTTGGGACAAAAATGATTGCAGCAAACATTTTCTGACATATTACTTACACACCACCGATTAGATAAAATTTATAATCTTTGTAATTCCACTCTGGGGGTCTTGGTCCTGCTTATTTCTGTGGGGGACACGTGGAGGGGAGTTATCCTGCCTGCACGTACACAAACCCTGTACTTGGCACAGCTGCATCACAGTTGTGGAATATCCCTATTACAAGTGAAAATTAAAACCTATAAAATAATATGGAGATTATAAAAATTGTGTTAAAACCGATAAGAGCTTTACTGATCTACTGACAATGAAAATATATAGCATTTTTTTGGTAAGAACATTTATCAACACATGGCAACCCTGGACTAACTTGACATGTAAAATGATCAAAATGGGTTATGAAATTTCTTCCATTCATTTCTATTGATTTTAGTTATGATAAAATTCATCAGTGTGCAAAGGAACACTTGCAACTGGCATTTCCAACCCCCCCAAAATCCAGGCCAATTGGCTGGCTGTGATTTTAGTACGAGATGGCAGTGCAGAATACCTCACCCTGTGTGTCAGCGGCGAGCACACACAGCTCCTACATCCCAAGAATGCTAAGTGCTGCATTAACTCTCAATTTTCACTTCTAAACTACGAAGCACTAAATTCTGAGCTGAAATGGGAAAGCATGGACAAAATTATGTTATGTTTACGAAGAAGCATCTATCTGAACATTCTCCCCTTAAAAATAAACTTTTTCAAGGATAATCAAAGTTATTTTTGCAACTGTCGTAACAAACTGCCAGTGAAGAGACCATTTTTAATCAGTTTTATTGATTCATGCTTTCAGTTCTTGCTCAGTTAAAAACAAGGCACATTAAATACATCCTCTTATTGCTCTATAAATGCATGCGGCTCATTGTGTATATCAAAAGTAATAAATAATGGCAGTAAAAGACCAAGACAGTTATAAAAATGACTACCTAGCCTCAAACATAGTATTTAACAGATCAGTCTAGAACACAAAATACCTAAGTGCCATGTGTAAAACAGGCAATGCGTATACATGTGTGCACATATGTACACATGTGTTTATACACACATATATAAGCACACTGCATGTACATGCATACCCTCCCCTCCAGGCATGCAGTTTATTTAAAATCCAAAATATTCCCACATCCAGAAATCCAACTCCCACCTCAAAGACGGAAAAAAAAAAAATCCCAAAACCCCAAAAAACCCCATAAAAAAACCCAAACAAAAAGACAAAACAAAAACACCAAACCGAACCAAAACACCAACCCCCCAAAAAAACCCAAAACACATTACTGGTTTTCCACTGCAGCAATGCAAGACAGTGACACCGTTCAACTCTTTCTACAGTACATTCGCATGAAAAGAAAATAAACCAAACAACCCAAAGCCAACATTCCTGAAAAGATGTGATGTGATATATAAATATTTCTAGATTTTTCCAAGTATAGATTTAGCTGTTTTAAGTAACACATGCAATCTTCACACAGGGGGGTCATACAAGATCTTGCTATAGCACACAAAGAGCAGAGAAGCATGATAATAAAGTGCCTAAGATGCAAAGCAAATTCCTATCAGAGGACACATATCGAGCCAGAAAAATCCCACAGTTCCATCCTGTATGCAGCACTACTAAAACAAGAGAACAAAGAGTACACTTTGGGCGCAAAGCAGAAAGTCCTGGCTTCACAGGTAAACTTTTATTATTAATTCTTAACAGTGCCATTGATAAAGGAGAATTTTTCTTTGCAAATATTGTAAATCTTGCAGATATTTTTCTTTACGTGGCCTGGAAGAGGTCTCCTTACTTATATTTTCTTCTTCTTCCCCCCCCCCCTTATTGTTAGTAGTAGAATCCTAAGCCCCTTCCCTCCTGACCTTCCTCACCGAGCCCAGACAACCTGTGTATCCTACATTCATTCCCCGCAGTTCTACAGGGCATGTAAAATTTGTTGCTGTTTTCATCTGAAGAAAGGTTTGGAGATATGATGCTGTGCCCAACACTACATGCTTCACCTGAATATACTGGAACATAATTCAAAAAAGAACAGTTTGCAGGACCACAGAAACAAAACCCTTTATCCATAAAATAATTCGTACATTATCAAACATGCTAAGTCCTCAGTCACCCAGACCATGCCTTGGCAGCACAGGACTCCAAGCAAAACCAACTAGAACCCTGAATAACACCATCATTTTGGCAAAAGGCAGGGTCAAAGAAAAATATAACGTGCAAAAACCATCTGAAAGGCATTTTACCCAAGACTGTCTCCTTCTCTCCAGATTTTACAAACTGGGCAGAAATATAAGCATTTACTGAATTTTAAATGAGGCTTGCCTTTCTTTTTTTTTGTTTTAGTTATCATTTTTCAACACCTGAATTTTTAATTTTTTTTAAAGGACTCTGCCTCTCCAGCCAAACAACCTCGGTGCTTACTATGCTCCATATGAATACTCCTCAGCATCTCCATTTTGGGAACGTAATCATCTTCCCTTTTAAAACATCAAAGCAATCCTTGCTGTTCAGTCCTGTACTGTTATTTTCCATTAGTGAAAGTGGTAACATTGGTTAAAATAGATTAGATTCTACAGAAGCAGAGAACCTAACACCTTGGAACTGCAGCTTTAAGTTGTAAATTGGTTCTTATACTTAAAAAACATAACAGAATGTCAAATTCATCAATAAACCATTTTTGTGGTTTTCCCTTCCTTGTTCTACGTTAGGCAGGAATCTTCCACCTGATCTTGACCCTAGTTAATCCAACAACAGAAAGGCAAACAGACAGACACAACATGGTTGAAAACAGCTAAAGTGAGTGATCCTATTTCCCCCTCCATTTATCTGCTGAAAAATAGCCCTTTCACTTTTAAAGACGATTTAGTGTAATTCAAAACAAATTTCATTGTTCCACTCTGTGTTTGTGCATTTTTAAAAGAAGAATTAAGACCATTATGCTATTAAAACCTGACATATTCTACAGATCATCAGGGTTTGTCCAAAACTGAAAACAGTATGAAGCCTTTTACAGCATAAACCAACACCTGTTAGACTACGCTATTTATTAAAGGAAGCTTATTGTTATTAATATGGGAGAAAGGAAAGCTGTCCCCATGCTTTTAAATCAATTATTAGCTTGGGTGATTAATCAAGATGTCTTGTAGTTTTCCAGCTTCGTACTGCTGATATTTTTGTCTGGCCAAGTATTGGTACCACTGAAATAACAGAGCACTCGGAAGAGCAAAGCCAGCCACCTACAGAAGCTCATGACCGTTCTTCGCAACTGCTGCCTCAGGAAGTGTCAGTCTTGATCCTTTTGTGATACTATCTCCAATCCAGAACACCAGCCTTCCCCGTCTCACTTTTGTTGAGCAGAGATCAACAGCTTTTAAACACTAAATGCGTATTCACAAAACTCAATGCAATGCATTTAAAGGCAGGACGAACTTTCTCAGAATCATTTTCTTTGAAGGTAAAGGTGATAGAGAAGTTAATGAACGAGGCAGTATGTGCACATACGCTTGTGTGTGCACTCAAATCTTTCTAAGCTATATTCCTGAACTCTTGTTAATGAACCCCTGTGTCTAAAGAATATCCAATCCAAAAGACCACATACTGGAGTAGTAAGAGCTGCACAGAAAACCATTAATAATGAAAACAAATGCACCAATATATTTTTGTAAGAGCTACACCCATGGACAGACGTCGGTCATCTGGAATAAGCAAGGCCAGTCAGAAGCACTGGAATGTTTTTTAGCAGAGACGCATCTCCATTAGCCATGGCTGTGAGCAGACACTGCGTTTGAACTCATAGTCCACCACCACTCCGGTCCACTGGAATCCCCACACGCCGATGCAGATTCTCCTCAGCAGTCTTCATGAGCACAGCCAGCCGGCTTCCAGACACATAGCCCTTCTGAATAGCACTCATGAGCTTAGGAGACAAGAGGGAGAGCATCCTGTTAACTACTTTGCAAGGCAAAGAAGAGAGGCAGAGGGTACAGCCCTTCATGAAAGGCGTCAGCAAGCAGCCAGAGTGACACCACCAACCCCTGCTTCCCATGTGGCTTATGGGACATGGGACCCCAGCAGAGCTATGCAACTTGGTGCTACTGGCTTCCCTGCATGAGAGGCAGACAGGCACTGCTGGATATCCCACCCAAGGGAAACCAGTGGGGGACACCCACACAGCTCCACTCTGAACAATGGCAGAGTTCATTGCTTTGTCAAAGAGCCATTAGCAAGTGTTAATGAATACACAGAACCGATTTTTCCATACATACAGCAAAACTACTGTATGGTTTCTGAGCTCATTTACATTTCCCTGAAATACCAGTGAAAGTTTTGGCCAGGCATGGGTGGCAGAAAGAGCAGAAGTACCAAATATGCTCCACTTAGAAGTAACAATGCGAGTGATGGACAACCCCAGGGTTTTTGCATATAAGAATGGAGCATAATCCATCCATGTCAGAGGTGGTTTGTTGTTGGTTTTTCTTTTAATATCTGAAAGATGTAACTAATAGAACCCCATTCCTGATCCACCACTGATCCTAGACCATACCCTCTTTCATTTATATGCCCTTCTTTGTAAAGACAGCACACTTGACTTCCACAATTCTTTCAAATCCAAGTTCCTTTACAGACTTTCAAAACTAACTAAGTCCTGGAAACTGGACTTGGCTCTATTTTAACGAACACACACTACTGCTAAGATTTTAGTTAATTCTTCTTTATCCCATGGATAAAGCAAGCATTAGACTTGAAATTACATGCAGCCAGCTTGTCAAAAACTACTATGGAAAGTAATTGGCACTTACAAAATGCAATTTCTTACTCCCATCCAGTGCTGAGAATCCTTCAGATTTCTTCCCCTCCATAGGAAAATCTCTTAATTATCTGCAGCTGGACCTATGTAAATGTGGCATCAACCCTGTCAAAACAGGAATTACTACCTGGAGGGAAGAAGGTCAGAGGGAAACTCTGTGCTTTGCAGACCCAGATGAGGCTGAAAAAACCTCCCTACACTTTGAAGGCGTTTACTGACCCTGTGCAGCCCTGAGGCAAGGCAGATGATGGAGCTGGAAAGGAGAGGACCAACAGCAGCAAGAGCAGTAGCTGCAGGCAGCAAGGGAAGCCCACCATCACTTGGGCTTTGTGTGCCCCATTGCCTACCACCCCACTTCCAGAATGATCTCTATACACAGCAAGGGAGGTCCCAAGAGGAGAGGCCCTGCCCTCACCCATGCACACTGCCCGGCAATACACTCTGCTACCAGTCCTGGGTCTGCCTGCTCTGATTATACTGCTGCGTAGGAGAATCCAGTAGCCACAGAGGTACAGAGTTTTACAGCAGTAACTGTGAAACTATACCAACTATAGTCTATATGGCATGCTTTTTGGGGGAAGCAACCATAGAAACGGTGGCTGCTGATGGCTGATCCCCTGGCACTGCCATGAAAAGAAGAGTCTCTGATATGTGGGTTGGCCAGGATCCAAAAAGAAATCTGCTGTTGGGAAAAAAGCCTCCTCCTGATTTAACGAGGTTTTTTGGCTTTGCATACCAAAACTAGTTCCTAAGTTCCCCCCCCCCTTTCCTGAGCATAAATGACAGCACCACTAAGCTTCAAGAAAACAGTCACTGCCACAGGACGGCACCGTGTGCACCCAAACACCATCAGTGCTCTGCCTTCTTGTCACGTGGAACGACCCCTTTGTGCTCCTGACCAACACAGGCCACTTTCTCTCTGTGAAAAACCTGTAGGCATCAGTGTCTGACAGGATCGGTGCTCACCAGACTGTTACTGGAGCAACAGCAGGGACACAGGCATCAGCAGTTGGTCAAAGGAAGTGCTTGGCACTGCTCTGCTCCCTGTCTGCAGAGCTGCGCTGCCACCCTGGCACACTGTGTTCCTATATTCTAATATAAATGTCCACAAATATTTGCACATAGCTTTCCACAAGCATCCTGTGGTAAAATGCAATTACTTGAAAGTTTTCAGAAAGCAAACACAAAAGCATTGGGAGCTGACATAACAGATCCATTAAAAAAAAATTAAACAAACATTTAATGTATTTTGTTCCTTCCATGGCAACCTCCTGTTAATTTTATTAGCACACTTCATCCTAGGCACTCAGCTGTGCTGGAGCAACCTGCGTGCTGCTCACTGCCTCCCCTGGAAGGAGGTGCACAAGTTACAAGTGATCCTTACTGCAGTGCCAGCCACCAATATTAAACATTCCAATTGTGAAATGCAAAGGAGAAGCCAGTAGTCACAGTTACACAGTTTTACAACAGTACCTTTGAAACTATACCAAAACAGTGGCTTGCCTTTCATAGTTTACAGATACAATGCCTTAGGGCATGCAACCCCAACTGAAGCTTTATAGCACAGGGAAGCAAAAAATCCAACAAGCCACCAAAAACCCACAGCAGACATAATTACAAGTCCTTCCAAGTTTGTAACCACAATGTATCCAAACTAGCTGCATCATAGTTTAACACAGCCCTTACAGTGAAAGGTGGGTTCCCCCCCCCATCAATTACAAGTTTTCACATGCAGAGTGGTGTAAAATGGAGACTTTTCAATAACCAGAAAACCAGCTGTGATTTTCTCTTTTATCTGAATCCATAAGCATGAATTCCCAAAGCCATTGTTTCTTCTTCCCCCACCACTGCTTGTTGTTTTTTTTTTTTAACCCTTCCCCGAAGTGAATTTCAGTTACCCAGCTAAATTGCTGCATTTTAGGCAAATAAATAGTCCCTTTTTCTAATGCTGGACACAACCTGTGAAAATTCTTTGCATTTAGATTCAACAATGCTGCTCTTATCTACAGCTCATCTCAAGAGAGACAATTACCATTTCCTTTGCCTTGATCTTGTTTGTTTAACTTGACACGGTGAAAAAAGGGCTGACATTGACCAAAATCCCTGGCATGAATTTATCTCATGTTCGGCATTCATCATTGCCACCATGCAGGGAAGACATGGCAGTCACTTGAAATACCACACCAAGGAAGACTCTACAAAAACAACACTGACCGGCAAACAGCATATGCACGAGAAGCTGGGCAAACAAACATTACCATAACACCCTTCATTTTATTTTAAAGCGCCACAAAAGGCAGGTGCATGGGTTGTCAATGTAACATCTTCCATACAAACTGAGGTACCGTTATTCAACCCAGGAGTTAAACCAGGGTTATAGGTTTATATATAAACTGTGCTTTAGCTACAAGCTCATTCTTTAAAATAGGCAAAATAGTTTAGAAACTACTAATCAATTAACAGACCAAATGTCAGTGTACCCAACTATGCCATATACCTTCCAATGTACAGTTTTATCATTTTGATTGTATTTAAACAGCATTTCTGTGTTATAAAGGGCCAAATTCAGGTCTGTACTGCAATATACTTTGTAAACTGGAACTGGTTTTTGGGTCTCGTTATTTCTGCACATAAAAAAAAAAAATCCTTGAATTTCAAAGCTGCTTGAGGATGGTTGCGTGTGTCACTCACCTTGTGATCTGGCAAATAGCATCAACACTACAGCGGTTACTCAAGTAACACTCACCTAGCCTCCAACCCAGCCCCTCAGCAGAGGAGAAAAAAGTTAAATACTTACACCTTTGTTAAAGTTACAGCTCCTCTCATAACAAAGAGACACCTACCTGCAGAAACTCATTGAGCTCAACCTGCCCATTTTTGTTCAGATCCACTTCATTTAGAATATCATGAAGAGTATTTTCAGCAATTTGCACACTGATGCTCTAGACAAATAAAAGCACAGAAGTACATCAGCTGCACTGTTCAGCACTATTTATGCCACACTCTCAAATTTAGATAAGAAACTTAAAAAGGAAACCAAAAGAACACAGGGGAACATTACCTCCAAGACACGCTGCACATCCAGTATAGTAATAAACCCTTTCTTGTCCTTGTCAAACATGCGGAATCGCTTCTTGTACCTGCAAGATAAGGATTATCAGTGGGAAAAACCACACTCAGAAGAATGACAGGTATTAATTCCTAGCAGCATAGGGAACTCTTACTCTACTCACCTCTCAATATCTGAAGGCACTAGACTGATTTCAGAGCTGTCTCTTAATTGATCTGATTTTACTTTGTAGCCCATTTCATAATAGAGAAATTTCTTAGCAGCTTCAAGTTCCTCCTACAAGAAAAAAAGAAAAATGGTGTATCTGAGGAATAGGGAGTTCTCACACAATTATTTTTAATGTATTATTCAGTAGTTTCTTCCACTTAACTAGAATTTATCTAAGGTCTGAAAATTAAGCAGATGGTAGCTGAGAAATATTAAAAAAACCCAACTTATGCTTAAGCACTTTTTAGTCTTGAAAAGAGATATCAAGACTAGTAAAGACTTCTAATTACCGTGTAAACGCTTTAAGGACTATACACTGCCTTCAGTCACACATGGTGTATCTACCTGTTTCATGACAAATGGCAGTTGCAGCTCAGGCCTACAAAATGCCATTTAACTCACAGCTGATATCTTAGTGCAAGGTTTCACCTAACCGTCTAAAATCAGCAAGCAAAAAAATCAGGAGGCTCAAAACCAAGCAGGTTCTTTTATGTTTTAAACTAGTTTTCTGGATGGTAGTAAAACTGATTTGTTATCTGAAAGTTCAGTGGAAGGTCTTCCATAGCCAGCTTTTTAGTAAGTGATAAGCACCTGACATACATAGAGTACTGTAGAACGGAATTCCTTCTACAGCAATGGGTGCACCAAACACAGTTCTAAGAGTGATACAAGCATTTGCTATGCAGGCACCAATATTAAATAGTACGCACTGCAGAATGGCTGCAGCAGTAGAAAAAGATTCCTTAGGCATGTACACATAAGCCATTTAATCTAGCAAAGCCTTGTTTGTGAAGGCATACTACTCTTACATAGTTCGACACAAGCACAGAAATTAGCCTTAAAGTCCCAAACCAAGAAAGACTTATTTAATGGTCTTCCTGCAAGATCTAAATTAAAGAATGCTTTTCTGGATAGGCATTGAATTGCCTCGTCCATCAAGTCAAAATACAACACATGTAAGATTGCTGTAAAGATGTAGCACTTCAAAATGGCCAAGACTGGTTACAGAAGAAATGCTCAGTAACTCAGTGGAAGTTTAGCCTCACTTGAAAGAGGAGACTTTCCCAAAAGAAAGCCCAGCAGGCATTTGGGGAACGTAGAGACTGTCTTGCTGGCATTAGGGTACTCATGCAAGCACAGATGGCTTTGCCAGTCCTCCAGGTGCATGCAGTATGTGTTAATTTTCATTCCTGCAGGTTACAGTGAGAATATAACTACAGCTTAACTGCCCAACTATGACTGCAGGAGCTAAGGCTGTCCATGCAACCCTAACATCGTGCTAGTTCCAAACTCTTTGCTTTGCAAGCTTCCCATTTTCCAATCTATTGTTATCGAAGAATTGATACAGCTTTCTTTAAAACAGTAAATTATTATATGAGCAAATCTTGTTTGGTATGGGTGAGACACCTCTAAGTTCAGTCAAACACCTCCAACTATGAGGTTGCTTAACGTACATGTACAAAAGCAATGCAGCTCACATCGGTGACATGATGGTAGCCCTTTCTTTATGCACTCCTGTGGGGAGGCTTTAGGATCAATGCAGGTCTCTCGCGAGCTGGATTCAAATGAGCTCCTTCCAGAATGTTAATTACACTTCTATCTTGCTAAAGGGTTTCATGAACAGTCCGAAGGAAACTTCCCATCCCCTTTGGTGAGGAAGAGCTAGGTGAGCATTTACAGGTTCTTTTTGTTTCAGAGTGAAAGAGGTCCCAAACCATGGGTCCCATTTGGGTACAGCACTCGTTGCGCTGCCTCTCCTCCACCATACTCAGGACAGCATTACACACGCAGCCTCTTTTTGTGACAACAGAAAGAACTGATAATCAGTAACTCACATGACTGATGGTTCAGTAGGGGCAAGATTCATGTCAGTAAGTGGGATGTCTACATCTAAGCTTAGATCTCCACGGATCCAAGGTACTCCTGTCAGTTTGTGGAGATCTAAGCAGGGTTGTAGGATGCAGTTCAATGCACACAGCAGATGCCTTCATTAGGGTAAGTGATCTGACTGAAGTGCCTTTACTACAGAGCAGGCACAGAGAAACCAGCTTAGATAAGACAGCCTGTTATCATGAGTGCAAGTAACAGTAAGATGAATCCCACATGGTCTGTCTGGGCACAGACCCACCACGGGCAAAGGAAGGTAACAATCACCTAAAACGTTAATTTAAGACAAAGAATCGTGCAAACTCAGTATCATCACTTCTCAAAATACACAGCAAACAAAAAGGAGTGACACAGATTACAAGATCCTCCTTTTCTGAGGCAGATCTATTGAAAAGTGTCAGTAAACAAAATAATTGTACAGGAACAGGATAGTAATGCCAAGTCTGCTTTCATTTTTAAAGCTGGGGAACAACAGGACACAGATCTTCACTTTTCCCTCCACCCCCCAGCCAATGCCAACTCATTTCACAGCTATTTTGATAAAGTCTTTATAGTGAAATATGCCAAGTGAATCACTCTCTTGGAAAGAAAGCATCACTTGAAGTTTTCTATTCAACTAATTTAGATCGTTAACATGGAAACTACTTAAGAAGAACAAAACAGTTTCAGATGAAAAAGGCCCTTTGTACCTTTTTTTTCTGCTCACTCCAGTTAAGTTCTTTTCCCATTATATCTACGATTCTTGGCAGGGCTTCCTCTGCAGCCTGCACATTCAGAAAGGCCAAGCGAGTACGTCGGGAAATCATATCCACTGCTGTGCGAGCATACTCTTTGACACCATAGACAACCTAGAACAATAAGAGAAGGGGGAAAAATGCAGACGAGAAAGCAAACAGGCACTGTCAGAAATTACGTTTAGCATCACAAACTGCGCTGCTAGGTTGGCTATACAAAATGAACTTGTTCCCACCCAAGCAGGCAGAGGGTTCAAAAAGCTTGGGGCATTTTATAAGGCAACATAAAACGTTCCTTGGGACACTTTATAAAATGCACCTGTCATCAAACTTATATATATGAAATAAAAAAAAGAGACTACATAATTACAAATGTTTAATTTAAAAAAAGATATTAATATGTATATATACAAACAAAAACAAAGCATGCTCCAGAGAAGAAGAAAAACAAGAACAGAAAAAAATCTGTATCTGACCAAAGGAAAAGGCTTATGGAGATGTTTTACAGAGCAAGACCGACTTGCTCTAGAACCTGCTTATCCCAAGAAGAGAAGTGAGAATATCATGTAGTTTTTCCACATACCTCAGCTTCAATATAAGGAAATTCAGATACAAGACGCTTTCCAACAATAGGCCATCTCTTTCCTGTAACTTGTGCTATTTTGGCCACCTCAAAAGCCTTGTCACCATATGTTGAAGCTAGATGCTGAGCCACCTATGGGGTTGAAAACAAATTCAATAGGCTTTTGAAAGCACATCAAATGTACACATTTTTCTTGTAAATTCTCTTGTCACCAGTAACAAATAGGCTGAAGAGGGTATTAGATTTTGATTGCGTGGGAGGAAACTATTTGTGTTGAGAATGGGTTAGGCCAGCACTGACACCACTACCGTATCCTGGGCTGCATCAAAAGGAGCGTGACCAGCAGGTTGAAGGAGGTAATCCTGCCCCTCTACTCTGCTCTCGTGAGACCTCACTTGGAGTATTGTGTGCAGTTCTGGTGTCCTCAACATCAAAAGGACATGGAACTGTTGGAACAAGTCCAGAGGAGGGCCACGAGGATGATCAGGGGACTGGAGCACCTCCCGTATGAAGATAGGATGAGAAAGTTGGGGCTGTTCAGCCTGGAAAAGAGAAGGCTGCGTGGCGACCTCATAGCAGCCTTCTAGTATCTGAAGGGGGCCTATTGGGATTCTGGGAGGGACTCTTCATGAGGAACTGTAGTGATAGGACAAGCGGTAATGGGTTCAAACTTAAACGGGAAGTTTAGACTGGATATGAGGAAGAAATTCTTTACTGTAAGGGTGGTGAGGCACTGGAATGGGTTGCCCAGGGAAGCTGTGAATGCTCCACCGCTGGCGGCGTTCAAGGCTGGATTGGACATAGCCTTGGGTGACATGGTTTAGTGGGAGGTGTCCCTGCCCATAGCAGGGGGGTTGGAACTAGATGATCTTAAGGTCCTTTCCAACCCTAACTATTCTATGATTCTATGTATGTATCAGTGTAACTGTGACTAACGATGCTCAAACTCTTCTGCTGCACTGTGATCATATCTGAGGTACAGATTTTTTTGGGCTCAAAGGAAGAAGGATCCTAGGATGTTGTAACATTTTAAAGCAGGAAACAGTCAAAATTAGGAGGAAGGAAAAGGGAAGAAAAGAACAATTGCAACATTTTTTTTTTCCCCAGCTAGATAATAAGCTCTTATCAGGTTCAACAAACCTTTGAACAAGTTATTCTGGTATTAGATTTAGTGGAAAAACAAAACCCTCCAACAAAGAAACATCAGAGCATCAACAGACAGCATAACTCACCTCACTTTCAAGTCCATAGTCTTGGACCAACCTAATGTAGAGAGTGGGACTCCAGTCCTCAGCCCCTTGCAGCTGCAGTCCAAGAGTTTTACTGGAACCTGCCTTCAAATTGTGTGCCTCAACAGCTGCATCAATGGCGTCCTTCGCCATGGCACGGTAGGTTGTCCACTTCCCACCTGTAACCACACATTTACCCCTTTATTTGGGGAAAGCAAGGGGAACACCAAGTTGGTATATATATATTTTGTAGATCACATCACTCTCATTATTGCTCTAATGAGCCAGTCATACTACTACTGGCAGATGATTATCTGGCTATAGGAGCATGAAGGATTGTCCTGCAACAAGAAAAGGTTTTGAATAAAATACACTGGGGAAACCCAACAATGCTATACTTTAAGAGAAACTCCTACTTTAAGAGTACCTGCTATCGTGACAAGGCCACTATTGCTAATGGCGACAACATGATTTCGGCATATCGACTGTGTGTCTTTGGAGTTGGGGTCTGTGACCAGAGGACGAATGCCACTCCATGCTGCCAGCACGTCTCCTCTTCTTACTGTCCGGAACAAAAGATCAGCTAATCAGCCAGGAACTGATGGGTATTTACCTCATATCACTCCTATGGTCTTTGTGGCATTGCCTCTAAGTAGATATTCACCGTGAAACAAGGACTACACCACACCATGCTTGTTAGCTGAGCAACAAAAAAAACCTGGAGACAATCCTCCAAAGTAATGGAATAAATTTGGCTACAGAAATAAAATCAGCACTGTCCTGAGCAGTATCAGTAATATTCTGTAGCCCAAAGCAAAGTCAGAGAAGTCTGGTTTTGATACTGGTTAAAAATCCAACAGAACAGAGATATCCTGGTAACTGATCAACCAAGAGAGATTCAACTGTCAAACTCACCCATCGCCTCAAAAACACCCACAATGCTGTTCCTGCTTCCTGTTCAATTACAAGTATACCCCTAAAGCCAATCCTGACTTCTTGGTAAACTTGGAAGAAGAGAGCCTGAAGGCACTAGGCAGTCACAAAAGCCCTTAGCAGTTGTAGGAAAATACCCTAGCCTCTGAAAGTCTCTTAAAAAAAATAACTATGAATATATACATACATATATATATATACCCACATAAAAGAAACATGAAACCAATAGATTTTAATGAAATTAATTCCATTGCTTATGAAACTTGCAATAGAAAAACTGGCCAATTTGCTTTATGCTGGAGCCTTTGGAACATTTTTTTTTAAATACAACTTTCAAATAAATGGTAATTGAAAATCAGTAAAAGGGTGTAAAAATATCCCCCAAAGAACACAAAATAGATTTCAGAAATCAATGGTGCTCTGCCAGCATGTTTAACCTGCCAAAATGAAGTGTTAATCACAGAAATAAGATACCATATTACGTTTATAAACTAATGAAACTAGAAAAAGCAGCATGCTTGACACTATAATTAAACAGTTGGAACTCATCCAAGCCTGTGTAAGTTGATAACCCTGGCACTGTCTCTGGCAGCTAAAAGGCAGGTCTGCAGCGAGTTGATATGGCCAGCACAGTTGTTAATTCAATAACAAGCAATCTATAAACACTGCTAATTGCATATGTGAAAAACAACACGCACCTAGGTAGGTTTCATTCAAAAGAATTAACCACTTCATAATGTACTTCTGTAAAATACCTTACAAAATCTCTGCCTTACTCACATTCTTACCTTTACCTGCTATGTTGCTGGCCCAACACACCTACCTACATTGACTTTTGCTCACAAAGCTCAAAGGCACATTTCCTTTAACGAGAGAACTTCTTCTGAAGTTCACACAATACAGGTCAATCAATTATCCACTTCAGAAAACAAGTAATGTAGCATTTCCAAACTGAGCAAGTTTCCTAAATCTAAGGACGCTGCAATGTTCCTTCTAACTGAGTGCTTTTCAGATTCATTTTAATGCTGCTATACAACAGAAATACAGAAGTACAAATGCTTTCACAGAATAAAAGAAAAATAAAAAAATCACTAAGAAAAAAAAAAACCCTCTCTCCTTTAAACCAGCATCAAGTCAAAGCAGGCCAGCTTCTTATAACAAGTGTGTTCTCAGCTCAGCCGCTGAAGGGAACAACTGGCACCAAGCAATTTTTATAAATTCTCCTTCTTGCCCTTAACATTTTCGTCTCACACTGAATACTGACACTATTAGATATTTGCCATACCAAGAAGAGTCAACTCTTAATAATAAAGTGCCTAGAAAACTGGAAATAAAAACAAAGACATGGGAAAAGTGAGGACAACTTCTCTTTTTGGAAAAAAAGGTGAATTATTTGATGTACTCATCATGATGTATGGTGGAACTGTTCCAGTTCTGCAAAACCTTTCATCTGCCACCTGGAGAGGCCAGAATGCACATGTATAGAAAAGTACCACTTTATAGCTCTGAAGCATAGATAATGATGACAATTACGTCCTGTTAGTTTTAGGAACAACCAGATCCACAAGAACCACAGTTATCAGAGCCACAGAGTGACAGAATGCACTCAAACTGAAATGCCACAAACTCACCCACACCTTCCCAGGTTAAAACCAAGTGGGCAAAAGTTTACCTTCAACATCAGCACTAAGGTAATTGCGCACTTCATTCAAAATGAAATTTATATCTTCCTCTGTTGGTATAGGATGGGAAGTGACATCGGTCGGGCTATCCGTAGTCCCTGCAATAGTCATCTTCTCCCATGGCAGGAAGAAAATTACTCTGCCATCGCTGGTGGCTGGGTCAAGAAGACCCATATGATCAGGGCTGAAATAAAGGATGGACATGGTTCAAGACAGGGCAGGCATCACCAGGGATTCTGTTCCTGAACACCTTGTACCCCATATAAAGTATTAGAATGTTACCTTCATTCCTAGGTCAAATGATTAAAAAATAAATAAGAAATGAAAAAATCAGATATTTCACCTGTCTTTAAAAAGTAGTCCCAGATTTTTTAAGAAATAGGGCACCTGAAGGTGATGCTCTTTTTTTGCTTTGCTAAGCAGGTTAGCAGAACACAACCTTAAATCTAGTGACCAGGCCTTTGGCATCTCACATCTCCATTCACTCTGGAAAGTTGTGCTCAATGGAATTTCAAATACAAACATTTGGAAATTTTAAAATAGCAATTACTTGAAACTCGTTATGGAACACTTTATGGAATGAACAACTGCTTTTGATCAAAAAAAGGCCAATCATTTATATTATGCCACAAAAGAAAGGGAAGGCTGAAAAAGAATACACATTTAAATGGAAGAAAAAGAACAGAACCCTAGCTCTGGTTTGATGCATCTAAGTATATAACAAGAAAAATTAAAAATTAAATATTATTAACCTCAGTTCTCAACTATCTGTGCCCTAAACAGAGGACAAAAGTAAAGACCTACAGAATCCCAGTGACAGCTTCAACCTGCATTTGCAGTAATGGTGTGAGGTGGGAGGGGGGGTAACGGTTCACAACAGAAAATCATGAAGAAAACAAGAGAACAGCAACACCGAAATCATAAGCATTATAAGCACATTCCAACAGTAAACATCCAGCAATACCACAGCCTGGGTCTGTTAACCATCTGCCACTTCAACAGAAGCGAATGCCCAGACTCCCACAGGACTCAGACCAAGAAGTACACTCAGAATACTCCCAGATCCTGTGCTCCTGAACAGGGAACCATGTTGTGAGAAAAAAAAGATGAGAGACACTAAATGGATGTTACTATTTAGAGCTTTGTCAATTATTTATTGTTGCAAAATTATTAAGTGCTACAAACAATGATTTAGTTAAATGAAGATAACCAGTAGTTCTTCATACAGGAAATTTTACTTTTATATCAATGCTTCCAGATATAATATAAAAAAGAAAAAAAAAAAAGAAAAAAGAAAACAAACCAAAAATCCACAGGTACAAACCCAGTTATCCTCAGGACTTATTAAATAGCTCTGCTTGTATTTCAGAAAACAAAAGGCCTCTATAAATACTTCAAAGTAAACAGCTTTTATATAGGGAAACACTTAAGGTGCCCTTTTTTTGTGAATTTTTATTTAAAGAAAAGATGCCAACTTTCATTTGCAGTGCTGTAGGTACTTGCAAAACCACCTGCAGCCAGGTTAGCAGTCTTCAGGTTTTACCTCTGATCCTGGTAACAGAAGGAGCATATAGGAAGTATACAGAGGGAGGATAAGAGGGTATGTATTTAGGGGGTAATTAGGACCATCAGAGATTGTTCAATGGACTCAACTATTAACACAGTAAGCTGAAAGCAGACAAAGACCTGCTTGGATATGAATTACCTATTCTAGGGAGCCACCAGCTGAACCACTGAATTCTTATTTTTAGGAAGTCTAAGATTACTGAAGGTAAGTTTTCAATATCTGGAAAGGCTAGAAGAGAAGCTGAAAATTTCATACAGAGCATGTATATTAGAACATTTTTTAGGTGATATTTATAGACAGCTTAAGCATACAGTTGGAGAAGTACAATTTAATAGGGGAAGTCAACATAGATTTGTGAAAGGTAAATCACGTCAGACAAATGATTACTTTTTAAAATGAAAAAGCTATTGATTTAGAGACAGGAAACTAGAGATTTAATATACAGTATTAGAATATTCAGAAAACTTCAGACATTTTCGCAAAAGTATGGGTTTTTTTTTAAATGTGATCTCACAGAAACTCTTTAAAGTAAGGAAGATAAACAAGTAAAGACTTAAAACTAAGTTCTACCACAACACCAATGGTGTGAAGTGTTTTCAACTTGATTACACAGCAAATGATGAGAAAGGATGAAATAGTTCTCCATATGCCAATTAATTTACTAAATTAATGACTACTAGCTATCCCAGGAAGCATACTCTCAATCTCCCATTGCTATGTTTGTTCCATCTTACATAAGTTAACTAAAGAGCCACCAAAACAAATTAAATTGTTTCTCATTGAAAAAAAGCATCATAACACCCAAATGTTGGCTGATCTGGAACACCTCTGGAATCATCTGCTGCACACCAGAAATAGTCCTGAAACAGCACGTTTTTGTAAGACAGGAATTCTTACGACTACAGAATAGATGTGAGAATGAGCTATGAAGTATAGCAGCATCAGCCACTGTAAGATTTCTCTAGCAGTGTTTAAAGACTACTGAAATGGGTAAGTTCATGACTGTAAACTCTAATATGAAGTATAAGGCAATGCCTTTACATAGAAATATAGGGACAAATGGTCTGGAGTGTACTACAGATGAATCTTACTAAGACATCTGGCCTAATGTTTAAGCAGTTGTACGATATTGAAGAGTTAACTTAAAGTTAACAACTGAATGTGGTTGGAGGCTCCTTTTCCAAAAAGCAGTGCAGTTAAGTTGGACAATGTACATCGAACATATGACAAATCAGGAGAAAAATCTTGAAAACAGATAACTGAAGTACCTGTAGAATGTAAGAAGCTGTAGACTACTGAACTAGACAAGATGCTTTAACTGAGGGGCAGATCAAAAGTCTTAAAGTTGAGGTCAGTAAGTGGTTCATTCCTGGACATAGCACTTTATGGATGTCATGGGTTTAATGCTGCTATAAAGGAACTTTGTCCCCCTCCACAGTATGTAGAAGTTCTGACTGGGCTGGGCCAGCCCTATTGGCAGATCCTCTGGTATTGACCAGCCAAGTGGCCTTTGGTAAATGAATATCCCAATGTTTGAAAGTCCCACCACCCATTGCTCTCAGTGTAGTTTTTAATAGCCCAATGTACCGTTCGATTTTCCCAGAGGCTGGTGCATGGTAGGGGATATGATATACCCATTCAATGCCATGCTCTTTGGCCCAAGCATCTATCAGGTTGTTCCGGAAATGAGTCCCATTGTCTGACTCAATTCTCTCTGGGGTGCCATGTCGCCACAAAATTTGTTTTTCAAGGCCCAGGAGAGTGTTCCGGGCAGTGGCGTGCGGCACAGCATATGTTTCCAGCCATCCGGTGGTTGCTTCCACCATGGTAAGCACATGGCGCTTGCCTTGGCGGGTTGGTGGGAGTGTGATATAATCAATCTGCCAGGCCTCCCCATATTTGTACTTCAGCCATCGTCCTCCATACCAAAGAGGCTTTAACCGTTTAGCTTGCTTAATTGCAGCACATGTTTCACAGTCATGAATAACCTGGGCAATAGTGTCCATTGTTAAGTCCACCCCTCGATCACGAGCCCATCTGTATGTCGCATCTCTGCCCTGATGGCCTGAAGTGTCATGGGCCCACCGGGCTAAAAATAATTCACCCTTACGTTGCCAATCTAAGTCCATCTGAGCTACTTCAATTTTAGCAGCTTTATCCACTTGTTGGTTGTTCTGGTGTTCCTCAGTGGCCCAACTCTTGGGTACATGAGCATCTACATGGCGTACCTTGACCACCAGGTTTTGCACCCGGGCAGCGATATCTTGCCACAGTGCAGCAGCCCAGATGGGTTTACCTCTGCGTTGCCAGTTGCTCTGCTTCCATTGCTGCAACCACCCCCACAAGGCATTGGCCACCATCCATGAGTCAGTATAGAGATAAAGTACTGGCCACTTTTCTCGTTCCGCAATGTCCAAAGCCAGCTGGATGGCTTTCACCTCAGCAAACTGACTTGATTCACCCTCTCCTTCAGCAGTTTCTGCAACTTGTTGTCGAGGACTCCATACGGCTGCCTTCCATCTACGATGCTTTCCCACTATGCGACAGGACCCATCAGTAAACAAAGCATATTGCTTTTCACTTTCCGACAGTTCGTTATATGGTGGGGCCTCTTCAGCACGCACCATCTCCTCCTCCTCTGGTGACATTCTAAAATCTTCACCCTCTGGCCAGTCCATGATGACTTCTAGAATTCCTGGACGACTGGGATTTCCTATTCGAGCTCGTTGTGTAATTAGTGCAGCCCATTTACTCCATGTAGCATCAGTTGCATGATGGGTAGAGGAGACCCTTCCTTTGAACATCCAGCCCAGCACTGGCAACCGGGGTGCTAGGAGGAGCTGTGCTTCTGTGCCAATCACTTCCGAAGCAGCTCGAACCCCTTCATAGGCTGCCAGTATCTCTTTTTCAGTTGGGGTATAGCTGGCCTCAGATCCTCTGTATCCCCGACTCCAAAAGCCGAGGGGTCGGCCTCGAGTCTCCCCTGGAGCTTTCTGCCAGAGGCTCCAGGTAGGACCATTCTCCCCGGCTGCAGTGTACAGTACATTTTTGACATCTGGCCCGGTCCGAACTGGTCCAAGGGCTACCGCATGAACTATCTCTCGTTTAATTTGCTCAAAAGCTTGTTGTTGTTCAGGGCCCCATTTAAAATCATTCTTCTTCCGGGTCACATGATAGAGAGGGCTTACAATCAAACTGTAATTCGGGATGTGCATCCTCCAGAACCCCACAACACCCAAAAAAGCTTGTGTTTCTTTCTTATTCGTTGGTGGAGACATTGCTGTTATCTTGTTGATCACATCTGTGGGGATCTGGCGACGTCCATCTTGCCATTTTATTCCCAAAAATTGAATCTCCTGTGCAGGTCCCTTGACCTTACTCCGTTTTATGGCAAAACCAGCTTCCAGCAGGACTTGGATTATTTTCCTCCCTTTCGCAAAGACTTCTTCCACTGTATTGCCCCACACAATAATGTCATCAATGTATTGCAGGTGTTCTGGAGCTTGCCCCTGTTCCAGTGCAGTCTGGATCAGTCCATGGCAGATGGTCGGGCTGTGTTTCCACCCCTGGGGCAGTCGGTTCCAAGTGTACTGGATGCCCCTCCAAGTAAAAGCAAACTGTGGCCTGCACTCTGCTGCCAAAGGAATTGAGAAAAATGCATTGGCAATATCGATTGTGGCATACCACTTGGCTGCCTTTGACTCCAGTTCATACTGAAGTTCTAGCATGTCCGGTACAGCAGCACTCAAGGGTGGTGTAACTTCATTCAGGCCCCGATAGTCTACTGTTAGTCTCCACTCTCCGTTAGACTTTCGCACTGGCCATATGGGGCTGTTAAAGGGTGAGTGGGTCCTACTGATTACTCCTTGACTCTCCAATCTACAGATCAGCTTATGGATGGGAATCAGGGAGTCTCGGTTGGTGCGATATTGCCGCCGGTGCACTGTTGTGGTCGCGATTGGCACTTGCTGTTCTTCGACCTTCAGCAACCCCACAACAGAAGGATCCTCTGAGAGACCAGGCAAGGTGGACAGCTGCTCAATTTCCTCTGTCTCCAAAGCAGCAATACCAAATGCCCATCGATACCCTTTTGGGTCTTTGAAGTACCCTCTCCTGAGGTAGTCTATGCCAAGGATGCATGGAGCCTTTGGACCAGTCACAATGGGGTGTTTTTGCCATTCCCTCCCAGTCAGGCTGATTTCAGCCTCCAGTACAGTCAACTCTTGGGACCCTCCTGTCACTCCAGAAATATAAATGGGTTCCACCCCTCGACAGCTTGATGGCATCAGGGTACACTGTGCACCGGTATCTACTAGAGCCTTATACTTCTGTGGGACTGCTGTGCCAGGCCACTTGATCCACACAGTCCAATAAATCCGATTGTCCCCTACCTCCACCTGGCTGGAGGCGGGGCCCCTCTAATAGTCATCACATTGGTCACTCACATCTTGTAGAAAGGGATTATTCTTCTTTATCACAGGAGCTGAAGTAAAATCATCTCTTCCGCTCCATCTGGGAGCCTGCTCACCAGAGACTGAAGCCGCAGCCTTCATGGGGTGATCAGCCTTGACCTTTATTCTCCTCTTCAATTCACGCACCCGTTCCTCCAAAACTGAAGTAGGCTTTCCATCCCACTTTGTCATATCTTCCCCGTGATCCAGCAGGTAAAACCATAGGGTGCCCCGTGGTGTATACCTTCTATATCTTCTCTCTCGAACAGTAGGACGCCTTTTGTTAATAGCTGAGACGTGTGTTGGTACACGTGAGGAGCTGGATAAATCGTCTCTCAATTGTTTGAGGTCCTGGGACAGCTTTTCCACAGCTGAGATGATGGAAGGGGTGAGATTGTCTTCGAACTCTCTGAGTTTATGAATCACTTCATCCACTGTTGGTGGTACTACGTCATTCCAGGTTACTGTTGCTAATGAGTGGGCATATGATGGGGGTGCATTCCGTGTAAATTTCCGCCACATAGGTCGTGTACATTCCACTTCATCTGGATCTATGGGTATATTCCCATTATTCGGCTTGATATTGTAGATCATCTCTACAATGGCTGATTCCCTCAGAGACTGGATGCCCTTTTCCAGGGTAGTCCACTTGGCCGAACGACTCATAACATCGTCCTTGTATGGAAACCTATCTTTCATAGCTGCCAAGAGCCGCTTCCAAAGGCTGAGGGACTTTTTCTCTCTTGCAATTGCTTTGTCAATTCCCCCTTCCTTAGCAAGTGATCCCAGCTGTTTGGCTTCACTGCCTTCTAGTTCATGACCGTCGGCCCCATTGTCCCAGCATCGGAGCAACCAGGTGGTGGGACTTTCAAACACTGGGATATTCATTTACCAAAGGCCACTTGGCTGGTCAATACCAGAGGATCTGCCAATAGGGCTGGCCCAGCCCAGTCAGAACTTCTACATACTGTGGAGGGGGACAAAGTTCCTGTGGTGCATATAAAGAATTTGTTGGGGAAGACAGTCTGGGTTATTCCTGCTTCAGGTAAAGGCAAACCCACTCGTGGGATTGCTTTTGCTCAGGGACCCGGATATACTTGGTGGGTAATGCAGGAAGATGGGGAAGTCCGATGTGTACCTCAAGGGGATTTGATTTTAGGGGAAAACAGCCAATGAACTCAATTGTATGCTGTTGTCTGCTATGTAATACTTTCGTAGCCCGACAACTAGATGTCTTCAAGTCATCAGCGACGGGCCCTCTGATCGTCATCCCAACAGAGAATGAACTTTAATGAAACCGGGCGAGTTCTACAGTAAAGGAACGATCAGCATTAGCAGGCAACGATCCAACGCTGCACACAGCTTCCGCTGCTCTGAAGGACTGTTACAGGAGATGGAGCTTGACGTCACGGACCAAATGGACTCAGCAGCTTTGTAGGGATTGGTTTATGCACGAAGGGATGATCTCTCTCCCTCTGTATGTATGTGCCGATGTGTATATATATATGTGATGGTATATTGAAAATGTGGGATCCGAGCATGACGTGAATGGTATGGAATAAGGGGGGGATAATGTCATGGGTTCAGCAGCAGCAGTCATTTTTTTTTTTTTTTTTTCCTCCTTCTTGGTAGCTGGTGTAGCACTGTGTTTTTGATTTTCAGCCTGGGAACAGTGCTGATAACACCAGTGTTTCTGTTACTGCTTAGTGATGTTTTGGTCTGGCCAAGGATTTTCTGAGTTTCATGCTCTGCCAGGGAGGAGGGGGAGCCGGGAGGAGGCAGAGACAGGACACCTGACCCAAACTGACCAAGGAGCTATTCCATGCCACAGCACGTCATGCCCAGGATGTAAAACTGGGGGGGGCAGGAACCCGGAAGAGTGCAGTTCACAGCTCGGTCATCGAGTGGTGAGCAATTGTATCCTCTTTCCTTGTATTTCCCTGATAATTTTTGTGGGTGGTGGTGGCAGTGGTGGTTTGTGTTATACCTTGGCTGCTGAATTGTTCTTGTCTCGGCTAGTGGGAGTTGCATTCTTTTGATTCTTCTCCCAATTTTTTCCCCCCCCTCGGAGTGGGGGGGAAGAAGGAGGGGAAGTGAGTAGTCGGGCTTTGTATTAGAAGGGGTGAGCTATTGTATCCTTCCCTTGTATTTGCCTTGTCATTACTGTTATTGGTGGTAGCAGTAGTGATTTGTGTTATACCTTAGTTACTAAACTGTTCTTATCTCAACCTGTGGGAGTCGCATTCTTTTCTATTCTCCTTCCCATCCCTCCGGGAGCGGGGGGAAGAAAGAGGGGGGAGTAAGAGAGCGAAAACTGTGTGGCTGACTGGACTTAAACCACGACAATGGAGCAGAACAGATACACTGAAGAGCTCTAGTTGAATAATCATTTTGACCAAAGCACCACAAATGCAGTTAAAGAACAAATAGATGATTTTCCATAGAGTAGAACTAAGGTTTAGCAGACAATTTTACATGGGATTTGGAATGCAGAGCAGACAGGAAAATTCAAGACAGACAAAAAGCATCTGACATTTGTCAGAAGGGAGGGGAAATAAAGTATTTCATCCATAGACACATTTCAGGCAGCAAGCTTATTGGAACAGAGGTAGCCAAAAACCATTTTTATCTAGCAGATAATAAACAATAGGGAGTGAGAGGGACTTGCTGCAGCTACCAGAATAGATGTATACTAAAAATAGGATTAATGAGAGGAGGAATACTGGGACTATTAATGAAGAACACAAATGAATAAGAAACCCATGGGAAATAAAGGCATTAAGTTAACATTAGTTTTACAAAACCTTAACTGTGTTTATGTCTAAAACCTCTACCTCTTAAAAAAAAGTAATTTGGGTGAGTATGGGCCAAAATTCTCTATAAAACATTTACCATAAGGCAAGCGGTCACAGTGAAATTACAATCTTCATTTGCTGAGGAGTGTTCCTTGGCAGCAGAAGATGACCTGATACAACTAACATTAAATACCACGGGTATTTTCTATTTAGCAGACAGTTCCTTGGTTTAAGCTATCCCACTTCATGGAAATTCAGTGCAGTTTTATCTAATCAGCTGCACTGTGGAGGCAGCATGTGGGTAGATACTATTTCACAAGAAAAGTAATACCCACATGCTGACATACACAGGGGAACAAGGAGAACAAGAATTCTCTACATTTCCAATTAAAATTATTAGGTTATAACAGAAAAACTAAATTAGAACCCTCATGCATCCCAGGCCACCTTCTACTTTGAATTTACAAAGTGAGTCAAAGTTCTAAAACTTTATATGGTTTTGTTGTAGGGCCATAAAGTCAATCACACACATCCTTCTCGTAGCATGTGAGGAAACTAGGATTACAACCCATTCCTCCACGTTGTTAGTGCTTTCAAGCAGCTATCAAGTAATTTTCCCAGTTTTCACGTAGAAAGACACCAAAAAGAACAGAATGCAAGAGCGATTTTACACTAAGCCAGAAATGCCTCAATTTTACAGTCATGGTCATGTCCTGGTGGGACAGCTCCAGCAAAAACAACATGTTGTGCACTGGAAGTCTAAATTTATATTCACAGAGGAGTGCAATGATGATATGGAAGGCATTATTGTAAGTGCACTGTATCAACAGAACTGAGCTAAGTCCATAAATGTGAATTTCCATTAGGATGCTAATGACTTCAGAAACCAAAGGTAATATTTGAGTTTCAACTGACATGGCTTGCTTGGTAGAAGGGGATTTGGTTTTGCACAGCAAATAAGGACAGAAGCAGTAGTCCGCAGAGTGCGTGCTCACAGAGTGCCACAGGGACCTCTGTGACAAGGTCAGCAGGGGAAGCAAGTCTTCTCCACCAGAATGGTGGGTGGGCTGGTGGCCACAGCAGCATCAAAATTTAATCGTGTTATTTTGAAGTACTTATTCTATGGCCTACATGATGTGTTCATATGTATTATGAGTGGAGTCATAACGTGGCAAAGTACAGCAGCAGAGTGTCACTGCATAGAGAATTTCATGCTTAATAGGACAAGAGTTTCTGTAGGAAGGCAGCAACCTCTTTGTAAGGTTTCATATGCTGCTTCTTAAGGGGAGTAAACAAGCAGCCAGTACACTCAATTCAAATTCATTATTGCAAAATATGCCTTTCACAAGTCTGTTGTAGATGCTCTGCTTAAATGCCCCTCTGCTTCAGCAGGAATTCTGCCTTGGTGAGTTTTAACTAAGAACTACAAGACTTCATTTTTTTTCTGAATATAAAAAATTGATCTTCTAATTGGCACAGTGCAGAATCCTCTTAAAAAAAACCCGCTCAAAATAAAAATCAAATCATGCATTCAAGGCTACCATAAAACCCACAAATGTGTCTCTGCAAGCTTATTTATTACAGACACCAGCAGAGATTGTTACAAATGGTTTAGGCTTTGAATATCGTTACCTGTAATAACCAGGCATCACAATATGCACGCCTGCACTTGGCTGACAGATGTTTGGTACTTCCTGATCATCCATTTTGCGCACAGAGTCTGTGAAAGGTCCCGTAGCATTGATAACACATTTGGCTTTGACATCAAATTCCTGCCCTGTGAAAGAAAACAGTATCAATCACATAAACCATTTGTTTTCTTGCTCAGCGACACCCTCTGTTATTAATCTATCTATGAACTTCACCTATTGTAAAGCACACCCTGCTTGTCTGAACAGAACAGCTGGAACGACTCTTAAAAATTAACAAAGTTTTCACGTAACACCAGATTTGAAAGAAAATGTTTTACAGTGAAATTCCATCTTAACTGTAAAGGCAGAAGGAGGGAGACTGGATGGAAGAAGTTCAGCTGAAATCTGCCTCTCAAACATGAGAGATTTCAGTCTCAAACCGTAGACTTGGTAAATGGGACTATTACTGTACAGCACGTAGCATTTTACAATATCATCTTTGCTTGACAGAAGGGTTTGGATGTAAAGCTTAGCCTACCCTGCCAAAATGCTAGGATTTGAGTGAAAAATCTGACAGAAGTTAAAGATGATTGACATTAATGGTATGCTACTGCACTCTGGGAAGATGGCTCCTTTGTCGGTTCATTGATATTTACAAACAGCAGTGTTCCCTGCTCCTCCCTCGTCTCATTATTTCTTTGTGTCTTTAATGAAAAGTAGGCTGTCCTGAAGGGCTCTGCTTCCTGCTCAACCATGGTGTAGTAGAGCCCTCTGCAGAGCGCCATCACCTCCACCCACTGAGCAGGGTGCTGCTGACCAAAGGGCACTTGGGGCCTCACCACTTGCCAGCCGGTCATCTGGCGAAGCTGGGCAGGAAGCTGCCCTTGCGTACCGCAGCTTTCCCATCGCCAGGAAGGCACACACCTGTTAGGACGTCCCTGCAGCGCACACCACACACACGCTCCTTCCCACTGGCCGGGTCTGTCGTCTTGAGCAAGCGCAGCACTTCAGTGTAATTGGTGGTGGCAGCACCGTACCTGGCAGCAGTGAGGGCGATGGCAAGGTTCATCCGTGCATCGTTGTGCTGTCCTGCAGCAGGGATGGGACCAGAGGAAAGACACCAGTCACCTCCAGCCACGGACTTGCGGTATGGAAGTGTGTCAGAACCCATCTGTCACATCTGTCCCTGTCACATCAAATAGGCTTGATGGCTGCCTGCATCTGACGAGAATTATTTAAAGATATATCCCCTCTGTTCCATCTGCAGCAATGTGCCCAGCTGCGCTCCTATGTGGGCCGCTGCGGTACCCAAGACTAGGCAACAAGCACAGCCTCGGAACGTGCAACTGAGAATTAGGTTCGAATAAAACTTAGAATCAGGCTCAACTCCACCTAAGGAGCAGACAAATTACTTTTTTCTTTACCTTTTCCTGTGCAATCGTGCTGCAATTCTGTAAATGGATCCAAGCATTCATTTGACATTCCAACCAGTATTAATCAACAATCCCTATTAGCAAGTATGCCACACAACATCCAACAGCCAAGAAACAACCTTTCAGAGACTGCCAATTTACCAGCTCTCTAGAACTGTTTTTTCTTGTATATGCATTTTAACTTCCTAACATACAACATAAAGCATCAAAGAAAGAGAAGTAAGTAGACAAGAATTAATGAAGGATTCTTAACATATATCATTAAAGATTTATTACTGAAATTCCCTCGTTAAAGAAAACTAAGAAAGAGGTGGAGGGACCATGAGGGGAAGATGATTAATTACTTGGAAATACTGGCTTCACCTGAGACTTTTCCTATTTATTATTGCCACTGAAGTTAGAAGTCCTGGATGCTAGCTGGAAAGAATTACTATACATTGAAGGGGCCAGGTTCTGCGTGTCCTGAAAAATTAATTTAAAAGAAGGCTAAACTTCCCAAGGCATGGTTCACTTCCCCACCTGTTTGGACCACTTCTATCAAAGATAATACTGATAAAGTGATAAATTTCCAATAGACATTGCAGTTGATTTATGTTGTCAGCATTCCCAACATTTAGTATAAATGGTTTATGTAAAATTTGGTTCTTCTGATTCTGCTTGTGCAATCTTGAACCACTACGCAAATAATCTGTTCCTAGCTAAAAGGGCAAAGTTATAAAGATGGGATCAATGGCCTCGAAGGTGCCGCATCCCCTCCCCGAACTTCTCATTCTAACACAGCCCAGACGATACAGTGCAATCAGTCTTCAACTACAAGAAAAAAAGTTATGCAAAGCGTATGGGAACAGAAACATGATAAAGCACCAATGAAGAAACAAACAGTAACTCCAATTCAACTAAGCAAACAATGCCAAAAATAAACTGCAAAACAGAACAGCGAAAAAACTGAGCAAGATGTCAAGAAAAGTTGGGGACACTCCATCACACAAGATTCGTAAGATGAAACAACCATCTGTCAGAAGTGGCAGGCAAATCATTAAATAAATGCATCAACATTTATGCTGTGGTAGTGTTGGGGAATGGATAAAATGACCTTATGCAGTTTACCTCAAACCTTCACATTTTAACACAGGCTTGAGCAAATGTACATCTCATATATAGAGGGAGCGCTACACAGAAGAAAAGACAAAGAACAGCGATGAGCTGCATTACAGCAGCTGCTTCTACATAAAGCAGAATACATGTTTCAGAGTAACCCAGGCCATGCTCCTCTTGCCCAAAGTTAAAGGCTTTCAGAGGGCAGTGTTCTGCAGTCATCTCTCTTCACAGTGGTGCTTGATCTGGAGGACTACCTGCCCCACAGGGTGCTGCAAGTCTTGATATTGCAGGACAAGGAACCCAGCAGATACCAGGAATACCACCCTCAAAACCAGTGCTGTCTATGTATAAATGAAACCCTGGAGTGCCTGTTTCCGTGCAGCAGGACTTATTCTTTCATTGCAGAAGGACCCTAGGACCAAGGGGGTTTCCTTAGTTTATCCTCCATCAATTAGTTCTTGCCATCAGTGCATAAGGGGGTATGCCCTACAAGCTGGTCATCTCCAGCTAACATAGGGTGGGAATTTATCACACAAAAACAGCCTAACTTTCACTGTTTGCCAATATAAGCTTCGGTCTAATGGAAGTCTTACTGTTTACATTTTGCAAGCTTGCTTCTTCACAGTTTTGTGACTTATTTGTCCAGACCAAAAGCAATCCAGAGAAGCCAATCAGCAGAATAAATAATGTGAAAATAGCTGCGATTTCTAAAGAGAACAAACATCTAAGTAACAACTGTTTGTTAAGCCCCAAATCCAAGAGCTGCTCAGCATTTTGTTGAAACTCCTAATGCCCATAACATCAGAATGAGTTCAGGATACGCTCAGTGCATTGCAGGATTTGGACCACTGTGCTCAAGATAACATTTCCATGCTTTCTCTGAAACTCACCCATTTTCCCCTCATCATTATTCTGATGCAAGAAACCCCTTGCTATTACTCAAATCTCAGATGTCCAAAAGGAACTCTGAGTGCCTATGTAATGTATTTGCAGGAGGAGGACTGGGAAATAACCAGTTCCTGATTAACTATACATCTAGAAAAACCCACTGGCTTCAGATTGATGTGATCACGGTGCAGAGTCCTCGAGTATTTCACAATATAAACAGCAGAGATCTGTAGAGGTCTAGATTTGAAAGAAATGAAGAGTGACTTACTAGCTCAGAAATTTATCATCTGTGGAGAATAATACTGCAACAGTTTGGTAGAGATTGGGGGTCACAGTACATATTTTTTTATATGCAAAGAAGGGCTTTTATTTTTTTTTAAAGCTCCTGACTCATATGTGCACATTTTTCCCCCAGACAACTACATGAAAACCCTGCACTTTATATGCAATTATCCTTTTTCTTGATGTCTGAAGAAGCAGTTGCTGTTCCTCCATGCACGCCCCCCAGTATAAAGGCACCACAGCCAAACAATTTCTTACTACAGCACATTCACAGCTGACAAAGCGTATTTTCTGCTAATTAGAGTAAAACTAGCTAATTACTACTTTGGAGTCAGGAATGTTTCTTTCAAAGAGAGTGGTATGTGAGCAACAGAAAGATGAAAGGGTACTGCTTCCTACCTGTCCTTCAGACCCTCCTCCCTAATAAACCCCCTCTGCAGTTCTTGCAGCCTGCACAGTAGGTGGCTCAGCGACAAGAGGTATTGCTGTGGTACAGGGTGATATCAGCATGTGGGTTGGGGAGCCTCTGGGGCCTGGCAGAACCAGGCTTCAATGCCTGGCCCCTCCTTCAGTGGAGGTAAGGAGAATATGAGGGATGGTGGGCACCTCCCAGCCTGGCATCACAGCTAGAAGTAACCAGACAGCAAGGTCCCAGCACACTTGGCTCAAGATGGTGTAAGAAATACCCAAAGGGGCCTAGACAGATGGAGAGAGAATTTTTACAAGAGCATGTAGGGATAGAACAAGGGGGAATGACTTTAAGCTGAAAGGGGGTAGACATAGATAAGGTATTCGGAAAAAGTTCTTTACTACGAGGGAGGTGAGACACTGGCACAGGTTGCCCAGAGAAGCTGTGGCTGCTCCATCCATGAAAGTGCTCAACGCCACTTGGAAAGGGCTTTGAGCAACTTGGTCTAGTGGAAGGTATCCCTGCCTGTGGCAGGGAGGTTGGAAGTAGATGGTATTTGATGTACCTTCCAAATCATTCTCCGGTTTTGTGTGTCCAGGTACTTGGATGATCTTTACTGCTCTAGAGAGAAATGGAAGGGTGAAGCAAAGATCCTGCACCTCAACCTTTCCAATTTTTCAGTTAAATGCCATTCCCCCCAGATAAGAATGGGAGATCCTCCAAAACCAAAATAAAATTGCCTCCAAGCTTAACCTCCTCCAGAACAGATGTGTAAAGCTTTCTTGACCTGAGCACTGTTACCACGTTGAGAAGATGCCCAGGAAAACCAAGCTGTAGTTTTGTGGTAAATGGTTAGGCAATCAAAAGCTTGCATGGGAGGTCCCAGATTACCCACCTAAGGATATTGCTGCATCCATCATCCTCCACATCAGGCACTTGTGCCCCAAAGCAAAGCAACGAAAACAGTGACTGCCCCTTGCTACCAGATGTAACTGCTCCATGACACCATCGGGCTTTTTCCCAAATGTCATAAGACAAAAAGTTATTTTATAACAACAAAATGGCTAAGCTCAATTAATTTGGTGTCTTTTTCCATAAATGAGTAAGCTCCTGAAGATCGCATAACTAGCCTGTAGGCAATACAGTGAAATTCTAATTATGACCTTCACCACAATAGATGTTCGTGAACACCCTGTCCTGTGTTGTCCAGAACTGTTGCTGGAGGCTAGTTTGGAGAGCACTTGTTTGCTGTGCGCTGTGCACACATCAGCTGTCGGCTGGATGCATCTCAATGGTGGTGCAAAAGGCACCCTTGGGAAAAGCATTCAAGAGGCAACTGATGCACATGCTGAGTGTTCTTTGCAACTGCTCCCATGATACCTCTCAAAAATAAAAGGATGTTTAAGATATTTCAAACAAATGAAAGAATCATCCATCTTGCTATTCATTATTGTCATCTGCCCATAATATAGTAACAATATAGTAAGGCTTTCATTTTCATTAAGGGTAGTCAACCTAGCTTTTATTAAAACACTGGCCTAAGTGCTTTCATTAAATTATCACTAAATCTTCTTTAAAAAAAACCCCACCTTATTCTTAGAAGACATACCACTGAAGACATTTAGTGTGTGAAGACATTTTGTATAAGCATGTCCTACATCATATTAAGGCCAACAGTGATGCCATTTGGTTTATAATTTCTTTTGTGTGTGTGTGTAATTTAGGAAAATTCTATTTTCATTCCTTAGTAGCAAATGTTGTATTTCTTCAAAGACAAACAGACAATGTTTCCGTTGGCACTAAAAGAATCCTCCCACAGAGCGCACATAGTGTACATTCAATTTTATTTTTATCAATGCTGAACCACAGCCAGTAGTGGTAACAAAGCCCACAGACTTAGAAATTTGTTTGTGACTGATTCAGTAGAGTTGTGTGAAAGCCACTGCATTAATAAGGCACTCCGGCAGTTCTGGTATATTCTGTCCTCTGTCACACTCTGACTCCTATTACTTTTATACCAATTCCTGCATCCTCCCCTGCAACTCTACTCAGTTGAAGATAAACAACACTGAGTAGCCAGTTACTGCATTTTATTTATTTACTTTTTAAGAAGTCGGAAACTCTTTCAATCCTAAGAGGGTAACTTTTGCTCTTGTTAACCTTTTTATGTTAAGAACTAACACTTTGTTATTAAGTATATCTGCTGCCCAACAAGCAGTCATGTACCAACAATGTACACAAGCACTGCGGTGATGGCCCGAAATACAGCTGGCTCATACTGCAACAATATAGCTCTACTATGTGAGTTTGAATACTTCTTGCTTTAAAAACAGGCTGGTCCCTGCAACATACATGAAAGCCTTCTGATCTTTTCTGCATTTACAGTCTTTTCTGATTAGGCATATCTAGTTATTGCTGTGGAGGTCAACTTTAATGGTGAATGGAAATTAGCCATGCAAGAAGCTATATGACAGTCTTAATGAACTTTCTCAAGAGGACAAATCTTTTTACAGAACCACATACCAGGCTTCTTTTGAAAGGAAAAATACATTAACAGAAATATCTGAATGAGACAACCAGGCCCACATCATGGTCACAATCTTATATCCCTACCTAATGCAGCCATACAAATAAGTAGGGGTTGGGGTTTTTTTGTTGTTTTAAAAAGCAGAGGTGATTAAGGCAACAAATACTTGAAATTAATCTCTTGCTTGCACGTTACTCCTTTACTGAGCTAGCAAGTTCCAATTACTGAAATACAATACTTACCTGCACCTCACAAGGCAGTCCCTTGGATTTGGAACATACCCAACAATCTGCCCCCAGCATCAAGATAGGGATGTTATTGGATCACCACAATAATGACACACACTGTCCCCAGAAACACTGATATTCTAAAAGATATTTTACAAGTACATTTCTATACCCATGTTATATACTTGTGTCAGCCTTGCACTACGTAACTGCATGCTGACAGTAAAAAACCCAAATCAGTTTCATGTACATGAAAGTTTTCTTGTTGTGTCTATACAAACCTTACCAAAACCTCATCAAATTTAAGGTTGATGAGTGCTAATTATACATCACTCTACATAACTAAGTTACCATGCCTGCCCGCATCCTCTAATTTTTAAATAAATGCCTAATTGCATGAACAGTTTTATTACAAGCATTAAAATAGGAACTCAACATCTGCTGTACATACGGTAATCAGTTATAGCCAAGTTTAGGCATTATGAATCAGCTGGAGTGACTCAGAATTGCTCCAGACTTCTCAGAGAAAGAGCTCAGCAAGTTCTTTTCCCCAAACATAAGTAGAATATGTTTGTAGTAGAATGTTCAGAGGTAAACATCAAATTTGACTCGTAAATCACAACTCATTCAGAAAGCCCTCAGACCTGGGCTATTTCTTGCTCTCTGAATTTGAACTCAAAAATTTGCCGAAAGCTGACAGACTTCCTCAGATACGTAGCATGCACGCATTTGTTCTTGGCCTGCTTCCGAGGGACGAGCACTCTGACTCAGCTGATTCCATTCTATCACACCCACATGTAACAACGCAGTGATATCACACCAGACTGTTAATGTGTCTCATACAAATCATGTATCATTTGATTTCTGCTTTCCACTGTGTTATCTACACTGCTGAAACATGGCCCAATCAGATGGGAAGAATGACACACATCTAAATACGCACTGGAAAAATCCATGCACACCACATATTTTAGTTCTTTGAGATCTGCCCTAAAATGAATGCATTTTCAGCCTTTGTTTTGTAGGAGCTGTAATGGAAAGGAAAGCCCTGACTTTGGCCTTCTCAAAAGTATTCTAGCAGATTCAAACTCAGATTTGACACATCAAATTTAAATAATCCAGTAGAAGTAATTTTTAATAATTTCTTGCTTCCTCCATTTAGCAGCAGCTTAGACCACAAGAAATAAACTTCCTTATTCCTGCGAGTGTCAGAGGTGAAATGGTAACCAGCAGCATCCAACTTCAAGGCTCTGCTCCTCAAGGGTCTGAAAGAGCTAATACCTATTTACCAACAACAGCCACATTTATCAAACTTTAACACACACAGCTTGGGCACATGCTGCAGAGACAACTCAGTACACCAACACCACTGTTTTACAAGATGAACTTACGGAACTCCAGATTAAGACTATTTCCATAAAGCAAGATTAAAGGGATAGAAAACCAAAGAAAATCACAATGAAGATTAGGAAATGAAAGTACAACGTGTTCCAACTTACATACAGAGTTACAAGCAAATGAGTAACATAATCAAGAGACAGGAAACTCTTCAAAGCTTTAAAAAAAAAATTAAAATCACAATAGTCTGAGAATGCCTAGTTGAGTCTACTGCCAAGTTACAGTACAGATGCTAAAAGCCATATTGAAACTAAGATACCAGAATAAAATATAAGACACCAGAATAAAATATAAGACACCATATCCAGGCACATCAAGTGAGAGACAAAATTTGGAATTATTGTTCTGTGCTACTGCTTCATAATTATGTTGTTCCCCACTTCTTTGTATCAGCCTTCAACCTGTCACTACAATCATATTGCAATGTCAGGGTAAGTAAAAGCACAGTGTTAAAATGAAACTAAACATTGTCACTGTCAGTTTATGGAAACTGCGCTAAAATGTCACCATGAGCAACTGTCACGCCAAGTCTGGTGCAGCTGTGCCACAGCACCAGAAAAACAGGATGATGGCAACAGAGCTTATCATGGACCCATGTGGAATCAGAGGAGACTAGCACTCCCAACCCTCGCACTAACAGCTTAATTCAGGGCAAACTCTGATTCGGTGAAAACCTTGTGCTGCACACCACAGTAGCTATTTTTTAAGCCTAACTGAAGCAGTGGTGAGTTTGTCAGCTACTGCAGACTGTGTTCAGCAGGTGGGATGCTGACCTCCGCTGCATGACCTAGTGGAGAGCAGTTGGGGCCAGAGGGACCAGCAGGGAACAGCAGTCATGGGAGGGATGGAGTGCCATGCCAGAGGTGATGAGAGGCCATGCTTCTCCCAAGCACAGCAATGTGGCAAGCTGCGCATGTCCAGGAGAGGCAGTTGGGTGCGAGCCAGCAGACACCCCATGCACCAAGCAGGCAGGCGACAGGGCTGCTACTGATGGAGGGATCCACCCCATCCAAAGTGCAGCCAAGCTTTGAGATAGTTATCCCCTATACCTAGAGAAACCAGAGCATGAGGGGATAAAGAAACAAGCCATGAGATGCTGGGTGAGGTGAACTGCTGATGGGAGAGGAAGAGCATGGCAAGGAAGATGAGCAATGTACACCTCAACCCTTCCTGACTGGGGTAGCTCCATATGCTGACAGACACAGGGACAGACACCAGAACAGGGGAAGGAGCAACCTGGAAGGCATGCTGAGGCACATGAAAAACAACAAGGTGGTTGGTGACAGCCAGCATGGCTTCACTAAGGGGAAATCCTGCCTGACCAATCTGAGGGCCTTCTATGATGGGGCTGCGGAACTGATGCACAGGGGTAGAGCAGCTGATGTCACCTACCTGGACTTGTGCAAAGCATTTGATGCTGTCCCACATGACATCCTGGCCTCTAAGTTGGAGAGACATCAATTTGATAGGTGGACCACTTGGTGGATAAAGAACTGGCTGGATGGCTGCACGCAGAGTTGTGCTCAATGTCCAGCTGGAGACCAGTAACAAGTGGTGTCCCTCAGGGATCGGTGTTGGGACCGGTCTTGTTCAACATCTTTGTTGGTGACATGGACAGTGGGATTGAGTGCACCCTCAGCAAGTTTGCCGATGACACCAAGCTGTGTGGTATGGTTGATAAGTGAGAGGGAAGGAATGCCATCCAGAGGGACCTTGACATGCTTCTGAGGTGGGCTGATGCCAACCTGATGAAGTTTAACCATGCCAAGTGCAAGGTCCTACACCTGGGTCAGAGCAATCCCAGGCACAGCTACAGGTTGGGCAGAGAAGAGATTCAGAGTAGCCCTGTGCAGAAGGACTTAGGGGTGTTGCTCGATGAGAAAATGAACATGAGCTGGCAGTGTGCGCTTGCAGCCCAGAAAGCCAACCGTATCCTGGGCTGCATCAAAAGGAGCGTGACCAGCAGGTTGAAGGAGGCGATCCTGCCCCTCTACTCTGCTCTCGTGAGACCTCCCTTGGAGTATTGTGTGCAGTTCTGGTGTCCTCAACATCAAAAGGACATGGAACTGTTGGAACAAGTCCAGAGGAGGGCCACGAGGATGATCAGGGGACTGGAGCACCTCCCGCATGAAGATAGGATGAGAAAGTTGGGGCTGTTCAGCCTGGAGAAGAGAAGGCTGCGTGGAGACCTCATAGCAGCCTTCCAATATCTGAAGGGGGCTTATAGGGATGCTGAGGAGGGACTCTTCATGAGGGACTGTAGTGACAGGACAAGGGGTAAGGGGTTCAAAGTTCAACAGGGGAAGTTTAGATTGGATATGAGGAAGAAATTCTTTACTCTATGGGTTGTGAGTCACTGGAATGGGTTGCCCACAGAAGTTGTGAATGCTCCATCGCCGGCGGTGTTCAAGGCCAGAGTGGACAGAGCCTTGGGTGGCATGGTTTAGTGATAGGTGTCCCTGCCCATGGCATGGGGGTTGGAACTAGATGATCATAAGGTCCTTTTCAACCCTAACTATTCTATGATTCTATGATGAACAGGCATCCCACAATCCATTTTTCTTCAATATACAGATATTCATACCTGCAGTACGGAACCGTGTACATATTAACTAATGACCGACTATTAAGTTCACATAAAGTGCACACATATAAATTACAGCAGAGTTACATGCTTCGGTGGAGTCTTTCCCCTAAAAGCACCGACACACTGGGGAATGCTCAGATGTTTGTGGCACAATGTGCAAATAATGTCGTTTTGCTCAGGAATAATCTTAAATCTTTTAGGTAACATGATCTGAAGAATTATTCCCCATTCACTTCTTAAGGAACATGAAACCCATCCTTTGCTTATATGAGCATTAAAAAAAAAGAAAAGGGAGGCACAGAATTCACTAGAATATTCATCATTTCCAACCTTAAACCCACAGCGTACAAACAGATGAATCCAGCAAGTCAGAAAGCAAAGCCAATTTAATCTGTGGCTCCCCTGAGGTAAATGTAGTTCACAGTCCTGCCCCCACTCCAACCTCAGCCATAATCCCTGCTTCCTGGAGGTAAGAAAGCACTGGAGTGAAGAAAATTCTGCAGCAGGATATAATGATCCAAAATGACAGGGACAATAATGACAATGAATTTCATGTCTCCCAGTCATGAGCCGGGGATGCTTGACTGGGCTGACTTACACAATTAAATTGTTACAGGTACAGCAGGAGCTGCAGTTATCATCGCCATGCTTTTGGGAAGGATGCCTCCAGCACAAGGAAGAGGAGCGCTGTGGATGCATGGTCCCTTTTGTTAGGAGCAAAGGGGCGCTCCTGCAGGGCCGCTGCTGCAGCTGCACCCTGACAGAGGCAAAACTGGGTTAAAGACATGAGCCATTTTAGGCAATTGATTTTATCCCTTTTGAAAACAATAATAAAGCTCTGATGGCTACAGCACGGTGTGACTTGAGCCACCGTGCACCAAGAAGCTTTACAAGCAAAGACCCAGTGGATTTTCTCAGAGAATTGGGAAGCACCATTTATAAGGGAACCCCACCAGTGTTTTTACTAAGGCCAGCAAAGGAGAATCCTATGGCTCCTATAGGTTCTGCCAGAGATCTGCATTCTGTTTTATGTGCATTCCACTAGAGGCAGCTCTTCTTACCTCTCGAACCTCTCATAGCAGACTGCCCATTTTGCTCAGGATTTCATATACAACTCTATTACACAGAACATGGGGCAAAATGTATTTGAAAGCAACGGGATATGGAGAATGCCCATAGCATTTTCCAGGTTATACCTACAGTTAAGTGTGCCTGCAAGGTTTCTCTCATTCACACAGCTTCAGTTTTGAAATATCAAGAAATATGGCTAGCCACGTATTTCACCTATAGAAAGTCTTTTTAGTGACAAACTGTCAAAGAGTTTCCAGGGAAGGAAAAAAAAAAAAGCCATACAGTTGTCTGCATCTGTAACAGGGTATTAACCCTATTACAGCTCAACATTCTCAAAATATTAATTTGTCAAATATGAATTATAAAGCTATAACATTTCATAATTCAGGACACACTCAAATAGTAGGAAAAATAGGTACAAGAGCCTAAATAAAAAAAAAAAAAAAGCATTTATTCCATTTTTGACAGCTTAATGAATGCCCTACTCTTTTGCATTGATTTTTGTGTGTATGTGTGTCTGCATGCGTACATGTGTGCCTGGGAAGGATTTCTCATGGGGTTTGCTGTAAACAAGGAAAGCTAAATCCTCTGCCAAAGCTTCTTTTTCTACCATTAAATAACCTCACATTAAAATATTTCAGGAGAGAACATCTACAAAAATACTGAGAATACAATATAGAAAGAACAATTACTTACACCTCAGCAAGTATACTGGAAATCTGTAGAACAAGACATTAAACAATAAAATACCTTGATGTGGTAAAACAGTCACAGAAGTAGTATATGTTAATTCCTGCTTTTTGGAAAATAGCAGTAAATTCAAAAAACAGGGTCAACAAAGCACTAAAAATCTCAAATTCATGACTGATTCCAGAAGACAAATTTTCCTTACACACCTAAAGGCTCATCTTGCAAGGCAAAGTGCATTAATAAAGTCTGCGAGGACCTAGAGATAGAAAAATAATGCATCTTAAAAAGAATTGCACCACTTAGAATTTCTAAATGCTTTAACTTGAAATATTCTGGCCAGTTAGATCTCTGCTTTAATGTTTTTCCTGGTTCTGAACATCATGAGCTATATATAATTTAAATGGAGATTAATTCTTCCATTTAAAGGGCTTTAAAATAATTCTGCCCATGATCTTGAGCTCTCAGCCCAGCGTCTCCACAGTGCCTCTTCTCCAGTTTTCCTTGAGCTACCTAAGTGGAACTGACAGATCACTGCTCAGATAGCAGCCGCGTTCTTCCCCCAAAATGTTGCCTTTTTGCTATTCAGGAGTATCCTAATACCAACAAATGCTAAATGAAGTCTGACATGTACCCCTAAGAAACAAACTTGTAAGTTGTAGCTTCTAAGGAAACCTTGAATAAATAGGACACATTGTGTACACCCAGGCTAACATCCAACATATGCTTTAGTTTCCTGATGCCGAGACAGAGCAAGAATAGCCCCTGGTAAAGCCTGTGATTTGCTAGTGCTGGTACTTCCAACATTTATAATGTACCTTCTTTTTTTTTTTTTTTTAGCCTGTATAAACAATTTTTAAAACATAATTAAGACCACAGCAACATTTCAGAACAAAATATATTCATGAATAATGGATTATTTGACACGCCACTAGTTTGATCAACAATTACAAACCAAAGCAAAGAGCTGATCTTTCCTCTGCAAAAGAACATTGCCACCAGTAAGTCATAACTGGACAGGTGATTTTATCAAATTAAAAAGTAGCTGAAATAATGAATGCTTTTAATTCTTCCCTTTGGTGGTGGTGACCAACATGCCTAACAGTAAGACACTGCTAGTAAGTGATATTAGCAACTACAGATACAAAGAAAACATGGCAGAGACAGGAATAAAGAAAAGCAAGAAAGCAAGATAAAATTACATGTAACTGCACATACAGATCAGTTAGAATGCTTCATTCTTAAAACGGCCAATTTATTTATTCAGGGAAAACAGAGAAGAGATGGATAGAGAAAATAAAGATATAACCTACTTTAAGACTTTTTTCATCATTATCTAATGCTCTATTTTATGACTAATCCTTCTGAAAGGCCTAAAAGGAGTTTAATTCAATCTTAAAATTCCCTTCTCTATTTTAAGTTCAATTTCCTTCACCTTTTGTCCTCCATTCCTCAGTTAGTTCCAAGATGGGGAGAGATACAAATTGATTAAACATTGTAGTTGGAAAGTTTTTATTCTGGATTAGGTTCAGCCTCAAAGCACCCAAATGTATATTATAAACTCACAAATGTGATATTTTAGTCCTTCAGTACTGCTTTATCCTAGGAAATTGAGGGTTGATGGTGCTTTGAGAGGTGTTTTAATTTTTCTTGCTGCAAATTACCATTTCTTTATATTCTCATCAAAATGCGGATAACTAAGTTGCAGTTTACCAAAGAAAACACAGTAAGTCCAGCTATCCTAGCATGAACAAGTAGTTTCAGTGGCAACAACGCTTCAAGTCTATTTTTGATTCTCTCACCAAATTTGTCCAGAGACTCCTGCTAGCATTGCAGCTCTTCCTCTGAGGAAGAATCATCAAGAGTCTCTGCCCAATTTCATGAAACTTGATGAATGAACAGAGCAATTACACTATCTTCTTTCTCCATCAAACTGCTCTTTAATAATTGGTACATTTCCATTTTACTCCCCTTTATTTAATTTTATTTTACACTTTGTTTACGATATGCAGCTTGTGCGTTTGTTTCTTATTACTTGAGAAGGCAACAAACACATCAGAGATGTCCCTCAAGCATTCAGAACTTCGAGCTGTATTACTGAACAGACGTTTTCCACTAAAATACCACATGCTATATTGGTTCTCAATTTTTAGATTTATTCCAACACTGTTTAAAATAATTATTTGTCCAAGAAACTTGAAGATTAATTTTAAGACTATCTTGTAAATGTGTATCTTTGGAATGCTGGGGTAGAAAATAGCTATGATACATACAAACTATTTAATCAGAAAAAACTTCAATAAATTATAAATAGATTTCAAGTCATAGTGCTCTTACGGGAAGTGTAATTACAGTTAAGAGAAGCACTTCGTTCTTTCAAGCTCTTGGGATCCCTTAGACTGTTTTGAGTTATGTTTGATAGTTATGATAATGAAAAAATAAATCTGAATTACTTCTCTGTAAGCTATTTACAGCAGCTCTTGCTACAGTATACAAAAAAACCCACATAAACCCATAACAAATTTTGCTTCTAAATAACCTCTTATTTCCTCAAGACCTTAAAAATCAGGTAGAGAATATGCACTCTCCATCAGAGATAAGTAAAAATCAAGTCCATCCTTTAAATCTCACCCTACTTCCAAATAAGAACCTACACATATCTGATGCCACACATATATGTAATTTTTTTTTCCATTCTGCTGGGCTCTGTGTAAGACAACTTGAAATTATCAACATATGCTTTCGCCAGAAGCCGTATAAATTCTGAGTCCAGTGTGTTTCAAGAGCCTCTCCTACTTCTTCCCAGTACAAAAGCCCCTATTGATAAGCTGATGAATAGCATAAATGCAGTTCTAGAAAGGGAAAAGAACTACCTTTACAGTCAATTTTGTGTGAAGACCTTTCTGGCTGCCAAAAGGTCAGAAACTACATCTCCAGGTAAAAACTAACTGGAACCATAGCACCACTGAAGTAAATCAGTATTTAAGCTATTTATTCTTCGGAGAACTCCTCCAAGACTGTGAGAAATCCATGGCTTTTTGCCCTATCCTGAACATATTTGACATTTTGATATTACCTAGCTGGCCCCATTACCAAGAAAGTTTTACCAAACTTTGTCTTGGAAAGGAAGTGGAAGAGGACTGGAAAAGGAGGAATACCAATCCAATTGAAAACATATTGTGAAACAGGGTACAAGTATGCTCTAAAGAAAAGATACTCCATCTGCTAGATAGGCCAACATGAACAAGTGCAGCAAGAAAGCAATTATGATCATGTACCTTGGTACTCCAGCTTCAGGAGTGAGCTTTCCAACATTTAGAATGTGTGCAAGTTCAGTGCTTTTTAAATACTGTTTGGAGATGCAACTTGGATGACATTAGAAAGTATTGAGATCATGGAATCACATAATGGTTTGGGTTAAAGATCACCTTGTTCCACCAACCTGCCATGGGCAGGGACACCTTCCACTAGACCAGGTTGCTCAAAGCCCCAATTCAATCTGGCCTTGAACATTGTCAGGGATGGGGCAGCCACAGCTTCTCTGGGCAACCTGTTCAAGTGCCTCACCACCCTCATAGTAAAGAGCCTCTCCATAATATCTAATCTATGTCTCTTCTTTGACAGTTTAAAGTCATTAAAACATGTCATCCAGTCACTACTTGCTCTTATAAAAAGTTACAGCAGTTTGAATAAAGCTCAAGGCACCTCTACCTCAACACAAGCACTAATATTCCAGAGAAGCAAAGTTTCTGCCAAGTCAGCCAACTAAACCTTCTCCAATTTCATTTCAGACTGTCTCATGTCTCTGTGAAGTCTGAAGATAATGAGTTCAACTCTTTGCTGGGCAGATCCCCTGCAGCATCTGTTGCCACACAGCTATGCCAGGGACTGATGACCAGACTTACTCCACAGAGCAAGGCAAAAAGGCTACCTGATTCTTGCATTACAAACAAGAATGACATTCTTTCCAAATGTGAACACATGAACACTTTCAAACATGAAAATTGCTATTTCTAGATGACCGCAATGAGTTCCAGTAATTCATCATTCCATTTTGAATGAACACAAAAAGACTTGCAGAAAGCATCTTTATTTTCTTCCACTCAGACACTGAATTTGTGTGTTAAACACAAACATACCTAAAACTAGCAGATACAATAGATTAAATAACTCAAGCCACAGGCATTTTTCCTCTTATGAATTTATAGCCCTTTATTTAAAAGGGTTTTCACAGAAAACACTCATGTCTTATAACAATCTCTAGTATTTGATTATAATTACAATGAATGCTGCCTTTGCAGAGCAACCAATTCTACTGGTGATACAAAAAGTAACTGATTCCCCCATCCAATGCAGCCAAGAACCAGAACCAGCAGCCACATCATCCTGACAGGTTTGGAGTTATTTGCACAGTGAAAGTGCTATAGCAAACCATTTAACATTTTCTTGTCTTACGATACCTCAAAAGTGTACAATCCAAGAAGTATACAGCAAAATCATGCACATCCGCAAAGTTGTGGGGAACCACCAAAACACTAGAATGCTTTCACATATCACTATACCTATCAGCCAAGAAAGCTAATATATTTTCCCCTACATCCAGAAAGTTACTGTCATAAAAAACAATTTATCTACCAAATCAATGCTTATGAGAGGCACGCTGAATCCTTCAAGTTGTTCTTCCCTTTAAAAAGTCAATGTTCGTGACCTACAGTTCCATACTTCTGTTTCTCCCCTCTCAAAACACAGAGTAATGTAATAATGAAAGCACAAAAGGGCAACATACCGTCATAGTAGACAATAGCTCCAACAAGCTCGTCTTTGCGTAGCATTGGGAAATGCTCCAAGGCTCGTGACTTGCTAAGGACATAACTACTTTTCAGACACTGACTTCCTGCTACGAGGTCATATAATTTTATTCCAAACCAGTAGTATGGCAACTGCCACCATCTGCAGGGAACAACAACGACAAAAAAAATTCTCCCTGAAGTGAAATAAAATGCATGCACACACTTGTTATGATACAGAACACGTTAAGTAACAGTACGTTGTATTACACCAGTTTTGCTTTGTACCATCATGAAAGTTCATAGTATTGCAGTATCATGCAAATATGCAAGAACTTACGTATTATTTGCTAGTGGTTTCAACTGGTCTATTCTCTGTAGTTAGTTAAGCAGACTCAAGGCTTTATTTATCCTAGAATTATAATCACAAACTGGCTTTATGCACTTCAGTGTAGGATGAGATATTAAAGCTATGTGTCAAGGGGAGATCCTGGCTGTTCGTCAAGCTGAAGGGGTTCCTTAAATGCACATCTTGGCTAATGCCTCCTGCACAAACAGGACCAAATAAATGCAGTCAACTGCTGGCTGACATGAGCTCCAGCTATTATGAGCCCCTCTACAAAGACAGGAATAAAGCCATACACTAAGCTCATTCAGCAAACACTTGCTGCTCCAAGTAGCCTGCTACAGTGAGTAACTGTTCTTACAGATCTGAAAACCTAACTCAAATAACTTAATCTCTTTCTTGTAGAAGAAGGAAACTATTCTCTCAACATCCAACTGCCATGTGCTATAGAAGGCAAGTGCACAGAATTACTACACTGAGTACTGGTGGTTGCATGAACTAAACAGCACATTACCAAGAACACTAAGCCCGTGTTGAAGACGAGGATGTACTAGAAAGAACAGCAAAAAAAGTACTGGGAATGAGAGTTTGTTCCAAATACAAGCCCCGTCCCCTCCCCTCCCTGCAGAGTGGCAGAACACAACAAACAGCTTAAGTCCAAGATGGGTTACCACGCAGCTGAGATAGCTGCTTGGTTCCGTGAGAAAATTTCATGCTTCTACAATATGGTAACATCTCATCTCCTGAAGGACAAAGCTTGTGACAGGTTTAAAGAAATGCTTGGAAAGAGGTGCCCAGAAACTTTTCCAGGGAAATAGCCTGCTTATGAAAAGCAACGGTAAAGGAGTGGTATTATAGCAGAGCTTACTTGTAAACAGGTAGCATTATTGGCAAAGGAGAAGATAGGTGAGGAGCTATTTCAAGCAGATTTGCACGCTCCTCAAGTGCTTCTTTCACCATCTTGTACTGAAAAACACAAGTGTACATACAAATTCCATGTTACTCAGATTTGTTTCCATGTGCAATATTTAATAAGAAACTGTTTATCAAAGCAAAGAACTCACACAATCCTTACCGTTCTTTCAAAACCACACTGAGATTTGCTGAAAAATTCAAAAGTTAAGGAAACTATTTCCCAAGAAAATTAAGTTCCACTAGTTTCATTTTGCTGTCTTGGTGGGTCAGCTGAGTAATTTTTCATCTGAATGTAAAGTGCATTAAAGCTGTGTACTTCTAACTATGGGCAGGAGGCACATGAAAAAGGCTAGAACACTTTCCAAAGTAGATCTTCTGGGACATTCCCACAGTTAAATCCCATACTAATGCTGAGTTGTAAATGCAAAAGTGTTCTCCAAATCAATCAATATGAATCAATATTAAGTTATTCTTTGGGAAAAACAAGGTTAATTTCTGTTGCTGGGTAGCTCCATGTTTTATATATTTTTTCCTGCCAAGTCACTGTTTCTGTAGCACTATTATAACCATCAAAACATACTTTAGGTCAGAGAGGTTTCAATGAGAAGATCAATCAATTTATGAAAACAAGAATATCATGCTTCCACAAGAATACATAAAAGCATTTATATATAATCACTCATTTACCCATTTTCTTTCCACATTCCAAAATAAATCACTCATTTACCATATTTTCTTTACCCATTTCAAAATAAACAGGACAATCACTCACTCACTCTCCCAAATTCTAATCATGACAGGTAAGATGCTCCTTTTATTCTGAAACCAGCCCTGTCTCTGCCTTCCTTCCCCAAACTATACACAGTCTACGAGCTATGGCAATTAGATTGCCCATAAAACAATTTAGCAAAAGGCAGAAGCACTAATTTCCCTAGTCTGGGAAGCTCAACTGAAGAAAGCACTTTCTATGTACAGTGGCTGGAGAATACAACAGTCAAGTATTAAAAAAATAAAAAGGAGACTTAGATATAATTGGGATAGGGGAAGTATCTACTGGCAATTTTTGCTTAACAACCGGCATAAACAATTACCTGCTCAAAATCCAACTTCATGATGGCCTTCTGAAGATATCTCACTCCACCATGGATCAATTTAGTACTCCTGCTGCTGGTCCCTGATGAGAAATCATCTCTTTCTAGAAGGGCTGTTTTTAGTCCTGTGTTACCAGAAAACCAAATTAACTTCTTAAATTACACAATTTGTATGTAATTCATTAAAGACACTTCTCTAGGGTAGAGACAATCACAAGAAAAATTACTCTGTACATGGATAAATTTGTATTCAAAGTGTAGTGCACTGTCTATATTGTAATGAAAAATTTTAGCCTCCTTCCTAAGGGAAAAGTCAAAACAGAACTTAAACAGAAGCACATTAAAACCTGGATATTTCACAATAGAAAGGCATTACGGTACATTATAGGGGCCATGCTCCCTCAAGCAAATTACAGTTCATATTCATGTCAGGAGCAGAATATTTTCATGAATACTTTTAACTCTTTGCAGCAGAGAGCTCTAAAGCAGTCACACTAACAACTTAAATGTCATACGAGGGAGGCAGCAACTGTCATCCTTGCCTGCTCACTTATAGTCTGCTAGAGGTACCCAAAACCAAAGGGGAGCAGCTCACAGGCATGCCCACCACTCAGGGAAAGTTCAGTGAAGTAACATGATGCTCACATACATAGAATTCTGCCATTCACATGAAATAGTTTGGTAAGGTTTAATATGAAATATAGTACTTTACCTAGGAAGTGTAGCAAAATGAAGAAGTAAGTTCAGCTACAGTTTACTATGCACATACTACAGTGTTCATGTAGCATACAGACATCCTCCTTTTAGGCATTACATATGCAAAGGGCACACATTCACAAAACATGAGCTGCAAGATATCACCGAGTATTTCAGAAAAACATTTACTCAAAACAGTGTGAGCATATTCCCTGGCACCAGCCAGCACTGGCAGTTTGACCAGCTCAAGTAGGGGTAACACACAGCTCACAGACGCTCACACAAATCCAGAACACAAAGTGCTTCATAACCAAATGGTATAAAGCTTATTGCATCAAACACTTGGAATTCTGCTGGCATGTTTGCTGCACACATCATGTTCCCAGTCACCCTGAAGGCCGGGGAAAAAGCTTTCACAGGTGAAGGCACACTGCTTCATACAGGAATTGCTATGAAACCATATACCCCAATACTCTAAGCGCTGGCATCCTCTTTGTGATTGAGACTGACATCAGGTTATGTGATAAAAGTTCAGTTAAGGGAAGAGTGGCAGCAAAGAGATGATTAACAGATGTCTTTTAATGATAAGATACAGACAACGGTCACATCCTTTGGCACATGCCTACAAGGCACCCACCACTGACTTCCAATATCCAATGTAAGTAAACACAACCAAGATAAGCACCCCAGGATAAGTGCATGACAATCTTCTACTTAAAACACATGTGGAAGGATAATCTGTGTTACAGAAGTTAGTGTAACAGACTCCCTCTATCACTGGCAGAATTTTTGAGTTAAAGGAAAAAAAAGTGTATTAAATTCAGTGATATTGCTACCAAACAGCAAGAGCACGACCACAAATATCCAAGAAAGGGAGCATCATCTGCTCTAGAAGTTATTCCCTGGGTCTTTCTTTCATCCTCCTTGAGGAATGCTGCATGTTACTGGTTGGTGAACATACATTTTAACATCTTTTGGTCGCCCAAAACTTTTATGTCCTTAAAAAAAATTAATTATTACTGGTAACTTCTAAAGATCAGAGTAATTTATTTTTGTCACATGTGAGTGAAGATTAATGGATACAATCAGAAATAATTTGGCGAAGATATATCAAACACATGAAAAGCAAAATTTGTTGTTAAGCGAAGCAAACATAATAAAAGAGCAAATTCCATGAATGAACAGCAACAATACACAATTTATTAACCAAATGCCTAGGAATATTTCACACTTCAGAAGTCTACTGATATAATCAGAATATCTGGTAAAAAGATAAACAAAGATCAACTATAATAATTTCTGTATACTTTACAACTGCATCTTCCACATATAGCTGAGGCAGAAGTGAAAAGATCCCAAGTTATATTTAATAACACATAGGAAAAAAAAGCCAAGCACAAACTCAAATCTGGTTGTTTATCCTGCCAATGGTGCAGACCTTCCTTCTTTACCTATCTCAAAACAATCACACCTTCTGGACAAGTATTTTCCAAATCAAACTACAAAACACCCATGGTGTTAGATCTTACCTCTTTATTCTGAGGTACACATACAGGTTAAAGAACCTGAAGAATTTTATGACTATCTACTATATTTTACACTGCATTTTTGTTTTTCAATTTTAGTTTAAAACCCACAAACAAGATCTGCAAACACAGAAACTAAGGAAAGTTGGTTCTCTCTCTCATTGGCTCATTGTCCTGGAAATGACAACCAAGAGAACATGTTTCCAAACAAGCTTTCCTCAAAAAATCTTTTACATAGCTTTTTGAATAAAAATACGTTACTCTGGGGGAATGCAGCATTTTAGTACAACAGGAGTTGATGCTACGGCCTCAGTACCCATGCATGCTCCTCTCCATACCTGAAGATCAATTTTTTATTAAAACTTGTGAAATCACTTACTCTCTTTGAAAACTGTCAATCTGATTGAACTTGCTGGCCAATTTCATAGAATCATAGAATAATTAGGGTTGGAAAGGACCTTATGATTATCTAGTTCCAACCCCCATGCCATGGGCAGGGACACCTATCACTAAACCATGTCACCCAAGGCTCTGTCCACCCCGGCCTTGAACACCGTCAGCAATGGAGCATTCACAGCCTCCCTGGGCAACCCATTCCAGTGCCTCACCACCCTTACAGTAAAGAATTTCTTCCTCATATCCAATCTAAACTTCCCCTGTTGAACTTTGAACCCCGTTACCCCTTGTCCTGTCACTAGTCCCTCATGAAGAGTCCCTCCCCAGCATCCCTATAAGCCCCCTTCAGATACTGGAAGGCTGCTATGAGGTCTCCACGCAGCCTTCTCTTCTCCAGGCTGAACAGCCCCAACTTTCTCACCCTGTCTTCAGATGCGAGGTGCTCCAGTCCCCTGATCATCCTCGTGGCCCTCCTCTGCACTTGTTCCAACAGTTCCATGTCCTTTTGATGTTGAGGACACCAGAACTGCACACAATACTCCAAGGGAGGTCTCACAACGGCAGAGTAGAGGGGCAGGATCACCTCCCTCGACCTGCTGGTTACGCTCCTTTTGATGCAGCCCAAAATAAAGTTGGCTTTCTGGGCTGCAAGCGCACACTGCCAGCTCATGGTCATTTTCTCATCGAGCAACACCGCCAAGTGCTTCTGCACAGGGCTGCTCTGAATCTCTTCTCTGCCCAACCTGTAGCTGTGCCTGGGATTGCTCTAACCCAGGTTACTGTGTGAGGTGGGATGACACAGAGTGGGCATTAGTGTCCTGCTTTTTCAACCCCTGAACAGAGCTTTTCACATGTCCAACCAACTGCACAAACTACAGGGCCCAGTAGCCTCGCAGATGGTGCAACAACTGACTGTCACCACACACATTTTCAACTTCCTGCACAGGTCAGGTAAAAAGCATCAGCTTAAACTCATTTCACCTTGAGCCTTCCCTAACTTAAGGCTACATGTAAAGTTAAAATCAATTCTATTGCTTCTAGTGCCAGTTACATAGCTAATCCCCCCAAAAGGGGAAACTGAAGCACAGATTCCACCTGTACCTTCAGACTGAATGGTGCTAGTACCTTTCACTAAAAATCCAAACAGAAATCTCCAAACCTGTCACGTACTAAGCAGCTACAAAGCATTAGCAGAAGTTGAAGATATCTCATGTTGTCAGAAATACAAGCTGGAGAGTGCATCATATAGAAATCATGCTTGGCCCTTTAAAAACAGTAGCCAAAAGCACTGTGCAAGTCTTGCATTCTCTTTGCAGCAAATTTTTTTTTGTACAAAGAAGTGAAATGTGACTATAAACCCACTAAACAAGGAGCAACAGAGAATGAGAAACCATCCAAGAGCATCCAGTATGTTAGACAACTGCACACAGACACCTAGACAATAAAGACCCTGCTGAAAAAAAAAGAAAAAAAAATCAGTTATTTTTTTCTTCAAGTTCATTTTAGTTTCTGAGCAGAGAAGACTGTTTACAACCAGACATTCAGAGTATACCTTCTCTATCTCAGAGTACTTCTGAAAAGCCAATTTGATAAATGTCCTGGGTTCAGCAGTAGCAGTCATTTTTCTCCTTCTTAGTAGCTGGTGCGGTGCAGTGCTGTGGTTTTTGACTTTCAGCCTGGGAACAGCACTGATAACACCGATGTTTTTAATTGTTGCTAAGTAATGTTTACTCTGACCAAGGACTTTCTGAGCCTCATGCTCTGCCAGGGAGGACGGGAAGCCAGGAGGAAGCAGAGACAGGACACCTGACCCAAACTAGCCAAAGAAGTATTCCATACCACAGCATGTCATGACCACTATATAAACTGGGGGCATATGGTAACCCTGGAAAGGCTAGATCACTGCTCGGGCTGGGTATCAGTTGGTGGATGGTGAGTGGTTGTATTCTCTTCCCTTGTCATTATTATTATTGGTGGTAGCAGCAGTGGTTTGTGTTATACCTTAGCTACTGGACTGTTCTTATCTTAACCCATGCGAGTTACATTCTTTTGATTCTCCTCCCCATCCCTCTGGAAGCAGGGGGAGGAAGGGGGTAGTGAGAGTGCAGCTGTGTGGCTCTGGGCTGCCAACTGGGCTTAAACCACAACAGTTCTTTGCAGCATCCAATGTGAGGCATAGAGGGTTGAGATAACAACAGATCTGACTAGAGTGTCTAATTGTATTTGTGATAAGCATTTATTGTTTCAGCTTAATAGTCACTCATCACAATGCTGATTTATTGGCTCTCAAAGTTGTTGCTCTTGATCTAGAAAGTTTCAGCATGTCATACCTTACTTACAGCCAGTATTTGCTGGCTTAGTGTTTATCAGCTGGGGGGCCTGGGCTAGGGTTATTGTTCTGCTGTACTTCATGGCAATGACTCATAATACAATACTCATTGATCATGAATCTGGGCTGGTATGTGTTCTCAGTGTGGTCACTACCTCTATACTTTGGGAGATATATAATGGAAGTGTTTAGCAATTACACATCTTTTTTTCCCCTCCTCGGGTGGTCAGCCTATGAAGGAGACATTCCCTCACACCCTCTGCTCCCTCACCATACTATTTACAGTGGGAGCAGATTCTGGAAGATTTAAAGATCATGAATATCCTTTCAATGCCCTTGAAAGCACCCTGCTCCTTTTGCCAGGAGCCAGCTTCTTGGTGAATATGCTTTCTATGTTTTGCTTACGGCATGACCACACTGAGAACGCCTGATCTTGTCTGATCATGGAAGCTAAGCAGGGTCTAGCTGGAGTCTTGTCTAGGATTAGACAATGATATAGGAGGACCACCAAGAGATTTTCCCTGAGGATGGACAGCCATGAGTGGCAGGGTGTGTGGGAAAGTATGGGCAAGCGTCTAGTCCAGTGGGTCCCTCCAGGGCTTTGGAAGCATCAGAGATGGAAGGCAGCCGTATGGAGTCCCCAGTGACAAGTGGCAGAAACTCCTGAAGGAGAGGGTGAATCGAGTCAATTTGCTGAGGTAAAAGCCATCCAGCTGGCCTTGCACATTACTGAATGAGAAAAGTGGCCAGTACTTTATCTCAATATAGACTCATGGATGGTGGCAAATGCCCTGTGGGAGCGGTTGCAGCAATGGAAGCAGAGCAACTGGCAACGCAGAGGTAAATCCATCTGGGCTGCTGCACTGTCAAGATATTGCTGCCCAGGTGTAGAACCTGGTGGTGAAGGTATACCATGTAGATGCTCATGTACCCAAGAGTTGGGCCACTGAGGAACACCAGAACAACCAACAAGTGGATAAAGCTCCTAAGACTGGAGTGGCTCAGATGGACTCAGATTGGCAACATAAGGGTGAATTGGTTTTTGGCCCAGTGGGCCCATGACACTTCAGGCCATCAGGGCAGAGATACAACATACAGATGGGCTTGTGATCGAGGGGTGGACTTAGCAATGGACACTATTGCCCAGGTTATTCACGACTGTGATACACGTGCTGCAATTAAGCAAGCTAAATGGTTAAAACCTCTTTGGTATGGAGGACGATGGCTGAAGTACAAATATGGGGAGGCCTGGCAGATTGATTATATCACACTCCCACCAACCCCCCAAGGCAAGCGCCATGTGCTTACCATGGTGGAAGCAACCACCAGATGGCTGGAAACATACGCTGTGCCCCACGCCACTGCCCAGAACACTATCCTGGGCCTTGAGAAACAGATTTTGTGGCAACACGGCACCCCAGAGAGAATTAAGTCTCGTTTCCAGAACAACCTTACAGACACTTGGGCCAAAGAGCATGGCATTGAATGGGTATATCACATCCCCTACCGTGCACCAGCCTCTGGGAAAATCGAATGGTACAATGGGCTATTAAAAACTACACTGAGAGCAATGGGTGGTGGGACTTTCAAACACTGGGATACACATTCACCAAAAGCCACCTGGTTGATCTGCACCAGAGGATCTGCCAATCGGGCTGGTCCAACCCAGTCAGAACTTTTACTTACTGTAGAAGGGGACAAAGTTCCTGCGATGCACATAAAGAATTTGCTGGGGAAGACAGTCTGGGTTATTCCTGCTTCAGGTAAAGGCAAACCCACTCATGGGATTGCTTTTGCTCAGGGACCTGGATATACTTGGTGGGTAATGCAGGAATATGGGGAAGCCCAATGGGTACCTCAAGTGGCTTTGATTTTAGGGGAAAACAGCCAGTGAACTCAATTGTATGCTGTTGCCTGCTATGTAGCACTTTTGCAGCCTACCAACTAGATGCCTTAAGGTCACCAACGACTGGCCCTGACTTCCCTCCAACCATCATCCCAACAAAGAATGAACTTTGATGAAACCAGACGAACTCAGCACTGACCAGACAAGTTCCACAGTGTTATAAGGAGGCAACAATCCAACACTGCACAAAGTCTCTCCTGCTCTGAAAGACTGTTATGTCTGACTTAAGACTGTTATGGAGCCTGACATCATGGGCTGGATGAACTCAGTAGCTTTATAGGGATTGGTTCATGCACTAAAGAATGATATCTCTCTCTTTGTGTGTGTGTGTATGTGTGTATATATATATATAAAAAAGACAAGAGTGGTGGTATATTAAAAAACGTGGGATCTGAGCATGACGTGAATGGTATGGAATAAGGGGTAGATACTGTCCTGGGTTCAGCAGTAGCAGTCATTTTTCTCCTTCTTAGTAGCTGGTGCAGTGCTGTGTTTTTGACTTTCAGCCTGTGAACAGCACTGATAACACCGATGTTTTTAATTGTTGCTAAGTAATGTTTACTCTGACCAAGGACTTTCTGAGCCTCATGGTCTGCCAGGGAGGAGGGGAAGCCGGGAGGAAGCAGAGACAGGACACCTGACCCAAACTAGCCAAAGAAGTATTCCATACCACAGCATGTCATGACCACTATATAAACTGGCGGCAGTTACCCGGAAGGGCTAGATCACTGCTGGGTCAAGCTGGGTATCGATCGGTGGGTGGTGAGCAGTTGTATTGTCTTCCCTTGTTATTTCCCTTGTCATTATTATTATTGGTGGTAGCAGCAGTGGTTTGTGTTATACCTTAGTTACTGGACTGTTCTTATCTCAACCCGTGGGGGTTACATTCTTTCGATTCTCCTCCGCATCCCTCCAGGAGCAGGGGAGAAAGTGAGGGAGTGAGCAAGCGGCTGCATGGTTCTGGGCTGCTGGCTGGGCTTAAACCACAACAAATTTATTTCAAACCGTGTAATCCAAGAGTAAGAATACAACTACATTTTCAAGCCTTACCTCTAGTGACTGCATCTAAAGCACAGCCACATCCTGTTGCTCCTCCACCTATAACAAGGACATCAAATTCACTTGTGGTCTGCAGTGCTAAAATTTGTTGCTCTCTTGTGGGGAGATGACTCTTCATTGGAACAGGCACAGCTTCTGCAGCCTGAACATTCACAAAGGTACCCTACAAAGATTAAAACCACATGAAAGGATCTATATTTATTCTGTATACACACACACGTGTGCACATACACAGAACCAAATCACAGCATTTTCTATAACCACATAGGTTATAAATATTCCCAGTTGCTTTACCTGTATTTAATAAAAATATTGTATTGAAACATTATGGAACAACAAACAGTACTAAACCCATACAGTGCTAGCACATATTGACTTCATCTTGCTTACTTCAACATAAAGCTGCAGTCAAGGGCTACTACCTATAGTAATATTTCTAGGAATTGTCCCCTGCTATGTCAAGTGTTATAGGATGTTCGTGAAGCAGTTTAATAAACAGATGCATGGTTAGGCTCTCGAGTCACTATCCAAAAAACCCATCAAAGCAAAGGACTTAAAGATGAATGTACATTTTATATTTTAAAATTGATTACTTGTACAGTGGCATTAATCTAAGCTCAATTTTATCAGGTTCATGAGACTATGTGGTTTATTGTGAAATACAGTGTTACTGAAACACCAAAGAAACACTACTTCCATACCCTTTTTGAAAAGCTTCTAAGCAAAGCAATTTATGTCTTACAGCATGGTAAAATACAACTGTCTTTAAAGTGACAAAACTTAATAATGTGGCAGTTTCCAGAGAAGTTCAGATTTTACTGCAATGGCTTTGATAATCTCTCTAGTCCTCTGCCTGATACTTCCAGAGCCACCACTGCTCTCCATTTAGTGACGGTGGTGAGAAAGACTGCCATGCTTGCTCAGTCAACCAACATGGACTATGGTTTAAATTTTAAGGTTTTAATCAGTTTCTGAAGGCTGTCTTCTGATAACATGATTTTAAAGTGTATTCTGAAAACCTTTACAGTCACAGGAATCCTGAACCCCTATTAATGGTCATATATTTCTTAACCTATGTTATGAGCACCATCACTGTAAATTTACACAAATTCGAGTGACAAAATAGCACTTTCTTACTATCATCTAAACCAATCTCTTTGTCTAAGCTCTTTCCATACGCTGCTTACAACATGCAAACTCTCTCAATTAAGTTTTTATTTCCAAGCATTCCTTAGGGAAGTTGTTCAGTTATTTCTATAACTCTATTGCCTATTGCACAGTTAACGGTGAATTACAATTGCCATGGAACAGCCCCTAAGCCCAGTCCCATGCTGAAAACACACCAGCACAGGCACTGTCTCAGGGCTTTATGGTTGCTTGGCCCACCTTGTGTCTCCTGGAGAAACACTCCCAGATCACTGAGGTGATGAAAAGCTCTCTGCTAAAATAATCCACCACCTCCAGGTTTCAGGATCTCCAGCCACCTTCCCTGGCATGTGCAATGGGGAGGGAATATACACCTGCCACATGAAAACAGTCTGACTGACAAAAGGTAAGACAGTCACTTGCTGCTGTCTGCTCACACGCACAGCTGAACAGGTCCTTGTAGCAGCTACCCAAGCAATGTAGTTCCTCTTTAGCAACCAATTCACAAGGTGTCACAGAGCTCTGTCAGCAGACCTTGCAAGGGAAGGGTAAAAGTGCCTCTTGCAACATATCCACTGTAAATTAACAGCCAGTCCAGCCATACACAAGAAGCCCAAGTTCAGATTATATGATGCATGCAACCTAAATATTCCTGTTCAAAATTATTTCCTCATTCTTCAGCAGTGTTATGACTGAAACACATCCTTCTTCAATGTTGCTATCACTACTATATAACTGAAAATGAAGTCTAATAACTAGAAGCCACGTCTACAGGAAATGCATACTCAAAAGATAATTAATGTTCAAGTTCATCCTGTAATCATGGATTATATTGACTATAACATAAGTAGCTCATACAAGTTACTGCAGACGTCAGTAACCACTTTCACTGCACGTGTGTTGCAATTCAATCAATAGGAAAGCTGGACTAGAGAAAGAGTGCTTCGCTTCATGTGAAGGACTGATACCTTCCCAGAAAACAGCAAAACTTCAGATTTAAAACAACCAAAGTTTGGTAAACTATAATCCAAGCTCTAGTACCACCACGGATTTTTCCATATCATGGTGCTTGCAGTCCCACTGGGGTCCCCTCCAGTCCAGGCAGTTCTGGAGCCCAGCCCAGAAGGTGCCTGGGCACAGGCTCACCTCCAGGCGCGTGAGCAGCCACACCAAGCACTCAACCAGGCTTAGTCCCTGACTACAAATTAGTAACAAAAGGTCTCCTAATTAGAAGCTTGTTTAAACCCACCACAACCCTCAAATAGAGACAGACGCGCTGCCAGCCCCAGGAGTTCAAGAAATTACAAGACACACACAGACAGCAGAGAGGTTGAGTCAAAGCAAAGCAGAGGTGAATCTTGATGAGCCTCCCAATTATAGTTTCCCCTTGCTCTCACAGGTTTACACTAACATATGGCATCTAGGAAAGATCACCACAGAAGGCAAAGTTTTGGCCCTTCAAAGAAATTCACCTTCCATGTTATTCTTCTGACCAATGAATTCTGCACTTTCCTAGCTACTTTTGTCTTCCGCTGTGCTCTCTTCCCAGCCTACTCGTCTCTAGCAGTGCAAAAACCTTCCATGGCCTCCAAAATATGGCAGAAACTTGTATATCCCTAAAGTGTAGTACACAAATCCAGTTCCAGAATGCAGTTTCCCAGGCAGTGACAGACACGAGGAGGGAGACACTGAGATGATCCTGCCATTCCAGTCTTCACCCCCTCCTTGGTGGCTGTAAAGAAGACCCTCTGGCACCTGGGTGCCTGCAGGTTTGCCATGACCCCTCTGACTGCCTCCAGTGGCGGCTCTGTGCAACCTCCCCCCTGGAAGGAAATAAGAAAGCAGCGCATGAAAGGTTTTTCCCCTTTAATGCCTGAAAACTGCAAGAACGCTGCAGCTTTCTGGGTTGCATAGCAAATGCTACTGTCCAGCTTCCTGCATAGTCCCCGTTTTTACCTTGGTAAGCTGTGGCACTAAGCATGCATTTTAGTCCTGCGTCGCTACAAGAGTACACAGACAGCTGATGCCAATGTCCCAGCTTCCCTAAATATCATCCTGTAACTTGGAGACAACAGTGACAAGGAAGAAATTGTGAAGACCAAAACCACACGCAGTTTAGCCTTGCATGCAATTTGGCCGAACAAGTCAGCTACATACTCTCAACTTTCATGAGCTTTAAGAAAGTGAAACTCCCCATCTCAAAATTAGTTTTGCACTGCATTTCCAGACATGCCGCCTTCTGCAAAACAAGCGACCGTTTTCAAAGCGTGCAACTTCAGGAAGATAAGAGAACACAAGAAAAACAAAATTCAGAGTTCAAGAAGTGCTAGCATCATTTGGTTTTGACTGTAATTTTTGTTTTGCTTTTTAAGCACATTATTTACAACAAATGGCTTATAGTAAAGCACAGACCAGAGTCCCAAGCAGCCAGCCACTGGCATAGCAAGAGGATAGAGATTAGTGCTGAAATACAAGCAGTGATTAACGCACTAGGAATTGATATAGATATGATTCATCTTGCTGTCAATTAAATGTGAGAGCGAAGAAAAGCTGCATACAGGGATTCCATCTGCAATAACGTGATTAGTTTGGCAGTGAACAAGCATGTTTACTGAAATAAGCAATTGCTGTTTATATCTACAATTTCTCAGGCAAGAGTTCCTTGAATGGTTTTGATTACACTCTTAGCGAGAAGAAATTTGGTTTGGCAGTTTGAATTTAATCATAAAGTTATAAAGTGATCTAGTAATCCATAAGCAAGCATCCTTGTTAATTGGCTAATGTAAATCTCCAGGTAGGTTTGCAGAGTCAAATTCATCATCCTTATTCATAAAAAAAAGTAATTAAAAACCCCCAAAGCAGGCCCCGATGCATTATCATATTATCACACTCGATTGGATTCACCTTGATGAGCAATTTGTACTGACCACCAATGCACTTACATGCCAGAAAGAGAACAGGATTGCCTGGTGGGCCTTCTTAGGAAGAGAGGGGGGTCTCTTACACCCCCAAAACAAAGCACTGCTTTTCTCTTAACGATTACAGGGGTGTGGGAGTGGAAAAAGAAAATAAAATTAAAAACCCCTCATCTCCAGTTCAGACTTGGCACATCAAGTAATACCTGTGTAGCCCGCTTGGCTTGACGCATGAAAATAAAGGCACAGAAAGCAAGAATATAGCAATGCAGTCAGCACCTCCAGGAAACAAGAGAAACTGGTCTTCCCATTTCTCCATCACCTCTAGCATTAGAAGCCCTGGTAAAACAGCCAGCAAAGTCTGGCCATGTCACACTCGCCATACAGGTATCTGAATATTTGAGGCCAAATTAATCAATTATGTATACAGCTAGTGATCTCAGAGGGGTCCAACTCCATCTGAGATGCAGTTCCCTTCATGAGCTCATGACTGGGTGTTAATGGAGCATACATAGATTTCAACAGTTCCTGTATGGTCTAAGATTAAACCCATTTACAGTGGGAACACTGAAAAAGATGTAAGAGTCTATGAGCACTTCTGCTTTACCCAAAAACAGTTCAGGAAGGACTATTTTTCTCAGACCTCTGCACTACCTGCCATGAAGAGTTCTCCAATCACCTTCTTGTCTCTGGAAAAGAGTTTTGCTTTTTAATCCAACCAAAAGCCTCTTTGGCAGTTATGCATGTGTCCTCCACAGCCTAAGTCAGTAAGGCTGCACAGAAAGCTTGACCAGCTTCCTTAAGGGCAATAGTTATTCCATATGAAAGAACCACTCCTGTGTGTTAACTGAAAGAGGTTTTGCTTGAATTAAGTGTCACTCCTACTTATTTCCTTACACATAGCATTAAGCTACCTCAGTTTATTAATTCAGTAAATATCCCAGTGACCAGGTTACCATAAAAGACACTGAAGTGCAATATTCATCTATCAGCTTATGCATTAAATTCAGCAACAGTTCTGTCATGTCACCACGTGTTCCCATCCTGCCTTGCTCAGCAGGAACTCAGAAAACCCAGCACAAGGTAAGGGCAATTTACTAAATCCCTTGTACGCCCACATATTCCATACATAGATATGTATTCTCCCTTTATATCACCTCAACTGCTGTTGCAGAAGTACGCTCCAAAATGTCAGCATACATGTGTGTGAACAGAAAAATGAGTTCGGGTAAAAATCTTGAAAACCAGAATAGATCCTAATCCATGGAGTGTTTTATTTCCAAGGTGTAAATACTTTACAGCCATTTACACACAGACGAGGCTAACTATGCCATTCTCGCAGGCAGGTTCTGACTCTCAAACCTCACAAGGGCAATTTAAATTTCAGCATCGGAAATTACCAATCCTTATTCCTTTTAGTAGGCAAAGGACTCACTAGTATGCTCACCTAACAAGTCCAAATTACCTTTTACCCTTTCTCAAGAGCCAGAACTTTACCATCCTTCAGCTTCTCCCTTGGAGTTACCTGGACAGCCAAATTTCACAGAGACATTAACCACCACCTGACTGAACATGGAAAACAAAGACAGACATATCAACTAGCCTGTGTGTTCAGGATTATTAGCCTGCCAAGGTCATTATTCCGAAACTGGGTGCCCCTAATTCCAAGGCTCTAGCCACAGCACAGACATCCAGTCACTGAGTGAAGCAATATGAATGTGAGTAAAAAAAAACAACTGAGCATTTTATTTCTGTCTTACTATGTGATGGATTCTGTTCTTGAAATAACAACAGCTTTTCTACAATGTGTAGCCAATTAGTGCACATCTTGGGGCAATATCCTCTTCTGGCAAAGGAAGACAAGATCTTTGCCCTAGCATATCTTTGATTGGCAGGCATTATTAAAAAGAGGACACTTGGGCTGGGGGACATGCCCACAGCTTAGATATGTCAACACAACAAATGGACTGTCCTCCTTTGTGTCAATCCCTCCAGTTATGTTCCACCTGCTGCCCTATATTAGGTGTTTAAGGCAGCGGCTTTAAGGGATATCACGTGGGAAATGTGTAAGTTAGTACAACATGAAAACAACATGCTGTTCACTTGACAGATCCATTCGCTTACACATATGCTGGAAATTTTCAGATTTTCTGTAGGCTGATCCGATGCAAGAGATTTAGAAACTGGGGGACAAGCAGTTATTTCATTTTGAGACTAAATCTCTTCTGTAAAACTTTGGGGTTTAATCCACCTCTGGAAATTTACAATGGCCATTCAATCCCTAGAAAAATGGGAATGCCATGGTTTAGTGGGAGGTATCCCTGACCATGGCAGGGGGGTTGGAACTAGATAATCTTAAGGTGCTTTCCAACCCTAACTATTCTATGATTCTATGAATTCTGGAGTATTGCATATATGATGAGTGAGCTATCCAGATCAGTTTTCCCTTCCAACTCCCTTTATTAAGAAGTCCTAAAATTTGAAACTGCCATTTCTGATAGTAATGAAGCCAGACTGTAAAATCCTGTGCTAAAGACTCCACAGTTAGAAGCAGTATTATCAGCTAGGTGCAAGACAGGCAGCTCAACAAGAAGCTCACTTTAAATGTGAAGTTTTATTTTCTGCAACACTATCTGAAGCCATAAGGATCCTGTCTTATCCGCTTTCCAGCTAGGTTCCTCAGACATGACTCATCTCATTTGCTTTACTAATACCTCAGCTGCTGTTACTCCTCCCCATAGAAACAGTCAGAAGCTTCAGAGTATCATTTATTCAGTTATAATACACACCTTCATGGAGCTCATTATCTCATCCCTCTCATTACCCACTGTTTACTTTCAACTAGACCATTAAGATCCACTTCTGTTCCTATCTTCAGTTTGCCCAATTTGAATGGTAACTTATAGTAAATGTGTGGTAACTAAGGCAATTCACAGAGTAACAGCTTGTCTAGGTGAAGAGCTGACTGGTTATATTTCTAAGGTGAGAAGCAGAAGCCACCACAAGAAACGAGCACCTGCTCACCTAGCTGCTCACACTGATACCATCTCAAAGGAAGAAAGAAAGAGAGATTTCTTGGGCTTAAGCTTTTTCCAAACCTAGATTGAAGCAAATCAGGCCACAGCTCTGACTACGCCTACTTCAATCATTTCACAGAACACTGATTGCAAATATTTCCGGCCAACTGCAAGATGTCACCCTCACAGCCCACACTAAACGCAAGAGAAGACGACATGTTCCTTTATAGTCATCTACTAAGTCTAGATGTGGTTATTTTACAAAACTCTAAATCACAGCACAACTGTGTTAAAACAAAGAGGATTTATCTGCTTTAAGACAAAGAGCAGTTGTCGATTCACACCAGCTCTGCCTAAAACCAGTTCACAACTCATGTTCCTTTTACTGATTTCTCCTTGGCTTCTGCATTGAGAAGCAAGCTAAAAGAGCATGGCGACTCTCAGCCTACTGTTAGAAGATAAGCCAATGAAGTCTGTTTTCTACAACAGCAAGAATCAATAGAGTAGGTATCTACCGCACCTCTTCATGCTACTTTAACAGCAAGTCTCCAACATCATCCTTCACTGTTTGGGGAATTTATTCTGCCTGTGCCTTAGCTACCTGGAATACAGCACTGAACAGTGCTTTGAGCTTATCAGTGTCTGATTGCGCCCACCTAGACAGAAGCTGACGCCCACCAAAAGCAAGAGGAGCCTCACCACTGACTTCTGTGGCACAGCTCCTACCCTCAAACAGCCTTCACCTTTCTGAACTGAATGAGAGCTGGCACCATGACTGGTTTAAAGCTAAGATTTACAGAGCTAGTGCTGTTGGTTTCATTTCAAGCTTTTAAGTTTGAAAATACTATCCAAACTCTCCTTAGTGCTTACACTTCAGTGGAGGTTTCCACTCCTCCTGCACCTAAGTAAAATCCTGAGTAGTACACAAAGGTCATTTTTTAAACAAGAAAAACAATTTACAACAATCACACATCCCCACTGGTTAAAGACCTACAACACTGAACTACTGTTAATGCCATCCTCCAGATTAGCACCCACCAAATCAAGCTGAGAGCCTTTTGGCATTCCTTTCCAAACAAAACTATCTGTATAAGCCTAACATACGCTCAAACAGATTTTAAGTTTCATATTTTATCAGAAATCATAATTAATACTTACATGTTTGTTTCTATACTGAGAAAATTGAGAGAGGCCAAAAACTGTTGCTATGGCACCTCCTCCAATGAGAGTAGTTCCTTTCACTGCCTTCTGAAATGCCATTTTTTACTGTAAGAGAAAAAGATAAAAATTAATAGGCAGTTTTACCATGCTAGAATCTAGGCTACACAGAATAGATCATTTGTAGAAACTAATGACAGTGTTGTGACAAGTTGTAATTCAGAGTAGCAGTATATTAATTAGTGATTTTCATTGCAATACTAATAATTTCTAAACAAAGTCTAGACAGAGGCAAGCCAGAGAGCTCTGGTATTTGCTGTGAAAGCTGAACAACGAAAGTGTATTTAGATGCAGAAGCAGATATGAGTACACACACACGATGTAAACTCTAAATACTCATATGTGACAAGTGCTTACAATCCTGTGAAAACAGCAGAACAACACCCCATCATCAGCCAGATGGCCACCAAATCCTTACCACAACAGAACAATCTACTTGACAAGACCACCTCTAGCTACCCTCCCATCCCACCAAACTATTTATACAATCACATTTGCCTCACAGCACTCCATCTTGCTTTCCAGCCAGGAATTACCATCCCTGTATTCATAGTATACCAGCAAAGCTTGTCCTATGCAAGAATGGCAGAGAAGCAATGTGCTGCTAGTCAGGAAGCTGGTCCTTCAGTGAGAAGCAGCAGCAGAGAGAGCAGACAAGATTAAGTGGCTTGAAATAAGCACAGAACTTTATCATCCAGCTACAGAGGGTTTAAAACTAGCCCTATGTGGGTCAGGCAAATTCTTAAAAGACCCACTGTTCACATACTGAATGAAAAATTTGCATGGCACTGACCTGAATCTTAAGCAAGCACAACCTAATCCATCTTCCCAGGACCGCAGCAGCTCGCCTCACATTAGAAACATACATCAAGTTTGAAAGACTCCTGTCAGCACTTCCAGGCCTCCAGTTATGCAGACATCTTTGCCGAAGCCCCACATTCACCCAGCAGTCTACATACAAGAGATTTATCACCATTAAGGCTCAAAGTAGAGGGCAGCAAGTGTACAGCCCCATGCCAACACCAGCAGACTTACAACACGACAGGACCAGCCAGGGACAGGAGCAGGAAGCAGCAGGGGCTCTCATCCGAAGCCAGTCAAGGAGTAGGTCCCAGCAGCCTCATCTGAAGCCTGGCTGCGGTCTAATCCCTTGCTTGGGTCTCCCAGGCTGGCCTGCTGCCTTGCTTCAGCACAGCTCCAGCACAGTACAGTGCCTCGCTGGACACCTTCTGACCCAAAGGCTTCACAGCCCTCCCTCCACAGCTACTGTCTGTCCTATCCCATATACACACCAGACCACATTGTAAACCATCACCTTCAGCAGTGTACAGCCTTCTTGTCAAGATTTGCAGCACACTATTTACAATTCCAGAGTTATTTCTTTGGCCTCACAAGTAGAAGTAACATGAAATACTGTATGTTACTATGCATTTGTACACATTTCATCTTTTTTCACCCATTAGCTCTTCCAGATACCATAACTGTTCCTTTTTCTTAAAAAATACCCCAAACATGTTTAAGACACAAGCCAAACAAGAAAGCTTCATTTTGAAGATGGTAAAGATCTTAACTTCATTCCCTGTGCAATACATTCAGCATATAGGGAAATTCCATGTTATTATTACACACAAACATTTGACGTACAGATGTCGTATGCATGTGCGTTATGCAAGTGATTATCGTACAGAAGGCCAAGACTTTGAGCTTCCAAGTTTTTCTGAAGAGCAGTATGTGTGCTTTTGAAGAGTCCCACTATAACATTTGTGTGTAGATAGAGTATGTAGATAGAGTAGCACATTCTCCATCATCTTCATACTTCACCCTCAAAAAAGGCCTACTTCTTCTTTCCTTTACATGACAGTGAGGAGTAAATGTGAAAGGCAACAATCAAAACCCCCATAGCGAGGGAAGTTTCTAAAAGGGGAGTTACTGTGGAGGCCTGGACTCACAAGCTGTGGCACCTCCGCAGAAACAGGGAGTTAAGTGCGAGTCTGAGATCCAAGACCTCATTGCCAGCAAGGCAAGCAGCCGCACCGACACCAAGATACAGCTCCTTCAGAAGCACACCGTGCCAGAGCGGCTGTCAGAGCAGAGGTGCCAATACCACTCTGCCCTTCCCACTCCCTGCAGAATGGAGTCCAGCACCGTGGTGTGGCTGCCAGGGTGCAGGGCTCCCTGTCAGGGTGGCAGGGCTCTAACCAGCTGCCTCTGCAAATGGAAAGGGAGCGCCGAGCAAGAAAGGCTTCCCACAGGGGTACCAGCCAGCAGCCCAGCCCAGCACAGCCAGCTCATGGGACAGCCACGCACACCAGGATGTAGGCCTGTCCCTCTCAGGAGTCCCTCTCTTGACAGTCTGGCATAAGTCCTGTACCACAGCATTTGAGCAATCAGAGACATGTCTTATCACAGGAGCAGTGTGCCTCAGAATCAGACTCTGTCCTGTAGGCTTATCCTCCCCCCAAAAAATTAAAGAGCAAAACCTAACCATCAGCCTGCCTTAGATCTGTTAAGATAACCTTTTGTGCTATCACTTCTATGTACCTGAAAACACCTGCAGATACTCATGAAGTCGTAACACAATAGGAAATTCAATATTGCACCAGAATTAAAACAGCTGGAAAACTTGCACTGCCATCACCAAGCTCATCATCTCCCGCAAAATAAAAGAACTAAGACAATCAACATCAGCTCACATACTGTCTATAGCCACACGAAGCATACGGTGATGGTGAATACATACACGTCATCCAAGCATGCTGTGTAATACACACACTTCTACCATAAGGTTTCTTCAAGTCGCTAGAATAATTACTCATCTTTCAGACTGCAACCTGGTGGCAGTCTTGAAGTAGTTTCACACACCTTACGCATCAGCAAAGGAGTCACTTCAAGCAAGAGTATGAAAGCCCTACAAGTGCCTGTTCTGGGAACACAATATGCTCTAGAATCCACAGGAGTTTAAAAAGAACAAATTAGCATCTTCCAACAAGCCAGCTCACATGTCTGCAGAGATACTGGCTTTCAACAAAACAAATGGAAGTGCATCCTTTCAGTGTTTTTCCAAGTTCAGTAAGAAAAGGTGATGGCTGAAGCACAAATCCCTACTTATCCCTGTTCAACTGAACTCTTCAGAGGTTCATTAGTCATGAACAAACTGAGTGCCAAAGCTCAGCAGCTTGTGTGGGATGGCAAGCACATCACAAGGGGCTCCTAGTCAAGTGCTGAGCACCCTCCACCCCAAGGGAACCAAGGGTAACTGAAAGCCCAGCCAACACTAATCACACTTTCTGGCCACCTGCCTCCTCACACCTTTTCTGAGACCTCATGTTGAAGACCAGGTATATACTTACCTAAGTTAACCCATTACATGTTTGTTGAGTGGGACTGAATTAGAGCAGCACAAGGTATGCAAACCACTGACTAAATGTCTCCGTGATCACTGCCCACACCAGTTTACTTTTAAGATACAGTTTCCCAGACAGCTTTGGAAGTCATTTATTTTTAAAAACAAGGAAACCGTGATCTCAGGACCTCATGTTCTACCAGGCCTTTTTAACAAGCATTTTATCAATACTTCTAAAAAAAAAAAAAAAAAAAAAAAAAAAAAAAAAAAAAGAAGAGAAAAAAAAACCAAACAAAACACACCCAAGTTTTTAAAACTGAAGAACTGAAGAAATAATGTAGTTATTCTACCTTTATGTCTTTAATTATGGGTCAGAAAAACCTTACTGCATCAACCTAAATCTGAAGTTGTGAACCACACTAGAAATATCATTGCACAGATACTCCCAAAATGGCACAGAAGATTTCAAGTTGTTTGTACAGCAATGCAGTACAAACTTGTGGAAGTAATCAGCAGAATTAATTCAGCACTCACTGCAGCTGAGTTACATAGATAGCCTTGTGCTATTTTTCAGCCATTTGAAGTATCTATTCTTCTGATAGCTTTTTCATTAAAAAACCACAAAAAAACCAGACATTAAAAAAAAAAACCCAACCAAAAAAAATCCAACCCTCAAACAGAATATGCTCACGTACTGAATAAAAGCCGCACTCAGCGAGTGCTGGGAAATAAGATAATGACAAATATTACACCTGCTCTTCGTATTCAGAGAGCTCCCTCTCAGTTTCCATCTCCCAACAGGCCTCTGCAAATCGCTGGTGCACTCCCAAGATCTCTGCTTTCAGCTGCCTCAGTTCAAGCTGTTCCCTGTACCATCTTTTTCATGACTCCCATTAGTACCAGCACCCTGCCATGCTAACATACTTTCCACAACCCTCACCATACTGATGTACTCATAGGTGGCAACAGTTTAGTTACGGATGCTATAGGTTCTCATGCATTAGCTAGGATAAATACTAGTTCTTCCAGATAAGACAATTCATTTAAAACAGCAAAAACAACAAAAGCCTCCATGCCTCCGCAATGCTTGCTTTGATCCAGAAGGCATCTGTCACCAGATAAACACAATACTACAGAGGCAAATAGCTTTAATTTAATAGTTCCCTATGCAAAATCTCTACTAAGAGCCCAAACTCCAGTGCCAATTGCATGCAATAAATATTCCTTCCTATGTATAAATAAAGGACAGTCAGTCTTTAGAAGTTAAATGATTATCAAAATCAAACCAAATTGGTTTCTGGAAAAATTTGCATTAAATACAAAAATCTTTAGAATGGTGCCTATTATAGCACAGTCTTCTGTGATTTGGAGAAAACTCCAGGAACAAACTCACCAACAAGGTTTTCAAGTTGACAAGCAGGTATTCTTTATTGCGGCGCCGGGAGACACGGGGGATAGCTCCTCCTAATGTGCGATCCCGTATTGCCACACAGGCCATCCTTTTACAGTCACTCGGGCATACATACATATTCATGAGGCTAAACACGAATTACATCATTTTCCAGAGTTTCCCGCATACATACAAAATGTGATGGTGGTCTTTCAAAGTCACTTACTTCTTCCAACAATCTTCATCACTGCTGGCAGTCTTTGAAGCACCAGCCTACAGACCTAGCAATCATCCTGTCCTCCTACCTATCGGGTAGTTTAACTGCTCCCACCCTGGACACTCCCCAGTAGATGTTTACACCAACTTAATGGGTTCATTAACATAGCAATCATCCTGTCCTTCTACTTATCAGTTAGTTTAACTGTGCCCATCCTAGACATCCGCTAGTCCCAGATACTCCCCATCCCAGGTCCTGTTTTCCTATTTTATTTTTCTTACACTTTTTGTACTAAGGTCCTAAGGACCTCAGACTGTCTCAATTACCTTCAAGCAACCCCATTACAAAGCTATCAGACTTTACTTAGAACTGATTACATTTTGTGCTTTTGTGCCTCCTTGTTTCATCTGGCATACTAACCTTTTCCCCCTTTGAATTTCTACCAGTGATTCTTTAACGTAGAGAACCCAGCGCAACCAACACAACACAATACACAAAGGCTGCATAGCTCCACCAGCACCCGGAAGTGCAGGCACTCAACCACGAGCAACCAGGTCTGCGGAACTGAAGCAGCCCTGCCTGCATTCGCTTCCACTGCCTTCCAGAGTCGGCTTCCTCACATGAAGCAAGACATAAACATGCACTGATAACGAAGGGAAAAAGCAAGAAAGACCTCAGTGTTCCTAAATGTCAGACTGGAAACCACAGCAGGATAAGAGATGCTTCAAAAGCAGTTCCAGTACGTAGTATGCAGGGTGGCTACAAGGAAAACAGAGACTCCCTGTTCACAAGGAGTCACATGGAGAAGACAGGGGTAATGGGTACTCTCTCCAGGTTACTCCTGGAGAGATTCCAACTGGACACAAGAGGAAAATTTTCCACCATGAGAACAACCAGCCACTGGAATAACCTCTGAAGGGAAGTGGTGGACTCCCTAGCAGTGGACACTTTTTTAAGATTCAGCTAGACAGGGTGCTGGGCCATCTAGTCTAGGTCATGCTTTGCTGAGGAAGGTTGGACCAGATTATCCCCAAGATCCCTTCCAACCTGAGATTCTGTGATTCTATGATTCAGCCCCCTTAAAAGGGCTTCAGACTGGACAGCTAAGTAGCACTCACCTCTGTTGTCCCAGTTTAATATCCTTTGAATACAGCTGTGGTTGCCCACATACTGTTAAAACTTGATCCGATTGTCCCATAGCTTCCTTTTTCACCACACATACAAGATGCGGAGAGCTGTGACAAGCCTTCCTACTAACACAACCTGCTTACAGCAACTCACAAGGACACCAGCAGTGAGCTCCAGACACTACCACAGAAGGCATGAAGGTACAGGCACATAGGTAATTGGGGTCAGGATCATTCCTGCAGTGGGACCTTCCACCAGTCTTACTGTAGATACAGCATTCCTAACCACACTAAAATGACATTAGATGTGCCACCAAGAACAGTTTGCCACTTTCATATATAAGATGTATAATAAAATATATATGTATCATATAATATAAAGAAACAGACCCAGTGCTCTCTTTCTACACAGGAGGGATTTCCAGCCTCAGCCATCAGCTCTGGGGAAGGGACTACCCTCTGTTTGCCCAACAGACAGCTACAGGTGTTGTCAGCTCTCCTCAGCACCAACAGGCAGCTTATACACAATTCTCCAGGAAAAAACAAAGCCAAACCAAAAACACTCCCAGGAGAGCAGCTGCTCAAATTGCCACATAAATATTGCTCACCATCACTAAGAGAAGCTCATTCAGGGGCAGAAAGGAAAATACAGCTAACCATAAGCTACTCCAACACAAAGCTAGACAGGCATTCAAATCTACAGATGGGTGCTTTTACGCCTAGAACATCTCAGCTTCATTCTAGGAACATGCATGTCCACATTTAGCAGGTACTGCAAGCAGGCAGTGCCCCAAACAGCCAGGGCACAGACAATACAGATGTGCCAAGCCAATGCTCTGCCCCAACTCCTCAGTGGGGCTCTGATCACAGAGCTGAAGCACCTTTCCTAAGAAGACAGGCTGATAAAGTTGGGGGTGTTCAGCCTGGAAAAGTCTCCAGGGAGACCTTAGAGCACCTTCCAACACTTAAAGGGGCCAACAAGAAAGCTGGAGGGACAATTTACAAGGGCATGTAGTGCCAGTACAACGGAGAATTACTTTAAGCTGTGAGAGCAGAGATTTAAATTAGATGTTAAGAGAAAAAACACTTCACTATGAGGATGATGAGATAGTGGAATGGGTTGCCCAGAGAAGCTGTGGCTGCCCCACCCCTGGCAGTGCTCAAGGCAAAGTTTGCCAGGACTTGGAGCAACCTGGTCTAATGGAAAGCATCCCTACCCATGTCAAGCAGGTTGGAACCATAAGGTCTTTAAGGTCCCTTCCAGCCCAAACCATTCTATGATCTCCCTGCCCAAATGCTTGAGCTTATTTCTGAAAGGAACTGCACTGCATGTGGGAAATGGCACACAATAAAGTCTCTAAGCAGGATATTGGCTTAAACATTGTCTTAGTGTACACAACCTCTAAGAGAAATTAGAGGCTCTCTAAACATACACTTGTGTTTTTTTTAACTCAAGCTCTATCCCAGAATGCATGCTAAAAGCTGCTGCTGGCACCAGCAGGATAAACCAGAGCACAGAAGATGAAAGGGAAAAGAAGGCAGTCCACAGTTGTGGCAAAGGTTGTACACAGAGTGCTATGTAGGAAAAGAGGAGCCTACACTTAAAAAACCCTCATCTTTTGCAACTAGGTAATAAACTTGACTCTCTTCCAAGCTGAGATCAATAGCTTGTGATGGAAACTAAATTTTATTTTAATGAAAATTATAAGAGCAAACAGCATAGGAAGTGATTCAGTCAGAAATAAGCCATTCTGTCATCTTTCCTTAACACAAATATTTTGAGTCACCTTTATAAAGGCTCAGTGTACAGCGCTTTATTGCTGTGTGTCCTCTGACACTGTAAATCTGCATGTTAAAGCTTATCCTTAGTTTTGATACAGGCAATAAATGGCACCCTTTGGACCCAGACCCTCAGTTCAAAGGCGGGCTGAGCCCCTGAGAGGCTCTAGAACAAGCTCCAGTAGGAGCAGGGAGCCCTTGACTGGCACGGGAGGAGCCAGTGGCATGCTGCCAGGGCAAGGAGTGGCTATTGAGTACAGCATGATCTGCCCAAAGAGTTAAATAACCCCGCGGGGAGCATTGCTCATCGAAACAGCTGAGACAGATTGACAGGGACATTAGCTCAAATTTCTAGCTATTAAAGGACCCCTAATAAGAAAAAATAGGCTGCAGACTTGAAAGGAAACACAAGGAGGTGTGGGGGGAGAAGCCAGCCTACATGAAATGGAAACTACACAAAAGATTTCTCAGACAACATCATGCTTTCAGTTTCCAAAAGTTAAGAAAGTTAACACAAACCATCGTCACAGTAGGAACTGTTCCTTCCTGCAGCGCATTACTTAACCAGCAATTCAGAGTCACACTGACTTTGCTGTAAAGCAGCAATAGCCACTGCCTCAGGAAATTCCCACTCCTGAGTCCAGGTTCAGGGAGGACCTGGCCTCAGCGAGGTCCCAAGCTGAATCTCACAATCTAAGAGACTTTGGACTTCCTGCCTCATGGACAAGGGCTCCACTTTGTCAACTAACACACGTCGTAAATGCAGGATTCTTCTGCTTCACTTTCAGACTGACATTTGAAAACCAAAAAGCATACAAAGTGCAACTTACATCCGGATTTTTAAAGAAGTAATTTCAACACCCGTCTTCAGTAGATGCTTCTGAATATCATGCCTCACACAACAAACATCTGCCACACCACAGTTCTCATTAGGCTGACATTAATCCTAGGAGTGACTTCCTTTCTCATTTCCTGTAATGCCTACCCAGGTAGCTGCAAGACCATCAGCTGGACCTTATCTTGAGTTGTGTAACCACTCTGACCTGAGGGGGCCAGGTGACTAAAAAGCAAGTACTGCAATCGCTGTCATTTCTGTACTTTCTAAGTAGTAAGATATCGAGTTGATTTAAGCAGCACACTGCCAGAGTTGGTGAAAAAATGCAAGGAATCAGGGAAGAGGGAAGGAAGGGGAATGGTGGGAAATTCAGATGCAAAATTGTGAGGTAGAGATCAAAGATGACTACTTTAGCAAAAGTGAGGAGACAGATGGATACGAACTGTAGAGCTTAGCAATAGGAGTGTGTGACGCCCTGTATGCTGCCATCAGATATGGTATATGAGACGCAAAACCTGTTAAATTAAGAGAAGAAATCCAATCTGTTATGTTGTATATCTGTGTGTTTTATGAGGCCATTACCATGGTATCTGGGTGCTTCACATTCCATTTTAAATGAACACATCTAATAAAGTGAGTCACTCAATGGAAGACTTAAAAATAGAAAACTTACAATCATCACCACTACAGTTTGCATAATCTGCCATTGGTGCAGTAGCATTGTATAATTTGATTTGCCTCATTCCTTCCAAAAGCTTCTCAGGTAGGTGTTGAATGATGAGAGCCCCAGACCAACGTCCCTCCAGGCTGAGGGGAGAGTTTCACACCGCCTCTGCTTCCCCCAACAGCTTAAATTGCTATCCTCAGCTCCCTCTAATTCAGCTTTTGATCCTTCTTGAAGGACTACTTAAAAGGTGGTTACTGACAGCACACATAACAGCAGTAAGGCAAGCCACAATTAGGGTTCTCACTGTGGGTAACTCAAGCATTTAAATCTGTACTAATCTGAGAGCACAGGTTACTGGCAGTTTGCAGGATGTGTCAATGCAGGAAGTGGCCAACAACAAGAAAAAGGGGATGTAATCAGAAAATAATCCTATCAGCACCCCCCTTGACAAGATCATCTACCAGCTGCCTCTCAGTTGCTTTTTAAACTGCAGTGATTAACACCACATTACATAGGATGCCAGACCATACTAACTGAAGTGTCTTAAAAGCAAGTGATAAAGCTAAAACCAACCCAAGAGAAAATCCTTCCCCTGCAGCACTCCTAACAGTAATCAAACATCTCTCCTCAGCTGACATGGGCCTGGGCTTCAGGGGTGCACTGTGCTACTTCTAACCAACCCAGCAACTACAGCAAACAAAAGAACAAAGCAGCACGCTTTGAAGGGCAACCAGAGCTCATTATCTACCTCACCAGCAGAAGTCTGGGCCACTGACTCATGCACTCACAGCTTCTACCTGTAACTCCTGTAAGCCATATCTATAATGAAGCTGCACACTATGGAAGAGTTCCAATGGGTACAAAACATGACAGAGTCCACCCTCCAGACCTTCTCCTACAGCCTCTGATGGCTACTTCAGGTTCTTAAATAGAAGTTACAATACCTTTAGTTAAGGAATTATCCAAGAACTACCTCGTCAACCAAGCACAGAAACATAACCTAAAATATCTAGACAGCTCACAGGGTTACAAGTCCCTCAGAGCCACAGACCACACCACAAAATTGTATGCTCTTGTACACCAAATTAAAACCTGAAAACACCACAGTTCACCCTGCACTAATCAGGGGGAGCAAAGCAGCAGTTTACTATATGGGGAAAATCCCTCCCATGTACTATCCGTCCTCCAGTACTGGCAATAAGCTTGACTACCATGGCCAAAAGTAGCTGCAGCGCTTGTCATGCAGAAAAATAAAGAAAGAAAAAAAAAATAAAAAAGAGGCATACTGTCCTCATCACTTCACTTGGTTCCCACTGTTTCAAACTACTTAATTTCCTTTTTGTGCTCAGGTATCAAGATTTTCCCACCCAGCATTAGACAGTACCCCAGCTGCTTTAAGCTCCATCCTACAAGGAGCTTCTCTTTCTAGTATTTATATTTTTAACTTAACCACTTCTTTTTCTTCTGTTTTGTTACCCTCCTACCAAAAAAATGTCTTACAGATCATGAGAGGAAAAGTCTGATTTGCAAATCTTTACTGGGTTTTCAGACAGCAATAACCTTGCCAGAGAAAGCAGTGTGTTTCCAAGAAAAAGGCAATCCCTACAGACAGTGATGGCTGCAATCCCCACCACTTTACCCAGGAACTAACAGGAATACAAAGAAGCAGCGAGGTCATGAGTATATTGAGCTTTCCCACCATATGAACATCACAATATATCTATCAAATTTCATGCTAAAATTATTTAAATTCCTTCCTGTCCTGTTGAAAGACGGCTTCAAGATCTGCCATCCAAGGAGTGGAAAACCCAGCCTCTGGCCTGATTACTGACAAAATGTACAGAGTCTGATTTCCATCCTTTTCTGTTCTTGTGCCACTGTATTTAACTTAAACAGTTCAAATACTCACTCTTGCTTTCTCTATTAGTGGGGGTCAAGATCAGCCATAAATCCCACCACGCACACAATAACAACAACTTGCAAATACAATAGAATTATAGAATAGTTAGGGTTGGAAAGGACCTTATGGTCATCTAGTTCCAACCCCCCTGCCAGGGGCAGGGACACATCACACTAAACCATGCCACCCAAGGCTCTGTCCAACCCAGCTTTGAACACTGCCGGGGATTGAGCATTCACAACTTCCTTGGGCAATCCATTCCAGTGCCTCACCACTGTTACAGTAAAGAACTTCTTCCTTACATCCAATCTAAACTTCCCCTTGTTTAAGTTTTAACCCATTACTCTTTGTCCTATCACTACAGTCTCTAATGAAGAGTCCCTCCCCAGCATCCTTGTAGGCCCCATTCAGATATTGGAAAACTGCTATGAGGTCTCCATGCAGCCTTCTCCAGGCTGAATAGCCCCAATTTTCTCACCCTGTCTTCAGATAGAAGGTGTTCCAGCCCCCTAATCATCCTCATGGCCCTCCTCTGGACATGTTCCAACAGTTCCATGTCCTTTTTCTGTTGAGGACACCAGAACTGTACACAACACTCCAAGGGAGGTCTTCTGAGAGCAAAGTAAAGGGGCAGGATCACCTCCTTCTACCTGTTGGTCACGCTCCTTTTGATGCAGCCCAGGATACGGTTGGCTTTCTGGGCTGCAAGCACACACTGAAGACAGCTCATGTTAACTTTCTCATCAACCAACACCCCCAAGTCCTTCTGCACAGGGCTGCTCTGAATCTCTTCTCTGCCCAACCTGTAGCTGTGCCTGGGATTGCTCTGACCCAGTTGCAGGACCTTGCATTTGGCACTGTTAAACTTCATCAGGTTGGCATCAGCCCACCTCAGAAGCGTGTCAAGGTCCCTCTGGATGGCATTCCTTCCCTCCAGCTTATCAACCCCATCACACAGCTTGGTGTCATCGGCAAACTTGCTGAGGGTGCACTCAATCCCACTGTCCATGTCACTGACAAAGATGTTGAACAAGACCTGTCCCAACACTGATCCCTGAAGGACACCACTTGTTACTGGTCTCCAGTTGGACATTGAGCCATTGACCAGAACTCTTTGCATGCAGCCATCCAGCCAGCTCTTTATCCATCGAGTGGTCCACCTATCAAATTGATGTCTCTCCAATGTAGAGACAAGTATGTCATGCGGTCCAGTGTTGAACGCTTTGCACAAGTCCAGGTAGACTATAAACCAATCACTGTAATTAGACAGAAATGTTCTTGTTAAACCCGGTTAATTTACATCTGTTCACCCTTTCTTCTGATATTCTTCATTCCCCTCATATTTAATGTAGATATTTCACTAGACAGTCTACCAACACAGCTTGACCCTAATACCGAACTATATCCACCGTTTTCTTTCCCATCTTAGTCAAACACTAAAGAGGAAAGGATTTGAAAATAGTTTGCTTATTACAAGACTGGACATAGACCTGCACATACAAATAGGTACCTGCTCAAAAATTAGCTACACATTAGGCGGTTACTTAGGCGTGTCAAGGAAGTAGCCTAGTTTTATACACTGGAATAAAGATTGAGACCTGATAGTACACATACACAAATCTAATCCCAGAGGAGGGGCATTCATTCAGTAACATTTCGAAATCAGAATCAATCCTTGGTTTGAGAAACACGTTGCCAAGCAAAGAAAAGGGTGGCACAGCTCAAGACTTTGTACCTGGAGAGAGCAGATAAACAACAACCTGGGCGGGCTCCACCAGCAATCAGCAGTATCTGGAGATAAATTGGAGCAAGTGTATCTGGAAATCCCTTTGAGAGTTACTAGAGGACCTGGCTCAAAGTTACATCAGGATACAGAATGCTTCTAGAAGCAATACCCTGACACTGTAAGAGTTTTGATTACAAATTGTTTGTTCATTATGTAATAATAACTGTTTTCTAAAGTAACACTTTTTGGAAGAAACAGGCTATATCTACACTAGCAAGATCTGTGGCACATATGCAGTGGACCCCTAGAGCAAACAGCTGTTGCTGAGACTGCAGGCCCCACAGTGTCCATGTTCTCTGCATCATTTACCCTCAAGCAGCTACAGCCTGGACCCACAAACACCCACGGAGCAGCTGAAGCACACAAGGCTTTCCTTCTTTAAAAGGTGAGCAGTTTCCTACTTCCTGCTTCAGTCCTTTTTTCAGCCCCTAATTTTTATTTTGTGTTAAATTTCCCTCTTTACCCAGCACTTGGCTTGTTGGCTGCCTCCCACCCTCCCAAGCACGCCCAAAAGGAAGGGGACAGGCAGGCACTCAGGTGAGTCACAGGTACAGCTACCCTTACCCTTCTGGAGGCAGAGGGCTGCAGGCCGGCTCACACTCATGAGCTCCCATCAGATGCAGCAGGCACACCCACAGCGATAAAGCTAATCCCCAAAAAAACGCAGGCTCACACTAAAGCCAAAGGCTAAACAACATAGAGTAGATTAACTAAATTATACAACTAGGCTATCAGACCTCAGGTTGAAACTGGGTGCAGCATAGGCCTGTATATTTTAGAAAAGGTAAAATAATTCTCCAAGTCCTCTTCTCCAGCATGTAAACAAACACTGCCATAAAAGTAAGCTGTTGCTTAACAGAGCTACTTGCAAATGCAAACCGTTCTTTTGAAATCCTTGGGATATTTCCATGTGAAAGTAGAAAGTAACTATTGCAAGCTGACTGTGGAAAAGGAATGTTTCTTTCAAATATTTGCTAGAGCTTGCAGAGACTTGTGTGAAGACAAATGAGGGAGCAGAAAGGAACCTGCATGAGCTTTCATTTGGAAAAGTGGTTTGCTTTAATGGCCTTTGAACCTACCACATCCATTCAGCTTTCCAAATTTCTGTTAGTGACAAATTACCAGGTAAAAATGGATCTCTTGAGAAAATATTACATTATGTAAAACAGGCCTAGTTCACAAAGTTATTATTACTATGCTCCTGCACATGCATAGATATGCACACACATAATTAAGCAAAACAAAGTGTACAACCATACATACACAAAGTTACACTATAAGTTGGACAGAAGGTGTGTGTATAATTTTTCATGCACATGCGCCTACTCAAAACTTTCATCCAAAGTTAAACTAAGTAAAATCGGTAAACATCCGACATTAATTATATTCTAATTATTGCTATTTTAGAAGAGACAATACTGGATTTTGCCTTAGCTATCAACCCTTAGAGATCTTGAAATATCAGACTGCATCTTTACGAGATGACTGTCAGTCGCTGCTCATCACTAAACACTAATGAGGAACCATATCTATGAATAAGTGAGAAAAGGTGATTAATGTCAATTAAAAATACACCATGCTCCAAACAGCTGAGTCTCCAAGCTTTCTTCTATCCATGGTCAGAAGATCACCTCACAAACAGACTTCAGAATCTCGAGGCCAAACTTTGTGTGATTACCTGGGCAAACCGCTCACGCAGGAAACTTTCTGGATTTAAACCCTGTTGCCCACTAGCAGTCATGGCTCAAAGAGATCTGAGTGCAGAAGCAGACTGCAAACACGAAGAATGAAAACAAGATACAGAGAAGTCTAGCCACAACCCTGAGGGCCACTAAAAGCCAAATGCAAGAGTCTGTAGCAGTAACAGACTCACGCAACTGCAGTGCTCCAGGCCTTCAACAGAAAGCAGTTCTTACCTCTGCAGCTGTCCTGTGAGTAGCTGGGAATCCACTGCAACTGAGCAAGGGTGGAGATATGTTCCTGTCACCAGTCCTGATACAGTTCAATGCCTTTGCCCCTCAAGAAAGCCCTGCACAGCTGCAGCAGCTACAGCTCCCTGATATGAGGGCCTCTCACTACAGTGTAGAGATGAGGGCAGGTAGCAAGGAGCAGGGTAGAGAGGGAAAATGCAACTCTCAGAGTGGAGAGGAGAACCCTTGCTTCCCAGCAACAGGTATAAAAGAGCTCTCTTTCAATGCACCTGTACTACCAGTTTACACTAAACAGCAGAGTAAGTTCCACAGGTAATAAGTGGCTGCTTTACACTCAGGGTCTCCACATACACACGTTTATATCTTTTCCCATAGTCATGGTCTTAAAATGCTTACTGAAGTGGTAAGAATGCAAAAAAGTTTGGGGCTTACTTGTTAAGGCTGATATGCTCTCATCCAGAAATGGTCCTCTGAATATGTTCAATGTGAGGTCATTTTCCAAAGTTCAGACTAACTACAGCTACGCTATTCCTTGCCCAGAATTCATTTCTTTTTTTAATAATAGGAGACACTGTACTTTACCAGGTCTGAGAAATAAAATCCAGTTGATGAGTTCTGCAAACCTGTTTGTTATATGTAGATACCCACAAAAGTGCAAATAGACACCAGGGCTGTGCCTCCATGTCCGAGGACACTGATGGAGCTCAGCCCCCGAGCAGGGTGACAACGCACAGGCAAGCGGGCAGCTGCCAAGGACTTCGTACCACTTCCATGAAACAACCACACAATCCAGTTTTTTATTATTCTTTCCACCCAAAAGCTTAAATAAAACAGGGAGAGGGGGCTGGAAGCCCTTGGCAGCATAAGCTCCTGCTGTGCATTGCAAAAGTAAGATCTGGAGAAGCAAAAAGACGGCAATGATGCGATTTATAAAAAAGGGAACTTTACGGTTTAACCCTCGGTTACCACACTTGTGTCCGGTACGGACCGCGCACAGAAAAACCCTCCCAGCTGGGGCAGCGCCCGCTGCCGGGGCTCCCGCACAGCCAGCCCCGAGGCGGGGACCGCTGCTCTCTGCGGCCGGGCCCAGGTGCAAGAACTCCACTCCGCTCCCTTCCCCTCCCGCTGTCGAACCCCCGCCGCCAGACCCGACCGCCACTTACTGCAGGAGCCCAGGCCAGCCCGCGTCCCTCTCCGGGCTGCAATGGGGAAGCCAGCCGGCTCCCCGCACGCCTCCGCCGCCCGCGGCACGCCTCGCCGCCGGCAGCTCACCGCCCCCGCCTCGCTCCGCCCTCACGCCAACGGCACCTCCCCGCCCTGCCCGCCGCCTGGCCCGGACGGCAGACCGCAACCGGGCCCTGCGGCAGGCCTGGTTGCCTCAGGAGACAGGATGCACGCTAGGCCCCACCGCCGGGGCCTATTCCCGCCTCCCGCTCCGGCGCTGAAGAGAGCGGCGCGGAGCCCAGCCCCTCCTCCGGCTGGGCGGGCGCGGCTCCGGCTCCGGCCCCGGCTCCGGTGGGCATTGGGGCTGTTCGCCCTTGCCTTTCAGCCGGGAACTCGTGTTTGAATGAACTGATGATCATCTTCGTTTCTGAGGCATTCTGGTGGTGGTTCGCTTTCAGGTCACCACAGGTTTCTTCCTTATGGGGAGCAGATCCATTATATTAATATATATTAATGCCCATTTATTTTTTGTAGATCCTTCCCTGCTTGCATAGTGAGTAAGTGAACAGTGCAGCAGAGAGAGGACCTTTCCAACACATCTCTTGATCTGTAGTAGAGCTGTAATATTCATAATCTGGGTGATTCACAGAGGAAATCCTGGACCAGAAAAATGCTAAATCTCTGAGGATGCACATTTGAAAGAAAAAAAATATGCTGTGCATAATGGATGTATAGAAACTCTCGTATCTTTCAGTTGTCCTCTCCAGTGGACATACTGTGGCAGTATGGCATGAAGATGGTTGAGAAACAACGTTTCAGTGTCTTATACATCTGCTAGCTCTTTTACTTCGACTGAAACTTCTCATGAGACCCCGCTGAGCTCCCGATTTCTACCAGGCTTAGCAGAAGCACAGTTTAGCAGCTAATCCAGGTCCTCAGAGAAGCCAGTTTCCACCTGCAGGCAGGCAGGCCCTCAGGAGCCTACCACAGGGTGACACTTGCCCTATGACAGAGAGGGAACTTTGGAGCACAAGTGCTGGGACAAGGTGAATCTCAGTTTAGTTTTGCAGCGTGGGTATGCAGGCTTTTTTTTTCTCTATTGAGGGCTTCCTGAGCTGAAAGCTTCACAATTCTCTACCTCTCCAAAACAGCAGATTTCCAGTTGTGAGCATCCCTAGGCACTTGTGTAAGGCTTGTAAATTGCTGATGGGGTGATACCTTGAGACATTTTAGCAGGCTGAGAGAGCTGGGGTTGGGGTCTCTCCAGGGAGATCCTTAAAGCAGCCTTCCAGTGCCTACTGGGGCCAACAAGAAAGCTGGAGAGGGGCTTTTTACAAGGGCAGGTAGTGATAGACAAGGATGAATGGCTTAAACTGACAAGAGTAGAGATCTAGATTAGATATCAGGAAGAAGTGTTTTCCAGTGAGGCACCGGCACAGGCTCCCCAGAGAGGCTGTAGCTGCCTCATCCATGGCACTGCTCAAGGCCAGGTTGGATGAGGCTTTGAGCAGCCTGGTCTAGTGGAAGTTGTCCCTGCCTGTGGCAGGGGGCTTAGAACTGGATGATCTTTAAAGTCTCTTCCAAACGAAACCAGTCTGTGATTCTGTGATTTTTTTTATCCCCTCGTTCTTCTTTCTGTTCTGTGATACCAAGTGACAAGACTTGGAAGAGCTGATGCTAAGAGTTATGGTCTCTAATGGTCATCTTTGTTTCTCATCCTTGTTCCCATGCCCCAGGGTCCCAAGGATGCAACTGACAAATATAGCTAGGTGTTTTTTGAGGAATCATCTGGAGATTCCTGCCTGTTGCTTCTTTTGCAGTGAGAGAGCAAGACACACATTAGTGATAAGCCAGGATCTCCCTCCTCCAAAACAGTGTTAAAGTTTAAGCTGTGGCTTTTTTCCATGCAACTTTACATTATTAGTACACTGCAGTTGTGGTTCCACAAGAGTTTGGGATCTCCTTTTCCATGAAGGACAAAAACACAAGCGGATCATATGACTGTTTATACCTGTAAGCCTATAACAGGTCTGTCTGTGCCCACATACTGCTCTATCAGTTGCCTATTGCAGTTGGTGTCACACATGCAGGGCACCTCCACACCCCTTACGCTGTACTCCCTGTGGTTCCCTGCTTTCCAGGCACACAGGGATCAGCAGTGTCCCTAACTGTGCTTCTTGGCTGTCTCTCAGAAACTGCTTTTATTGCTGTTCTTCTGTGCTTACTGTTTAGTCAATGTGCTTTATAGGCAGCATGAGACGTGTTTTCTATCAGACACAGTAAAACAACCTGCTGCTGCCATGAAAGATGGGCCACACCTCCCTCCCACAGTGTCCTTCTGGCATGCTCCCTGTTCCTGTCAGCCAGTGAAATGTCAGCAACAGGTTCCATCTGGGGAGGCCATAGGAACCTAATCCCTCCCCTCTTGGGTCAGATATAAGGAGATGAGCTAAACTGGATGCTGCAATAGCAAGGTATGGCTATCAATTCTCTAGGTAGCATTTAAAGTCAGTGAACAACTGCAAGGGTTGGATTTCAGAAGTTTCGCAAAGTAAGTGATATTCAGGCCACTGGTGCTGGAAGCAATTTTTATCCCAGGCACATGGCAGTGCTCTTATAAGGAAATAAGGTCTTGAGTGGCAGCTGGAATTAGCGTACTCAACAGATACTCAGGTTTAGAATCTACAGGAGTACCTCAGCTGGACAGAATAAATGGACAATGAAAGGAAAAGGCCCAAAAGTGGAGTCATTGTTTTTTGGGTTTGGTTGGGTTTCAGGGTGGGTTTTTTTTTTTTTTGGTTGGGCTTTTTGTTGGGTTTTTGTGTGTGTGTGTGTGTGTGTATTTTTTATTTGTTTATTTGGTTGGTTTGGTTTTTTGGTTCTTTTTAGAGTGTGAGAGAGGAAGAAGAGTAATGGGACTAGGAAAAAAATGGATTTAAATGCAATTTGTGCTGAATAATTTCAGCATAATCCAACACACACAAGTTCTAGGTGTGAATACATACCCCATATATGTGTGTACTAACATGACACTAAATGTTGTTATTTCATCTGTCTCTAACAAATATTCAAAACATCAACACAAATTTGCTACCCTCCCACCCCTCAGGGTTGTTGTCTACCCAGATGTGGCTGCATTGTCAGTAACAATTTACGATAATTTTTGATTGATTCAAAACAAGGCAGCGTATAAGTGTAAAATGTGTATACATCCAGTTCCCAAGTAAACATATTCTGCACCCCAGCACTTCTGTGTTTCATGAACGCTTCCAAGCCAGGCAAATCTTAAAGGGTAGTAAAAAATGTGAGTGCTATACTGCTCTTCTCGTAAAAGGTAAATCCAAGAATGACTGAAAACTTTTACAAGGATCACATTTTTCTAGCAATCTCCCTTTCCAGGAGTGGTTCTCTACCTGTTCATATGTTCAGGTACCCCCAAGCAAGGGATGGGCTGTTCTTTCCTTCCTTTATTAGGCTTCTTTAACTACCATTGTCTTTTTATCTTGGTCACTTTTCCAGCTGGGTTTTTAACTTAGTTACTGGTTGGTAAAGGTTGCTGTTCATAAGTTTGAATAATGACAGATTTTGACAACATTAAGCAAAAAATTTAGATACCGGTAAGTATCACAGAATTCATCCCTCTTGAGTCTGTTTTTTTATTTAATGTCTAGATGAAAATATTACCTTTTAAGTCTCCGTGCATGTAGCTTGGTCCTTGGGACACGTGCCAAGACAAGAATTTTAGATGCCCGAAATCATGTGTTCAGCAGGTGTAAATTGTGTTCAAGGAGAGTTCACCTTTTGTCCTTAACCCCGGAGGCAATTTCTCTTCATTAGCAAGGGAAGATGGAGAAAAAGATTATCACCGTTGCCTGACTATATGCCAATGTTATGTATCATAAGAAGAAAATCTGTTCGTATGTTCACAAATATGTTTTCTCCTAATCTGTCTTCAGGAAAAAGTCTTTGGGAGGAGCAAGGGATAATAATGGCAGGAGACTTGAAATGAAGTGACAGAAGCAGAAGCAGAATTTCTCCACAGAGATTTTTTCAAGCAGGACCTGCAGTAGATCTTCCCATTAGAAAATAAAAGTACCTAGTCATGGCCATGGTTAAACATTAAGAAGTATTTGCATCTCTGGCTGCTGGTGTCCGGTATCATTCAGAAATACAACCGTAGTACATCATGCGAGATGCTTAGTTTGCTGGCTGAGCCAGGCTGGTGTTGGCTCGTTTTCCTCCTACCCTGCAACAGATTAAAACATCCACGGTGTTTGTGTGCACATGTGTATGTGAAAAGAGAAAGTGGCTCATTTTTCTATTAAAACTGATGTGTTACCATCATAATTACATGTTATTGTTTGCTGTTATATAAAGATAACATATCAGGGCTGAGTCACAGAAACAAATGCAAAAAATTGCAGTCTTAAAAGAATAAGGTGACAGGTCACGTTCATTGTTGTAGAACAAATGCAATAATTAATTGCCCTCTCCCTGCAGTGGTAGCACAAGCAACTTAACTGCTGGAGAGCCAGGCAGTGAAAAGGAGCCATGTGGAGTATCCATATTCTTCTGGGGCAAACAGCTGAGGTAGGTCTAACAGAGAACACGAATTTCATTGGGAGAGAGAGAAAAAAGAAAGACAGTATCTTACAGAAAGCAAGACTGCTTAAACTATTCAAGAGTATTTATTTTCTATTGTTTAAAGATTTTGTTATTGCAGGAAGTATGAAAAACATGATTTATTTTGTCTTTATTTGTGACAGAGTGAGAGATTATATTCAGAAAATAGAAAACAAAAAGCTTTTTGGAATTCATGCTGTATTATTTTTTTCTCTCAGACAGTGGCAGGCCAGAATCAGCCCATGTGAAAATACACTTTTTATCCAGGTATGTTCTCCATTGAATTGTTTAAGGAAAAGCTTAGAAAACTTGTTCAAAGATATATACAATCACTTTGAAAACCCTCGCCTATATTCCAGCACATAATGAATAGGCAGGATTTGAGGCTGTTGTTCCAATGCCTGTTTCACTAGCATTGCTTGCCTGATGGCTTTTGTTTGTCACCATTTGAACAGTACCTGGGACAAACATTTTCAGGGTGTACACAGGTTTATAAAGAATTTATGCAGATTGCCAGCAACATAATCAATAGTTGGGTTGGGAAAAGTTATTTTAAATAACCACATATATCATTGTCAGTTTGAGTTTGGTGACCTTTTGTAATCCAGAACTGTTCAGTTGGAAACGAAGGGATATAGGAAAATTCGTAAGTTCCCACTTGGCTGATACCTGAAACAAATCAGCATTACTGGATGTAAATGACTTCCCTTGGTGTCTGAGCCTGTGGGTCGGGTATTGTGCCCTGGCTTCCTCTTAGCACTATTTTTTTGACCATGCCAGCCATCCTGCAGCTTCTCCAGAATTTAAAATTGTCATAGCTCATCTGCAGACATATTTTTCCCTGCAGATTTAAATAATTAATTGGGACGTGCCTAGTGGGTCTTGAGATAAACTTAAAAGAGGCAGCAGATATGTGTGACCAAGTGACCTTTTGCTGTCCTGCTCGTCCTTGTGCTCTCACTGTGCTCAAAGGGACGCTGTCAAAATTGCTAGGCCTTAAAACTTTAACCTGCACTGACAAGTTGTTCTACATTATAAGTCTTACCTAAAAGATTACCACGGTTGTTTTGTTTGTTTTGTTTCAACAATCTTTGCTGAAGGCTCTGCAATATGTATTCATTTGTCCTTTTGGGTAGGTGGATATTTTTAAATGCCTGGCTTATTCCGTGACTTGTTAAAATCAAGTTGATGTGCATGTACTCCACTCAGTGGAGAACTCACCAGGGATGGTACAGTTTTTCTGCAGTCTGGAAGCAGAGACAAGAGCACACTTTGGGAGCCTTTACTGAAGAGGACTTAGAAGCCATTTTGAAAGGCCTGAAGTTATCCTTCATTATTTTGGGGGCCAGTAAGAAGTCTTGGCTAGACTTCTCCAGTAATGTGTGTGTTAGTTAAGCATGAGAAACCGATGACTGGGCAGCTGGTTCTTTCAAAGAGGTATGTTATGTTTCAGGCCGGCCTGAATTACTACTCAGGCATTATTTCTAACAAGATCTCCATTTCATACAGCACATGAAGAGATCCATCAGAGCAAACAGTACAGCTACATTTGTGGCATCACACTTTCTTGGTTTTATCTATCAGTGCAAGGATTGATGCAACACCAGTTCTAAAGCAGGTGGCTGCACAGCTGTAACTGTAGCGTGTGACATGGGAACACGTGTCCATGTGTGCTAGGGCAGAGGGAATGAGTGATATCCACTCACCCCACCCCAGGTAATCCACACCTGCAATTTTAAGTTGATTTGAGCTGTTTCACCACTACCTGTCTATCAATCCCTACCTTGTTCCTACTGCAGCCACAGCAGCTGAACTTGGGATGTTTAAGGCTACAGGTGACCCTAAGCTAAAGCATCTGCCTCAGAGATACACAGCAGGGTCAACAGCAGATCTGGAGTTCCATGGCTTGGCTCTGCAGCAGCAAAGCCCATGGGAAGACACTGTGTCAAGCCTTAGGCAGAAGCATCAAGGTACGAGTCCCTTTAAAGGAGACCCAGAATAGAAAAAAATATATTTGTCCCTTTCTGGGGGATAAAAAGGCCAAAGAAAATCCTTTTGCTTCTTCCTGTAACAATTTTGCCTTGTTTCTGGTGAAGGTCTGTGTCATCTACATAGCTGCCTAAAAGACTTCAACAAGACCAAAGGGGATGATGTCCCAAGTCCCTCACAAGGTAATATCTCCCACCCATTCATCGGATACTGGGTAGAAATGTACAAAAGTGCATTTTAAGCAATCTCACTAAAAAGTAGTTCCTTAGATGCTATAACCTTATATGAAGTTGGATTCTTGATGTCATTTGAGCCATCTTCTGAACTCCTACAATTACAGATATTCGATATCTAGAGACACATTTGTTTTTATGAAGTATTTGTACTTCAGTTTCAGACAGTAATTTCACTGGATGGTCCTGCACTGCTCTGCTAGCTTTGCACAGAACATTTCCATGTGCACTCAGGTTTTTCAGGAAGCATTCTCCTAACCATTGTGATGATTAAGACAATGATGTCTGAAAGACTGTCTCACTGGAACAGGATGCAGCTGAACTGATCCTATGAAATTTTCATCAGTTCTGAGGCTCCAGACCACCATTGTCTAATATTACAGGTCTCAATTCTCTCCTTTATTCAGCGCCCTCCTACATAGGGTCATTTTAAAAGAGAAGCCAAGTACGAGCCTGTGTCATGCAGTTTGAAAAAGGGTTTATGGAGCATGTTCTAGAGCAACTTTTGAGCTCCTTGAGGCATATGAGTTGCTAAACTCCTCCTGATTTACACAGATCGCTGCAGTATGTCATCCAATGTCCAGAGATGTTCCAAGCAGATGCAAACTGTGGTCTCATGGACGTGGAAAACTGTTCTCTAAATTATGAACTACAGCTGCAAGAATGAGTTTTGTTTCTACCCTGGGAACAAGAGAGGCTTGCTAATAGTGCAAAGTTTGCTACTGGGGCAACCCTCTGCAAAATGATTCCCCAACAAGCAGCAGTTCAGAAGCACAGCATATTTTGTGAATGACCCTGATCAGCCCAGGAGGGCCTGTCCAAGGACTCTTCTCTCTTACAGGTTGCAGCTGGTTCTCATGTGGCCATGAAAAGACATCACTGATCTGTCCCTGCCAGGTGACCTTTGCCTGCAGTGCCTCAAGTCCCCAGAAATGGAAGAAATGAGAGAATAAAAGTAGGAGAAGGGGGGAAACAAGTTGGTCAGTGGTTGTTATTACTTCAGCATGACTAACTTTCAGCTATTTTAAAATAGTGAATTAGAGTCATCTCAATATGAATGTTTTCTGCTTAACTGCTTTGGGATTTCTGGTTCTACGCTTGTCTGGGAAAACAGTTTTTTCAAGGCTGACAGATGCAATTGTAAGCAATAGCCTAAACAATAGTTATTATCTGAAGTATTTACTGTGTTTCCTCCTGCCAGTGGAAAGGAAGAAGTTGCAATTAAGCTAAGGGAAAGGAACTGTGGTGCCATTGTTGCGGGCCCATGTTGTTGTTCTGGGCTGAAGGTGACTGGGAAATACCGTCCCTGGTATCCAACTGGCTGGTGAGCAAATTGCAGTCTTGACTCTCTTTCCAGATTCATTAAGAACACAAGATTTGCTCAGCTTCTGCTTTGTGTGTGCAGGAAAATTTCACCCTTTCCACAAACTGAATGTGTGGTTGGGAATAGTTAAGTGACTGCTGCAGGACTTGTAAGCAGGCAGGAGACTCCGTAGGGAAGCTTTAGGTGTTAATGTATGTTCACACAGGAACCTGGAACATTATCTGTAGTGCCAGATATAGATAGGTGTTTTCTGAAGAAGAAAACACCTCTTTTGCAATGATTGGTGGTAGGTGCCCATTCTGCCTGGAGTGTATCTTAAGCACAGCTGTGCTTCTTGTACGCACATCTTAATGAATGTGAAATGCTTAACGTTGCTTTTGCTTAAACAATTTGGTGTGATTGTTCGTGGGAGTGCCACCAAGAGAAACTAAATGTCAAGACTGTGCACAATTTATATTAGAACATGGCATCACTGTATTGCAGTGCAAGTGTGGTGTTCTCTGGATATCACTGCACAAATTTATGCTGCACCGGAATGTCAGGATCTGCAGAGCTGCATCAATTGGCACAGCAAAGAGACCAAAGTTCAGGCACTGAATGGTGAGGATTCCTCTATCAGTAGATCACATGTGCTGGGCCTCTAAACCCTTGACTGGCACAGTCCTTCTGGTATGGAAAAGGAATAAAAATACACCTTGGGCGACTTGGTCTGAAAGCTTTTAAATGTAAAAGATGATGGGAAGGGCCACAAAGATAATACAAGGATAGGGCAGCCGTATAAGGAAAGGTTGAGAGAGCTTGGCTTGTTCAGCTTTGAGAAAAGAAAGCCTAGGGGAGAACTTATGACCATGTTCCACTCTTTAAAGGGTGGCTACCAAGAAAATGGAGACTCCCTTTTTACAAGGAGTCATATGGAAAAGAGCGGGGTAATGGGTACAGGTTACTCCTGGGGTAGTTCTGGCTTTACACAAGAGGAAAATTTTTCACACTGAAAACAACCAGCCATTGGAATAATCTCCAGCACTGGACACTTCAGATGCAGCTTGATAGGGTGCTGGGCCTAGAAGGGTTAGACTAGATGTTCCTAGTTCCCCTCTAACCTGGGATTCTGTGATTCTATGATGGGTGTATTATGCAGTTTCCTAGTTTTTTTAATGCTTTACAGGAATAAAGTAGATAGACACCGCTCAATTTCTAAGAAACTTTCTGGACGATGGATTGGGGTATGCAGGGGGCCTCCACAAACACGCTCAGGGCGCGCATTGGTGGTTCAGTGGTAGAATTCTCGCCTGCCACGCGGGAGGCCCGGGTTCGATTCCCGGCCAATGCAGCTTGCTTTTGGTTTCAATTCTTTTTTTTTTTTTCCTTCGGTTTGTGTTTGGCAGAAAACCCACTGCGACGGGAGCTCAGGGCACTTTCCTTTCGTTTTCCCCGCGGGATTCCCGACCTGGAAGAGGCGCCGCCGTTTTCTTCCTTCGGAGAGAAGGGCTGAAAAAAAAAAAGAGAGAAGACAGGAAAAGAAGCCCCTGGAGATGCCGGGGATTGAACCCGGGACCTCACACATGCGAAGCGCGCGCTCTACCACTGAGCTACATCCCCGGCTGTAGAACCTTTTCGCTGGGAGCCATCAGAGGTAGGCAGCTGTACTACCCCTTCCACCCCCCCAGTCACCCACCCTCCCGTGTTCCCCTTCTCTGTGTAGTTGCCTCCAGCGTTTCAGGGCTCCCCCGGCACCGCGCGTGGACGTGGAATAGAGCGACCAGCCGCGCGGAGCGGGCCCCGACAGGTGCACAAGCCCCGTCTTCGCTGGAAGGGGGAGTACCTGCCGGAAAAGGCCGTCCCCTCCCCGCAGTCCGCGTTTTACCGTCTGCGCTCCTCCTCTACCTCTGCCCTCCTCCTCTACCTCTGCCTCTCGGTGCCTGACCAGTGTCTGTCCCCCAAACTGCCTTCAGGACCTCCGGAGGCTTCAAAGGGACCGGAACACGCAGCTAGGAGGGAAGACCCTGAAAACCTGCCTAACCTGCCTGCTTCTTCAGTGCCTTTTCTTTAATCTCGGATTTTTCTAACAAATCTAAGCTTCTAAACTGCCCAGTAGGAAAGTACTTACTGTGACACAAAATGCACCTTTTCCAGGATATTCTTCCCATCTAAGTATGGACTTGGCAGGTGTAGAGGCCTGATACTGAATAGACAGGTTCTCTTTGTTGCATTACCCCAGTAAAACCAGCAACTTCCACTAGCTTTATTGGGAACTACCTGGTCCTGCTCTCCACATTTGTTTTCAGAATGTAAGCACAATCTCCATGAGATGTACTGCTCTCCCCTCAGGATGTTTCTATCCCATAACACATAATACTATAGTGTGTTTGACGTCCACTTTTACAAGAAGGGGCCACAAGCAACTGTACCTGTTTCAGGGGACCTAAGGCAAGGAGGACTCTTCACCACTGAGCATAGTTCCTCTCATGTACCCTGTCTAGACATTCATGACCTCAGCAACTCATGGATTTCCATCCTGTCAGGAAGCAGCATTTAACAGCTTGACTTTCTTCAAAACAGATTTTTAGCAGCTGCTTTTGAGGAGTTACTGAATCTGATTTTCATAATTAACACAACACACGAACTGTTTGATTTGTCTCTTAAGACTAAGCACAGAATAGCAGCGGCTCCTAACGAGGCTGAGCCAAGGGTGCAGGGCAGGTTAATACCAACCACAGCAATAAAAACACAAAGCAATTTAAAACCTTCTCTTCCTTTTTTCCTCTTTTTGTTTACCTTTCTGTAGATCTCAGAATAGTAGAAAATGAATAATACAGATATTACTATGCCTTTATGGCTTTCTCAGCTGTGATGGACAGTCAGTCCAATTGTGAAACTTCCCATGTGGAAGGTGGATCAAGGCAGAGTACATTCAAGCTGCTGAGAAGAGCAGCTATGAATCCAAAGCATATCACCGAGTATTTAATTACTATCCCCGTGGAACCAATACAAGAGCTTATGTGCTGCCTATATTAAAGTGAAACAACGCTTCTATTGCAGCTAGATCTAAATATCTCCTGGACCATCAGCTACCTAATACAGAATAAATTGAATTATTCAAGCAAGACTCAACAGGTGGATGCTACGGGAGAAAATCAGATGGCTCACAGTGAGCTGTAAAGTAAAAAATGACCCACAGATGGCTATAAATCTACTCGATGATAAGGCCAAGCCTACCAGAAGTGCACATTCTTTGAACCTGAGGACAAAGAAGTGGACCCCTGTTGGTTCTGGACAGTGGCAATACAGCTCCCAGTGCCGCCACATGCACATCTCATGATCCTTCAACTGTCGCCCACAGCTGAGGTCTTGCTCAGATGCCTAGAGGCAGCCCCGGTTTCAGGAAACCCTCTTCTCTTGTGCCCAGCAGTTTTCAATGCTATGGGATGCAGGGCATAAGTTGGACATTCAGCTTTCTCCAGAGCTCCCTCAGAAGACTACATTCATGTCTTTGTGTTTGGGTTTCTGTGCTGACATCAGGGAAAAACAATGTCACTGTTATCTCGCAGCTCCTCTGCATTCCTTGGTGGGATTAACTCATTCCTGGTACCTCAAACCTCAGGCCTTTCAGGGAGGCCTGCCTCGTCCCCAGGGTGTTTTCATTCATTCTGCTCATGTTTTTGCATTTTTCATTGATTCTCATTAGACAAATGCTTAAACTCACTCTGTATTTTCCACAAGAATTTTTCTTCAAGCTAATGGATTTCTGAAGTCCAGCCTGAAAAGAGTTCCATTTCAAAGTGACCTCATGTACGCACTGCATACTGATCACAGTGACATTCTGAACAGACAGATAGGCATTTCTATATTTCTTTCTGATACAGGTTTCTAACACTGCACTTCTTCCCAGGATTAAATGTTTGCACTCAAAATTCCTTCTTAAAATAGGCACTCTCATTCAATAAAATACAGCAGCAAAGCACAGCAGTATAAACCAAACATGAGGAGTATTCATTTCCCAAATGCAGCCCAGCCGCAGGCATTCTCTGCCCTGCGCCATCCCAAATCCCTCTGCCTGAATGAGGTCTCTGCTCCCCTGGGAGCATGTTTCTTCCCCTCTCTCACGGGTGCTACAAGGCTGGACCAGGCCTGTGGCAATGGCATCAGCCATTTAGAAATAAACAACTGAAGTTGTTTTTCTTCCATCACATGATCATATCATCCATTTGTTTGAAGTATCCAAAGGAGTCAGTGCAGAATATTCACAAATCTCTTACAGCATTTCTACTTCATTTAGTGTTCCTATCCTGCACCAAAAACATATTCCTGCTGGAGATTAGGAAAACAATAAAATGACGAATTTCAAAGATAATGAACAACACACTAGCTACTTATTTATGCCACTTAGCAAACAATTTTAATTAATAAATGTAGTAGAAAAAAAAAAACAAACCAAGGACAGAGTTGTGATTTGCAAAGTTAAACAACTAAAAGAATTGCCAACGTTACATTTACTGACTAGTTTTTACCTACTGCCACTAATGAGGGAATACAGTGCCCAGAGTAAGCAGGGAATACAGTGCTCATAACTCTGGCACCTTCTGCATGTATGTTACACTGAGCTTGAACGAAGTTATAAACTTCAGTCCTCCAAGTACAAATTGTTTTTTCTTCTGTGCTTTTCCATCATTGATTTTTATTGAATTAACTCCGTTGTTTGCTGTGGTAAAATGGAGGAGTAAGGCAAGGAAGTCTTCCATTAGTACCCAGTCATCATGGGCTAAGTGTTTAGCTGTTTTTTTATGGTTCCCAGTGAGAACATCATAAGAGCATCGCCAAACTATAGGTTACAAATCACCCCATATTAAAGAATTACAAAAATTAGAGTTAAAAAAGGAGATAAAAAGGCAGAAAACAGGATTAACGTACTGAACTGGGAGATTCATTAGGGTTGCAGACAGATAAGTAAATTATAGCCCTGAAGAAATTATTTGACTGGCAAATTAATTACGCAATATTACAATGGTTGTCTCAGCCAAATTTAGCCCTCAGGAAGCAGGTAGGAGTCTGCATGACTTAATAAAAGGAGCCTCAACTGGTCTTCAGATTAATCAGAGATGAAAATTAACATTTTGGGATTTGAGGGAAATAGAAGGGTTTTTTTGAAGCTCAGAAAGATGGAATCTAGCACAATTGGACAAGTTTGCATAGGCTGCAAGGCCACTGAGACAGCAAAATGCTCCTGGCTTTCTACAGGCCTTTAGTTTACAGACTGACCTGTGGAGCCATGCTAGAGGCTGATCTGGAAATGAACATGGCAGTCTCATCAGGACAGATCATTCCACAGGACATTTTATAATTGTTTAAGGAATGTCTGATTAAAATTTTCTGCAAAATATTGTACCCCAACCCTGCAAACATACATTATTGTTGTTATTACTTTTTTTATTACTACTAGTATTATTATTTCCTGACTTATTCTCTCAGCCTTTTCCCATGCTTGCAGTTTTCCCTGTCCCTGCATGCAGAAATATAACAGATAAGAATTTTTATTATTATTTTTCAGTTTGCTTGCTAAGTATCGTACTTTTAAGGAAGAGGTATCTTCAGCTCTCTCGTGAAACAAATGTTCTTTGTTGTTCCTGGAAAACCTTTGGAAATACATTTGGAAATTGAAACACATCACCTTCTAGTGATAAGTATCATATGACATGCTCATTAACCCAGTCTGAACCATAATGTCATTACAAATATTAAGTAAGATTTTTTCTGATGGCTTGAAATTGCACAACAAGAAGGCAAGGCTCATATGCATCGTCTTAAACCAAGTGTAATTCTTACTTCAAATCACAACACAGTGTTTCAGCTTCCAGTGCTCCATTTTCTCCAGGGGAACCTCTTGCTTCTCTGTTCTTCATGTCCTTTAGGTTACTTCTGGAAGTATCCAAAACATAAATGCTCTTTCAGACAAAAGGAAGATGTAAGTATTTTGGAAATAAATATTTTTGAGATACTGCAGGTCTCTTCATCCCTCCTGCTAGCTAGGGGCAAGCTATCTCTAGCGTGGCTGAAGAACCACAGAACTGGCATTTGTCCTTGGCAATTCGGACACCTTCCCTTGCATTGGTTTTTGTGCCATTAGCAATTATGTGGCCACAGTTTGCTTTCCACCCAAACCACATGCCAAGTAATTCATTGTGCTAAATGGTGCCAAGGTGAGTGGGAAGCAGAAGAGGGGTGGCCCATGGCCTCCTGCTGCTCAGCTCGGTATGAAGAGAACCCCAGGTTGGGATCAGGTCAGCCCAAACAGGCAGCTCCCCAATTGTTCTAATATACTACTACTAATAATAATGAAATGGGAAATACCAAAAAAGAGAGAGAAAAAAAAAAAAAAAAGAACCCCAAGAGTGATATACAATACAATTGCTCATCACCCCCTCACCAATATCTAGCCTATGATCCAGGTAAGCTTTACTGAGCAACAATTAAAACACTGTGTGTTATCAGCATTGTTCTCAGACTAAAGCGAAAACACAGCACTGCACCAGCTACTAGAAACAAAATTAACTCCATCCCAGCCGAACCCAGGACAACCCCTCTGCAAACCAGGGCCCTCCTATACTCTGCATGCTTTCCCCTCAGAAATCATGAACATTCTTATAGAAAACCATATTTTTCCACTTTTCTGATCCATGTAGGAAAGTGGACTTCTTTACCCAGGCTCATAGAGAAAGAAAACCGAAACAAAGGCTACTACTAATAGCTCTTGCAAAAAATACAATTGGACTTAATTTTTGTTACTAGGCTACTTTTGAGCTGATAGGAAACTGGAAGCTTTACATTTTATCTCATTTCAGTAATACTATAATTACTGAATAGTAACAATAATAGCAATAATAACAATAATAATAATTCAGTAATTATTGTATATACTTACATTTTATAAAAATACCAGAACAACTGCTTGTTCAGCCTGGAGAAGAGAAGGCTGCATGGAGACCTCAGATCAGTCTTCCAGTATCTCAAGGGGGCCTATAAGGATGCTGGGGAGGGACTCTTCATTAGGGACTGTAGTGAGAGGACAAGGGGTTACGGGTTAAAACTTAAACAGGGGAAGTTTAGATTGGATATAAGGAGGAAGTTCTTCACCGTAAGGGTGGTGAGGCACTGGAATGGGTTGCCCAGGGAAGTTGTGAATGCTCCATCCCTGGTGGTGTTCAAAGCCAGGTTGGACAGAGCCTTGGGTGGCATGGTTTAGCATGAGGTGTCCCTGCCCATAGCAGGGGGTTGGAACTTGATGATCTTAAGGTCCTTTCCAACCCTAACTATTCTATGATTCTATGTTTCTATGATTCCTCTGCACCACTGCAAGCAGATTAACATAGATGCTTTCTTAGAAGAGCATCTAGAACACAACTATTGCATCCTGTCATGGTTCTGCTGCCAGGCAGCCATATTACAGCAAATGAACATAAAATAAATGTGAAAATGCATCACATGCCAAAGGACAACAAGAATTTGTTGTTAATTAAAAAACTGAGCAAACTGAAAGTTTCGCTGGAAATGCACATCAGGAACATGAATAACCAAAAAAATCCAGGACAGGAGTTTATTGCTGTTACTCACGTGAACATATTCCTGTAAGGGATATTCTGCATGGAGTCTCAAGTTCATCTCGTGGAAGAGAAACCCGTACATGTCATGGTAACCTTTTCAGTGGAGCTTGATGTTAAACTTTCTATTCTGTTATGATGCTAAGACTGAGAAAGAAGAGATTACTCAACCAGAAAGTAGCGATGGAAAAAAACCCATAGAGAAATAGGGGAAAAAACCCCATTGAATTCTGTGACTAAAGAGTACTTTTTACTTTAGATTTGACTTAGATAATGTAGCAACAGTCCGTAGTGTTTGAAAAAAGCATGATCCTGTCCTATAGTATCTTGTACTGCACCCTTGAAGCTCAGGCACTAGTTAAATGAAGAGATTTAGGAAGGATTTAGGCATATAGTACATTTCTGTAAAAAACGTTTGAGATTTTACAGTGCCTTAGGTTTGGGGTGCAGGGAGAGCTTCTGTCAGGCTTTCTGCTGCCTCGGCAGTGCTGCTATTCATGGAGCCCGAGCCATCTCCTCTGCATATGGAACCCTCAGCACCCATTACTTGGGAGACGCAGGTTCCACTTCTGTTCTTCCTCAGAGGCTTGGCAGCATCAGCTTGGTGACTGCAAACACCAGACACTGAAAACCCTGGCATGAGTGGGCAATGGGGAGTGAGCACCGTGCTTCAGTTCCTCACCAGCAATGGCAGTGACATGGGTTAGAGCTGTGTTTAGGAATGCCATCAAAACATTGGCCGAAATGGTTTGCCTATTCTTTGAAACTAGCTATTTTGCTCATTAATCTCATGGGAAATTTTCCTGTTGTTGTACCTTCCCAGACTTATGTGATTTGGATGCCACTCAGAATGAAACACGTTATTAGTAACAGCATTTAACTGAGAACTCAAGCTGAAGGTATTTCCTGAGTTTTCCTCAAATTTCATTATCCCAGTATGGATGGGTTTATTGGTAGGGAAAGGGGGTGGATGTGCCCATTCCACCTTCCTAATATACTGACAAGATTTAATTCCCCCCCCCTTCTCTCTCACACCCCCATAATCGTTTCTCCTGCCCGCTGTTCCACCCACCCCTGCCAGCTTTCCTGAGAACTGGCTTTTCTCTGCTGGCTGCATTTTGCTCCATGACATGAACCATGCCAGTAAACATCTTGTAAGGCAGGGCCTGGAGTTCTGTTGAGTTTGCATTTTTCAATATACCAGCACATCAGGCTAATTCCTGTTCTCTTCCTCACTGAATACATTTCCCAACCCCAAATCCAGTTGTTAACCTGCTGCAAGGTGCAGTGTGTTTGACAGTGAAACAAAAGTGCAGCTTTACTGCTTCAGGAGCTACTTTCTTGGTCATATTTGCCAGTGAGGTTCTCATCAGTTTAGATTTTCCTAAATGCCGGTCTAGTTTCTTACGAGCTTCTGATGTCAAAGTATGTTGATATAAGGCTGAATGGTAATTAGACACACAACACACACAGGGTCTGTTGAATAGGATCTTCATACAGCAGAGAGAATAAACTCTGACAAAGCCATTATATGATCATTGTTTTATGTAAATGAGGAAGACTAAGATGATATTGCTTAAAAAAATAGACTAAACCTTTTATTTCTTTAAAAACATTAATAAACTGATGCCAAAGTCCCATGGAACTGGGAGTTTGGCCAAGCTGGTTCTTGTCCCTTCACATAGAAGTTACCATTCACACCAAAGAAACACATCCACAATACATCCACATCTCTTTATCAGTATCAATATCAAGTCTGGGCTAATTTAATATGGATTTGATGATATAAAAATTGACTAAGTTTTCCAGTGGTGTCTTGTGTTGGAATGTTGTGAACTGGAAACTCATGTATTTCTTCTTGCTTATCACATCAATATGGACTAATTTTGTTGGCTTTCATATTGAACAATCTGAAGAATATACAATCCAGTTTTGATTTCTCTCATGATACGTCTTATTATTAAAGCTCTCTCATCCAAAAACTAATGTATTTTTATGTACTCATAATATTAATTTTTACTTCAGTTTTAATCTATTTTTTTCATGTTGAAGAACCAGATTCCATTCAGTCAAAACTGGAAAAAAACCCAAATTTTATCTCCATTCTGTGTGCAGGCTGAGCTACAGTTTGGATATTTTTATTTCTGTCTCAAATCAGTGTTCATTACTTACTGTGTTTCAAGTGTTTCAAACACGACTATGTGATTTATTGTGCCTTATTACTTGCCTATTTGTCCATGATTATTTCTTGGACTGGACATGGAAAGCAGGTACTTTGCATACCACTGGGTGTACGTAAGTGCTATGTCTGCATCACATTCCAGCAGAGCCTTGCTGAAATCAGTGGTGTGCTGTGGGAAGGGCAAGAGGGGTCAAAGCTTTGATACCCTCCTCACAAGCTACGGAGATGTGGAAAACGCGCTCCTCACAGCATGATTTTTGAGGCTGTGCTTTCTGCTGTGATCCCTGTAGGACCTAGTGAGCCTGCACAGCAGACACACTGGTTGTGCACAGCACACGAGCCGATGATATGTTCACCTCCATACACATGAACCCTGTGGTAAGTACTTATGTTAACAACTTGAAGTTCACATGCACGAGCTGTAGACAACAGTGCAGCAGATGTTGCTATATAGCTGCTTGTGCCAAGGAGCTGCTTACTGCACAACATGTGCCCAGCTATAATCAGCATTTACTCTCCACAAAAATGCTCCTCTTTTTTTTTCTCCTGATTCTTGCAAGATATCTGCAGCCACTCTGGGAACTGCAGCAGCTGCAGTGCCAGGTCCTCCCCGAGGCACGCCTCCAGAGGTGGCAGGAGGCTGTGAAGCCCAAGAAACCCCAAGGAGGGAGAGGGTGCCACTTGCCCAGCAAGCCTGACCCAGTGCTGGTCCCCACCAACCTAGGGCTCCAAAAAGTATTGAAGGAAGAAGACCCTTGGGCACAGAACTTACCTACACCTCAGGGCATGGGCCAGAACCCAGCTGGGAGAGAAGACAGTGAAGCGAGCACAGCATGAGCCTGAGCAGACACACTGGGATCAGGAGACCATGAAGAAAAGCCTTCAACATCAATGCTGCCATAGGTAGGATGACCAAAGTATCCCTGAAAGGCCAGAACAGTAAGTCAAAAATGATACCTGGGAGCCCTGGCACGGCACAGGCTGCAGCTGTGCTTCCCACTGCAGGTGCAGCCAGGTTGCAGCTCCAGAGCAAGACCTGGAGAAGAGCTGAGTCCACAGAGGAGCAAAGCACACGTCTTAGGGAAAGTAAAGCTAAGGCTCAGCTGATATTCTACTGCAGTGTTTTAAAAAGGATAATTAAAAAACTGTCTGAATAATTTTGGTAAATCACTTTCAGCTTAGACTTCCCTTTTTGAAGCACTGGAAATAATTAACTTTTAAAACATAACTCCTTCATACTCTGTATTAAAGTCAGGCATTTTGAAAAGCAAAATGGTATTTTAATAACTATTCTTGTAATTACAAACACCATTCCCTACACAAGTCCTGTTTTCAATTAACGTCCTCCATTAATGGGTTTATTCTCCCTCCCATTTACCTCTAATGACAGCAGCCATCACATACATGACAAGTTTTGCAAATTCGTAACTATCGTGATTGTTTTTCCTTAATTTTGCCACTATTTTCTGAAACCATCAGTACAGTATGAGCCTTTTACCATGAGATAACTGTAATTCTTATGAGACTTTTTTCTGAACTTGTATTCTGGCATTCACTAACTGCTTAACACCTGTCATGGAACTGGCTATTGAGGAAGGTCATGGTCATCTGCATGGGTGGGCAAATGCACGATGCTGGTAAGCCTATTTCTGGTGATTGGCCCACGGCATGCCCAGGCTCCACCTCAGTGGCTGTCACACGTCCTGTGGTACTGTCAGTACCTTCAGCAGTGAAAAAAAGCTTTAACAGCCCTCTTGCCAAAATGAGGCAGCGTTTTGTAACTCAGACTTAGTTCAGAGCAATGAATGCGAAATACAGCTTGGTCACCCCCAGAAACTGAGATTGAGTTTTGCACACCATGCCTTCACTGGGGCTGTCTGAGCAAACAGCCAGATGAAAACTGGCCACCCCTGTGGAAAGCACCTTGCCCCAGGCCACGTCCCAGCAGAGGGGGACCCAGCTGCTGCCATGGGGTACTCCGACAGAGCTGCCCACCAGCCTAGAGCCAGCCCTGGACAGCCTGGAGCTGGGGAGTTCTGCTTCTGCCGCAGTTTCAACCCAGGCTACGCTGCCATGGAGGAGGAGTCTGGCACTGCTGGGGCTGGCACACACGGATCTCCCACTCGGCAGTTGTGAGTACAATGGTTTTCACAGATATTGTGTAAAATACTCAAAATATCTCTATCTTGGGATGCGTCTAGGCTTACAGCCTCAATGAAAAATTATTTCCTTAAGACTGGAGCAAAGGGGCAGGGTAAGTCCCGAAGCACTGCCCATTAGCCCTTGGGCACTGTGGCTGGAACTGCGTTGAGTGAGGCCATCGGCACTGCTGCCCAACTCCCTTGAAACAGCAGGCTGTACATCCACTGCTTTAGAACTCTGTTGTGTTTGTACACAACTGTTTCATCAAGCAAGGCTGCACAAGCATCCTCTGTGGTGGTGAATTCACCAGGCAAAACTTCCTGCTTCTGGCAGTGACTCCATCTCACAGTAAATTGTTTGAGAGGTCTTCAATAAACTGCTTCTAGTTGGGGATTACAGAAATAGACTCATGGTAACTTGGTCAGACCAGACATTCCTCCAGCATTATGTTTCATATCTGTGAGGCTTTGTGCAAGCAACCACAAAGCAGGATGAATGATAACAATGCTATGATGTCCTGCGAAACACCCTCTCTCATACAGGCGGTTTTGGCACCTGTGAGGCAAAGCTCCTGATACCATGAGCAACCCCCTGCTGTTGTTATGAGGCTCCATTAATGAAAAACATTTCTGGGAATAATACCTGGTTTGTGTTGAGTGCCTTTCCTGGCTCCAGCTCTGAGCAGCGTTAGCCCCAGACAGATCTGGAGGCACTTCAAGAGCTCCTTATAACCCCTTGCACAATGCAATCTGAATGGTGTCCACCTGAGATGGGGCCAGCAACACTTCCTGGTGCAGCCAGCTGCTGGAGAGGGCCATGCTGGCAGCAAAACAACTGGGAATTTTTGGTTTCCCACAGTCAAATATGGCAGCATCTTCCTAAGAATGTGTTTCTGAGGATTGTACGAGGGGGAAGGATCCCAGATGGGTCTAGAAAATCTCTCCCAAAACAAGAATGTATTTCACTTAAAACAACAAAAAGGGTTTCACTTACAGAAAGTAGTTAATTAAACCAGATTTCTCTGTGTTTTGTCAGTTAATTACCAAAATGTGGGAAAATAATGTGTATTCATGCTATTTTAGAGTGCTTGTCGCATAAATATATCACTTGAGTGTCATTTTTGGGGTGTCTCCAGAGGTGACATAACAGCCTGGAGCCAAACCCTGAGACAATTCTCAAAGCAGCTGGGTGACTGCTTGCGCAGACCCCGGCCACCTCTGCCATCACTACAGACAGCCGCCAGACATCGGGATGCTCTCCATTGCCTTCACCATGCTAATTTCTCATGCATTGCTAACAGGAGCTGCACTCGGGCAGAGGGGAGGGGTCCTCTTTGGAGGTGTGGGTGGCAAACAGCAAGAAGACTTGGAAATCATGGCTTGAGGTTCTCATGCTTTTAAATACGAAGAGATTTCTTTTACTCCAGGCAGTCCTGATGAGTGTCCTGATAGCGCTCCCCGCAGAGCCAGCCCTTCCTGATGCAATGCAATCCTGATTTATTCACAGTCACATGTGCCTACTCAGTACCTGCGGCCCCCAGTAAGCTGCTGAATGTGGAGCAGCTCCATGCTTACATATGTGCATTCTAGGGGAAAAAAAGTATGATTACGTTTAGATATTCTACTGGAAGGGCTGGAATGGTGCAGCTCTGCTTGTCCACTGTCCCTTCCCTGGCCTGCTCATCAGGCAGCTGCTGCCTTGTCCAAATCACCTTCCCTGTGCCAGCCCAGTGCCAGCACAGGGGCCTGTGCTGATCGTGGGACCATCTTAGGCTTGTTTTGCCGTCGTTCCAGCCTGGCTGGCATCCCTGTCCAATAACAGCAATTCAGAAGTGAACTGCAAATGAGAAGCTGTAACAGTCCCTGCAGTCTCATTACTACTTTTGGCATTTTCAAATAATTTAGGAAAACAGTTAAAAATCCTATCTATGTCTGTGTCATAGCATGGATGTGGAGGTGGGGTGTGTGTTTAAGTAATATTGATGTGTGGTTTGTCATAGAATCATAGAATAATAGAATGGTTTGGGCTGGAAGAGACCTTAAAAACCTTTTAGTTCCATGCCTCTGCCAAAGCCAGGGACACCTTCTACTACATCAGTTTGCTCAAAGCCTCGTCCAGCCTGGCCTTGAGCACTGCCAGGGATGGGGCAGCCACAACTTCCCTCAGCAACCTGTGCCAGTGCCTCAGCACCTTCACAGTGCTAAAATCTCCCCTCTGTCAGCTTAAAGCCATTTCCGTTTGTCCTATCCCTACCTGCCCTTGTAAACAGTCCCTCTCAAGCCTTCTTGTTGGCTCCTTTAAGCACTGGAAGCTGCTCTATGGTCTCCCTGCAGCCTTCTCTTCTCCAGGCTGAACAAGCCCAGCTCTCCTACGGAGACAGGCTCCAGCCCTCGAGCATCTCCGTGGCCTCCTCTGTAGGAAAACTTTACAAGGTATTTCAAACAGTCCGTTTTCTGGGCTCGGTTCCATCCAGGGGACGCTCAGCTGACACCAAAGCCCGGAGGTGCGCAGCAGCGAAGAGGTGCAGGGTCCTCAAGTTGGAGACGGCTAATTCCACGTTTGCAGCAGCGTCTCCAGCGCAGGACAGCGTGAGGCCAGCCCAGTGCCGCGGTGTGTGGAAAAACCCGACACAAACAAACAAAAATCCAGACGAAACCCCCAAAACTTCCCCTCCCTCCAGCCCCGAACCGATCGCGGAGCGCCGACCGCGGCGTGGTAGGCGGGGGGCCCTCGCCGCGCTCCCGGGGCAGGGTCGGGCGGGGGACGCAGAGCAGCTCCAGCGGCGCTGCCGTCACGGGGCCGCCACGGTGACGGGCGCTGACGCGCTTGGCGGCGGCAGGCGAGGGGGACCGGCGGCCCCCGGGGCTGCGGCTCCGGGCTGCGGTCCCCGCTCCGCGGTCCCCGCTCCGCGGCGGCGGCAGGTAGCGGCGGGCGGCGGGAAGTGCGGCGGGCGGCGGGAAGTACCGCGGGCGGCGGTGAGGGGGTTCGGAGGCCAGGAGCAGGTCGGGGGGGTGCGCGGCTCCGCCGGCGGCTCCCGCGCAGCTGGATTGCGGGAGGGCAGCTGTTGCTAATGGGAGCTTAGGCACGGATGGGCAGAGACCATATGGGATGCAACACGTGCCATATGGTCCGTTTAGCCTTCCACCCCGACGGATATCAATCAGACGTATCCCAGGAAAAACGTCACAGCTCAGCACGGAGAGATAAGTGGCTCCGTGCGACCTCGGTTCCTTGACCTGGGTAACGATGAGGTGGTGAATGGATCTTCGTTGGGTGAATGATATGGCCGAACTAAGCAGGGCTTCAAACGCTGGAGTGTGAGTTTGCAGCTGTCAGAGCAGGCAGAGCTTGACGTGTGACTCATTGTGCATGCTGGTTGCTAGAAGAAAGGAGAAATACAGCTTTATAATCTTCCATAGAATAATCACATGTTAATAAGAATATAAGCAGAAATAGACATCACAGTAATAAATACCTTTTATCATCTAACTCTACCAGCACCACTAAGCATCAAGAGTGGACTAAGACCAGCAAAGGAGGGGAAATGAGCTTCCTGTGGAAGTTTTAGGAAAATACAAAATAACAGAGTGCTTGTGAGCTGCTCCATTTGCATCTGAGCCTGGTGATGAGCCCCTCTTGTGCCCTGACAACTCTAACTTCACATCAGAGATCTAACTTCATATCAGCGTGCAACTTCATGGCATCTGTCACTTGCAAGGAAAGCAGGACGGTGCATGCGCTCTCATTCCCTGCTCCAGGGCTGGTGCTGCTGGTATGTCCTGGCGGGGAGGTCAGTGCTGGCACTGCAGCCACTATAACGAGGACACCAATCTTCAGCAGCTCCTGGTGGTGCTGGGGCCAGGTGCTGGTGCAAAGCTGGTGCTGAGCATGCAGCCTGCCTCTTTCCCGACTTGAACTTGCATTTGGTATTTCACACCTCCTGCAAACAAGTGCCGGTTGGACAAAAAGACACGTTAGTCTTCTTTCCCTCTGGAAGGTGCATTCTGAGTGGCGCTACTCATTTTTGATGTCTCAGTGATAACACCAGTGGATGTCAGTGTAAACATTCATCCGTGGCATGTGTGTTCACAGAGCGGGAATGCTCAGTCACGAGTGCTCAGGAGACCCAAGTCTGTCTCTTAAACCCCTCGTTCCCTGGCAGGGTAACAGGTTCCTGGCCTGTAGCAAGAACATCTGATAGGAGTCAAATCAGCCACTTGTACATATTGTGTCTTCCAATATCCAGTACCTTTTTGTAAGTCTTAAACTTTTTCTTTGTTGAAGATGAAACGAAGCTTCCTTCTCCCAGAACATCACCCTGCAACACTTGCATGGGTTGGGTGGGACACCCGTGCGTGTCTCAAGTATTCTAAGTGCTTTCACACAGGGAAGGTCCTGGTGCAGAACTCGCATTGCTGGTGCAGCACCCTCTTCACACATACGCACAAGTGAGGCTGCTGTTGTACCGGGCACCAGCCAAGGCTTGCTGGCCTGGCGAAGAGAAGAAGCAAACCCACATGTCTGACCCAGGAGCCAGAGCTGAGGCTGTCTCTGTACAAAACAAAGGATTTATTTGTGCAGAGTGCCTGCGATACCATGACGCCCAAAGCTGCCCAACACATAACATAGTTCAGTCTCTAAGCATTAATAAAACATTGGAGGCTGGCGTTTCATGGAGTTTGTGATGCTTGGTGGTCCCCATGGGTGTGAGCTGCAGCACTGACTGTGTCTGGCCATGCTGGCTGCAAAGCTGATGATGAACCCTGCACACAGCAGCAGTGCTTGGCTGGAATGGCGGCCAGGAACCGAATCACAGTGACTGGGATCCAGTGGTGGTCTTTCTGCTACTGGAAGTACTACAGCAACCACAGACCAGTTCCTTAAAAATCCCCTGACTTCTCTTGGGAATGTGCTATGCTCACAGATTGGAGTGACATGAATTTTGGTGCTCTTATTGCAAACAATTGTGCCTGAAGCGGGCCAACACATAAATGGATCCCCAAATATGGCATGTGGGGTCAGTTGCAGTGCATCATCCCATGGAAGCTGTTCTAATGAGCTGCAAGCTGGAAAACCTCATTAGCGGTGGGTAGAGTTTTTCAGGAAGATGTTTTTTACTTTTTGGAGTATGCTTGGTGATGGGTCAAAAATGCCAGTGATTCACCTTTATGTCTTTTAGCCAGCAATGGGAGTGGAGCAGTGATGACACTGCAATGTGTGCACACGGGTGCATGTGCATGTGTGTGCCTGTGCTTTTCCTTTGGGGAAGGAGACACAATGGGCCCCAGGAATGGGAAAAGAAGGCACTCCCTCTCCCTGTGGTGGCCAGGCTCAGTGTTTTTCCATCGCCCTGGGCTGTGGGAGTTGAGGGCATCTCACATGTTCACGGGGGCTCCTGCTGTGACCACCACAACACTTTCTAAGGGCCTCGCTGTGTGAGGGGCCCATCCATGCCATCCTGTTTCCACCAGCATCTGAGGGAGAGCAGCGGTTCTTTTTAATTAAATGTGTTCTTTGTGCTCCTGCATTTAGACACCAAAATACAGCATTTTGCCACATGTGTAAAATTGTGTTTGCATTTATTTAATTTAGAGTTCTTTTTTAAAAGCATGTAGTCTGGAATGTTTGTTCTCCCTTTTTTTTCACATCATTACTCTGATACTGCTTGATTAGCTCCCTCCCCAGTCATGATTGGTAATTAAAATAGGCATTAAAATTAGTCACTTAGCAATTTTGCTGTTCAATTGGCAATTAAATTACTTAATTGCAATTAAAGTCCTAATTTTAATTGGCAAAATGATAGATGTAGATTTAAGATAATATGTATAAATACTTTAATAAGTGTCTATATAAGGATTACTTAATTACTCAACTTCAAGTTTATGCTGTTAACTTTAGAACTTTTAAGTGAGTAATGAAATTTATATTACATCTATTCTGAGGATATGGTAATTAGGTATGTTACTTATCCCTAAAAGGGCCTTTGCAGTAAGTTTGTTATGTGATGTTCAAACTATATGAACTGCTGTGATTTGGCTGGTGCTGATCACGATGTGACAGCTCTGTGGCGGGGTCCTGGTGGTCGAGGGCACACATGGGTGTGGGGTGACTGCCTGAACTCCTCCAGTGTCCGTCGGGCAAGCACAGTGGGGCGAAGCCAAAGCAGCACGTCAAACCACTAACACGATGGTTAAACAGCCCTTGAGATCAGCGGCATCTTACAGCATTACATGATCTCTTTACTCAGCTTTATTGTCTCGTCTCCTCTTGGATAGATCTCAGTAGTAATTCTGTAGGAGCAAGAGAGCACAACTGCAGAGTGGAGATGGTCTTTCTGGATGCGAGTGAACCAGGAGGTGGGAGCAGTTTTGTTTTGTCAGGTGTTGAAGTTTTTACATTGGGAGCTGAAAGGGAAAAGGCTGTGTGAAGGGTGAGGACTCACAGTGAAAGGAACGTATTAAGGAGGAACGATCACAGTTTTGCACAAACTGTTCGTAGTGAAATGCTCTGTAGGGTTTTTGTGTAAAGCAAGTGGTTTGTGTTGAAATGTTGACTTTCTGGGTTAAGGCTGTGCCATGTTGGGAGCGTTGCCTTTTATTATCATCCTGCGCAAACTGGTGCTTCTGGAGTTTGACTGGAAGCGTCGTCTCCCAGCCTTGAGCACGTATCCCATGCATGGGTCTACTGAACATCACAGAGAAGGTACCTGCGAGCAGCCAGGCCGCGCCGTGCATGTGGCCAACTCAGTTTCCTGTGGGAAAGGAAGCACTGTTACCTGACTGCTGCTGCCTTTTTCTTTTGCAGGCTGGATGCAATGGAGAGTCTTGTGGGACAATACAGAGCTGGTGCTGGAGCCGCATTCCGTAGCCCACTATGACTTCGCATCCCTCCGCATCCCCTTTAGACCAGCAACCCCGCCAACACCCCTTGCGGCTGCTGCCTGACACACCTGCAGGGCAAAGATGCCCGATGGGCTTTTAATGAGCACGCTGCCCTTCAGGACACAAACACGGTTCTGCTTTGAGTCCTGACGCTGCTCTGGCCTGCGCTGCCTGGGACTCGCGCTATTAATGGGGAATCCGCGGGTGGCGTGTCGGCATTGCGCAGGGGGGCGGATGAAATAAAACCCGCTTCAGTTTTGCGTGGGAAGTGGAACAAGGACCATTGAGCGCGTCTGCAGGGAGCAGAGGTGGGGGATGAAAGGCGGTGTGGAGCAGCTCCCGGCTCCTCGCTTTCACAGAGAGGGGTTTTCCCCTCTAACAAGGCCGGTGTGGGGAAAGCGGGGAGGCCCCGAGGACCCGCACCAGCGCGTGCCCGAGGGCTGCTGCCGCCCCGGGGAGCTCCCGTCGGGGCGCGCGCTATTTTTGGCGCGCGGGCCGGTTGCGTCAATGGTGACGCGCGGCGGGTGGGCGGCTGGGGGACACGCGCGCCGCCGCCACGCCCCGCTCTCACTTTTTCCCTTTCGCCCGGCTAGTGACGCCACCGCCCTCTATGCAAATGAGGCCACGCCCCACTCGCGCTTAAGGTGCTCGCGTGGACGGGGCGCGAGGAGCGGCGCGGGGCTGCCTCAGGACCGCGGGCTCCCCTGCCATCGGGGGGAGGAGTTGGGGGGGGAGGAACGACCGAGGGGGGGGCCCACGCGGGGCGTGTCCCGCTGCGTGACGTCACCGTCGGAAATTTACCAAAGGGAGCGCGCTGCCGCGGGGGCGGGGCCGGGCCAGCCCCGCGGCGCGCGGATTGGTGGGTGCGGCGGTGACGCGCGGTGACGCGCAGGGGCTCGAGGCGCACGTTGGCTGTGGAGCGGGGAGCCCACATAAACAAAGGCACATTGCTGGGAAGGGCCAGTCCGCCCGCCTCGCCCGCCCGGCGCGACGCTGCCGCCGCTCTCCCCGCCGCCGCCCGGCACTTGGATGCGCGCACGGGCCGCCGCTCTACGGTGAGTGCCCGAGCGCGCAACCGCCCTGTCCGCCCCCCATCCCCACGCGCACGCCGGGTTTCCACGCGCGAGGCGCGGGAGGGGGGCGTGGGGTAGCGGCGGCAGCGGCGGCGGCTTCGCGCTCCCGTCCCGCCGATCGCCCTTGGGAGCGGGGTGCCGCGGCGCGCCCGGCCGTTCTCCAGCCCGGGACGGACCGCCCGTGGACGCGTGTCACCCGCGAGCTGCCCAGTGCGGGCTGTCAACGCGCCCAGCACGGGCGGCGGCTCACGGTCCCGCCGTCCCCGAGAGCCTCGGCTCTTCGGCCGGCCCCTCCCCCGGGGGACGCGCCTCTCGCCTTTACTGTAGAGGCGGAAAACTGGACCGGCTTCTTCTCCTCCTGACACCGCGAGGCAGCCCCGGCGGTGGCCGAGAGCCGAGCGCAGCAGCCGGTGGAAAGTTTCCTCCCAGTTTATAAAGCCCCTCTCGAGCCGAGCCCAGCCCAGGCACTCTCCGCGCTCCGCCGCCGCCCCGGGACGCCTGAAGAGCCGGTCGGTGTGTCTGTGTTTCAGCCAGCGCGCCGGGCAGGCTGGAGCCCTCCTTCGTGCTCTGAAGCCGCGGAAACTCCGCTCCCCGCTGAGCTCCGACGCTGTCCGCCTTCGGCTCTCCCGAAAACGCCTCTCACCCGGCTGAAGGTTTGTGCGGTTCCTTCCCGCGGTGAGGGAGGGGGGGCTCCGCCGCCGGCCCCGTTCCCCCCCGGCGGCCGTGGATCGCGGTGCCCGGCGCGGAGCAGGGCGGGACGAAACGGGGCGGGCAGAGGGAGCGGGTTGTGCGGCCGAGTGTACATGACCATGTTTCGTTTCCAGCCATGCCCTGTGTTCAGGCTCAGTATGGGTCCTCGCCTCAAGGAGCCAGCCCGGCTTCCCAGAGCTACAGTTACCACTCTTCGGGAGAATACAGCTCCGATTTCTTAACTCCGGAGTTTGTCAAGTTTAGCATGGACCTCACCAACACTGAAATCACTGCCACCACTTCTCTCCCCAGCTTCAGTACCTTTATGGACAACTACAACACAAGCTACGACGTGAAGCCACCTTGCTTGTACCAAATGCCCCTCTCCGGACAGCAGTCCTCCATTAAGGTGGAAGACATTCAGATGCACGGCTACCAGCAGCACGGCCACCTCCCCCCTCAGTCCGAGGAGATGATGTCCCACTCAGGCTCCGTGTACTACAAGCCCTCGTCGCCCCCGACCCCCTCTACGCCCGGCTTCCAGGTGCAGCATGGCCCCGTGTGGGACGACCCTGGCTCCCTGCACAACTTCCACCCCAACTACGTGGCCACCACGCACATGCTCGAGCAACGCAAAACGCCTGTCTCCCGCCTCTCCCTCTTCTCCTTCAAGCAGTCGCCCCCTGGCACCCCTGTCTCCAGCTGCCAGATGCGCTTCGATGGGCCCCTCCATGTCCCCATGAACCCCGAGCCAGCCGGGGCCCACCATGCCGTGGACGGGCAGGCCTTTGCAGTCCCCAACCCCATTCGCAAGCAGCCCTCCATGGCCTTCCCAGGGCTGCAGCTGGGCCATGCTCCGCAGCTGCTGGAGAGCCAGGTGCCCTCGCCACCCTCACGGGGGTCCCCCTCCAACGAGGGGCTCTGCGCCGTCTGTGGGGACAACGCTGCCTGCCAGCATTACGGCGTCCGCACCTGCGAGGGCTGCAAGGGCTTCTTCAAGGTGAGCTGTGGGTGATCGGCGATGGGCGGCGGGTGACAGGCAGGGCAGCGGGGGGGCACTGGGGCCAGCAGCCGCTTTCCCCTTCAGACGGAAATCGGGTAGGACAGAGAGCTGCGGCTGAGCTAACCATGTGGAACAGAATTCCCTGTGGTAACATTAAGTGATCTCTTTATTTCACCATCCTGATTGAATAATCTTATCATTTTAAATAGAGGAGGTCTCCAAGGAATGTAAATAATATGAATGCCCACGGATTTGTATTTACTGAGCGTCTCCTTTCCTCCTCTTGGCATATAAAACACAGCTAGGAGCTGCAAGGTTAGCTCAAATGTTAACGCTATCAATTTTCTCCTGTTAAATACCCTGGGAAGTGGGGAAAAAAAAAAAAAAAAGGAAAGAAATAAAAAAAAAAGAGGGGGGAATAAGAAGTAAAGACAGGGGTTGGGGAGATGAAGGTGACCAAGGAGTGGACCCGTGGACCTGACCGCTGATGCTGCTTTCCTGGTCCCGTCCCCCCCACAGCGCACGGTGCAGAAGAACGCCAAGTACGTCTGTCTGGCCAACAAGAACTGCCCGGTGGACAAGCGCCGCCGCAACCGCTGCCAGTACTGCCGCTTCCAGAAGTGCCTGGCCGTCGGCATGGTCAAGGAGGGTGAGTCTGTGGGAGCCATGCTTCCCAAGCCATGCTTGGCTGCACTGCGCCGGGCCCTGGCTGAGCCCTGTCTTTCTTGCAGTGGTGCGCACAGACAGCCTCAAAGGCCGGAGGGGTCGCCTGCCATCCAAACCGAAGAGCCCCCAGGAGCCCTCTCCCCCCTCTCCCCCGGTGAGTCTGATCAGTGCGCTGGTGAGAGCCCATGTCGACTCCAACCCGGCTATGACCAGCCTGGACTATTCCAGGGTAAGCTGGACCGAGCTCGCGTAGGGACTTACCTGCGCCCCGTGGCCCTGGAGAGGTGACCCGGCTGCCCCCCTGCCCCGGGCCACCTCTGGGGCAAACGGCAGGGGCTCTGCTTGTGGCCGCACACGGGCCGTGCACACACCGGCCTCTGTGTGCACAGAGCAGCTGCCTCAGAGTGCCACTCCTAACCGGATTAATTGCCCCGGAACGTCTAATTTCCTCCCTGGTCAGAGTGAGGTTTAATTGTTGTAAAAACCCAGCTCTCTGACTAGAAACGGGGCTAGCAATTTCACGGGTTATATACTTTAGAGAACCTCATTAAGCGCTTTTCAAAATGGATTTCCAGTTCCAGGCTAACCCCGACTACCAGATGAGTGGAGATGACACTCAGCACATCCAGCAGTTCTACGATCTCCTGACTGGCTCTATGGAGATCATCCGAGGATGGGCAGAAAAAATCCCTGGCTTCACCGACCTCCCTAAGACAGACCAGGACCTACTCTTCGAATCTGCCTTCCTGGAGCTGTTCGTGCTGCGGCTGGCATACAGGTGAGTGCCCGGACCCGAGGGGGGGCTTCTGGGCCTTTATGGAATCAGATCCTTTCAGGGTCCACTGATCTGCATTTTATTAACTCCTCGGTAATTAGGTGCCTCTTAAATCCTTCATTTATTGCTCCTCAAGTAATTAGTTGTTTAGCTTTTTTCACCCCATCTTCTCTTCTCTTTTTGTTTTTAAATCTTTCTTCTCTGTTCTTTTTCTTTTATTCTCTTTCACTCATTTCTATTTTTCCATCTCTATTTCTCTCTATCTCTCCACCTATCTCTAGCTCTAACACTTCCACCCCTTGCCTCTTTCTCTGTTTCCCCCTCTTGTCTCTTTCTCCCCTTGTCTCTTTTTCTCTTTCCCCCTTTACCTCTTTTTCTCTTTCCCCCCCTTCCTCCTTTCTCTCCCCCATTATTCCCTCTTTCTCTCTTTCTCCCCTTCCCTATTTCTCTTTTTTATCTTTCGTCCTTCTCTCCTTTTCTCCTACTCTTTCTTTTCTTCCTCTTTCTATCTGATTTTTTCCTTTTTACTCATTCATTCATCTGCTCATGTTGGGGTTGTCACATTCCTTCCAGGTCAAACCCAGTGGAGGGCAAGCTTATCTTCTGCAATGGGGTAGTCCTGCACCGGTTGCAGTGCGTCCGCGGCTTTGGGGAGTGGATTGATTCCATTGTTGAGTTTTCCTCCAACTTGCAAAACATGAACATCGATATCTCTGCCTTCTCTTGCATCGCTGCCCTGGCCATGGTCACAGGTCAGTGTCCCTCAGCTCCCTAGCAGCTTCCGTCCACTCCTGCCACCATCCTCTCCCTCTTCCTCTCCCACCCATAACATCCCGCATCCTTCTCTTTTACAGAGCGGCACGGGCTTAAAGAACCCAAGAGGGTTGAAGAGCTTCAAAATAAGATTGTGAATTGTCTGAAAGACCATGTGACTTTTAATAATGGGGGGCTGAATCGCCCCAACTACTTGTCCAAACTCTTGGGGAAGCTCCCCGAACTCCGCACGCTTTGCACGCAGGGGCTGCAGCGCATTTTCTACCTGAAACTGGAAGACTTGGTGCCACCGCCAGCAATAATCGACAAACTTTTTCTGGACACTTTACCTTTTTAAGACTCTTCCTGTGCACTTGCACTGAACTGAAGAGAAACGTCACCTGGCTGAAGGGGACTTGGCCTGGGCCCCTAGTGGCACCCCTGGGTGCTCACCCCCCCCCACCCCCCCCCCCCCCCAAACCAGTGTTGCTAACTCCTGCAGGCAGAACCTGAGTGGGCATTTTGGCTCTGGGCCATCATGGATGCAGATCATGGACTACACAACACCATGGTATAAACTTTTTATTATGAGCTTATAAATGAATTTATTATTAAGGACTTCTGATTAAAAAGATGAACATATCTGGCAACGCAGCTAAGACTCACACGGTGACAAAATGTTAAGGTGACCCACAAGTCTCACCCTCCTAAAGACTAAAGTTTTCTGCTGTTAAAGAAAGCTGTAATATATACACAACCTAAATGTTATGTGGGTGGCATGTCATTAAAGAAGGCGAAGGCTTGTAAATTTATCAGATGCAGTTTGGCTTTTTAAAAATTATTCTGTGCCTATTTATGAAGAAATATGGAAAACAATTCTAAAAAAATAATTAAAAATAAAAGCTAAACATGTTTGCAAAAAGAAAAAAAAAAGGGAAAAAAAAAAGAGAGAAAGACTAAAGAGAAAGAAAACTAAATCTCTCTGTACCAGGAAAGCATGATGACTCTAGGGTGACAATGTTATAGGCACTTGCTATTTCAGTAATGTCTATATTCTATAAATAGTATTTCAGACACTATGTAGTCTGTTAGCTTTTATAAAGACTGGTAGTTATCTAAGCTTCAAACATTTTCTCAATTGTAAAATAGGTGGGCACAAGTATTACAAACCCTGAACTCCTCCCCAGTGGGACACATCGTGTTTGTAAACACCGTCCGACACCCCTTGTTTGTAAGTGTTGTATGTACTGTTGATGTTGATTAAAAAAAGAAGTTTATATCTTGATTATTTTGTTGTCTAAAGCTAAACAAATCTTGCATGCAGCAGCTTTTGACTGTTTCCAGAGTGCTTATAATATACATAACTCCCTGGAAATTACTGAGCACTTTGAATTTTTGGTTTGTTTTGTTCCGTTTTTTTATGTCTAAAATTGTCGGTTAATATATTATTTTGCGTTCGAGTAATATTTTTAATATTGCCATATTCTGTGGTGGTTTTCTTTGTACGTTTCCGGTGTGGCACACGGTACGAGTCACTGCCTTTCTCTCCTCCCCCCTCCCCCCCCCCGTGGTGTACGACCGTTCGAAACGCTGATTTATTTGTTTTATTTTATTTTTTCCCTCTCGATAACTCTTTCTTTGAGAAAGACGATTTTAATGTTTACAACAATAAAACATGTAAACGAATGGAATTTCGCCTTCTTTCCGCCGAAGTGGGGAGCGGAGCCTCCCGTCTCCTCCATGCGGGACGGTGCCGGTGCCGAAGCCGGAGCGAGCCGCCCCGAGGACGAACAGACGGACGGACGGAGAAACGGGCGGGCGGCTCCCCTCCAGCCGCGGGGCTGCCGGCGCGCTGCTTCGCGGGAGGAAGAGGAAGATGAGGAGAAGCCGCCGCGCGGAGGTGGGTTCTTCCCCCGGCGTCGCTCCCTCCGGCGCCCCGACACCCCCAGGCCGCCCACTGAGGTGAACGCCTTCACCGGGGACCCCGAGCTCCCGCGCAGAGCTCGGGGATAGCGCAGCAAAGGGGGCTCTGGCCGAGGGTGCCAGCTCCCGGGCTGCCCGTTCGCCGCCTTCCAAATAGTCCCGGTTCCCGGGGATCTTCCCGGAGCGGGCGGCTCCATTGAGCAGTGGGGAGCTTCGCGAGGAGCACGAGGAGAAAAGGGGCTTTGCGTGGGACAGGGATGCTCACACTGCACGGGTGTCCCGGGAAAGAGGACAGAAAGGGAGGAGGGAACGCGAGTCCGGCGGCACGGCTGGGGATTTAGGAAACTTCAGCCTCTTGCGCCACGAAAAGAAAAATAAATCAAATCAAATGCCCGGGGGCATAAAGTGCTGCCCCCGAAATCGTTTTGCCATGGGGAGACCCACGGGGAACAGCGGGAGATATGGGAAAGTGAGGGACCGCGCATCTCCCGCGGTCACCGCTCACCCGCGGAAGCAAAGGAGCCGTGCCGTAGGGTGTGGGGGTGTGTGTGTGTGTGACCTCCGGGGTGCTGGCCCGGCGGCGGGCTGCGGTTGGCGGCTCCGCCGGACAGTATCCCGGTTCACTGCGGGAGGCGCGGGCGAGCGGCGAGCCCGGAAGCTGTTTGATGGGTGGATTGGTGGCAGGGACCCCCTGGGTTTGTGGGGCAGGGACTTGGTGGTTCGATTAGGCGAGGGACTCGTAAGCAGAACCGTGAGAAGGGGTATCAGCCGGAGCCGGCGGTGAGCGGAACAGGGCAGGGCAGGGCCGGGCGCTGCCTCCAGGAGCTCGGTACTGCCGCCGGCGTGGGGGTTGAGCTCGCCGGGACTTCAGCTCTCACCACAGCCTCCACCGCTCTCGTTCCCTCTCCAGCACCAGCTGCTTTCCCTGAGCGCTCCCCGAGGCGGCTTCGGCGAGAACTTTTCCAGCGCCGTTAATGACCCGCCGCTGGGGGAGAGTAAGAGCCCTCCTACCAGGGTAGCCGCCTCACACTCGGCGGTTCTCTCTTTTCGCTGTTGGGGGATATCGTCTCCCAGCCGGTTCCCAATCGGTGGGCCCGGCGCGGCACCGGGGGACCCGGGGCGGGAGGCTGGGGCGGCCCGGGGCCGGGCGCCAAGCGCTAAGCACTGGACACCAGGCAGGTGGGTCGAGCGGGCGGGTCCTGGTGCCCGGTGTCCAGCGGCAGGGGGTCTTCCGCGGCAGGCGGGGCAGAGCCGAGAGGAAAGGGCTGCCGGAGTCTCGGGGCTCCCTGAAAGTAGTCTGTGTCGTTCCTGCCTCTGCAGACCCCCGGGAAGGGGAAAGAGAAGGAAGAAAAGAAAGGAGAAGGAAGGAAAGAAACAAGCAAGCACTGTGTAGAGACACTTATAAAAATGTCTGTAGTGGAAGCTCAACACAGAATATGGAACTGAAGGGGTAATTTTTAAGTGGTAGCATCACTAGGAGGATTTATGACAAGGTTTTATTTCTGTAAGCTTACAATATTTTCGATTAGTAGCTGTCTTAATTATTTTAGCTCCATGCTGGTTATGAAATCTGTTACTGCTTTTTCTGTTTGTCTTGTGTGTGAAAGCAGACAAAACCCATTCCATTCTGTTCCCTCAGGATTTCCTTTTTGTAGTTTGTTATCAGGCCGCTGGGTTGATTTGAGCCTCACTTTTTTCTCTCTCTCACACAATTGCACTGTCCACAGCAGAGTTAGTCCTTCAATGCACTGATGCATGCTTTATCTATCCGAAAGTCACATTTCTATCTCCAGCAAAGCCCATGAGGTTCTGTGGTGGACGGTCCTGTTGTTCCTCTCCAGCACTGGGCACCTTTCTCCTCCTGCTGTGGAAGGATGAGAAGATTGCACAAAGGTGTGATTTCCCCCCCCACACCAGGGTTTACACACTTGACAAACAAACTGGGGGTGAGCTCAGGGCAGGTGCTTACTTATACAGTACATCATATTCAACTTGAGATATTTAATTTAAGCTTTATTTATCTGGGGGCCTGGGTAATGCGGTGCATGCCTTGCATGTGTTAAGCTTCAAGTTCCATAAAACTGTGCTCGTCTGAGGTAATTCTGATCTAATTCACCGTTGGTGACTTAGGGACAAGAAAGTGTCGCAACATATTCTGAAACCACCTTTCCTGAGCGTAGCACCAGGAAGACGAATTACTGCAGGCACAAGACCCATGTAGGAGCTTTATTAGTTTTGGAATGCAATCAGCAACATTTGCTTTCTTAGTCTTTTACCTAATTATCCTCATTGTATATGTCACATACATAGCGAGCAGCCAAGAGGAATTTGTATCAAAGCTGGAAAATTCATGTTTTGTATGATTTTACCCTTCTGACTTTTCCGTGGTGGTAGAAATCCCTGTGCCGGCTGCATACATGAAAACACTTTGGATGCACCTGTAGCTGATTTTTTTATGTATAAGTAAACCCAGTGCTGCATAATCTGCACTTGCTGAAACGTTAGCCCTGCGTAACCTTTACAGCTGGCTGTGGTGCAGAGGGGGATGTTGGTATTCATGAATGTTTTGACATATTTGACATTTTCTATATGGTGTGCTCTCTCTCTCTGTTTTTCTGATTTCCTCCTGTCTTTCCTCCCCTGTTTTAGTAGTAAGTAGTAGCCTTTGCCAGACTGTTGTGGTCTGGGCTGGTTTGGAGGCAGACAATCTGCAAAGAAACTTCAGCTTTGTGGGTTTGGGGTCGTTTTGGTTGTTTGATGCTTTTTTATTTTTTATTTATTTTATTTCAAAGTATGTTTCTAGGTAAATTATGGAATTGTTGCATTTTAATGTGGTGTAAGTAGGACCGGAAGAGCTGGTTTTGACAAAACAGGTGATTTGTGTTCTCTTGTAAAAAAAGCCCTGTCAGGCTAGGGTTTTCTGCACAAGTAGAACTTAATGCAGATGCAATATAAATGTATTTGGTTTATTACAGTACTAGCATGGCAGCCCTGCTTAATTCAGCAAGACGATTTGCGATTGCTTGAGTTACAAGTGCAGTGTTTTCTGTAAGATGGAGAACATGCCAGGCTACCGAGTGACTGATGATAGAACTAATTTTGGATAAATGCAAACAATACGTTTAGCTGAATAAGCCTCATGTCAATTCAGAAAATTTCTAATTTTTATTCCACACCTGTATACAATATTTTTTGTATGACACTGAATCTCGATGGTAAATTTGGGACCCTCACTAAGATGAGAGAACTTCTATAATGTCATTGGTGTTTTGGTCAATTAATGCTTTTCTCCTCAGCTCCCCTTTCATGACGGAGTGGCTTTGAGGATGCAGAAAGAGTTTCCTGTTTCTGTTTAGGAGAAATGATACTTGAACAACTTTCTTATGTAGCCACACAGCTTATTTGTCTAAACTCTCTTGGCAGGGCTGGGGCCTCAGTCCCTCCGGCTCATGGTGGTGGTGGCTGTTACAGTCAGTTTTTGGCAGCAGTGGTGATTGCTGTGTGTGCTGGGTTAATGTTCTAAATCGCAGCACTTCAGGTTTGGTGATTGAAGTAGTCGCTGTAATAGGACAAATCTGCTCTACAGCACTGGAGAAAATAGCTTTAAATGCTCGTTGCAGATCTTATTAAAGGCATAGGGGCTTGCACATGTTAATAAATACTAAATAATGTTACTTAGCTAAGTTTTTCTCGACTAACTTGGTTTTTTACAAAGAGACATCAAGACAAAGTTTTAATTATTCTATCATTTTAATGTTCCATGCAAATTATACCATATGCTATGACAACCCAGGATTGTAGACAGTAAAACATATCTGTAATCCAGCTGCAAAATAAATGGCAAAAGGTATTTTCCATGTGTTCCCATTCTCCAAAAAAACTTGCAAAAATGGTTTGGATCTGGAATCAAATGCAGAGAAATGCCTGCATTTTGTTACTGAAACAGCTGCTTAAGCGGTGACGTGGCGATTGCACGGATGGATTCCAGGGTTAGGTGTTGGTGGTGCTTGCAATAGCATGCAGCCAAGAAGAGGTGAGGCTGATGTTGATCGTGGCACATCTCACTTAAAGAGTTAAGGTATGCACCTGAAACCAAGAGACCCTCCAGCTTCTTCATAAAGAAATAAAGTGAAGCGACAAGCTCTGGAGCAAAACGTAAAAGGCCAGCAAGGGTTTCTGCTGCTGGAGGAGTGAGTGGATGCCAGCAGCCCCTCAGGGAATGTTTTGGCTCTGGAGAGGGGATGCCACTGTGAGCCAGGGATGGGCTTGGGTCATGGTGTGAGGAGTGGAACTGCCTCTAAAACAGGATGGATCTGCCTTTCAGATCAAAAGCAGTGTCTGCTTGGTTGTACTCGATCTGGGCTTGGAATGCTGAGAGCAGCTACGATATTGGGTGGATGAGCTGAGGCAGATGCTGTGTCTCAGCGACCTCCACATGGGGCAAGGAGAAAGCAGCAGCTGGAGCCCTCTTGAGCTGTTGCAAAGCCTGTGGCTGTGGCAAAGTCGCTCCGTGTATCATAATGGGTACTCTGCAGCTTTGCAGCACTTGCACCCTTGCCTGTTCGGCCTCTTAAATGTGCTCCTGGAAAATGGGAAGCATGAGCATTTAGAAAGAAAGGTGCAAGCTTCAACCTCACAGAGGCAGGGTGTCACATTTCTCTTGGGGCGCATGCAGCCGCCTCTACAGAGCTCTGCTGGAGAGTTCTGCAGGTGATTCGGTAGCTCTAAGGCACAGGGATCGCTCTGTGTTAACACCGACATGGCTAATTCTGTAGGATTGCTTCTAAATGTTATTCTCTTTCAGACTGTCCCGCAGTTGGTATGGGTTGACATACTTTTTGTCCCAGATATTTCTCCTGATTTTATCTCCGCTTGCTCCCTCTCAGCTGCTACGACAGTTCCTTGCCTTCCAGCAGAAGGGCAGGTGAGCAGCTCTTCCTGGCAGCCTTGGCCAGGTTGCTTTGCTCCTGGGGTAGGATCCAGCCAGGCTGAGAGGTGCTGAGCATGGGGGGGTACAGCCTGCAGTGAGATGCGCAGCCTCTGTGCTTGCAGCCTGCGGAAGGCACTTGCTGCACTGGCATCAGGGCATCGCCTTGGAAAGCTTGGGGAAGCAGGTTGCCTTGCGAACTCTGATTTTTTTATTTTTATTTTATTTTTATTTTTTTTACAAAATATCTATATACATACATATTTTCTAAATATATCTCTCCGGTTCTAAACACCTTTTTTGTAAGCAGCCATACCTGTGTCAAGCTGCTGGGTAATCTTGTTTCAGAGTCATTTAAGTAGTTTAGCATCCTTAGTTTTGACAATTTTACCCTCCTGTTGTAAGAAATGGCAAACATAAAAGCATAGAAGCAGGAATCTGCGAAGTCCATGGACACGGACCTTGCTGCTCCTGCAAATAATGCTTTTTGTGGGGTTTTGTGAAGTTACTTAGTGAAGGCTCAGGAGTCTCCTATTTTCGAAATACAACATTTCCCTGCAGCTGCAGCAAAGCATTTTGAGAAGCTGAGTGACTAGATGCTCTATATGCCTTTTGCTATTTTAGTGTAAAACTATATATTCCCCTAGATGATGTGTCCAAATAATATGGATGTGATTCCTGAGTACTGGCGTGACTTCCATTACCTGGCTACAAATTTGGCTTTGAAACTGGACTCTATTTTACAAACCTTAGGCACATGAGTATACTGGCATTAACAAATTGCTGAAACTAGGGACTTGTTAGTATAGCATCATATATATATAAAATATAATATATACATACGTGTACACGCACCATAAATGGTAGAGGGTCCCAAAGAACAGAAACCCCAAATCATGTGTCTATGATATTTATAACAAGAACAATCTACTGTGTAACTGAGAGCATAAGCAAAGAAATAAAACACAGTTGTGCCTATTACAGATTAATTTCAAGTCATATACTGATGTCTTTTCTCCTGAAAAACATCTATAAAAATAAAGCTTGGTGCTAATTCCTGAAGATGGAGCATACAGAACCTGAAAACTGCAAAATTTATGTTTAATCTAATTCCCTAAAAAAAACAAAATAAATTTAATGTGTTCACATTACTTCTGTAATTGTTTATAAGCGGCCAATATGGCTGTGAAGGGGAAATACATGTTTCCTACAAGGTGTTTGTTTGAGTTGTGCTTTTAACCGAAATGCGAAACAATTATGAAATAATGGCATAAAGTAATCTGGAAAAAGTTATTAGTGAAACCAGTGAGATTGTTAGCTAAAATGAACTACAAACATCTGCTGTCTGTGCCTTTGTTAAAGTCTTAGGCAAGAAAGATGCAGGTTCAGTAAACAAGGGGTGAAATAGGAATGATTATTTTTGTAATCCTAGAAGTAGCTGTGCTGTGGAACCTCCAAGCAGGTTTATTTTCTGTGGTGGTCAGAGGATGCACAAACCCTGAGAACGTTTACAGATATTTTTGCACTAGAGCGCAATTTCAGAGAGAAATCCCGCGTTGTTTTTATTCGTACATCCACAATTCATTTACAAGTCAAGCAAATATTTAATTGGGATTAATACTGCAGTGTTCTTTCTTCAGCCAAACATGGGGAAAAACAGGAGTGCTGAGGCTTTTTTTTTTTTTTTAATGCAGAAGAGCCCATGCCATCAAATGCAGTGGTTTAGGCTGAATTACAAAGCAGTGCATGGGGATGTGGAAGATGGCACTGTACTTGACTTGTAATGTGGTGCCTCACAAAATCTTACATGAAAGATGAATTAAAAAGGGCCAGGCTGTGAGCACCTTGGCATGGCTGGAAGGGCCATGAGCGGAACACCAAGGTAAGGCTGGCTCTGGGCGAGTCTTCTGGGGACATTGGTACAGCTGATGGTGGTAAGCTCACCGTGTTTGAGCACCCGCACTGGTGATTTGGAAGGCAGACAGCAAGTCTGTCATTTTTTTGATGAAAGTAATGTTTTTTGTGGGGTTTTTCGTTCTCCCGCCTTCTTTTTCTCCCTCCTCCCTCCCAAAAAAAAAACCAAACAAACCCACCAAAACCTAAAAAACCAGGTTAGAGATGGGCCTACAGAAGCTGATAAGTGACTGCAACCTGCTCTAACCCCCTGAGACAAGCCTGGTCCAGGAATTAGGGCCAGGCTCAGGATGACTTTATTTTCCAGATTAACTCTTGCTTTGCTCTCTAGTGCAGAAATAATGCAGACCACGGGTATTAGTGAGAAGGAAGTAACTTTAAAGAAAAGATGTTTAAATCTGAGCTGGAAGGAAATGTAACTGAGTTTAATGAGCTTGTCATGGGGCATGCGGACAAAATGAAAACTGGAAAATGTGCTTTGAGGTGAAAAGGCGAAATGGAGCAGCCCAGGCTCTCTGAGCACAGGAGCCCAGCAGAATGAAATACTGAGTAGCCTGTTTAAATGTGGTTGTTGTATTTGCGATAGAGTCAATATTAACATTTCTATTAAACTCATACTGTCGCTGCTGTGAGTGCAGGATTGTTTCCTGTACTGCTTGTGGCTGTTTGCTGAACTCAGTGGCTATGAGTACAGCAGGTGATGAAAGCAAGCATATCGTCACTGTAAATAGGTAAAGCTTTCTTGTTTAACCCAAGCAGGTTTTGCCCATATGCTTTTTCATGGGTTCTGTTCACTCAACAGGATCTTTGAACGGATATTTCTCAGGATCTGATTTTAATGAGAAAATAATTCAGGTGTGGCCGCTGTTAGCTCACGAAGAATATCTACTGCCAACTCATAAACCTCTTGGAAAACTGATTTTTAAAATGAAAGTGTTAATATAGCTCTAAGCACATTGTTGCAGAAATGTATAATTTTACTCTCTGCCATTTGAAAAGACCTGCTTTCAAATCCTGCTCGAGTCACAAACAGAAGTGATCTTGAGAGTCCTCCTAATCCCTACTGGATATCCCTCTGTTTCATAAACAATAATAAACCCTCTCTGCCACCCGGTTTGGCACAGCAAGGCAGTTGGCAGCATCCTTGCACAGAGGGCTGGGGCTGGCCGAGCAGATGTGCTGCAAGTCTGCTCCATGGTGCAGTGGCACAGCTGTGCGAGGAGCCCTGTACAACAAATGGATGCATGGGCTTGGCTCCAGTTTGCAGTTCCTACAGCTAGGCATCTTGGAAGCAGTAGAATCTGTAAAGGTAAGATATTAGCCAGTGCTTTTTCTGTGCAGTATTTGCAAATAGCAGCATAAACAGATGATACTGCAGAGCTGTCTTTAATGAATGTGTTTTGCATAAACAGTTGTATTAGAAGATAACGGAAAAAAGGAATAGTTGTTCATGTAAAAAAGTACTTACTAATTAAGCTTGAGGAATTTTACAAAAACCTGAAAGCTGTGATTTTTTTGTTAGAAAGGCAGTGATCATGGTTCACGTCTAGTGTCAGCGGTGCTTTGCTGATGTCAAATGCTGGTGAGCTCCTCTAACGTTTTCTCTGAATGGAGGGGTGACTTCCCTGCAGTACTGAGTGTGAAAGTGTGGGATTGAGACAGGACTTCATGGCATGTTCATTCCCTCACCTGCGATATTAAATCTCTGCACTCTTGGGGGTCTGTGTACCTGCTGAAAGCATTGTGCAGGTGCATTGAGAGCATCGAGGCCTCAGTGCAGGACTTGGATGTGTGGTTACTTTCATGCTCAGTGTATAGCTCTGGAATTAACTTGGCTATTCACACATCTGATATGGATCCTAGGTCTTTGATCAGTTTCAGGTGGACACAAAGGTCCTGCAATCCCCCTGTGGAAGGACTGTCCTGGGGTGCAGTGTCCACAGCCACACATGCCATCAGGGGAGGGTGGATGCTCAGAAGAAATAACACATCCATGTCGGCAGCCCTTTTGTCTCACATCTGTTCTGGCAGCTCCTACAATGTCAAGGGAGAGCACAAGCTGGGCACCGCTAACACAGTGAGCAGCATCCATTCAGAAATCTAAACAAGCCCTTGCAGAAGGGAGATGAAATCTGAATTTTTTGCTGATCCTCTTTGCAGGTGTCTCCACTGCTAGGCTCTTGTGACGTTTACATCCTGTGAATGTATTAAAATGTGTGACTTCATTTGTTAACTCTTCTTTTCTCTAAGTTTATTGCAAAGCTGATGACTTTATTTGCGGGAATGTATGATAAGCAGAGCTGCTTCCAGCAGTTTCACAGGCAATGAACCTTGGCTGTGTGCTTTGTGCCTTTTCTGGGTTTTTTGGGTTGTCTTTTTTTACTTCCCCAGGTAAAGCTCATTGGAAGCCAAGGCATGGGACCTTCACCAGCAGAACCAAGGCAGTCTGCCAGCATAATTCTGGACTGCCAGGCAAGTTTTGTTGGGTAGATGCAACAGCTAAGGGAAGTGTCCCATGTAAACCCCAGTCCCTCCTTCAGTGGCAAAACAGCATTTGCTGTGCTGTCAAAACAGGGCAGTTTTACCTAACAAGATGTGGAGAAAAAGTGCCTTCTCTGTGACTTACTGAGTTTTCTTGTGATTTTAATCAAGCGAGTTAACACTTGGATAAAAGGAAAGCTTTGCTTTCAATTGCCTGTCCATATTTTAATTTTAGGTTTTTTTTTTTTCTGTACCATGGCAGTAGTTAGTCTCATGTGTCAAAGGCTGTTTCCACAATTATGGTTTGCCTAATGGTCCTTTTGTTATAATTCATAGGCTAATAGAAGTCAGAGATGGAAAAGACCTATTAGATTATTGAGTCAATGCCCTGCAAATGCAGGATATAATCTCCCAGATAGAGGATGTATCGGATATTATTAAACAGATTTTACACTTGATCTTAGCTAAATTATGGTTAGTAGTCATTCAATTCCTTGAACGGTGCAATAACAATAGCTTAATTTCAGGTTTTGGGAGAGTGTATCTGTATTTAAGTTTACCATGTGGCATTTCTCTGTATTGCCTGTAGATGTGCATACTTTCTGAAGGAACAATTATATATTCCTACCAGATAGCAGTGGGGAAAAAGCAAATAGAATCCATCAAATATCTCAAAAAAAAAAAAAAGGCCAAAACCTTTTAGAATTTCCTGGGTTAAAGCAGTGCAAAAATGCCAACTTTCTAGAGAAATGAAAGCTGAAAAAGGAAGAAGTCCTCGTCAACATAGGCATCAGCAGTAAATCTTTATGGAAACCACCTAATTTTGGTTTGGTTTTGAGCTGAAATCTTGAATGCCTGGATTTGGGCACAAGTGAACTCAAAATATTAAAGGAGACTTACTAAAAAAAGAAAAAAAAAGAAAAAAATTAACACCCCCCCCAAAAAAAAACCCAACAAAAAAAAAAATGCAAAAGAGCAAACCTACACAAACCTACCTTAATTATTTCCCCTAGAGATGTTTAGTTTGATGCAAGAGCAACCACCTTGCCCAAGGCCAGGTGGCAGGCTGGGGATGTCCCAGGCTGTGGTGTGTTGGGCATCTCACAGGCAGGAGCTGCGGGTAGGTGAAGGAGGGGAGCAGTTCTGCCTTGGAGGTCCTTCTGCTGGACTGGTGCTCTGTTCTCTACTGCGCCAGCTAGATCCTGCTCAGGTGGCTGTTTACAGCAGAGCTGCCCCTAATGAAGCTGTTAGTGCTGGCCAAGCAAGAACACATCAGTAGTATCTTGGGGACCCAAAGTTCTGCTGACTTCTGAAAGCAAACACATGGCACCTTTTGAGCCCTGGGTTCATTAAATGTTGGAATTAAATGTGTTGAAGCTTACTTTAACCTCATTAAGGTCGTATGGCTCATGCTAACGAAATAACAGAACAGTCCTTGAGTTACCTTGTGATCCAAGTATTTGTAACCTAGGAAATCAGGAAGTTTTAGCACTGAGTGCAGCACTGAAAACAGACATCCCAGGAAGATCACCTGCTGCTCCTTCTGCTTCTGCTAATCTAGAAGTCACCAGTCATTAAGGCTGGGGCTTGAGCAGAAACCTTAGCTGCTGAATGGTAATACTGCCTTTGTTATCTTCTTGGACATTGCTGTGCAATTATGTATTCCCTATTTCTGGTTCCTACTTTTAATTGTTTAGTTTTCATGCAACTAAATAGTTCTAAATAGAAGAATCCACATAGTCAACTTGCAGGATGCAAATGATCTGCATTCAGCTCCTCCTTTACCTAACAACCTTTTTTCTCTGTCTCTCAGTGTGTGGTGAGGTATTTGTGTAATGCCACGTGTGTGCTCAGTGCGTGGTGAGCATCTGACTGCAATGTGTCTCAGCCTGTCAGCTCCACACAACTGCTAGCAAGGTCTGGGTTACTCCTCATTGTCTGAGAAGGCCTGAAGAAATGAGCCTTGTTTGAGTGGGGTAAATTATATGTCTTTCCTTCTGCCACTTTTGTGAACTGATGTGATACACAGCTTATGAGGCTGATCTGCTTCCATCAGAAGACCTTGGGAACAGGACAGGTGCTGCTTTAAACAATGTCTTCCTGTTTTGGGAAAAAGTAGCTCTAAGGAGGGAGTCAACCCTCAGTTTGGGAAGCATTTAGGAAAGTAAGAGCTGGAGCATGTTGACTTAAGGGCTGCAATTAAAAGATGGGTAGGTTTCCTCCAGATCAAAGACAAGGTACAATTCCTCAGGTTTGAAGAACTGCCTGTTCTACTTGAAGTTCTTCATTTTGGTGGGAAATTGATCAAACCCCATTATATAGTCAAAGATAAACACCAGCCACATTGCTCTTCTTTGTCTCTGTATTAGATTATGCCCAGTTTTAGCTGCTTTTTCCAGACAGGAAGGCCTCTAGTACTAAATCTGTGAGATATATAGTAAATCTGCTGTCAGTCGTTCTCGTATCTTTTTAGCAACAGATTTCCCTGATGATAGTACTGCAGGGCATGCAAGGAGACCTCGGCAGTTGTGAAACTGTCCCCTTGATGAGAATCAGAGGCGTGGCATAAGTGGTGGGGGCTCAGCCCAGAGCTAAGCATGCAAAGCCCATGGACACTGAAAGAATAGCTGTGGCTGTCTTCATCTTGTGGTTTTTTCTCATTTTTTTATTTTTATTTTTTATACATCAGCTAAACTGAATTTGGTTACGTGAGGTTAATAAATGACATAAATTTGACCTTCAAGTTATTTTCAGTACTGTTTTCATCCACTTTTCCTGTGATAAATTTCATAAAATCACAGAATGGTTGGAAATGTCCTTAAAGCTTATCCAGTTCCAACCCCTTGCCATGGGCAGAGACACCTTTCACTAGATCAGGTTGCTCAAAGCCCCGTTCAATTTCTTGTGTAATATCTCAGTACCTGGCCATTCTGCTGTTAAAAAGCAGTGTTCATCAAGTATGTGAAAAAATTAGAACGTAGACATGAGCATTGTGAAGATTGAGCAGGAAGTTTTGAGATTTTTAGATGGAATTGTAGAAATAGAAATAATTACAGTAATAGGTTTAGGTATTTTATAATCCCATGTGTCTAAAAGGAGAAGTCTGTAACATACTATTTTATCACATTTTTCTTCCTGTAACTGTTACTGCAGGAACCCTTCTGAGCCTAACAGCTATTGTCTTGAAGAGAATAACATAGTATTGTTGAGTTATGTTCAGAACAAAATATGTTATATATATCAAAATGCAACTTTTAGAACAAGTTGACCAGGGCTATTTGCTTTCAAAAGTGAGTGGAGGCTCTGGGTGCCTGCATCTAGATGTGTCAGAGAGATTAACGGTTTACAGGATGAGATGGGTAATGAGTCCTCTACCATTAAGATATTCTGAAGTTACAGGCATAAAAATGCTCACTGTTTGTGAAAATGTAAGCTTTTCTTCTTGGCTGGATTAATGGACAAGCAGAAGAACTTTTTAAAATGTCCACGTGTTTCTAGGCTTTCCTATAGCTGCTATGAAGTGCACTGATTTTTGTGCAAAAGTATCTAGTTTTACATGCAGTATTTCAAACCTGAAGAGGGTATCTGTGATGCTGGTTTTTCTGCCGTCTCAGTTTGCAGTTTCTGCAGCTGGTCTGCACAGTACTGAGGTGACAGTGAGGAGGAAAGCATGAAAAGAGTAAGGTAGTGCTTATACTTCACAGAAGTAAAATGATGATTTTCCTAACTGGTAGCAAGGAGTGCTTGGAAAAGTGTATACAGGTACATCTTTCTGCATGGCACAGAAAGGGTGCTCTACATCGTGAGCACATTCCGCCTGTAGCAGATGCGCTTACGGAGTCTTCACAATGCCCTTTACCTGTCAAACTGTATTTGATCTAAGTTTTCCTCCTCAGGGTCTATAATAAGCTTTAAAAACAATATATGAAATATGCCTTGAGGACTGCAAAACATTGGAAGCCAGGGATCCTGAAGCATTAATAGGGGAAAAAGTGATGCATCTCCTCAAGCCATTTGTGTTTACCCACTGTTGTGGTGTGTCTGAGAAGTGTATAGTGCAGTATGCCTATGAGTAATGGAAGTCTGTTTTGTTTTGGGGTTAGGAAGAATGGATTTTTCTCTTCTTTTACTGATTGTCCTACCTGGACAATAATTAGACAAATATTTACAACTCAGATGATGTAATGCAATTAAGACTCTCTCATAACAATCTGATTTGTCTATCTCACAGAGAGTGACACTATTTGAAAATGTGTGGAAGCTTTCAAAATGATTATGGTATGTGAAGATACAAAGGACATGGATGATAAAATTTGTTAGATCTTAAATGACTGCTGTAGAAGTGTTGTGCACAGATTCTTATGAACACCTTAGTCCTGTAGCTGTCTTTGTAGGAAAAAAAGAGATTATGAAGGACTAAGAGCTAGAATTAATATTCCAGCTTGAAGTTTCATTGCATTTATTAATAGGAATAAGTTTTTTGATTTTTTTTTTTTTGTCAACTTAAAGCTAAAAACCTGAGGAAAGAATAGTGAAAGAATATTGCTTCCATTTTCCTGATACATGTACATGTGTCAGGAGTAAAAGCTAGGATGAGTGCACATGATAGGATGTTTTGGACTTCTGTATTCCTTGCATTTGATGGGCAGTCAGGGCTGATCAGTTCTCAGTGTAAGATCAGGGAGCTGTGAGGTCGCTTTAATAGATCTTCTGTGCCCTGTCCTCTTGGGGACGGTGAGAACAGGTGACTTTTGGGGCAAGACTTCCCCATCATCACCAGATGAAGCCTGCGTCAGTTGGGACACCTTAGGGGAGGCAGTGGTGTCACTGGGGAGAGTGCAAAGGATGCCTCTCATTGTGACAAACTTGGCTTGGTTCTGCACTGGTTTTGAGACCGTTCAGCCCAATGCACCTGCGATGAATATGGAATGTGTATCAGGTAGATGAAGCCCAATTTCATGCTGATCCATTCCCGTGGAAACTATCGTGTAAACCAACACCACACTCTTGATGCAGGTGCAGCACTGCACTTTTCTCCGCCCCAGTATCTGCTTGCAATACTCATTATAACACTCTTTCCTTTTTGATGCCATAAGTTAAATCTATGCTTTTTCCCCCTATTCATAAATGATATTACATATATATTGCATAAATAATATTACAACTGCAGTTCCATGCAGAAAAAGAAAAATCTGGCTCATGAGAGATTTCTAATTCTGGGTTCTAAAGGGCAGTTGCTGTAAAACATCTATGAGCCAAAATTAATGAAAGACAAATTGCAAAAAATACTCTGAGTGCTTTAATTTTTGGGCTGAGAAGCTGGGAAACACTCTGTGCCCAGACATGTCTATGGCATAGGGTTTTATAGACGGGAATCTTGCACAGTATTTTCAGTATTAGAACTAGTGAAGCAGTAAGTTGAAGTACTCTTGCAGTACTAGGACTTGCAAATTTATGGCCTGGCCGCCTCTTTTATCTCAGTAGAAAAACATATAAATTATGAAATGAAGCCATTTGTTATCTTAATGTTTTTTAATTTAAGGTCCATGCCTGTCTGTTGAAAACACTGCAGCAGAAGTTAAGTTATAGAAGTTACCTGCTGGCTGTAGTATTTCTCACTGTATGGAGTCTGACCTTGTTTTGTTAGACGTGATTTTAGTACAGGTAGCACTTGCCTCATGTTAAAAATGATACTTTATCTTGCCAGCTGGGGCTGGTTCTTCTGGGAAAGCAGCAAGTGATTCTGCTGACTGAATAGGAGACTGCTGACTGAGCCTTTCGGATGCGAAAGGGCATGTGCGGCTCTTTATACCCACAGGTACACATGTACACAGGCTTTTGCCACGTGAGCTGTTCAGTTCTTGTCCAGGAGAACAGAAGCTATCAATCTTAAGAGGAAGTAGTTTTGGTTTGTGTTAATAAAGCAAAATGCCAAGAGCAGACACAGCTAAATGTGAGTCTGTGGAGCAGTGGTAGGTGCAGACAACCTCTCTGTGCACTACCCTGCTGCCTGTGGGACATGGTGATTCCTCAGTACAGGCATAATATCCAGATCCACCTGCAAACCTTGCAGTCGCTTACCTGCCTGTCTTACGTCAGCACTGGTGTTGCCTTGGACCGTCAGCCGCGCAGTCACATAAGCTTAATTTCTGTTCTGCATGTTGTCAGGATAGCGTAAGCCAACACACGTGTGCTGTGCGTGTTGCAGTTGTGGGCTCAGAAGTCGGACACAGGGCTTTATTGTCATTAAAAATGTTTAATAGAAATGTTAATTTCAGCAGGTGAAATGCAAAAAGTTTTCAGTGTAATGAGTGATGGGTTGTTGTGTCTGTTCCTTACTTGTAAACATTTTTCTAGGGCAACGTAAACTTTTTCTTTTTTCTTCTGAAATATATTAAGTTCACAGCTGTGGGCCAACCCTCATCATGAAATGAGTCATAAAACTTTTCCCCAAATCAATGACAGCAAAGCTGGGATGCAACTAGGAATGTGAAAATCAAGGTTTATTTTTTTGGTGATTGTTTTACTGTGCTTGGTTACATTTGAAGCATGCACTCTAATCCTTTCCTTATGCAGGCAGTCATTAGCTTCAGAAAGCATTTACACCAATAGTGAATAAATTGAAAAAAAGAAGTTTTGGAATCTGATTTTTCTCTACTCAAAGGGATTAATAAATTATTACATAATTTTATTTATTAATCCTCAAGAGTAATAAATGCAGTTTAAGCATACAAATTCTAAATACAGTTTAGGCATATAAACACTAAGATTAAGCTGTAAATGCCAGTTTTCTATTGCAGATCTTGAAATTTGAGGTTTTCATGGAGCAGTTAACTGTTAGCCTTGTAGTATGTCTAAATGGTCACAGGCACTTTCTCAGTGCTTGGTTCTTCTCTTAGGGCTTGCTGAAATTGCCCTTTCAAGTCCTGTAGCCATATCCTGTTAGGAAGTGATGAGCTGTATCCTTTGGAAAAGCCCTGATCATGAGGTGGGGAGGTGGTCCTTGCTGCGAACTGGATTCTCCTTTTTCTCTCTATCAACAGCAGATGGATTTATTTTTAACTGCTCATTCCTATGGTAATATCTCTCCTGGTTAATCCTATTTGGAAATAGGAATGTGCTCCCTGAAATTTTGTGTACTTAAAAATACCATCCCCAAGAAAATCGTATGTAATGGAAGAGCAGCCTTTAAAATATAAAGCCATATACTAGGTAAGCAAAATGGCTGACTTACCTATAGTCCTGTATCCATTTGTCAAGGCTTTATCACATCTTGGTACCAGGTCTTAGCAGGTAGCTGTAGAGCTGTGCTTTCATAGCCTGCCTTAACTCCCTTGCACCAAGCATGGATTAAGTGCACGTTGTTTGCCTGCAGTCCACAAACCTTCCCTAGACTGCTATTCTGGGGTTAATCACCCCTGTGTTTGGATGAGGGTTGAGTCCCTCTGTCCTTGGCTTGGGCAGTCCTGGAGCCTTGCAGCTCTGTGCTGAGCTTTGCCAGCCCACAATATGACTTTTCAACTAATTGTGTGAAAGTGGAAATCAAACCAGCTTTTGCAGACAAGTGTTTAACAAACGTTTGGGGAATAAACACACAGGTATTATGCTTGTGGGTATCACCTTCTGTGTTCGAAGACTGGATGAATGGGCAGATAGTTGTCATTCCTGACAGGTATCTGGGTACTGTTTAGAAAAATTTGTTCATTTGTTTCCACTGACTAATTGGAATAGGAATATGAGTACTGTCACTGTTTGGTCTTTCAGAATGGATTATCTGCAGTAACTAGAAGAACTAAATTTTAATCTACATATAGCTTTATAATGCAAATTTGAATTTTAGTTTTACATGATGCTGTGCCACAGTTTAAAAGAACCCTACAACTCAAACCACAGTAGATCTCCTCACCCCCCTGATATTTAAATAATTCATAATGTCAATAATACAAACCCTTGTTTTACAGTAATTAGTTTTGAGAAGAAGTCTAATGCAAACTAACTCTGCTATAATGCGGATTACATCTGTGATTCTTTCGGTAGCACTGTCCTAATGGTAATTCTTAGGTTTGCTGACGAATATTGAATTAGTGTTCCTAGTACCTTTGGTGTTTTAGTCTCTGGGAATAGTGTTCTGAAGCACAATCAGGAACATTTCAAGATCTGCAGATGGGGCTTGCTCTGTGGCAGGGCACCTCAATAAGCCACCGCTTCCTGGTTGCCAGAACACATTTAATACTTCTGCTTCATAAAAGATCATTTCTTTCTAGAGAGAATTAAAGCAAACGGAATGAGAACGGTCCATATGTATAAAGCATGTACGGTTATTCTTACAATTACAAGTAAGATAGTGATAATTACCATGGCAATTTGTTTCTTTATGGATGAGATTTCTTCAAATAGATGCAGAAATCTCTCTTCTCTGTCTCTGTATCCTTATGTTTAGCTTTTCTATGAGATAAAGGTTTCACAGCAAACATTTTAAGGAAATTGATGGTGCTTACTGGAAAGCCTCATTTTTAAAAATGTTATAACATTTCTCACTGGTCATATAAATATCTAAACAAAAAATTGTCCTTAAGAGTCCCCATATTGCACTGAATAGCCAAGGGGGATCTTGGTAGTTAACCAAACCAGGGAAAAATATACAAGTGTGTCACCATCCATATTGCTGGTTTGTATGAACACAGGTTCCCAGCAGCTAAAAGCTAACAGGGTTATTCTGTGTCCCTGTTGATTTGCTGAACTTGGTTTAAACCCTCTGCTACAGAGGAAGGTGCTGCCTTGGTCACCTGAGGATTCGTTGACACCAGAAGCTCTGTATCAGTTTCCCTCAGTTCACCTGCTAACCCACTCTGTCACCTCCCCTACCAGCTCTGAAAATTGGCAGTTAGTGCCGAAAGAAAAATCAGTTTTGCCCACACAGAAGTTGATGATATATGTAAATGGTTATTTACCAAAAGAATTGATTCATCAAGCAAATTATTTAGTAAAGATGGTAAAATTAATTGAATAACATATTTTAAGGAATGGAATCTGACTGGCTTTATTGTACAATTTCATGAGACTTGCAGCGGCTCTGCGCTTTGTTTCAGGTTCTTCTGCTCAGTTGCTTGGCAATGTAAATTTGAATTTCTGCATCAACTTCTAGAATTTTACTCTTCCCTTTTAACTTCGTAGATATCAGCCTTATATTCTGCAATTACAGCAATTCTGAAATTGAGGTTAGTTAGCAACAGGTGAACTTGACTTGGGTTATGATCAAATGTTTTTGAGGAAGAATCATTTGCATGTCTTTAAATTGAGGGATCTAATGAATTCAATTTATTATTATGCAAATTCAGAGCCATGTCTTTTTGCATAGACCTGGAAAAATGCCTCTTGAAATGTTTTCATAATACAAGCTTGGTGTCCATTCCTTTTGTTGCTCTAGATGAGAAAATAGTTCTTTTCTCAAGGCTAATAAATATATATATATGGATTTTTTTAAGTGGGGTGTACTTATTCAGCATCCCCAACAACGTTCAGGTAAGCCCTGCAGTTTTCCACGTGCAGGGTCAGAAGCATTGCTGTTGTCTGCCTTATATGTCCTATCACAAATACTTATCTGAAGTACCTAAGCAACACAGGCAGTGAAAAGAAACCATATTCTTCCTTTGGCACTTCAGGTACTCTGAGTTGGGAAACACTCTTTTCTTATGGGCTACTTAGAAAAGCTGAGGGTACATACTGATGGTGAAGTCCTGTGCATTATACAAGTGCTGTATTAGGATATTTACTTAATTCTAGCCATTCCCTGCCTCAGGCCTGTGGACTGCAGCGCCTAACCTCCTGCAGGCAATGTTGAACTCTTCTCTCCTTGCCAGCCCCCCTCTTGGATCTGCTGGCATGAATCTCGTCAAAGTCTTGCAGGGCACACATTCCTCAGAAGTCAGGGAGAGAGCTACAAGTTTCCTGACGGCGTTTTTCACTGCGATATTTATAATTGGTAGGAATTGCTTTCTCTAGGCCTGTTATATATTTAAAAAGTGATTTTTCTCTTTGTCACTAGAATCTGGTTCTGATTTCCTTACAGCAAAGATTTTTAGTAGATTGTATCGCCAGAAAGACAAATCTGTGAGGTCAACTTTGATTACATTGGGGAGACATATTCCATTATATAATTCACTGGGGTCTGTACTATTCTTAAAGCAAAATATACAGCTACCTCAAATGTCAGAGTTTGATAGATTTAAAATGCGTCCCCTCCAAACTCCATTAGGCCTTCTAATCTTTAAAGCTCTTCTTGTTCCACCCACCCATGCCTTCCAGAGTTTTATTCCATGTCAGAGGCACTTCTCCCAGTAAACGCTCTGGACAATTTAATCTTGCTGTCATGGTCTGGCTGGGACGAATGCCATGTTGTGCACTAGGGAGGGAAACTTATTAGCACTTAACTAAGTGCCTTCTTTCTTTCATTTAAACATAATTAAATGTTTTGGGGGTATAATACAAAGTACAAAAATGCAAAGTGCACTCAGAGCAATACAAAAGAAGAGCAAACCTGATTGATAAGGTAGGTGCTGACTGAAATGGTGTCTGCAGAAAGATGTATTCTAGCATGAGATGCTTAACAAATAGATAAAATGGAATGGTAGAAACATCAGGATTACAAAATTGTAGGATATTTCTAGGGGGACATTAGTGGTCTGGATAGTAAAACAAGTTGAAAACATGCACAAAAAGAGCATTTTAAGTTTAAGGGAGGGAAATTCTGCAAAATAATTTTATTTATAGTTCTAACAAAATTTAACTGGATCCTGTTTCATAAAAAACCCTCCAGAACTATATGGTGCTTGCATGCAGAAATGAGAGCTCATAATGGTACTCATATATTGGAGATGTTTATGCCTAGCATATGTTTTTCTGTACTGTCATTGGCGTAACTGTTTCACAGATTTCAGGTTGATGTAAGCATAAGTAGGTGGTATGCCCGAATATGTGGGTTAGGATGTGTGCAGCCTCCAAAAGCTGAGCGAGTCATTCGTCTTCTGAATAATCAGAAGCAACTGTGTAACCAGTATCAAAAGGCATATAGAGGAGAAGCTGTGATTAAGTTTTTTCAAAATGGAAGAAAAAAAATTAGCCTTTGGCATCTTTACTCTTGTTCTGATTTACTAGGAGACTAATAAAAGCCAAGTCAAACTTTGATTGCAGTGTGATTTTTTTCTGTTTATTCCAGATAAAATTGAAACTGGCATTTTTCAGTTTTATTATATACGATGGAAAAGTTTTGTATAGTTTGTCATGGCTTTTGCTAAGCTGAGGAATAGACACTATTGAATAACATACCCATAACACTGCAAGTAGAGCACTTCTGAATAACTGAAATTCTGACTGGTTGAACTTTTGTGAATAGTAGCGTTTTGTCAGCAGCTAAATCTGTTCTCCATGCTAACTGCCAACTTTTCGTGTTGTATAATTACTGAGTTCAAAATGGAGCTCAAAAGCTTAAAGTTAGAGAACAGCTTGACTCCCTGTTCTTACGCAGACAACTTGTATTTTAGCGCAGTCACATACCAGGCATGTTTTTCTGACAATTCTTCATATGGCTACTTCCCCATTGATATGTGCATTTCTTGGGGATTGTCCAATTCTGCATGTAAAACTCAATGACACCCACAGGGACTGAGAATGTATATTCTTCATTATTGCTGTTACTACACCTTAGTAAAGGTTAGCAAGTGGCCATCTTCTGCAAGAGCATCCATGACACTGCATGATTCAGTCATCAGTTATATTGTATAACAGTTCAAAGTATCATAAAAGTGTGCTATGGAATAAATGCCCCTTGCATTGCAAGCAAATATCTGGATTTTTGGGATTTTTTTTTCTTAGTCAAAGTGTGTTGTAAAATTATAGTTTTCTAGTGTATCAATAATACCGCTGTTGCTTTCTTAAGCTGGGGTTTAGGTTATTGCAACAATCACACAACATCACATTTTAAACAGTGGCAAGATTAAGAGATGCAGTGCTTTACTCAGTTTGGTAATCTTTTATTGTTGAATATAATCTTAGAATTATGCATTTGAACTAAAGGTGAATCTTTCTTTATACTTCTAAGTTTCTTTACTCCTGAATATACTAACCATAAAGGAATGTGGCAACTCTTACATGTAATATTCAGTGGGTGCTCTTTGAAGCTAGGACTAGCTTCTCTTACGAAAGTCTCAGTGCTTGGTCACTGCTTAAAAGGTAGCTGTTGTCAATTCTGCCAATGTCCTTATGTATCAGCTACCACCTTCATTTTCCTATGGGTTTAATATCTTGCAAGACTTGGCAAATACTGGGGAGTTTTGGTTAATGGTGACTACTGTAAAGTACTATTAGGTAAGAATTATGCTTTGACATATATCGATGTTCAGAATTCACTTGTACTCTGGAAATGTTAGTAATGACTTTTCTAAGTTTCTGGTAGTCATTTATGAGAGGGGTTCATTATAAACCTAATTATCTGTCTCAGATCTCCTATGATTTAAAATATATTGGAAGTATTAGTTTCAGTATTGACTTCAGGCTTTCCAAAACAACAGCGTGCTAATAGAGAACAGCCTTCTCTTACTCTTTTTGGTCATCAGCTTCCTTAGAGGTATTTGGATCTTGCTATTTGTTTTACCTGCTCCTAATGCCTTTTCCTTATCCTATAACCTCGCCCTTAATCAAAGCGGAAATAAAAGGAAAAAACTGTTTCATGAGGTAAGTGTTGAAAAGGCTTTTTTTTTTTTTTTTTCTCTCGGCTATGAAATTTGTCATAATTTAAAGAGGTTGTGCAAAGGTGCCTGACTATGTAAACTCTGTCTTGAAGCCTTCAGGTGGACCAGAGAACTGTGTTTGAGCTCTGTGCCCAAGAGTGAATTTCATCCTAGATGTTATTAAAAGTTCCTGAGTTTAAGTGTGGCATTGGCTAACAGCAAATGATCACTTAAATCTCCAAAGTAATAAAGATAGATAAATTGCAGTAATGTGAAAGTCTGTGCTTCTGAAAAAAAGAACTGCAAACCCTTGGTATTATTTGGATTGCATCTGACCCACAAATACTTGGTTATCAGTCTTTCAAAGCTTCATGTGAATTTAACCATTCCAGGGAATTCAAGTTGTGAATTGAGGTGCTTGAATAAAAACACAAAAATATCATAAACAGTAAAAACATGTGACATTTGTTCTGTCTGAAATAGTTGTAGTTTCTGAGCTGGAAGTTGGAAATGCTTGTTCTGTCCCTTCTCAGGAGTTATGTAATACCAGGGTACATGACTGAGAGGCATCCATTTATAGGTAGGGTATAAAAGGTTGATAAATCAAAAAAAAAGACATACTTTTATGTGGAAAAAATGCATTCAGCATTTTTTCCTGAGTAAAGTATGCAGAAAACCTGCTGAAATGGGGCATGTAATTTTTAATGAATCAGACCCTTTCTCCTAGGAAATGAAGCAAGTATGATAAATATGATGGAAACTGGTGAATATCCAGGGTCTAGTAATCATAGCATACTTGAAATCCACCTGGGGGTTTATATGAAAGGTAGTAGCTCAAAAGGATTAGTCTTTAGACTACCAGACTTTGAGGAATGTGGGATAAATTGAAGATATCTGATTGTAACCAATTATAAAAAAAAAAAAAAAAAGTGCTACTGAAAGTAGGGAGGTACTAGAAGAACAATTAGAAAGACATGAGGCCCATTAATTTCAGTAAAATTATTTTTTAAGGAATCCAGGCGTTACTTTCTTGGAATGCCTACCCTGCAGTAGAACTTCCCTTATCTGATTTCCTTTACTTGACCAAAATTTTTTGTTAGCTGAATACAAGCAATCCAAGCTTTAAAAATCCTGGAAAGAGGTAATTCTCCCATTTCAGACTGAGAACCACCCTTCTGTGAGGAGTTGGTTGTTCTGCAGTTCAAATGCACCAAAACTGCTAAATGATTACATTCCTGTTGCTGTCTGTTGAGTACAAAGAAGATTCTTCTCTTCATTTTGGTCCTAGTCAGAAATGAGAAATTTTCTCAAGAGCAATATATTAAAAAAATCATGTTTCTTTGAGCGAACTTCTGACAGATATTGGACATTTATAGGAATATTAATATATAGAATAATTTTTAACTAATTAGCTTATATTCTTTCTTTTCTTTTTGGTATATAACAAAATTGTGGGATTGTTTTGCTAAAGGGTTTTCTCTTTCAAGATGGCATCAGATGTATGATAGGTGTGGTAGCTTAAAGTATCAGCAGATGAAGAAATCTGGATCTTCATCTGTTCGTATATTCCTCTATTTCTGGAAATTGACATAAAGTTGTTGATACAGCGTTCCTTCTATGGAGCTCTCGTGTTCCAGGCTGGATATACATTTTCTGCAAGATAAGCTGATTTGCAAAGAGTAAGTAAAGCAGCCTACAGCATTTATGTGTCTCTTATGGAGATAATGAGGCCAATAAAATAATTCATTACTTTTAATAATACACTATAAACAGCAGCTACAAAGAAATACAGGATTTCTGGCAGAACATAATACTCAGTTTACAGAAACCAGAAGGGGAATTAAATAATGGCTACCAGTATTGATTAATCAGGGTTGCGTTCTTGTTTTATTTGGCTCTTAACTACCCATAGATATTAGGAAGTGTTTGTCTGGGATGGTGGAATCCCTGTAACTTTTTAAGTAGCTGGGGGAAAAACACTTAAGCTAGAACATAAGCCCAAAGAGTGTATATAAAATTTCTAGTGGTTGGAAGGTTGTACAACATCACCCATGTATTCTCTCTACTTTTTTGATTTATGGGGATGGCAGTCATCAACATATACTGGGCAAATGTGTGCCAAAGTAGATAAGTGTTACAGCAATGTCAAAATTATCTCCGTGTTTACCTTGTCTTAATATGGGCATATTATCAGTTGCACTCCATGCCAATTAAAGAAAATCTGACTTTTTGTTGGTCCTGTCTTTATTTTATAAAGGAGCACTGGCAGCCAGGTCAAAGACCCTTCATTGTGGCTGATCTTCAGTAGAAAGTAGGAAAAATTAAATTGAAAACTATAGGGGAAAGTATGCTCACAAAGTTCTGCAAAATCTTAGCAAGGAGATAGCTGTGTATGGCACTGTTGGCTTTACCTTCCCAAGTCTGACAAAAGGAATCAAAGTACCTCACAGCTGAACCCAATGGGACGGCAGAGGGTTTCATTGCTCATTATACTGTAATTGGCAAGACTCCAGTACTTAAAGGACTCGTGCTAAGAGGCTATTCTTTCTGGGTGAATTAAACCAGTTACTTGAGAAGAAAGATAGTAAAAGAAATTCAACTGAAAACCTTACGATTGTTTGTCATATTGTTTGTAGAGGCTGGAGGTTTTTTGATTCCCAATGCAGATATCAAGCTTGAGGGCTTAAGGAAACTAGAGTCCTTTCTTATCACAGTCTTTTCAGCATGTTGGGAAAACTATATTGTGCTTAACTTTGGATTTTGGGGGCATTTTAACTGTCATGTAGAAGTTCTTTTGATGACTAAAGCTGATATTGTGATTAGAATCATCAACTAGCAGGGTTTGACAAGTTTTCTTCTAAAGACAGTACCACCAAATATTCATCTGGGATATATCTGCCTTTCCCTAGTGAAGTAAACAGGGCTTTCTGAATTTAACCAGGTTGACTCTGTGCTGTCTACAGTGTAAGTTCTTGCAAGTTATTACTGCCTTGTCTGGTGATTTGGATGCAAGGGATCACTGTTGATCATGGCAACTCCAAAATAAAAAAAAAATAACTTGCATTTCAAAAGAATATTTTGTTTCCATTATAATTGTCCCATGCAATTTGAAAGTTCTTCCTTGGTGTGTTTTGCATTGAAAGCATATAAGATGCATTCAAACACTATTTATTGTAATTAACTGCTTTTCGTTGGCAGAATGATTGCATTTTCTCTACTTACTTATAAGAAGTATTTTCTAACACCGGCCTCACACTTTAATAATTTGCCACTTACAATTTTATCTTAGCATATATTTATTGCGTTTCTCTTTGACATTTTTAGAAATCCCACACTGTACAGAAACTTTTTGGATTTTATAGCTTCTCACTTTATGATTATTTCTTTTTCCAAGATTAAATACCTTAATGGGAGTTTTAAAATTACTTTTACCTGTCTTGCTGAGATCCTGGCATCTTTGGTGGTAGGGCAGTAGGCAAAGGAGAATGTTTCCTATTGTATTTTGAAACATGTCACATGGATCTTCAATAAAATATATTCCTCAGGAAGATGTTGCTTCCTGGGAAGGTTTCACTGTGAAAAGGCTATGAGAGAACTAAGATAGTTTTGAAACAGTGTTCTTGAGGCTTGGCCACATCTGAATCAGATGGGTTATGGAATTCCAATGTTAAGGAAGTTAGATTTGGGGTATAGGTATGTGACAGATCTTTTAACTGTGTCCATCTCATTTTCTCGCAGTCTGCATTTTTTCAGACTTTAAAATCCTTGTGACGTTATTAATTGTGTGTTCTTGATGTGGCCAATGATGTGCTTACAGTTTATGAGGTGGTTAGACTATCTTGAGACTAACTACCTACGTTCATTCAGAAGAAGTGTTAACGATGCTTTAGGCATAAATCTTAAGCCTGAACTGTTCCAAATTTCATGTGTTTACATGGACTTGGACTTTATTTAAAAGACAATGGCTTGCATTGAATGAGGTATGGAAAAGGCATGGTATCAGAATGCAATGAAGTTATGCAGGCAAACTATGTCAGGTGAATACATAGGGCAGCAGGGAGTGTAAAGGGCTTTAACATTTTAAGATTAAGCAATGGTGAAAGTGCCGAAATGTGGAAAAAAGTAATGCAAATCGGGTATTTTAAGATGAAGATTTAATGAGTATTTTGTCTTGGCTGCTGCATTAAATCAGATTCTGTATGGCAGAGTTTTCATGCTTTTGGAGAAGTCTGAAATTATTTTGATTATAGAGGAAATATGGAAATTTTGGGTTTGGTAATTAAATTAATGTTTTGAAGAGTGAGTATGAAATAATGGCTAGAATATTAAGTTAAACCTGGAATGTTTTTTCTTTCATGCAAGTTCAGGAGAACTGGTGCTTGAACACTATTCCTTAGTGCTGTGACCAGCTGTCCGCCTTAGTTGTGATTTTTCTTGTTTTGATACTGTAACTTCAGAATTATAATCAGACTGCCACATTTTTGGGGTGGGTCAGAAGTGTCATCCACTCTACTTTTCTTGTTGGCAATTCTGCCGAGATCCACTCCTTGAAGGGAACTATTGCTGCAGTTCTTCATGCATCACCAGCTTCCTTCCAGGGCTTTCTGCTGGACTGTCCTCATGTCCCAGGCATGTACAGAAGAGCGGATGTCTCCATGGATGTCTTCCAACATGCCTTATAAGTTGTCTTGATCACCTTTGCTCCTCAGTGTAAGAAGAGGTCTTCTCCATGGCAGTCTCAAAGTGGGGGCCTGCTTTTCTTGTGTGGCCATGTGGGTGTGCTTTGAATGACACGTCCTAAGATATGTGTGTGTCTAGGATGACGTCAATGATTGTGAAGGTATGTGGATATTGGGTAAGAAATCAAGCATAAAATCCTAGAATACCAGGTTTGAAGGGACATCAAGGATCATCTGATCCAGTTCATTCCCTGCAGGAGCCTCACATGCTCAGGAGGTTCTAGTATAGTTCCAGCTCCTTCAGAGCCTCTGAGGGCATGGGTAGGTGGGTAGGGTAGAGCAGATCTGGCAACTTTTGCCTTTGCTTTGGGAGAGACTTTTTTTAAGTGTTAAGACAATGAAAATTAAAATAGTTACTAACTGCAGTTTTTGAACATGATTTCTATTGAGAGACAGCTTCATGCCTGTCATTGCAGATTGGCAGTTTGTGAGCACATGGGGATTTTGGGGTTCACCCCAGCTGAGCCCCTGGTGCCGTAACAACGGTGAGCCCTACACCCAGGGCTGGGCTGGGCAGGATGCTGCTGCCTGTGCCATACCACTCTGTATGGTGGGATGGCTGCAGTCTGCACCTGACAGTGGGAATATGCACCAGGGAGGACTGCTCAACCTTACCCATGCCATTCCCAGTGTCAAACCTTCAGCTGCTTTTCGTGCATGTCTCTGCGGTCACGGATCCTGCCTGTGAAACACGGGTGGCCAAGGCTTGCAAGGTGGTGTGGTACAGGCACAAAGACACAAGTTGTTGAGAGCTCATTTAAATTTTTAAATTTAGAGCAAAGGGTATGTCTAAGAATGCAGAAAAATGTTGATGTGCAATTTTAGTCAGAAATATGAGTGGTGATTAAGCTCTATTACAATATATATGCAGTGTCTCTCTTGCTTTTATACTCTGATCCAGGATCGCATGAGATGCCCAGGTACCGGTAATACACAGGCCATTTTTATAAATAACTGTGATGCAGCCAAGCGAGTCCTGTTAGATTGTTTGTTTTGATCTCACTAGTTTCAGGAATACGGCAGTGGAGCTGCAGAACAGTTGTACGTTGTCCACACTCAACAGAGATACATATCCATGCATAGAGGCAGCGTTATTTATTAGAATGTTTTAAAAATATATTTAAACAGAACAGATAATTGCTTTACGTATGATACCTTGGGCTATTTAAGATATGTATATTTTTAAAGTATAATGTAAGGCCCCCAACAATAACAACAACCAACCAAACACAAAAAATGAACTTAGTATTAGGGTGAGAAATGAAGTAAAAATTACCTTCAGTTTTCTAAAGCTGGCTTGCCCAAAGGTTAAACAAAGAGTTTTAATACGTCTGGGTGGACTGTGGTGTTTCCTGTTGCCTGTTTTCATATGCAGGCAAAATCCTTCACTGCTCAAGCCTGATGTACATATGCTAAATGAACCTGAAAACAGGGTTTTGCACGTACCTTGTCTTCCCAGGTCACAGAAGACAGAGTACCATTGTGACTCAGCTGTGGAAACATTTATTTACTAGTAGTACTTTGGCAGTTCTTCTGAAGCTGCTATTTCAAGGGTTTGGGGCTCAAAATAATTCAAATTAATTTCTTGCTTTATTCGCATATTTTAGTTGACAGTTTCATGATCCTCTCAGTTAATGCTCCGGTAGTTTGGGTCACTGTGCATCACTGAGGCAGTAAGTTGTGATTTTGCCTGGTGAAGGTATTCCAGAGGAGAGGCGAGAAAATCTGACCCTTAATAACTGTAGAGAAATGGGGCCTCTGTTTTGAAGGTTTTGTCCAGAAGTTTCCTGGCATAGTAAACTGCATGGAAATTAATTTCCTTTCAAAACAAGAAATGATGGAGATATCTCTGGAATTTAATTTTCCATTTTGGGAAAACTGCACTGTTTAAACCCAATACTTAGAGCTCCTTTTGCTGCTTAAGGTGGATGCAGTAAAAAAAACACTACATAGATTTTCAATGTCAATTGCTAGTGGTAGCAGAATTGTGAAAAGTTTGGGACATTGGTCAGAAGATGGATAACCGTTCAGTTTTGTAACTCAGGCTGATAGCTGGAAATGATTAGAAATAGCTGAATGAAGAAGAGGTTTATGAACATTTATCAGTCTTCCATTCTTTTGAAGGTATTTACTATTTCCAAGAACTTCCATGCTAACTTGCTCACGAGAAAAGCATGTTGAACGCATGTGGAATTCCATGCATGCTGGTGGTGGAAATGCTACATGTCCCTTTGAAACCTTTTTGTGCTGGGAATCATTTCACACTGGTGCAGACACTGCTGTGGGTCTACCTGGGATGTGCTGATGGTCTTTGTCACACACTGGTGTGATGGTGGAGGTTGCTTCTGGTGATGTGAGCCCTGTGGGGCAAATGCCAAAGAAGTCTCTGATGCTCTGTCCTTTACAGTTCTTCTGAAGCCCCTTCACAGCTGATTTCTCATGATGAACATCTGTTACAGAGCTCATGCTTTGGATCTGATGCTAAATTGTTCGTAACAGAGAAAAGGATGTGTGTAATTTTTTATGTGTGTAGCTAATTCATCCAGATTCACATTTTGCTGTAATTAAAAACGTTTTATATATAAGGCATAATTAATATTCTAGGACATCCAAAAGACAGTGCTTAAATACCTAAATTTTGCTAATGGATTCAGTATACGAGGCTGTTTTGTCAAAACAGGGCTTCATAATTGTTGAGGGATTACCCTAGATCTTTCATTAGCAATCTAACATACCACCCAGGCTAAACCACCTATTTATCTGGAGGGCAATTGATTACAAACACAGATTTAACTAACAAATCAATCATAATAGCTGAGATTATACTGCCAGTCCTCTTTTAGTGGATTTTTATCAATTAGTACCTAAAATGTCACTTATTAATGTCTTGTATACCTTTATTGACTCTTGATAAAATTTAGGTAGGAGACCGATGTTTTAAGCAGTGGAAATGTTATATATTGGGGGCTATCATGTAATTCTAGGAATTAGGAATGAATATGATTTACTGACATTTTCTTTTCAAAAATAAATATGTAAATTAAGATTACAGGTCTGCTCTGTAACCATAGATAAAATTGTAAGGAGATTGTGGTTTAGGTCTTGATTCAACACGTCATGCTTCTTTAGGACATAATCCAAGATCCACTCATAGGAGGGAAAAAAGTCTCTATTGACTTCTGCGGGCTTGCGATCATAAAAATCAATGTTACGGTTCATGCAAGGAAAAAGGTGGAGGTTGGGACCAGAGTTTTTCAAGAACTTTTGGTTCTCTCTGAAGGTGTAGGAAATGTTAATGTTTAAGAGTGAAACTCAATATTTCATATGTAATTTTCCCAGAGGTATGTGCTCAATGAATTAGGCAAGCCTTGTTTACAAGAATTCAGTAAAATAAATACAGGTAAGATTTACAGGGTTAGGTTCTCATACTTTCCCTTGTTCTTGCCATCATTTTCATTACTATAAAATCAGTAGAACACCTTGTGGTGGGAGAGGAATGTAATACTGAATATAGGGGATCTGGGTCTGGATCAGAGTGCATCCCATTAAATGTATGCTGTATTGCCTAGTAGTGGTTGAGGGTGTTTGCTCTATAAATACCTATGAATGATCAAAATCTTAAAGTTTATGGCCTTTTTATCATTCATCCATGTGAAGTCTTTGATGAAATTATGAAAGTCCTGCCCATCAATGCCCCTGCAGCTCCCTGAGTGCAGATGGAGGGGCTGGGAGGAGGATCCATATGGGCAGGTGGTAGCACAGAGGGTGGTGAGCAGCAGCCTGTTTGCACAACTGCATTGAGGAATGGGAAGAGCAACTTCAATTTGCAGGCACTGATACACATTTTGATTCCTGTTTTCATATGATAATGTGCATGCTGTGTTGTGCAACAGTGAAATTGCATACTAGCCCTCAAGCACGCTGTAATGATCCTTCTCTATATGTCTTATTCTATAACATTTTTTAAACAAAGCAATTTCCTACCTGTTAGGTGCAGAACAACTCGTCAGTGTGCTCCATGTCATGTAATTGAACATCTGTCCATGTTTGGCATTATGCTGGGTTAGCAAGTGCCCCATGACTAATTCGTACTATTCTTAAAGGGTTACATTTTTCTTCCAGCAGCTTCTGTGTGGCTTTGTAGATCACCCTGCCCCACAGCATTAGTGACTGAGTGGGAAAATAGGACCAGAATGACATTGTATTAAAAATACAGGGCTACTGTTGGGAAGAAAAATAGCAAAAAAGTGTACATCAGCTTGGTGTCAAAAAGCAGTCTGATGCATTTAGGGATTAAACAATTGCTCTAGCCTTCTAAGCATACCTTTAAAATATTGCTCAGAGGCTTACTGACTTCTTGGGTGAATGTAGCTGTCTTGAGAGTGTTTTTCGGACACAGAGCTGCGATGCAGCTTCCTTCCATGAGTGGATGGCATTTAAGAGTCCAGAACCGGCTGAGAGTCGTCTTCAGTTCTCTTCTCTGTCCAGCCCAAAATCTAAAGTCATCTACTCTTCAAGACCAGAGGTAGCTTTTATTGTACTAGGTTCACATGCCAGACCAGTCTTTGCATGTGGCTGCTCTTCATGATCTTGGAATGATCTTCATGATCAGTGCTATGGAAGCAACTGACAAGCAGCAGTATTGTTAAAATTCTTCAAAAATGTTAGTTAAATCTTTAATCTTTCTAATACACATGCTTGCTGACCAGTTGGGTGGTTCTTCCACTGAATCTGTTCAGGGATTTGTCTTAGTGCGAGCAATAGAATGTGTCATTTGGATGTGTGTAGGGAAAGAGCACAGAAATAGAGAAGTCTTGGGTTGAAAGTAGAAAGCAGATTCTTCAAAGACTGTGTTTGCGTTCTCTTACTTTTGTTCTTTTTTCCATTCACTGAACTAATGCACACGTGATGCATATTTTGTATAAACCTCTTTTTAAATATGTGCATTCAGCAGCTGTCTGAAGGGTTTGTGAGAAATGGAGATTGCTGCGGGGCAGAAAGAGTTTCTATCCACTGTTCCTGCTCTGTGTTGTATTCAAGAATCTGATGTCTGTTACCTTCTGCTTTCTCAGAATAAGCAGGCATCAATGTAGTATTTTTGAGGTGAATTTAATAAATACTGATATTCTTTGTACGACTGTTGTTCTCTACTTTCTTCTTGGTCAGCTATACCCTCTGTTGTCAATGTTTCAGAAACAAAATATGCTCTTGTAAAGGTGAAATTTAGAGTTTTGAATCTTTCTTAAAAAAAAGAAATTCTTTTTTCTTGTTTACCCCTCAGTATCACAGATGAGTGAGTATTAAAGGTTTTGCCTAAGATTTTTGTTTTATGGAGGCTAAATGAGCAAGGGAAGATATTTAATGAAAATAAGGTCTCTAAATATTTTAGAGGCAAGTTTCTTTTTCATAAACACTTGTCTGCAGGTTATAGTGGTAATTCCTAACATAGGATGGATGATTCATGACTTGGGGATGTGTGCACACCTTGAGATAATGTTAGTTAGATAGTTTTATGGATATGTTGAGATTATTATGATCATCCTAGTAGCACATTTGATAAATGAATGTAATTACAAATACAATAGCAATTGATGTGATCACAGTGTCTACAAAGTGTGGTTCATTTTTTGTATCGATTGGAACTTTCAGAGAAGATGTGGAATTATTCACTGAGATCTCTTAAAACCAAAAGCCATGACTGGAGAGAAAGATCTTGGTCAGATATACTGATCACTTCACAGTGAAAACACTGCAGTTAGTCTCTGCTCAACAACTTTTTGAATAGAGTGAATGAGCATGTTATGATATCTTTCCTATACAATCTACTTATTTCAGATTTTTGCATACACCTATTTTACCTTTTTCCTTTCTGGAAGGCAAGTAATGAAACAGGTAGAGTTTACCTTCCTAAAAGAATTGGAAGGGTCATTTTTATTAAATTTCATCAAAAATTTCTTTTAAAATCAGCATTAAAAAATCACAAACAACCAAAAAACATATGCTATGCTTTAGTTGATGGTTATTAATTATTATGTACAGTAGTATGCTTTGGAAAGCCCATATTTTTTTATCTCAGGCTAGTTAGCATAATTTAGGCTGTCTGCTATTATGGGATACATTCAGACATATACCAATGAAGATCGGTAAGCATTTTCTTGTTGGAGGACATGCTCCTCATATAAACTGACACATGAAAAGAAAAGCTGTAGAGAAGAGAGATCAAAGGTAGAATTGCTCAAAAGGATGGAGATGATACTACGTCAGTCACAAAGGAAATATTAACCTAGATCAGAGATCAGCTGTGAAATTGTACCTGGTGAGACTTACCCAGAGGAATCTACTGGAGTGCTTGATTGGTTCTAAAAGAAGGGGACAAACTAGGTTTAAGAGTATTTCAGCAATGGGTAACTGTCCTTGTCGCTCTGTGCATCCTTTTGGAATTAGGAGGGATCCTTAATGACAAAATACCAAGTTTTATGATATTTTAAAAAAAACTGTTATGCCTGCATATATTCAGTGGTACCCAATTTGTGATGTATTTGGTCTCTTTTCCAGTGTTCATGTAGTTGCTGGTGTATTTTTAGTTTCCAGTTTTTTCAGTCATCTGATGACTTCTTTCCTTTATTCTGCCTTCTTTAGTGTCCAGTGATCTATAAAGCAACAGACATGGCTCCACATCATGATAGTATTTTCTTGGCATGCGTCTTAGTCTCATTGCTTCTGCTGTTTGTACTCTCTGCCGTCCTTTTTTCTGTGAAGTGTCCTTTGTTCTTGTACATCTCCATCAATCGAGAGTGAATACAATGACGTCAACAGGATGGTAAGGGCTTGTAAACAGTGAAAATAAGATGATCTTCAATGTTTGCATCTGTAGCAAATCATGCCTTGTGTCACCTGCAGTGCTCTTTTGTTTTAGCGTACTCAAAGGCAAGGGCAAGTTAAAAAAAACAACCCACAAGCATCAGTTTGTCATGCCATCCATTAAATGGGGGATAGTGGGAAAAGGATGTTTCTCGTACAGCCAGGTCTTTTCGTTTGGTGTTATCTGATAAACAGAAATGTAGGTCTGTACTAGGCCCATGTTTTTTAGAGCAGCCAGTAGTTACTAGGACCAGTATTTCAGAATGGTTGTTCAGTCTGACATAAAGAGGCAGTTGTTTAGTGGCTAGTTATATTTCCTGCTATAATGCATGAAAGTTACGACTTATTTTTCCACAGAAAGATAATATTACAAGACTTTTTCGTTGTAATTCTATTTAATATCTTCTAGTAGTGGAATTCCAGTTTATTTTTCCTTGCCATTAAGGAGTTTGGTTATACTACTCAGGTAAGAGGAGTTATCTTAAAATTAAAAATTTAGAACTGTTGAGTATCTAAATTATTTTAAGTATCTGTGGTCTCTTTCCTTCCAAATCATTGAAAACCACACATAGATAAATACATTGTATACATAAAATAATTTTACTTGCTTGTTATTTAGCCATGAGTAAGATGGAAATATGACATGTTTAGTAGCACATTCAACATCACAGTGCACTGAAACCTCTAATGGTAAGTCACAATAGATGAGGAAAAGAATGGTATGTTCAGATTAAATTCAGGGTGAGATCAGCCCACAGCTGACTATAACCAGAGGACTGAAGTTTTCTTCTGTCTTCGGCGGTAGCAGGGGCTGTGTTGCCACATTCTGCTGGTGGTGATGCTAAAGGAAGCCTTCAATGCTTCTGCTTCTCTCCAACTCCTCATCTCAAAGAAGGTCACTTGGAAGAACGCTTCAGAATCTCAGCTGAGAATTCCCATCCTTTGTCAAATCAGAAAAGGTTCATCTTGTGAACGGTCTGTCATCCTTAACTCATCTTGGCTGAAATGTGATTTAAGAGTAATTAATACCTTGCATTAATTGTCTCTAAATGTGCAGAAGGCATTAAAATGAAATTCCTTTAATTAAGTGACATTAAACATTCAGTATTCCAATGCTCAGTTATGAATTGGTTGGAAGTCATTACAGGAGAAGTCAGTTGGTGCATGTGTTCTGCCCATGGACAGGGCTGCTGATGGTATGGTTGGAGCCAATGTCCTGGGAGAGGCTGGCAGTTACAGTTGAGATGTATCTTACTCAGCATTAGGCAGAAAAACTGGATGAGGAGGTTCTCAGTTTGCTTGCTTTTTTTCCTTTCCTCTGTTTGCAGAATTCTTCGCTTCAGCAGCTTCATGAACTGGACAAACAGGGAAGTATCTGCACTAAATTCAGCTTTTTTAAATATTTCTCCTGATTTTCTGATTGTCCTAGATATTTTTTCCCTTTAGAGAGGGAATAACATTTGTAAAACTTCAGCAGGTTGAAATGGAAATGTATTTTAGCAAAATGTTTCACTGTTTTGCATTCAGTTCTGGAGCAGTTGCTACCAGCAGTGGCAAGGTGATGCTACAAGAAGTCTCAAAGCAGCAATCTTTAAATATTTTAACCAGTGTATGACTGTTGAGTAGCTGTTTGCAGCCTTCCACAGAAATTGTCTCTCCCCATCAGAAAGGTGTGTATCTTGCTTTTAGATCATTGTTGAATTACTGTTAATAATATGGTGTGATCACTAAGTTTACCGGCTCGTTTACCTGTCATACTGTAGTGTTTCTCCTGCCAAGTCTCCCTTGCTCTGTTTCAGTAACATTTACCACTCTGATAAAGTAGTTGTACAAGTGCTAGTGCAGGAAGGAGAAATTCTTACTTCATGTAAGCTTGACTTTTCCTTTTTATTCCATTTTGATGCAATCAGCTCCTCATAAACTGCTCCCCTCAGTGAATGTAAATCTCATTAAAGCCCTCTTGATTCCTAGCCCACTTCTCCACCATGAATCCGATTTCTGTCATTATTTCTGCCTGTGTCACTTTTATTTTCTCTTACCTTTTCCCCCTTGGTTTTATGTAAATAATGTTTGGATAATGGAGTGAAATGGTTTCCATGGTGCTGAACAAATACAGGTCATGGTGTGTGGGACTCCTCTGCACCTGAACATAAAGGTGAACACGTATATAACTTTTAATTATTTGGTTTCTTACAACTAAGAAATAAATTTTGTGTGTCTTGTAACATTGTTTTGCTGATGAGAAAAAAGTTCATTATGCATTCTACAAAAATAGTTTTGCCTTTCAAATGGCAATTTTTTCACTGTATTAATACTTTTTTTTAATGACACTATCATGCATTACACCATCTGATTAAAAAATCTGCTGGAATAATATTTACACTGAACATCTGTCATTGGCAGCTGTAAATATGTTCTCTATTTATCTACAAGAAATCAAGTTAAGGGCCCCTTGCAGTCAGCAGAACTTTGTCTGAAAGGGAAGACTGTCTGAGTGCCTGGTTCTCATGCATTTTCTTTGGATATAGATGTCCTGAAATAGGTGAGACATATGGATCATTAATTGTAAAATCGAACTGAAGTTGTAAGTCTATTTTTTAAATGCTACATAATGGTTGCTGTCATGTAGAAAAGTTGCAAATGCAACTTTTGCAGGAAAATAAAGCTTTGATGGAAGGGGTTCAGTGCTTTCCTCAGGGCAGGCTGGGGAGCATCTCTGGCTGGAGCCTTGGGTACTAGGGGCTCAGGATTGCGCTGCTGTTGTGTGCCAAGAGCTATTGCCTTTGCTGCCACCATCACAGGTGGAAAGCAAGCACAAGTACTGACCTGGAGTTACTACCATGTTTGTGTTTTTGTGTGCTGGATCTGAATAATAGCCTGGACAAAGTCAACAGGATAGGTGTTGTGAAAAGATAAATAGGTATTTATGTCCTCCTGGCCCACTTAGTGTGTGCCTCTGTCTATAGGTTTCATATGGCTTTCTTACCTTCTGCAAACACGGAAAGAAGATTTCGCTCGTCCTGAAAGAAAGAGGATGATAGAATGGATTTTATGATCATTATCTTACTGTCTGAGTTGCAGCCTAAGCAGAATTTATATTGTCTAGGCTTGAGCAGATCCTGTCTTTCAGAGAAGCTGAGTTAGAATGGTTCAGAGCTGCCTTCTCAGCAACTCGAGTTGCTACAGCCATGTCTGATAAACTGTTAGAAGCCAGATGAGAAGGCAGCAGTCATGATACAGATTATGAAGCTAAATCAGTATATTCATCATTCATCATATAACATGGTAATGCAGCGTCACATTGAACAAGTGGTGATGATGAGTCCTAGAAGGAAAATTTAAGAACTTGTCTTTTAAGATTCAGTAGCAGTTGTTTTGCTGTTCATAAACCTTGCACTTCTTGGGAAAATTAAGGCTAAATCTTGGAGCAAATGAGAGAGTGACCTTAAATAATGAAATCTGCAGGAAATGTACATCTGGAGTAGCAGATGAAAGTACATTCTCAACTTTTCATTATGTGAAAGCTTGCAGAACTGAAGCTGTGCCTCACTCCCCAAAACTCAACTTGGGCTGCAGTGTCAGGGTTAAAAAATCCAGACTTAAAGGTTCTTTAATTGAAAGTTCTCTGTCAAAAGTTTTAAGGCATTTATATCTGGACTGAGTTCCCTCAGCTGGGGATACAAGCCCCTTCTGAATTTGTAGGATAGCTATCAATGACTAGAAACTACATTGCATGACTTAAGTGACTAATCAGACGGAAAAATGGTTAAGCCAAAAGGCCTGAGAGGAGTCTATGGGCAATCTTTAGTTTTCGTTGATATTGTAAATGAGTCATTGAATAAATTGGAGTAACTTACAAATTAATGTAATAAATTAGTATCAACAGAAGTTTGTATAGGGATAATTCATAAGCAGGAAAGGGTGGTACATTTGTCAAAAACATTTTCCTGCAAATAATTCATCTGTTACTCTAATCATCATTTTGAATTGGTCCTGGTGGTGAATGGGGAATTAGTGTGGCCTCTACCATAGTGATATAAAGATATATTGTCTTCAGCTGACGGCATTCAATAATTCCACAGCCACTTTCGGCACCAGATGGAATGAGTGACCTTCTGGCACAGCTCCGCGCGGCAGCCTATCTCAGGACCCCAGACTGAAGGTGACAAGAGGATGAGTGACTGCTGCAAGGACCCCATCTGAAAGACTGTTGTGCTGGTGTGCAAAACCTGGCTAACATTCCTCCTGCCATTCCATACCCGGACATCTGTTGTTTCAAGTGGAGCAGTGAGTGTGGTATGTTAGGGGCATACTGCTGTCAGCTTGTCCCTCAGCAAGTCGCTTTCTTACCCCTGAAAAGGCAACAGAATGAGGTTTGAGAGGGGACCTTAAGCCATGGCATGAAGTAGAGATGGAAGAGAAAGATTTGTTTCTGACTCTGGCTTATCCATGGTGCTTACAAAGTTGTTTGTAATATTAAATAAGCTTTCCCCTTGCCATCCTGAAGGACAGTGCTTGTGATTGCTCCTATGCTGTTGCAATGGATGATCTAGAGCATGGTTTAGCAGACAAGCCCCTTTTGCTTAATGCTGATTTGCAGAGCTGGGGAGTTTTCCAAGGATAGAGCTACTTTGTTCCTTGGACATCTAACTTTCCAACCTTCCTGATGCCCCAACCTCTGCCGGCATTTCCTTCAGGGTTTATTATGCAGCAGTTCAAACTCTTGATAACAAAGATTTTCTTCAGAGCTGTTAAGAGCAAAAGATGTGTTATTAATTCTATTGCGCCTCAGGACCAGATGAAAATGAACCGTCATTGCTGTGAGGCTCATTGCTTAAACAAGAGTGTGGTCGATGGTCCACAGTCTGAATGGACATGGTCTGGCTCAGTGGTAGCATGGTCCCACCAGCATCGATATGGTCAGTGGTCCTATAGCCTGGGTAATTCTTCTCTTTTACAGTGTTCTGTTCTAAAATTTCTCTGTGTGGTGCCCTGAAATAGAGTAAGCTGGTGGTTTTGGTGAAAACAATTACATCAATGGGACCTCACTTGGAGTACTGTGTACAGTTCTGGTGTCCTCAACATAAGAAGGACATGGAACTGTTGGAACAAGCCCAGAGGAGGGTCACGAGGATGATCAGGGGACTGGAGCACCTCCAGTATGAAGATAGGATGAGAAAGTTGGGGCTGTTCAGCCTGGAGAAGAGAAGGCTGCATGGAGATCTCGTAGCAGCCTTCCAGTATCTGAAGAGGGGCTATAGAGATGCTGGGGAGGGACTTTTCATTAGGGACTGTAGTGATAGGACAAGGGGTAACGGGTTCAAACTTAAACAGGGGAGGTTTAGACTGGATATAAGGAAGAAATTCTTTACTGTAAGGGTGGTGAGGCACTGGAATTGGTTGCCCACGGAAGTTGTGAATGCTCCACTGCTGGCAGTGTTCAAGGCTGGGCTGGACAGAGCCTTGGGTGGCATGGTTTAGTGGGAAGTGTCCCTGCCCATGCCAGGCGGGTTGGAACTTGATGATCTTAAGGTACTTTCCAACCCTAACTATTCTATGATTCTATGATTCTATCATATTCATCTTCCAGCTGTTAAAAATGATAGTCTGTCCTACACCACAGTAATTCTTGACAGTTTTCTTCATCGTTATACCCTGATTATGGGACAAGAGTAAAGAAGGTGGTAGTGGTAAAGATCAGAGAGGTGGTGGATGCCCATCCCTGGAAGTGTTCAAGGCCAGATTGGACAGGGCTTTGAGCAACCTGGTCTAGTGGAAGGTGTCCCTGCCCATAGCAGGGGAGGTGGAACTACATGGTCTTTAAAGTCCCTTTGAACCCATACCATTCTAGGATCCTAAGACAAGAAGAAAGTGTTCCTTAGAGGGGATGTATAATACAAAGTTGCCCTCAGCTGACTTTAATTTAGTTCCCACAGATTCTGTGTCTCTACAGCTAGTTCTTTAATAGCAAAGCAAGTTTTGGGCAAGTAAAAGTCTTTTTGGCTACAAAACTGCGGGTATTGGTGTAAGGAGAATATTCTACTTATATGCATAGTCTCTGATATATTTTTGGGATATTCTAAAGGGACAAGGTACTGTACCATTCTTCTGTTTTAATGCTATGTTTAGAATAATGCTGTAGTTCATCAGTTCCAAAAACTCCAAACAAACGTGGAATTGGTACAGGTTGGTAAGTCATACCTGCCATCACCATCTTTATTATTTAAAGGAAGAATCATAACTCATATATTCTTCTTCCATTGTAGGATACAAACATAGACTCATAGAATAGTTAGTGTTGGAAAGGACCTTAGGATCATCTAGTTCCAACCACCCTGCCACAGGCAGGGACACCTCCCACTAAAACATGCCACCCAAGGCTCTGTCCAACCCAGTCTTAAACACCAGCAGGGTTGGAACATTCACAACTTCCCTGGGCAACCAATTCCAGTGCCTCACCACCCTTACAGTAAAGAATTTCTTCCTCATATCCAATCTAAACTTCCCCTGTTTAAGTTTGAACCCATTACCCCTTGTCCTCTCACTACCGTCGCTAATGAAGAGTCCCTCCCCAGCATCCTTATAGGCCCCCTTCAGATATTGGAAGGCTCACTTTTCAGAAATCATGTTTAAGCTATAAAATCAAGATAGCTGTCCTTTTTTCTACTGCATCATGTTGCAGATTAAGGATACCAGACTGATAACAACAGTCTTTATCAGATATTAACAAATATAATCTTACCTGAAATTTTGACATCAGAAAGTTTGTGAGGAGAATTATGGCACTTATCAGCAATCTATTATGGTCCAAATTCAGTTACTGATATTGTAGGAAACTATGGAAGTAGTTTTGGTTTAGGCTGAGGCTGAATCAAAGAAACCCACCCTTCTCAGAAATTAATGGATGCTTTCATCCTTTCTGGCAGAGCTACTTTATCATTCATATGACTAAACAGACAATCAATTTAACAGCAACGTATGGGAATGGAGGGAATGAACAAATAAGCTATGAATGATGAGAATAGAAAAATCAAGCCCCCCTCCCTTATTCCCTTTTAATGGCTAATACCAACAGGGACAAGACCAGTAAAAAGAGGTTAATGAATTGCAAAGATCCTTTAGAAAGTGATTGACTGGTATTGAAGCTCAGTCAAATCAGTCATAAATATTTACTTTTATTAGCAACAGTGGGTTGCCTGTTATTTTCAATTGATTTTTAAAGCTGTCAAAAATCTTCCACTGTGACTATTATCAAGTGTTTTATTTCATCAATATTTTCAAGCTACAGAGAACTGGATGAAACACTGTCCTGAAACTGTTTCCTTATCTGTTCAGTAAGTATTGCCCACAAATGACTGAAAGAAGGAAGTTAAACCAAGATTCACTACGCTGTGCAGGCTAATCACCCTATCGTTTCGCTGTGATGTTTAGTCGTTTGCATTTAAAGTCTCATCCACTCGGGGTTTGTTGTTCTGTGGTAACTTCCATCACAGCAGCCAGGATTCCTAAACCTGTAGTTCTGCTGTTTATTTTAACGTTTAGGAAGGAGCCCTAGCAGGTGCCAGTGAATGCTTTATTTCTCGGGAGCTCTGGGAGTTAACGGGGCTGTGCGGTGGCTGTGCTGAGCACCACGCTCCATTTCATCCACATAGAATATTGCTGTGAAAAACTGGGTGGGGGAGAAAGGAGCCTCCCGAAAGTTGCTGTCTAGACAGGCTGTGAGATGAAAATATTTTCAAGGTGGTGTTTGCTACATGAAAGCCTAATAATATAATTCAAAGGAAAATAACAAAAGGAATTTCCTAGAGATAACAACAAAGAGTTAATATTTCCCAGGGCAGACAAGTTTCCAATTCAATTAGTTTTAATGAACCTTCTGCTCACTGGTTACTGAACTAGAAAGAACAGCAATAAATGCCCAGAGGAAAGAGAGAGAGGATATTAAAGGAGGGTTAGGGTATAGTATATAAATTTCCAAGTTGACTAAAAGAGTAGCCTTGATATAGTTTTAGGAACCAAAACTGCAATGCTTTCCCTTTTTCAGTTGTCATGCATACTGGATAAACCATAATCTCTCTTGATTCTGCCAAACTATTGACCCTCTATTGTCGCTGGAAATGCTGCAGAAAAATTTCAGACTGTATATTCAGTTATTTTTTTTAATCAACTGATTTTTTTTTTCAATGGGTTGCAGTATTAGGTTTTCATAAGTTAAGCACAGAAAAACCATGAGTTAATAAGAAAAGGGAAAGAGCAAATACAAATTCTATAGTGAGGACTACATGGAATGTCTTTTTAATATAAAATGCACAGTAATTTAAAAAAAAATCTTTGAGGACATTATTCAACCTATTATTAGAAGCATATCCATGCATGTTTGCATTAAGTTTAAATATTAATCTTATGTGAATTTTGGTCACTGAAATCATGCTATATAGAATTTTTCTCTTGTATTTCCAGAGTCCAACAGTATGTGTCAGATTTTGGATGACATAAAACCACACAGTTGCATATGTTTACACATCCATGCTGACTAAATATTTGACAGAAATAATGGATTTTAATATGTGCTGCATATTGTATTATTGTTTCAAATAACATTTTCTATTATATAAGGCTTTTATTCTTCACTGAATTTCCATGGAATTAGCTATATGTACTTAAAATATTTCATAGCCTTCTTTCTTCTATTAACACTGTTAAGTACTTGAAAAAATTTATGCCATTCTAAGCATATGTTTTGTCACTCATTTGTAGCCTAATATGAATTTATAAAGAACAGCTGTCTGTTTTTTCCTTTTACCTATTGGTATGAGTTCACAGCAAAATTCTGCTTTTTTATTTTAATAACGATATGTATTTATTTACTGACGATGGTGTTCAAGCAAGCCGATTTTCAATTATATATATTCCTACTTATCTGTACATTTCCATTCACTTTTCTTCATTCAGTCTAAGCTTGTATTCATTAAACTCCTTCAGCTTTAGTACAGTCTGTGGTACAGTATAGGGATATGATATGAATGAAAACTAGTTTTACAGCTACATTTAAATACTAGAAAGACTTATTTTAAAATGAAGCTTTGCCATTATTTAGGTTTAAGAAAAGAGATCTTGTCTCCTTCTCTTACTGTTTAGTTAGCAACGTCAGTATCAAAAAAAAAAGTTTTAAGGCTGAATTTCTATCTTATTTTTCTTATGTATACAGTAGCTTGACCAAGTTTTTTTGTTTATTTGTTTGTTTTAATAATCCAGTAAGTAACTGCAAATAGAGAAGCTTTTCTTTCTTTGTTAAACTACTAAAATAGCCAAAGTTTAATTTTCCATACCATTGTTTTAGGGCTGTGATTTTAGAGTATCTGCATAGTGAAACACAGCAGGTGACAGCCTTTTCACTGCTTGCAAACTGTGTTGTTTTTTTTGCTTTTTTCAGGACAAGTCACTAACCTCTTCTAGTTTTCTTATTCTCCAGTATTTGTAGCATCCTAGAATGTTACAGTGGTTTTACAGGCTGTTTACAGAGCGAACAATGGAGCAGGCAAGGCAGAATCCTTCAGGAATATAAATATCTGTGTTTCTGGAAACTATTTTGGGGGGCAGAGCAGCTCCAGCCCCGGCAGGGGGAAAAAGGCAACCCCTTTGCTGGGATTCAACCATTCCACAGTGCTGGAGAACTGGGATAGCGTGTTAGCAGGACTCCACTTTTAATTACTAACATGAGGAATATAAGGAAATATCTGAAATTAGCCAGTAGGTCTTTAATGGATGCCCTATAGATTTTCTTTTGATTCACTAGATTTTGTCCCTGTTTGCACTGGGAATGCTTGTTCTTCAAAGTTACGTATTTCATCGTGAATCAGATATTCATTTTTAATAGCAGAAACCACAACACTGGTATACTATATCTTCCAAAGCTATTATTTAGCATGATGCAGGCTGACAACTTCCTCTTCAGTTTGCTAAATCCCAAGAAATGGCAGTAGCAAATTATGGGAAAGAACAAGAACAATGGAGAAGATAAAGTAACTCTGCCTTCCAGTTTCTTAAATAGCAACTAAAACTCTAGAACTTGCCTCTAAGATATTACAAGAACTTTGCCAAGTAGCACACGAGAAAATAGAGCCCACAGCCATATAGTAAGCAAAAAAATTCTGTTTGAGTATTGACATGACAGTTTTTGAAAGTTCAAGCAGAAAACCAATTATAATGAGCACTGAAAAGCCTGAAGCCCTGCTGTTCAATAAATAAAAAAGTACAACAAACTATTTTCCAAAAAGGTTCTAGAGAGTTTCTTCTCGTCCCACTACTTACAATATGATTACATAAATAGTCTCTATTTGCTGTTGAATTGCCAGGCAGCTGTATTAAAGTACAAATCAAATCAAGTCAGGATTAGAAAGTAAAAGAGCATGGTTTAAAGTAATCTATCCCTCAGGAACTGTGCTCAGATTCATCAAACAGAGCTTAAAGTACAGTATATCTTATACCCTTGTGTTTCCATGCTGCACTGCTGCAAAACCAGTTATTATTTTTGATATCCAGAGAATGTTGCTCATAGCTTTAGGAGGCTCACTTTCTTATTTAAAGTACTATAAACCTTCTCTGTCACTTATTATTATTTCTCTTGGTTAAGATTCATGAGGAGGAGGTAAGTGTGGAAGACAGAAACTCCTTTATTGATCAGATCGTATTTGCCTTCCCTGAATTACTCTAAATATACGCTGTGGATAAAGGAATGATCTGTTTTCTTCCAGGTTTCTTATCTGCAGGTGCAATATTTATAAAGCTCAAGCAGTGTGTGTTGTTCCACCGCCTCATCATCAGTGTGTGTTTCCCTCCTGGTCTGTGTATGGAGGACCTCAGCTCTAGGACCTGGGACAGCAGTCCTTAGGTGAGCAAGAGCACTAACTCCTGTTTACTTGGTAAAACATATTCTGTTGGTTTAGAAGCATAATAGGCCCTCAAAGCAAGTGCAAATTATGTGATAAGCATGCCTCAATAAGACCTGTTTGTATTCCTATTTTGAGACCATAGAAGTGTAAAATAACCTTTGTATAAAAAAGGATCATGCCCTGGCTGATTTGCGAGAGGAATGGAAGAAACTTGGCCTGGTTTTGTGTCAGTATTTGTAAAGACTAGGATTTGTACAGAGCAGATCTAAATTCTCATCACTCCCTATTGTAAAAAGGTGACATACAGCGATAAAAATTCATAAGCATGAATTTGAATAAAAAAGAAGTGTGCTTTGATATTTAGCAGCTAGTTAGTAATAGATACTCTCTGTATTCCTTTCCTAAGGACACAACAGACAGCCATAAGCATCTGTTGTCTTTTTAATGATAGCCATTTGAGGTTGTAAGGTATATCACAAAGCAGGGCTGGCTTTTTATGGTGGATATAGCCACAGTGTGTTGCTGTGCTTGGTGTACTTCCAGGGCCTGCCTTGCTGATCAACATGGGCTGCTGGGTTGAGCAAAGAGGCCAAGTGGGGAAATGGGAGATCTGATGATATCTGACAGTGATTTCCTGCATTAACTGACTTATGAAAACCAACCACCTTTGTGGCTGTCTCCCTTGCTGCAAAACGGGGATGCTAACCGTTCCCCACTGCCTAGGCTAGGCTGGGGGATTGCTCAGAAAATGATTATGCAGTGCTTGAAAATGTAGCATGTTCTGGAGGTGCAAGGGGTTGCTAGCATGGTGAGTGCACGCTCTTTGGCATTTTTTAAACACATTGAAATCGGAGTAAAATCAAGTAACCAACTAATGATGATAAACCCAAAAGCATTTCCGTGTTTTAAGAAATACTAGCCTTGCTATGCAGTGTCTTGGGGAAGTGCAGTGACCCCCACGTGTCCTAAACCTCAATCTCCTCATGGGCGACTGCTCTGGTGGATCATTTTGTGGGATCTCCAGCTCTGTGGGGGTATTGTAAGATGATTGTGTCACTTTGCTGGAGAAGATCATCCTAAATGAAAAGCAGGATAATGCCTTGATAGCACTAAGTGACTTCATTAAGAAGGTTAAAACAGAGTAATTGGAAATTAAATCTACTGGTAATTTTTCAGTTGTTGTGCCCAGGGCTGGAGGTGAGGGTGAGAGCGATTAAAGTGAACCACTTGTTGCAGCACTTCCCCAGAAGTTCATAACAGGGAGTAACTCTCATTTATAGTTTACTGTTACCTTGCTGGTTTCCTTGTGAGTAGAGAGAGAATGGGGCCATTCTCCCCGTTTTTCCTTCTTCACGATTTCCACAAAATACACGTCTTTATCCCTGCTAGTTTACAAGTTGGCAGTGGATAGCACAGTGTATATGTGATTATATAAATGTTAGTGGTTTAAATAGAAGCACTCTTCTTCCTTCCCACTCTCTCTCTTGTGCTCAGGTTGGTCTGAGCAATTTTTGGGGAATCTTTTAATGAAGTATTGATTTTTATCAAGCACATCAAACTAAAGGTAAATGTACCATTGTGTCATGTTTAAGAAAAACAATACAAAAAAACCCAAGCCCCAGTATATTACAGATAAACTAAGATAAATGACTTAAGTGCTCAGTTTGTGGAATAAATTGAAACCATACATCACAAGCTTTCATTATTTTATATTATAAATACTGTAAAGAGTAGGAAAGATGATTGAACAGTAATACAAAATTAGTACTAATTGTCATGACTGCATTGATGAGGAAATGTGCTTTTAATATAAATAATGTGGAGTAATCATTATAACAAAAGTTAATTTTTTATAGCTAGTGATTGCAGGGTGATAATCAGAAGACTATGACATCTATTAAATTGCCCTTCCCCAATCCCGCTTGAAGAAATGAAGGGATCTGTGTTAATTTTAAAGCTCCCTTTGATTGGGTGAACCTGTCTCTGTTTTGCGTGACACTCTTGCCACAGGTCATTGCCTGGTGCAGTGTACCATGAAACAAACAAATAGAAAAAGGCACCTTCTGGCACTTTAAGTTTCCCTGCCATCTGACTGCCACCCCAGTGGGTTGAAATGATGAAAAGCACAGCCTTGGAAAAATCTTCCTATGGTTAGATTGGGAAAAATGAGTATGATTATCACATGTGCTGGGAAGGGCAGGATAGACAGCTGAAGTCATCTCAAAACTCCAGAGAGAAGAAGACGACAAGAGGTCACAATTATATTCTGGTATCATACTCCCTTTCAGGGAGACCTGATATATTCGGTTTGTTCTTGCATGGTGCTTAGGGAAGTTCTAATTAAGGGAAGAAAGAGTTTTGACACATGTGAAGCAGAGATCAATATTTAGCACTATAATCAGCAATTCCTGATGGTTTGACAATGTCACTATACACACTGTAACTATCCATTATTCTCTGAGAAGGGAGCCAGGCGGAGGCTAACAGGCTTACTGCAGGCTATCATGAATCACATAAAGCAGTGCCTCATTCACTTCTATTTGTCTTCCTTTTCATCTTCATTCATCCTTATAAAGCAGGCTGTGCTGCCACCAGCTTTGAAAGCCACCATGCTTCTGTGCTGTGCTGCAAAGGAGCGCGGCTGTTAAAAATGTGCCTTGCGTGAAAACAACCTCGATTCCTATGGGGTAGGTGGAGGTTTATGCCACCAAAATATATGTAGTGCCCTGTAATGTTGACAGTTGGTGAACATCAGGGTGTTTTGACAGTTGGTAGTACAACAGAAAACGGTAAGAAGCACATTACATGGTATCCAAAGCCCCTGGCTCTGCCTCCTCTAGCAAGAAATGGAGAGATCAGGCAAGTTATTTTTTAGGGTATGATCCTGTACCTGCTTAAATTGATGGCATCCAGCTCTAATGGTGTAGCAGTAGAAGAAAAATGGAGTGAGAGAACGAGCTGAATCTCCAGTTTTTGCTACTTGTACATTGAAAACAATCAATCATCCTGTTACTGCCTGAACTCCGAGCGTAGCTGGTAGAGCATTAGAGAGAAGGATGACACAGAAACCAAGCCCCCATTTGTTTTTGTTTTGATTTCTCATGATCATGGCTTAAATTCTTTTAGTGTGGAGATCTGCTAGGTATTTGTGAAGTGCCCACAGATCTCAACATTTTACATGGTTCCATACAAAAGGGTGTGTGTATTCTGCACTGCTCAGACACCATTAGTCGTTTTGCTTCAAAAATGGCATTCCTTCAATTTGGGAGCAGAAATAATGCAGGTGACTGGTTGTGTCTAACACACCATGAATATTGAACCTTCAAATCAAATAATTCAAAAGACATTCTGAGCTGAAAATTATCTGAACTGTTCAAGTTTACTCACAGATTATGAAGACATTAGCAGATGCCCAACTCAGTTTATGAATCTTTCATAAACAGTGATAAATTTGCAATAGAAAATGCCATCAGATCCAGTTGGGTGCAATGTTGATCATAAGAAAGTGAAAGCGCAATTTGTTTGGGTAGGAATATGTGAGTGATATAGTATCTTGGATGACAGTGCCTGACACAACTTGGTTCAGGCAACCAGGTGACATTTCCACCAAATTGAAAACAAAAGTGAAATTGTTAAATAATGAAAATTAAAATGTGAAATTCAGGATGCCCTCACATAAGTCCATAAAACCATCTGCTGGAAAACTTCCAGTTTGTCAAGTAATGGGGGTATAGTTTTAGTGTTTTTTCAAATAATTAGTTATTTACAATGGAATACCACAGTAGGTTTTTCATATGTATAAACAATCCAGTGCTTTAATATCATTCTGCTGTCTTTTTTTGAACAAAAAATAAGGATTTCCTATTCAAATAGTTGAATAAATCATATTTTGATTCCCATTCTGAGTTTTTAACCATCTGAAAAGTTATTTTCTTATTTTTCTGTTTATTCTTACATCTCTAGTACAATATTGGTAGAGCAGCTAGCTTGCATAGTTCTAGCTTAAAGAAATAAATACTTTGTAAAATGTAATAGAATAATTTGCAGCCATTTAACAGAAAGAACATTATTTCCTACATTTCTTTCTCCTAACATTAGCAGTCATGCAGTCTGCATTGTATTACTGTAGGTGGGAGTAAAAAAGGCCCAGTGTCCTGCATTTCAAATTGTCATCTGGGTCTTAGTGCTCCCTTCTCGCTGCTGAAGAGCCAGATCAGGGCTAGTGCTGAGTGCATTCTGACTGCCCTGTGTGCCGGTGGCTCTGGTGGCACTGGGGATGCTCAGAACCCCACCGAATTGGTATCTAAGTGAGATGCTGACACAGGCTCTCATCCTGACTATCCCAAGTAGCACTAATTAAGGGCTGTCCAACTGTGCTTTCTGTTGAGCTGCTTGCTCCAGTGGGTGACAGGGAACAGCCTGGGATCTGTCTGCAGAATGACATAACAAAGAAGGGGAAAAAAAAAACCCAACCCTCAGAGAGGGTGGGCTGGGATACGAAGAGTTGAACTGAGCTTGAATTGCATATTTTGTTATTATAAATATGTAATCACAGATTAGGCACTGCAGCGTGCAATGTTTTTGCTTTCATTAGACATTTATTAGAGCTCCAGTGGTTCTTCTAAGTGATAATTATATAGGAACGTAAATTAATAAGGAACTTGGGGAATGATCTTCCCTTTGTTGGAAAGGTTATCAATAAATCTTCCTTTTATTTTATTTTTTTTTTAATATAATGATGGTCAGTGTTGCTGTTCTTCAAACTGTAAACTGGGAGATACACCACAGTGTGGGGGGAGGGAGGACTCCTTGCCCAGAACTCTGGTGGGCTGCTCCATGCAGGGGTTGTAAAAGAAATTCATTGATCAGTTTAGCTTGGAGATTAATTCAGCCCAAATTTCACTTTCCTGCTTCTAGCCCCCTCTCCAAAGGGATCCTCAACCAAGGCCTTTCCAGAAATCACGTCATTGCTTGAGGTGCCCTAGTGCAGGCTGGAAAATGCAGCAATGCTGGGGCACTCCCAGAAAACTGAGAAAGGCACCCAAAGTGTTTCCCAGTGCCTGGGCAGGGTCACTCCTATCTTCATTACTGTCCTCCAAGATGACATTACGTTAGTAATGCATAACAGGACCCACAGCTGTTTTATGGGGAGCCCTAGCAATAACACCTCCCGCTTGCAGCTGTGCCTCATAAATACTGTCTGGCCCACTACACTACTGTCCTTTTGCAGTGGTATCATTTAATTGTAAACCAAAGATCAAAGGTCTTTAACTCTTTAACCAAATTCCAATGTCTGCCAAATTCAATAGCTGTCATTCCCTTAGAAAAAGACAGTGTAATATGTGTGTTCTGATCTAATTTTATAGAAAAAGACAGAATTTACATACTGTTTATTTAGTTAAGTCTCTAAAATCAATACCTTTGTCTGTAGCTCTTTTATTTAAAATACATCATGACATTGCAAACTGCTATATAAATGAATTTTTCTAAACCACACATGTTGTTAATGTTTTTCTATTGCACATTTTTTTAAAAGCTTGAATCATAGCATTTAATAGATCAACTTAAATGTATTTTAATATTGGATTACTAAAGAATGTTAAGTTTTACATTTCTAAAATTATAAATATTATTTCAAAAGGTCAGTCATTTGCCCAAGACTTATTTGTCCAATGGAGAACATATTTCAAACCATCCAGAGGCAGAAACTGATCATGTTAAATACTAAGAAAAAATGAAATCTCTTAATATTATTTTTTCAGAGTAAGAAGAGAGGAGAAAACAGCCTTGAACAAAAACCTTGATAAAAATACTCTGCAGGCTGCCAGCGGTACTTCAGAGGAAGAAAACCTTTTATTTTTTTTTTTTTTTTTTTTTGTGAAAAAGCACTCTAATTTGTGGTCTTCATTTACATATAGGTTAAAGTGTCTTTTGGAGTCTGTCAGCAAATGCAGAAAGAATTTTATCACCATTGCTCTGGCCTGAGATAAGCATCACGGCTATACTACTTCCAGCGCCCAGGTTAGCTTTGGCTTAGACATGCTACATTACTGATATTGATTAAAGTATCATATTAAAGTATGTGATTAAAGTGTCTTAGCTGGGATGAAGAGTCACCAAAGACCTGTATGTGCCAGAGTCGATGGCATAAATACTCCTCCTGTAAGACAGGTGAGAATCAGTACTTACTAACTGGTGCAGACTTAGGTGAAAATGGTATCTCTAGCTTTTGATCAACCACGTACGTTTTTGTGCAAGAAGATATCGTATTAGCTGTGCCATGAGAAAGGTCTGTACAAACAGTACAAAACACCATGAAGCTCTGTCTGGGTGGGTTTGTGTGAGATCGTGGGGGATAGAACTCACTTGTTTTTGATTTGTGATGCGATCCACCCTCCTCAAGAGTGGGAGAGGTCATACGTGAGTGCAGTATGCCAAGTGTCCAGAACTATGAATAGTTTATTTGGGATGACTGAATTGTCTGTCTCATCAACATTGAAAACTAATTTGTGTCTCATCTTGATCTTAAGCAGCGCCATAAACTCTAATTGGAGGCCAATGACTATTAGCATAGCCCAGGGTCAGTGTTGGGGTCAGGACTCTAACATCCTCATTGCCAACCTGGATGATGGAGAAGATGCACTCTCAGCAGGTTTGCAGAAACACAAAGCTGGGAGAAAATATCCTTGTGGCACCTCACTTAGGAAGCTCAAGTTAGGATGAGCTTTAGAACTAGGTCTTCTGCACAGTGGCGTGTACCCTTGCTGAACTGGTCATAAATTGCCTTCAAAATTGAGTACCTAGTTACTCATCTCATCATACCTGTATAAACTTAGTATGTGTGAAGGTTTTTGTATCTTACTTGACTGATATCATGCTCTTGTGCTCTGAGAATGTGAATATTGAGCCAATCAGCTGTACTGAAATGGATGGTGGGGGCAGAGCTGATTATCTGAGTGTCTTTTTTGTTGCCATTTATCTCAGTGGACAAGCTGTTTGTACAACTACAACAGTGGCACTTGACCCTGAAGAGCGCTCCCCCCTTGCCCTTCCCTCTTCCTCAGTGCCAAATGTCCAGCATCATAAAGCCCAGAGTAGTTATTTTCAGTATCTGTATGTACAGGGTCTTGCAAACACCTTGCATGTGCTCTGTGGTGGTGACCTGTCCTTAACAGAGCACCCATTGCTGGTATCTGACCCTTGTGTATACATATGCAGACTCATGTATTTTTTGTAAAAATCCTTATGTGTGCCTTTGTATCAGCCTATCATGTCTACCTGAGGCACAGGGGCATGCTGTTTTCTTTTATTTAGTCTTGTTTTGTCAATTTTCACTGGCTGCTTCTATTTATTTCTCTAGAGCTATTGGTATTCTAATTGATGACGTAGCACCTGTATTTGGGCAGATTGTGTGGTGTATGACTTAAAACGCCAGTCATTTTCAAACCCTGTTAGACATGACAAATCAACAGTAGCTTCGTATCTGAATCTCTTATCCCTGCTTTTAACAAACGCATTCAAATTTTACTGGCTTTCCATTTTCATTTATTTTTTTAAATATATGAATCTTTGTAGAGAATGGAAGATTTGAAGCCTAGTAAACATTATTGCAACTGTTTACTGTAGGCTTGTAGTTTGTGTAGTAGCCTGTTATTAATCAAAAGGGTGGTTATTTAGTTGTAGGAGGTTACAGGACTCCACACCTGAAAGTATCTGTTCTTTGTGATGTCTACCTACTGCATGAAAAATAGCTTCCACAACATTTTTTCTGCTTTTTTTTACATGATAAATCATAGTCCTGACTAGTACGTATAGATTAAAAATGGGAGAACATACGTTTCCTGCATAAGTAAAACCAAAGCAACTTGATAAATAAAGTTATTCTATGTATAGTTTGCATATAATATATAATTTATATAGCAGCAAAGACAAGCTTATTTTAAGAAAGGGATTATAGTATAATCCAGTTATGGTGTTTTTGAGTTGTTCATTTTAGAGTTAAATCCAGGTTCTTTGCATCCAGTTAGAAGTGATTTACTCATATTTATCTTCCTCCTTTCCCTCCTCCCCCACCTTCCTTATCATATGAGCTTTTCGGAAGAACTTTATCACAAAATAAATTAGCTGCAAAGTTGATCATTTACTATGAAATAGCCATCATAGAATTCCATTTGGTATCTCAGAGAAAACTTATTTGACTCAACAGTTATAGAAACAACACACTGTGCATGCCTGGTACGTTTTGAATGTACTTTTCCTTTGCTTATGAAGTCAATAGGGAAGATAAGGTATTTGAACATGTGTGTGTGGCTAAATTGCAAATGAAATTTCATACCTGCTGTTCAAGTAAAAGTGTCCAGGGTATGTGAGTGTCCAGAGTGTTTAGGGCTCCAGATAAAGTCTTTGGGTGTAGGAGATGGGGAATGAATTTTGTGAGCTTGGTTTGGTTGAGCTTGACTGTTTTTAAGTGGATTCGGAAGAGATAACAAATCTTGATGTTCCCCTCTCTGAAGCTTAAGCTCTTATTGGAGTTTGAAGAAAAGATCCACGAGTTTAAAAACTAAATATGGGTGCCGTGGAATTCTGCAATTTAATAGTTCTGTTGATTACCTGGAAGAAAATGACTGGTAAAGTCTACAGGTGATACAAAGAGTAAATGATTAGTAAATATTGAATATGGAAGATCTCTGACATAGAGATACTTATCATTTTTCACTTGCCAATATGTATTTAGGCTACCCATCTAGGATTAAAAAAACATTTAAGGACTGAGGGCATGGAGGGGAGGTATCATCCTAGGAATCACTCTCTCGAAAAAAGCTTGACCACCACAGTGAGGTACTGCAGTAGCATGTCCACTTTTGCCATGATGAGATGGATGATAATGAATTTCAGAGTGCTCTGAAAGATTAAAGGAGTAAAAAAGCCCCCGTGATTCTTAGCTCCTATGATTTATACAAAAAGACTATAGAAGTTCACCTGCCTATCTGAGCGAAGACATGGTTAAGGAATAATTTGATCAAACCCCAGAGGTCTTTATGAAGGTCAAACTTTCTTAGACTGAAGAGCCTATTAACAGAGGTCGTTTTGTAGATGGACATGTAAGTCTCAGTAACACTTGCTCTTCCAGCACACACTCCTGTTCTGAGTAATGTGGGTGAGCAGTTGCAAAGCATCCTTCCGTGGATTGGAGCTGCAGGTTCCCCCGAGCAATCCAGAAGAATGCAGAAGTCAGTCTAGTGCATTGCCGTCTTGTCTAAGTTGTTCCCTGGAAATCTCTTATCCTGAACTTGGGAATGGGTTGTCTTCTGAGTGTGGAAATTATTGCCTGTTAAGTGTAGGCATGAAGTTCTTCAGTGGTGGAAGAAAGAATCAGGCCTCAAAAATCACTTTTTTGGTTTCAGTATTTAAGTCCTTGCCCTGCTTTTCTTAGAAAGTGGACTTATTCTTTTGTGATTGTTCATTTAAAAATGCAAACAAAACCTTTTTATTGATTTGTGTGTATTGGCAGAATTACAGTAATTGCATCAAATGACATAATTGGTGTAAATGGCTATAATGATGTCATTAGTATGTGTGATTGTGACATTTAACAGTGTAATTAAAATGCATAATGACATGGTAAAAGTCCTTATTATAGTATGTGAGAAAAGCTCTGCAGGTGGACAGAATGTGATTTTAAAAATTCAATATTGCTGTCATTCTTTCACATTCTTTTCAAAACAACAAAAACCATTAGGTCACATCAAAACCGATTTTTTAAACCCAAAGGTCTAATTCTGCAAGACCTTTCTCCACTGGGTGGGTTCTAGCTGCACCCTCGGTCACTTCAGGGAGCCTGTTCTTGGCAGAGGAGTCGGTTCGTACAACTTGTGCATGTTTCTGTTGAAGCCTTTTTATGGGATATTTCTCAAATAGCATCAGGTTGCTTTATGAGCAAAGAGGGTTCATAAGGTTGTAGGATAAATCCAGTTGGAAGGGACCACCAATCTTCTGCTCAAAGAAGCATCAGCTGTGAGGTTTTATCTCCAAGGGTATTTAAAACAATTTTTAAATACCCAAATGATGAATTGATAGATGAAGTGCCAAGAGACCTTCGTTAAATTTACCTAAAAAAATCTGTAAATATATAGCAGCTCCATTTTCAGGCAAGATGCCACATGTGTGGTACAGATCCTTCATCTGCAGACTTGAAGATGTGACACTTGTAGGCTGATACACAAATAGGTGCTTCTGTGCTAAAGTTTCAGTTTCAACATCCCAGTTCATTCCTGTGTAAACAGGCCTTCCCTCAAGAGCAAAATTATCAATTCTTCAATTCCTAAAGAGCCGTTTTGTGAAGACAACCCATGAGTGATGTCAGTCCAAGCTCTTTGGATAAATGTGTGAGTATGACACATCTTGTGATATCAGAGGCCAGCAAAGCACTGACCTGACCTGACCTGAAGTGGTTGAAAACAGTTTTGTACATAAGTGTCATGGTTTAAGCCATAAATCACACAGGTTGCTCACTCAGTCCCCCCTCTTTCTTCCCCCCCACTCTGAGGTGGGGGGAATGGGGAGAAGAACCGAAAGAATGTAACTCCCACTGGTTGAGATAAGAACAGTCCAGTAACTAAGGTATAACACAAACCACTGCTGCTACCACCAATAATAATAATGACAAGGGAAATACAAGGGAAGAGAATACAATACTGCTCACAACCTGACGACTGAGCTGTGAACTGAACTCTTCCAGGTTCCTGCCCCCAGTTTTTACATCCTGGGCATGACGTACTGTGGTATGGAATACCTCTTTGGTCAGTTTGGGTCAGGTGTCCTGTCTCTGTTTCCTCCTGGCTTCCCCTCCTCCCTGGCAGAGCATGAGACTCAGAAAGTCGTTCGTCAAACCAAACATCCTAAGCTGTAACTATAAACATCAGTGTTATCAGCACTGTTTCCAAGCCGAAAGTTAAAAACACAGTGCTGCACCAGCTACTAAGAAGGAGAAAAATGACTGCTACTGCTGAACCCATGGCAGTATCCATCCCTTATTCCATACCATTCACGTCATGCTCAGATCCCATATATTCAATATACCATCACATATATATATATACACACATCCACACACACAAACAGAGAGGGAGAGAGATCATCCCTCAGTGCATGGACTAATCCTTACGAAGCTGCTGAATCCATTTGGTCCATGACATCAAGCTCCATCTCCTGTAACAGTCCTGCAGAGTAGGGGAGGCCATGTGCAGTGTTGGATCATTGCCTGCTGATGCTGATCGTGCCTTTACTGCAGAACTCATCTGGTTTCATTAAAGTTCATTCTTTGTTGAAATGACGGGCAGAGGGAAGTCAGGGCCAGTCCCTGATGACTTGAAGATATCTACTTGGTGGGCTACAAAAGTATTACATAGCAGGCAACAGCATACAATTGAGTTCATTGGCTGTTTTCCCCTAAAATCAAATCCCCTTGAGGTACACATCGAACTTCCACATATTCCCGCATTACCCACCAAGTATATCCAGGTCCCTGAGCAAAAACAATTGCATGAGTGGGTTTGCCTTTACCTGAAGCAGGAATAACCCAGATTGTCTTCCCCAGCAAATTTTTTATATGCACCACAGGAACTTTGTCCCCCTCCACAGTATGTAGAAGTTCTGACTGGGCTAGGCCAGCCCTGTTGGCAGATCCTCTGGTGTTGACCAGCCAAGTGGCCTTTGATAAATGTGTATCCCAATGTTTGAAAGTCTCACCACCCATTGCTCTCAGTGTAGTTTTTAATAGCCAATTGTACCATTCGATTTTCCCAGAGGCTAGTGCACGGTAGGGGATGTGATATACCCATTCAATGCCATGCTCTTTGGCCCAAGTGTCTGTAAGGTTGTTCTGGAAACGAGACTTAATTCTCTCTGGGGTGCCATGTTGCCACAAAATCTGTTTCTCAAGGCCCAGGATAGTGTTCTGGGCAGTGGCGTGGGGCACAGCATATGTTTCCAGCCATCCGGTGGTTGCTTCCACCATGGTAAGCACATGGTGCTTGCCTTGGGGGGTTGGTGGGAGTGTGATATAATCAGTCTGCCAGGCCTCCCCATATTTGTACTTCAGCTATTGTCCTCCATACTAAAGAGGCTTTAACCATTTAGCTTGCTTAGTTGCAGCACATGTTTCACACTCATGAATAACCTGGGCAATAGTGTCCATTGTTAAGTCCCCCCCTCGATCACAAGCCCACCTGTATGTTGCATCTCTGCCCTGATGGCCTGAAGTGTCATGGGCCCACTGGGCCAAAACCAGTTCACCCTTATGTTGCCAGTCTGAGTCCATCTGAGCCACTCCAGTCTTAGGAGCTTTATCCACTTGTTGGTTGTTCTGGTGTTCCTCAGTGGCCCAACTCTTGGGTACATGAGCATCCACGTGGCGTGCCTTCACCACCACGTTCTGCACCTGGGCAGCAATATCTTGACAGTGCAGCAGCCCAGATGGGTTTACCTCTGCGTTGCCAGTTGCTCTGCTTCCATTGCTGCAACCGCTCCCACAGGGCATTTGCCACCATCCATGAGTCTATATTGAGATAAAGTACTGGCCAGTTTTCTCATTCAGCAATGTCCAAGGCCAGCTGGATGGCTTTCACCTCGGCAAACTGACTTGATTCACCCTCTCCTTCAGCAGTTTCTGCAACTTGTTGTTGAGGACTCCATATGGCTGCCTTCCATCTACGATGCTTTCCCACAATGTGACAGGACCCATCAGTAAACAAGGCATATTGCTTTTCACTTTCTGACAGTTCATTATATGGTGGGGCCTCTTCAGCACACATCACCTCCACTGGTGACATTCCAAAATCTTCGCCCTCTGGCCAGTCCATGATGACTTCTAGAATTCCTGGATGACTGGGATTTCCTATTTGAGCTCATTGTGTAATTAGTGCAACCCACTTACTCCATGTAGCACCAGTTGCATGATTTGTAGAGGAGACCCTGCCTTTGAACATCCAGCCCAGCATGGGCAACCGCGGTGCTAGGAGGAGCTGTGCTTCAGTGCCAATCACTTCCGAAGCAGCTCGAACCCCTTCATAGGCTGCCAGTATCTCTTTTTCAGTTGGGGCATAGCTGGCCTCGGATCCTCTGTATCCCCGACTCCAAAAGCCGAGGGGTCGGCCTCGAGTCTCCCCTGGAGCTTTCTGCCAGAGGCTCCAGGTAGGACCATTCTCCCTGGCTGCAGTGTACAGTACATTTTTAACATCTGGCCCGGTCCAGGCTGGTCCAAGGGCTACTGCATGAATTATCTCTCGTTTAATTTGCTCAAAGGCTTGTTGTTGCTCAGGGCCCCATTTAAGATCATTCTTTTTCCTGGTAACATGGTAGAGAGGGCTTACAATCAAACTGTAGTTTGGGATGTGCACCCTCAAGAACCCCACAACACCCAAAAAACTTGTGTTTCTTTCTTATTCGTTGATGGAGACATTGCTGTTATCTTATTGATCACATCTGTGGGGATCTGGCGACATCCATCTTGCCATTTTATTCCCAAAAATTGAACCTCCTGTGCAGGTCCCTTGACCTTACTCCGTTTCATGGCAAAGCCAGCTTCCAGCAGGATTTGGGTTATTTTCCTCCCTTTCTCAAAGACTTCTTTCTCTGTATCGCCCCACACAATAATGTCATCAATGTGTTGCAGGTGTTCTGGAGCTTGCCCCTGTTCCAGTGCAGTCTGGATCAGTCCATGGCAGATGGTCGGGCTGTGTTTCCACCCCTGGGGCAGTCGGTTCCAAGTGTACTGGACACCCCTCCAAGTAAAAGCGAACTGTGACCTGCACTCTGCTGCCAAGGAATTGAGAAAAATGCATTGGCAATATCAGTTGTGGCATACCACTTGGCTGCCTTTGACTCCAGTTCATACTGAAGTTCTAGCATGTCCGGTACGGCAGCACTCAAGGATGGTGTAACTTCGTTCAGGCCATGATAGTCTCCACTCTCCATTAGACTTTCACACTGGCCATATGGGGCTATTAAAGGGTGAGTGGGTCCTACTGATCACTCCTTGACTCTCCAATCTATGGATCAGCTTATGGATGGGAACCAGGGAGTCTCGGTTGGTGCGATATTGCCGCTGATGCACTGTTGTGGTCGTGATTGGCACTTGTTGTTCTTCGACCTTCAGCAACCCCACAACAGAAGGATCCTCTGAGAGACCAGGCAAGGTGGACAGCTGCTCAATTTCTTCTGTCTCCAAAGCAGCAATACCAAATGCCCATCGGTACCCTTTTGGGTCTTTGAAGTGCCCTCTCCTGAGGTAATCTATGCCAAGGATGCATGGAACCTTTGGACCAGTCACAATGGGGTGTTTTTGCCATTCCCTCCCAGTCAGGCTGATTTCAGCTGCCAGTACAGTCAACTCTTGGGATCCTCCTGTCACTCCAGAAATATAAATGGGTTCCACCCCTTGACAGCTTGATAGCATCAGGGTACACTGTGCACCAGTATCTACTAGAGCCTTATACTTCTGTGGGACTGCTGTGCCAGGCCATTTGATCCACACAGTCCAGTAAATCCGATTGTCCCCTACCTCCACCTGGCTGGAGGCGGGGCCCCTCTAATAGTCATCACATTGGTCACTCACGTCTTGTTGACAGGAATTATTCCTTATCACAGGAGCTGAAGTAAAATCGGCTCTTCCACTCAATCTGGGAACCTGCTCACCAGAGACTGAAGCAGCAGCCTTCATGGGGTGATCAGCCTTGACCTTTGTTCTCCTCTTCAATTCATGCATCCGTTCCTCCAAAACTGAAGTAGGCTTTCCATCCCACTTCGTCATATCTTCTCCGTGATCCCGCAGGTAAAAGCATAGGGTGGCCCGTGGTGTATACCTTCTATATCTTCTCCCTCGAACAGCAGGACGCCTTTTGTTAATAGCTGAGACGTGTGTTGGTATACGTGAGGAGCTGGATAGATCGTCTCTCAATTGTTTGAGGTCCTGGGACAGTTTTTCCACAGCTGAGATGATGGAAGGAGTGAAATTGTTTTCAAACTCTCGGAGTTTATGAATCATTTCATCCACTGTTGGTGGTATTATGTCATTCCAGATTACTGTTGCCAATGAATGGGCATATGATGAGGGTGCATTCCGTGTAAATTTATGCCACATGGGTAGTGTACATTCGACTTCATCTGGACCTATGTGTATATCCCCAGTATTCGGCTTGATATTATAGATCATCTCTACAATGGCTGATTCCCTCAGAGACTGGATGCCTGTCTCTAGAGTAGTCCACTTGGCCGAAAGACTCATGACATCGTCCTTGTATGGAAATCTTTCTTTCATAGCTGCCAAGAGCCTCCTCCAAAGGCTGAGGGACCGTTTCTCTCTTGCAATTGCTTTGTCAATTCCCCCTTCCCTAAGAAGTGATCCCAGCTCTTTGGCTTCACTACCTTCTAATTCATGACTGTCGGCCCCATTGTCCCAGCGTTGGAGCAGCCAGGTGATGATGTGCTCCCGTGCCTGACAGGTAAAGTCTTTTCGCATATTCCGTAGCTCGGTTGAGGTCCGAGATCAGGAAGTCACCTCTTCTTCTTCTTCTTCGTCATGTGATGATGACTCCTGATCAGATGCTGTCCTGGGTGGTGAGTACGTTGTTTCTTCATCTTGCTTTATCTTTCTTGCTTCTTTTTTGCCTTTCCTCTTGCGTACAGGGGCAACCGGTGTTGGTACGAGTTGGTCCTCTGGTTTAGCTGCGGTGATAATCACTGTGGCTTGGATATCTGCTGTACTTGTCACTGGGGTTTGAGTAGTGGCTGTTCTTGTCGCTGGTGGTGGTGTAGCTGCTGTACTTGTCACTGGTGGTGATGTAGCTGCTATACTTGTCGCTGGTGGTGGTGTAGCTGCTGTACTTGGAGCTGGAGTAGCTGCGCTGCCCGTTACTGTTGAAGTTTGAGTAGCTACTGTACTTGTCCCTGGAGGGGGTGTTGCTGCTGTGCTTGGAGCTGGAGTAGCTAAGCTATCCGTTACTCTGCCCTCAGATCCAGGGATGTTTTTTTCCTTTTGAAGGTGCTGGATGGTGTTGAACAGGGCTCTGTAAGCATAGGCCAAGCCCCACCATGTTGCCATGATTTGTCCATCTCTGGTATGACCAGAATGACAACACACCTCCTTTAAGTGTTTTACTAATTTTTCTGGATTTTGCATTTGTTCATTGGTGAAGTTCTAAAACACTGGAGGTGCCCACTGGCCTAGATACTTGCCCATACTATCCCACACATCCCTGTCACTCATGACTATCCAGCTTCGGGGAAAATCTCTTGGACCTCCTATATCGTCGTTTAATCGTAGACAAGGCCCAAACCCGACTCTGCATAACTCTCAGGACCAGACGAAATGGTTGTGGGTAAAACACACTCAGTATGCATGCCAACATGGCAATCCCCATCACAATCAGCAGGCAGGTCTCAAGGGTATCTAAAAGCCATTCAAAACCTTCAGAACTCTCAAACAATGCTGTAAACAGTCTGGTGGGGGGGCTGGGAGCATAAGAGAATGTCTCCTTCACAGGTTGACCACCTGAGGAGGTGAAAAGAGATGTGCAATTGCTAAACAGTTCTATTATATACCTCCCAAAGTATAGAGTTGGTGACCCCACTGGGAACAAAAGCCGGGTCAGTTTCATGATCACTGATTCTATTGTATTAAAAGTCATTGCAATAAAGTACAATGTAACAAGAACCTTAACCCAAAACCTGTATCTGAAAAATGTTAAGAAATGCCGACTCTAAGTAAAGTATCATATGCTGAACCTGTGAGATCCAGAGCAACAACTTTGAGAGCCAATAAACCAGCATTGTGACGAGTGACTATTAATCCTCTCGTTATCTCAACCCTTCATGCCCCACGTTGGGCGCCAAAAAGAACTGTTGTGGTTTAAGCAGTGAATCATGCAGTTTGCTCACTCACTCCCCCCTCTTTCTTCCGCCCCACTCTGAGGGAGGGGGGAATGGGGAGAAGAATCAAAAGAATGTAACTCCCACAGGTTGAGATAAGAACAGTCCAGTAACTAAGGTATAACACAAATCACTGCTGCTACCACCAGTTATAATAATGACAAGGGAAATACAAGGGAAGAGAATACAATACTGCTCACCACCCAATGACCTAGCAGTGAACTGAAGTCTTCCGGGTTCCTGCCCCCAGTTTTTACATCCTGGGCATGATGTACTGTGGTATGGAATACCTCTTTGGTCAGTTTGGGTCAGGTGTCCTGTTTCTGTTTCCTCCTGGCTTCCCCTCCTCCCTGGCAGACTCAGAAAGTCCTTGGTCAAACCAAACATCCTAAGCTGTAACTATAAACATCGGTGTTATCAGCACTGTTTCCAGGCTGAAAGTTAAAAACACAGCGCTGCACCAGCTACCAAGAAGGAGAAAAATGACTGCTACTGCTGAACTCAGGACAATAAGGTACCATCATGATTACTTCCATGGGCAGGGACACCTTCCGCTAGATCCGGTTGCTCAAAGCCCCAGCTATGAATCAGGCCAGTGTAACTCTTGGAATGCTGTTAAATCACACTCCTGCTGAGTGTGTCCTTCGTTGGGCTTCAGCACCTTTGTACTACTGGGTCATCACAGCTCCTTACCTTTTCAAATATTTCTGTGATTTGTCATCCCTCCAAAATAGATACATAATCTTATTCAGGAAAATCCATTACTTTATTAAATATTGGGATTGTTCAAAAAATAATAGAAAAAATAAGACTTCTAAAATTAATCCTGTTCCGTTTTTTATCTTGTGAGCTGAACACTTTGTCTCCCTAGAAAACAAATACGATTCAGAAATGAAGTGCAGGACTTGGGTGCTTTTTTTTTTAATAACCTTTCACATGTTGGCTTCTGCATCAGGTGTAGGTGGTGTGGTGCTTGGTTGTTACTGTTGTTACCACCAGATTTCTGTGAAATTGTACTGCTAGCAAGCAGAATCAGTTCTTTAAGGATCTCTGCCATGTATATCCACATCAGGAAGCTGTACTTGATCTAATTATATGTCCTCATTTATTTTAGTGGTCTTGAGTTGGTCACAGTTATGTAAATTAAAATAGTTGTTTTTTTCGCTGTGTTTAAGCAATATAGTTCTGGCAGTACTGTGAGAATAAATGAGATCTGAGGTACAGCTGACCAAATGTATGGGTGGCTGAAAATGCAGTTCTGACTTACCTGAAATAATTTCTGAGGTTAGGCAGTCTGTGCAGTTGGTTTGACTGGAAAAAAAGACATTTTGAAAAAGGAAGACAAGATTTTTTAAATTTTTTAAATTTACAAAATTTTTTAAATTTACAAAATTTTTTAAATTGACATTTTCTTTCAGAGTTTTCATTGGTCCAGCCCCTAAAATCCAGATTCACGCAGGTATAACATAAGGTGCAAGATTAATTTCTCTGGGTTGTAGGAGTAGCAACTGGCTTTGGAGATTCAGAGTGATGTTCACTGATGTGGAGCTTCTAGCTCCAAATTTGCACCCATTTACACCCATTTGCTATGTGTGTAAATCAGCAGCAGGGAGAAGGACAAGCATATGTGCAGGATGCATGTTTACTGGTCTCTGAGTAGAGAAATTCATTTCTGCCCCCATGAAAAAGGTTACTCTGCTTTGGTTTCAGCTCAGTCATATGCTAAACCAGTATGCTCTGTGGATGGCCTGTGCTAATCTGTTTGATTAGAAAAATAGTCTGTTTCCATAATGCTATAAAGTTAAATCACTGCAGGCCGTATTCTGTTGTCCCTGTACCTTTATTCTACAGGCAGAATGACCCCACCCATTGCATCCATAGTCAGGTCGTGAGCACTAACTATAAAAAAGTGGTAAGACTGGGAATAATTGTGATTTATGGGGTCCAGCACGCGTTCTGATTGGAAAAAAAAATCTGATAGCCTGTAAGAGAGTCTTGATCTAGGTTGATATTAATCTGTTGGATTCAATTCATGTCTGTTTTGTAATTAGATCTAGTGCCTGGTGGTCTCTACACTTCCTCTCTTGAAGCTTTTTAAAACTGGTTGCATTTTGGAACTATGCAAAATTTCACATTTTTCATGTTAATGGAGGACCGTGACCAAATAAAACTGATAATAGACCTTTGCACCTCTAATTTTGGTCTTACTGGAGTGTCACACTTTCAGGAGTTGTGATAAATTGTCCCGCTAAACATTAAAAATATTCAATTTAGTAAAAAACTAAAAATGGTTTAGTCTGAAGGGGATTTTCCCTATTACTTTTTCAGGTGCATGTACTTTCCTCTTGTTATATTTTGTGAGTGCTTTCTCTTTTTCAGATGTTCATCTGCAGTTTAATTTCAAAGACTGCTGTTGACACTAGAATTGAACAAATACATTGAATTAGATAATTTGCTGAAAAAAATCCTCCCCTTTTAAATGGTTTGTAAATAGAATATGCTTTCTTCTTGCTTTGCTTTATTATTCTAAATTCTATTGGTGGATGATTTCTGGAATTGTGTGATTTGTTTTGTGAATGTTAGTGTTATACATAAGCTGTAAACTGTGGAAAGTATAAAAGAAATGCTGTTTTATAGAATTACCTTCATTAACTTGTGTGAGGGATGTAAATCCCTGATTCATTCCCTCCTGCTGCTGTGCATGCCTTGGTGTTCTGTACTAGGAACAGAACTAAAGCCAGCAGCCAGACAGGAAGGGGCTCCTCCTAGTTTGGGAATCTGGATTTTATTCCCTTTACTCCTACTAACACAATGGCGATCTTTTGGGAAAGGTCTTTCCATTACTCAGTTTCCCCAGTGACAGCATTGATACTGCTTTCTGGAAAGCTCTCAGATGTGTTTACAAGTTCTGAATGCCATTTTTTTTGCAGGACAAATCACAAATTTTTGATGAAATATGTCACTAAATTTGTATTTCCAGTGAATAGGCACCCTAAAGATTAACTTTTTAAGAGTATGCTAGCCAAAGAAGTTTAAAAGCTTAAATCTCCCAGGAAGTGAAATTAAAGAGGCTGTGGACAATCTTGAATAGAAAGTTACTCTAAGTTTTAAGTCTAACATGTATGGACTTATTTTTCAGGGTGATCACTTGTAGGTATAGTTGTGTTTGTGGGTAGCTTTATTTATTAATTTATTAATTTTAATTTTTTGTCCTATTCTGTGTTTTCTGTGACTTTAATTAGAGCCCTGAGGAGCATGCACCTCTCATGATTTACAGATGGTCCCATATAGATACATTTTTATCCATAGACAATTCTGAAATGATCGAGGGAGTTTGGAATTTGAGAAACAGTGACTCTTCAGTGTAACCATCCCTGGAAGTGTTCAAAAACTGTGTAGATGAGGCCCTTAGTGGCATAGTTTTGTGGTTACCTTGGCAGTCCTGTGGTGACCTTGGCAGTCCTTTGGTTAACGGTTGACTTCATGACATTAAAGGTCTTTTCCAACCTAGTTGATTCTATGATTCTATGATCACATGCAGCTCAGACGGTCTGGGCTCTGGGGTCTTTCTTCTCACTATTTCTCATCTGTGCTTTTTCAACACTTTGGCTTCACCATTGATTTGAGAGAAGTTCACTCGTCAAAAAGATGGAAATCAAAACGTATTGGTCAAATGACTTCTCCCTGCCATAAGTCTCACTAATTATACCTTTCCTTTTAGTATTTTATTCCAGAAAGAAGTCTTCTGGCTGGGCCATCGTTTAGAACTTCACCTTTTACGTTAATTTTCTAGAGGACTTTTAACAGCATCTGATAGAGCACTTCATAATTGTACTTTCCTGAAATAGATTCCCAGTGATCTTTCCCCACTTTAAAACTAGTCCTTTGCAGTTCCACCAATTTGAACATTTAATTGCAGTGCACTGAAACAAGAACTTGTAGGTTTCAACCACTTCACATTTTAAACAGCAGGTTATTCCATTCATATCTGCTGGAATCAGTCAAGGCTGGATTGGACATAGCCTTGGGTGGCATGGTTTAGTGGGAGGTGTCCCTGCCCCTGGCAGGGGGGTTGGAACTAGATGATCTCAAGGTCCTTTCCAACCCTAACTATTCTATGATTCTATGATTCTATAAAATACTGACCCAGATCTGTGACCTGGTCACTGGTTGCAGGGGGATCAGGATCTGAACCTTGCTTAAGGCAAAAGGGTGTTTGGTGATCTCATGCCAGAGGGTAGCTTCTAAGTTTAATAGAGCTAACGACCAGTGTGGGATCCTTGGAGTATCATAACATGCCATTGCATTTGTTGTGAGTCTAGATTTTGCTTTGAAGTCTGTACCTTGTCCAAAATTTGGTCACTCTGAAACCATTACTTTGCTCTTGTGGTTCCTCGTGCTGACAGATACTGTTCATTCAGCCATGAGAATATTAGTGTGTTTACTATTCATAAATTATGAGGTAAAGTCCAACCACAATGTGAATTATATTCTCTCTAATTTAATAATGCAAAACGTTTTTCGCACGTAATGTGTTAATAATAGCCTATGTTGACACCACATGGATAATTTCAACCACAGTGTATGTTCTGTAAGGAGCGCATGTGAAACTGTCTTACTGTTCTCTGAGAGGAGATACAGTCATCCCACTTTATTGCATCCAAGATGACACAAATTCTATTCAGAAATACACATTTTTCAGTAAAAAAAATACTGTTTTTTTCAGAGTGTTTTACTTGGTCTATGACAGCACTAGTAAGAATAACAGAATGAATAAATATTACTATCCCAGCAGTGAAAGATTAAATATGTACTGAGTTATTCTTAGGGTATTAAAGAGCAGACCCAGGAAGCTGCATTCAAGCATATGCTTTCTTACCTCTGGAGTTCACTTTATTTCATTATCTTTCTGGATTGGAACCGCAGTGTGAACTGTAAGTTGCTTCTTTATATTGGATCTCTTTCATATCTTGAGGCTACTGCTTAAGCTTCAAGTTTGAACCTGATGTTGTGATACATTGAATTAATGCTCTGTAAGATAAGCAAGATAAGTGAGATAGAAGTTTTCCAGATTTGTAACTTGCAGGGCACTTTTGGCATTAGAAATGCATATGATTCTTTTTATTACATTCAGTGTAGTCCAGTAATTCTGTTTCCATGGCTGTCAGTTAATTCTGTGTGTTCTCTAAGTTTACTGGCTTTGAGCATAGGAAACCATTAATGTTGATACTGTGCTGTGTCTGAGTCCATTGGCTGTGAAGTATGGAACATCAGATTATTTTGTTTTTAAGCAGATAAAATGTTTATGAAAGGATCCGTGGTGCTGGATGGAAAGACGAAAAGTGAAGTTGCTTAACCCAGTTTTATAGAACATAGTGTGACTAGTCTGGTGGCTTAGGTGCTGATTTCCCAGATCCAGCATGCGAGCCTTCCCCCCTGACACTAACCTCTTAAAGGAAGACTCTTTAATCTGTAAGAACTTGAAGTTGTCACCCTTCAGCCCCGTGCTGGCAATTATGGGACCTATCTTGTCCACACTTTGCATGCCAGTCTGCCCTAACACTTCCTCACTGGATCGGATGTTGTCAGCTCCCTCCTTTGTCATTTCTAGTTTAAATCTCTCTTTACTGGGTTGGCCAACCTGCTGGCAAAGATGCTTTTTCCCCTCTTGCTCAGGTGGATACCGTGTCTTCCTAGCAGCCCTCTGTCCTCTAAGAGTGTCCCATGGTCATAACAACCAAACCCTGCTGCCAGCATCAACTGTGCAACTCACAGGACCCCATCCAATGGGGATATGAAAGGGCTCCCAATCGCCTGAAGTGTGCATTTATGTTTTGTAATATTTTTATTTTTTTTTCCCCAGAATAGTCAGCTATGACTGGAAATTCTTGCCTCTCTTCTTTAATTATTGTGAAAGCATTTTTGTCTGCGCTTAAAAGAAGTGATTTCGTGTGCGTCTGCATGGAGAAGTTTCCATGGCCATCACTGTCTCTGAGTGATACTTCTGGTGACTATTTTGCTGATGAGGCCAGGTCATGCAAATGGATTGTCCATATCTGCAGATTCCCTGCTGACCTGAGATGTACAGATGTATAGTGTGGGTATACACACCATGACTACTTTATCAGCTCCAGTTAAACAGGAGGCATCAGTTGCTGGGCAGTGAGGCTGTCTCTTGGTTATGAACAGTTCCCTGTGAGCTGTGTTTACTATTTCAGCGTTATTCCTAAAGGAAACCCTTATTACAAACTGCAGCCAGCTGCAGACACATGAGGATTAGACTGGACAGCATGAAAATATGCCTGCCCACCTCCAGCGTGCAAAGCAGCATTGCTATTCTACTGCACGTGCAGTGCTTCAAACACACAATATTAATTCACTGCCAAACAAAATAAATTTGACAGCAGAGAAGGCTCTCTACAGGCTTGCTCCCCTGACACTAGGAAGACTAAACTGTTTGTGAAGACACCTATCACCCACTGACTTCTTTCCCTGTGACACCCACCTGTTCTGTCAAGCTGCTTTTTTAATCCTGCCCCTTCAGTCAGCACCTGACATAACTTTTGAGATCTAGTCACTCATATGCTGGTCAGTCATACTTTGATAATGTGTCTGTCATCATGCTGAAACAGTCATACGGTGACATACTTTATGGGCACGAACATGTTTTAGAGATGAACAAAAAGGATTGGCCTTTAAAAAGAAGCAAGGGTAGCATTTCCTTGCAGTGAAAAGACATATCATTTGAAATAATAGTATGTCAATAGTGCTTATAGGAAATTGTTGTAAAATGGGAATTTCAGAATCACCCTTTAGCTGGGCAGGAAGACTGTGGAGCTTCGAAACCAGGGCCCTCATCTGAGTGAGGCTCTGAAAATATTTGTTGCTCAGAGCCGGCATGGTTGTTGTCAATGCACTTCCATTAGCAGAACTGCGGCGTTGTCGGGAGCAGATGTTAACACCGCACAGCACTGGGCTGAATCCTAATTGCATACCTTTTGACTGGTAATATCACATAATTTCAAAATGATTGAGTGAATGGTTATTTCAGATTAGGTGTAAAAGCTTACAGTTGTGATTATATGTACGTATCCAATACTTAACTTACACAGTGCTTTTATCAGGATGTATGTCTGAATATGTATTATAGATGTAATTTTAGGTGACTCTATTCATTAAATCTCAGATTATCTGCTTCTATCCCAAACTATTAAACTATCCAAACTACAGGAGGTCACTGTTAATATAGCGAATAATTAAAAGTGCAGAATGCTGTAAAGAGGTTTGCTGCCTGAGTGTGATCACTGGACTTCATGCTATAATTGCTCATTTAACTAATTTAACAAATCCCAAAGCAGCTAGAGAGTTTTATTTATTTAGATGTGGATTCTATATTATTTAAAGATGTTTTATTCATGTGATTTTGAACTGATTCTTTTAAATCTCTGCAAAGAAAAGCTACAGTTCTTATTGTAATTTACTCTTTTTTTATTATTATTTTTTTCCCTGGTTCCATTCCTTATTTGTGGAAAGCTAATATTTCCATTTTAAGAGAAGAATTTATTAGTCTAATTATTGTTTGCTAAATTACAGAGTCGCTCATAGTTGTTTGAATAGTAACTAAATTTTTCTTGTACCATGTAAAAGTTAGACTAATTCATAATATAGTGTATGTAAAAGGTATAATTAAAGATGGTTATAAGGGTGTATCAAGCAAGGTAGTTAATTTAAGAGTTTGCTTAATTTTCTAACTGCTTCTATTTTCTTAATGCATTTATGCTATAATGTCCTCTAAGTGTATTAAAATGCGTTATCAGTCGGTTAGCAAACCTCCCTAAAGAGGTTTGCATTCATGAGGCAAGTGTAAGCAGAAGAAACGTAGCTTTATTTCGCTTACTCTGCTGCTTTGTTCATTAAGCTAATTACTGTATTCTACATTCCTCTTTTTCATCTAGCTTGTTTCTGGAGCTTGATCCTTTCCCAACCCTGAATCGACTGTTACTGAACAGTTGAAGCTGAACAGGAAGGAATTGCAGGTGTCAACTCACAGTTTACAAATATGACATCTCCTCTGGCATAGCTGGAAATATGAAATATTGATTTATGTGCAGTAAAAGGTCTTATAAAAATGATCACATACACATGAGAGATTAATGCGCTGGAGATCAATAGAAATTTCATTCTTGACGCTAGACTGTCACCTATGGTGAAATGCTAAAATACAGAAATCAATATTATCTATGAAATGTCAAATTTATTATAATTATGAGGATGAAAGCTGGCCAAGTGGCTCCCAAGAGAGAAGGAAGGATAGGTTACTGTGCTGAAGCATCCTTCATGTCCCTTGTTCACTTGCTGCCAATTTGAGAGCAATATTGGTGCAGGGGGTTTTCAGGCATTATGTATCACTGTGCAGTAACAAATTCCTCCTGGAATATTTAACTCTTGAATCTGACAATAACACAAGCACCTCTGCAGTCAAATGGTTCGTGGGTTTTAGGGGAATGCAGTGCCCTCTGTGTGTGTGTGTGTGTGTGTGTGTGTGTGAGCAAACTGCGAAGACATTTCTGAGCATAGCTCACAATCTGATCCCAGCCTGCAGTGCCCTGCTTGGGAAAGCTGAGCAGGGGGACTTGTGAGATGTTGAGATGGTCTTCCTGAAATTTAGCAGATGCTCACTTCGGGTTTTTTGTAATTGTGTGCTGGGAGGGAATAGCCTCAGCCATCAGTTTGACTTTTAAAATACTGCACTTTGGTCCCTACTGCCAGGCAGTGTTTCGCTGAAGGGATTTTTATGAGTCTGTGGGAGCAGACCTACCTCGTGTATCAAGTTTACAGTGTCTCCCCAAAACTAACACAAAGCTAAAATGTAATGAACTCACAATAAAAGAGTAAGAGACTACAGTTTCTTCACGGTTTTTTTCTTTGTTTTGAAGATACGATTTATGTAAGAATATGCTCAGAGGATATCAGTATGAAGTATGTGTTTCAGGGGTCTGTGCCAGTCTGGGACCCCTTCTGATACTTTGGGAATGCTATTAAATATGTGATTCCATAGCAAAGCTTCTGAGTTTAAGACTTCTAGCAGCTGAATTATACCTTCCTTAATAATATGTATGTTGCCTTTTATTTCTGTTGCATAAAGTATTTGATTTGACTTATCCAATATTAGCCGTGTAAAAAAAAAATCCTTTTACATTCTTTTTCTACGCTCTACCTCTTTGGTGTTTTTGTTCCGTTTTTACACCAGCCAAACTATCCTCCTAAGTGTCTTTATTTCCCACTGGAATATTGTGCTCCATGAGAAGAGCTTCTACCTCTCAAATACCACAGGTAACACCCTCTAACCCTCTTTGAATAGCTGTTGTGTATAATGAGTTTCTCTTCATTTTTATGTCCTTTGCTTTCTTATTTCAGTATTACCCTTTAGATGGGAAGGCGAGAATACTGCTCACTCATCATAATGTGACCTTGGCTACTGGTGCCTTTTTCTTTGAAAGAAAAGATTTCTTTTGGATTATCAATACTTCTGTTTCCTAATCTGTCACACACACAGTTCTGATCTTGTTTGCCTTGCTTGTGGGTTTTTGGGGGCAGCAAACAGGTATTCTCATATGTCAGTGAAGGAATATACTTGTTGCTGCAGAAGTGATAACACATTTGGGTTAGAGCAAGATCTGAATTTGCCTGTACTCTTATAATAGACAAATTACCTTTGATATTTTTATTATTATTATTATTATTTTAATATTCAGAGAAACAAAAGTGGTACATATACCAATGCAAAAGAACATTGCATGTTGCCACAGCACTGGCCTGCGAGTGATACCTATAGCCATGAAAACCAAGCTCCTTCTGAGTTAATAGATTCCTGGGAAGGACAAGTCTTGCTTTTCTACTGCTTTATGTGTGACAAATTAGTTGGCAGAAAAAATACTGCTTGGTCCTCCTGAGAAGTCACATTTGACTTACGAAAATAGATAATGCTTTTGAGTTGTTTTTTTGCTTGTTTGGTTGGTTTGTTTTGTTGTTTCTAGTTTGGTTTTAGCTTTTATTTGTTTTTTTGCTTTATAAAGGAAGCAACCATTCATGGAAAAGAAGGTGTTGGCTCACACTTGCATACCTGGGCAGCATGGTTTGGCACCAAGGTCCAATTTTTTTGAAAATATTCTGAATTTGAATGTCCAGCTTCAGGTAGTCTGAGTCTGACTTTCAGGGATATTGTTTCCAAGGAGAGATGTGAAGAATATGAGCCCAGGATCAGGTTCTGGGCTTTTAGTATAGATGCATATCAACAGAGACTGAAATACTTCTGCTCTTATGGCTTTTGCCGAAGGCAAAGCATGTCTGTGTGGAAGGAGTAAGTGTGTGACAGAGCAGTGAGAGACAACCCGTATCTTCCATGCTGTGTCTTAAGACCTGCGCTCTTCAGTCCTAATCATTCTGGGAAAGGATGGTTGAAAAACTAAAGATAGTTCTCTTCAAAGGATGTATGTGGCAATTACATGCATGCCTGATTCCTCCATCAGGAAGATTCAACTACTGCTGTTTACAGCTGAATAGACTAAACAGATCATTACAGTGAGAAAAAAAAAGAATTCTTTATCACCTTTAATTGCTAAATAATTTTTTATTCATACATCATTCATTTTGTAACGCTTTACTTTTCCAGAACCTTTGCATTTTAAGGCATTTCTAGTTAAAGAAGAGCGCAGATGAAGTTTGCTTCTGCTTGTAATACATACTTTTCTTTTTTTTTTTTGGCTTGTGGGAAGAGGCAGAGGAAAAGATTTATTTATTTATTTTTTTTTTCCCACTGTAGCATTTACACAGTTTTTCTAAATAGAGATCTGGGGAGATTTTTCACTTTTTTTCCAGCTTCTTAAGGTTTTCTGTACCTCGAGTAGCCAAAGCAGTTCAAGTTAATACTTAATGCAACACACTTTAAGAGATAGGAATTTCTTGCAGTCAGGTCTCAATTAAGAGATAAAAGACAAAAAGTGCAAAGCACTTGATAAAGCTCAGAATACAAGGACCGGCATGGAAGTGCTTGAAGCTGTCCATAGCGATAACTGGATAGTCAGCTGGAATCTTCTTGAAATGAAGTGGGTGCTCTAACTTATCAAATTCCACATATGGGGAAATTATTGGTGCCCACAGGGGTGATTAACACTAACTCAGTGGGTCAGAAACAAGCTGGGATAAAGGTGAAAACTGTATCTGACTATCAACACCAAATACATCCATTTAGAGAAAGATAGCGGTATTTTTTTTGCTTCTCTATATATCTTCAGTTGTGCAGGTTGTCAGGGTAGTCACACAGTAGAAGCTGCATATATAGAGTGTTCTGTATAATGTGCAAATTGCAGTGCACATTAAAATGTAATCTATTTTAATAAGTCATATTAAGATCACATTTTAGATAATTGTGTGCTTATCTTATACAACAAATATTTGCCCTGCCGTATATATTCTCTGTCTCTGTCACTCTCTCTCTTTTTAAATTACAAGTACCAGCACCAAAAGAGAAAACAATATAACATTTAACTGATGTAATGAAACAATCAGCTGAAGCTCAGGTAATCAAACCTAGGAGGTGATGTTGGACTCAAAAATCACCTCATTGTCACCAAGATCTTGGCAATGACAAGGAGCTAGGGCTCCTGTTCATCTCTGTGGCAAGTCCATGGGTAATGAACGGATGGACGTTGGGGCTGGGTTGGGCTCACTGAGGTGCGTCAAGAATGTGGGGTCCAAAATCATCCTTGTTGTAGGCAGGTGTAATTAAGAGCACTCCTGGTCACTGAGTGGGCTCCTTGCCCTGGGTTTTAGGGCCTCTGGTGGCCCATCCAGGGGTGTCTCTGGTTGTCCCTATAAAAAGGAGGCTCCCATGTCCCTGTCCCACAGGTAGCACCTGGATACATGCCTCAGTTGTGAGCAGCCCCTGGGCACCTTCCTGCTCCCCCTGCAAAATCTGTGGAGCGACCATACAGTCTGCCTTCAGATTCCTTCTTAAAAGGTCACCTCTGTCATAATTCATACAAAAACATTGGCAGTGGGAAGGCAGCAACTGTGCCAAGATCATCACTGCTGCACTGGCCATCACCCTTGCTGGGCTTTTTCTTGCTCTTCCACTCCTGTGCTCCACCACCAGGCGTAAGGCTGCCAGTTTTTTGGGGGGTTGATGCTCTTTGTTGTATAGTTTATACAGTACATAGCATAGGAGAGCTCAGCCCTCTCCCAGTTACTACTGAAGTGAAAACACAGAAGAGAGGTCCTGTAAATAGGATTCAGAGGCCTGGATTAAGATGGTATTTGATAATTAATTGTGAAATTATTTGAGTACAGGTTCAGGAAGAGCATCACCTGTGTGCCCTTTTCAGGCTTTTGCGGTTTACTCATCTCATTCCTAGGTTGGTGGTTTTTTTTTTTTTTTGTGGTTACTGTTGCTCACTGTCTTTTTGTTTCCTGAAAGCTGCAAAACTGTTTGAGGTTTCTATTAGCTGTATCAGCAAGACAGGAGTTGATTTGGAGTTTATACCTGCACTATGCTTCAAAAGTGATCAGGACAATGACTGTACCACAGCCATTGTACTACATTGTACTACAGTAGAGTCATGATCCATATAGTCTTTTGAAATGGTACTACTCCCACGATTTAAATCATTAATGTATAATAAACTGACAATGTTTGCTTTTATTTTTTAGTCAGCAGAAGCTGAGAATTCAAATAAAAAGATTCCTGGGTATCGGTTGCTTGAACATTCAACTGCTTATTTCTTCTTACTAGACCATCACAAATCCTGGATGCCCACTGCAGCTGTGGCAAGTATCTGTTTTCTGCATGCACTATACGAGTTGTTTATTCAGCCTCAGAGCCAAACACTCTCATTTGCTTATTTTTTCCATTTCTGATAGTTTTTTTTTTTTCCTATTTTCTCAGGTACACAGTAATTTCAAACCTAGTATTTGCTCAGCTGACAGAAATTTAATTGATGACTGAAAATAAGACTAAACATGAGCATTTCTTTTACAAGAAAGTATTCAGGAGCCATCAGATGAGCAATGGTGTCAGCAATAAAACTTTGAGTGAAATTGGACTGGCACTAGCTGACCCTGGCTGTAATCTTTGTTCTTGTGTATTGCACTTAATGTCAATAGGCTAGTCACTGTGACATCATTCAGGCTCGGGAATTGAGGACACAAAGCATCTTCTTCCCTGGCCACAAACAAACTAACAACTTCAAATGCCTCTTAACCTTCATCTCCATGAGCTTCAAAGGATCAGCATGAGATGCATCTTCATTCCTCATAGCAGCAGAAATTCAAGGACAATATGATCAGTGGGCTCAGGGGCTGTGCCTCCTCTTCTGCAAATGTCTTCTTTTATTCCTTTTCCCTTAAATAAGATAGGAAGGCAGTTAGTATTTAGGTGCAGACCCTTATTTCCTGCAGGTATTTATGCCTATGATAAAGTAGATCCAAATTACTGATGAGAAAAATGTCCGGGGAGAATAAGATCTCACCTGGAGTATTTTTTTTTACATTTGTTTTCTACTTATTGCTTATAGTCAATAAGGGAATGTTTTTGTACCCAGTAACCTTTCCTTCTTTTTGTGTTTTTATTTATTTTCCTTTGGCACTTTCTCTTTTTGCTGTGAAAACTGCACATAAATACCAATGTTATAGCAGTGCCAGGTTTGAATAATTTAGCATTTCTAAGTCAGTATGTGCAGAATGTAAGATGACCACCTAACACTTGTGCACTTTATTTCTTTTCATTAACACTGCATCATTAACTCTGTTCCCCCATTAAAAAGAGATGCTGTTATTTGCCAGAGGTAGTGAGAAAGCAGAGGAGGAGCTACAGTTTGTCCGCCTGCAGTGGTAACATAGAACAATAAAGGGGACTGATACTCACTGCTACCTGGGATGGGGGTGAGGCTGTTAGGAGATACAGTTACACTCAGGGTACTTTCTAGGCTTTGCTTAATATTCCATGGAAGTGTTTTGTGTTGCATGGGCTGGTGCCTGGGGAAATACCATCCACTCCCTTGAAAAAAGAGGAAATGTCTCCAGCAGCATGTTATACTCTAAGTAAACTCTGAGTAAAGTAAAGGTTAATCAAAGTTGTGTCTTGCTAAAAGGAACTCGAAAGCTTAATTGTGCTCCTTGCATACGTGGCCAGAGGCTGCATAAATGTAATATTTCAAGTATTAAAGTGTCCATGTTTATTGCTCATTACTGGTTGTTTTTGCTCTGGAGTTTCAGTTTTCAGCTGCTTAGTGGTACTTACAGTTATTCTTCAGATGGCCCTCTAAGTCAGCTGCGTTTCAGGTATTTCTGCAACTTCTGACTGGCCTGTTGGTAATGCCCACATCTAGCTCCTGGCCTCAGGGCACAGATATTTCCTGGAAGACCTGATAAACCTGCACATCCCCTGGCCTCTTCTCTTGCAAAAAAACTTATGCTAACTCACTTGTACAACTCTGGAGTTGCAAGTCCAGATACATCTCAGTCCAAGTTCTGATTGTCAAGAACATGGGAGATGTGGTGGGAATTGATTTCAGAGGCAGTAGTGTAGCATGAAAGAGCACACAGATAGAAACTCAAGCGCTGCTGAAGATGACTTTATTGAACAGAATTGCTACAAGTTTCAACTTTTCTCTAAGCCATTTCAGGTTAAAGGGAATGGCATAAATCTCTGAGCCATCAGGACTTTGTTCCCTGTTCAGACAGGAGATACAGGGTTTGAGGGTCAAGCTCTTGTATATGTTCATCTGTCAAGCAGTGAATAAGTCCTTCAGCTTCTCCCTGCTGTCATCATTAATTACTACCTTGTAAGGATGTGCATTCATCTAAGAAGTAGACTTTTTGGATCTTCAGGGTCTTCTGATGCCATGCTGGGGCATGCAATGTGAGATCTGAAGCCAGTGTGGGCCTTTGGCCTCCTTGCTAGACCACTGTGTGCCAGCAGCTTCTCTGAGTGGCTGCTTCCCCAGTGAATCACAGAGAACAGTTCTTCCTTCATCAGGTCTGTGAAGTGTTTTAGATGTTTGAATCTATTTAGGAAAAATGCTATGCTCTTTTTGACTTGTGTTAGTGAAATGAAGGAAGGACAAAAGAGGTATCAGGCACCTCCTGGAATGTGGTAGCTTTGCCAGTTATTGCCCTGAGAGGGGCTGCCAGTTGTGATGCAGATTTGAAAGCCTCTTCTTCTATCCAGAGCCTTGGCCCAGGCTGCATGAAGAAGGGTAACCTCTCCCCAAGTTAGGCATGGCTCTGTCTTCATCTTTTATTCCTCAGGTCAACAAGTATCACTGAAATCACTGAAAATCATCATAAGAAATATCCCTGGAATGAGGGAGGAATGGTCGTTTGTTGAACACTCGCTTTTCTCAAAGGAAAGCTATACCGTGCTACACTATCTTAATTATATTTAATATTTCCAGAAGTATGGACTGGCACTTCTAACATCACAGCTAATATAGCAGTCTACACAGGCTTTTCTTTTTCTTTTTAAGGTAGAGGGCAGAAAGACAACTCACATTCCAGGGCCTGTTTGATAGCATGCCACAACTTGAGTTAAGCAGGTGGCAGGGTGAAATATAAAAGGCTCACTAAACAAAGAATTTTTATTTCCTGTTTTGTGCCTGCAGGGGAGGAATTATGAAAGCAAAGCAGAAACCTGACAGCCAAAGAGCATCCAGAATTTTTAAATGAATGGTTTTATTGTTCTTTTATAAAGCTATGCAGATTAATTATAATTTACAAATAAAAGAGGTTTTTGCAATGATAGACTGTTAAAAAAATTAACAAATGACAAAACGGTTCATTATACCTTAAGAAATCGGTTTCTAAAGGTGCCTGAATAAATTGTTTTCATCCACTCGACTTTAGTCAGGGCACTCTGCAAGCGGCAAATCTCGGTTAGAGGGCAAGCTTTTTCATCGAAGGCAGTGTGAAATGATAACACAAATGGTGGCAGCTTCATTTTCCTGTTTTGGCTTGGAACACTGGCAGCTGCCTTAGCAGTGTGCAGGGCTTTAGGTGACCCCGCACCAAAGGCTCTGGTTCCCTGACCCCAAGCTTTTGCTTCGTCTCCTTTGGTAATAGCCAAATGCACAAACCACCAGCTGCACCGCAGCCTCCTCTTTTGAAACCACACCACTTAAGCAATAAGCACCCCTTGCATTTCTGAAATTAATAAAGTTAGTTTGAACCTCAAATGTCACTTATTTGCTTTCCTGTTTTCATAGGTGATTTCACTAAGCAGAAGTACTTGCTAATCCCACATTCACATAGATAGAAGGTCAAAGTTGGTCAGTGAGCCAAGAAATACCATATCAGGGTTTCTTTCCTCTCCAATTGAAAGAGGTATAAATTGTGGAATTAGTGTATTGATTGAAGGCTACAACTTCAAGCAATCAGTTTTTCTGGCTTGACAAGATTATTTTATCCTACTTTTCTTTTATTATTATGTGTTGTATTTGAGTCATCCTTCAGGCAGATGAAGTGACAGCTTGATTTAACTCAATAAAATCCACCAGTTAGGAAACCTACTGAGCCGAACAAAAGATGAAAACGACTGCAAGGGGAAGGTGCACAGTTAGTGTAAGCAAGCCTAGCATGCTGAAAAAAGACAATATTAACTGAAATTATGCCCTAATCAATGCATTTCTATGGAAACTTGGGAGAAATTTGTAAGACCTTCGTGCTGGGCCAGTGAGCAGATAATGCTGCCTTTCTTATAAAAAAGTAAAAATAAATTTCTGCAACTAGGTATAAAAACAATACTTCCATTGTAGCTGTGCTTTTGTGTCATTGCGAAGAGCTGGATAATGTTGCTTTTCTGACAAATTTGGAAGGAAATGCCTAACCAGGGGTTTACGGTTGTGTGGTAATTAAAATAATATTGAGACTTTGGAGAGTGGGTCTTTGCTTTGGTACATAACAACAAGCACAGGGTTGTGCTACTGTTGCAGACATGGGACTACAAGCTGAGCTTGTCAGTTGATGAGGGGATGGCGGAGGAGAGCCAGTGCTCTGCCCCAGTGGCTCCAATCAAGAGGCACGGGTGATCTGTCAGTCTCCTCCGGACTGCCAGTGTTCACCTCTGCTGCAGCAGTGAGTCCTGGCATGGCTGCTCCTGCTGAAAGTGCTTAAGCAATATGCAATAACCACAGAGTATCAGGAGCACACTCACTACAATGCAAAGCAATGTTCTGATGCTAGCCATAACCTCCCATCAAGGAGTTGTCATTGACTGCTTCAACAGGGAGGCTAGAGGTACCTACTAAAATGTGTATTTTTTGTCTGTGCACAACACTTTTTGATCTTGGTCCTGTTTGAGTTGACCTGTGGAGTAAATAGCATAGAAAAAGGATGATATATGGTAATGATCTCTTCCTTTTGCTGTTTGCCAGATGTCCTGGTACTCATTCAACCCAATTCTGGAAATGTGCTTAAACTGAGGCCCAATTACTCCTTTTCACTTTATCCACATGGGAGATAGGGAAGGTACTGTACAACAGAGAGTGTAATAGATCACAGGAAAGTAGGAACTTGCTGAATGAGTATCTGAAGTGAACTGTGTTGGCTCTTGGTACGAAGATGAGGGTGGCCAAGGTGTAGCAGACATTACCTGTATAATATGGTACAGACATTGCCTTTGGATTTCAGTGATGCAGCCCTATCTATTAATTCATACTGGTTTCTCAGTAGATGTGAATGGAAAAATCTTAAAGTGATGTGTAAAAAATAATGTTAGTGTGTTATTTAGGAAGACAAAATAAGAAAGGATAACTTGAGACATGCTGTCTTTGTAGTTGTTTAGTCCTATTTCTAATCACACTACTTTTTCCTTCTTCCATCAGAAACCTCCAAGTCTTCTCTGTCTGATATTCTGCCAGCTGTCCTGGTCACCCATATTTTTTCTCCTGCCTCAGTGGAGATCTGCCAGTGATCTTTCTCTGAGAGAAAGGCTTGCAGGAGCACACTTACTGTTCTCTGCAGGCACAGAGCAAAGTCAACACCCTGTGTTGCACCCAGGTTGGTAGTTCCAGGTGTTGTCTTTGCCACACCGCCTTGCTAGTGTTGTTAAAAAAGAAAGTGGCACCTGAAGCAGAGCTGGACAAATTCAGGGATGGGGGAGTTCTTCAGTCTGCCCTTCCCCTCCTGAAGGCTTCAAATACCGTATTTTGATCATTATTCTTTACTGTGAGGGTGGTGAGGCACTGGAACAGATCGCCCAAAGAAGTGGTAAACGCTCCATCTCTGGCAGTGTTCAAGGCCACATTGGACAGAGCCTTGGGAGACATGGTCTAGTTTGAGGTGCCCTACCGACGGCAGGGAGCTTGGAACTAGGTGATCTTAAGGTCCTTTCCAACCCAAACCATTCTATGGTTTTATGATTCTGTGATTATTTCATTTGGGTGATGAGCTCAAGATCAAAATCACCAATGCTAATTCATAAATAATCTCTAAGTTATTTTTAAGAACTATTTGATTTCCTGGTAAGTTTGTTGTTTGGTTTGCGATTTTTTTTCCACTTAGAAGAGTATTTTGAATATGTGCAGTCTGCAGTGTTCATGTGTGTTAGAATCACTTTTAAAATTGCTTCTCACAGTATATAAATACATACAGAATCTTCTGCTTTAAACAATATTGCCATGACTAACAACAATTATTGCCGACCAATTGTATAACACTAGCATAGTTTGCCTGACCCTATTGCAAATAATGTCTGGATTCACAGTTTTCCTGCCTGTTCCATTTCAGTTCCTGTCATTAAGTGATGTAAAAGCAGGGAAAGGACAACTCCCATTTAGGGTTTCATGTGAAAGAGTAGACTGCTGCATGATTGTTTTAAAAAACATGGTTTGTAACTTTCAGGGGAGTTAAGACCATGCATTAACATTCGTTAACTTGTGTGTAATTTCTTCCACCCAACGTTTCTTTACCATTTAAAATTGTTTTCATCTTTCTGAGGAAGAGCATATATTGTCATGATCTCCTTAAACTGCAGTTTGGTAAATGACTTGTTTAAATTTAAGGAAAAGAGGTTGTTGATAAGTATAGTTTTCTAATACTCTTCCTCAGCTGTCATTTACTTTGACTAAATTTATTTAAACCACCTTAACCTTTCAGAGAAAGGCCAGGAGATGTTTAAAAGAATAATATGTGTCTGACATTTTGGTTTACCAAAAGGACACCATCATAATTCTGTAGTGCCTCTGTTAAAAATAAGCTAAGAAAAGGAAACTAAAATCTCTTTTTCTTTCTGCTTAATTTTGAAAGAATGGAAGAAAATTTGATTGATAGTTGCATTAGAAAGTGACCTGCAAAGGTAATCACCAAATGCATTGATTTGTCACTGCGCCAGGATTTGCAAAGTATCTTCCACATAGAGGTAGCCTTTCCCTCTCTAATAGTCACCTTAGTGTTTTACTATTAAAACATGGGTTTTTTTGGTGTTCTTTCTGGTACTGACCATTAACTTTTCTCATGGCTCCCACTTCAGTGTGTCACTGCCAGGCATGACTGTGCGCTCTTCCCATCATCATGTGAAGGAGGAGGTGTGGGCTGAGCATGGGTCTGAGTAGGGAATCACAGCATTATGGAATGGTTTGTGTTGGAAGGGACCTTAAAGATCATCTAGTTCCAACCCCTCTGCTACAAACAGGGTGATTTTAAAAATACTTGATGGGTTTTTAATATTATTTCATTGTAAACACTCTTTGCTTTCTATTTTTGTGTGCACTATTATTGTTTTGTGTAGCCTAGAGTTGTGTAAATCAGTGTGGAGAGCATAGGTGACTGCGCCTAGTTTGCAAAAGTGTGTACCTGGGTGACTCTGTGTTAAAGCTTATGAAGCACTTTGTTCTGCAGGAAAGCCATGTGGCAGCTGGTTCTTCTTCTCTTAGACTGGAAATATTTTCTACCTTTGCATTTCTACCTCAGAAAATACAAACATGGGCCAGGTTCCCTGGCTGATTTTAACATACTTCTGTCCTGCTTTCAGAGTGTTTCCACTTCATAGTCATTACTATTTAAACATTTCCAGGTCTCAGGAGCTTATTGTTGAAAAACTTAATAAATTAAAGAAGTAATTTTCTAATTATTAGTAATTTTAAAAGTTTTTAAAAATAGTAATATTAGTAATTTTAGAGTTATAGAGCTTCTTTTACTCGTGCTGCTCTTCTCACACTGTGAATTACAGCTGTGTATCACTGGGTAGCCCAGGTACAAAAGTTTTATTCGTAGTTCTGTTCTCCTGTGAATTCAGGTGCAAAGTTACCAAGTAAGTTCAACTAAATCACCTGTTTTTATTGTTTTTCAGTAAATCTGGAAAACATACCTGAATTTCAGCGCTCAAAAAAGTAGCAATACATGGAACAAGACATTTCCATGTATATGACTTTATTTTTTTTGTTTTGTTATTATCCATAGGTCTTGTGAGAACTACACAGGCAGTGTTGCGGTTGTGGAGGGCTTTTGCAGGAGAAGGTGATACAGGAGAGAGGAGTTTAATGCTCAGTGCCAGCCAGTTTCCTCAGTTTGAGCTGGGTGTGCAGTTGTGATGGTTTACGAAAGAGACCTTAACATAACTTTAGCATTTATTATTGTGGGAAATCACTGGGTTTATGTCTGCTTGATGACATCATTGTCAGCGCAGCCAGCCATGTCTGATGAACACAGTAGAATCTGGAGCATTCTGCAGTGTGACTCTATCAAGGGTTTTCAAACCCTGGTCAGGTAGAATGAGGTATTTTTGATAACAAGACAGTCCCATGTTCTTTTTGTCACCGTCTATGCACAGTGGCAAAAGTAATCTCACTTCTAATGACACATCATTCCTGCAGAAATGACTGCAGCAGATGCTTGTGTGCAGAAAAGCTGGCTGTGCTTGGAGCTTTTTTTGCAAGTCAGGTGGGGTGGGAATAAGCAAGGTGAACAGGAATAAGGAGTTGTTTTCAGCTTGGGAGCCCATGACCACATATAATTGATAAAGTATCAAAGATATTGTTTGTTTTCATTTTTATGAAGTGATTAGGTGGTAGTAGATAGTAACTTGCAAATAATTAAGGAAATAGTGCCTTTTCTTTGAATTGATATTTTGTTGTCTTCTTGGTGCAACAAATGCTTTAAGCCCTGCTACTCTAAGGGCTCACTTACACATAGTATTTTGATTGTATTGTATTTCTGGGTGAGAGATTTTAGTTTTATTTCTTTGTAGCGTTCAAAAGGTTCAGTAATGTCAAAGGTATCCCTGTCCCACACCACCATTCACATTATTAGTATTATTTAATTTCAACAGTAAAACAGGGATAATGAATTCCTTTAGAGGGTGAACATTTCATGAGATTCAAGTTTTCCCCTCTCTCCCTGAATGGAACAATAATCCTGCTCAGCTACAGATCCCTGGCTAGCACGCATTCTTTAATGGACATATTGTTTTTCAATGAACTAATGCTTCATCAGGTGCTCTAACCTTTCCAATAGTAAGATGCAAAAGATAACAAAATTCATAACTGCATGACAAAAAAATGAGTTATAACAGCATGGATATATGCATTCATTTCGTTTGCTGTTACATACTGATATATTCATTTGCCACTGAGGAGGTCCACAGCTGGAATGCTTGCCCGGTTAGGACTTTCTTGGGTAGGTGGCTTGATTAGCCTGGAGAACACAGACCTTTGGGGTGTCTTATCGGCCGTCCTGCCTGTACTCACAGTGAAGTTATTGAGAGGACGGAGCCAGGCTTTTCACAGGGGTGCATGGTGGAGGATGAGAGGCAGCAGGCATAAGCTGAAATAGGAGAGATTCAGTTTGGATATAGAGAAAATTCACTGCAATTTGAATTCAGCAAAGGTGTAGAACAGGTTGCCCAAAGAACTCTCCATCTTCAGAAATTATTAAGACCAGGCCCGCTGAATCAATATTTTTTTGACTGTTGAATTTGGAAAGAAGTTCTGATGCATCAGGTGTGCCTATGCTTTACAGCTGTGTTTGCATAGTGCAGACATATTTAAGCTACTGTGGCCCTGGGCTGTAAAGTAGCAACTGTGCTGGTAATTTCTGAATAAACATATCAGTTCTGAGTGTACCTAGTTTCAGTAAGTTAGGAATAAGATTTTCCATTATTTCTAGGAAAAATATCTGCACTTCTAGTTTTAATCTCATCTTTCTTGAGGTTTGCAAATTGGGATGGACTCTCCAAGTTCAGCTTGACTGTGGTTTTGGTTTTCCCTCATCACTTGCGGTTGTAAAAGATGCTGGTCTAAGGTTTTGGATTTATTTAGAGAGATAATTTACATGGTAATGTGCCATGCCCTTACCCATGCACTTATTTTGTATGATGTGGCCCGAGTGCATAAATAACATTATCTTGAATGTGCTCCTACCCTGCGTTTGTAGAATTTCAAGTGTCTGTTTTCAGTGATTAAAATCTTCTTTTTCTTAACTCTGACCCTTCCTCACCAAAACAAAAAGCAAACCCAAAACTCTTTAAATACTCACCACTGCCAGGGAAAACTAGAAATTAGATTTCTTACACAAGGTGATCCTCTCTCGTTCTTCTTACAAAGCCAAGGTCCCTCTCTTCAGCCTTGAAGACCTGGTTGGGCTGCTCTGGGTAGGGATGGATGCCAGAGCCCACCCAGCCATGTACTGTCCCAGTGCTGATGACACAATGCCACTTGCAGCTTTGACACTTGCCTGGTGCTGACTGTGCTGGTATGGGTGCATGGACACAGGTACTGGTGCTAGTCCTAAGTACACAAAAACCAAATTGTGCTGGTATAAGCCTTTTATGCTATTTCTCCACAGTTATTCTAATTTGATCAAGAGAGATATGATCTTTGATTCTTGTAGAGAAATCTGGGGTAGTGCCTCTATCTAATATATTTCCCTTCAGATAATACCATTAGCTCCTCCGCTTTGCTAGTGTGATGAAGGCCTACAACACCCTATGAAGCGAGCATAGAAATAGCTTCAAATACAATTGATAATTTCTGCAAAAAAATGTTTTCTTCTATTTAATAAGGGGATTTGAAAAATCTTCAAAATGTATTAAGGCATGGGTACAAAATTACAGAAATCAAAGTCCTCAAACTTCAGACCACGACTGGAGTTGCACCCTTGCCCTTCTGCTCTTCCCAAAAGTCGTGTGAATTAAGGACAATGTAAGCTGTGACTCTGCATTTCTCTGCTTTTGTCAGTTTGTGTCACAACCTTAGCATTATTTAAATGAACTTTTCTCTTTTTTTGTATTTAATATCCATATTCAGGTATTCAAGCCATAATTTCTGTTAGTAAAAGTGACATTTTGTAAAGTTCATTATTTTTTTACAGAGAAAATCTCAGGCACTTAAAAAAATAGACATTAAATAACTGAACGACGGTGTCTCCAGGCTAGCAGTCATCCCTACAGTTTGTCATTTTTACACCTGAATACCCGTGAAAAAGAAGTTTGATAATACCTAGGTTATTTAGTGTGACCTGTCTGCCTGACCGCCTGGGAACTTTATCCTTCAGCGTGAGCTGCATCCCCACACCTTAGCAGGGTCCTTGGCATCCCATGGGCACCCTTGACTACGTTTCTTTTGGCACTTTTACATGGCATTTTTCATGATGCACCATGAAAACCTCTGTCAGGTTTGTCTCCAGTGTTGGTGTTAGGATCGTACAGCGCAGTGTTAGCATAGTGAGCTATGTCATCAACAGAGCCCTTCTGATCTCATTTGTAGGTGACATGCACAAGCCAGTGCATGTGGGTGAGCAACTTGGAACTCCAGCTATTGTAAAATGGAGTCCATTATTAATAATTTTTATTGCAGAGAGGAAAAGGGAAGAAACAAATAATTTGATATCCAAAGGAGATATGGACAAGAGGGACATGCCATCCACAGGCTCTTCCAGCAGCCACCCCATGCAGCAGTCTGGCCATCTTTGCTAGCATTCCCTTTTGTTCATCTTGTAGCAATGTAATATAAAAACTCAAAAGGAAATAGTTGTGTTTCCATGTACTTTTAAGTGGCATTGCTTTTCTTTGGAAGAAGATTGTGTTCACAAAGGAAAGTCCACCTTTTGTACATTTATCTCAGCATTAGTTTGCAAGAAGGGACAAAAAAAAGGCAGGTTTCGCCTATTTGTGTAATATTTTTAGACCAAATTGTAATATAGAATTTATTCCTGTTGGGAAGACCATAAGTGTACCCACAGCCTATTTCAGTTTGTTAGCAACTTTTGCTCTGTGCCTCCTCTTCTGTGGTGGTTGATAGCTGCAAATGCTGAGCAAGACCAACACATGCAGATGCTCCTTTTCTAACCATTCCTTATTTTTCTGCAGCCCTCAGTGTGCTAAGCACCAGAGCAGCTCTCCCCAGCCATTTGGGTGATGCAACTTTGTCAAGCAAATAATCCCAATGTCTGAATATCTGACTCTGTTCTAGCTGTCTTATGTTTCCCTTCTCAGGAAGCAGCTAGCAGGTCAGTACCACCTTCCACCATCCCCTTAGCAAAGCCATTTCAGTTCTGAGAACTGCGTGCACACCAGTTTCAAGTGTGATACAGTGGAGAGCAGAATGCTGCTGTGTGAGGGAGCTGCTCATGATGCAGTGAGGCAGGCAAGGAAGGCTTCAGGAAATCATTTGTTTTCCAGGAAGAAATGAAAGACTGATATTTCATATATAAGTACTGTTTTCATCAGTATGTAAATACTGATGTAAATACTGATATTTTGAAGTCTTTTCCCTTGCAGGAAGACAATCAGAAGGAAAATACATTTTACAGTACTTTTCTTAGGGTCCGGTTATTCAGATCCCTTATGATTAAAAATAATAATCTGTTGTGTGTAGTGACCGATATAAAAAAAAATAAAATTAATCATAGAATCATAGAATAATTAGGGTTGGAAAGTACCTTAAGATCATCTAGTTCCAACCCGCCTGGCATGGGCAGGGACGCCTCCCACTAAACCATGCCACCCAAGGCTCTGTCCAACCCGGCCTTGAACACTGCCAGCGGTGGAGCATTCACAACTTCCCTGGGCAACCAATTCCAGTGCCTCACCACCCTTACAGTAAAGAATTTCTTCCTCATATCCAATCTAAACTTCCCCGGTTTAAGTTTGAACCTGTTACCCCTTGTCCTCTCACTACAGTCCCTCATGAAGAGTCCCTCCCCAGCACCCCTATAAGCCCCCTTCAGATACTGGAAGGCTGCTATGAGATCTCCATGTAGCCTTCTCTTCTCCAGGCTGAACAGCCCCAACTTTCTCATCCTATCTTCATACGGGAGGTGCTCCAGTCCCCTCATCATCCTTGTAGCCCTCCTGAAGAAACTTAAAACATTCCTGATAGAGGATATTTAACCTAAAAGTAAGTGGAGTAAACTTTGTTGATGTCACCAGAGCTGGTCATATAGCTCAAAACTGAATTTAGGTGGAAATGCTATGTTAATACTGAATTGCTGGTCTTCTGTCATTCTGTGTTTTAAGTATTTTTAGAATTAGGTTCTCTTTTAAAAATAGTTTATTAATTTTAAGAATTAAAAACTTCTTTGTCTGTGAGCTATTCCTGTCTCTTCAACAGGTATTTAAGATCACATAGAATCATAGAATAGTTAAGGTTGGAAAGGACTTTAAGATCATCTAGTTCCAACCCCCTTACCATGGGCAGGAACACCTCCCACTAAACCATGCCACCCAAGGCTCCCAGATGTGCTAGGAACTAAGCAGACCTAGACTAATTTTCTAATATAAACATTGGAAGGCATTAGAACAACCAAAAAACCCATTCTTTTTATTTTCATGGCTACTACAGAACTAAATGAAAGCTGTGAAAAGAATCAAAGTACAGCTTATCTAGCTATGACACAGAGTTAAAAAGAGAAATTTTAACCAAGTAAGGCCACAAGTCATAACAAGAATTCCACTGGAAATAGTGTTTCAGTATCCTACGTAATGCAGATCCTCACTCCTTTCTTGGTTTAGGTCTCAGCCCCACCAACTAACCAGCCTACACCAGACATTAAAAGTGCCTGCGAGCTCACCTGAAGGGTCATGCCCCCACTATTTATTACCCAATAAACAATTCCAGTTGCTTGTTACACTGCTGTATCTTGAGTGTCATTTTCTGTTTAACTAATTGCTTAAGACAAAACAGGAAAGGGGGAAAAACAAACCAAACCAAACCAAACTTTCTTCTCTGTTTCTTCCTAGCCCTGGAAAAAGCAGCCAAGAGGGACACCTGCAACAGTCTCACAGGGTTTCACAAAAACAAGCTGATGCAGCCTGGACAGAGTTTGTATTTCCCTTGTTACGGTGCACGTGGAGCCCACTGCTTATGCCAAGTCTTTCAGCTATCCCTCATCCTGTAGGATTATATTCTTCACAAGAAAACTGATTCATCTCCTTTGGACATTTAAATTTCTGAAGTCCCACCTGCAATTCCCACCAATCTTTGTGACAGAATACAGTTCCTGTAAAGACTATTAAAGAATTCTTTCAGCCAAATGCAGATAGAAATCTTCATCGTGATAATGTATTTAGAGTTAGTGAATGATATAGTTCTAAAATGTGTTAGTTGTCTGAAGAAATATGTATTTCTGTCAAACACAACAAACATGCATGTTATGTTTTCCCTCCCTTCTTCATTACTACATTAGGAACCCAATTTTTTTTTTTTCTTATCCTGAGGAAATAATTTAATCTACTGTGACAATTGTTTTTAATGGGCCACAACAACTCCCAGGTACTATTGTAATTTTTTCTGATGCAACTATTTTTCTGCAAGAACATCATATTCATGTGTTGCTTGGCCTTCAAAAATGATGGCAAAAATCAAGTAAATGCTTGCTTAAAGCTATATTTCTAGGTGTAATATCTTCAGTTCATTCTTTCTGCAGCTCTTGGTAATTTCTAAGGAAGCCTCAAATTAATGAATATACATTCTCCAACTTGTTCCAGTATCATAAATACCAAAGGCATGATTTCATACACTGGTAGTACTCTCCGTCCAAGTCCCCAAGCACCAATTCTAAATCTACCACATTAATTAATGCCCTATAACACTGTTGTGACAATAAATATCCTACTTCTGAGAAGAAAAAAACCCACAAAAGCAATTGAAGTATGAATATGAATTAATTCTAAGATCTACATACTACAAAAAAAGGTCAAATGAAGTAGAGGTTGAATGTCTGATATAGGCAGGATGTTTTGTGAGAGCTGAGTGAAATGTCTTAAATGTAGGTAAAAGCTTAGATTTTTGTTTTATTTAGCTCTCAATATTTTTTTCTTAGAGCAAATAATTTGTTAAATTTTTTGCATGTATTATAGTTTAGGCCCCATATACTTCTTGTAAGGCCTCAGTTCCTGTAATTATTTACAACCCACAGCAGTAATTAAAAAAACCCAACAAAACCAACAACCAACAACAACAACAACAAAAAAACAACAACTGAAACCAAGAAATGCAGTGCAACAAAGTTGAAGTGTGGCTGCATTCCCAACAGCTCATTCTCCATATGAAGTCTTGAAGGTGCTCCACATAATTCACCTAGGTACTGTGGACAAGTAATATGGCATTTCTCTCAGCTACATCAGGAGGAGGTATATTTAAAGGTTGCTTAATGTTGAGGTCATAAATGGCCAGACCATTCCTCAGAGAGGAGATCTAGCCCAGTCGGTCTTGCAAAGACAGTTTTTGCAACTTTGCTTCTCTACATAAAAAAACTGAAGGAAATTTTGTGTTTCATGATTTGGAGACTGTGTGAATGGATGCAGGCAGCTCTGAAAATGAGATATTTGAGAGCATCTTAGAAACATAAAAGCTTGAACATTGCAGGACCAGCACTCTTAAGTAAGTCACACTTCAACCATGAAGATGGTAGCCTTATGATGAGTCTTATACCAGTAGATGCAATATCTTTTTTTAGGTAGGAGTTGTCAAAAAATGAAAGCAGGCAAACAGCATCATAGGAGGAGACATCATTGCAAACACTGGGTTTTGATTTTGGAGTAACCTCTGTAGCTTAGGATATGTAACTTATGATATATTATGAATATTCATTAATATGGGACTTAAAATTTTTACTGTGTCTTATGAAGAAGTAAGTGCAATTTTTTGGATTTGGGAAGCAGCAGTTTGTTGGGCCCTGGGGCTGTTACTATGAAATGGCAGTATGTGTAAATAACACCAGGATTTTTCAGCTAAAATTATTATATCTGCAGTTATGTAATAATTATAAAATAGCACATATGTACAGCATCTTCTAGTTATTATAGCTCTCATAACACATGTTACAGTAATGCCCTGTGCTGATACACAAAAAAACACGACTAGTCTGACCAGTGATCTGGTCTGTGAGACTTTACATGTAGACTAATAAAAGGTCTGAAAGCACATGAGCTTGATAAGCACAGATAAAAAAAAAAAACCCCACACTCAGATGCTGTGGCTTTTAACACGTCTGTTTGCTGAGACTTGGGTAATCTTCAGTAGTGTTCTTGGGGTTTTGAACTGGCTCCAAATACGGGCATGGATTACACTAACCTGCTTGCAAAGGCCAACATGATCTGAGAAGTGTAATACTGAACTTACTGAACAAACCAATGGGCAAGGGGTAAATACCAATCAAGATGACTTTGTATGAATGAAATGCATTATTTGTTAGGAGCAACTTCTACTAAAAGATAAGTAGAGTAGTCTCAGTTGTTCTGGCTAAATGCTGGCTCAGATACTTGAAGTTTAACCTTGTCAGATAAGTTTCCAAGAATCTCTCTCAATTTTATTATGTGTTTGTAGTGGGACTGGCTGCTTAGAAGAACTTCATCTCGTTGCACATAGAGCAGGGACTGAGGGTGGTGGCACCTCTCCAGACCTGTTTCAGCTATCCATGGGATTGCTGGCTGTTTCTGTGCTTTAGGAGCTGTCCACACCTAGAAGCATTATTCATTCTGTATCTCCACAAATCTCTGTCCTCATGCTCAGGTTTCTGAAGGATGGCATTTTGCCAGCTTTAGTGGCATTCAAGGAGAACTCTGTGTCAGTGCTTGTAATAACATGCATCTTTAATAAAATTACTTGGTAACTGAGAATATAGTATCCTAGAAGAGAGGAAGAGAGGGGAATCTGTTTGTTACACTCTGTGCTCAGCCACTGTCACCAAGTGATTTTTATAGTATTTAAACTGAATATTATAAGCCTTTGTGAATATTGTAAGCCTTTTAAGGGGAAGGTTCCCCTTCAGTTGCAGTGATGCTCCATCAGGTGCCCAGTGTCACATACTTTGTATGACAAATATTTGATGTGACACTTATGCACGCAGGTTGCTCCAGAGATATTTTTATAGGTCACACTAAATATCACACGTCCAGCCCTTCAGTCAGGTAGTGGAGCCGTCTGTGATTGCAGCTAATGGTCTTGGAAGTTGCTATGGCTCCTGGTAAACAGCATCCTGTGGCTTCTGCTCCCATCTTTGTCGGAGCAAAGGGGCATATAGCAGTAGGGACATCAAGTGAGTTGGTGCCAGTATTAGCTCCAGGTTTCTCCAGACAATCAGCTAGTCCCACTGACTGTAACTTCTTTTTCATCTTCCCTATTGGAAACTCACCTGGTATCCAGCTAGCCCAGCAGTTCAGTTAAGCCTGGCTTCCCCAGCCATTCAGCAATCATATAATCCTCCTCATCCTCTACAAACCTCTCACAGGTTGGTGTTCCCTGACCTGCTTGTCCCCAGCTAGGTGAACAATTGAAAAGGAGTACATGATAGTAAGGTCAAGGAGAACATGAACAGGCAGGGTCTCGAAACACCTGCATGTGCTGTAAGGATAAGACAATTAGGAAGGATGTAACAATGTTAGTTCTTACCCAAACCTCATGGGTTTGCATGTGTGCTCTGGCGATCTCAGGAGACATAGTGATGCTTCTGATGTGTTTAGTGTACAGTGGGGCCATGAATGCAATTAAAGGGAATGTCTTGCAGAGTTTAACCAGTTCTCTTTCCAGTCCTCATTCTGAAGCTGCATCCTGAAGAAAAGAAATGTAAAATAATTTGAAAGCTAGGATGAAAAGAATTTTAATTATTTAAAAGTTTGGAATAGTTTTTAGTATCCTATCATCTTACACAAGACAACTAAGGACAGTGATATTTGGCACTTGGAAGTGTAATAGCATACAATATGTATGTTTTTAATTTTATTTTCGTAATCTCAAAGATCTCTTTTGGCTTATAGTTTACAATGTATGTTCTCTTGATATTTCTCTGTTGTCTTTTGTGAGACTCTCAGAGAAGGGGAAAGGAACATTGCAATTGTGAGAGTGAGTTAGCAATACTCTGTTCTTTGTCTTCCCTCTTCCTCCCAGCTTTGCAGCTTGCTACGGAGGTAATTCAGCACAGAAATCTCTGATTAGCTCAATTTTCAATTATGCTTCCCCGTCACCTTTAAACAACCACTGCTTAACCCATGTTACAGAGAATGAGTTGCAGATTCAGAAACAGGTATCTAGCCAATTATATTCTTCTATGTATTCCAGATAATGCCAAATAGGTTTTATATTTACTTCTGTAGGTTATTTTAATGCTATGTGTGCTGTGGGTGTTTTTTTTATCTACATTTGACACCACAGGGACTCTCTGGCAATGTGTGTCTGTGAACAACTCTAAACATCTTAAATGCTTCTAATATAAATACAGAAAAAACTCCATGCAGCAATTATTAAACTAGCACAAATGTTTCACTGATTTTAGCAGCGTTTAAGTGGTAGTTTTTTTCTTCATTAAGATAAACAATGGAACTAATTGGAATGCTACAAAAACATCTGTTAAATTACAGGAGTATTGGGAACTCTTGTCTGCTTGAAGTCACCAGAGGAAGCTGTCTGGAGGTGCAGCGGGGTGAGCAAATTCATATGCTCAGGTAAATTTTGCTGTACCTTTGAATTTAAGAAACAAATGTCATGTACTGAATTTTAGAAGCACGAATCTTGCAACATGAGAATTGTCAGAATAAGAACCAAAAGAAAGGAGCTGAAGGGATACTGAAGGGACATCTTTTTAAAATGAAACAATGAAGAGAGAATATAGTTATTTATCGTGCTAGGCTCTCACGTTGGAAAGTCTTCCTGTACAAAACTACCTTCACTTAAAGAGGCAAAAAAAATGGCTGTATAGGAAAGGGAGCAAAAAATTTTCCCAGGGATGTCTGCTGGAGGGAGGCACAGACTGTAGATCTTGCTGACGCGCTGAAAAGATCATCCAAGATAGAGATCATGTGTGATGTTTTGCAGATAGCGTAGATGCTATGCCATTTCAGTATGTGCTCTAGAGCCACAGTCATTGTATTTTGCAGGGTTTTCTATGAATAATGTGCATTAAGGCAGTCTGTAATGTTTATGAAAGATAGACTATGCTGCCATTGTTTTCAAACTGACCTGGAGTCAACAGTGCTGTGTTATTCTGAAAAACACCAACTTCACGCAGGATTCTATAAACACAAAAGTAACTTTAAAGACATGGAGTATCATTTGCTCACAAAGGGTAAGACCTCAGCTGTGGTAGAGTACCCAGTTTTGGGCAGCTTCTTTCAAGAGTTAGGAACTGCTGGAGAAAAAAGCAAAATGTGTGATGAGAAATACAGCAAACATGGCCTATAGAGAAATGTCAAGAGATGAGGCATTGCTTATTATACAGGATACTAGAAGAAAGCATATTAACAGTCTTCAAACACATAGAAATCTGCTGCTGGAAGAGGTGGGATAATCTGCTCTCCACAATCACTTGGAAAGAATGGGGATGGTACATGTATATGGTACAGACAGCTGTGTTAGGTATTAGGAGTTTCCAGACAGTAAGATGAGGCAAAGATGGAAATAGCTGGGGAATACAGGATTCATTAGTGGAGATGCTTGGGACTGACGTTGCCAGGAATGTTTTAGGTATGAGTGGTGCTCTCTGGATATGAGTGAAAAGTGGTGTTTTTTAGAACGCCTATGTTGTTACTCCAGGAAGAAGTGAGTTGGCTGTTCTTTTGGTTCTGTGCTCCCATGAAGTCTGTGTAAAGTAATAGCCTCCACTGTTGGGTGCTTTGAGTTTGACAGACATCATCCCCACATTTCCCTTGTTACACCTTTCCAATGCTTTTTAATACCTAGATTCTTTTGTATTTTCTGCCTGAATTTCAGCAGTCCTCAGCTAGTTAGTGCTCTGTCTTTTCTCCCGACCAACATCACCAAACAGCCTTTGACATTTTCCTAAACACAGTTTGTGCAGTTAATATCAAGTGTATCAACCTAATCTTATTGAAATTTTTAAGGTTAAGGGATTGATAGCTTTTTCCTTAATTTCCTAATAAGCCTTTGTTTTTATATTTTAATGGCCTCCATGGGATGTACTGTAATGTATTTATTGGTACACATAACCAACGCTGAATTTAAATTATGAGTTTAATTTCTGTTTGTCAAACTTCCTTTTCATCAGGTACTATGAGTTTAAAATGAAAAAACCTTCTCCCCTCAGGTGAGAGCTGAAGACTTTTCCTGGGGTGGAAGGAAGGGGCTGTGTAATCCTGATGCTCTTCCTCCTCAGGAGCTGTTTGCTTGCATCAGGCTTCCCAAATTAACAGTGTCCAGACTTACTGTCATCTGGAACTGATGTTAGATTTATCCCAAATTGTTTGAACAATGCTCAGGAGAGGAGGCGGCTGTCTCCAGACTCACTGTCTATGCCTTTTATCCAGTTCTGACATAATTTATTGGAAACGAGAGGAATTGTTTCAGAACAAGCATCTCTGACAGCTTGGCAGATTGATAGAGAGGTTTTCTGATTTCATCTCTTTTTCTTTTTTTAAATGAAGCCTTCCTACCACTTGCCAATCTCTCAAGTATCATCGGTGTCATGATATCAGATGTGAGATAGCAAGTTCCTGAATTAGCATTGCAGGGAGGAGTTTATTTAATTTACTGTGGTCTGTCCCTCAGTTATTTATCCTTTTATGAAATACCTAGATTTTTTTAGTGACACGTGAAACACATGCAATATAAATTTTATTTAGCCTAGGAAGGGCCCCTCCAGGTCACCTAACATGCCATAGATGCTGACAAGACTGGGGCATGCCATGTCATTTGGGGTCCAATCCTGCAACAGGGAATGAGGCAAAGTTCTCACTGTCTTCCTCAAGTAAATACAGTGTGTCTCCTCCCCAGCATCAAACATGTCCCTTAATAGTTCTGTGTTGTAGAAAATCCCATACTTTGCACTAGTTGAAATGTAAAAATAAAGCTAACAATTTTTTTGGGTTTACTTACTAGTGACATCACTTAAATAGTGCTTGGGACTGTGGGCTCAATGAGGAAAAGCAGTGTGCGGTATGGCTTACTTATCAGCCATAAAGAGCCACTTTAAATAAGTAGTTTTTAAAAAAGGTTTTTTTCTCTGTTCAGAGGAAAAAGAAAAATATCTCTCCCTACCACCCCCAATACTAGTATTTCTATTTAGAAAACAAGGCAGAAAGACTTTTCCTCTCATACCTGACTTTGTACCTATAGCTCTGATCCTGTAAACCATGAGTTCAACTTCTGGTAACAGTTCTGTGCCAGTTTTGGAGGGTAAATATTAGGTACACAGGTGAAATTTAGTAATTTAGTCCCTTGACATCCTTTGCCTGATTTGGCGTATGACGTTAAAATGAATTTCAGTAACAAATTACTTGCGCTCAGGAAGAGGCATTAGGCTAGGTTATTTACAATACTCTCGCAACCGTTCCTCTTCTGACATGTGCCATTTTTATATAAGATCTGGATTTTTTGCAAAATGGCTGAATTCCACCCCATAGTCGTGTTGTGAAAACCTGGGTTCCCAGGGTGGCACAGAAACACCCTGAGGTGTGGGGAAAGCAAGCTTGATGGGCATGTAGAGAGCTCTGACACCCTTCACGCCCTGAAAGCCTGGGTGAAGAGTTGCTGTAACAGTGTCTTTATGGGAGAGGAGCAAACCAGAAGAAGGAATCATGGTGAGAAATGTCATTACCTTTAGGTATGTTTTCCAAAAGTGAGGTGTCTGGAAATTTTAAAATGCCAATGTCCAGTCTGTGCAGTCGTGATGATATACCTCCACCTCAGATTATAGAACTTTTTTGTTAATATTTTAACTGGCAGTTTCCAAGAGAAAAACAGTGAAAATGGTAAATGTAGAACCTGAATTACCTCTCTGATAACTGTTGATTCAGAGGCAGCGTAGGTACTGGCCAACATCCTCTCTGTCTGTTACAGTATATCTCAAGGGGCATCTGAGGTTTACACCCTTGCTTTCTCCACCCCACATATACAAACCACTTTTTTTCCATAAAGCCACTTTCAGGTGTCTGCCTAGTAGAATTTTAGAAGTATTTATTATTCTCTTTCCTAGATTTCTCCAGATGTTTAGCTACAGGGTAGTGTTACTGAATAGATTAGTGCAGCTGGTTAGGAGACGCTGTGCTAAATAAGTAGAGCATCTGTGGTTTGTCTAGGGAGGTTGAATTTCAGTTAATTAAATGTGCACCTAACTTGCAAGGATCTTTTGCATTTCAGTTAAACTGACTTCAGAGCAGACATAAGATTTATTCTTGCCTTTTAAATTAACTGCCACATCCTTAGCTGATACAATTTGTTGAGACTCTCTTGACATCAGTAGAGCTCAGTTTACACCAAAAGGGATATAGATCATGGCAGAGAAACAGTCCCTATATAAGCCCAAGTACTACTTGGCTGCTATAATAGTTCAATGGAAGCAAAGCATTTATTTTCTTGGAAAGCAGAAGAATGTTATTTTTTATATTTTGTGTTAGTTTTTCCCCTAGGATTATGATAAAATATCTTTGTGAATTGAAGAGGTAACAGGTTTTTATTATTTTAATTAAAAAAAAGTTATTTATATTTTTTTGTATGTTTATTTTTTGTTTAGTAGAGCAAAAGGGGAAGTCAGTAATTTTTCCATGGTAAAATGATGTTGGCACAATTATTTATCAGAATCATTGCTGCAGTCTACATCACTTATGGTTATACCTATGATGTTTAGATGAATTCCTGCCTTAATACTCTGTCAAAATGTCTTTTATCATGATTCAAATATTTGGAAAATGGTTTTTTATGAAAAGGTATTGTAATACTGGATGCTATCAAAACCTTTCCCACAATATCTCCAATAAACTAAAGAACCTTATATATAAATGTTAGGTGTTAAATAGGATAATTTGGAAGTATAGAACTAGGCTTGTGTTTTTCTCATCTATATTAAGTTCTTTGAATATGAGTCACTTTGTGATACCAGATTGCTTGCTATATTGCTATTGAAACATACAGGGCCCCTCTTCCCCTGACTTCACACAAAGTGCCAGTCCTGGATGGGGCAGGGGTTGAGCACCTGTATGTGGAAACATTTTAAACCTCTCTTCCTCTGGCTGTTTCCATTCCCATCCATGGACACTGCTCTCCTCTGCAGGGCATTTGGGGCACTGGGCGCTTAAGGGACTTGCCTCAGCTCCCTTGGCATCCCAAAGTCACTGAGACAGCTAACATGTTCTTTAAGTCATGGGAGAAATCTTCTTGTGAATTTCTAAAGGATACACCATTCTTCAATATTTTTGCACATCTGCTGTCTTCTCTTTGGACTTTTCTGTTGCACTGGGCATCGCTAGTCCCCAAGTTGATTTGTTCTAAGAATATAAGCATCTTCTTCTCCCCCCAGCCCTGCTGAAGTCACAGAAAGAATGTGAAAACACTTTTCCCCTCAAAAGGCTAACCAGCCCTTTTCAGATTCTTTTAAATAGGTATCAGTACCTGGCTTTTACAAACAAGAGAAATTAGACTTCGTAGCATTTTGCTATTTGAATGACCTACTCAGTGGAATTACAGCAGCAAACTAATCCTTTAGGAGAGATGGCTCTATCAATCTTTGGATTTTTCTAATGTGGAAGCTACTCAATTGCATCTCAGAAATCAGGGAGGTAATTACTCATGCAGACAGCACAAAATGAAAAAAAAAAAAAGGCAAGTTCTGCTGAGTATCCCTTTTAGAACAAGCAGTGGAACAAAGAAAACAGCCTCTATAATCAGTCAAATTCTTCCACTAATTTTTCAGGTGTTGAAGGCTATAGTGGGGATACATGCTATGAAAGTTAACAAAGCAAAGTGGCTTTAATAGAGGGGTATACGAGAGAAAAATGCCTCTTATTAGGCAAACATACTATTTCAGACGTAGTTCTTTATGCTACAACTTCATTGTTTAAAATGAACATGTTCTGAGATAAATACATTTACAGATCTCTTCTGAGGCATTTTGCTACAGTGACAACATCCAACTGTCCAGTAATCAGTGTGCCAGGGTACATGCTGCTTCCTTCTGATGAGTGTCACCAATCTGCAGATGAAGTTAGGAAGGTACAACCTCAGAGGAGTACTCACACCCTGTTATCACTGATAAATGATGTTGTATTTAATTTTAAATTCAAGTGCTTCAAGATTGATACAAAGAGAGCATATATAGAAATAAAAAAACTTATTCAATAATAGCTGAAAAAACTGAAAAGAACTAGTGTTTTTGTACATATTGGATTGCTTTGAATCCTATCTAAATTATTAGTCTAAAATATTATTATTACCAGGGTTTGATAGACCCTGCTGCAGGAGAGGCTGTGGATAGCTCTGTTCATTGAGCAAGAAGCTTCTCACTCCGAAAGGGGAAATCTTTCAGTGCAACAGCTAACATGAACACAAGTAGACGTCATATTCAGGAAGACATGGAACAAATTCTCTGACATGACTCCAAGGAGCCAGTTGTAACCTGGAAAGAGATTTTTCTCTCTTTCGCTCTAACTGACTTTGGGCTAACAGTAGCCACATCTTCATCTAGTTACACACCAGACTGCGGCCATCATCAACCTAACTTTTGTTAGTTTTGTTATAATGGGGTCTACTTCTGCAACATGCTCAGCAGTTCTTGATTTTCAGTGAAGGTGTTACTGGTATTTAGCTGGTGCTCACTGTTAAAGACATTCAAACTTTTACTTTCCTGTACTATGTATGGTTTCGGGGGGGGGGGGGGGGGGGGGGGGGCTTTGGGTAGCCAAAGGCAAGTTTTACTCAGTCTTAGAAGACTGAGATAGAGAGAATCAGCTGTCTCAGCGTTCTCCATGTCCTTTGTCACCAGATCGCCTGCCCCATTCAGCAGCAATATTTTCCCTGGTCTTCCTTTTGGTGTTGATGAAGGACAAGAACCATGGAACTGTTCAAAAATACCCAGCTCTGAGTGAGTCTTCATGGTAAAGTGCAAAATATGCTTTTAGTGTAAGCCACGTACCTTTAAACATCAGTAAAAGATTAAGCAAATACTTTGGGGAGCATTACTGTATTAGAAACAGCAGTGACTGCCATGTACTTTTGTTGATGTCAGTGTGGGCCTGATGACATACGCAGGGGTCTTTTTCAAAAATTCATGAAGTGAGAAGTGTTACTTTTTGTTTAAATTCTGAGACTCCTGAGGAAACAGGGAGGTGGCAGGGCTGCTATCAAATGCGCTGTCAGTTAGATTAAAAATCAAAGAGAGGTTTTTGAATGAATGTGAGGGCCCAGAGGGTCTCTTAGACACTTTATGCCAGATGCTAGAGCAGGGGTGAAAGTATGCTCTGTGCCTAACCTGAGAATTCGTACTGCTCTTTGCCTGTGTTTCAGGCAGCTCAGCTTGTTCGCTCACATGTGATTCCTAATTTGAAATGATGATATTTAGAGAATACTGATTGAGCATAAATAAAGAACATTAAGTTCCTTAGTTCTTAAAGCTTTCTTGACTTTGGTAGAGTTATGGTAATTTGCACCCCTCCAAACCCAGCTGTGAAAGACAGCAGAAGTATACACAAATTTCTGCAATTGCTGTATGTCCAAGTCATCCCATCTTATACGTCGGGGCACTGGAACACAATTCTACATCAACAGGTATTTTAGCAGTTGCCCTCTCAGGTAACAGTTTACCCACTCTTTTTCTTTTTAAAGCAAATCCAAATACTAAGTTTGAGGTACTAAGGTACTATGTTCTCCACTTTGCATGCTGCCTGGGGCATTGTGAATTTTTTCTACCATTTCACCAAACATCCAAATTGTCTGAGTTTTGAAAAAATTAAATCTGCCACCACAAATTCAATATGTGTTTTACCATTTCCCTTGCTCCCCTGGGCACTGGGGAGCCGCCATTTCTGGAGTGCAGTTCCTGGGGTAGGGGACAACCTGTTGGGACACCCCTCTGCATCACCTCTGCGTGTGAGAGTGGCTGGTTTCACCACAGATCACTGCCCACTGCACTCTGGGTGCTCTCCCTGAAGCACTCCACCCTTCACTTGCTGCAAATTGGAGCTTAAGCAGCGCAGAGACTATCCTGGTTGGGGAAATTTTAGTATTTAGGACCAAGTGCTTGAGCAAAGGAGCCCTCACTTCCTGAAAACTGAACACAGCCAAGTGCATGCTGCAAGCTGTGCAGCTCCTTATATACTGGAGACATTTATTTTCCTAACCTGCTGCTGCTCATGTTGATTCCTCACCATGTTTAGCTGTGCATCTTGTGCATTTTGGCACCTGCAGAAACAACTGGGTTTTTGGTTTGTTGGTTGGTTTTGATAACAGTGCTTGAGTCTGACCAAACTACCCCACATACACCAGGATGAGGCAGGAAATAGAGAGGTGAGAGTATGACTGAGACAAACACCATCTCCTCAGGTTTTCTGAAAAAAAATGGGGGTAATACTCTCAGTCTGGGCAGCAGCATCCAGTCTGTCCAAACCTCCCGTTTTCAGCTGAGGATGAAATAACTCTCAGCTTCTGTCCGAAACCAGAATTGCTGCTGTGCGTGATGCAGTTATCCATTTTCATCACCCAACTCAAGGAACAGTTCAAGGTTTAATTATTCAGTATCTGTAAAGCACCTTGAGATCTGCAGATGAAAGACTCCACAGAAGTGCAAAGTATCATTTTTATTATAGGTTTCATGGACTGAAGTGGGGGCATGCTTGACCTGATAACGTTAAAAGCCTGGTGGGCTTGCCAAGCTTTAATGTGGTCTCTTAAACACAGTATTAGTGGGGTGTCTGGATCTGAGCAGCTACAGTGCTGATGACATGTAATTCACCTTCCCTGTCTGCTATAGGCAAAACTTCTTGTGCAATTACCACCGGGATTTGTGAAAGGAGGAGATGTTTTTCACTTTATCCTTAATTTGCATCCATTTGTAGCATCCTTCTAAATATTCAGACTGAGTGGGCCTTTGCTAACGTTTGACATAAGTATAGGAGTTTTATTTTTAAAATGTTTGAAGGAAATTATCCTTTTTTCAGGCTTTGTCAAACATTTGCCAAATTAGATGGAAATATTTCTACTTCAGCATTTACAGGTGATACATTTGCGTGTAACTGATACAATTCATGCCTGTATGTTAGCAAAATAATTGTCTTATCTAATTATGTATTTTTCTAATTATCTTGATGGAGATTAACAAAGAGGATAGATCATCTCTCTCAACATGTGCACTTTTATATATACACAGACACAAAAGTTTATATGTATATTTAAGTATGTGTGCTGTAATATATCTGTTTGGGATAGAAATGAAAGCTTATAATTTGTACTAGCTTAACTCACATAAAATCACAGACCCTCCTCCGAAGACAATTCAATAATTGCTAGAACAAGAATAAGAAAACATGAATAATTTTTCAAGCGAATAATTTTCTAAAAGAATCTGTGAAGTAGTTTATTTTTGATATCAGGAGCATAATGGAAATATTAATAAAGGTTTCCCCTGTTTTAGGATTTCAGGATTACTCTTTTTATGCAGTGGTGCAAGATTCCTGTCTTCATTATAATGATCTATGGTGTATTTAAGGGACTGGCCATGTTTAGAAGTGCTGCTTACTTTAAGAAAACCCCGTGGATACCTGACATTTCAGAAATATTTTAGACTGCAAAATAAAGCAAATACTTTTATTGCAGTACATTCTGCAGAAGCAATTTTTAGGGGAAGAAATCCCTGAAACCAAATTGCATGTACATCATAAATACTGCATAACTCATGATGTTCTTGTATAAACATTTAAAAATCCTAAACAGATTTAATATGCTGGATAGAGTTAAATTAATTTGTAATCATGTGCTTAGTTGCAATTTCAGCACAATACCCAGAAAATGGTGCAAAATAAATAAAGCATTTCCAGAGATGGTCAAATTTGTGTGTTACTTCCCTACAGAAGTTTTTACATTCACAGCAGATTACTCCATTGTGCTCATCTTCATACTGGAAAAAACTCCATTCTGTATTTTTTTAAGACCACAAAACTTGAATTATTTATTTTTAGTCTTAATCGGGGGACAGGACAGACAACACCAAATCTATTAGCATTATTTCCATTATCCATCTTTCACCAATTAGGTCATCAGCACCTAGGTGTTTGCTGTTGGCCAGGAACCTTCAACAGTTAATTGGACATTGCCCTGGCCCATCATAGGCATGTGTTTTGAAAATCAGCCAGAAGGCTGATTTTCCAGAAGCAAGAATTTTCAAATTGCAAATATGTCCTTCAGTTTTCTGCGAAACTCAAAGAAAACAGTACATGTAGAAAGGGTGCCTGCACCAGCAAGATCCTGACACGCATCTGTAAGGGATGAGGGGTTTCCAGGAAGACTCGGCTGTTGTTCTTCTACCTTGCTGAGAACCTAGGCACTTTCCTGGGAAAAAACCTGCAGGTAAAGATCATTATCACAGGGATCTCAGTGCATGCAGAATGGCATTACCTTCCTATATGAGCCAGGCAACCAATGAGATTAAGCTCCTCTGACCTTAAATACCCCCCCATCAGGAGCTTCTTGGTGTAAGCTAGTCATCAAATAATCTTCCACAGCTAATGCAGGCTAAGGTATACTCCTAAAATATCTTGAGATATGCATAAAGCAGTCTTTCTTTTTCTATAGGAGGAACATAAATGTCTGTTTACATCTGCTGGCTAACTAGAGCTTGGTGGGATGAAGCCTAGCATTAGTGCTTTCAGGTGAGGGGAGCATGTCTCTGGAGCTGGGTTTTTGGAGCCAGATCCATCAGGCTGTCAGGGAGCAATACTGACTCCTGTCCTGTGTTAGCTTCTCTTGTAGCCTGAATATTTGGTGAGATTTGTGTCTTCCAAGGCTTATAAGCATATGTTTTTCTGGACAAGGTATGTTTCATCTCTTGTTTTGTGCAAGTATGCAGACCAGTTTAACAACTTCTGTGAACTGCTCCTTTTTTTTTTTTTAATGTGACATACAGTATTGATGAATATTTTCTGTTTAGTTAGTTTGCAGAAAAAAGATCCAACTGACCTTCCACCATGCTCATAGTGATTTAACAACTGCAGATTTCAATAGAGTTACTACCAATTTGTATTTACTTTTCATATCTCTTTCTGCTTATGTGACACACTGAGACTCTTCATGCAGATCCAATAGCATCTTTCTAGTTACTTCTCCCCTAAAGGAAAGTTTTTATTTATGACTATGCCTCCATCCCCCATCTGCCCTTTACCCAATGTCAATCCATTTTATGTTACATTTATGTCTATTCCACTTCCTTTCTTTCTGTAGACCTCAATCTCTGTACAAAGACCTTAATCTGTGATGTGGAACTTTGTCAAATGCTGTCTGGGAGTCTGAACACAGGCTATCCACTGCAGGAAAGCCAAAGTCCTTCTTTAACAGCAGAGGTATAGCTGGGCTGGGGAAATGTGGTGGGTTTGCTTTTGCAAAACTCAATGCAAAACAAGCCTTGTAGGCCTCCTCCATCCCCCTACATCCATGTACAAATGCACACATTCTTTGTGGGTTATTTCCTGCTAGTGCAAATAGCCTCTCACTTGGTGTAGTTTGTTCTGTACTGGCAATATGACATTCACTAACAAAACAGCTCTTCTAAAATTGATTTTTAGAAGTAACACTTTGGTCCTTATATTTAATCATGTATAGAAGGGATGGTTGTGATCTAGCCTCAAATATGCAACAGAATAACAGCAACAGAGACTTGTTCTTGCGCCAGTTCAGGTCGTATGTTTTCAAACACGTGATTACATGCACAGACCAATGTGGTAATGCTAAAATCAACCCATATTTTAATAATCTGGGTAACTGTTTTGTTTCATGATTGCTATTTCCCTTGTCCACCTTTTTCCTCATTTTCTATGGTTTTCTCAGGAAACAGAAAGATAGGAATCTTAGAGAATGGAACTGCGGGATGGGAGGTCTTCAGGAGCATGAGCTGATGAATACTTGCAGGTGGATCTGGTTCCAGATTTCAAGTGCTGTGAAGTACATACTGAGTGTTTTTTCTCTTGAGCTGTGTTTGCAGGGAAAATTTAAATTGAGGACAGGAAAAGCTGTGGGTTTGTAATTTTTTTCTTTTTTATTTTTAATATCAGATTTCATTTGTTTAGGAAGTAAATGTTATTGCAGTTCTGTAGAGAAGCATTTGATGTCTATGGCATACTGCTAGTTTTGCCACTGCCAAGCATTTGGGAAGTCTCTTAAACTTTACATGCATCAGTATTTATAAGATAGGTGATGTTTACCAGTTAGTGTGAGTAAGAGGTTTTACAGCCTGGGCATGGGAAACATCTTGGAAGTACCAAGAACTTTGGTGCCTGCAGTTTCTTGCTAACAATTCCTTCTCTCTGACTCATCTGTGATTTATGAAAAACAAACAACAAAACCAAAACCCACAACAAAACCCAACTCAAACCTTCTCTTAAATGACAAGCAAAACAATATAAAAGAAAAAAATGCAATAAACAAATCCTTTTGCTGGCCTCCACTTCATCAAACCCTGCTCCTTCCCACACGCCTGGCCAAACAAAAGGAAAAAACTCAGAAGCTGCTTTTCCCAGAGCCGGACAACAAAAGCTACTAAGCAGCTGAAAGTGAGGCAATGTGGTACATTTCTCATTACTCATCAGCTAATTCTTCCTTACATTTTCAACTACTTTCTCTTCCACACCTACATGAGCTTGCTTATTCTGCAGTCAGATGTCCCTCTCTCAAGCTGAAGTTGTGTGCTGATCGTCAGGGTATTGATTCAGCCCACGAAAATATGTTGCATGTTGCAAGTGGAATTTACCCTCTGACCTTCAGCTCCCCCTCTCCTGTGACCAACAAGTATTGTTTTCTCCTCTTTTCCCTTTTACTGGTGAAAGCTGCTTTTCGCTCACTGCAGACGCTTGGGGCCGTGCCAGTGGCGGGTTTCCTTCACACCGCCTCCTTTTATGAAACCAATCAAAATGCAAACAGACTGTTTCCCTCTGTGGATGGAAACCCCTCACTTTCCATATCCACTCCAAACTCTACTGCCAGCTGAGAGGTGAGAGCAGTGGCAGGGCTGTGAGGCTGTCATGAGGGGGTGGATCTAGCACAGTGCCCAAGCTGGGATGTGTACATAAACTTTCTGAGAACTAAACTGTGCACTCCTTTATCTGGTGTTGAAAGATATGAACAAGGCAGTCACAAAGAGCCTCATTTTCCCTTGCTTCATAACAAGGAAGTACTTAAATTTCAAGTACAGTCAATTTAGAAAAAAATCAAAGGTGATGCCTTTCTCTGCCTATCACAGAAGATTATCAAGTCCAATGTTGTGGCAGGATTTCGGAAAGAACTCAGATAACTTTATGGTCTCTAATAAATTTTGTAGCTACACAAAGTAAAGTAATAATAAAGGTAATTAAGTTTCATGCATCAAAATATAACCTGATTGACAGTGAAAATCTAAGAAAGAACAGTATGCCATATATACAGCAGAGTGCAAGAAGGGGCTGTGTTTGTATTGCGTTAATTTACTGGTCCATGGAGGAAGCAGTATTCTGAGCTAATGGGATGTGTGCGGAGCTTCTCTCGCTCGAGAAGTTGATGATCTAATTGAATTGCTGATTGCTCCCAGAAAGAGGCATGCAGGAGATGCAGTATCTCCTGGCTTGAGTCCTAGTTCTGCTCTTTTGTCTTCCTCACTTTCTGTATCCCTGCCCTCCCTGTCCTTTACAGACAAATAAAACCACAGCTGATTTCCAGTTTGAACTCTTGGAGTTCTGCATGGTAATGTGTGCTGCAAATATCTTGTCACAGTTCCTCTGTAAAATCAGTCTTCAATTTCTGAAAACTTCCCTTGTGTTGAAAGGAATAAACCTCTTAAAAGTTTCCTCTCTTGTCATAAGGAAGAAGTTGTTTTTGTGCAATGCTGTTTTATCAGTATTGTGCAGGCATCTGAAGAAGAGGCCTGGGAGGAAGAGTAGTTCAAACTAGAAAATGGCTCCAGACAATAATAGATCCCCCCACCTAGCTGCTGAATATTAGTGAGGAACTGAGGAAGACAGTTCTTGATTTGGAAGCTGGTGCTGAGAAGGGACCCTTCCCCTCCTACACCACCTTTCACTTCTTGCAGTCATCCCATCCAGCGCTGCTTTTTGGTGGATGTTGTTTTGCCAGGACTTTGACAACACTGGTAGAGATGCGGATGCTCAGAGGGGCTCCAGTGCTCGCTGTTCAGCTGCTTTTCAGGGAGCAGATGGAATTAAATACCTTTATTAGTCATCTGCTCTTTTTTTTTTTTTGTGTGGAATTAGAGAGTGAAAGTGTAAAATTTGGTTTCAAAGCAAGATGAAAATGCAATATTTCATCAAGACAGCTCTTTTGTCTTTTCATTATTAGCCAGTAATGTCTTTTGTTGATATTTTTATTCCTACTTTATTAATACAGCCAAGTTAACCCCAATTTTTGCATTACGCTAAGTAAATACTATTTTTTCCACCGACATACTTTAACTGTAATTTTGATAGTCATCCTTATAAATAAAAAAGTGGTTTATTAATATTTTGCAGATTAATAAGAATTCTTTTGTTCGTTTCTTGAAGCTATTGCTACCATTGCTAATTTATGTAGCACAAAGCTGCTGTTTTAAACACACTTGCAGAACCCATTCATTTATCAACACCTAGATTTCTGTTTAGTACATATACATACACTGAGAGAGATGCTGGATACAATGAAATTAAAATTAGTTGGATCTCCAAAATCTTTGGGTTCTATTAAAAATAATTCTTAACTACTAGGGGAATAGTGCATTAAAATGAAATGTAGTTTCAGAAAGCAGCAACAGGTAAAAAAAAAAATATGATTTGTCATGCTATATTTTCATGTGCCATTATTGCTCAGTTTGTATTTAATTCAAATGGAGCCTAAAACTGTTTCTTCCAACTGTTATATTGTTTTATTAGGGAAGATGCTATCCAATATTAGCCACTTATTAGATAAATACAGGAAAACTGCTTGTCATTTATGGGTTTATCCATTATCATCTTGAACATTGGATAGAGTAGCCTGATTTCAAAGTGACAGCTGGTGGAACCTCTTCTTGATACATGCTAATCCAGGTTTTATTATGGAAAAATTGCCTGTGCTTCCAGAGAGTGAAAGGCAGTTATGAGACGTAGCTGCTGAAGGTGGAACCTTATGATCTCTGCTATAACAGCCTAAAAATGAACCATTATCTTCCAGGGTAATAACATCCTAGTAAAATATGGACATAAGATAATTTATGGCATGAACATGTCAAAATGTACAGTTACTCTTACTGTCTCTTTCATGCGGTAAATAAAAAATAGCTGGCTCTCCAGCAACGCTAATTCATGTGATTAATGATTTTGTGGGAGTGGACAGGGGTGCACCTCTGGCTGCAGCTGAAGATAATGTGGCACTTGAAAGGCATATCTCAGCTCTCTGCCCTGGGTCAGGGAGAGTATTTGAGAACAGCACTGCGTGCACCCTGTTGCTGTGGGAAGCATGTGGGTCACGGTTGGCGCTCAGGGTTCTTTTGTGGCTTTTCTTAGCTTAGGTCTTCTGTGATTGAGGCAGCGCCTGAAGACAGATAGAGCTGAGATGGACTAGGTAAAATTCCTGATAAGTTTGTCCAAACCTCAGAAACTGGTTGGGAAGGACAAGGAGGGACCAAGCTTCAAAACTGGAGAGAATACCTCTTATTCTGTAAACCCCATAATATTGTGTCTCTTCTCCTTTCCCAAATCCAAACCAAGATAATGCAACTGCTGCTTGTAAAGTGAGGAGGAGCAGCTTGCTGGAGTTTCAGCTCCTGGATGACAGATGGGAAGATCAGCTGGCTGTTTCATTGCTCCCCAATTATTAATTTATCACTGAATTTATTAAGAGTCACTAGATAACAGAATATTGTTTAATTGGGAGAATAATAGATGTTCTAAACCTTGCTTTTTCTTTTCTCTTTGAATGTATCAGACCTTGCTCACTCCAACATGCCTGTTCAATCTCTGATGTAAGTCAAATATTCTAGTTTAAAATTTGAATTAGAAAAGAATTAGCATTGTGTCATCCATACTTGACTCACTTTCTGAAGCTTAAATAAAAAGTTTTATCAAAGCAGAGGATCTAAGAAGGTTAAGTGCTCCTGAATGTACAGGCTCTTAAAGGCACTTTCCTTACAGACACTGAAATAAAAGAAATACTCTCAAAAGGAGCCATGTTTTAACAGACAAAAAAATTCCAAAAAAAAAGTTCTTATTTCTGCTTTTTCCTTTATACAAATTATTTGTTTTACCTGTGGATCTGTTCTGAATGTGTGATGTTTTACCTAGCTCAGCTAGGTTTGATTCAAACCATCATGAATTTGTGTGTGTGCATGAATGTCTAACTGCATACAGTGTTCTGAGACTTGTAGGAGAAAAGTTTAATTTAAATTGTGGAAGTAATGATAAAGAAAATAGGCCAGCGGCTTGGGAGAAGACTTAGTTTTGTCAGAAGTGGGTTTGTTTGCCCCTCAGAAATCATGGGGTTTTTTTCCAGTTTAAAGTTGTGTTGACTACATCTTACATGGTGTTGACAATCACAGTTCAGATCAAGCTCCTTCAAAATGATATTCAAGGCTGTAGGGGAAACCATCATTCCTAAAGTTTGGTCTCTGCTACTTGGTGCAACCTCCCAGATTGTAAACAGTCTAAAGGAATACACGATAATACATTTAAAGAGTCAATCTGTTCTCTAGTTCAATAGCCTGCTGAATTCGTTGGGCTTTCTGAATTTAACGAAGACCCCTAAGTAAATCTGTTGCATTAAGGAGCTTATATGGTTGTTTAAAAAATTATATTGGCAATGATTTCCCACAGTTCCTAGAACCTGCTTTTTCCGCAATGCCCCATTACGCTATTGTATTAGCAAGCAAATTAATTTTAAAGCATGCCCAGTGGGGAGGGAAGCTATAAATGAATATGTACCAGATGCAAAGAATTAAATAAACATGCAAAAAATTAGTACCTATAAAATTGATTTTTTTGTCAGTATTCCATAACATGGTTGTCCTGCTCTGGATGGATGAAATATATATTTCTTCCCCATTGTCCACTTTCTCCATTAGAAATGTTTCCTATCCATCTCAAAACTGTTAGTCACTGCAATCATAATTTAAGAGAAACATTTAATTATCCTGTCTTGATTATTTTTAATTTTTTAAGTTGAACAGAAATCTATGAGTGTTGCAATTACCATGGGTTTTCAGTGAAATTGCAATAGATACACTTGAAACTTTTTTTAAAATTCCCAGTTTCTGGAGGCAAGCTGAGAGATGTCTGATTGATCAACTGAGTGCTTTGTGTACAGGGTCAAAAATGGGGACAGAGCCTGGTTTCTGCCCAGAGGAGCTACGCTGAGTTCTGCTTTACACTTGCAGGAGTTTAGCTCTGAGAGTTGACTGCCCTGAGCTGGTGGTGGGGCTTTGTGTTGGGGACCGTAGGGCTACCAGCCTTTGTCAGTGCTCCCATCTGCACCTGGGACTTATGACAAATCGAGTAATTAAAACATTAAAGCACTATCCTGCTCCCCTTGGACTTAATTGCAGTGTGCGGAGGATCATGTGCACTGATATTTCTGGGGCATAAAAGGAGATTCTGAACAAATTCAGTAACAACCAGGAGGCACTCCTTTGTAAGAATGCTGGAAAAATACATTTAGAAAAAAAAAAAAAGTTTCTTTGGGGTATGTGTGTATCCATTTTTTTTATTTTGCTGGGTTTTTGTTTGTTTGGTGCGTTTTTCTATTTCATGTAATTTTGGACTCTAAAGAAATTATTGCCTGTTCATGCACTAGTTAAAATGGAGGCTAAGAACGCTTCTCCCCAGCATTATTTATTTACTCACTCCCAGCTTCTCAGTTTTATGACTGATGCTGAAGACTCTCCCTGCCCCTCATTCTCTAACGTACTTTGATCTCATTGATTCATGAACATTCACAGTTTTCTCAAGGACCACTGTTGTAAAAACCTGGCTCTACTGCAGGCAAGAGCACTTGCAGCTGGTACAAGCTGGGTTTCTGCTCAGGTAAATGGTGGTACCTGGAAGAGCTTGTAAAGCAAGCTGGGTGTCCTCTAATACCTACTTGGTTCTCAAACAGAGATGGCTGTGTAAGGTTATTGGAAGTCCTTACAGAGGGGTGTTTATTCTGTCTAATTTAAACTAGGCAGTTGGCTTTGGTCTAGAACATCTCAAGTTAACAAACTGTCTTTATGTAGTTAAAGGAGCAAAGTAAATGTCTCTCGGGTGTAATTCAGGTGGGTGAACGTTGCCCCATTTAAATATTGAGGAAAGACCAGTGAGTGAGTGCTCCAGTTCAAAAAATTCAAAATATGAAAAGGAGGTATGAGTATGACATTGAAAATAAGGTGAACAGTTGTTTTTTGGTGAGGTTATCTTAATTATCTTAAAATCAGGTGTGTAGCCACAGAAGTGTCTTGAGATACTTGGAAAGGTGCTGGTTTAAGCTCCTGAGGAAGAATGGGAACTGTCTATGGACCATATGTGGGACCAAAGTTTGCTGCTGTGCCCTGGGTTACAGAGTGGTTTTTTGAGTACAAAGCAGCCTGCGCACCATAATTTGGGGTGGAAAAACTCCCACGTGCTACTCTTTCATCCTGATCCAGCTGGCAGCCTGGCCTTAAACTTCGTAGTAAAAAACATGCCGTGGACTCCTATAAAATATTTTTTTTCTGAGCGTTGGGGATTTACTGTGTTGGGAAGCTGCCTGCAAATTGATGTTATAATACTTATTAATATTCCCCGTTTATACATGTAGACTCATTTGCTGCAGCAAATGTGGTTTGAGATGTTTTGTTCTGGTTTAAACTAAAAATGTTTTGTTTTGTAAACATGTTTCTTGGACATATGACGTATGTTATTTTCTGCCTTTACTATAAAACACAGGAATCCCAAACCGTTAGGAAAATACACCTAAAGGGTGCTGTGGGTCCAACAGTGACTCGTTGCAGCAAGCGGATGGGGATGCTGCTCAGCCAGTACCATTGTTCCCAGGGCTCTGAATTGTGACTGATCTCCTGCATCACAGGCCTATATATATAGGCACAAGTGTGAGCTAAGGATGGTGTTTCATCCGCGATTCTGAATTTCCTGGGTTTTGTGGATTAAACTTATTTGAACACAGTTTTCTGTGATTTAATATAGAATTATTTTAGATCAAAAACTGGTAGGAAAATAGCTGACAATTTTTGCTGCTGCTTCCTCCTCCTTTTTAAAGGAAAGAGCTTTATCTTAATTAAAGTTTAATTAAGGATCACGTTTGGCAGTACTTTTCACACCGATCTACACCAGCAGATTTTCTAAGGCTTAACTTTATCGTGCAGAAAATCCTCTTTTATTACTCCCAACCTGTTGTAAAAGCTGTTGGCACAGAGTGATGGCTGCTTCATTCAGTGGCCTTGTTTGCCGCTGGAAAATTCCCAAGTCTCTAGAGATAGCACCACTGTGGTTCAATTTAATATCTGTCCTATCACTACAAGACTCTAGCTCATTATTAATGATACTATTCATTAATTTCTTGTTGGGCTGATGTTGTTATTTATTAAAATATTAAAGAAAGCTCCTGAGACACATACATAATGAGGGACACCTCCATTTCATGAGCTATACCAGCTGAGGGAATGAATATAGCATAGATTTACCCACACCGCCATACTATATCCCTCCCTCATTAGTCCTGCTACATCTCTGAGTGACACTGTAAATTCATTTTGTGCACTGTCCAATAGGAGCCTAATACAAATGTGGGGCTCTTTTTTTTAATGAGCCATTCCTATGCAAAATGAATTGACTACTGTCTAACTCATCTAATCTGCCTGTATTTGGGGGAAGGACTAAATTGCCTATATTTATACAGGAAATAAATAAAAGTTGACATATTTTTCCCTTTTCAGTCTTACATTTGGAGAATTTCAACATAATAAATTCTACGTTTTAAGAACCTGCCACCTTAGTTAACTAAAGCCCAACATGACATTTAAACATGTGATAGTTGTATTTAAAAAAGCCTCAATAAGCAGTTTGTACACTGCATTGGTCATTTGATGTCTTTCCTCACATGCTCAGGTATAGCCTACAGAAATTCCAAGTACACTTGATATATTGCTCACCCTTTTAATCAGGGGGATTTCAGATCGCATCTGCTTTGAGCATATGAGGCTGGTCAGAGTCCTATGAAGAAACTGCATATGGCAAAATAAATCAAATACACTTGTAATTAATTTAGCAATGATGTTCACACTTATTTTGATTATTGGAAGAGGGGCTAGTATTAGGGGTCTTTTTTGGCTGCATGAAAATGATGAAATCTGCATCACAATTGAGGTAGCATCTGAAGGTAAAGTTTTAATTTGTTCTATATGGTTTTTATTTTCACCCTGTGCAAATAATTACTGTGGTGAAGAAATACCTCACTGTTTCCAGAGGATTAACTGGGCATAATTGCAGCCTGTTTTGATCCCTCTTCTAATAATGGACCCTCTCAATTCACATCCTGTACAGCAGCTTTGTGTGGATCGAAGGCTGTTTCGAAAGCGCTTATACACACCTAGAAGGCCTTTGTACTGTAAATTTATAGTCATTTGTTTCTGAAGAAAAAACCTGTTACCTTGGTACTTCAAAGAAGAAGATACATGGCACAGCACCCCTAGTCCCCGTGAAAGACCAAATAACCACAGATGCTTGGAACAATGAATTGTAATGACATAATAACTGAGTGCTGAGTGCTCTGGTTATACGGCAGTGAAAATGTCTTTAGAAAATGAACTCCTGGAAGTTCTTTTTCCTCTTCTTCTTGTAATAAAATATGAGTTTTCTGAAGTGCAACTGCTATGTTGCTTTAGTAACATGTTTGTAAATTTAGAAACTCCCCTGTTTAAACTGAGTAAGTCCTCTATTATATGTTTCTTACTAGAAGTCTGATCTGGCTGCATGAATTAGTTCTTTGACTTTTATTTCTTTTCTCAAAGCTGGCACCAATGTAACATATTTACAGATCCTGTATTTGTTCATTTCTTGAATGGTTTTAGTCAGCAGCTGATCCGTCATTTGCAGATGAAGTTTTGGACACCCTGGCATCAGGGTGCCTGCCTCAGCCCTGTAGCCATGGCAGTCAGGGTGAAATGTTCCTTAAGGAGGTTTCTAGTGGAAGTGTTGTCTTTAATGTGGTTTTATAGTCCCATGCAATGGATTAGCCACAGATCACTTGCATTGTGACCACGCAGCTAAGCAGGAGCATTCACTGGGAGCTCGACTGCACATTTCTGATTTGCCTGTGGGCCTTTGAGCAACCTAGTCTAGTGGAAGGTGTCCCTGCCCATGGCAGGCGGATTGGAACTAGATGGTCTTTAGGGTCCCTTCCAACTTAAACCATTCTGTGACTGATTCTAAGCCCTGCAAAGGGCAGTGCACAGATCCTGACCTACTCCCAGTTGTGTCAAGGTGGCTGCTGGTGGTCTATGCTAGCCAGGCATGAAACAGTTGTTCATGCAGCAGCTATGAACACAGTCAGTGCAGCCCCCCTGCAAAGAAAACCTTTCCAGCGGGATGGGATGCCCGCACTGCGCTGTGAGGAATTGGCATCCTTGGGCCTGACTTGGGGTAATTAATGCTCATTTGTTTGAACAGGGTTTGGCTGAAATAGCTGAAAGTGAGCATTTTTTACACTTTTCACTGGTGTGGTGGCAACCACATTAAAGGTATGACAGCCTGAAGTCAAGTTCAACAAATTTGTGTATTCCTCTACAATTCCATCATGTTAAATTAAATATTTTACTAGATAGCTTTATGAGAGGATGTTTCCTGAAGATACCCCTGATGAGTATTTTCAGAAATCATGTTTAGGCTTTGAGGTGGTTATGGATCCCTTGCAGGAGTGTTCTCCATGTGTCTTTAAGAGCTTGATCAAGTAAAATTGTATTTTTGACAACTTGCCTAATACTCTTTTGCACCATCAAAATCTCTCTAATGTGCATATAGAAACGTGTGTGACTTGGGCTCACAAAATTAGATGGTTATGGACCAGGAGGATCTGTGGGTAAAATTTTTTAAACAGAGAAAATCTGTTTTGAACCTAAAGATTAAGGCATGCCACATGGCTTCATAAAGGTATTCTGTTGCCCCTGTAAGAGCTGTAACCTGTGCTCTGTACTCAAAGTCAAAACTTGATATTATTAATACTAATTAAAAAGATTAGAAAGTCTGGAATTTCCCAATAGCCAAGAATAGAGCAGATACTGAATAAACCTACTAAAAGGAAATGAGTTCAGAACGTTGTGTCCCTGAGATCTGAGAAAACTTGGGGGGAAAAAAGAAATCTCTGCCCTGCAGGCTCTGAGCATTAGGATCTCTGACTGGCTGGAATATTCAGACAAGTTTCTTGTATGTTAAAGATACTCAGGCTTTGGTCATCTAAAGTAATAAGGGATTTTTTGGCTAATGGTCAAAACTTTTATGTCTGTTTTCTGGTGTTACTTCTGCAATGGCATTCCCTCATAGGGTTGTGGGGTTCTGGTTTGTTTTCTTTTTTGGCCCACAATTCGCATAGTACTGCCAGATAAGTTCTGAAATACATTATGGGTGGGATCCCACCCTGTATTTGCTAAATAATAATAAAATATCTGCATGATTTTGTTTAAACTGTGTATTTTATTCTTTATGTTTACCTTTTTAGGATATTATCAGTTGCTCCAAACTCCTCTTGCAAAAATGAGCCCCAGAATATACTTGTAACGTGTCATATTCATGTATTTCTAGGGGCATCTATAGTCACACAATATTCCTAGGCTCATGGTTAAGTCAGTAGTGCTAGAACTGTTCCCTGGCTCACCTCAGAGTTGTCTGTGCTGTGAAACTGCCAGGCTGCGCCCAGAGTCCTGCTGCAGCGTTCGCAGCAAATCCGTATCGGCAAATACATTTGGAGGGCAGTCCTCACTGTGAAATTAAATAATCACTGCCACTGCTTTCAGAGGGACTGGAGTATTTAGTACAGAGCTGTAATTAAATAGTCCCATCCATTTGATCATGAAAAATCATTTGTGAGTTGTTCCATAAGAAACGATCACAGCAGTATAATATTTTTATTTCAAAGGCTGGTTTTTTTCTCTTTCTTCAATTGACAGTTAAAGGTTTTAATCTGAGTTTGTGATGTAAGCTTTTAGTGAAAACATGTTGCCACAGTCAGTGGAGCCCTCGGCACTGCTATTGCCTGTGACTTGTGAGAAGGGACAATTTGCTGGAGGTTTCTGAGGCTCAGTGGGGAGGGTTAATAGCTCCTGGAGAGGTGGGAGAAAAGAAAGAATTTTATGTCTCCTGCAACCTGCGAGACTATGAAATGTTTTCAAGTGTAATTTTCTTGAAGTTAAAGTTGAGGTTGTTAAGGTTCACTTAGCAGATAAAGTTTGCTACAATTTTCTTGGTCTCTATGATAAGATGACAAGATTTCTAATTTATAAAACCAGAACAGTATGTTGAGGGCTATGAACCATGCTCAAGGGATACACTGAGGTACTTCAAGCTCTTATCTTTCACATGTATTTTTATTTACAAGGAAATTCGAAAGCAATGTGCTTGAACTTCAGTCAGTAACCCCTCAGAGTTAGTTTCAATTTGTCTTTGTAAATAGCTGTGGTATCTGTACAACCACCATGAAGGACAGGGAGCTGGAAGGCTTGCCAGCAAGACAGCTTGTTTTGAGCTGTTGGAGTCCCGGACTTGCAGAGTTACTGTACCCATGCCCATTTTATAAATGGTCACTCTGTAGAAACTGCTGGGAAATCAGATTACCCTTGAAAGAGCAACAGGCTAATGTCAGTATGGAGAAAGAAAAGTGTTTTTATATGGCATTTGGAATATTGCTACATTTCTGACTTCATGACTTTCATTGCAGTCACTGTTTTGGTGCTTTACAAAACATGAAGGGTGCACTGTATGAATGTGCATTTATCTCATTACAAACACGATAAAAGCACATCCAGAATTTCTGGGGAGTGTTGTAGACGACGGCGATCTCTTGACTTTGTAATGGCATTGTTACAAAAACCAGCTCAAACAGAAATGTAAAGCTCAATAAAAATCTGCCCCATTTTATGCTTTCCCTCATGGTTTACAACAGAGAGCAAATCTTGCTGCTCCCTTATGGAAAGTATAGAGCCCTGGGCAGAAGTGAGAGTGGCCAAACTTCTCCTAACTACTACTGCCATGGGGTTAAACCACTACACACTGGTTTATAATATTATAAATCAAATCCATAAATGTAATAATTTCATTGTTTCAGATTAATTTGAGATTGAATAACACATTCTTTTGGAATTTTAGGAAGGTGCAAGAATTCTCCTGTTATTCCCCATCCTCTATACACACACAGGTAAAATGCTGCCCAGTTAGCAGCATACCCTAACAAAATCTGTATGTTTCTGAGTCTTGAGGACAAAGCATCCATGATCTGTCATGTTCAAGATTCCTGACAAATAGGTCAGTAATATCAGTGCACAGTTTTAACATTAAGTTTTACAAAGGTTCTGACTTTGGTCTTGCTTTGCCTCCTGTTCCCCAGACTGAGGAAACCCTCCTTTTCCAGTCTCCAGCCCCAAACTTTCTGCATCAGAATTGCTGTTTCCATTTGATCTGAAGGACTTCCTTATGAACAGAGCACTCCTGCTTTAGAAACTCATGAGCTGGAGAATCAGCTGTGCCTGAAAGTTTTCCTGAATAGCTGTAACTTAATTGCTAGTACTTGAAACGGTGCAGTTACTTGTAACACAAACATGCCTACATAAAAACTGCTGCTGTTGGCGGATCTCTTTGGTCTTTGTCTAGCAAATTGAGGATTGCTTTGCTCTCAGGAATTTGTAACTTTTGCGAGTAATTTAAGTTATGATCAATTCAGTTCTTAACCCTCTTTTGAATAACCTAAGGTGGTTGAACTTGTAGGTCTCTTCCTGTGCAGCTGCTCTGCAGAGTCCAGTTGTTCCCTCAGCACCACTCAGGACCTTTTCTTAATTTTTCAACATCTTTTTTTGAAATGTGGACACCAGAAGAGGATGGGTTGTCCCACTAATGGTCTCACTAATACCATATATGTTGGTAAAACCACCTTCTTATTTCTACTTGGTATTCAGTTTCCTGTCACTGACAGATTAGGATCTAGAGAGAGCACAGAAAGTTATTTCTGTCATCCTCAGTTTTATTAGTGCAAGAGAACAGCTACCTTTCATACCAGCTATGTTTGTTGTCTTAATGAGGGAAAAATAGCCATTAACTGGCCTTAAGCATGTACTTGAATTTCAATAAGTGGTTTCTTTGCATAACCAAGAACACATTACAGATCAGACTTTGCAGCTACTGGATATAGCCAATTTTTAAAACATGAACACTTGATTTGTAAGGTTTTAAATGCTAAGATGGATATCTTAAATTAAATATCTAATCATATAAACTTATCAAGTGTTTGATTTTTAGGTCTTACTGCTTCATCCAAGCTTAAGATGAAAAGACAGGGGTTAAAAATGTATAAATATGCTCAGTTACTCAGCCATCTCTAATTGCCTAATACCCTTCCACACATTACTTAAAAGTGGATCATGACTTAAAAAGACTTATGTATATTCCACAGATAAAATTTATTGATTTCTTGAACAAGTCTCATGGTAGAAGGAAGCACAAAGACAGTAGTATGTCTAATATAGCTATTTAAATTCTCAGAAACACCTTAATTTAAGATATAATGCAACCTTCTTGATTATTGCAATACACTTAAATATTGAAAAAACATACATTCCCTCTCATGTTCTGCAGAAATTAGTTACAAGAGCTTCAGGATGGGAAAATAGCAGCCGAGGCTCTCTGGGGCAGTCAGTGCCTACATTGTTTTGAATCACACACATTAGAAGCTTTACTTGCTGCTGCAAATTGATTCTGAGTGTGCCTGTATGTTTAAATCCTGCCTCCCAGGTCCAGGCGCTATCAGTTTCCACTAGAACATGGTCATCCCTGGGCACACCTGTGCCTGCTTTATTGTCCAGGTCAAGACATTTACATAACTAATACAGATTCAGCTCCTTTTTGTCGGTTTTGTATCTCTAGCAGCACTGTGTTTCTGGCTTTTTTCTTCTGTTTGCAATTTAGAATGAGAATGTTGTGTGTATTTTGCAGCTCAAGCCTTTCTGCTGCAGTTTAAAGTCGCTTGGAGAGCACCAATAAAATAAGCTTATAGCCTTAGTTTTTAATGAATGATTGAGTTGCAATCAGTACAGATAGAACCTGTTCAGCAGATCGAGAGAGAGAGAGAGAGGGACGTGACTGTGTTAATGTGTCCTGGTTGTTATTTTTTTCTCTTCTGTAACTGTAATATGTTATCCATACTTAAATTGTTAGGCAGAAATAAATGGAACCTCTTACTGAACTCTAATCTTCCTCAGTTGCACATGCCCTAGAGAATGCAGTGCTGCTTTTCAGGAGATAATAATTACAGCCAAAATGATGTTCTGCGAGCTTCCCTTATCTTAAATTAGGGTAAGATTAAGGTCTAAGGAGTCTGTTTGTGCTAGGTTTTTGGAAATATTGGATATCTAGTTCAGATTTCTTCAGCATTCCAGAATATTTATTTATTGTTAAGTTTTTTCTTCTTGCTATGCTCTCAACCTCTTATCTTTTGTTGCTGATAAAAAAAGTAAATGTATAAATCTGTGGTTTTCAAGTTAAAAATTTGGTTGAATGTGTTTCAAAATGTGGATTTATGTGTATAAACAGAAGTTCTTCTTCCAGGCATATTTAGTTTTGAAAGACATTTTTACCAAGAAAATCCATATAGATAGTAGCTTCTCTGCTTAAAGTGACTAGTAATTCTGAAGTTATGCAAAAATACATAGGTTCCTATTCAGGATGCATATCTGTTATATGTCGACTCTTCATGCCATCAAACTGTAATACACTCCTAAATTTTTAAGTTAAACAACAAATATGTGTAAAACTTTCAGAAAGTTGCAGGAAAAAACCCATATGACATTCCTATTTACCAAAGCCATCTGTATGAAAATCATTTTTATTCCCTTCTTTTCAAACTCAATGTACATATGTTATGTGACTGTAATTACGCTCCTCAGGGTGTGCAAGGCAAAAGGTGGTAGGTAAAAAACAACACTGGGAGATTGATGATACCGTGTTTTGCTAATACAATGCAAAAGATGCTAAAAGATTATGACGCTCACATTTGCCTGTTCTATTACTGTGGTCCAAATGTTGTTTCTTCAGTGACTTCTGAACTGATATTTCACTTATCTCAACTGTCTTTATTAAAAAAATGATTAAAGCCCCCCAAGAAAAATGAAAACAGAAGAACAAAATATTCTCACCCTCATTTTCTATGAAACCATTTTAAAGGCTCTCAGGACATTGTTTTTCATCTTCAGATTAGAGATGTGTGCTTATTCAGATAATCTCTTCTGCATATATGATAGGCTAATACTACCCACAAGATGCAGAAGGAAGATTGAAGATTTGAAGACAACTAATGCAGGCAAGATTCTGATGTACTTTTAATTGGGCAATAATGTATTATTGTCCTTTACTTTCCTGAGGATGAAGTCAGGTAAAAAACATTTAAAAATTGATTTTAAATGTAAGCAAGTGGGTTTGCTTGCAGTGTAAGTAGATGTAGGTCATTGTGATTAGCAGTAACAGATTATAATAAGGTCCACACGTCATTTATATCCTCATGGCAGACTGCATTCTTGGTTCTCTAATGTACTCAAAGGCCAGAAGATGCGTAAGTGTTAATCTGGGTTGGTATTTTTTAAGTGTTACTCAGTTGTCAGGAGTTCTCCAGTTACCTTGTCCTGGGGTGGATTGAATTTAGTGGCAACTAAGCAGAGAAGAGCCTTTGCTTAGTGTGGCTGGACAATCTTCACTGCTGAGCCTCTGGCTCAGGAATGGCCAATGTTCCCGTTTTCCATGCAGAGCTTCCTGTGTTATTTCCCTCTGCTCCAGGTTTCCACTGCTATTCAGAGGTCTTCATGTGAGGCAGCTTGAGAGTGTACCCCTCCTCCTCACAGCTGAGCCTGTGCCACAGCAAACCTCCCAGATCTCAGAGAACAGAAAGAAAACTTGCCCAGTAAGGAATACGACACTTTGAATGTGCTGCCTTGTGCTTCCTTGCATTTCAGCATCCTGTTGCTGTGTTCTGCATTCATTCTCCTTCTCTGCCCCTTTACTCCCCTCCCCATGCAAAAGCTCTCCAAGAAAGCAGGCTTGTGAGCACATAAATAGCAATTCCAGGACATTAGGTACTACTCTTACCCCTTTTTTATCATTGCTTGCTTTCTTCTTTTAATGAAGAGAACTTTCACTGCCATGAATATAGCAACAGTCAGTCACTGAATTCAAGATTTATTCAAATCAGCTTTTTATCAGTGAGGACATTCAGTCAGTCAAGGGTGGAAATTTTTTTTTTTTGTTTTGTTTTATCTTGGAAAATTAATTGATTTCTCCTGTAACATTATAAGTTGTTTTGGATACTTGGATAAGAGACAACTCTGCAATGGTCTGTTTGGTAATGGAGGGACGTGGTGTGCAGAGAGAGATGGTGGGAGGGATATACATCATGGTTCTTGTGTCTGCTGTTTTTGTTTGTCTTTTATATTGTGAGTTCTCTGTGGTCAGTAACAGTCTTTGCTATGAGTTTAGTGTGTTACATACTGGATTTCAGCCCCCTTTGAAAGTTTTGCATGCAGATATTGAGTAACAATGATGGTAATGAGTTGGACAATAAAACAATGATAGTTCTTAGCACCATTTCTGAGCCTGGCGAGACACAGAGCAGAGGACCATGGTGTTACTTCTTTGACAAAATTCTGGAAAATAATTGCAGCTGCATGTTGTATGGATGGTTGGACAGTACATGTATGGGAGACTGGTTTTCCTGTTTTACAAATACTCCCAGATGAAGAATGATGTCTGGGTATATTTGGAATATCTCTTTGAGTCAATCATTTTGGAAATTGTCTTCCTCAGCAAGGAGTCATTGATGTTAAACAGTGGGAGAACATACCTCAAGATCTTCATATACGCTGGAGAAGAAGTAATAGCCCACTGATAAAGGATACAAAAAGCAGTACACAAACTCAAGCTTTTAAAATCAAATTGATTAAGTATATGGCTTTCTTTCACCTTGTTGTTTGCTGTAAAGAACTTTCCCTTCTGGAATTTGTTAATAAGAGTGTTTCCTGGCATAATACCCCCTACTCATGCCATGTGATCAACCTGATGGTTGTTAGGTTGGTTTTGATCTCAAAGCATGTGTGTTTTTCCCAGTGTAAGTTTATGGATTTACACTGGAAACAAAACAGCCGCAGGATTTGATAAGACCTTTTGCATCTCTGAAACTGTCACCTAGTTGTGAGTTTATGAGTTGACAAATTAGACTGGATGCAGGTGGAGGGAAAGTAAGTCAGTGATTCTGGTGGAATTAGGAATGGAATGCCTAACTCCATTGGTATTGTTTCAAAGACACTGTGATATCCCCTTTTACCTTTGAACCCCTTGGTCTGCTGTGGTAGTAAGGTGCTGAGATTCCCACCATCCCATGGGTCACTGTTAAAGCAATCTACTGTGGCACTGGTCACCACCATTTCGGTGGTGCTCATCTAGTTCACAGTAGATGGATTGGCTGTGGGTCGATCTGGAGGCAAAGGCACTTCTAGACAGAGGAGTCCTGGAGAGTTGAGGTAAGCTGGCTCATTTGCAACCTGTAGTTTGCACAGTCACTAAGAAGCCTAAGCTTTCTTGGTCATCCTTGCCTTGTTGCTACTTGTAAATTATTTAATGTTGTTAAATGTTAAGCATTTCTTTGGCGGTCATGATTTTCTTGATGGATTACAAAGATGTTTCATTTGATGATGCTATGCATGCTCCGTTACTAATTTTTTTAACTTTTCCTTTGTAACTACTACAGGTGAACGTTCTGTCTTTTGTGATAAATATTAACGGGGCACAGCTTAACACATGAGCAGCATTTACTTTGGTTTCCTGCTCCTTATTTGCAGTAAAGTGAACGAATTGCTATAGATCCACTTCATGAACAGCCCAATTTGAATAGTGTGTTTATAATAGATATCCCTGAAAATCAAACAGAAGTTGCCCACACAGTATCAATGGCAAAATTATGAAATCAGGGTGCACTTTCATCAGAAACCACAGTTTCTTACAAGTAACTGTACAATGTTAATTTTAGCTGACACAGAACTAATTAGGAATTTCTTGACAGCTTGCATTTGTGAATTTGACTGATTTGCTGTTTGACAAATGGGTATTTCTGTGCACCTGGTCGCAGATAGTACCTGTATTTTGGCTGGGCTTCTTTTTGCTGTTTT